>OW584239.1:17038204-19494819 GCA_939192795.1 Bombylius discolor
TTTTCTTTTAAAATTTTAAATTTGAGTATATACATATTTACATCTAGAAGTTAACTTCCTAGAATATATTTTAATTAAATTATTTATTTTATTTTATAATTTTTACATTTATTTAACTTTTCAAGCTTTAAGGCTTCAAGGTATTGTTATGATCTTACGTCATATAATTAAAATGTGTACGTACATAGATATATGTACATAGGTACTCGATATGTATATATTTCTGATAAAGTATATTTTTTATTTCATTATATTTTTGTTTCTTATTTTTACGATAATAATATAATGAAATAGCATGAAAGCAAAGTTTTTTTTTTTTTTTTTGTACAAGTGTTTTGTGTTTGGATTGTAAATCTAACACAATGCAGTTTTATGCTAATAATAATTATAATAAATTAAAGATGAAATATGGAAAATGTAATAATAAATAAATTAATTATACTATATGAATGAGTACATTAAATAACTCACAATCATAAGTGATTATTAAAAAAATAAATAAATAGCAAAATGCAAAAAAAAAAAAAAAGAATAGAAAAATCTGTTTTTATTACAAACACGAGCAGTAAATGAATCATTCATTTTAATGACAAGTTTTTGATAAAAATCAATCATATTTTTTCTTATTTTTATTTTTCAATTTTTTTTTTTTTTCAAAACAACTGAACTGTACCTACATATATGTATTTATACCTATGTAAATATTAGCCCGTGTAGAATTTTTTAATATTATTTCCTGATGAAAACTAATTCAAATAAATTACAGCTCATAAAAAATTAACTTGATTTTTTACGAATTACCTACATTACTTTTGATTTTTTTAAAATTTTAATACAAATTACATTAACAGACGCTAATTATAAAATACTGATTTTTTTTTTGTCTTTTATTGGAAAAAAACAAAAAAAAGTAAACAGCGTCTAAAACATTACAATGTCAATGGCGCTCAGACTAGACATAAAATAAATTTGACGCAAATTCTAATTTTTTATAATATCTAAGTAAATTCTAATACCTATCTACCTTTTTTTTTAAAAATTTTTTAGTATTTTAAAAAAAAATACTTAACAAAAATAACACATTTTAATTGAAACGATTTACATAATAATACAGGCATCTAAAAATATCTTTTCACTAATTTATATTTAAACAACAAAATTTTAATTAAAAAAAAAAAAGTAAAAAAAAAACTAGAAACAACCGAAAAGCTTAAGTCTAACAATTTATAAATTATCTACAAATAATAAACATATTCAAAAAAACAAAAAAAAGCTCTCTTAACAAATTCAAATTTATGTTAGGTCAGTTAACTATTAAGCAAAAATTTTTATTTAAATATAAAAAAAAAATTTGAATTTGTTTTGTTCAAATTATTATTTAAAAAAAAAAAATTAAAAATAAAACTACCTACACAAACAACTTCTTATTTCTTTTCTTTTTTTATCCGGGTAAAACCCAATATAAAAAAGTACTGAATTCATTCAACAAATAAAATAGATATAAAAAAAATGTTAAAAAAGAGTGAAAAAAAAAAAAAACAATTTAAAAAAAATTAAAATATCGCAGATTAATGTTAAAATATTCGGCACGTGTATTCAAAATTGCTATAATAATTTACCTACCTATATGATTATTATATAGATTATAGCAGACTCGATACATTTGCAGATATAGATACATTGTTCATTTGTTCTCTTAATCTTTTTTTTTTTTAAATTTATCTAAAATTACTACTAGTTGTCTTAATTTCCACTTTTTTATCAGTAATTTAAACAAAAATATGTTTTAAAAAAAAAAGATATTGTCGGATACAAGAATAATTTTGAACAAGTTTATTAAGAAGCTCAAGAAATAGAATGAAAAAGAAAAAAAAATCCGGCATATTAAAAAATTAGAAATAAAACAAAACGATAGCTTCTCAATTTTAAATTGCTAACACGAGTTGTTTGTATATATGTAAGTATTTTTTTTTTATTAATTTCAACGGTCAAGGTAACTCTTTCACTGTATAAGCACATTTTTTTTTTCTCATTTACTTGTCATTATAAAATAAAAATAAAAAAAACAATATAATAAAAGAAAAAAACTTAATTAAAAAAAAAATTATTAAATATAATCGCAACAACAAATCAACAAAATACAAACAACATGTGAGTGAAATATTTTTAAATATCATTTTACTTTTTCTTTTTTTTTTTTTCATTTTTCTTCTTCTAAATTGGTTAAAAGTTGTTGTCAAAGACCTAGCATAACATGTTTTTAATAAAATATAATAAAAAATACCTCAAATTAAAATACGATTTTGGTTACTAATACAAAGCTAAACAGGAAGGAGGTCGTTTTTTTTTAAATATACACACATAACTACAAACTTCACAAAAAAAACAACAGCAACAACAAATCTTACAGAGAAAAAAGTGATAAACTATCTTTTCTCTTTTTTGTTTTTGCCAAAAATTTTTAATATGAAAAAAAAAAAAAAGATTGAACACAACTTTTGAGATAATGAGGTGGAATTTTTGTTTTGGCCTCAATTTATTTTTTCTTGATCTTTTGTTTTTAAATTTCGTTTGGCTTAATTTGCAAAATAAACTATGAAAGATATCTAAACAAATTCATAATTTTAAATTGAAGAGAATATGTATAAAAAAATATAAGGAAACAAGTAAATTACCTACTCCACCCTATTTTTTATGAGAAAAAAAAAAAGAATAAAAAGAAAAAATCATGCTATAAAGCTTATTTACTTTTTTTTCCCTTAATTTTTTTTTTTTTTTTTTTTTTTTGAATTCTTGATAAATTTTTAATTCATTTGTTTACATTTCGATTTTTTATTACGAATTTTAAAAGAAAAAAAATTTAGGAATTAAAAAAACAAAAACTTGTATCTTTTTTTTTTTTTGAATTAGTAGAGAGGATTCCATGGAGGTCATTCAAAGTCATATGATTTAATTTGTGTTGGTTGCTGGTTTTTTTATTTAGCAGGCACATAACTTTTGAAAAAAAAAAAAAAAAAAAAAAAAAAGTATTTTTGGCAAATTTCAATTTAAATTTAAAAAAGCAAAGTAACAGTCAATAAAAAAAAGATAAGATACAAATTTAATATAAATATTTTAATGGTATTGGTTCTTTTTTCTTATGTTTTTCATTAATCGTCATCAGTATGACTATGACCATTACCATTGTTCAACAAAATCAACCATTTTGATAGACCTTTTATAAAAATTTAATTTTTAAGTGTGTGGCTGTGTGTTAGCATTCATTAAAAAGATATGAAATTTTTCGGCAATTTTATTAATAACGTTATACACATTACATTTTTTTATATTGTGTATAAAAGAAATCTTTTTTTTTTTCTTATTTTTTATATTTGTAAATGTTTGAGTGAGTATCTCCAATCGTGTACATCGTTTATACCATTTACCTATTACCGAATTCTTCTACAATATATGCGTTTTGCTTTTGCAGGTTTATTTTATATATGTATGTAGGTATTTATATTAAATTTTGTGTATTTGAATATATGTACATATTACGTATGCGTGTATTCTATACGAACATTATAGTTTTTTTTCTGCAAAATATCTTTTTTTTTTCATTTTATTCACGACAAGTTTAGTTAAGATTGGTCAGTTCAGTTTTCTTTATTAGTATTCAAAAAAAAAAAAAAAAAATTAATTGACATGACATACCTAACTCATTGTTATATTTTTTGTCTTTTTTCGAGGTAAAAATCCATTCTAGAAATATTTATTATGTATCTGTCTTTCGAATAGCCATTTTATGTCATGTTATACTTTTTTTTTTACTTGATTCCAAGCCCAATAAAACTTTCTTTTGGTAATCAATAAGTATCTTAATATTGTAAGCTTGTTTGGACCTAAATTATTCATGTAGGTAATCCGTTTTTTTTCTTTTTCAATAAATAAAAAAAAAATGAATATATAATTTGAAAGCCAATCGATTATTGATTTGCAAGAAAAGTTCTTACAGAACAGAATTATCTATTCTTTAATTAAATTAAAAAAAGAAAAAAAAATCAAATACCAGAAAGAAATACAAAAATAAGAAAAAAGTAATAATCAGTAAATTGATTATTTTAAAATTATTATAAAATTAATGAATAACATGCGTTAGATAAACTTATCGTGGAGGTAAGTAAAAATTTCGTAAAAAAATTCTATACATACTTCTTCTATAGCCGGTCTGAAATTTATTTTCGAATCAGTTTTTCAAATATTACATTAAAAAACCCTTTCATGGACTGCATTTCAATACGGAACAGTGACTCATGAACAGAGTGAACCTTTGTTTTTCTAATTAGGGACATAGAAACATCACAAATATGGCAAATAAATTAATGATAAGAGAACTTATAAAATTTTTTTTTTTTTTTTTTTTTTTGAAAATTTAAAAGTACCGAATACCGCTAATATCTAAAAAATTCAACGTTACAAAGGAGTGATATACTATTTACTATTTATTACCATAATTATGTAGAATATTTAACAACCCTAAATACACTTTAAAATTAAAACTACGCATTTTGAAAATTCGAGATAAATTTCATGAAAATATTTTTCAAATTAACTTGAAAATTTTTAATGTAAATATTTACTTAAAAATAAAATAAAAATAAAGTAAGGTACATACCTTTTTTTAAAAAAAATTGTTAATAATACTTCGAATCCATTTAAATTACTTCACTGCATACATGACAATGTATCAATAAAAAATTATTACATATATAATATATTTTGTATGTACATACATATAATGCTTGCGCTTATTCAAAATTTATAAAAATTTATATCGTTAAAATGTATGCGCACTACAAATGTATTACAATCGAAAATTATAATGTGCACTATATATATTTTTTAAGTTAGTTTGTCATTGCAATACTGCATAGGTATTTTATTTCTACACTGCACATACAATTACTGTTCAAAAATTATCTCTATTGATTTATTCGAAAAAGAAAGTTTTATTAAATTATTCTTTTTTTAAATTTATATAAAGTACCTAATTATTATTATTATTATAATTTCATATCACACATCAAATATAATATATCACCATAAATAGTATTGACCTAGGTTGTCTTGTTGCGTTTGTGATGATGATGATGATGATTATGTCTATCTATTGCTTATTCACACAAAACCTAAGTCAATTTATTTTTTCTTATTCTTTTCAAATGATCGTAATATAAAATGCAAAAAAAAAAACGTACTGGAAAAACTTATCTTTTATTCAAATTGAGAAAAAAAAAACGTTAAGCAAACCAATCTGTATCACGAGTGCAAGAAAAAAAAAAAGATTTATTTTTAAATTAAATTATCGTGTATAAATTCCAAAAATTTGGTTTTTAAATGAAACAATAAATTGAGTGTTTTTTGCTGTTTAAATTAAGAATGAAAGTAATTCAAATTTGGAAAAAAAAAAAGTTCAGGTGAATATTGTATTAATATTTGCAAAATTTATGCAAATTTTCACATTGAATTTATTCAAATTAATTGGGTGTATGTTTACCCTTCACACTGACACTACTTTTTAATAATTTCAAAGTGTTAAACTTTAAAAAAATATATACATATATGTACACTTGTTTTAGATATTACAGTTTAAAAAAATTAACTGATAAAAATATTTAATCATAAGATTTTTATCATAACAAAAAATGTACCTATATTATTATTTCACGATATGAATATCTATCTTATAATTATCGTTCTTTAGATATGCACAAAACAATTAATTTATAAATGCAACGTCTTTTTAAATTAGAAAATCTTTTAAAAAAATATGTTTTCACACTTTAGAAATTTTTTTTCTTTAAAAAAAAAAAAAAAAACAGTTGAAAATTAGATATACTTTAGTTGCCAATTGATTTGATAGGCATCTGGAAAATGTAATCACTAACTATACAATATATAAAGTATAAAGCTCAAGCTTATTTTCTGAAAAAAATTTAAATCAGAAATAAAAAAAATACTAAAGAATATAATTTTGTCTTTCGCGTTTTGCAACACACCAACTATTTATGCCGTATTGAAGTAAAGTTAAATTATAAATGGAATATGACTACGATAAAAATTTTCAACTTAATTCTCGTCGTATACAAAAATTTTACACACACACAATGACAATATCAACGAACACATAAATGTGTAAACCGAAAATATATACATATATGTATATATATATATGTATATATACATATGATTTTTATAATCGGCAAAAACAAACACACATATATAAATTACCTATCGCTATAGCATATACAATGGTTTGGGTATATCAAACAATTATTTGCTATCTTTTTTTTGCAATTAGAATTTTGTTGTGAAAAAAGAATTGCACATCATTAAAAAGCATTACACCATATATTTACTGCTAATCTACCCCTTTACTTATAAAAATCATGTATGTTGGTATATTTTTTTATTTAAAAAATGAATATTATCTGCACACCTCATTTACCTATTAACAAAGTCGTATTGAAAGATAAAATTGAAAAAATCAACTTTTATAAAAATACATTTTATTATTTAAATACAAAAACACACAAAAAAAAAAAAAATCATACAAACATTTATAAAGGTGGCATATGTTTACCTCCTACTCGATTTATGAAGATTGAAGAAATAAAAAAATAAAATTAAAAAAAAAAACATCATAACGAAATTTACCGAATGAGAATCTAAATGATTACGGGGTGTAAAAATTTTGCCTTATTTCATTGTATTTTGTTGTTCTTTTTGTATTGTTTCTGTTTTTTTTCTTCGTTTTTTTTTTTTGCTTAATGCTTTGCCATTGGAATTGGACACTGCAAAAGCTTCACGTCTGTATGTCATATATGTGTATATGTATATAAAGTATAACCAAAAAATATATAGACAGAAAGAATTCTTATGTAGTATAAAAATGTCTCATACAAAAATTTTTGTTCTGGGGTTCCAACATTGGAACCCCATTAGTGAAATAGCTTTGAATGTACATCAGTATATTTCAGTTTTGTTAAAAAAGCTTTCACTTCCTTCCTTCTCTTACCGTACTGTTCTATAGTCTAATTTAATAATTACAATTTTTAGTCGATACTACATGAGAATTCTTTCTGTCTATATATTTTTTGGTATAACATTTGTGTGCGAAGAATAAAAAACTGTTACACGTGGAGGCGAAACATTTTATTTTCGACATATATTGAGGCGAAAAATTAGTTTTCGACATTATGGAGCATGTGAAAGACAAAATATAAAATTTGTGCATATGTTTGTGTGTGTGTATAATATATGTATATAAAATGCATTGTGTATTGATCTGAATATTTAGATTGGAGGTTGTATGATGGAGATTTCGATGATGATGATTATGATGTGCAACATTTTTTGGGTTTGATAAAGCAGGTAAAATAATGTTTTCTGCTGGATTTGTTGTTTTTGTATTGTTCGATTAACTTATGCAATTCGAGTATTTAATATGAATAACGAATAGAAAACTGATAGGTATGAGATGATTTTCTTGTTTTTTGTTTTATGACTGGTGACAAGAATTAATATGCATCATGGAATTAAAATAGATTTAAATTTCATTTATACTGACTTTTTTCTAAAAATTATTGAAAAAAAAAAGAGAATAATTTTTGATATTTTTGGTGTAAATTTTTCGAATTTATTTTATATATAATCATGGAACATTTGCGTGATCATGCAATTAGATTATCAATATTATCATATAAAAAAACAGGTGTTTTAAAGAAAAAAATAAATAAGCACTGGTCTGCTAAATCTAAATGACATGAATTCTTTATAAATTGTGTTTTACAAAATGGAAAAATAATTAATTTGTATTTAGTGATAGGTATTGTATGTAGGTATGTATATTTTTTTCCGATTCTATTAAATAATGTTTACATTAGGCACATTATCTACTTCACAAAAATGCAAATGAAAATAGGCACAAAAATTCAATAGATACTGAATTACAAACCTTGTTAACTTTTTTCTTTCTTTCTTGCAGGTTTCCGTAAAAGTAGATGACTGAAATATCGCTAAAATATTTCTTGAAGAGTCTTCGAAAGATTAAGTTTTAACTGATTAGAATTTGTTAATTAAAATCTATGTGATAAGATAATGGATATGATGAAGTTAATATGAAAATATCTTTTTGTTCCTCCTCTAACAATCTGTTAAATTTTACAAAAATGTTAGGAAAAATATTAAAAAACAATTACATTCTGTCTTTACCAAATTCTGGTTTTCACATCCATTTCCAGTTTGTTACACGGCTTGTGTAGAAAATATCTGGAAAGAAAAAAGAAAAAGCTGCTGCTGTTGGAGGAGATTTTGTAATCTCATTTTTCTCAGTCGCTTCATCCTTACTCCACAAAAGCATAATACTTTTTCTATCTTCCCTGTCGGTTGTGCCTCTTTGACACCAGGAAGATGCTTCAATCACATCTTTGTTTTCGGTGTCGCTTACTACATTGACCATTTCAATATCAGGTACTGCATGCAAGCTATGGTAAGGATTATCGACATGAGAAATTTGATTGAAGCTACTGGAAGATATGCCAATCACATCATCGTTTGTTTGTTTGTTACAATCCTTTCACTTTTTGCCATAATTGTAATTTAATAACATATCTTTAAATTTTTTATGGTTTTTGGACTTGACTTCCTTCATTTTTTTCTTTTAAGTTTTTCTACATGATATTGTAGATTTTGTCTGTCATGCTTCCTAAAATAAGAAATAATTATTTCTATATGAAGATAATTAATCACAGTTGCAAATTCAAATAATGAAACATACTTTTTTAACACATTTATTTAATTTTTATTTATTTTAAATATTATTTAAAATTATTATTTATGAATTTCATGTCTACATTGAAAATCCTGCTGTAAAACAGTCGTTTTAACAAATAAAATTTGATATTTTTCAATTAATCAAACGATCATTGGTTATTAATCAAGACAATGGAAAAATTAAACAATTAATGAAATAAAAATATGTATGTAGGTACATTATATATGTAGGTATATACATGTGCATCTACATATCTACCAATATAATGTATGAAGAAATATGCAGAATATTAAAGTTTTGTATTTAATTTGCATCTTGTCATTTTCGTTTCATTTTACATGCATTATTCTTATTGTAACTAAATATGTACATATTGTTAATGGTTAATATGAAAAAAACAACTAACATATGATGAGAAAATTAAAAAAATAAAAAGAAAAAAAAAACCTAAAGCAACTAACATATAACAAAAAATGCAAATTTCAAGTGCATATCACAGCTGTATAATTATATTCAGCTTCCACATCACCCTTCCACAATGCACAAGCAGTTATTTCTTTTCGAATATAAGCAACAAATACATGTTGACCATTGTCATATATGTATGTACATATGCACATACATAATTTACCTATATACATATGTATGTAAGATTGTTAGCTGCATTTTACCATAGTGTAATAATACATTTTCCGACCGGTCGACAATCCATCAACCCGCCGCGACCCCCTTTTATTTTTAAACTTATAATAACCCAACTTCCCATTCAAAGTACACCCAGTTCCAACTCAGTATCTTGTATCTACAGCTATACCAACATCAATCTATACATATGTATGCATATGTATAGTATGTACGTATTATATATATGTAGGTATAATTGCTTCAATGCACACCAATTTTATATATTTTATAGCTAAATTCAATTCTGTGTAGTTTTTTTTTTTTGTTCGTTTCTTTTTTTAAATATGAACTTCACGAGTCGTGATGTGTACTCTAAAAACCGAATGAAGAGACATGCAACGCGCATTCACGATAAATGCATTAGCTGGCATTTGTGTGTATAGTCGATGATAACGGAGTCATTGACCGGTATTTGTTGATTTTCAAAAACACGTGCCAGTAAAAGTGTCGAAAACTGATGCATACCTCATGCGATTTTTAATGTTGTGAGTTGAGTGTTGCACAATTGAATTGAAGCATTTGCAAAAATATGGAATGGTAAATGCAAAAAGAAAGAAAGAAAAGAAAAAGAAAAGAGTACAGCAAACAGACTATAAAGTGGATGATTGTTGGATTTTTAGAGATCCTAGATGATTTAATTTTCCTTTTTTTTTTCTGTTTTTGTTTTTAAATTTCTTAAGTAAAATGATGATGAGGACTTGGGGAATAAAAAGCATTGGTAACAATGAATCTATCTACCTACCAATGTCAACTACATACATATGTACCTGTGTATGTTTCTACCTACGTACCATGTGGACATGAACTCGTGTAATAAACAATTTTTTGTGCCTTATACGTTTTTGGTTTAAGTTAAAAATATAGACTTGTCTAGCTAAATTTTTTCGTTATTTATTTTTTCTAGATTATTTTCTTGTTGTTTTTGTTTTTATTCATACATTTTTATACTATAATAATCAAAAACCTGTCGCCATATCATTTCACCCCTTTTTTTCTCAAACTCATTGACAAAAAAAAAAAATTATTTCTTTTTTCTCTTCAAGCAATCATTTTTTATGTTGAATTTTATTTTCTTATAAGGTAGCGGTATAGGTACTTTTTTTTCTCTTATTTTTTTGATTTTCACATAATTCGACTTCACTTTTGTTTTTAAAAGAAAAAGTAGAAATAAATGAAAAGCGAAAAAAAAAAAAAATAATAATAATAATAACGAAAAATGAAAAGTCCAGACAACATTTGCTTACTTTTACTATTTCATGATTTTTCTTTCAGATTTTTCGTTCTTATTTTTTTGTTGTGAATTTTATCTTTTTTGATTATTTAATGTTCTCTTGGAAACAGATATATGTATGTGTTTGTTTGTTTTTCATTGAATTTTTTTAAAGTTTATTATTTTTGCTGCTGTTTTTTTTTCTTATTGTCTTGATTAATATCTGATTAAAGGTGTACATTTGTACAGGTACACTTAGATCGGTGTGTATGATAGGGGCAGGTGGTAATGATGATAAAATTAATTAATATGAAATTTCGAAACGAAATATGATGTTGATAATAATGATGTGTTGGTTGATGAATTTGGATTGCGTATAAGTACCTACCTATACATACATACTTGAAATATTTTATTTTGATTTGAATAAAAATGTCTTGTATGATATAGACACTTTGGATAATAGCAAACACTGATAACTTTTTTTTAAATATTAAAAATTTAAAAAAAAATATTCTTAATTACAATTAAATTTAAAATTGACAGAATAAAAATATACAAAAATGCATTGATAACTGTGACTTTTTGTTTATTATAAAGCCTTTTTTTTGTCTTTAATGATGAAGAAAAACAAAGATAACAAAAAAATCATACGAATCTACCAACCATAACTTCATAATATCATTCCCATTGGATTTTATTAAATTCGGCGATAAAAACTGCATTTAAAAAAACAAGTTTTCTAGATCTACCCCAATTTATTTTGACAATAAACCTTATCGGAAGTATTTTTTGTTGTTGTTGTTATTTTTGTTGTTTGGACTGTGAGTTATAAAAGGTCCTCTAAAAATATCAAAAAAATACAAGATAACATGTGTTGAATGATTTTTTTAAATTTAATTTAAGCAAATATTATTATAATTTATTTTTTTTGGTTCTGTTTTTGTTAAAAGCTATTTTTAGTAAAATTATTCAGACTTTATTCTCTGTTGTCTTGAATTAAAAAAAAAAAATTTAAATGTAAATTTTTATCGAGATTATAAAATATGTAATTATATAGAGAGATGATTAGCTGCTAAGTCGTTTGGAGGTGTTTAAATTGTGTGTAAAATTTTTGTTTTCTTAAATAGCCTTTAGCTTTTTTACATTGCATGTTAGCGTAATGATTTTTTTCCATAAAGATGTGAAGAATCCTCTGACCTCTCCAATGAGTCTGTGGTTGTCCTTTTATCTCAATTTATTTACAATCAAAATTTTGTTTTGTGGCACTCAATGAAGAAGAACAAAAAAGAAGAATTTTAATCATTTTATGGAAGGATTTTTTTATGTATGTATATCCGGTAACATACGTGTAATGATTTTATCCTCTAAAATTCCTTGCATTTTTTTATGCAAATAAAATACAAGACAATTTCGTTTGAATATGTTAGGATGTTACAGAAAATAAAGGAATAAAGGGTAAGAGAAATGTTAAGTTGGAACAAGGCTGATTAATGTTTTCAAGACAGACTGCGATTCTGTGTCATACCCTCTAGAATCCACCCTTAATTTTTTTTAATAACACTTTTTCTACTACTATATTTAAACTGATTCTTCGATTTCCTTTTTGTATGCATATGAATCAAATAACCTGTTTATTTTTGTTTTTTTGAGACGTTATGCAACAGCATAATTTTTTCAAAATTACACCAATGCAATTCAAAGTTTATGTACATACAATTAGAGGTTCGAACCCAGAGGAATAAAATCACATTTTTATAATGCAAATAATTTAAATTTAATGGTAACGAAATTATTATTTCGAAATGGCATTCAGTTCAAAATTCAAACTTGAGCTTATCAGAATATCTTCAAAAGCTTTTCGAAACTGCATTTTCATATACATATTTTGAATTGCGTATAAGATATCCGTACTTGTTTTTAGGACATTGTTGTTGTGCTGTGTTCTAGCATACAAAAAAAATGAGTAGTAAACTTTCATATGTATGTACATATTTATTGTAAGCTTTCCTCATTTGTTACACACAAAAAGTATCTATAGTTTTTCTTATCCTTTTCTCCAACTGAAGCCGTCGTCACCATCACCATCATTATCATCAAAGTCGTTGTCGTCGTTTTATCATGACCATCCTTAACGCAAAATTTCATGTCAAAAAGGCAATCACAATACACAATTTTCGATATAAAAATAGGACCAACAACAATCAGTAAACATGAGAGAAAAAAACAACAATAAAGAAAATTGTAAAATAAGGGGGGTAACTTCACCTAATGTACTTGATGATACAAACACATTTTATTTACTCACACCAACATAAACAATTTTTTGGATATTTATTTTATAAAGGATATAAAGGGGACGAAAGGAAAAAAAATTATATTCACGCACACAATAAATTTTATCTTTTAGGAAATTAGAACGAAAAAAGAACAAAAATCGGAAAAAAATTTTTGTTGGTTTTGTATGTAAGTGGGTTTGTGGCAAATACATAATATGTATACAAAAGGAATAGATATATCTTTGTTATGCGTGTAAAATTTAGAATAGGGTGAAAAAGCGATGTTGTGCATACATTTTTTATATACATATGTATGTATATATAAACAAAATTTCAAGCAGAACGATGGTTCAAGTGCGTAAAAAAATTTCCCTCAAAAAATTTTGAAATTAGAAAAAAAAAGTATAAAAAAAAATATCCTTCTGTAGATGTGGAATATGATATTTATGTGGAAGGTTATTGGCTTTTCAACAAATGAATGTGAGTATTTAGATGTGTATTTGAAAATTCATATAATATTTTTACTTTTATTTTTGTTTAAAAATGTACCTACGGCAAGACTATCCTTGGAATTTGAGATAAAATTACATAGATTTAAAAGAAAAGAAAAAAAAAGGAGATGTGTTAAAGAGTGTAAAAAATCATATATATGTAGAAAATTACAAATGTTTAATAGCGATACATACACCTTCCGTTTAAAATTTATTGATTGAAAAAGAAAAATACAATATTTTTTTTTTTTTTTTGTAGTATCTAATTTTTCTTTTCCATTTGAATACAATATGAGGGGTTGCATTTATGTATTATTCTTGTATTTGGTACAGGATATGATATTATTATAATTCACATATCTATGTAACGTATAAATATTATGCGTAAAATACGCACATTATGCTTTTTTATATGAGGGTGGAACCACAAAAAAAAAAGAATAAAAATCCCTTATTTTGGAACATTCGAAATTTTTTTTATACATACATATATTATGACCCTTTATATTTTAATTATTTTTTTCCATTAAAGCAAGAAGAAGAAAAGAAAAAAACACTTGAAATTATCTAATTTTTATATCACAAGGAAAAAAAAGGTGAATGTTTGTTATATATGTACATACCTACATATTTCAAAATTTACAGATATGTAAATAAAAGCTTTTCAGTGGTTTTAGTGGATTCTATTTTAAGATACATATAAATACGCAATATTTTATTCTATAAGATATCATTATGTTATTTTAATATGCACGTGCTATCTGAAACGAAAACAAAAAATAAAAAATAAAAATAAATAAATATGTATTATATTTTTTTGAAGGAAAGTTCATTGACCTTTTTTATGTATTTGCCATGCGCATTGCCAAAAATAAAAATTTAAGTAAAAAATTTTTTAGATAAAAATTGAATTAAGAAATATTGTAATAAAAAAATAAACCAACAAAGAAACCTACATATATGTATGTAGTATGTAGTACATACTTTTTTTTAAAATTAAAAAATCATTAAAAATAATTGATTTTCAAAAAAATAAGAATTTATACAGAAAAGCCATTTTAATTAACATATCAAAATTAATTGATAAAATGTGTAACGCTCAAAGAATATGTTTTTTTTTTTTTTAAAGTATATACATATGCTAATTATCACGTAAATACTAAATTCTAGAAAAAAAATTCAATATCATCATTAATTTAAATAAAATTTGCTCTTGTCAATAACAAACACACATATTCGTATATGAAATATTTACAAATTTATTTACAAAACACTCTAACAGAGTATTTAAAATATCGAGTAAACAAAAGAAAATATCTAAAAAGAAAAATCTACAAAATAAAATAAACAACATAATATTTTGTTTTTTTTTTTTACATATTTTCAAAATCTTCAAGTCGCTCATGCATAAGATATTTTTAGCTGTGGAATGAACTAGATAAATGACATAAATCTAATAAGGAAAAAAAAATAGCCACAGGTATCTACTTTCTAAGCTTGATTTTTAAAAACTTTCAAATTTTTTAAGATTTTTTTTGTTTTCAAATAAGAAAAAAATATACATATATACGTACCTATATGTATTCAAAAAAAATTGATCTTTATTTCTGTTCAAAATGACGCATGAAAATACCTGATCGAGATTCTACCGAAAAGTATATATAAACTTAAAAATTGCAAAATATTAGATACGTAAACAAATAAATAATTCTGAGAAATATTTTTCAATTATTAATTGAAAACAAAATACTCCTAATTTATATCAACAAATTTCTTACCACATATGTTTGTGATCGAATCGTAATAATTTTAAATAATAGTTCTTATTTTCAAGTCTGAGTAGGCTCTTAACATAAAAATTCACTTTATGTATTTTTGAAAACCACAGAGATTTGGGTCCGAGTTCCAGAGCGTTAGCTTTTTGAACCATCCCACTCATAATTTTAACTTCATTCTGACTTATCCATGTAGATATGAATTTGATTTTTATTTGTTGAGTCTTGGTTGGAATATGTCTTTTTTTAAATTTATTTCGAGAAAAATCTAGACATCTTGATTTTTGAAACTACCGGAATTTTAGTCTTAAAACATTTCAATTTAGAAAAAAGTAATATGAAAAATGGAATTGTCTTTCAATATTTTATTTAATTTGTATTTTATAGACATATTAAATAAATCAATACTAAATACATAAGAAAGTAATCAGCACCTTTTATTTCTAATCAATAAAATTGTTTATTTATTATTTTTTTAATATTTTAACGGATATGTGTTCTATTTAAAATGACATTTTTATTTTATCTTTTCTGTTATAAAGAAATGAAAATGAATAAAAAACAAATGAATTGAAAAATTGATTCGAAATATAATAAAATTATTTTAGAAATTTTCTGTAAAAACAAAAGGAAATCAATAAAAATCACAAAGATACTATGTGGTCTGTTATAATTTCTTAATTTTTATAGATTTTTTATTGGAAAAAGAGGGTAACTTTTTAATTTGTTTGATACATTTAATTATTTTTTACCAATGTTTTGTGTGTTTAAGTATCTATTGTTTATTATTTTTATTTTTTTTTTTTAAATAAAATATCTACGATAAACAGATGACAAACAAAAAAATTAGAGCGGAAAAAACTTTTAGAAACCAAAAAAAAAAAAAAAAAATACCTATATAATATATGTAGTATGTATTTTAGAAAAGGAAAACTCAAAATATAGGTCAATGAACGGGTGTTCATCATTATCAAAATTTATTTAATTGAAATCGATCTCCGGAAAAATGTTATTAAAAATGAAAAGAAGAAAGGACATTATTGCAAATAAATAAACGAAAAGAAAGGTCTTTGACCTTTTTTAGCCTTTTTCATTTTCATTATTTCTATTGTGTTTTATTCCTTATCCTTTTTGTATAAAAATTACCATATATATGTACATATATATGAATGTATAATACTCCTACATATTTTCTTTCTTCCTGGTTATTGTTTATATATGCATAGGAAAAAAAATCGAAGATTAAGTATAATGAGAAACTGACTGAGATCATAGTAAAATGAATTTACATTTAATTGACTACCTGTCGAATGGCACTATAATTTGAAAAAAAAAAATAGTCGTCGTCTATTAATCATGTGCCTTTCAATTAGAATTCATTAGTTTCTCATCATCATTATCATTATTTTGATCCCAGCCATCATTATATCTCTTCCTTAAATAAATTCTTTTGTTATCCTTTTTTAAGATGTCATCTTTTTTTCTATTTTCACACTTTTTTTGTTTGTTTTGTTTTTGTTCATTTTCTTCGTTCTTATTTAGTCGATTATATTATGATAATAAAATTTCATCATTATTCTACTTTATTTCATTTTAGATTATTTTATTAATCGAAAATAATATTTATACTATATGTATGTATGTATGTAATAAAGCATGCGTAAAATGCGTTATAAATAAAATATAAAAAGCATATAACACAAAATAATGGTATATAGAGACAAAAAATAAGTAGTAAATCGTAATATGACTATGACAACGGTATAATAAATATCAAAAATTGTATATTGCACCTTTCCTATTTAGTTTTATAGTTTATCTTCTTATATATTTTATTTTTATTTTATTTTTTTGTCGTTCATAACATAAAATAAGGATGTGCAGTCACTAAAAAAAAAGATGTTTTTTTCTTTTGTATTGAAATTCAGAATACAAACGAATCTTTTTATAGAGGTAAGATAGCAATCCTTGATTATTAAAGATTTCCTAAAAGGAACTCTTTGATTTTGCTCATTTTTTCTTTACTGTATTTAGTAAGTATATATAACAAGTGAATGCGTTAACTATATATTTTTGGGGCTTTCATTATATATTTCCTAAGTAATACTATACTAATATTACACAACTACAATCATCTTCATCAAAATTACAAAAAAAAAAATAATAAATAAATAAATAAAAATAAAAACAAAAAATACGTACATGCGTATCACATTGCGTAGATCCACGTACTTATCAAAAATATATAATAGATTCTCTTTAGTTCGTTTCCTCAAAGATTACAAAAAAAAAAAAAAAAAGAATATACGAATGCGTTCAACGCACTTTTTTTAGGGTATTACTACATCGTAAAAAAAAAAAAATAAAGGGAAAATAAAATTATTGTATACTTTTCCAGTAGATTTATTTATTGGAGAATCTATAAAAATGTATGGTGAATCAAGTGAAATGTGTAATTGTGAGTGGTATATATCCAAAAGAATTCTTATATATATACAAAAAAATTATATATAAAAGTAAGTGAAATTTGGTAAAATCAAAAAAGGGTATTGGTACTGGGTTCTATGATTAAATTCTGATGTTACGAGTATATTTCTGTTGCTGTTGTTGTTTTTATTTGTATATAAAATTTGATAAGGGCTTTTGAATCTTACATAGACCATTTTAATACTCAATCATAGATTTTTTTTGGGTTTATTTACTTAAAATATTCTCTTCCACCTTCATAATAAATAGAAGTAAAAATTTTATATAATATACAAAAATAGTTAGTTAGGTGTGGTCGTACATGTGATCGCATCTATAATACATTGAAACATACTCCTAATCCTGTATATATTAGAAATCTCTCCAATGTGTACTACCTAAGCATTGTATTGTAGTATGTATTTACCCATCAAATATACATAAATTCTCCAAAATTTGACCTATTTTTCATATTAAATATTTACCCTAAAGTTCATAGACCTTTTCTATTATATGGAAATTTCAGTTGAAAGACTTTTACAGTATATGACTTAACTTTATTTTTATTTTAGATACTTTTCAGTATATTTATATAAAAATTTATCTATGTATTTTGATACACGTGTCATAGGCTCCACAAAAAAAAAAAAAAAAGTAAAATAAAAATAAAAGTTTTTTTTTTTTTTGAAAAACAATAATAAGATACATTGTATTTTAATGATATGAACAATAATAATAACATACACAAATCACACACGAGGGAATGCGTTGAGAATGCATTTTAAAATTCCAACATAATATTAGAAAGAAAAAACAAGGAAGATCTGTTATAATAGATTTATGTTCTGAACTGCATTTTGAAGTGTCTAATCAACAAGAATATTATAATTTTTTTTTTTTTTTTTTTTCGAAGTAACATGATTGTGGTCTTTAGATTGTATTAAGATATTAAAAATCCAGTTCATAGTATATGAGGTAATCAATGAACTTTTTTTTTTCAAATTTTTTTTTTTTCTTGAAAAGATTTTTAATTTTTTGAAAAATGAAACGATGTAGTTTTTTTTTTTTTTTTACAAATACAAATTTTTTTTTTGTGTGTAAGTAAAAAGAAAAAAAAAACAGAACAAATTTTGTTTATGGTTTGTTTTTCTTTTTGCTTTTGGTATTCAATTTCACTTTTTAAATTGCAATTATGAAAAACAAGTAAAGTTGGAATAATTTAAAAAAAAATGCCATTGTACATTTATGTATTCATTTCGTGTGGTTTTTATGTATGAATATGCCCTTTAACTGCCCTTTCACTTTGTTATAATTGTAATTTAATTTAATATTGTGTTTTTTTTTTTATTTCGCTTTTTGGTTTGGTTTAAGCTTACATTTATGTATTATATTCTTTGTATGCAATCACAATTTCATTTTTTTTTTTTTTTTGATTATTTGATTTAAAAAATAAAATTCTAAAAGCAATGATTTTATGTGCATTAACTGTAAAATATTACGACAAAGTTAAGTATGGTATGGTATGAGTTAACGAATTATGTATGTATATAATTTTATTTGGGGGTTTTTATTTTCCATAAAATGAGAAAAAAAAAAAGTTCTATTACATGAAAATGAAAAATTTTTTTTTTTGGCGCCGTCGCTGTTGATAATATTCTACAATTTTCCACAATTTCTTAACTTTTTAGTCAAATTGGGTTGGGCTCAGATTCTTTTTTTTTTTTTTTTCTATATATGTGAGAATATTTTCTAATACACATTACGTTACGCACAATTTTATTCTCTCCGCATATTATATGTACATTTCGCTATAACATTATCATTGTAAATATTTGTTACATATAGTAGGTATATAGTAAAGTAAAAGCATATTATTTACGAAAAAATAAATTTCACTTTTCAAGAAAACAAGGAAAAAGGTGAATGACCTCTTTTTTGTTGATATTACTGAAATTTAGTAATGTAACTGATATAAATATTTTTATCTTTTAGCAGTTACAAAACTGATGAAAAACACACTTCTATGTGTGAGAAAAAAATATATAGGTATCCTTTTTGTTTTTCAATATATATTTTTTTATTTTTTGAAAAATTGATTGGGAAAAATTAATGCATATTTAAAATTGTAAAGAACGAATCTATGTTAGCTATTAACGTAATAAATATATTAAAATGAAAATCATGTATCAACATTTTCCATCAATGCAATGATGTGCTTTGAATTTTTACACATTCACAAAAATATAATATAACACATCGATTTTTAAAGGATATTGTTTTAAATTAATGGGAAAATTGAATATTGTTTTTTAAAATTTATGATTATTAGAATTACATTTATAGAATGAGAAAATATACTTTTACCAGAATAAAATATAAGTTTTTTAAATTTTAAATTTTTTTTTTTTTTTTTAAACTAAAAAATTTATTGGAAAATTGATTATAATTCAATATAATAAAAAAATCCTCTATGCACTTCCAGTTAGAATAATTTAATTTTTTATTGATTTTAAATTTTGTTAATTTTTATTTTAAAAAAAATTTAATAGTTACACTTTAGAGATTTATTGGTAATTTTTTAAAAAGTAATTCGCAAGTGTTGATCATTGATCCTTGGTATAACGTCTATTTAATAAAAAAAATATTTTTTTCTTCTTAAAATTTAAAAGGACACAGAATAATAAGGATAAAGTAAGAGCTGTTCAGATAAGCCTACTTATGACAAAACAGGCTCATTGAGTTACCTAGTTATACCTATTCTCTTGCACATTGAAAATTTAAATAAAGTGAAGAATATTTAAAAATCCAGTGTTCCTGTACTTTCAAGAAAATTTGAAGCAAGAAATCCTTTCTTCTTAGTAAAAATGAGACTTTCAAATGAATTAAGAACATCGAACTGAATTGCATTATTGCCCTTTGTAGCAAGAAATTAAAAATAGATTAATAAAATATAAAGTAAATAAATTGATTTCTAGACGCTATTTTATAAGAATCTATCTTTTTTTTTTCACAGATTACAATTATATTTTTCAGATAAAAGAATTCTTTTTAAAAATTTAATATGAAAATAAATCATAATTCGGTTTTCTTAATTAAATAAAAAATGTATTTGCCTTTTTTAAATTCCTCGTGGGAAGAATTTCAAAGTTTAAAAAAATTTTTAATATAATTTTTTAATAAATCTAAAGACGTAGGGATAATTTTTTAAACGTGTTTCTCTTAGCTTTTTAACAATCTTACAACTTGATTAATTATATTTTTATACATATATGTACTTATATACCCAATTTTATTAATTTACGTCTTTATGTAAATCTTATAATGTAATTGTACCTAAAGTATATATGTATGTAAATATGTAGCTAAGACATATTCGTTCCTTCCCTATTATTTATGATATATAATTTATGTAAACAATAGACAAAAAATTTGTTTTTCAAATTCACGCAAACCTACAATAAACGTTTAAAATTATTTTACATTTACATTTCTCTTTGTTTTTTATTTTTGTTTTTACCTTTCAAAAATATCGTACCATTTTATTCATTGCTCTTTTTGTTCTTTTATCTATTTATTTATTAATAAAAACAACAGGATATAGGATACATCCTAATCTCATATACAACAAATATGTGTGTAAGAAACGCTTTTTTTTAAAAAGAATTCAATTCATTTAATATGCGCTCCCACAAAAAAGATTTTCAAAAACAAAACAACAAAAAGAATCAGGGCAATTTTTTTTATAGCTCTAAGACATGTGCTTTATATTACTTTTTTTTTTTTCTTTTTTTTATTTTCTTTTGTTTCCTCAATAAGAACATGTATAAAAATCTTTTTAGTATTTTCTTTTATAAGTTCAATGCCCTCGAAAAAAATAAAATAAAATAAAGAAAAATAACTTTTTATATAATATCTAAGACTTACTATATCGTTTCTTATTCTCTTATGTGTGTAATAACACATTCATATAAAATTTAGTCAGAAAAAATTTTCTAGCTTATATAAGTTAAAAGTAGGTATACATATCTAAAACTGATTTTTCTATATCTGACAAAATCTACTCACTCATTTTATAGGAGGAGGTATCAGTTAGAAGAAAAATAAAAGATATCATAGAATTTTTTTTTCTGATATAAAATGAAAACGAATTAAATCAACAACAAAATGAAAGGAATTCTACACATAAATATATAAAAAGAAATATAATAATAACAAAATTAGTAAGAAAGCGAAATGTGTTTTAACATCATCACGTTATTGCTTAACATAAAATATAATAATAATAATGAAAACAACAACAACAATAATGAATAACAACAACAAAAACATACTACATCAATAAATAGCGGTATCCCCTTACTTCATCCATCATCAAATCAATGTTGTGCCACCAAAATACCCAACAAAATTATGTTGACAATGTTATGTATGCGCAGCTTTTACATAAAACATAACATTTTTATCAAATAAGATACTTTTATGTACATATTTTGTTCGTTATAAAAGAGAAAAGAATCTTTACCAACTTATACTTGAATTTTGAAGATGAAATTTGTAGTATGAAGAATATTTTATTACATGCCTCAAAAATTACAGATTGATGACGGCAATGATGAAAATTCACTTTCATTTGAAGGGTCACACGATGATAATATTAGAAAATGATGTTGATTATGATGATTATGATGGGTGGTGAATCATTTTAAAAAATGTATAATTTTATATCTTCATCCTTTTTTTCTTGTAAAAAAATCTTCTGTAATCCTGATGAAGAATAAAATTCTTTCTAGTAAATTCCTCAAAATGAAATCATATCCTTTTTCAAATTAAATTATTAAAAAATCGAGGACAGTGAAAAAGATATTTTTTTAATCAATTTCTTATCCAACATTTATTTTTACTTTTTTTAAATTATTTTTCAAATCCCTATGTATGTACCTACATAAATCATATTTGAATGAGCCTCCTATCTTATCATTATCCACACTACAGCAAACTATAATATACCTATACTGATGAACTATGTAAGCTACATATTATCATAATTTTGTTATTTTATTTATTTATTTTTTTGTTTTGAAGATAAAAGCGAAAGTTCATTGTTCTAGTGAACTTTGAAAACACGTGCTATAATATTACCTTGCCCTTCATATACCTCAAGCTGCATAGATTGTTTTATTAGTTTTTTTATGTGACTTATAGCCCTGTAGTATCATTTATTTATTATATTCAATGTTTGTTTGTTTTTCTTTCTAGATTTTATAATATGTATGTAGGTACATATGTGAGTATCTGTAAACATATTATAGTCAAATGTTTGCCGGTTAAAAGTAGTCAACGCTTGAATTTTCTTTTTTTTGTTTTTTTTTTTTTCATATCGCCTAGCATTTCTTTGCTGACTGAGCGATTTAATTCAACATGCCACCAGACCGAAATTTCAAATTAGAGTATAAGCTTGTGTATTACATATGTATTTACTTTTTAATTCAGTTCAATATACACATAGACACCTACTGCACTTTTGAATATAATTAATTTTGTTTTTGGTTTTTAAGTGTAAGTTTACTGATAAATCTAGACCTAATTTGGATATACTAGCTAGCTCTTACAATGTTATTTACATATTGAACATTACAATTTTTGTACATGGAGAAAGACTAAAGTTTAAGTATTTACATACAAATGCAATTTACATTTTACATTATATTGTAAGCTTATTACCGAAATAGATTGTTATTCATTGAAGGAGTATTTATTAATTAATGAGAATGAAATTAAAATATCTTAAAAAGTATTCAGTACCTACTTACATAGGAAGAAGTATTATGAACCACCTACTTAATGGATATTTTTATTAGATAAGTACTTCATAGGAACATCTGTTCCTGTGAAAAAGCATTAAATTTTATGGAATTTAATTGATACAATTTCATTTTAATCGGATATGCTTAACTTAATTCAAGAATTAGAGAGGTATGTATATTCTGAAGTATATTTCCTTACTTCCTAAGATATGAAATTCATTGGAATAGGTAAAAAATTAAAACAACACTTACGTAAGAATTATCTTGGAATGTTCTTCAAAAAGGACTTGATGTTGAAATTGAATTTCTGAAATTTTCTCCATAATTATGATGTGTGTAAGAGTTTTTAAATACGAACTAGATATTGCACTTATGCAGTAGTACTTTTAGAATGTTCTTTGTCCTAAAAAGATGCAAAAGAAAAAAAGGATTTTATAAATTTATAATTGGATACTTCATATGACTTACCTGGATATAATTTTAATTTTTAATTTAACTGAAATAAGGTGAATTTCAACTGATAAAATTTATCTGAAAATCAAATCTATTAAATCAATTTTAGTTTGATATAAAAGAAAACATAACCTTATTTCGTGACCGCCAATTTTTAGATTTTAGACAATTAGTTAAATTTAATTGTTTTCTAAGGTAATAATAATACTTTTTAACAAAAGAATAAGTTTAATTTCAATTAAAATAAAACATTCGCTTCGTGCAGCTTCTAATTTTAGTATAATTGCAAAAATCAACAACCAATTAAGTAGATTAAAGATTTGGAAGGAATCAACCACCATTTTGCACATAATTCGAAAAAAGAAAACAAAGATAAAATATTTCATGATTGTGAATAAATTGTTACATCCAAAAACCATGGTTGTGAAACATAATAATTCACAATATTTTTCAACCTTGTTTTTTAAATAATGGTTGATATTTTTACAAAAATGCTAATCTAAATAATCGTATATTGGACTGACGAAGAATGCCGGTCACCTGATAGGAATGTAGGTCGTGAGTTATGGAATCATACCGCATTTCAGTTTAAAAGCGTTTTCTGATTTCTATGGTGCAAGCGCAACTAAAAAAGTATGTATGAGGTATGTAGTTTTTTCATATAATTTGGGTAGAACGGTAACTCCTTTTTTCATTTTACCACATTTTTTATCGTTTATCAACTTCCTCGGTTTTTTAATTCTTCAATTGTGATTTTTTTAAATCTTTGTTTTTTCTTTATTTTTTTTTCATTTGCCTTGCTAGTACCGGTGCAAAGAAGGCGCGTGTAACACTAACGTATTGTTGCATATTATAAATTATAACTCATTAGACCCGGCCTGGCGTCTTATTACTTTTCTGTTGCCAAGCCAAGTGTTCAAGTTAATTTTATTATATGGAATTTATTTTTAATTTATTGCATTATTTTAAAATAATAGTTTTACTAGAGCAAAAATTACATATCTAGTTTGCAGTGCAGATAACAATTGAAATTTGAAACAGTGAAATTGAACAAGAAATAGTTTTATCAAGTTCCATTTGATTCAAAGGTATGTTCATATTTTTTCGTTTCTTTCGAAATTATTAGATATTCTAATGAAATATTTAAGATTTTAAAATATTCATACAATTTAAGATTATTTAAATAAGTTTTCGATTTAACCCAAATATAGTTTTATTAAATTCTAAAAAGTTCTATTCAGGGAAATTTGTTTTCACTTTCTGAGAAATTGTAGTTTTTCACGTTTTTCTAAACGTGGAGTAACAGGACTTTTCGGGATAAAAAAAATGAAAACAGTTAGGTTCTTATTATTAACTCATGTCTTATACGAATTTAAGATGTGTTCTTCAGCTATATTTTTTTCATAGAAAAAATTCAAGTCGGAAAATAGTTTTTAAAATGCCTTGCTCAAGAATCAGTTCAACGTGCATATACATACATATGTATGTATGTACATATATGCAAGATGCAAATGCAACACGCGTGCTTACTCATTCACACATGCATATGTATTAGGTATGTACATGTAATTTAACGTTATCTTACCACATTTTGAGGCTGTTGCAGATTTATGGTTTAGCTACATTTAGCTACTCCAAAAATTCAGCTTAAAATGATGTGCTTGCTCAAAAATTTCAAAACAATCATTTTAAGAAGACTTGTTTTTAATTTAATTCCTTGCTATCTGATAGCATATACATACAGTACCACCAACATAGAATTGGTTTCATATATTTTGGTTAAAATTGAAATTAATCTGAAACTCAGTTTAGCAGGTTAGACATTTAATTAAATTTTGTAAAAATATTCTTCAAGAAATAATTTCGATACATTTTTAAATACGTAAGAAAATTAATATTTAAAAGAACCAATAGGTAACGCTTCCCTTGAAGTTGCTGTCAAGCATAATCTTTTGTTGTGTTTTAACTTTTAAAATTCGACCATTTTGTATACATCACCCATGTTTCAGTCAAATCTCTGATTAGACCAATAATTTCTTTTGTTGATATCCATATGATTGTGATTGGGATATGGTTGTTAAAACGAAATAAACAACGAAATTTGATTACAACAGCTACATTGTTTTAAATAACTTGTTTTTTACTTCTAAATTCAAATTGATTAATACAACAAATGTATTTTTCTTCGTTAGTGATGGAAGACAACTGGGAAACTAATGTAAGTACAAAAATAAATTTTTTTGTGTTTCTAAAATAAAGCAAAAAACAAAAAACAAGAAAATAAGAAAAAAGAACTTATGTTACAAAATTTACGCGGCTAAGACGCTTGCTTGAAATATCAATACATCAGATTTTTTTAGGTTATAGTATAGTTTTTAGTGCGGCATCTTAATAGTTTTTAGTTTATTTTATTATGTGCTTGAAGACGATTTGTTGATAGTGATTTCTAGAAACAATTTAAAGACATTTTCTATTTCTTCGAAAGAATTAATTTTTGTGTTCATCAATTTAAAACTCAATAAATTTTTGTTTATATTCCCAAATAAGGAACGTGTCGGTAAATCATTTACTACAATGGAATTTGATGTAGGTGATAATGGATGGGATGGCAATGTACAAACAACTTCAAATGATAACCAAGAATCAGGTAGTGGTGGAGGATGGGATGAAAATTTACCAACAACCTCAAATGATAGAGAATCAGGCGGCGGAGGTGGTGGAGGATGGGATGACAATTTACCAACAACCTCAAATGATAAAAAATCAGGCGGTGGTGGTGGTGGAGGATGGGATGATGATTGGACTGAAGATACTACAAATTCAAATGTAAAAGATTATTCTTCAAATGATAGAAGACGAGGTGGAAATAATGACTGGAATGGAGGAGGCGATGGTCACAGAAGACGTGAAGGCGGAGGCGGTAATCATAAAGAATTCCCTTTTGATCAAAAGTTGGTCTTAAACAATCTTTTATTTAATTTTTTAGGCAGAGGTGGTGGACGTGGTGGTAGAGGCGGTGGTGGAGGTGGAAGAAGAAATGATGACAGAGGTCAGTTTAAAATCCTTAATTTTTAAAATCAAAAAAAAAAAAATTAAATTTACTAACAATTTTTAATGATATCCAAAAATCAGGTGTTGGTGGTGGCGGATGGGGAGATGATTGGACTGAAGATACTACAAGTTCAAATGTAAAAGATTATTCTTCAAATGATAGAAGAGGAGGTGGAAATGATGATTGGAATGGAAGAGGCGATGGTTACAGAAGACGTGAAGGTGGAGGCGGTAATCATAAAGAATTCCTTTTTGATAAAAATTGAGCCTTTCTTAAACAATCATTTATTTATTTTTAGGCAGAGGTGGTGGACGTGGCAGTAGAGGCGGTGGTGGAGGTGGACGAAGAAATGATGACAGAGGTGAGTTTAAAATCCTTAATTATTAAAATTAGTAAAAAAAATTAAATTTTAAATGATAACCAAAAATCAGGTGGCGGTGGAGGATGGGGTGATGATTGGACTGAAGATACTACAAGCTCAAATGATAGAAGAGGAGGTGGAAATGATGACTGGAATGGAGGAGGCGATGGTCACAGAAGACGTGAAGGCGGAGGCGGTAATCATAAAGAATTCCTTTTTCATCAAAATTGAGCCTTTCTTAAACTATCATTTATTTAATTTGTAGGCAGAGGTCGTGGAGGTGGAAAAAGAAATGATGACAGAGGTCAGTTTAAAACCCTTAATCTTTAAAATTAGTAAAAAAAAATTAAATTTTAAATGATAACCAAAAATCAGGTGGCGGTGGAGGATGGGGTGATGATTGGACTGGAGATACTACAAGCTCAAATGATAGAAGAGGAGGTGGAAATGATGACTGGAATGGAGGAGGCGATGGTCACAGAAGACGTGAAGGTGGAGGCGGTAATCATAAAGAATTTTATTTTCATCAATATTGATCCTTTTTTAAGCAATCGTTCATTTAATTTTTTAGGCAGAGGTGGTGGACGTGGTGGTAGAGGCGGCTTTGGAGATGGACGAAGAAATGATGACAGAGGTTAGTTTAAAATCCTTAATTTTTAAAATTTGTAAAAAAATAAAATCAAATTTACAAACTGTTTTAGGCGGTGGATTCCAAAAAAACAACGATAATTATGATGATAGCGCACAAAATGGTTGGGGTGACGATAATGATAATGATAATCAAGGTAGAATTTAGATTGGTCCTAGTTTAAACATTTCATAAAATTTAAAATTTGAAAATCTAGATAGAGGATTTTCTGGTGGACGAGGTGGAGGACGTGGTCGTGGAAGACGAGGAGATGGCGACATAAATAGACGTAATAACGATGATGATAATAATGGAGGTAAAATCATTTTTTTTTTTTAAAATCAAACACGTATTTCTGAAAAATTCAATTTTTTCTTTTTCATTTAGAGCCAAAACCAAAAAGAGAATTCTATATTCCACCAGAACCAACAAATGATGAAAATGAAATATTTGGATCAGGAATTAGTAGTGGAATCAATTTTAATAATTACGATAAAATTCCAATAAATGTAATTTGAACAAGTTTTTCCTTTAATTTATGAATTTTTTAAAAATTATTTGGATTTTTTTAATTATAAATAAGGTTTCTGGAAAAGATGTACCTTCAGCTATAAAATCATTTGAAGAATCTGGCTTGCGTGAATATCTTCTAACAAATATTCAAAAATCTGGTTATACAGTACCAACTCCAGTACAAAAAAGTGCAATTCCAATTATTATGAAAGGAAGAGATTTAATGGGATGTGCACAAACCGGTTCTGGAAAAACTGTAAGTTGAACTCATTTTGAATATTTTATCTATTTTTAATCTTTTTTTTTTTTTTTTCTTTATTTAAGGCTGCATTTTTATTACCAATTATTAATGACTTATTGAATAAAAATCAAACCGTATCAGTTGGTAAGCCTCAGGTCTTAATTCTTTCACCAACAAGAGAACTGGCAACACAAGTAAGTTTAGAGAATCTCATTGTCTTATTATAAACATCATGTAATTTTTTTTGTTTCTTTCAGATAGCTAAAGAAGCCAGGAAATTTTCGATGGGTTCCTACTTAAAAACATGTTTAGTTTATGGTGGTGTAGCTGTTAAACATCAATTAGATAATATTACAGTAAGTTGAAGTAACTTTTTTTTTTGGTTAAAGGATATCAATAAATTTTTCATTAATTTTCTTTTCGTTAACTCTAACAGAAAGGATGTCATATTTTAGTCGCTACATCTGGACGTTTATTACACTTTATTAATTTAGGTTTCATAACATTCGAAGATATACGTTTTGTAGTTTTAGATGAAGCTGATCGTATGTTAGATATGGGATTTGTTCCAGATATTGAAAAAATTATGGAACATGCTACAATGCCTTCAATGGTAGAATAACAAAAAAAGAAGAAAAAAAATCAGAAATGAGGCATTCATTTCCAAAAACAAAAGATTATTATAAATGAATGCCTTGTTATATGTACATTTTTCCTTAAAACCAAAGTTTCATGTTTAATTAATTGTTTTCTTTTAGGATGAAAGGCAAACTTTAATGTTCTCTGCAACATTCCCTGATGATGTACAACGGTTAGCTGGAAAATTTTTGAACAATTATATTTTCTTAGCAGTTGGTACAGTTGGTGGTGCTTGCACTGATGTTGAACAGAAATTTTACAAAGTTTCAAAATATGAAAAAAGAGCTAAATTAATGGTGAGAACACCTGCCTTTTTTAATTTTTTTTCTTGTTGTTGCTAGATTTCATATTTAAAATTTGAAATTGAAAATTTTTATAGGAACTCCTTGAAGAAGGGCCAAATGGTACAATTGTCTTCGTTGAAACGAAACGTAATACTGATTTCATAGCGTCATTATTATCTGAAACGAAATTTCCAACAACATCAATTCATGGTGATCGTTATCAACGTGAACGTGAACTGGCTTTAAGTGATTTCACATCAGGTCGAATGGCTGTGTTAATAGCAACTTCAGTAGCTGCTAGAGGATTAGGTAAATTATGAAATTAAATCGACTCTGAAAGAATTGAATACATTATTTTATTTTAATTTTTCTGTTTAGATATTAAAAATGTTAAACACGTTATTAATTATGATTTACCACAATCAATTGATGAATACGTTCATAGAATTGGACGTACTGGACGTGTAGGAAACTATGGAAAAGCAACAAGTTTCTTTGATCCAGATCATGATGCAAATATTTCATCAGGACTTGTAAAAGTTTTAGAACAAGCTGGACAAGAAATTCCTGATTTTCTATTGTATTGTGAAAGTGGTGGTGGTGGTGGTCATGGTAGTGGTAAATATGGTGGTGGTGGAAGAAATAAATTTGGTGGTCATGATGTTAGAAAAGATGAATTTGGTTCAATTGGAGCTGAACCACAACCATTAGAACCAGATGAAGTATGGTAAAACAAAAATCAGTTATGACAAATTTAATGAAGGACAATTTTTTTTTGTTCTACTTTATAATATTTTTTTTTTCCTTTTATAATAATTATTGAATTATTATTACTTTTATTTAGAATAAGTTTCTAATTCTCATTTATTAATTTTACTGTGTTTTTTTTTACTTTGGCTTGAAATTTCTTGCCAAATGATGAATTAAGTTTGATTAATGTTTTTTTTTTACTCAAATAAACGAAGAAAATCTCATCTGAGATGAAGAATTATAGTTATATGTATAAACAAAGTTTTGATAGTTTTCTTTACTTTTTGTGAGTTTAAAGGGTTTGAAAGAGAGAATGTTTTTGATGTTTTCAATTTGTTATCATATAACAAAGTTTTGGGATTGCTCCAAAGTGGTTTTTTTTCTTACGACTTTGATAATATATCAACTCATTTCGTACCTACTCTAATTTGAGTTTTATCGACTATTTTCGTAACTTAATACATGCAGTAACAGTTTTAAATGTGATGCGAACCACTGTTCATTGATAGAGAACAAGCAAGCTTTGCTTTAACAACGATCTTTAAGATTAAAGTAATTTTAATTGTAAAAATATACTTGATTGGTTTGTTTTTGAATATGCTCGGTAAACTGGAAAAATGCACTAACATGTTCGGCGCGAATTTGAATTAAAATTTTATACATCCTTGTCAACAAAAATACTATAACTCGAAAATTCTCAAATTTTTTCGAAATAATTTTTATATTCAAAATATTTTTCCGTTTTCATTTAACGAATTTTCAAATTTTCGTTAAGTTTTTCAGAAAATGGAAAATATTTTTTCTCCTTTTATAAAATAAAATCATCAACCCCCATTGTTTAATTCACAAAATGTGTACATATGTATGTATATTGGAAAAAAAGAAAAAAAAATCAATAAAATTTCTCACTTTATTTACCAAATATGAAAACTGTCAGTCTATAGGAGATATCGAAGATGTGAATACATATTTTTCGTATATTATTACGGTATTATAAAATCAAAATAAAGAATTTTTATTATTTATGCAAAATTTTTTAATTAAAAACCGAAAATGTGTGTTTCGAATTTATTAAAAAAAAAAAAAAATTAAATTTTGAAAAATAAAAATTCCAATTCTGTTTTCTGTTTTTTTTTTCTCAAATTAGAATTTTTTTCATATAATTTTAATTTTTTGGTTTTGATAATCAGTGATTGTAATTAATGAAATAAGGTCCTTTATACAATCAAGTGCCATTGAACGAGAAGAAGGTCTCCTCCACTAAAAAATGTTATAAGCATTAATATCTACTTCCTACTTTGTTGTATTGTGTTAATTTAATACAATTTTTTTTTCTGCTTCTCAAATTCTTAACTCTGCACAATTTTTCATATCCTTTTTTTTATATTAAAAATAGAAGAAATAAAAAACAAAAGTTTACATAACAACAAAAATAAATCATCGTTCCTTAATTTGTGTTGTTTTTGTTGTTACTGCTGTTTCTGACATTGTTATATACATATATATTTTGGAATTTTGGAGTGTGTTTTTTTTATTTATACACAAATATACATATTTGGCGGTGGTTATTAGTGTTAGTAGTTGTGTGGTCGTTTGTGGATATTTTTGCATTATAATTTTACATATACCGCTATTTTTGTATACAAACTATCTTTTATACTTTAGTTTTTCTTTTATCCTTTTTTTCTCAAAAAAAAAAAAAATATATGTTTTTCAAACAAGTGCATTTTCTTTTTTGAATTATTTCATTTTTAAATTCTTGAAATTATCACGTGTATTTTCCATTGTAGATTAAAAATTAAAAAGAAACAAAAAATCGAATTTTAATTTTTCTTTTGTTGAAAAAATTAGAAAAGCAATTTTTTAATTAACGTGTGTGTACTCTTTTATTTCCTTTATTTTTTTGTGGAAAAAAATAAACGTTTTTTTTTTAAAAAATTTTTTTTAATTATATCCTTGTGTTTTTCTTGTATTTTTTATTCTGCTTTTATTATTATTTTTTTCTTTGTTTATTTTTGTGTAATTATGTACTTAAAAAAAAAACATTGTCCCAGTATAAAAAAGAAATTTAATTGAAGAACGTTGAAAAAAGTGATTGATAAATAAAAATTAGAGAATATTAAAGAAAAAGAAAAATTATAAATAAAAAAAAGTATTTTATTTAAAAAAAAAAAAGAAAAGAAAAAAAAATAAATTACACAGAAAAAAAAAGTAACAAAAAATTAAAATGGATAAAAGTATGGATAATATATTTGGTGATGCAGCATCTGAACAAATATCATCAATTGATGATATACATGAATCTGATGCCGGTAATGAAGAATATACTGATGATAATAATTTTGAATCAAATTTAAGAAGACGTAAAGGAAAAATAATATCATGTGCCAAAGAAACAATTGAGAATGGTGAGTAAGGAAATAAAATATAATAATAAAATTTTTTTTTTTTTCTGATTATGTAAGAGAGATGATAATTTTCTTTGAAAGTTTTCGAATTATTTTTCCTTCTTTTTTTTTTTTTTTAAGAAGGATATTTTATCTTTTTACGTTATGATTTTGATTTCATTAATTTAATTATAATTGAACGAACTTTTTATTTATTATTTTTCATTCTATTATCCTTCGGCCATTAAATTATTACGCAACGTTTTCAAACACAAAATAAATTCAAAATAAATGTGAAAATTAAAAGTCAATGAATAAATAAAAAATTTATGTAAAAGTTTTCATCTCTCTCTTTTTTTTTTAAATTTTAGTTTTAACTTTGAATCATAAAATAAACAATTTATAGTAATGAGTTTTGTTTTTATTCTAGAAAGTCTAGACGATAGTTATGAGACAGAAAATATTAATTTTAAAGTAAACTTTGTTAATTTATTCTTGTTTAAAAAATTTCGGTACAAATGCTCATTTTAAATTTTCCTTAATTTCTTAGTTTTTTAAAACATATTTTGAACCCTTAAATTAGTTAAATCTAAAAATGATTCTTCAAAAAAGATTCTCTTTCATTGTAATTTGTTTAAAAATTTTATATTTTGCTAAAAAAAAGTAATTCTATTTTTGCAAATCTGAATTGATCACTTATGTACGGAGTACCTATTGTTTTTTTACCTGTACCAGTTTTCCTAAGAAGCAGAAGTAATTTCGGAAAAGGATTGCTCATGCTTTGTCCTTCTTATTTTTGGATTTAAGTCCATCATTTGTCCAATAGCTTATCTTGAAGAGGACAAAATCTCATATTTTTTCTAAAGATTTTTTTCTAACGAATACCTTGTGTATGTTACGGACAACATTCATCAGAATTTCTTCGGAATATACCCGTACCTCAGCAATTTTTCACAATTTTACTGTATTTCGCATAAAATGTGACGGACAAATAGCGTGGAAGGAGAAAAACATCATCAAAATTGGTTACCAGAATTAAAGACTAATTGTAAGACTAGCTGGACTTCATTGATAATAACTTCTTATCTTCAAATTAATAAATTTAGAAAAACATTTTGTCAATATTTTTTTTTTAATTCTTTAAAGGACTAATGTAGCTCGCTAGAGGATTTAATTCATTTTCATAGACAATAGACTTGCTAAAATATCACAATTACTCTTTCTTAATCAACGAAATCTTGAACTAATTACTTTTTGCGTTAACTTTTTTTCTTTTTTTTTATTATTCTATAAAATACTATACAATAAATTTAATTAATTTATTTTACAATTTGTATTAAGTCTCTTTTATTTAAAAGTTAATCCCAAAGCTTTATTGTCATCATCATCATAAAACAGAATTCAATTATTATGCTTATTATATAAAAAATTTTTATAAGCACTTCTCAGGGATTTTAATTAAATTATTAATTACAAAATGTAAACATACAATATTAATTTTATGTAATTTAATACTTTAAAATAATTTATTTGTAACAATTTTAAGAATATTATGTTTTCAAACGATAAATATACGATTGAAATATTTGTGTGCTAAAGAAAAAGGGAGGATTTTATTTGAACAAAAGGAATGAAATTTAAAGTAGAAAGAGTGAGTTTGAATGTAATTTATCAACAATACTTTGAAAACAAACTTTTCAATATTTAAAACAAATCAACAAGAAAATGATTTTCTTTTTTAAACATTTTTGAATTATCACAATTATATTTTTTTTTTTTATTCACAAATTTTTGTTTTTTAGAAAACTCAAAAATAAGAATTTTCCTTACGTTTCAATGTCAATCATTTACAGAAAATATAAAATCCTTATTGAAGATAAACTTTTAATTACAAAAAATAAGAAAAAATAAAAACTTTGTTTTTTTTTTTTTTTTTTCAATCTAAGAAATTATCGATTTTTATATAAATATCCGGAAAAAGCAGAGAACAAAAATAAGGAATGATAGTCATTGAAATTGAAATTGATAAAAAAATTTGTTAACTTTTTATTTTTATCAAAGTATTTTTACACTAATTTATCATTGTCCAAAATGAAGATTCATTTTTTTTTTCCATTTTTATCAATTTCATTTTTAAATTTTTTAAATTCTTCAAAGTTTTTCATTCTTTCGCCATGAAATGAAATTCATTAAAAAACATATTGTTTGAGTTTTTTCAAGATTTTGAAAAGCAAAATAAAAAAAAATTTAATAGGGAAAATTGATGAAAATTATGGATAATATACAATAATAACAATAAAAATAAAAAATATATATACATATATTTGGAGTTTGAAAAATAAAATTTAACGATGTGTATTTTTCTCCAATGATTGAACATTGAAAAATTATTTTTCTTGTTGTTTTTTTTTTTTACTTTCTTTATTCATCTTTCAACCAAGAAATTATCGTTAAATTTTATATTTTTGGTTTTTTTTTTTTTTTTTTAGTTCTTGAGATAAAACAAAATTTTATAAATTGTTGGATATTTTGGTTTTGCTTTCCGTAGAAACTGTACTATCTGAAGTGCTCGGGACGGATTCTTCATGTTTTTAGTTTGAAAATCTATTCAACTCTTTGAGATCTCTAAGGTTCTAAAATTTACTAAAATTAGAAGTTTTCCCGGATAATGAATTTATTCCAAATAATAAAATTTCATAAATAATTTTGAAATTTTTCGACAAATTAGGCAAAATATAACATCTTAAAAAATATCAAGAATCAATAAAAGCTGTATTTGAAAAGAATTCTTTTCATTTACTGTTGAATTTATTCTTATTTTTTGTTGTTGATTTTTTTTTTTTAAATTGGAACTTTACGAAATTTATGTTTAAGTAACGTATCCTTAAAAATTCAAAAATGATTCAAAATATAATTATAAAATTTAAATAAATCGATTTTTAATGTAGTTGACTTTTAATTTAATGGCTTCTTAAATTTTTCAAATTTTAATTAAAAATAAAATAAAATGCTTGTGTATAAATTTAAATAAATTGCCTAATTAAAATTTGTATTTTAGTTATCTTTCCACCCACAACATAATAAATTTCTTATTTATTGTATATTGTAAGGCATTTACAGTTATTCAAATCGATAAAATCACATTAAATTATTAAAATACAGATAATACATACCATTTGTACATACCAACAAAAATACATACATACATATGTAGGTATATCATTTATAATATAATGATGACAACAATTTTAAGATAATTGATTTTATCTACAATATTGTTCAATGTTATGCATTCTTATTTACTTAAAAAAAAAAAAACTGAAAAGAAAAACAAATCAAATGAACAAATAGAATAAAAAACAAATAAGGTAAAATCCATTTAAATTAATTAATTTTGAATATAAATGAATAAAAAGCCACAATGTGATTCTCATTTACAGTTTTTCTTGTCCTTCCTGCTTTTATACAAAATTGATTTGAATGAATATTCAATTAAGAATTTCAAATAATAATGAGAAATAAAATGTAAAAGAAAAAAAAAATCAAAACATCAATGAGAAAGTGTACATTTCGATAATTACACGGCATTGGTAGTTAAAAGCATTCATACATACATTCAAGTTCCTTGAGAAATAAAATAGAATTACCTATTGATTCTAAATGTATAACATTTAAAGTATATAATTAAAGTTATAGTCGAAAAAAAAATTATGATGGTCTGATTATTGAAAATTTGAATAGTTTTCGTGTTTCAATGCATTTATTTTGATTATTTATTCACTTTTAATTTGCAGCCATTGAACAAAAAAAAAAAAAACAAATGATCCAAAAATAAAATCGAGGTAATTTAAATACACCTTTTTAAAAGTAGTGTAAAATTTTATTTATTTATGGTATAATCCATAAAATTTGTCCTGGAATTTTGTTTTTCTTTAATATTTTTTTAGTGTTGCCTGAGATCCTTAAAAATCTGATAAAATTTTTGTTGCAAAATAATAAACTCACTTAACTTTATAGTTTTTTTTTTTTTTTTCTTAAATTTTTATTTTCTTCTTTATTAGTCTGCCAAGTTGTAGTTGCAAAAGGATATTACTGCATTTAAAAAAAAAAAAATTATGAAGAAAAAGATAAATTGTGTCTGGAGAGTTTTTTTTTTTTTTTTCTGAAATTTATTATACGACAATTGCCAATTAAAAAAATGTCTTTTTGTAAAGTGTTTCTGGTTTTTTGGTTTGGTCAATGTCCTTTATTTTTTATACTTTAACGTTGAAATATGAATATTTTAGCTTTTGATTCGATTCGAATGTGAAAATACTTGTTTTAGGATATTAATGATTAAATTATCCTTGTGATGATTTTCGTGATAGAAAAAATTTAAAGAAGTTCAAATTCAATAAAAACGATCTTAGGGTTAATTTTTTAATAAAAAAGGACAAGTGTTGAAAGTGTGGAAGAAAAATCCTTGTAAACATTGCATTTGGTTTTTGAAGCTTCTTATATTTAATTCAATGGATCGAGAATGTGGTTTCGTTTCAAATATATTTATAAAAAATAAATTTCTATAAGAAATGTTTATAAGTACTCAATCACAAAGAATAATGTAAATAATTTCATTCATAAAGTTCTGTTCTGTTAAGATAATCAAATTTAGCAAAAATTATCTCCAAACCCTCTTTTTAAGAGGATTGTTAAAAAAGGAAAATCGAAATATTTTTAATGTAGCGTCCATAAAAAAACTATAGAAGTAAAATACAACTGTATATTTTTTAAATTCTTAATTAACGTCCACTCAATCGATCTACATTTCTGAATATTATCCGGAAATGCTCTTTAATAATGTTTATTGATGCGATTCACACAAATCTAGGTCACAATTTTACGGACTGCACCTTATTTATTACACATAGTCCCAGTTTATACACGTTTATTTATATTATTACCTCATATAATACTTTTTTGATCCACTTTGTATGTCTGTCTGTTGACTATGACTTTATTTTCATTCGTTGTTATATATCATCCTATAAATTCAATTTTTCTTTTCTTTTAACGTTTTTTTTATGCGCCTTTCATTTTATTTCTTTTCTTTTCTTTTTATCTTTTCCATTTATTTCCAATTGTTTAGAACTGAATAATTTCCTTCTTACCTTCACCATGAATCGATTTTTATATATGTACATATGTATATAAATAAAAGTTTTTAACATTGAAAAAGATACTTTTTATTTTGGTATAATTTACCACTTCAAAACTACTTATATACCACAAACATAAAATACAACATTTTATCTTTTATCTAAAACTATTCCATTGTAATTATCTAGAAAAATATAAATTATTTTTTAGAACGAATTTTTATTGACTATTATTTTAGTTTTATCCGTGTTTTTTTTTTTTTTTTTTAAATATGATAATTACCCTGAAATATAACACAAAATATAAACAAAATATTTTTTCATTTGTTTATGATACAGAATTATTAATTTGATACTATGAAGTCCTCTTATATTTTTATTTTTCATGATACTTGTTTTATTTTGGAGTTTTTCCAAAAAAAAAAAAAAAAAAATGAATATATATAAGATTACAGAGTAAAAATTACAAGAATGATAACCATTTTGAATTTTGATTAGCTTCTAGAGAAAAAAAAAAGACCAATGATAATTTTATTTTTATTTTTTTATTTTTGCAGAAAATGTAGATTTCTTTTAGTTTTGAGAATTTTCCTTTCCTGTGAGCATTGACATAAAAGAAAAACACTAAAATTAAGTGTTTCTGAATTAAAAAAAAAAATAAAAAGTGAATTGTAAATAGAAATCATGAAATTGTAAAAATTAAATTAAAGATTTATAAGATAAATAAGAGTCAAATAAATCTTTTTCAAGAAAATTTCTATCTGGATTTATAATTTAGTATTGTATTGTGATATACAAGAGAAAGCAAAGCAAGGATACACAATATTCTGTTTATTCAGCTTTCAAAATGGAATTGATATAAAAAATAAATACATTAAAAGGGCTATGAAATATAAATTACAAAAAAAAAAATAAAAAAAAAAAACTTAAAGAAAGAGAATACTTACTTGACTTTCCTTCTTTTTTTTTCTTGTGCTTGAAATATCCTTCTAGATTACTGACTTTTATAAATCCTTACAAGTTTTATGAGGATAATTTCTTTTCTTTGTTATAAATGCTTTTAGTCTTTTTTTACTGATTAGCAAAATGAAAAAAAAGGGGGATAAATGTTGGGTACTTTCTAAAATTATGAAATTATCCCTTTTCTTAAAAAAGGAACACAAAAAAAATAATCTTTTGCGTTTAAAATTAAGTGATTTATTTGGATCAGTGAATTTTTAAATAATTTTTTTTTTTCTTAAAATGAAAATTGTTTTTTTTGTTTTTGTTTGATTAAGTAGTTTGTAATTTGTTTGTATTACATTTTTAGGTCAAGGATTAAAAAGTTATCTTTTTTGTGGGATGGTATATATTTAAAAAATTATAATAGGTCAAATAAATCTTTTGGATATTAAATTTTTTTTTTCTATTTACCTATTTAAAAAAAAAATAAATTATTATCGAACTGTTTAAAATAATTTTTGCTTTATTAAAGAAATTACATATTTTTATAAGAAATTATAAAATGCGTCATATTATTAAAAGATACTGAAAATTTTACGGTTTTATTACATAATTTTAATTATTTATTAATTTTGCTCACATATGTTTTTTTTTTTTTGTTTTTAATCAAAAAGTATTTTTATATATAACCATAATCAATTGCATGTTTAAAACAATCTGCAATTCTTTTACGATTCTCTTTATTTTTTATTGGACTTATTTTCCAAATATCAGTTAATAATGGATTTTCAATATTTAATCCTTTTAAATCACCAACTTGTTCATCTTCAAGTAATTGTAATGGTAATGCTTCAATACCCATACCACAACCAAATTTACCAAATTGTTTTAATTCATTTTTAAATTCGTGATATGGAAAAATTTTATGTGGATCCGATCCAAGATCTTTTATAAATTCTGTTGCACTTTCATAATAAGCCTATTATTATACAAGTATAAAAAGAAAAAAAAAATGAAATAAGAAAATAGAAAATTTCTGTTGTATATTTTGAATAGAGAAAAGTTTTATTAGTTTTTGTTTCTCTCAATAAAAAATAGAAAAGAAGAGAAGAAGAAAAAAAAAACAAATTGTTTACCTTTAAAATTCTATCATAACTTTCATCTCTCATTTTGCTATCAGTGCATGTATACAAATAGAATGTCATGTCAAGAGCAGGTGAGGCGTACCTGTTTAATAAGGAGAAATTTAAAGAAAAATTCATTATCAAAAACAAAAATTAATTACTTTACAGAGTATTTCAATAGAAAACGAAAAATATTAGAAATGTGAAATTACGGCTTTATTTTGTATAGTTGTTTAAATTTTACTTGACCAAGGATGGTGGCATATAAAATTCTGACAATTGAAAAGAAAAAAAAGAATTTTTTGACAGTGAAATATGAATATTTTTTTTTATTCACAAAAAACAATTATCACAAAAATTCTATAAAATTTTAACTAACAGTCAACTAGTCAATTAGTATAACAAATTGTTAAAATGACAGTATCCAGTAAAAGATGTTAGACGTACAACATTAACTGTCAAGACGAACTGTCATTTATCACAAAATTTATAGAATTAATCTTATTTCGTTATACTGTGGAATTTTTCTTTAAATTTGAATTTATTAAATTGTTATTGCTTTACAAATTTATTGCGAAAAAATTGTGTTTTTGAAAAATAAAACAAAATTATCCTTACATCAAAATTTTAGAAAATCAGTGAGGTAGAAAATTGATACACCCTGTTTAATATCGAAATGCTCATATGTACATGTACATATATTTATGATTTTATTTTTAAATAAAAATTTAATAAAAAATAATTTACAGAGCAAAAATTAAAAAAATAGAAAAAAATAATGAAATTACCTTACTATTTGAAAATCAATTAATATTCCGCATACTGATGCATCGGGTTCTTGTAGGTGTTTTGTTAAAAAATTTGCACGCCAAAAATCACCATGTCCAATAACTGAATATTCATCTATAAAAAAAAAAATTCATTAAAATTTTCATATATTTTTCCATTAATTTTTTTGCAATAATCTGACAAAAAGGAAATAGTATTTATATTTAATCCTTTTTATTTTTTATAAATAAAACGGATGCTGATATGAAACATACTTTTTGTTGATACAAGACACATAAGAGTATCATATAAATTTTCATATAGAAATTTTCTAGTTTTCTCTTCATATATAGTTCCAGGATATTCTTTTGAAACAGCATCAAATGCAACGGATATTGCATCCTTTAGAAATGGTGCATACCATTCACGATTTTTTTCCATATAATAAACTTCCTGTTACAAAAAAAAAAAAAAACGTTTTTTTAAATATTTTTTCTTTTTACAAGAGAATTTTTCTTTGAATTTGTTTTTTTTTCATTTCTTAAAATAAAATTTTCAAAGGTCCTTCATGAGTAGAATTTTCGTATTTATTTTTATATTCCATTAATCAAAAACCTAAAATAAAACTATTTTTCATAGTCATCGTAAGCATTGTGATATTTTTTTTTCTTTCACAAAAAAAGAAAAAAAAAAAAGAAAGACAATACAATCCAAAGCGAAAATTTACTCTTAATTATTTTCATTGTGATTTATATTACGTAGTGATATCAATTAATCATTTTTCATCAATTACAATCCTAATGTAACCTTACGATATCAATGTGAAAAAAAAGTCAATATTTTTCCCATTTTCACTTTTCACATGATGAAAATTATTAAACATGCAATATACGAATATATTTTTAGAATTTCACACAATATCTACTTTTCCCAAGATATTTTACGTAATTAATTTTTGATTTCTCTATGGAAATTCCGTGTGTTTTTTTTTTAGATTAAAATTATAGAAGCATGTGATTTTTCATAATTTCCATCAGTGATAGTAAAATCTATCATTAATCTTAAAAATAAAATTAATGTTCTTTTAATATATGTTCACTTACCTCAACTGAATTAACAACTTGTGCAAAAAGATCAGGATATTGGTCTTTTAATGCTAATGAAATAGCATGAAAACGTCCCAAAGTTCTCATATGTAATTGACAAGTTTCAAAATCTACATATTCTTTCCTAAGAATGTAAATTTTAAAAATTTATGTTTTTAGTTTGTGGTGATTAATATATAAAAGAAAATTTTTTTTTAAATTTTAATCTCAATTTAAAAATATGGGTACTTTCAAAAATGCAAGATTGCTTGTTTGTACATGATATTAAACATGTAAATCATCGTTAACGTTATTTTTCAAGCATAGTCAGGACATTTATAATTTTCTGTTTCGAAAACTATTTTTTTTTTTTTCATTTTATGATTAGTTAACATGAACTTTGTTAATTAGTTTCTAAAAAATATGCAAAATTCACTTGCATTTCTGAAAGTAATCAAAATAAATGTGCTAATTATATTTTTTCATTGTAATTACCTATCAGGTGCTTTATATCCAAGTACACTAACATCTTGTAATGCAATAAAATCATTAACCCCATCACAATATGATGCATAATATTTTGGATATTCGATAAAAGGATCTTTTAAATTTTTTTCATTTTGAAATTTCTCATAAATTGGTATTACTTTTGTATAGAAATTAATTTCATTTCTAAAGAAAACATCACAATGAAATAATTTTCTTGTGTTAGGATTTTTATGCATTGATTTAATTATAACATTAGCTTCAACGGCTTTCCTGTTGTACATAATATGTATGTATGTTTGTTTTTTTTTGTAAAAATTAAAAAAAAATAAAAATGAATTGAATATTTTTATCACTTTTCTATATTACATACATAATTTATTTACTTTTTGAATAAATCTTACCCATTATTTTCATTAATTCCTTTAACTTTAATACGAAATACTTGACTTAAATATGAATCACCTTTTCTATTTGAATCAGATACAAAATCATATGATATAACTTTAGTACCATTAACTTTTTGAATAATTTCATGAAGTGTTTCTTCAGTAAAGTATTTTGAAATTTCATTTAAATTCATTTTTTCTTTCCTTTTATAAAATGCAATTTTAAGGTAGTAGGAAAAGGAATAATAATTTTCTTTTATTTTGTTTTTTATTTTTTTTAATGGCAGTGATAATAACTTCTCTTCTTTTGGAATTAATTGAAATTTGAATTTACTGAAAAGATAAGAAAAAAAAAATTTTAATTTAAATTGAAAAAAGTTTTTGTTCAATTTTTTTTTGTTTTTTTTTTCAAATGACAAGTGTTAATTTATGATTTACAGAAATTTTTTTTTTTTATAAAAGAAAACAGAAAACCTGTTTAAAGTTTGAGAAATATATGCTTTAAACTTTTAAGAGGAATTTCAAAGATTTTAATTAATAAATAAAGTAGGTACCTACATTTTTTCTTACTTAAATTTTTAATTTCAAAATTTCAAAATTTATGATATTTTGAATAAATCTTCTTCTAACTCTATCTGTAATTGATTTAAATTTAAACTATTTTTTATGACGGTTTCTGTATCTTCTTTGGCAATTACTACAGCTGATTCGATTCGAATAAACTTAGTATTTTACAACTTATATCATTTTTATAAAATACAGGGCATTTCAATATAATTAATTACTTGTGATAAGAAAGTTATATATTTGATTAAATTCTCAAAAGCTTTAAAGGAAAAAAAAAAGATTTACAAATGAAAAGATAGTTTTGAGCACGGTATTAAATTAAATTTTAGTTTTATTTGTTTTCCACTTGTTAGTTTGTAAAATAAAAACATGTATAATATGTACAAGAAATATAAAAACACCCCATATTTTGTTAAAGCTAATATCACTATCGTAGCAATAACCTTTTGAAACGTGCTGACATTCTATTGGAGGAATTATTTTCAACAGATTATTTTACCTGAGTTTGAGTTATTATTTTTATAAGTATTTCACCTTTCTATTACGAAACATTAACGTCAGTAATTGATAAATTTTTTAATTTTTTAAAAAATAATTTTAATTTTAATTTTTTTGTTTATTAAAAATTACAATTTCACACAATCTTTCACTTAGAATGCTTTCAAACTAACTGAATGAATGAGAATAGCAAATCATTGTGAATCATTTTGGGATTTGGGTTGTCTCTAGTATACGCACAGACCATCATAGTATGTGCGAGAGAAACTCAAAGTATCTATACTTTTATAAAATAATATCCAAAGCCAGACAGACACTCACATCCAAATAATTTTTATTTTTTTTTTCGTTCAAACAAAATCAACACAATATTCTCCTCCAGTGTTTTTAATTCAAGAAATTCGATCGATAAATTAAGTCGTTACAATTATGACGTAAATCTGATAAATTATTTTTTTTTTGTGCTTTAAATTTTGTCATGAATTTATTTCAAATTAAATTAAATTATCGCACGATGTGCAAATAAAACATAAAAATTACAAAGTAAAAATATGACAAAAAAGTAAATAAATTAAATTAAATTTTTAATTAGGTACCAACATACATGTTTTATTTATGTAAAAAAAAAAAACAGCCATGAAGATAATACTCAGTTTACAGGTAAATACAATTAAGTTTTGAATTAAGTGAAAAATGTTATTTATTTACATATTTCGGTAGTAGTAAAACTATTAAAAAGCATTCGTTTAAAAAAGCCTTCTATTTTGTTTTAAAAAATATTTTTCTGTTCTGTAGTAGACTAAGAAAAGAAAAACGACATTCGATCAGAGCGGGAATCGAATCACGGAACTTTGCCTTTCCGGGGCAATGCTCTTATCAAAGAGCTATCGGATGCCATGTCGCTCGCTGTTCTTAGTTACTACTTTTAAACATTTGATGAAGAATACTTGAATCTCCTACATTTCATAGGTGTAGAAAAAATACAAATTAACTCAAAACTTAATTCATAAGCATTAAATTATTATTTAAATTCATGTCTCGTTTATTTTAAAGATCCCCATTTAATTTATAAGGTAATTTAAATTTGTTTATGAGAAGAATTGAAAAAAAAAAATATTATTTAACAAAAAATAAGAATTTCTGGATCCTTGTTATTTTAAATGACACATTTCTTTGCCTTTTAGTCTTTAAGAATTTGAAATTTTAGAAAATGTTTAAAAAGTGGTGGTGTGGACATAAAATTTTTTTAAAATGCAATTGTAAAATCACCTTTCAACAAAATTACTATAGTCTTTAAATGATTTTGAATATTTTTCTTGAATGAAAGGCATTTTTCCTATTATTTAATTTCAAATGCTTTCAATTTTTAACACAGAACATTATAAAGTTTGCATTATTTTGAGATTTAAATTTTTTTTTAACAATTTTTTGAATTAAGTATTGAATATCAGGTATAAGAGATCCTAATGAATTCTTAAATATAGCTAAAAATGAATTAAAATAAGACTGCCTGAAATGTATACTCTGAAATCGTTTTCTATATGTTTCGAGGATTTCCTGATACCTTTTATTTTGAAGGAACTTTTTTCAGGAAAATTACTATGTATATAGATTTTTTTTTAAAAATTACACTTTAGAAAACCTTCTCAAAAATCTGTGGAAAAAATGTTTCATACTTTAAATTCGAAGTACCTAAATGTCTATCGAAATTTAACTATATAACCAATAAAACTCAAAAAACAAATAAAAAAAAAGGTTAAAAAGGAAAAACAATACACTCTCTACGTAAATTATTGAAGACAATATAAAGAGTCAGAACATATAAACAAAAGAAAAAATATAATAAATTAAAAGAGCTTCATTATAATGAACACGCAAAAGGAAATATCGAATGCTTCTACGCAATTCTTTTAAATAAGTTCTTGTTTTAATTTATATATGTACATATAAAGAAAACTTTGTACATAGTTTTCTTAATAAAGCATAAGGAAAGAGAAAAAAAAATGTAGGTAACCATAAAAAAATAATGGTAAAATACAAACAGAATAACTAATTTTCTTTTTAAGACCCACGCACATATAATATATATTTAGTGTTTCATATAATATAACATTTTCACTTCAGATTATATAGATACTAAAATATGTTATATATATGTATATGTATAGATACGTTTTGTTTTTGTACGAGTATATTCTGTGTAATTGCATTGCTGTTGTGGAAAAAAAAGGTCAAATTTGTATATAAGATGAATTTTCCATTTAAGTATAAGTTAAATGGTAAAGGTCCTTGAAAACTATACCAGAAAGATACTATTTAAAGTAAAAAGCTAAATACAAAACACAAATAGTTACATGTATATATACATATATATGTATGTATATGTTTTTTATAATGAAAGATAGTAAAAAAAGAATATTAATTTATATTTTTTAACAAAAATATGGCACATATAAAAATATTATTTTTACGTATAAGAAGAAAATGAAAAATTTCAACAAAAAAAAATTCATTTATTAACTTATTTTATTTTATTTTATTTTTTTGTTAAATGTCTGACTTCTATTCTTTCTTACATTCCTTTAAAAATTCTTTAGAAAATATTTCTTTTCAAATAATTATACTTAAATTTATGTCAGATATTGCGATGCTAATGATGTCCTTTTCAATTGTGTACAAGTTATGTTTGTTATCGTTTCAATTTAATGACGACCATTTTGTTATGGTTGTCATTTTAATTTTCAAAAAAATAATCCTGAACAAATCAACTGAAGTTGATATTTTTAAATAAATCAACATAATTTAGCTTTTTTTTTTTTCATTCGATGTTTTGCATTCACACAAAAATGTTATTTAAAAAAACATATATCATGTGGAAGATTTTTTCTTTGTTATCTTCATTATTTTCTTGTATTGTTAGGATGTCATAACAACCGACTAATAAAATTCTTTCATTACACATTTCGTCTACATTATTTTATATTAAGCTGTTTTTGCAAATATTTTTTGAAATTATCGAATGTATTTGTATGGAAGTATATTTGGTATATTTATCATCAAAATTTCAACACTGAATAATTACAATTAATGCTTTTGTCCATGAGACTTTATTGAACAGTTCAAAGGACTTTCTAAGGATTTTTTTTCTTCTTTGTTTTTTTGTGGGATTTCTACAATGTTTTCTGTGTAAAAATTGTATTCAAAATGATTGAATAATTTTTTGGTGTACTGAATTTGATTGTTTGTCATAGAAAAACTGATATGAATAACTGGCGCCATATGTATTGAAATTAGTTTATTAACAAGTAATGAAAATTTTAATCTTTGTGATATCAGATTGCATTACTCAAATAAAGGATAAATTGTATTTTTCAAATTATTATTTAATTATTTTTGTACAAAATCCTGTGGCCAAGAAATGGGAGTCCTTTAACAAAGAAATGTTTATTTTATTTTTTTTTTTCGTCTAGGTATTTCATTTTTTTTTTTAAATAAAATTTTCGAAAATATAAAGATTCATATCCGTTAATTATTTTTGCTATCTAGAATTCTTTCATGTTTAAAGATTATCACATAGTTGCGAAATCATATACGCATCCACATAACACAATAGGTATAAATTTTACATATTATAGCATTTTTAGATCGATTCAAAAATTGTATAATCATCAATAATTTTGATTACAGAGACAATTATGACATGTGTATCTATTTTGGAAATTATTAAAATATTCATAAATTTTGAAATTTTGAGATAAAAACGATATATAAAAATATTTTTTTAATCAATGAAACACCACAATGATTTCATGGATATCGTTTTTAAATATAATATATATATTACACATAATTGATTTGTATCCTTTTTGAAATGAAAAATATACATATACACACGCATAAACATATAATTTTATTCAATTTATTATTAAATGTACACATATATTATTTGCATATATTCATACATATGTATATATGTGTTTTTAGTTTTGTATTTCAAAATATGTATTATATACGAATTGCAAATTCATATGGTTAAAGATGATAACTTCATTTAAAATGTAAAATTATTTTTTTGTTATGAATTTAATAAGCAGGTGTATAAAGGTAAACAAAAAATAAAATTCACATATGAAATTACGAATATATGTATGTATAATTATTTTAAATATATTTAAACATGATATAGTGGTTTATTTGAATTTTATGGTAATTTTTTTATATTTTATTACTTTTTTTTATATTAAATTTGAATAATGAAGTAAGTCTAATGACATAAAGAACATTCTAAAGAATTAATCCGACAACATGTCCTTAAAGATTGTTGAAAAAGATTCTTTGAAAATTTAGAAAACCTGAAAAGTTGTATATAATTATTCTTTAGCTGATCTTAAAAAAGGACATCAATTTGTTTTTTATCTCAGTTCTACATCTGGAAGATTTTTTTTTTTTTTTTTTTTTTTTTTTTTTCAAAAAAGTTAGATGTTTTGTTGTTGTAAATCTTAAACTTTGAATCACTTCAAAAGGGACAAAACAGAATCAAAGGCAGTCACGATAAGACTGAATTTAATTATTTTTTTAAAGTCAAAAAGAGATTAAAGTTTAAACAATGGTCAAAGTTGAATGAAGTAATCAAGAACGAAACTTTTCAAAATGCAGAAATTAAGAAAAAATTCTTATTCATAAAAAGTTTTTTTTTTAATTATTCAAAATTTTATTTAATACAATTTCAACGTGCTTTTTTTTCTTTATTGTTTTTTTTTTAATTTCCAAAAAAAAAGCTTTAAAAAAATGATTACAGAAGTGACAAAAATAAATATTTAATTAAAATGAAGCTTTTCATTTTGTTTTTGCTTTTAAAATCTTGAGTTTAAGTAATAAAGTCTTCAAGTGAAAAAAAAAAAAAAACAACAACAAAGAAAAGAAATTCTTTCAAGGAACTTTTAATCTGCTTTTATCAAAGAGAATGTTTTTTTGTTTCTAGTTTTTGTTTATACATAATTTTCTCTTTTTCCTTATTTTTATTTATTTATTTATTTTTTTTTTTTTTGCACTTTAATTTTATGTAAGATTTTTCTACTCACTTCATGTGTAAATTTTTATAGAAAATTTTAACTTAAATGTGTCTATAATTTTAGTAAATGATTTTAGTTATATTTTGAGAGCTTATGGTAATTCTTGAGAGAGTACAAAAAATCATTAAAATTATATTTTCTTTCATATTTATAACATATGTAGATATATGTAAGAATATACATATGTATAATGCAGAAATTAATCTATGATTATTCTTTTGGGGTTAAGTTGTTAGGCTTTTACATATTTACACACTATATTATGTAAATAAGTGAATATATGCAAAAAATAAGTACTTTACATACGAGTATATAAATTTATGTAAAAATTACCCAAGTGATTACATCATCCTTACATATGTATATAAGAATTTACACTTTTAAAAATATTTATAATTCTGTAAGATATTTATCTTTTATCCTTGCATGTTGTGTTTTTTTTTTTATTCTATTAAAATTACTTTAAAAAGATGAACCTTAGAAGCAACGGAATAAGGATCACTCTAAATAAAAATGATAAGAATATTTATGAACCATAATTTTTATTTAGCCTTTTTTAACCCAAAAAAAAAAAAAAAAATTATTTATGACTTAGTTGTTGATATTGCATGACTAGTGGCTTTTTTATGTGATATTTTTTTTTTGTCTTCTCTACTGTAGGATCCCTTTACGTTGTAATCTTCGGTAGAGTCTATACAATAAACAAAAAATACCAATATTTTAATATATTCCCTATGTCAAGGTATACAAATTATGATTACATAAGCAAAAAAAAAAAAAAGAGAACGTATAAAACATATTTTTCAAATGAAAAATGATGAACCACAAAAGGTTTAGAAAAAAATACACATATGGTTGATTTTTGTTTTTTATATATTCTCTATTTTTTATGTTTAAAATTTTGCTGATGATCACATATAGTATAACATCGATTTACATATATACATACATAAATGGAAATTTGCTTATAATGTATTTTTTTTTTTAAATGTATTTCATTAATCTGAAATCGATATGATAAAAAGGTCATCATAAAGTTGAAAATATCAAAAATTTAATTTAATATGATATAGGTAGAATTTTGTTTTGCTCATGTTTGAATGTTGTAGCCAAATAATAAAGAAATTCATCTTAATAATTCATATTCGGCATATTCTTGTAGATGTGAGTTAAATATTTAAAAGATTGGCTTTTAAAATTTTAAATTTATCCTTAAAACTGTAATCGAGAAAGAAGAAGAAAAAAAAACATTTCAAAAGTGTTTTAAATTATTTTTCAAGGACAAATTTTATTTGGAGTGAATTGAGGATGGATTATTCATAAAAAGTAACTAATTTTACATAGTAAACTTTTTTTTTCTTACAAGTATTAAATTACAGGTGAAAGAGAATAAAAAAAATTGTCTTTCTCTCGTGACATCATAACAAACAAAGCATACTTATATTATAGGCATCCACACATTTACCCTTTCAAAAATTCTAAATAATAAAAACTATGAAGTATGTACTTTAATTTACGGAATTTTGAGTTTTGAATGTTTTTCAACTTATTAAATTACAAAATTTAATTAACTACATACGTTTTTTTTTTTTTCAACAAAATTAATTTGTATTTTAGCTTCAAGTTGTGATAATTTGAATCCAAGTCATGTGAAAAACTTTATTCATTATGAAGAAAAACGCCATGTTGAAATTTTATTTTTTTTCTTCTTTTATTAAAAAAGGTCGGAGAGAGAGGGTGGTTATGTTGTAGTTTCACTTCTACAAAAATGACAAAAATAATTAACTACATCCGTTCCATTTCGAGAATCAGTACATTAACACACGTGTAACAACTTAATCCTGTTTTTTACTTTAATTTAATTTTCAATAGTTTTGTTAAAGCATAAAAAAACTCCACTATTTTCACATCCTTTCTATAGAAAAAAAAGCCATTATGTACATATGTATGTACGTTTTTTTTTGTTTACATGTATTCAAGAAATCTTTACATGTAATTGAGTGTTTTTTTTTTAAATTTCAATGTACTTAAATGAAGTGGACATTACTTAACCTCTGCATGTATGTAAAAAATGAAAAAAGGAAAAATAAAGGAAGAACATATTATTTTGATTTCCTCTATTAAAACATAAAAGTATGTGAAATGTATAATGTGAAAAATATATGAAAAAAAAAACATATTGAAGAGAAAATAGAATTCCTTTTTATCGGAGAATACAAAAAGGAAGCATTAAAAAAAAACCTTTTAAAAAATGGGTCAAAAATGTTCATCATAGAGTAATAAAGAGACTTCAACAAAGAATTGAAAAACTAAAAAAAAATACTTATTTCAAACTTGAATGTAATATATTTTTATCTATGATCTTTGAATTGAATAGAAATTTGGAAGTAAAAGAAAAGATAAAATTTAAACATATGTATACAAAAGTTAATTTTAACTTAAATTTGAAATTTTTGAAAAATAGGAAAAATGAAATGTTTTTGTTGAGTTTTATGTAATTTTGGCCTGAATATACCTACTTTAATCGTCCTAAATTTTTTCTTTTAAATATTATTCTTCGATAATATCCTTCGGATAATATTTGTCAAACGATCTTCATTCCAATTTAAACAAATTGTTCAAGTATTTTTTACGATGACGGGTTCATGAAGTGAGAGTTTAAAATGGTTTGTTATCGTAATATGTATAAGCGTATTATGCATAAATTTATTAAAAATTACCTTCTTGGAAAAATGTGAAAAATTGTTCTTATTTAAAAGATTTTCTTTTTTTTTCACTAATGAGGTTTTTTTTTCAATTCTTTTATTTTATTTTTTTTTTCTTCACATTTTTTGTTTTGTCAACGACATACTTTTATGACATTAATAGAATAAAATGTAAAAGAAAAAAATCTATAACAGTAATTTTATAAAATTAAATTGAAAAATGACCTAAAATAAGCTTTAAATCAATAAACAAAAAAAATTCTCTGTTACCTGACAAAAGAAAAAAACATTGTAAAGTAACAACATGTTACGTATACGAGTATATATATGTATATACTTTAAGGCATTTTCAAAGTATATTTGTGTCATTACAACTAAAATTCAATATCAATCTAAGTCTGAAAAAAAAATCTATATACATATTTGACAAAGTCAAGGTAGTATAGCAAAAGTTTTTTCTTTCAAAGTTTTTTTTTTACTTATTTTTCATATGTAACATTTTCAATAACTGTTTTCTTCCTCAAATCAAATATGTCGAAAAAAAAAGTAATAAAAAAATTGTAGTAGGAGGAAAATGATAAAATTTTTTTCTTATTTTCAATATATTTCAACACATGTGCCAAATTAGCAAAATATATGAAAAAATATGTTGTAACAGTAATAATGCAAAAAAAAAAAAAAAAAAGATTTCAAATATAAAACAAATTGATGAATGAATGAATATATGAAGAATACAGTGATAATCCTGGAAAAAAAAAATTTGGATTTAAGAAAATAAAATTTAAAGCCTACAATCTTGACGAATACGGAATTTATTTTTCATTGAAAAACTCTTAAAATAAAACATCCAACAGAATAAAATGAAGTGGAAAAAAATTGAAAATAAATTTTTTTATGTACATACTCTAAACCGTTACTTTTCGATTTGAAAACATTTTTATAGTAAAAGAAAATGATTATGATAATGATCTGGTATGAAGGGGGCAATAATAAAAGAAGTTGTTAAAGTTAAAATAGTTGCTTAATGTTAAGTAAAAAATTTTATTTTCAAATTTAAGTACTTATAATATGAAAGTGAGACATGAATGAGAATTATTTTTATAAATTTTTAGATCGAATCGTAAAAATTTTAATAATAGAAACTTTCACATGTGTATAAAATGTGTACTGTGAGAGCGTAATAAAACGATAAAAAAAAATTATAAAAATTCGAAATTATATTCAAATGTACAGGGTGAATAAAATCAAGAAAAAAAAAATAAAAAAAAAAATATTATGCCTTCAAAATACGCCTGAGTATATGGTCAATTTTTTTTTTCAACAAAATTTTCAAATTGTTATACGTTTTTCCATCACATATATGTATTTCTTCTCTTTTGTATGCTTTAGAAGCTTGAATGTGACATCGATCAACAGTATCTTTCTTTTCTTTCATAACCACCCCATCCATTATCTATCTTGCAGCAAAAGAACATATCTCTATGTTGTGGCTCATAAATTAACAAAAAGTGAATTATTTTAAAAATTGAATAGAATTTATTGAGTTAATCAGAACTTTTTTTTATTTTTTTTCTTTTGAAATTTTCAGCGAATTTTAACCGAATCTAAACAAAATATACTTTGAAAGAAAAAGAACAAATGTCCTGCTTGAAATGTTTTTATTTTAAAAATTCAAAGTTAACAGAATGTCTTTAAATATCATTAATTAAATATGTCAAAACAATATTTCATAAAAATGATAACAAAAAACTTGAAATTTATACAGTGTGTTTTTCGAAAAGATATAAAACAAGAAAAAAAAATATATATATATATGTTTAGAAAAGATTAATCCTTACACCCTGTGTTCAAGTTTTTCATTTGAGAAAACGTTGAAATGATACATTTTTTTTTTGTTATTTCTAAAATTAAAATTAATATGCGGAAGTGAAGACAAAATTAGCAAAAGAAAAGTATCTACATTTCATAGAATAAATTATATGTAATGTTTTAAACAGATAAAAGAAACTTAATTATAATTTAAATTCATATTTGTTATACATTTTATTAAATGACATTTTAAAACTTCTTAAAATTAAATTCTCAATTTCATAAAACAATGCAATATCAGATAATAATTTTGTGAATAGAATAACACTTATTATACACATCTAAAATGACATTTTAGTATACATAATTTTATTTTACATATTATGGAAATTTCAAAATTTTTTCTGTATACGTAAAATTAAATGAAAAATGTTGAGAATATTCGTATATGTACTATAAATGTAATGTGTACGTACTACGTACACACAATCATTAGAGTTTGCACACATTTATTTCTCATTAATTTATTTTTTCTTTTTTGTGTTGTTTGAAATTTGAATGAAATTTTTGTATCACTATATTTTATGTTGCATTTAATAATATGAATTGTTTTCATGAACATAATTAGAAATTTAGAAAGTAAAGAAAAAGAAAGAACAAATACATCGAAAATATCAAAATCCTTGAAATGTTTTCATTTATAAAAGAACAAAAATGTTGTCCTATATTCTTCAAAAATTTAATTTTAAATAGAATAACAACCTTGAATTCTTATAATTATTGAAAAAAAAAATAAAGAAACATAAATATTTCACTTTTTTTTTTTCATTTTATTCCATTTCATTTATATTTATTATTTTTATTTCTTTTGGAAATACAATACCTATTTGTTAAAAAGGATTCATTCACACATAATAAAATATATAAAAAATGGATAAAAACCAGCTGTTCATAATTGTTATTACAAATAAAATATTACACATAAAAATATATAAAGCGTATACATAGAAAGGTGGTGAAAGTTTAAAACAAAAATTAAGGTTTGAAAAATCTTATGCTGGATACACAGTTTCGTCGTTTAAAGGAAAAGAAGGACATTCGTTTCTAACATTTCACTTTAGTTTTAAAAAGTAAATGAAAAAAGATATCTTTCTAAAAGTAAAAAAGGCTTATAAAAAACAGAGCTTTATTTTATGTTTTTTTAATGAATTTAACTGTAACTTATCGTGAACATTTTGATTGTTTGAATTTTTAAAATTTATTTTTAAGACATTTTTTCGAATGTATCTGTCAATAACGAACCAAGATTTTTTCTATTTCAAGAATTAAATTTTTTAATTTTTGCACAATGTTTTTTTTTTTTAAAGAAAAGTTTATGAATTTAAAAATAAATTTTTTTTTAAAAAAAATATTTTCATTTTTCAATTTTACACAACAACTACGATTTTTCAATTTAATTTTGCATGCAAGCACTGTTATTTAATAAAAGCGAAATAATGAAACTGGCAATCAAGAATTTTTTAACAGAAAATTTATTATTGTTGAAAATATTTAAGAAAAAAAAAACACATACGATTAAAACTAGTCAAAATGATGATTGTCCTAGATTTCGAGTTTCTTAAATCAATAAAGAGTCCTTTTTGTTAAAATATTCTAGAAAAAAAAACACAGAAAAAAAAAGAAAAATCTTATACAATATAAAAAAAAATATATAAATTTAAAATATTGTCTTCATAACTCTATTGTCATCGATGAATTATCGAAAGAGTTAAAATTTAACTATTTATTTACTTTTTTCTTATCGTTAATTGAAAATATTACAAAAGAAGGAAAACCAATAAAAATAAAAAATAAAAAAAGCATATAATTACAAAAAATTATAGATTTAGTGATTTAATTTTAAAAAAAAAACAAAAAATATTATAGGCACGCAACATTTCACCCATAAAACAATTTAAAATAAATTCATGACGGTAAATTTTTTTTTTTTGGTTCTTTATTGTAAAAATATTCTAAAATTCATGCTTATGTTTTTCTTTTTTTCATTCAATAAATATTTTTAAATTATATTTTTAGTTTATTTCGTTTTACATAAATTTGAAATAATTTTCGATTTGAACATATTCATAACGTTTTCATAAATTTCATTGTTGTGAAGATTAGTGGGGGGGAAAAAAAAAACCAGAAATTTTTCCTTTTAAAAGATCCTCTAACACCCTAACACCATTTATAGATTTATATTCATAGAATTTTACACTTTATTATGGGAAAATTTATGTTTTTGTTGTTTTTTTTTTTTTTTTTCATTGTTTGTGATTATACAATTTAAATTGAATTACTTTTTGTTTCAACATTGAGAACGCAATTGAAACGAAATATATACCGTACAATAGGGAATTCAACGAATAAAACAGAAGTTGTTGTAGGTTTGATAGCATATAATATCTAAAAATGAATATCAGGATATTGTGCTGAGCCTTTTTTCAAACTGTAAGAATATAGAAAATCAAATAGAAAATAATGGTAGAATCTTGCAAGGACTAATAATAGGACTCATAACATTTGATGTAAGTATGTACATGTATCTGGGTCTCATTATTATTGTTAAATACATGGTAAGTAGTAAAGTTTCAGCACTAATTTGAAATAACTAGGAAGTGGGAAAATGTAATTGTAAAATAGGAATATTTTCATTTTGAAAATTATTAATTGCAAAATCAGTAACACATCAGTAATTATTTTAAAATTTATTCATTCATTCTTTCTTATCATACTTGAGCAAATATAGTACATAAACTTTCCTTTTTTATTTCTTATAATCTTTGTTTGACGTTGATGACCTGCATATGCATTAAGTGGGATACATGAAAAAGTTTTTTTGCTCAAGGGATGAGAATAAAATATTGTAAGTTTCAGATACAGAAAAAAAAACAAATGAATAATGGGTAGTTTGGGTAGTAAAGTGGTTTTAATAAAAAAGAATTCGAATATAAAAAAAAATGGAAATCATGCTATTTGAGTGTGAACTGTAACACTAAATATTTCTCTTAAAAATACGAATGTATTACGGCACACTTAAAATATCGATTTTATGGTAGATTTTATTTTAAACGTAATGATGCGATGCTGTTGAATGGTACAATTTTACTCTTTCAGTTTAACGGAACATTAAGTAGTTTCTAATGATTTTTTTTGTGTGGCTTGTACACAAATATATTTAATTTAATTACAAATTAAATTCTTCTTAAGATTTAATTTAAAAAATTCAATTTTATGCTGACGTTCGTATTAAATGGAACCAAATGAACATTATATCGAACTAAATATAAAATATGAAACTACATTGTGACTTGTGAAATATTTTTACAACAGGATATTTTTAGAAAATCTTAATTTATAAATTTTTCGAAATTTTCATATTCTTTTATAAAAACAAAAAAAAAAAAAAAAAAAGTTGTTGACCAAAACTTTGTGAGATAATATATAAGCAATAAGTGTACCAGAATGTTGTCAAGAAGAAAAATGATGAAAAAAGTTCTTAACAAACTCAAAGATCTTATTGAAAATTTAAAATTTTAAGCAAGATTAAAGATTTCCTTTAACACAGTACAGAAAAGTACACTTTAAATTTCGGTAAAATTGATCCTTTTTATTAAACAAAGTTATAGTGAAAGAGGTTCGAAAAATAAAGAAAATAATAAGTTAATAAAATTGCTAAAAATAAAAAAATAAAATGAATTAGATATTTGTCGATAAATTCAAATAAAAATTAATTAAAAATTCTTTGAAAACAAGTAATGCAATTGAACAGAATATTAAAAAAGAAAAAAAAAAGGAAATAGAAATAAAAAGAAATTGTAAACTGAAAAATAATTTATAAAATGTGGAAAGCAGTTGGTAAATAAAAATTTTATCTGATGAGATACATACGTGTGTACATTGTATGTATACATACGTTATTTTTTTTATCTAAAAAGGATATTAAAAAAAACCTCATGAGAATTATATTATGTGGAAAAAGAACTAGAACACTATTTAAAAAAAAAAAAAAAAAAAGAATAGAAAAAAACATATTTTCATTCAAGAAGTGAATTTTTTAATTAATTGTATTTCTTCATTCATGGCAGGTATCTGAAATGGTTGAAATAAACGAAAATAAAATAGGAAAAAAAATTTTTTTAATTTGAAAATTGTTGTATAATTTTTTATTAATTTAATAAACAAACAAAATTTTTCCTTATCTGAAAAAAAAAAAATCTTTTTAATTTTAATCTTGTTTATTTGAAATTTTCTGATGGTATTTTTTTTTTCGTTATGAAAAAAAAAAAAAAAAGAAACTAAAATTATTAAGAAAAATAAAAAACTTTTATTCCTTTGGGATCATAAGAAATCATATACCAGATTTTATTTTCTTTAAAGCTAAATAAGATTATGTTTTTATTTATTTCTTCGTTTATTTATTTATTTATTTATTTTTTGTTTGTTTGCATGTGCATTCAATTTTCCAATATGCCACATTGTATAGAAAAATCTAAATTCAATTATATTATGTAATGCAAAAAAAAAAAAATAATAAATGAATTTTTCTGTATGCGAAGGGATTCTAATACATAAAAATACAAAATTTTATTTATTATTGAATTGTTTTTGTTTTTGTTTGTTTGTTTTCAAATGCATTTGTATTGAAAAAATCAATTCTATTATTGTTCATTTAAAGTTTTTCATTATTTTTGTTCATTTATTTATTCCAATTGTTTTTATTTTACAACTAAAATTGTAACTAGTACGATAAGTTTCTTATCTGAGAAGAAAAATAAAACTTTAATAAATTAATTTTAATATTATGTACGAGGTTTATTGAAATATACAAAACACGAACAAAAAACTAGAACTTTTCTCTTTATTTTTTTGTACAAAATTTTTTTGTGGAATTCTTTTTATTTCATTTTTTTTTTTTTTATTTAGTTAATATATTATTTAATTTTATTGTTGTTTTGTATGAATGAATTGAAGTTTTCACCTAATTGTTAAAATAAAAAAAAAAAAATAAAAACAACAACAATAAAAAACGACATTTTGTATGAAAAGTTTCATTTTATTTCATTTAATGAACTTAACCTTAAAATTATTACCGCAAAACTAAACTTTTATTATCTGTTGTGCCATTTTGTGGAGGGTTTTTTTTTGTTTTTGTTGTTATTATTATTGTTTTGTTTTTTTTTTTTAAATAAAAAACATTTTTCTAAACTAAACTATTTTGTTATTCATTTATTCTCACACTCAACGTTACTACTTTGTTTTATTTATTTTTTCTTCGTTTTCTTTTTTTTTTTTATAATTTTCTTTATTAAATCAATACTTATAAAGTGTGTTATTAAATATTTTTAACCTTTTGTTAAGAACTTCTTACAGGTTGTTCTCTTTGAAAAAGAATTTTTATTGTTATGCTAAAGGAGTCGCAAAAAGTGAAAGAAGGAATTTAGAAAATTTTCCTCAAAGAAAAACTACAAAGTAAAAAGTAATTTCAAAAGAATAGATTACTTGTCATCGTTTATCCTTGTACATTGTTTTTTTTTCCTTTTTATTATTTTTAAGAAACTTTTAGAAAGTATTATTATAGTCTCGATTTTCATTGTTCTTTAAAATCTTAAAAAAAAATAAAAAATAAAAACTTTTAAAAAGAATTTACTATGTAAAACATGCCTTTAACCTTTACAGAAATATGAAAATTTCAACAATGATAATGTGTTTAAAATGCTTAGAAAAATCCTTCTGAAGTAGCAAGGACAACTTTTTTTTTGTGTAAAGTATAACAAAAAAGAAAAATAATTAAACAATTAAGATAACTTATTATTTTATGGTTCTTAAAAATTTTTAATAGGTATTTACTCCATTAATTTACAGCTTTTATTTTTTAAAAATAGTAGGATCGTTTCAAAAACTCAACATGTTGAACACCACATTATGCGGTGAATCAACATTTGTGTGAAAAATTAAAGGACACACACTTCTTTCTTAATATTAAACTTTTTCTAAGTCATATCCTTTCAATATTCTACCATTCTACTTTAATTTTGTATGCTTTCGGAATAAATAAATTTTCATTTATATAATTTCTATGAAATCTTTAAGCTTTAACACCTTTTTCAAGTTAAATTATGTTTTATTGAAAATATGTAAAACACAAAAAGGAGAACATTAAACTTTTACAATAGTTCTTTCTTGTGAATCCTATAGTTATTTTTATCCTTTCAATGTAACTCAATAAATTTATAATATACTTGTCTTGTCATTTAATATTACAAAAGAATTGAAATAAATAAAGGTATGAAATGGGATCTAAGTTAATGCCAACGTTTATTTATTTATTTTTGTTAAATGGAATCATTGAAATTTTATATTTATAAAAATTTTATATGGGAAAGCTTGAGATCCTTCTCTATGTAATATCTTATTTTCAAATGATTTATAACTATATCCTTTTTTGTATATTTTTGTCAATTATTTAGTATTCTTATTTTGTTTATATAAAAATAAAAAAAGAACAACAACAACATACAAACATACATAAAATCAGTTTATGATTCTCTGAAAGCATACACCTAAGTATATTAATATACATACATACATATTTTCAGTTATGCCTTTTGGTCAAGAGAATATATCTGATCCTTATTGATATTGATAAATCTTGAAGAAAAAGGTATTAAGAATTGATATCATCATTTCATTTTAGATAATAAAAATGTTTTATTATTTTTTTTATTTTATGTATAAGAGTTTTTTTTTTTTTTTGTTTATTACAAATCAACATACATACTTGTTTATTGAAATTTCTTCTTCGTATTTAATCCACTTGTCCATTGGGAAAACAATAAATCTTCAACATTCTTGGTCAAATATTGATTATTGTTTAAGGGCAATCAAGTAGGATCTAAAATATTGAATTGAAATGTTATAGATTAGTGTTTAGAATTTTGTTTTTGTACAATGTGACTTGTGACTATGAGATGACAATTTCAATTGTTGTCATTGACATGATGGCTAGTCCTTTTTAATTTTTTGCATCATTTATGTATGTATGTCTCGGCAGTTCTGTCAGTCTATCAGCCTTAGAATTTAAACTACTATTACATGTAGAAAAGATTAAATAAGTTTAAGTCAGTAATTTTTCAATCAGCCCAGCTACCTCAAACCTTTAAAAAATTATTGTCATTTTCACCAGGAATTTTTATTTTGCTCCACTTTGTCATTTTAGTCTTCTAGATCAGTAAATTACAAAATCTAAGCTAACTTAGTTGGCTGATTGGAAACTTACAGTATTTATTCTTCGAATCAAAAGAGTTAGAATACTACTACTAGTACTACTACTACACAAGTTACAATATACCTAATACATATTTATTATGTTTACGAATTATTTGTCACTAAATTTTTTAGAGAAAAAAATCATTTGTGACCTTTTAGGACTAAATTTTGATTCAAAGAGTAATTCAGAGAAATTTATTAGTTTTTTAAATAAATTTTAATTCAAAAAAATTTCATGTAATTTACGAGATGGTTGAAAAATTATTAAATTCTGTAAAATTCCCAAAATATGAAGTATGTATGTATCCAACAAAAATAAGTCGGAAAAGGACATATGTTTTGATATTTGACAAAAATTTTACAATGACTTTTTTGTATGAAAAAATTGACGTACATAATTAAAATTGATTATAAATTTTATCTGCATTATAACAATTTTTTTTTTTTCAAAATTTCAATTAAAGTGTTTAATTATTTTTAAAATAGAAACATGTACCATACTCAATACACTTTGTTCAATGTAGGTATGTAGTTAAAATTCAAATCGATTTTACAAATTTCATTTCGTATATATGTACATATGTATGAAAATGTTTCCAATTATATTTATGACTTACATATAAAATATGTAATTGCACTTCAATTTTATGATAGAATTTAAAATTGCAAATAGATTGCATGTTTGCATTTTGATGTTGAGTGTTGTGTATATGTTTTTTGTATAATCTTTATAATTTTCATTATTTTTATCTTGTCAAATAAAAAAAAAATAAATAAAAGGTAAAAATGGAAGTTTATTGAGACTAGACCACTCCATATATGAAAATGAAAATAGAGCACAAGCATACATAAATATGTACATATATGTATGTGTGTATATATAGTCTAAAGTCTAATGCTATTTTTCAATAATGAATATATAAAAAACTTTTCAAAATTCGATATATTTACTTATATGTATGTCCTTTAGTGTTTTGTTATGAAATAAAACGAGTATGTGTTCTTTGTACATACATATGTATGTACTTTCGCATAATTACATGATTATATGCAATATTTTATAAGTCACAATAAATTATAATGCGGTTATTAACCTTTTTTATTTTTATTTTATATATTTCCTTTTTTCCTTTTTTATTTAAGTACATATTATTTTTTTTTATTATGTATCTTTTATGGTTTATTCGTGTGTAAATAGTATTTATAATATTTATATACATATATATTTGAATTTATTGCGATGCTAATACTATTGTCATAATAAATTAACTAGGAAAAATTGTTACATTTTTAATAACGTTAGTTTTTAAATGGGTAATTTTATGGCTTGAGAATAAAAATTACTTCTTTTTTTAAATAAAATTAGAAATTTATGTAATTTGCATTTTATTTACACGCGGATTTTAAAGGATCACGATAGCTTAAAAGTTAAATATCATAAAAGAGATTCTGTTTTGATCAAAACTTAAAAAAAAAACATGGAAGACTGACATGAAAATTTCACACTATGTATGTATGTAAATCCATCCACGTTTACTAACCTAAAACTCTTTCCAAAATTTCACACTTTCGTCACGAACGTCACTCTCACACACAAAGTTATTTAGTCAAGATTAGTGAGTGAATAAAAAAGTTATTTAAAAAAAAACTTTAGTAACCACCGTCATTCATTTTTAAATTTTTATTTTTATTGAAATATTTATGACAAAAAAAAAAAAGTTTTTTCAATCTACATATTATTAATTCTTCTTTACCATTTATTTTCAATTTATCAAATACAACTATAATTTATACATAAAAATTTATTAATAAATCTAGCACGAAATAGTCATTTTTAGTACACATTCATCCTTTTTTTTTATAACGTCAATAATTATGAATGACATATATATTTACATACATGTATAATTATGAATCATATATTGCATGATAAATTAAAAGTCTTCATAAAAATGTGTTACATACTTAATACTTTCACGAAAAAACTTTATAAAATTATAATTTACATATTTTTTCAACAAATAATTTTATTAAATATTATTATGAAATAAGGTAGAAAAAAAAATTCCTCTTATATACTTTATAATTTTTATTTGTGTAATAAAATCCCCCATATTAAAAATTATGTATGTATGTATTTTATTTTTTTTTTATTAAGGATATTATATTGAAATTACTGTGAAAATTGTTGAAATTGTTATGAAAATCTTATTCAGTATAAAAATTCGAAAATTATGCTTAAAATATTCGAAAAAGAAAATCTATTTTGTGTTAAAAGTTAAACATTTAAGTTATTTAAAAATCTTTTTTATTTTAATATATTTTTTTTTTATTCAAGACACACATGAGTTTTGTTTTTATAAAATCTTTTACATATTTCAAGTTATTAATTTATTTAAAAGTTCAATATAACAGAGAGAAAGAGAGAGAAAAAAAAATTAAGGATTTGTTGTTGTTGCTGTTGTTTTTCTTGTAAATTTTATTCTCATGTGGCAAAAGAAAACTTGTAAAATGAAAATTTTTTCAAATTTTTTTTATCAGTTCACGTTCACGCAATAAATCAAACAGTAAAACGTTTTTTAAGTTAAAATTATATTGTGTTTGTGTTTTGTAATAAAGTTACTTTTATTGAAAAAAAAAAATAAAAATAAGAAAAAGAAAAATAATAAGCTTCTTGAAATCATTTTAAAATGAAATGTTGCATGCGTTATGTATAAAAAGTACAAAAATAATAAAAAAAAAAAGTTGCAGTTTTTATGAATTTCATGAGAATAATCCAGAATATAAATTTAATTTTGAAGAAAAAATTAAAGATATGTTTTGTATGTAAGGAGTTTCTTGATCCTTAAAATATGAAAGATTTATTAAAGAAAACTATTGAACTTTTTGAAAATAATTTTTCTCATGAAACAGAATATGATTTCCTGCTGCAACACTGTATAAATTTTTTTTTAAATTGTTTGTATTTATTTGTGTTTCAATATTGACATTATTAACGACAGTAATGTGTAGGTTTTGGTTTATACTTATCTTTTTGAGGATTTAGCAAACTCTTTACACATTAGATTATACATTTTATTGGATAATTTTTTTTTTGTCATATGAATTTCTTTTTATTCGTGTCATCAGGACAAAAATTGTGGTCCTATAGAAAATCTTTTAGAAAATCTTCATAACTTTGAAACTAAAACTGTTCTTTTATTTTCCCTTTTTATTAAGAAACACTGACTGATTGTCCTTACCAACGTAGAAATAACATAAAGCAAAGTAAATACAAACACTATAGATATTTGGTATCAGCCATATATTTTGTTTTCAATATTGAAACAAAAGCTGAAAAAAAGGAAAATATGAAGCTTTTTTTTAATGAAAGATTCACATAAAAATTTATGTTATTTTTCTATATTTATGTACATACATACATGTGCTTACGTTATAAATTTGTTTTGGACAAACCAATATTGATTTCAGGGATCACGAAATTTCATTTTTTATTATTATTATTATTATTTACCAATCCCTTTTTCTTTTGTTTTGTTTTCATTATGACATTCATATTTTTTTTAATAAAATTTCAACATGGAAAATTTTTTATTTTGTTTACATTCATTTTTGTTTTTTTTTCTTAATTTGTGATATTTATTCTCATGGTATTTTTTTTTCGTTTTATTTTCAATTTCCTTGTATATATTTGTTTAACATGTTTTGTTTTTTTCTTTTTCAGTGTATCTTTACTGATGCGATGTATTCAATGTTTTTATAATTTTTTTTTAATTATAAATTCCTAGGTTTGAATTTGATGGCATTTCCATTAATCCTTTTTGTGGGCCTCTTTTCAATATACTATGATTGTTATGTTTATAAAAACTTTAATTTGTATACTTTTTTATGTTTTATGTTTCCTCATGAGATTTGGTAGCATTTTATGTGTTTACGTGTATATTTTTGATTTGTTTTCATACATTTATATGTTATTGTGTTGATAAAAACAAAAAAATATCTTTTTTTTTTTCAGACTTTTAATCATTTTGTTCTACACAGCACAATGAAATTTTGTTTTCTGTTATTTATTTGAATAATTTAAAATCATGATGATGTATACAAAAATTATTGGTATAAAAAACTGATTCAGATTTCATTTTTTTCTATAAAATACATTTATTTTCTTTAAATTTACAACATATAAAAATAAATGACAAAAGTACACATTTGCATATTTTGTAGCACAAGAGAAAATTGTAGGCAATTTTTGAATAATTTTCTAAATTCAATTCTAAGGTTTCGAATTCAGAAAAAAGAAATAGATACAAAAGAAGACTAAAGTGTGTACATAAATGTTTGAAATATATTCTCAGAAACGTATTAATAATAACGTTTTTAACTTTAATTTGTAATCCAATTTTCTGCAATACATAGCGCCACATAAGTCTTACAAATTCAAGTTTATTGTCAGGTGAATACTTTTTTTTTTTAAACACACTTTTAGCATATTTTGTTCACATTTTTTTAAAATTCTTTTTTATAGAAATTCTCATTTTAAGCTTTTGTTTAGAAAATGTCAAGCAATCAATTATATTTGAATATTCTTATTGAAATTCAAATTTTAAATGGCAAAAACTGTGGGTAGTAAAAAGGCTTTTGAAAAGAAAAAAAATGATGGATCTCGTGAGGAAGGAATGAAACAAAACACCAACGTGCAAGCTTACGAGAAAAAAGTTGACATATGTTATAGTAACTTAAAAATGTTATTGTTTTTTTTTTTTTAAATTAAAAATTTTAATGAATATTCCATGTGGTCTGGTAATTTTTTAAGGCCATACACGAAATACATTATTTACATATACATATGTATATATTTCACAAATTTCCAGGAAGTTTTAATTAAAAAAATATTTAAAAAATTCAAAAGAATATAAAATTTAATTTAATTAATTTTTATTAAAACTTGTCGTTGATTTTTTTTATTTAAAAACCATTTATGATGTTTTGTTTTTTATTGAACAAAGGTTTATTTAAAAAATAATGATATCCATTCACAAAAAGGGCAACAATGTCCATCGGGCAAAACATATTTTTTCATTATTTAATGATGAGAATAAGGGTTGTGCCAAGAACAGAATGTTGATTTCATATTTTTTCAGAGTAACATTAGAGGATAATTTATTTGTTACCATATGAGCAAGGACATAGTTCACTTCTTTTGTAGCTGCAATTATTTTTTTACTTTCTTTTGTTCTAACTTTCTTTTAATTAGCCTAAACAACAAAAACGATTTATTAAATAGCCTAATACTCAGTACAAAAAAAAAAGTTTGATAATTATTCTCTAAAAAACGAATTAATTAATTCACCTTTATAGTAAGAAAACAAAAAATTCTTTGATTTAAAATCTCATCATGAGTTGAAAAAACATACAATGAAAAATTCAAAAAAAATTTTATCATGCTTAACTTGCTAATTATAACAAAACAATTAGGTATCTTATCTCATTTATTATGTTGTTGCTAATTATAATAGTTACTTTCATTACATTTTCCCGACATTATTTTAAGAATTGATTATCTTCCTTTTTTTTGTGAACTTTATTATACTCGTAAATACGACTACAAATAGCTATTTAATTACATATTTTATATTTCAGAAAGCTTTTCTAATAAAAAAAAAAAAAAGAAAATATTTATCTGTCATCATAATTATTTATTTAAAAAAAGAAAATTGTTCTGTTTTTCTTTCATTAAATTATTTCTCATTTTTTATATAATTCTCTTATATACAATAGCTTCCAGACAATTAAGAAGACGAGTACCATATGCAGGACATTTAATGACTCCACGAAGATTATGGCTTAATAAAGTACCAACACAATGTGATGTTGTTATAGAATTTCCAGGTAATTTATTATTTTTTCCATTTGTAATTTTTCTTTTTTTCAAAATTTGAAAAAAAATAAAAATTTGAAAAAAATTAAATTTAAATATAGAAGATGCACCGGATGAAGCCCTCCGATGGCTTTTAGCTCGAATACGTTCACAACCATCAATTGGACTTGGGCTAATTGCACATGTTAAAAATCACGAAAGTACAAAACGAACAGCTTTTTATATAAGTGCTCCAATAAATATGTGAGTATTAATGCTTTTTGATAATAAAAAGTCCTTGATTTTGTCTAATTAATTTTAAAAAAAAAATTTCATAGTCTCTATAAAGCTGCTGAAGAAGCACGTCTTCCGAAGCGTTTACGTAATGATTTAGGTGGTGCCTTAAGAGAATTTACAACAAGAGAAAGTCATTGTTTTCAACAAATAAAAAATGATGATGGAAGTACAACATTATTTACATCACAAGAAAGACAATGGCTAGTATTACAAGTTTTACAAGGATTACGTGCTGGTCCAAATGATTTAGAAGCATTACAGGGTAGAGCAAGAGTTGAAGAGGGACAAAGTATTGGTAAGATTTATTTTTTTAATATTTTTTAATTTTTTTTTTTTAATGTTAAAATTGAAATTTCTTTTTTTTACTTAATTTGATAAAGTTGCTGCTTGGCAGGAATCAGGTCTTATAACTCAGGTTTTTCCTTTACATGAAACTAGTGCTTTAACACGATTACAAATGAGTTGGGTGAGAAAAATATTTGCACCACAACCCTTAGGTAAGTCATAAACATTCAAGTGTTCCTATACAAAAACACAAAAACAAATCTAATTGCAAAAAAAATAAAAAATAAAAAATAAACAGAAGACACATGAAAACAGAACAAAATACTTTACGTGTTGTTTACATCCTTTTTACTTTGTTTTTTTGCTTCAAGCAAAACAATTTACACAAAAATAAAGTGAAAAGTAGGTGATAATAGTATTTATTTTTCACTTTCTCTCTTGTATCATTTTTATATGCAGATGATATCGCCGAATATTTTGGTGTCAAAGTGGCATTATATTTTGCATGGTTAGGTCATTATACTTGTGCTCTTGGTGTACCAGCTGTACTTGGTATAGTATTATGGGCAGCATTATGGAGTCAAGGACAAACTGCACAAGATATGGGACATGTATTATTTTCATTATTCAATGTTGCATGGGCCTCATTATATTTAGAAGCATGGAGACGATATTCAGTTGAATTAGCATTTCGTTGGGGTACATTATCAACACCACCGGAATTATTAGAACCTCCAAGGCCGTTATATAAAGTACATTGTTTTTTTATCATATTTCGAATTATTGAAAATTTTTAATGTGTAATGTTTTATTTTTATTTTTGTTTTTTTTCTTTCATTTTTCAAATGAAAAAAGGGTCCGTTGGTTGAAAGTGCTGTTACAGGACGATTAGAACCAAAAGAAGCTCCAGCATGGCAAAGAAGAGCATTTCGATATTTTGTTAGTTTTCCAATAATTGGATTATGTTTAACATTGGTTTTTATCGTTATGTTTTTAATGTTAAGATTTCAAGTGAGTATTAATAATTCTCCACAAAAAAAATCCTTGTTCATTAAAATTTTGTTTTATTTTTATTTTAAAAGCTTTTTTGTGTATGAACGCAAAGGCTTATTTTAGAAGCAAAGAACAAAAAAAAAAAAACGTTTTCTAGAAAAAACTGAAATTTAGTTTATTACGTTGAATATGCTTTTAGAAATTCAAATTGAATGCTTTAATTTTCTATTTCGAAACGAACAAAACAGTCATTTAATTATCACTCATTTTCATTAAAATAGTTGTGAATCTCATAAATAAAATTAAATTAGAGCTACAAAAATTCAGTATTATTTCATTATATTTTTTTTCAAATTTATATTTTGTACTTCTATCATTTAATTAAATTCTTTGTTGACATAATTTAATAATGAGAAAACATCAAAACAACAAAAATTCACAGAAAAGCTTCAATATTCATTTATAAAATTTATTTTTGTGTTTTATTTTTCAATTATTTTATGTATTTCATCCTGAGGTTATTTAGTCAAATATTATTTTCTATTAATTTCTATTTAAATTTTTTAACTTAAAATACGTTTTTTTAATTAAAATTTTTAATTATAATTTTCATTCCTTTTCAATTAATTTTATTTTTTTAAATTTTAATTTATTTAATTTCTATTTGCACAAATCTACCAACATTTTTTTACAGGATTGGCTCGATCATCACAACATATCCGATAAAGGAATTTTGAGTTGCATGAGCGATGTTAATAAGGTTTTGTTATAATCACGTTTTTTTATTGTTTTTTTTTTCTCTCATAATCTTCATCGTTTTTCTTTCTCTCATTTTTCTTTTAATTATTTTTCATAATCTTTTTGTTTTTGAAAATATTATGCTTGCTTTCACAAGTTTGTATTTCGTTATTTTCACACAATTTCACAATTTTTTTTTCTAAATTCACTTCTTTTTCACCGCATTATTCACTATTGAACATCAAGAGAAAAAAAAACACATACGTTTATATACATAGAAGTCAAATTGAGTGTAACGAATATCTTTTTTTTTTTTTTGAAATTATTTTCAATGAACCTTAACAAAATCTTAAGTGAAAAGAGTTTTATTGAATTTTTATAATCCGAACGTTAAAAAAATTATCATGTAAAGTAAAATTAGATTTTTCTTATGTGGAAAATAAAAATAATATATATAGTTTTGTATTATGTGATTCAAATAAATTCAAAATTATGTTCAATTTGTTGCAATAAGTAGCAGATTAGATGCTTTAGAAAAGATATCTGAAGTTTATTTTTTTTACAATTTGTTTAATCTAAAATAAATTTAAAGTCAGTAAGGATTTAAAATATATAAATCTACGGCTAATCTTCTTTTTACTTGATATGCACTTCGAATAACCCGAATTTTCATATAAGAATACTTGGTAAGGATTATTAAATTCTATTCTATTCTATTAAATTGTAAAATTGAATTGAAACGCAATATCAGTTTTTTGTTCTCTTTTTTATATATTTTCCTAATTTTAAAAGATAAGAAATCCTTCACAATTATGAATTTCCTATATAAAATACTGTACTCAATTTTAATATTCTTTTTCAATGAATAATTTAATTTAAAATTGCTTTTCCATTAATCTAATGATTTCATACGATACATATAGAGACTATTTCCTAGAACAAAAAAATATACGAAAAATAATATGAAAGTATTTTCATTAAAATTTTTTTAATATTGTCCAGAAAGTCAACAACCAGTTTCGTTATTTGAAAACGATTAATTCTTTTTGTGGATAAAATTGAAAAAAAAAAAGAAACAGTTAAAAAATTTCATTTTATATTTTTATGTCAATATTATTAAAATATTAAATTTTAAGTATGTAGACATGAATATGTTTTTTTTTTTCATGTAAACTTGCACGCAATGCTTACACCATCAGATATTAAATGTTAATGAAAAATTTTATTTTATTAAAAAAAAAAAACGGAACAATTTTATAATATGATCGTAAGCTTTTTTTCCCTGTTCATTTTGATTGTATTTATGTATATTTAATTTGCTTGCAATCCACAATATGACAGGAAAAAAAATTTTTTTTTCCTCAATGATATTTTATTTTTAAAAAACAACATTTCCGTTTAATTTTAATAGGATTGGTGGGATGAGAAATTACCCGAAGGAAGTGTATTCAGTTGTTTAAGTGTAATACCAAAAGTTCTATTGGCTGGTGCTATTACATTAATGGATGAAGCATACTATAAATTAGCAGTTTGGTTGAATGATAAAGGTTAGTATATACTTAGCTATGGTCTAGATCTAAAAAAAAAAAATAATTATAAACACTTTGTATATGTGAAAAATTAATTACATTAGTTTATGTATATGTGTGTAATTAAATAATAATTAAAAATAAATGAACACACAAGAAATTATCTAATAAATATCTTATAAAAACATTATAAAAATTAATTATATTCTGTGGCCACAATGTAAGACATCTTAAATCGATTTGTAAACAATTTTTTTTTTGTTCTTAAAAAACTAACAAATTTAACTTAAGATGTTTTACTTTCTGGCCAAAGATTTTATCTTATTTCGGAATTTAAATTTTTTCTGAAATGATTTTTCGGAAAATAAAAACTATTTAACATTAAGAATGATTTTTTCGCCGACTTTTAAAGTTTTCATAACAACTTTTTTATTTTATTAAAAAAAAATTTGTTTTTTTTTACTTTATTTTAGAAAATTATCGTCTTCAATCCAAATATGAAAATCATTTAATTGCTAAAGTTGCAATTTTTCAGTTCGTTAACTCTTTCTTGTCATTATTTTACATTGCATTTTATTTAAGAGATCAAGAGAAATTAAAAGAGGTTTGTAAAATATTTTATGGAATTATTTTTTTCACTATTTTAATTAAATTATTAAATTAATTTTCTTGTTTTCAATAATTTATAGCAATTAGCTGGTTTATTAATTTCACGACAAATAATTGGTAATTTAAGAGAATCAGCATTACCGTATGTTGTTGAACAATGGAAATTAGCAAAATTAAGTTTTAAAATGTGGGGTGCATTAAGTCCAACACAAGAAACAGCAAAAACTGTATGTGATGCACAAACAAAAAGTTCAACAGAATCTGTTGATAAACCTGGTGAATCGACTGCATCAAAAAGGACAATTGGACAGGCAGAAATTGAAAGTTCATTGTACAAAGTAAGGAAATTTTTCATTCAATTTTTTTTTTTTTTTTTTGCATTTTCATGTTCTAAATTTATATTTTGTTTCAGTATGATGGTACTTTTTCTGATCATCTTGAAATGCTTGTACAAATGGGTTACGTTGTTTTATTTTCTGCTGCATTCCCATTAGCTGGTGTTTGTGCATTACTTAATAATCTTTTAGAAATTCGTTCGGATGCCTTTAAATTAGCACATGTTCATCAAAGACCATTTGGACAACGTGTTGCAAATATTGGAACATGGCAGAATGCATTAAGTCTTCTAGGTTTGGCTGCAGTTATTGTAAATTGTGCTCTCATAGGTTTATCAGGACAAGTTTCAAGACTTTGGCCAGGATTAACAACAACACAGACGATTATTTTAATTGTTGCATTAGAAGTAAAATTTCAAAATTAATAAATTCATAAAATTGAAATTCATTTTTGATTTTAACTTTTGTTATTTAGCATATTATGCTTGGTTTACGTTCCGCTTTAACATGGTTATTACCAGAACTTCCATCATGGTTAGCTGCAGAAATTGCACGTGCTGAACATTGTCGACGTGAAATGCAATGTAAAGGTCCATCACCGAGACCAACACCACCATCACCACCATCAACAACATCTGCATCACAGCCAGAACAAATGACACCAGATATTGCAACAACAAATGATCAATCAATTGAAAGTCAATTAGCTGAAGATATTATTTATGAACCAGGTACACCGAATAGTCCATTATTATTACATCATTTCGATAATATTCATTCACCATTACAAAGTAGTTTAGAAGGTGATGCTAATTTAATTGATATTAGAGATCAAACACCAGATTCACCTCCATCTCAGGTATTATATATTATATGTATATAATTATATTTTTTGTTACAATTTAAACATTTTCTAGTATTTTTTTTAAATAAATTTTTTACTCTTTAGACAAGTACAATACTCATACGACCTCTTCATGAATCAACACCACCAAATAGTGGTGTTTCAATGCAAAATCTTCCATTCGAGATTCCACCATATTCTGGGTATGAATTTGAAAAATTTTTAAATTTATTTTTAATAATATTCTCTATATTCTATTTTTTTTTTTTTCTTGTTTTTACACATACAATTTTTCTCTTCTTTTAATACTTTTAACATTTTCCTGAACAAAATATTTTTAATTTAATTTTATATAAACTTTGTTTTTGTTATTTTCACAATATTTTATTCTTGAAACTTTTTTTTCTTCTGCTTTTTGACTATTTATATAATTTTTAAGCTAACAAATATGTATTTTTACAAACTTTTTGATTAAAAAAGAATGCATCTACACAACTTTAATACAGCTACAATATTTTTATTTTCGTTCTTTTGTTAATTGAAAAATTTTTTCACATATTTGTTTTTATTAAATATTTAAGGGCTTGTCAAGAGAAATTTTTTTAAAAAATATATTTTTTTTGTAAATTATGGAGGTTTAAATCTACGAATACTTATTTCTTGCTTTAAAAATGTTTTTTTTTTTTAAAAACAGAAGAAAGAAAAAATATTATATATTTAAAATATTCATAAAAAACTTAGAGATATTTTAAGCAATCAGTTAGTTTTTTAAGAGCAAGCCCTTATATACATATTTTAAAGCTTAAAAAAATTGAAATATTTTTCATTTGAATTTTGGTTGAATGTAATTCAAATTTGAAAAAAAAAAACAAAATATTAAAAATTAAAGTAAACCAATTAGTTTGAGGTTTTTTAAGATCTTAAAATTCAGTCTCAGAAAGAACGTAAACTAGTTACGTACTAGTTATCCTCATTCTAAATGGTTTACTTTGATATTCTATTTTTCCTAATATTTCTAATATTCATTTTTTTTAATATTTTATTTTAACAACTCAAAATGACATCTTATACACTTACTTTCTTTCTCAATAATTTAAATTTTCCAATATAATTTAATAAAATTTAAAATTATAAAATAATTAAGTAAGTAATATTTTTTTATTTAATTTAAATATATTTTTTTTTTATTTTCGCAAAAAAAATATTATTATTATTTTTTTTTTAAATAATATATTTTAGCGCATGTAAAAGTTGCAAGCTGAAAATGAAAATTCCAGAAATACCTCCATTTAGAGGGCATTCGGTCAAAAATCTATGCTCAAATGCAAAAATGCACGCTTTTTCAGGGTAAATTTTAAAATATATAAAAAAAAAAATAATTAAAATGTAATTTGTATGAAATGTGATGAATAAATTTCCTTATCATAAATTAATTTTTTTTTTAAATTTATTTTGTGAAAAATAAAATATTTGAAAAAATAAAAAAAATTTTTTTTTTATCTTAAAAATAAAAAAAAATAAAATTTGTATTTTTGTGCATGCTTTTTGAATTTTTATCCATTTTTGTAGAATTAAATTGGAATTTGAAATTATTAAAGATTTTTTTTCTTAAAAAAAAAAAGTACAATTTTAAATAAATTTTTATTTCTCTTAATGAAATTTAGAAAAAATTGAAAGAATACTTTGTTTCGATTTTTTTTTTTATATCGTAGGCCTTCATCAAGTACAATAGCTTTATCGAAACCAATGCATATACCAGTAATTCCACCATTTAGAAAAAGATCATCTGAAGAGCAACCATTAATTGGTAGTCCTCCACAAAAACCAAAAACTTCACAAACACCACCACCAAAAATTACAGAAATCCCACCATTTAAACCAAGAAAATCAACAGAATGGTCTCCACAACCAATGAATGTAAGTTTTCATGTCATTGTTAATTAACTATTTTGATTTTGGGTAAAAATATAACACCTTTTTTTATTGTTTTAAGCAAAAAATATCAATGATTTTTTGTTTTTTTTGTTTTCTTTGCAGAATGAAATAAATTTAACAACAAACCATGGTCCTGAATGGATGAAAAGACTGAAAGTCAGTGAAACATCTCATATTCATAGAAGTATTGATTGTATTCCATCCAAGGTAAATATTATTATTTTTTTTCTTTTTTTGAAAGAAATATTACACTTTTTATACATGTTTGTGTTGAATTTATCAAAATTGAAAAAAAAAAAAAAATTAAAATTAAAATTAATAGACAAAGTAGATTATTATAATAATTTAGGAACACACTACAACAGACGATTTATAATTTTTGGTAGTTATTGTTAATTTTGAGATGGCAACCTATAATGTACGTGTTTTTAAATGTAACCGTCACACCGATGAGTACAGTAGTAAATTTTGTGATGCACACACTTTAATATTTTTGTTTTTAAGTAAAATATAGAAAAAAATGTAATTTAAATATAAAAATCAAAATGTATGTATTCTCATTGTAATTGTAAATTAATTTTTCAAATTTAAAATGCTAAAGTTTACCTTCAATTAAAAATTGCTTAACAGAAGAAAAAAAAACAATCTTGTACTTTTTTTTTGTTTAAAAAAAAAATGAATTTAATACTTTTTTCTGCTTTTTTTTTCGAGTTTTCATAAAAATTTTGCAGAAAATTACAAGTACAATTTTTTTCTTTGTGTAAATAAATTTATTACGTTTTTTTTTAAATTCGAAAATTAAAAATTATTTTTAATTTTTGCTTTTTATTTCGTAACTTGCTGAAGAAATCAAAGTTTCAAGTTTTGCTTTCATACAATTTCGTGGAATTTAACATTTTTTTTAAAAGAATAATTTGAATGGCTAAAATTTAAACTAAACAAAATTTAAAAACAAAAACAAATTTTTGAAATAAATAAAAGAGGTAAAAATCGCTTTTTTTTCTTAAATTTCTTAAAAATTTCATTTTTTTTAAAATAAACTTTTGTAATTTAGGCTTTTTACACAATTCACAATTAATCTGTATTTTTATTTTGGCAAATTTAAACAATTTTATATATTTATTTATTTTTATCTTTTCATCATTACACATCTACCAAATGTGAATTAAAATTTTTAAAAAAATAATATTGACAATGCACTTTTGTCACTGCACGCGATTATCGTAAAACAACATCACTTTTTGTACATAAAAAATACATCACATCTTGTAATTTTGCTTATCTAAAATCATCAAAAAATGTAAAAACAAAACAAAAAAAAATTTGCAAAAATTTTACGCAAAAAAAAAAAATCACACGCACACAAAATAAAAAATATAAAAAAAGGAATTAGCAAGCAGTTCAGAACCAGATATTTTAAAGCCAGCACCATCATGGACAAATGTTGCTGTTAATAAAACTGAACCAAGCTCAAGTGGTTCATCATCAACCACACAAAAATCACCGACGGGTACAACTGATGATGAAGCTAAAGGTAAAAAGTGTTAAATTTAATAAAAATTTTATAAGAACAAATTAATTTTAATTTAATTCTGTTTTTTGTCGTTTTTTTTTTCTCGTTTTTTTTCCTTATAGCTGCTGAATTAGCAGCAAAAAAATCAAGAATAAAACAAAGTTTAGTTAAAAGGGCAAGATCAGTTGCAATATTTTCACTTAAATTAAAAGAAAGACGTCAAAGAGAAGCAGAAAAAGCAGCTCATGCAGCTATTGAGCATGCAAAGGTTTGTTTTTGTTTTGTTTTTTTAAACTCTTGAAAATTATTATTATTATTCAATGTTTTTTTTTTTTTTTTTTTTTTTTTTTTTCAATTTTAAATGTTAATTTTTCAGGCTCTTGCTAGAGTACCTCCGCCTGGTGGTGAATTATCTGTTATACCAATTGAAAAATTAATTCAAGTTGATGATGTTATTAAATCAAAATCAGCAACAATAACAACAACATCATCATCATCTGGCTCAGGAACAACATCGTAAATATTATTGCAAAAATTATATTTAATTTATAATTTAGTATGTAATTACAAAAACAAAATAATAAATTAAGATAATTTAAAAAAGCAAAAACAAATTTTTAAAAAATCATCTTCAGTTCCTGCCAATTTAATATTTTTGTTAAATGCATTATATACTTTTTTTTTGCATAATAAATTTTCAAACTAGAAATATACATAAGTTCTTAAATATTATAAATCATGAAAATCATTTAAAAAAAACAAAAAAAAAAAAAAAATTGTAAATTATTCTCATATTGTAAAATATTAGTCATTTTTTTAGAATTTAATAAAATTAGAAATAACATAGAATAAAAATTCAACTAAAAAAACAATTAGTTGTAGTTTTATAAAACAAAATCATTAAAATTCAAATGAAACCTACAAATACATCAAAACTACCAATTGAATAATAAAATAATTTTTAGATAATGTAAAAGTTTTCCATAATAACAAATGAAAAAGAACAAAAATAGAAATTTTTAAGTTATAATTAAAAAATATAGAATACAGACATAAAAATGTTTCAAAAAAAAATAAAAAAAATAAAAAATATCTGGAAAAGAAAGGATATACCGATAATCATCATATTCCTGCTAAACAGAAAATACAAATAAAAAGTAACACTTTTTTTTAGTGTTTGATAAAAAAAAAACAAAATAATTTTAAGATATTCAATTGATCTACGCACACAAATATCCTTATACTTAGGAGAAACAAAACTAAATAAAAAGGATTTTCATAAAAATTATTACAAAATAAAAAGGATAAATACAATTCTATCTCTAATAAAAAAAAAAAAAAAATGTTTAAGAAAATGTTTAATTTTATTTTTTATTTGCACCAAATGTTGAAAATTTTTTATTAGTTTAGAAATATTTAGAAAAAAGAACAAAATTAAAAAAAAAAAAATTAATTAAAATGATAGCTAAATAATTAGGAAAAATTAATTTAGAATGAAAATTAAGAGAGAACAAAGTTTAAAAATAAAAAATAAAACATGTTAATTTGTATGTAAGACACACACATGTTGAATATTTTAGAGAAAAAAAATAAAAGTAAATTTCTTTTTTATATTTTTTTTTTTTGAGTGTTAAATTTTTTATTCAAAAAATTGTTAAGTAAAACTTTTTTTTTTTGCTTGTTCTATTTAAGTTGAAATTATAAAAATAATAAGAAAAAAATTTATTGATTATTGAAAATTTAATAAAGAAAAAAAAAAAACACAAAAAGATAAAATATTTTTATTCACTTTTTTGTTTGATATTCAGAGAAAATTTCAAAATATTCATGTGTAAATAATTTCAATTGATGAGTTCGAATTCAAGAAAATAGGATAATGAGCATGCAACAAAAGGACCGAAAAATTAACTTATTATATACATACATATATGTATAACGGTACTTTACGATGTTAAAAAAAAAATTTTTTTTTCCTTTTCGATTTTTCCAATCACTGCCCTCAAATTTATAGAAATTAGATATTTCTGAATATTAAAATAAAAAAAAACTTGGTCTAATTTAAAAAAAAAAACAAGGATTCTCACTTAATTAAAATTTAAAAACCGTTTTTTTTTTCAAAAAAACAAAGGTGCTATAATGAAAAAACAAAGATTTTGCTTAATTTTAATCAAAGCGTAAATTTTTTTTTCCAAGAATACACACATACTTACTATCTTTATTTTTTCAAAATTTTTCAAATTTCAAAAATAATCCATTTAGAAAGAAAAAAAAACAGCATATTTAAACTAGTTCCATGGAAAAATTTTAATCTTTATAACAAAAAAAAAAAAAAAAAAAAAAACAAAACTATAAACATTTATCTCAGAAGAGTCCCATTAAGTTGCAATAAAAATTACATTTTGAATTAAATTTATGTTTTAAAAACCTCCTTGTCATTGGTACACATATTATGTGAAGATAAACATTGAATCACGTATGCTAATTAGTAACTATAATAGTGCTCAGATATAATTTTTTTTTTTATTTTACATTTTTTTTTTTTTTTTTTTTTTTGAATAATAATTCTTAGTACCCCTTGACCTGCACCTGACAAACATTTACTGAAAAACTAAACATAAATTTTATACTCATCGTAGTATGTGATTGTTGATACACATACAATACAGCCTCCTTTCATATTCCAAAAAAATATGAAAACGAAAGGTGAGTTGGTTTTTTTTTTTTTTTTAATTTTTTAAAAATCTGAGATTAACTGTAAGTAAGAAAGAAGCAAAAATAATATTATTTATACTTTTAGATGTGTAAAACCATTTTAATTTAATTTAATTTTTTTTTTATGTATGTATATGTGTAACTGTAATTAATTAACGAGATACATATATGAATATCGTTCATATATATGTTATCATGATCTTATTTATTTTATATTTTATTTTTTTAAATTGTTAATGATGACGATTTAGCTATTAAATAAAATAAACAAAAACAGGTACATTACAGGTGGTGAGATGATGATCATGGCAAGAAATAAATAAAACATACATAAACCGTGTATCAACTATGAAAAATTTCTCACTGATTTCGTCGCCTTCATTTTCTGTTGTTTACAATTTAAAAAAAAAAAATCTTTTTTTTTTTTCGACAAAAATAAAATATATACTACTGTTTAAACAAAAGTAATTTCGTTTCTTATTGGTCAAATGAATTTCTACTTGTTTATTTTTTTTTTTTAATTATAGTGTTTGTTTTTTCTCTTTCTTTCGTTGTTTTAATTTTTATCAAAATTATAAATTAACAATGTTTTGCCATATACATATACAGAAAAAAAAAAAACTACATATACATATATAATAAAATATCATAGGTACATTTAATTCACATTTTTGTAAAAGTTAAATGATTTATTTAATTGTTTCAATGAATTTCTAGTAATATATTTTTTTAATTTGACGATAGTTATAACGCATGTTGTACAACATACATGATTTTGAACAAAAAGATGAAAAAAAAAATAAAATAAAAATAAAAACGAAAAAAAGATATTAAAGTATGAAATTAGGCCTTCATGTGTGGGATTATTCATATACACATGTATTTTCTTATATTATTATTACACTACTGAAAATCTTGTTTATCTGATAATCAATTAATTATTTTCTAGAATTTATAATTAACAAAAATAAAACATTAAAAATTATGGGTTCTTTTTAAAATTTTATTAATAGCATTTAAATGATGATTTTTATCTTTAAAATGTGTGATCACATAAAACATCAGATCATATATGCTATTCGTTTCTTATTACTTTATTTTTATTATTATGATTTTGCTTTTTTTTTTTTCTTTTTGTAGTAAATATTATGGGATATCAAAAAATTTTAAAAGCATCTCGTTTTAGATTTTTTTTTTTTTTTTACTTAGCGCTTCCTTATAAAATATTTACATAAAAATTCATTTATTATTTTTCCTTTATATACGTACATACATATATCATCATCATCATGTTGATGATGATGATCAAAGAGGTCATCATGTGAAGAATGACACCTACTTTCAAAGAAATAAAGCAAAAAAAAAAAAAAAGTTCCTTTTTATCTAATTTATTACCTGTCGCATATAACTGATGATATTATGAGGATGATGATGATTTCTCTGATTCGGTCTTCTTTTTTTTTTTTTTCTTTTTTCGTGATAAGTAACAGAGCAAAAATATTTAACAGAAGCGATTTAAACAGTACTTATATTTTTCTCCTGTAATCATGATAAAACCTTGATGATGGTGATGATGAAAGCTCATAAAATCTTTTTTTTTTTTTTGTTTAAAGAAAAAATATATTTTTGCTTTACATATATTGTCACATTTTTCTTAAATTTATTTTAATATCTTGCAAAATAAAATACAAAAATTCAGAAACTATGTATACCGTTTGAATAATTTCTATCTTTTCGTGTGCTTTACTTTCTTTATTTTGTAATGTAAAACCAAAAGATACGGGAAAAAAAAAAGATGTTAATTAATTTTTCCAACATTGCAAATTTATCATTAAATTTTTTGTTTTTTTTTAACATAACATATTTGAATTACAAAAACAACAAAAATGTATGTTTTAGGTACATGTATATCTATTTAGATATATATTTTTTTTTTATATTTTTAATTTTATTATTCTTGTCACTTGTTTTCGTTACTTTGATCTTTGACATTTTATGACCATTTGTGCGGAATATTTGTTATGGACAAAAATTTCACCTAAAAATGGTTCAAAAAAGAAGAAAACTACAGTGATGAAAAAAAAAAAGTTTATTTTGTGAAGAAGTTGAAAACATATACGTAGAAAGGAATTTTCACAAATTTCATGACATGATCTGTAATCTGATGATAGTGTACAGTATAACTTTTTTTCATTTTTTTTTCTTTTATTTTTCGAAAGGAGGTAAAAAGTTCAAAAAATCATGTTAAATTTCTAAGATCCTTTCCTATAATTATAATTAGAAATTTATGTAACATAATTAGTCAAAGTACAAAAATAGTTTTAAAAAACTCAAGTTTTATATTTAAGAAATTGTTTATTGACGGTTTTCTCATGAAATTTTAATGAATTACTATTACTACAACTATTTTTATTTTTAAATCTTAGGCAACAATCCGTCATAAATTTTAATTTTTTAAAAATTAGAAAATTAAAAACTGAGAAAACTCTATTACATAATTTTTCTAATGATAGCCTTTTAATTTTTTTTTTTTTTTCTTTCATTTTAAACACTACTCACTTATATACATATATGTATGTATATGTATATTTTTTTTAAATTTCTTTCGTTTATTACATTTTTGTTTTTAATTAAAATTAAATATCTATGATAATAATCGTTAACAGGTGCATTTATAAAACTCATAATATCTATAATGTGATAATTAAATTTCCCACACGAATAATAAAAAGTACAATGACTATAAAACCATTTTTTAATTATTTACTACTTTGTTTTCATGTCCTTAAAAATCTACAGATTAATTTTTTTTTTTTTTTTTTTTTTGTAGTATTACATTCTCTTATTTCTTAACAAATTCCATAGTTCCTTTTAATAGCACCTTAAAACCTTTATATTGTACTACAATAATACTATTTAGTGTGCTATTAAAGTTAAATTAAAAAAAAAAAATTGTAATAATAAAACAAAAAAAGAAGAAGAAAAAACAACAAAGATTTGTTATGATTGACACAAAAATGTTGGAAGTTTACCTTTTAATAATTTCAAGAATTTTTCATTTAAAATCGTAATTGTCTACTTATTTAGATGCTTTAGATGAGTATCACAGCAACGGCATCCACTTTGTAGTATTTTATTATAAACATTCATTAATTTTATTTGTTCACCTTTTCATACAATTGTAAACTATTTTACCTATACCATTCGGTATCTATTTGATATGTTTTTCTCATTTGAAAAAAAAAAAAAAAATAATAAATAAATAAATAAAAATTACTAATATGAAACCCTGTACAACGACTCATTATCTAATTGTGTCACAGTATCTATTCATTTTATTTTGTACGCAGCTTCCATTTTATCAATGAACCATGAAACTTACTACACCATTTTACAAAGGTTTTTTTTTATATACCTTGCAACTTGCAATACTTAAACACTTTTAAATAATAAATAATTAAACAACTCTGAATCTTAAATGTACTATAAGGTGATGACTCTTTGAATGCTTTTTTTATGTTTTTTTTTTTTTTAAATGACCTGCCCTTTTGGTTTCTAAATAACATCACATTATATGAAGAAAAAAAAATCATACATTCATGGTATAAACAAAGAAAAAGATAGTTTTAACTTAACTATCGTAGCATCATTATTTTATCTTTAAAGAAGTATCTGTTGTGTATCTACTTTTAATTACATACAAAAATATGTAGTTTATTTTTTCACTTTAAAAAATACCATAAAAATATCTCTGATATAAATTAAAAAAAAAAAAAAAAAACATAAGGAACATATTATTTTGTTTTTTACAATATATGAGGATTTTAATTTGTTTTTTTTTTTTTTGTGTTCAACATAAAATAATTATGGTAGATATAGGTACTTACTTTTTTTAACAAACAAAAAAAAAAAGGATTTTCAAATTCACAAAAACATAATTCAGTTTTTACACGCATGAAAAAAACCTAACAAATAAATAAAATTTCCTTTATTACAATGTATGTATTATTATCTATATTTAATTATATTGTTTTAGATTTTAATTACATATAGTGAAAAAATGAAAAAGAACAAACCGTAGCATAAAACATGTAATTAACTGTTTCATCCATAATTAACACCTAATAATGTTTTGTTTAACGATACATCATTGTAGCATTCCTTTTTAAAATCTCAATACATTCTTAATAGAATTTCAATTAAAAATATAGTCGACATATACAAGACTCCTGTGGTATTTCACTAACAAAATTTCATATGTACATATTTACTATTTTCTTCTATTTTATTTTATTTTTATATACGAGATGTGATTAAACATGCGTTCCGTTCTCATAAAGACGGATTTTTCTCTTTTATTTTTAAAAAAATTTTTTTTTTTTTTTAATTAAAAAAAAAAGTAAATATAAATTAGATTTTTTTTTCTTATTTACTTTGTTCAATTTTCTGATGTTACAAAAAAAAAAATAAAAAAGACAAAAAAACAAATAAATAGAAAATAAAGAATTTAATTTCATGATCAGCTGTGTGTTGTAAAACAAAAATAAAAGAGCTTTAACTTTGATTGATTGATCGGGAATTCTTTAATTGCTTCCTCTTCCCATGGGATGTTAGCAATTAAATTAAAAACAATTCACTATGGATAGTCTGTTTTGTAGTGCATTATTATCATCATCATTGTCGCATCATCATTTCAAACACAAGATATACATATATACAGGTGTATATATAGGTACAGGTATTATTATTAAGAATCAGTGAATTACTTGGTGTTGACTTACCGTTGACATGTTTTCTTTGAAAGGAACTTGTTTTAAAGGAAAAACATAACATAACATCATTAGACCGTAACGCAATGAGACTTAAGTCAATAATGAGTGATCAATTAATACGCGTGCTGTTTTTAAGTAAATATATATAAGGTACCTTTATCATCATCATCATTCAAGTTAACTATATGAGGTTTGAATTCCTTTTTATTTTATGTACTATTTTTTTCTTTGATTTTTTTTTTCTTGTTTTTTATTTTTTATTGATTAATTTATTTTTTTTTTTTACTTTTATAAGGTCTTATTAATTTTTTAAAAATGTGTTTGTATTGATTAGATGACATTTTACAGTAAAGAAGAAGATTTGATTTTTTATTTATGATTACATTTTAAAAATATAAAAATTATGTTGTCAATTAGTGTTCATATTGCTATGATTAATAACTATGCTTTGCTAATTGAGCAGAAAAAACAAAACAATCTTTTATTATTATTTTTTTTTTTTATATTTTCTGTCTTTGAACAAATAATTCTCATGCGCCATTATTATGTCCTTAAAGAGCAAGTTAATTTTTGTATTATTTTATTTGAATGTTTTTTCCAATATACTTTGAATTGTAATTGGCATTTTTCAATATTCAATTTTAAATCAGTAAAAAAAGGACTTTTGTGAAATATACTTTTTCTATCTGGTCAATTTTTCTCAGTATCTATTTTAGCCTTTTTTTTTTGTATATCAATCACTGCATGTTTTTTTTAAGCTTAATCTCGTATTTTATTTCTCAAAAGTTGTATTCGTAGTTAAGTTACATTAGAGAAAGCTCTAATTTAATTCTATTACAAGGAAAAAAATTTGCTTTTTAAATCTGTGTGTAGATGTGATCTATTTGATGTTTTTCTATTCACTATTTCTAGTATTTAAGGACATCGAATTAAGATTGTAAAAACCAAAATTGTAACTAGAAAGAAATTATTTCAAATATGTGTCCTGTCCTGTTTATGTTTCGTTAAAACTTCAAAGCATCGTAGAAAAAAAAGAAGAATTTAAATAATTATTATAATAAAAATAATCTACAAAATCCTTTTTTTTTTATTACATACTCTTTCCTATACCTTCATACATACATATATTCATCATTTTATCCGTATCATAATTATCATCACATTTAAGTATATGTAATGAATTAAGTCAAATTAATTGCTGTCCATGTCCTTCTCACTAAAGTTTTTAATAATAATGCTACTGATGCTACACGATCACAAACTGTGAGATTTTATGTTCTTTATTTAATCTTATTTTTGTTATTTAACGATTCCAACTATTAAAAAATATTCTTTATTTTCATCATAAACACTTTTTATAAAGATCATTTACGGATTCACAGTACAAAATGCAACATGATCATTAATTATCCCCACTCATTTTGTCATCACATACATATTATCCGATCTGTACCATTACATTCATTTTTGTTGAATGTACACAAAAGTTTATAAGATGACCATTATTATGACCATTGTCCACCACATCTCGCACTTTCATAAAACAAAAAAATAATATATATAAAAAAAAGCTAAACGTTGTATGTTACCTATATGATTAAATAAAATATATAGAAACAACAGCATCACATTACAACATCATCAATCTGTCGTATATCTTTTCTTGAATATAACATAGTCCATCTAATCACATTTTATTTGTGAATCCTCAACTAGAAAGACGTTTAGAATTTGTGATCTTTTGAGAAATTGAAAAAAAAAAAAAAAAAAAAATCAACAAAAAAAGTACCTAAGATATTTTTTAATTCATTTTAATTTTAATTAAAATTAATATTCAGTAATTGAATGTTTAATAACACGAATGGATAAGGATAATAATATAAAAATGGGTTTGAAAGGAATTATCTTTCAAAAATTTGAAAATTCATTAAATAATAATCATAATAATCGTTCATTATCATTAGTAAATATTTGTGAACAAAAACAAATAACTGATTTTAGTATAAAAAAAATTTTAGGTGATATTAAAATAAAAAATGATTATAATACAAAAATTAATAAACCATTATTATCATCGTCATCATCAATTTTGGGACAATTTAATGAAGTTTTAGATTTATCAAAAACTAAACAGCAACATCATCATCAACAACAACACCATTTAATCAATAATTTTTCACAAAAATATTTTATGTTTCATAATAATTATAATAATAGTAACGAGGAAGAACATTATTTAAAATTAAAATCATCAAGAATAATAAAATCAAATCCTTTGTGGAATATTAATAAATATGAAAATGATATTATTGTTAAACCGAAAGTGTATAAATCATGGGAGCAAAATTGTTTTAATAATAATTGTAATGATTGTGAAATGTATTTTAAAAGTTTCAATTTTTTACAGAATAATTATACAAATACAAGAACAACAATAATGAATAAACCAGAAACAATAACAGTATCTACAAAAGATGCTAATAATGATAATAATATTATTAATAATTCTTGGGATAATTTAGTTTTAACGAAAAATTTTAATAATAATTTTATAGAAAATTTTGTAAATTCTAATACAATTAATACAAAAAATATTGTTAATTTAAATATTAACAGAAAGGATAATAATGATGATGATGATGAAATTAGTCATAAATGTCAATTTTGTGATAAAGTATTTGGATGTGCAACAACTTTACAGGTAATTTATTTCTTTCTTTCTTTTTTTTTAAATTAAATTTTCAAATTTTATAAAAGGATACATGTTTTCTTAAAGGACTTTTGGAAAACACTCATAAAAAGTTTTTGGTCATGTATTTACTGAGGTTGTAGATTTTTGTCAGAAAGAAAAAATAAACGTGAAATTTTGCAACTTTCTGATATTTCACACCCACAAAGAATTCTCAAAATTTTGTAATAGAAAAATGAATTTCTTCTTTTCTATAAATTACTGGATTTTTTTTTATTAATCTGAAATCTCCGTTTACACTTTGAATTCTAAAATTTTTCCTTTGCTATTTTTTTACGATTTTTATATGTAGATAAAAACAAATTAATTAATAAATGGAGTTATCATTATCCTGGCTATCTCAATCGAGTCATACATCCGTTAGAAAAAATTCAAAAGGATAATAACTAATTGGAAATTACTAAATTATTCTCTCATTTAAATTACTTTAGTCCCTGTTCAATCAAAGAATTTATCAATCTCCTGGCCACAGTGAATATTTTTTCAAGCGCAATTTTTTTGTTAATTCTATTTTAATTTTTTTGCAGAGTATTATTTTAATTTTATTATATTTTCAGTCTCATGAGAAAACTCATAAATCACCACGTTATGAATGTTTAGATTGTGGTAAAGGTTTTTCACAATTACGAAATTATAAATATCATTTATCAGTACATCGTGGAACAAAAGAATTTGCTGCAGAATGTCCAGAATGTGGTAAAACATTTAATGATAAAGGTTATTTAAGTAGTCATATGAAAATTCATCGTAATAAAAAAGAATATCAATGTCCATATTGTCCAAAATCATTTAATCAAAGAGTTGCATTTAATATGCATGTACGTATACATACTGGTGTTAAACCACATAAATGTATAGAATGTGGTAAACGTTTTTCACGAAAAATGCTTCTAAAACAACATATGAGAACACATAGCGGTGAAAAACCATATCAATGTACAGTTTGTGGTAAATCATTTGCAGATCGATCAAATATGACATTACATCATAGATTACATTCAGGTATAATTCATTGTTATTATCTACTTTTTTTAAAATTTAAATGAAAAGATATTATTTTTTCTATTTTTTAGGCATAAAACCTTTTACGTGTCCAATTTGTCCAAAAGCCTTCACAAAAAAACATCATTTGAAAACACATCTTAATTATCATACAGGTTGTAAACCTTACGTTTGTCCACATCCTAATTGTAATCAAGCATTTACACAATCAAGTAATATGAGGACACATTCAAAAAAATGTCATTTTAAACCGTTAGATATTGTAACAATTTAAAATTAAGTAGGTAATTAATGTAATTTTAGCATAATTTATCAAATAATTGACGAAATTAATTATTTTTAATTTATACTTGAAAAAAAAAAATTGTCTTAAAATTGTTGAACATTGCTTTATAATTTATTGTATAAAAATAAGGATTACATGTTTTTATTATTGTAGAAAAATGACTAATTTATTTCCTTGAAACCAGAAAAATAAATGTCTCCAAACATATACATACCCTTAAAATACTTAATAACCTCTGTCTAGTAAACTTTATCAAAGAGATTAATTTTAAACTTTCATTTTGATTATCATTTTGAAACCTTCTTTTGATTTTATCAATTTTCAACTTGAAACATTTTCAAATTGTAACTGAAATTGCGAATTCAGGTTTTTTTTAAAAAAGCGCAATAAATAAAATCAATGCTACCAACTTACTTTTCAAAAACATTAAAAATTAATCAAAAATGAACTCAATATATTTTTACATGAACATGAACTGCATTTCCTGACTAAAAACTGCATTTCCATCATATTCTACACAAATATCAAATCGATACTCGATATTTTTGTTACTTCAATTTTCGAGTTTACGACCATCACATCATCCCCTCCCAATTCTATTTTTTATTCTTTTTGACATTACATTTTGACTTTTGTTGTAAAACGTTTTTTGGCTGTGCTGAATTTATTCGAATTTACTATTTTAAATAGCATTTAATTATAAAGGGTAATTAATATTTTTTTATAAAATAATTTCTTTGAAATTTTTAATTAAAATTAAAGTTAATATTTTGTATAAAATTTTTATTATTGTGATTTTTTATAAAACCTAACCTAAAATGGTTCTTTTTTGTTGTATTTTGTGTTAGTTTTTTTATTTTGAATGGAATTTCAAAAATTTGTTAAATAATCATTTGATGAATGAGTAATGTAAAAAATTTTTAAATTTCATTCCCTTTTTTATCCTTTTTTTCAGAGTAAAATAAAAAGTATACGTACCTGGGCCCAATTTAATTAAGTGAAGGCCTAAATGGCCTCGCCTATTTGGGCAACAAATTTTTAGTTTTTTTTTTTTCTTATTTATTAAAAAGTGAAATTAAAATAAGTTTGAAACAAAGAAAAAAATAATTCAAGAACAACTTCATTGAATACATATTTAAGAGTTAAATTAATAACGAAATTTTGTGATAAAATAATAAAGTAACAGAATAGAGGCAACAAATTATCTATATATATATTTGAATATTTCGGTTTTATGATTTTTTTTTATTAATGAAAAATTGAAGCTTTAAAAAATACTCCAAAATCTGCATAAAATATAATAATCAATAAAAAGTGTAACCAACAATAATGTCTAATTATTCCCAATCAGAAAGTAATAATGGTGGTTTTAATAGTACCATTAACAACACAAATGATAGCACTACCACCGCTCGCAATAATAATACCAACAATTATATTGATTTCAATCAATTTATTCTTCAACATAATTTTGTTAGTCCATATGCTGATCCATTAACTTTGCTTCAGCAGCAGCAGCAACAACAACAGTCAGCAATAGGCAATCTTTATGGATATTATCCAGGACAGGTGCCTTATATGCCTTCCAATATTAATTTTTATGGGTATCCATTTGAAAATCAATCTGTATTCTCACAACAACAACAGGATCAACAATCACAAAATGATATTGCTTTAATATCAAATTTAGTTCCAACAGCTGCAGAATTTGTACCACGATTTAATGATTTAAGAATATCATCACAACATCAGGATTTATCAACAACAAATGCTGATGATGTGGCACAATTGCAAACACCAGATGAAACAAGTGAAAGAAATGTAACAAGCAAAAGCAGTAGCGGTACGATAAACAAAAATATTTCATCGACAAGTGGTCGTCACAGAAATTTCGATGGAAATAGACCAAATGCGAAATTCTTCCAAAATAATGAATTCAATAGCAGCAATGGTAATAACAACAACAGTAATAGAAATGTTCAAAAAGCAATTGAAAATAATCGTCATGCAAAACGTCGAGAAAATTGGAGATATCATCGTGAATTAGAAAGCCCACGAAATGAGAAACGTGATACAAGTGATTCTGATGATTCGCAATATCAAAAATCTTTGAAAAAAGATAATAAACCATTGTACAGTAGCAACAGGTCATTGCCAAAAGTACAAATAGCACAAGAAATTACCAACAACGAGAAATTATCACAACGTGAAAAATTAATTCGAGAAATTGATGCTCGGAAGCTGGAATGTCTTGTTTGTGTTGAACAAATAAAAGTATATCAATCGGTTTGGTCATGCGGAAATTGTTATCATATTTTACATTTGAGCTGTATTATTAAATGGGCATCAAGTTCGAAATCTGAGGAGGGTTGGCGTTGTCCAGCCTGCCAAAATATTACAAAAGTCATACCTCGTGAATATTATTGTTTCTGTGGTAAAACAAAGAATCCTCAATATAATCGTGATGACTTAGCACATAGTTGTGGTGAACAGTGCGGACGAAAAGATGGTTGTCCACATCCTTGTACTTTACAATGTCATCCGGGTCCTTGTCCTGCATGTCAAGCAAATGTAAGTCGTGAATGTGGTTGTGGTAAAACGAAGAAGACTATGCAGTGTTGTATGAAAGAGGATATTAAGTGTGAAAATAAATGTGAAAAATTGCTAAATTGTGAGTTGCATACTTGTGAACAAGATTGTCATCAGGGCAAATGTCCAAATTGCGAAAATAAGGTCGATCAGAAATGTCACTGTGGAAAATTGGAACGACAAGTTGCATGTACACGTGAATCAAATGAAAAGAAGTCGTTTTCATGTGGAAAGCCATGTAATAAATTGTTAGTTTGTGGAAATCATAAATGCAAGGATTTCTGCCATTCAGGCGAGTGCAAACTCTGTAAATTAACTCCAGAAGTTATAACATCTTGCCCTTGTGGAAAAATGCCTCTGTTAAAGGAGCAACGTAAATCATGTCTTGACCCAATTCCAGTTTGTAATGGAACTTGTGGGAAGGTGTTAAAGTGTGGCCCACCAGGTAAATAATTAAATTTTAGGATATAAGTTTAAAAAAAGAAACGAATTGAAGAACTCTTAAATTTATATTTCAGCATTTCCTCATCATTGTGCCAGTAAATGTCACACCGGAAACTGCCCACCATGCAACAAACAAACTGCCATCAAATGCCGATGTGGTCACATGGATCAAATGATAAAGTGTCGACAGTTATCAACAAGGGCCGATGATGCGCGATGCAAAAAACGTTGCACAAAGAAAAGGAGCTGCGGAAAACATAAATGTAATCAAGAATGCTGTATTGATATTGATCACATTTGTCCGTTGCAATGTAATTACACTCTCTCTTGCGGTAAGCATAAATGTGATCAACCATGTCATCGTGGTAACTGCCCACCTTGTTATCGGAGTTCATTTGATGAACTATATTGTGAATGTGGAGCAAATGTTATCTATCCACCCGTACCATGCGGTACAAAGCGTCCTGTATGTGATAAACCTTGTTCCAGACAGCATAATTGTGATCATCCAGTCAAACATACTTGTCATTCAGCTTCGACTTGTCCTCCATGCATGATTTTCACAACAAAGTGGTGTCATGGGCATCATGAACAAAGAAAAACTATTCCTTGTAGTCAAGAAAGCTTTAGTTGTGGTTTACCTTGTAACAAAGATTTAAGTTGCGGTCGTCACAAATGTATTAAGCCGTGTCATGATGGTTTGTGCCAAACACAAGGTGAATCTTGTACTCAAAGCTGTACAGTTACGAGATTAATTTGTGGTCATAAATGTAATGCTCCATGTCATGATGGCGAATGTCCAGAAACACCATGCAAAGAGATGATTGAAGTAACTTGTGAGTGTGGAAATAGAAAGCAAATGCGAACATGTCAAGATTGTGCAAGTGAATATCGACGTATTGCAACTGCTCAGTTGGCATCATCAATGCAAGAGATGCAACGTGGTAATTTTATTGAATTAAGTGATATTATGGGTCCAATGAAAATGACAAATAAATCGTAAGAGTATAATATTTATTTTCTTCAAGGAAATTTGTAATTTTATATTTTTATTTTTCACAGACTGGAGTGTAATGAAGAATGCCGTGTACTTGAACGTAATCGTCGTCTTGCAATTGGTCTTCAAATACGTAATCCCGATTTAACACCGTCAACAAAAATTTTAACACGGTATTCAGATTTTATACGTGGTTGGGCTAAAAAAGATCCACAACTAGTAAAAATGATTCATGATGCACTCACAAATTTAGTTAAATTAGCAAAGGAGAGCAAACAAAAATCACGTAGTCATTCATTTCCAATAATGAATCGTGAAAAACGACAATTGGTACATGAAATGTGCGGAATGTTTGGTGTTGATTCAGTTGCATATGATGCTGAACCAAATCGTAATGTTGTTGCAACAGCACATAAAGAAAGGGTGAGTTCATGAGGTTTATGTCGATATCATATATATTTTTTTAAATATTGTACCTTCATTTCAAAAGGATAAATTCTAAACTCTTATTGTTTATTTATTTATTTTTTTAGTCTTGGCTTCCAGCTATGAGTATTATGGAAGTTTTACAAAGAGAAAGTGGACAACGTCGTGTTCCTGTCCCTAATAATAATGCATGGGGATTAAAAAAGTAGAAATAAAGGGCCCAGATTGAAATACAAAAAAAATAAACATGGATATGTGCTTCAATTTTTCATTATTATATAATTGTTTTTTTTTTTTTTTTTTTTTTAGTTTATAATGAGTTAAATTATGAAAATTATGGATTATTTGTATTTTTTTCTAAATTTAAAATATCTTGAATTTTACTGAATTTTTTTCTTTCAATGAAGCAAAATTAGATGAATTACAAATTTGTATAACATTGAAATTATTTTGTAATTAATTTAATTTGCAATTTTTTTTTTTTCTAATGAAATGTGAATTAAATTATTTTTTTCTTGAAATCATTAAACGACAATACAAATAAAAATTGTCCTCTTTCCAAATAAATAAAAGGGTTTTTCTTTAATTAAAACTACCAATTATTTTGTGCATAAAAGGAAAATAATTATATTGATGCTAAATACACAGATGTCTGTTTCTGTTGCGTGATTCTTGAAACGTATACAATTACCCTTAAAAGCTTATTTGAGTTGCTCAAATACAATTATCAGGTAAACTAGACCTTGAATATTCTTTGTAAAATTTATGTACAAAACAAAAATTAAACAAATTTTAGAACTCAGATGAAGAATATTTTACTTCGTTTGAACAAATGTTAAAGCAATTATCGTATCATAGACGACAAAGAAAGTACAAATTAATTAGAAGGCCCTGAGGCCTGAACCCGTATTTGCAAAGACACTTTTTTTTTTAATTTCTAATGAGTTTTATAGATAAACAAAATGTTTTCATGTTCTTAAGTTTACACTTTACCTACCATCTACCAATTAAAAAGTCGGTGACGTAAACAGTTGACTATTGTATTTGTAGTGAATTTTGATGTTATTGTATATAAATAATTGCACGAAATATTTATTTTAATAATCAATATAGTTTAATGATGATATGAAAAAGAGTAAATATGAAATTCTTAGTTTACTTACATTTAATTGCACTTTTCAAATTGCATATCTTGGAATAAATCACGGAATGAGGTTATGTATTACACATTCACTTTGTAAATTTCACGATCACGTTTTAAAAATCACACTTTACTAAATTATAAAATAAATAAATTAAAAGCAAAAAAATATGTTATCTTTTAAAACAAAAAAGCTAAAAATTTTTTAAAAAAACTATTGATTTGTATATATTCTAAAAAAGAAAAAAACACGTGATTACGTCACCAAGCCAAGAAGCTATCGCACAATTGCCTTACAACAAAAAGTAGAATCACCAATCATATAACAGGTTTAATGGAATTATAATTGAATAAAATGATAAAAATATTGATTTCTTGAGTAATTGTTGTTTTCTTTATTTCTTGAACATGTAAATTATAATACTAAGGAATTACATGCGAAAATATGAATTATAACTTAAAAGTATTACAAAATAAAAATTGATTATAATTTACTCATAAACCCAATCAACTACAGCTGGTTCCCATGAAACAAGTTCCTTTTCATTAAACCATAATGCAATTTCTTTATTTGCAGATTCAACTGCATCAGATCCATGTATAATATTACGTCCAATTTGAATACAATAATCACCACGTATTGTTCCTGGTGCTGAATCAGCTGGATTTGTTGCACCTAACATAACACGTCCAGTTTTAACAACATTTAAACCTTCCCATACCATTGGTACAACTGGTCCAGAACTCATATATTTAACTAATCCTGGAAAGAATGGAAGTCCTGCCAAATCAGAATAATGTTTTTCTAATAATTCTTTTGTTGGCCATAAATACTTCAATGCGACCAATTTAAATCCTTTCTGTTCAAAACGTTCAATTATTTTACCAACAAGACCTCTTTGGACACCATCTGGTTTAACCATGATAAATGTACGTTCCTTATTACCGGCCATTGTATTTTATGATTCTAATGGAATTATGAAACAAAAAAAAAAGATAAAATTAGACGTTAATAATCTATGAATAAATGAAAAATCTAAAGAAACACGTGGACATTTTGGATTTCAGAAAAAATAGCTTCTTATAAGGAATTTTTAAAATTAAAAAGAAATTAAGTACCTACATACATAGTCTTTGTACTTTAGCGTAGTTAAATAAAATGAAAGTTACTGTACAAAATTAGTTATTTAACAAATTCTACTTACTTTGCTTTTCACAAAAAAAAAAGATTAAATAGGTTCACAAAAATTCTGACCAACAATATATCAGCAGGACTCCAAGTTCACTAATAAAATCACTTGGTTTGGTTTGGGAAAATTCTCTATGAAATTAATTTGAAAATTTTTTAAAAAATGTGGAGACTTGGAGAGTATGGACTATGGAGTGTGGCTTGTGGAACCCATATTGTTTGTAAATTGTATTGTATGATGTAGAAATAGGATCAACTGTATATATGATATGGCATATAATAGAGTTGAAAATAATACATTGAATAAACTTTAAAAGCTGTCTTCATACGCCATAATTTCTGTTAGAACAGTTCTAAATTTGTTTCTGGAAATATTAACAATTTGTTTTCAAAACATTGGACATACGTCTGTGCTTGTCATTCCTGTCTTGCTATGAGAAATGTTCTTAGGTTCAAGCTATTTCTAAATATAATTCCATTAGATGTTTTATTGACTTGCACAGCCAACTAGCTAGAAAGAATGTCGTGTAGAGACTGCTATTTATAAGTAACGAGATTTCGAATAATTTTATGAACACTCCCCGTTACCCACACTGAACATTTGAAAATGTCATCAAGTTTTCTTTTCTTTTATCTAAACTCTAAAGACGATAGAAAAACAAAATGAACAAAATTCTCCAAAAAAACTCGATTTCTATTTCAGTCGCTTCGGAGAGTTTCAACGTTGAGGACGTGGACAGTAAAGTAATGGATTTTGTTTGTTTTGTAGTTGATTGTGTATTTTGGTGAAGAAACAGGTTTTTTTTTTTAATGAACAATGCAACAAATAATTTGGATTATTGGAAAAATAAATTAAAATTGTTTTGAAAGTGAAGAAAAAAGTGTGACAAAAGTTAAAGAATTTTAGTTTAATAGATAAACAAAAAAATTTGTGAACAAAGAAAAGATATAAGAATTTAGAATTCAATAATTATTCTTCTTGTGCACTTTGTTGAATATGTATTTAAAGTGGTGGTGAATATCAACATGGAGGACATGTTTTGTGCACTTAACACTGTGCATTATATTCTTTGAAATTTATTCTAATTTTCATTGAATTTCATGAATTAAAAGTATAAATTTATTGAATGTAAATTATAAATATCGTTCCATATTGCATTTAAATATTCATATTTATTATATTTATTAGAATATTTTGAAATTAATTTATTCTAAACACATTCTAAAACAAAGAAAGAAAAATACTCCATAAGCATTGTTGTCTAGGTTTTTTTTGTATTTATTTTTACATTGAAATTTTTGTCGGAGGATGATTTGTTTATCATCAAAAAACATGACTAAGGAGTAAAGGAGTGAAAATTGAAATTATCAAATGAAAAGAATTTATATATGAAAATTGCACAATCGCGGTCATTAAATAGTGTTTGTTTTCATGTTTTTTTTAAATGTGAATAAATGAAAAAAAAATTTATGTTGTGGAATAAATTCGGAAAAATTTTAAAAGAAAAAGGACATTACAAACTCACCTTCGCACCATACTGGATTCTGGAATAACAATAATAATGTTTGTGTTTACGTGTGGTAGTACGACGACGTATAAGAAAGTAACAAAGAAAAAAAGTGAATAATAAATAAATAAATTTTAAAGAATTTTTTCTTTGTTTTATTACTTGTTTCAATACAAATAAGTTTACTCAATAAAAATAAAGTTTACCTGAAACATTTCTATTTTTTTGTAAAATAAATTTCGTGTGCGTATTAAAGTGTTCCTTTTTATTATTTTTGTAATAAACAACATGTTTCCTGATCTTTCGTATTTTCAAATTTTAATTTAAATACAAGTACACATTTAACTATAAAAAAAGTTTTTATTTTGTGCTATTTTTTTTTTTTAATAATTAAAAATTTTTTGTTTTTATTACGAAAATGTCAAAACGTATTTGCATGAAAAACGTAATATGTGCTAGATTTATTGTAAAATGTTTAAATAGCTAGTAGGTAATTTTCCTTTTAAATAATAAATAATTTCTTGTTCCATTGAAAAAGTGCAGAAATAAAGAAAAATTCGTTTATATTCAACACGACGAACAGTCAGCATCAGTTAGCAGACAACAAAATATTCAAAATATTTTTTTAAAAAAAATTGACAGCCAATAACCGCGAACGGTACACAAAGAATTTTTTTTTTCTTTATTAATGTTCACTATCTGTTCGAATGATTCGAACGTTATTCATATTTATAAGTGTGTCATTATCTTAATATAAATTTTTTTTTTCAATAATAATTTCTTTGTTTATTGCTCATTCATACTACCTATTGAATTTCATCATAATCATCATCATACCATCATAAAAAAAAAAGATTAAGTCAAAAATAAAAATTGGATTTAATAAGTAAAAAAAGTAATAAAAAGAAAAACACGATTTTGTCTTATATGTATGAAATATATTAATGGTACCTTGTTAAAGATAAAATGTCATCAAAATGTGGATTACTCATCATTTCTCTAGCATCGATAATTCTATTCATCGTAAATGGTAAGAAAATTTGTTTTTTTTTCCTTCGATTTTTTACACTTTATTTTATTTTCTTTTAAATGACTTTTTTGGTTTTTATATTCATATGATAAAATCAGTTTTGGCAAGATATACTTACAATTACATACATATCTACATATGCATATTTATCCATAGAAAACGTGAACGAACAATATGTACGTCCTAGATATGAATCGCATATTCTTATAAAATAAGAGATACCTATTAACTGAAAATAATATGATAAAGAATGATTTACAGATAAGAAAAACCGTTTAATCAGCTGAGAAAATAAAACCAGTTGTTTTTTTCTTCATTTTGTCATCATCATGAGGAAAAAAATAGCCAAAATATGAAAAAAAAAACTTATTTGACTTCTAAGGTGTAGCGTGTGACCTTTTATTTTTCTTTTTCCTCAAAGATAAATTTTACATATATAGGTATATAATACATACATTCTTATCACTTCAATGTTTATCATGTTTTTCATTTTTTTTTTAAATACCTACATATTCAGCTAACTACTTCGATATAATTTTACTAAGAAAAACTGTCAGATAGCTTAGCCATCTATACAAAAAAGGAAATCAACTTTTTTGTTATAAATTCATAAAAATGCAAATCATTTAGAATTCAACCGTAAAAACAGATGAAAAATGAAGAAATAGAACAGAAAAAAAAAAATAAATAAATAACAAGAATATGTGTATAAAAAATTTAAATTCAAATTTTATAATTTTTTTTTGTCTATTTGAGAAGACAAAAACAAAAATTCAAATAAGAAAAAAATTGAATGAAAATCAAATCATCATTGTCGATCTTTCTTTAATTTTTCATACAATCATGAATTTATTTATGTAAAAAAAAGGTACTTACTTACCTATTTCTATCTTTTATTATTTTTTTTTTTCGAATTTATTTATCCTCTGCTTATTTTATTTTTTCTATATTTTTATTGTTGTTGTTGTTGTTTTCAATATACATATAAATGTATTGAAAATCTAATTTTTTATATTCATCACATTTACTATAGTCAAGAGTAAATCCCAGAATTCAGATTCGTTTTGAAGCAATTTGATATTTGTCGTTAGGTATTATATTATATTTTAGTGAAATATGTATATGTATACACTTATCCACTTTTGGAACCAAATTTATATACATATATATGTGTATTATATAAGAAGTCCCTATAATCGAAATGGCATTATAGTATATACATATATATGTACATATATGAACATACATACATATATAAAGTACTTACCTACAGAAGATTTCATTTTATTACTTAGATTGTAAAGCTTATCACATTTTATTCAACAAAAGTTCATCGTTTATAACCTAACCTTCCAAATAAGTAAAGTTGTTATGTATTTTTTTTATTAATATTATTTTTTTTTTTTTATAAAAAATATATAAGCAGTGTAGATGGGTACCTACTTATATAAAATCAGGCAAAACGAGTTCAATTTCCGTTGTTGCCGTCATAAAATCAAAAATTGCATTAAGCACTTACTCAAATATCATACATCAGAATCCAGATTTGACAATTTAATAGAGTTAAGTACATATATATATATATATATATAGGTATATGTATGTAAGTTGTGGTTGATTTTGATTTGATATTGAACTGGATAAATTATACATACATATATGCATAACACCCTCCCCCTCAACCGTATTTATTATTCAGTTATATTTTATTTAATTCGAATATAAAACCAAATCAAAAAAAAAAAAATATATGAAAATAAATGTTTTGTATTGGAACGAAAAAATGGAAATACAGCCAATGTAACTGACCAAAACATCACATAATATCTAACTATGTATGTATGTATATATAGAATCTGGTAATGCTTTACTTTCTAGAGATATCCAGTTGTTAGTTTGATATACTAAAAAATCAAAGTAGGTAATAATCCAAGTCCAGTCCTATAGCTATATGTATCTAAAAAAAAAAAAACTATAACTAAATATACTTAATATAGTTTCGACTTGAATATGAATATTGCTAAATCCTACCCGGATGATGATTATAATGGTGTATAATCATACAGCATAGTATATATTTAGATAGTCAACGTATCACCAGTTCAGTACCAGAATCAGCAGCATCAACGGTAGAATGTAGAAATCAAAGTTGATATGACTGGTAGTGTTTAGATACACACATATCCAAATAGTTATTGGTTATAGTTTTTTTTTTTTTGGTTTGTTAGTAGGTGTATCAAGTTTTTTTTTTTTTAGTTTAACGTCATGTTTTTTATATTTTTTATTTTTTGTATATTAAAAATTGGGTTGAAAATGGATGAAAATTGTATTATTGAGGACAGATATTGGAATTGTATAGACTTTCTTGCTTAATATTTATATACTCACTAAAAAAAAAAACAAAATCCTTAAACGAAGCTTAAAAATGTTTAAAAAGAATACTGAAAAAAGCATCCTTTTTGTCTTTTTATTTTGTATTTTTAATATTTTGTGGTGGACGACAATAAAAAAATGTATATCGTATGGTATCTTTATATGTATATTGATATAGAATATTGAAAAAGATTATAATTTAAAAGGGTTAAAGGATTCATATGTTAAAAAAAAAAAAAAAAAATATTACATATTCATATAAACTACTACGTACTACGATCATATTAGAATTTTTATATTGATTAGATTGAAAATTGAAGAACGAATGTTTTGATTTGATATAAGAAATGATGAGATATTATGTTGTATATATTGTGGATATATACTTATTGAATAATGTTAGAAAAAAATTTACATTTTTTTAAGGGGATGTATTTTGGGTTTTATAATATATAAATTCGTCCTTTCTTTCTTATAGTAATATACTTATCTTACCTACATATATTAATATTGATAGATATTAACTAACTCAAATTACTTTGAATGACAAAAAGGACATTTTTATATAATGTTCTTTTTTTTTTTTTACTGTGATATGAATAAGTACCTATATTGGAATAATAAAGAAAAAGTATATATTTTTATATATCTTCATTACTCAAACTCTTGTCTGATAGTTATTATATTCTTTCGGCATTAGTTGTAGGAATAAAAAAAAAAACAAAGTAAAAAAAAGTTCTTAATGGATTTCATTAGAAATATTAATATTGGAAGTCATTTTTCGATTTATTATTATTTGTATATATTTTTTTCTTAGTCATTTGATAATAAAAATCAAAATATTTATTTCTGTATTGCATGATTGGTTTGTATTTTTTTTGTTTTTTTTTCTTCTACTTCTACTTTTATTCCCCGAATGAATTTTTCAAATTTTACATAAGATATTTTAATAGTATCATTTTCTGATCAAATAAAATATACGAATGTCTTTTTTGTCTGAGACAAAATAATTTTCAAATCATATACATACATAAGTAATACCATTTTCATTTTATATGTTATATTCTATGTTATTTCAATATTTATGTTTGTTTTTTTTTTTCTTTGCTTTTTTCGATAAATAAATATTTTATTTTTATAGCTATTATGCTATTACGTTATTGTTATTCAATTAATTTGAGAGAAAAAAAAAAAACAGAAATGAAGATGAAAACGAAAAAAAAAAAAAAATAGCGAAAAAAAGAAAACAAAACATACAAATCTTCTTGATCCTTAAAATGTTATATATTCTTATTTTCTTTTGGGAATTAGTATTTATTATACTTATATATGTACATACATACATGCTATATATGTAAGTATGTACCTATAAAATATTTTTTTTTTTTTTTTTTTTTTAGAAAAAAAATATAACAAATAAATGAAATCGATATATTCAAAATCTTAAACAAAAAAGTCCTTTTATCTGTCTTTTACAGAAATTTTAGAATAAAATTGGATTTTGAAAAAAAAAAAAATAAAAAAAAAAAAAAAAGTAATTTACGATGCTGATTTCATTGTTTGCAAATCTTTTCTTATTCAGTTATAGTTGTTATATGAAAAATACAATTTTATACATATTTTATTTAACTGTACCTACTTTATATGTACATACATAGTTAAATTTATTTGAACATTTTATTTAATAATAAAAAAAAAAGCACATATAAATATATGTATATACTTACATATTTTTCCTTCGGAGAATCTTGTGGTATATAAGTATAACTATATGTTTAAATATACAAAGACATATATATGTATGTATATATATATATAATTTTCTTCTGTAATAAAAAAGAATTATTATATGTATACGTACATATAAATGTATGTATGTTTGTATATATAGGAAATATGTACTTATAAAAATTAGGGATGGAAATAAGATATAACTAACTAAATATGTGATTTAAGCCATGGTAAATGAAGGAGAAAAGAAAAAATAAAATAAAAGAAAAGCGTGGAAGGAAAAAAGTCACAGAAAAAGTTAATTTAACAAATTTTAAATGTATGTAATGTGGTGGGTATCATTTTTCCAATAGTTACGACTTACGAGTATATAAAAGAATTTAAATTTTCATTTATTTTCTCTTTAACATTCGAAGCAATTTAAATATACGTTTTATTTAACTGTTTGTAGGCAGTTTTATGAAAAAAAATTTGGATATACTCAGATTTTGTAGTTTGATTGTTTGAAATTTGCATAGGATATTCTGTTTATCGTTTTTTACTATGTTTTCCTTGTTAAATAATGGAAAAAAAATAACATTTCTTGTATCAATGTTTGTTAATGAATTTTAAGTTTCATTGTTATCTGTATTGATATATTGTAACGGTATTTCTAAAAATTTTATGGGCAATGGATGGCAAGGCAGTAAGTGTTAAAGAATATTTAAAATCTCATTTTTTTGAATTTGAAATTCGTGGATGTTTAAAAAGAGTAATAAAAGTGAAAATAAAGTTATCCCTTTTATTCTGTGATTGTGATTGTAACTGATAAATTTTTAATTAATAATTAGAACTCACTTTTTTCTGTCAGAATCTTAAGTTTTTGCTCCCACGTAGATACAAACATTCTTTTATATAAAATGATAAATCTACACAATCCATTGATGCATGAAATTATTTTTCTAGAATTGTTGCGAGTGTTATAATAGAATTATGTATTTATTTATTAACAAGGACAACTTACAAATTTCATTGATTAAATTCTTTGGTAAACATTTATTAGAATATTTTTTTAAGTATTTGGAGGGTATTATTGTAATGTAATAAATTATTGGTCTTTTTATTAAATATGATAACGAATATATAATACAAGGGAGAATGACTTAAGGCAATATGATAAATTTGAATAAAAAAAAAAAAAAAAAAAAATTTCCTTTTGAAAATGTTGGTTGAATTATTTTTTTTTCGATGTTATTATATAAATAAATTTTGTTCAAAAGAAAAAAAAAAAAAAGACTATAGTTAAACATATTTTTTTCAAAAATTTTTTTTAGCAATTAATCATTGTTATGATACGAGCTTAAGTATTTCAACCGCAACAAAAATAGTTCTTATGCCATGATAATTAAATATACTACATTGTCTTTCATCACCATCATCATCACTATCACCATCATTGCATTGTAATGTTGTTTGAGGTCATTCAAATAAAAAATTTAAAAAAATTTAAAAAAAAACAGAAGAGGAAAAATTAAAATTATATCAGATATTTTCTTTTCATAAATAAAAATTTGATATTATTTACGTTATATAATTGCCATTTACATTACATTAAATTTCGAAATTTGAATGTACACAGGTATTTTTTTAAAATCTTTTTTTGAACAAAAAAGAAAAAAGAAAAATCATAATACATAATTTTGGTTTCAGTTAATTAAGAAATCAGTCATGCAAAATTTCAATTCAATTCCAGATTCATCCCAAAATATATATATTTTTTAAATTTATTTAGTTTCATCAACGTTACTAAAGGTCAATGATTTCAAATTTCCCTTTTCCACATATTTTTTAGTTACAGTATCTAATTAGTTGTGGCAAAAAAAAAAAAAAAAATTCTTCAATGTTTTTAAAAACAACATTATAGAAATTTTGTTAGCTAATGTGGTCTCTATGTACTTAGTTTCTTAGTTTTATGTGTTATAGAAAATTTTATTTGGTAAATACTTAAATGTGTAAACCAGTTTCGAAAATTATGTTTTATGAAATAAAATCAAACAAACAAACATTATGTATGTACATAATATGTACCACACAATAATTATATTACACGTACTTATATGATAATAAATAAAGTACAAAAACTGAAAAGTGTATTTATAATCACAATTTTCTCTATATATGTATGTACATGCCAATGTAAGGTTATTAAATTTGAATAGGTACTACACAAGGTTGATTGCTTGCTAAAAAGCTTTTTAAAACTATTTTTGTTTTTAGTTTTTGATTTTCGTAAAAATTTATAAAATACCAAGTTTTTATTTCTCATACTTATGTATTTTTCTTTATTTAATTTTTTTAACATGAAATTTTATTAATTTTTGTTAAAATTATATTTTGTATATACATATGTTAACCCTATGAAAACACAACTGTGTGTTTTACGATTTATGTATGACTTTTGACTACATCTTTTAAATTTTGTCAAATTATTATTCGAAGGGTTTCACACAACTACTCTTTTTTCTAATGCCCTAAGTATGTCGAAACATATTACACATTTGGTACATTTTGTATTTTTTTTATCATGACGTAAGATAATATCCCTTTACTGGACTAAAATTTACGAGGAAGTTAAAGAGTCAATGAGAGAAAGTCTTGATAACCTACATTTGGATATATTAGATGGAATGGCGTTCCATAATTTTAGAGTTCTATTGATTGATCATATTTCAATTTACTATCGGAGAGTGGCTTTAGATGGAAATCTTCTCGGAAATCCCTAAATACGTGTGGAAATTTATAGATTAACATTTTTTTTTAAAAGTGTTCTCTTTGAAATTGTGTTTTTACGGTAACCCTGTACTTTTAATAAGTTCTTTAGTGGAATAACGAAATAAACATAAAAAGTCTTGAAAATTGCTAAGCGTGTATATAAAGTGTACTGCATACAATTTTATATACGATGGACTATAAAAAATGAACAAAAAATTATGGGTTATTTCTAGAGTTGAATGAAATGTTTTGTTTTTGGTTTTTGTTTTCCTTTTTTTATTTTCATTTGACTGGATAAAATTAAAAAACAAACTTTATATGATTTTTTGTTCAATCTGAAAAATGTTTTTTATTTTATTTTATTTTTATGGATCAGGAATAATAGTTGAAGCCGGAAGAATTTGAAACAAACAAAAACCATGTCTGTATAAAAGTATATACCAGGGGAGAAAAAAATTTTTTATCCTTAAAATTTTATGTATGAATATATTTTTGAATGAGAGAAAAATACAACATCCTTTTTATTTTTGTTAAAAAAAAAAAAAAAAAACAAAAAAACAAATAAAAAAAGTAATAGATTCAGAATCTAGTTGTAATTTATAAATAAAATTGCACAGTTAATTCTATTGAATTATATATGAAAGAGTTGAAATTATTGTTTGTTCGGTTTGTAGAATTTTTTTTTTTTTTAAAAACTTTTTGAATAAACTTTTCAAAAAGTTTTTACATTTATTGGGTATTTATTTATTTTTTTTTCTGGATTTGTTTTCCGTAGTTTTTGTTAATTCTATCTAACAAAAAAAAAAAAAAACAAGTTTCGATTTTACTAGATAAAAAAAAAATATATAAAAAATAGTAGTTAATAATAATTTCCACTTGAAAATTTAGTTTGAGTTTTGAAAAAGATAAATTACTTCCTTGTTTATTGACTTCTTAAATTACATAAAGGATTTTGTCTTTTGACATAATAAAAATTGTGTTATTTACTTTTTTGAAAATACCGAAATTTTCACATTTTTCTTTTCAACTGTAAATTTTGTAAAAAGATAAATTTTTTTTTTTAAATTAATGGTCGATCATTTTCAAGATCTTATCTAATAAATGTCGTAATTATCATTCAACATTGGTCTCAAAATTACTAATAACAAACTTTATATCTCTTGTTTTTTTTTTTGTCTATAGAAAAATTCTGTATCTTTTCAGAAATCTATCTAAAATTTACACAAATAAGAAAAAAAAAACTTTTACTTTTCAAACGATCAAGATTAAAACTTCAAAACTATAATCGTAAAGATTTCAAAAGTAACTTAAGCTTCTTCCTTTTTATTTTTATTTTTTAAATGTATTCTTTAAAGGCCTTGACATATATAAACTTTTTCACATTAAACACTTGTTATGCAGGAGTGGGATGGTAGCTGTCGAAAACCTTGCCCTTGAGGCCGATTATGATGCTAACCATGTAACAAAAGAAAGAAAAAAATGACAGAATGAAAAAAAAAATGAATGAATGATACTTTTTTTATTCTCAAAGGAAATTTTTATTTTGCTTTTGTAAAGAAAAATGATGATACATACAATCTCAGTATGTCGTTTGTCCTCCCAAAATAATAATAAAAGGGACTAAAAATTTAGAGAAAGGGAAAATTGTCTAGCCACCATAGTCCATCAATCAACTAACAAAAGAGAATAATTTTCTTGTTTTCTTTTTTTTTTTCTTATTTTAATTTTTTTTTCATTTCATAATTTCTTTTTATGTATATACGATAGTCATTTCAGAATCATCCATTTTCACAACCATAAATGTGAGTGTAAAAAATTATCAATTTTTTAAAATTTTGAAAAAAAAAAATAAAAATAAAAGAAAATGTCTTTTTAATTTCTTTTCTTACATCGAAAAACAAAATCCAACTACTACAGGTGAAGGGTCTACATAAAATAAAACGAGAGCCAATGTAGAATTAAAACTACCTCAAGGATAGCCAATCTAAAATAAAGCCTTCAAACATATTTTTGAAATTTTATGAATAAGTATTCGTTTATTCTGGTTGTGACAAAAAGAAACGTTGGTGGTGATGAATGTAAGTGTTAGACATGTCAAAAACGTATGGTGAGAAAAAATATATATTTATTAGAAAAAAAAAAAGAAAAAAAAAGAAGATAAAATAAAATATGAAAAGAAAATTGAGAAAATTCTTTTGTGTATGTGGTGATAGTATAAAAAATTGAAGGGAAATTTAGTTTGATATTCATCGTTTATTTCCGTTATTCTGAATATTGTTGTTTATTTCAAAACAAATTGAAAGAAAAATTTATTTAAATAAAAAAAAAAATAAAAAAAAAAAAAGAAATATAAAAAGATTATGTTTTTTTGTGCTTTCTATGTAGATATGTACATAGTAAACATTCAAGTAGTCTTTACCATAAAGTCTTAGATACTTGCAGAGGTGCTTTTATTCTTGAATTGTAAATAGCATACTTCTAGGTAATACAGTAGATACATAATAATTTGAAGAATTTTTTTTTTCTTTAAAAAATTCTAAGAAAAAAAAATCGCTTATTTCCTTGGATTTAAAAAAAAGTAGATGATGTTTTTTTGTTTAATATTTTTAGGTTTTTTTTTCGATATCCGTTTTATTATGTCAGTTTTCATCACTTACTTTGCTGTAAAAAAAAAACAACAACAAACATACATCTAAATATAATTTGATTGTGGCCTCCATTTGAGTGATATCATTTTACCCTGATACCACAAAAATCTATTTTTCTCCGTTCATTGGCTCTATATTGTTAACAAAGAATAATAATAAGATGAGTATCTATGCGATGTATTTACGTATATATTTATACACTATATATATTTAGATATTAGAAGAAAGTGTGTGTGGTTGACTTTCACCTTTCTTTTTTTTTTCTCCTTTATATTTTTATTTTATTTATTCATTTTTTCTTATTTAATTTTTTTTTTCAAATTTTTCTGACTTTTCTCTTCTTTTTTTTTTTTTTGAGTACTTAATGGTGGTGTAAAAGTAGAATAGATTGAAATTTTATTGTGAGTTGACTGATTGTGGTACAGATGTGGTGTAACTGTCAAGTGTGGATTTAACAAAATAAAATTTTTTACATTAAACTCAGCAGGGAATTGGTTGGTTGAAAAAGATGAAAAAGTTAAAAAAAGAAAAGTTAAATTTGATACTTTTGGCAACAACATGAAGGTACTTATACTTAACTTTAATATTTTAGGGTAAAAAAAAGACATATTATATATTATACATATTACATATTATGTATAAGCACATACATACATGCACACATGTATTTAAAATATGATTTTACATAAAGTGTGTGAAAAAAGAAGAATTGAATACGAGAAGAAAATATAAAAAATAAAAAAACATGGGATGAAAAAATAATGCCTGAGAAATAACTTAACCTAAATATGTATGTAAAATGACATGTCTATCATGATGATATTTCCTGTGTGTTTTTATATAAAATAAAGAAATGTTTAGTAAGTGTACATATAGTTTATGTAGGTATATCTAAATACATACGTACGTATACGTACATATATTCCATACGATAATGGAACATAAATAAATGAGCATTCCTTGCGGCCTAATGAAATCAGATCGAGAAAAAAAAGGGAAAAAAATTATAGTATATTCTTTGTTTGTTCCTGAAATGATGAGAGATCTTAGCGGAATTCTGGATCAGAAATACAGAAAAAAAAAGGATTGATTGAAATCAAGGAATCTTTGAATAAAAATATAAAGTAAAAGAAAATGATAATAATAATATGAATATCGCATATGAATATATAATTTTTCTTTCTCAGTGCTGCCAAAGCAAAACAAAAAAGCAAAATATTTTCCTAGAAGAATCATTTTGCACTTTATTTTTCTATGTACATATTTACCCTGTACTTTAAGGGCTTTTTTTTTTATATTCTATCATTATTCTTACCCCAGGCCAACTGTTGAATAAAAATGTGCATACCAGATGACATGAACGTTATATGTATAAAATTTTGCAATGCAATTTTTTTCCTATATGTAAATATTTTATTGCAAAAAGAAAGAACTAAACACAAAAGAGAAAGAGGAATACAAATAAAAAAATGTGAAATGATAACAAAAAAAAAAAAAAAAAACAGAAGAAAATTTGAATTGACACAAGGATGATGATGATAATGATTGTATATATTGTAGAGAGAGACATATGTATACATAGTTAGATATATGAATAAATAGAAGATTTAGCTTATACATGCATGCTTTGAATTTTGGATTTTAAATTGTGCATCTTATTAATGATAAAAGATTAGCTTTTCTATACAAATGGAACAATAATAATATCAATTCAGTAGCATCATTATATGTATTATCTTATTGCCATTATACGTATAACTATATGAATGGTATGTGTTTAAGAATGTACTTTTCTTTTTTTTATTATCCATATTAAATTGTCAGAGTTGAATCCATATGAGTTCTGTGAATCTTTTTCATTTTATGTAATCCGTTTGCTGATAAAAATTGCAAAGAGAATGATAAAGAAAAAAAAGAAAAATAAAAACAAACAAACAAAAAATATTGCATTGCGTATAATATATTTAAAATATGTAGTTTTCAGTTTTTGAATGCCTTTAGTATGACATTGTGTGAAAGTAAATATGCATATGGAAGGAGATGTAAATAATATGAGAAATCTTATTTGAATAACAAAAATATGAAAATACTCAAAAATAAGAAATTTAAAGTGTAAATCAAAACTGAAAATTATCCTAATGCATTTTAAGTATTTCATTTAAATTAAGAAATTTAAAACTGACAAAATTCAAAATGTTTAATAGTACGTCTTTTTATATTAAAATAATTGTGGTTGTTGATCGTTGTTCATGATAATTATACCTAAAGGGTTGTTAATCATTATAAAATAATGGAACAAACTAATTGTAGATAAATTTGTTGATTATACCATCTTATACATCTAGATATTCAATTGTTATATTATGTATTATGTAAAATATAATCTCATTGTGTGTTTGTTTTATTGATAACAAAAGAATTAAACTATTCACAAATATTTATAATATAACTATACCTACTTACTTAAATGTATATACATATATATATACATATGTACATAAATACAAACATATTAAGAAAAAAACAAAAGTATCAAGTGTATGTTTGTTTTCTTGAAAATTTTAAAATAAAAAATAAATATGAAAAAAAAAAAAAATAAATAATTTCTTTAATAAAATTGGGTTAATTGCTAAGTATTTAAGTTTTAAATTCAACATAATTACAAAAAGATAATAATCAGATTTTAAAAAAAAAATAATAATAAAAAGAACAAAACGAACATCAACAATAACGACAATCATTTATAATAAGAAATAAGGTAATTAAGAGGGGGACATAATTTAAACAAAATTGATTTTTGCTAGAATTTAAATGATAAAAAAAAAAATACTTAAAAAAGTTAAGAATCATAAAAATGTTTATGTATTTGTTTATCAGATTACGTGTATTTGTTCGCGTTTAGATTATACTCTATAAGTAAATTGAACAGAAGAAAGTAATAAAATTTAATTTGTTCTATGACAACTAAAAAAAAAGAAGTTCGAAAAGACATACAGATACAAAAGAAAAAGTCATGAAAATGGATTTCAATCGAATTAAATGATGATAGATATAATCAATACGATTCCTTGAAATAGAAAATATCTAAAATAGTTACAGAAACTATAGATATTTAGTTAATACGTATATGTACATATGTGTGTATGTGCTGTTATATATTCTTATACAAATAGCAGTTGATTTAGCTTAACTACTTATTAGATAAAATTTTTTAATTCAGAAGATATACAAGAAAAGACAAAAAAAAATATATATGTATGTATATATTTATTGTGAGTACAAAATCAAAATAAATTTTAATTTTTCTTTTTCATTATTTGTATTTTTTCTTTATTTTCTTGTTACGCTTCACAATTTTCTTGTATCAAAATGAAAATGAGAATAAATAATGAAAGTAAGGGGGATACATAAAAAAAAACAAAAATAAAATATAGAAACGAATTGTAAATACAATAGAAAAAAAAAAGTAAAATAAATCTATCGATGGGAATATTGTTGTTAAAATTTATGTAAGATTTAGTTATGTTAGTTAAAATGTGGATGCGGATATAAGTATACATACATAGTTATATAAAAATTCTAAATGTTATTTACATCAATTCTATAAATTGAAATTGAAAAAAAAAAAAAACAGAAAACAAGAAGTTTGGTTGGTAACAAATGAAGTTGAAAAAAAAAAGTGAATATAGAAAGAGAAAAAAACAAATATGTTATTAGAGATTTCTACTACATGATGTAAACAGTATTATAAAAATGGAAAATTGATAAAAAAAAAAAAACTATAGTACTATTTATTTACAATAAGTCTAACTTTATTGAACAACACAATACAGAAAAGAAAAAAAAAATGTTTTATAAAAGACCAGAAAGCTTCAAGCTATATATGTACGTATACGAGTAATAACAAATACAACAGTGATAAGCCAACAAGTCAATCAATCAATCAGAATGTTCAATGATTACTAGGAAGCAAATAATAAAATTGAACGAAGATAGGGCATTAGATTTATAAATGTAGTTCTACTTATATAGAAATGATAGAAAAAAGTGTAAAGAAAAGAACATTTTTACGTGAACAGAATTAAATAAGCATAGAATTTGAAATATACGAGAATAAGTTTAGAAAAAATCAACAAAATAAATGAAAAAAAAAAAAAAAGATATTAAAAAAATCTCATTCTCATGAATTAAAATTGATAATAAAAAATAATAAATAAATAGGGTAACTCGTACAGAGGTCGACTGTTTAATGAGTTATTCAACGTTTTGTTTTTTTTTTTTAAATTAAATTGTAGATTTTGCGTAAATTAATAATTGATGTGTAAAATTAAAGTAATAAATTAAAATTTCTCAGTTAAAAAAAAAATAAATTGAGTAATAATGGTGAAATTTCTGATTGATTTCTGAATTAAATTCAAAGGAATCGTATTATTTTCATTCTTTCAAAACTTGATGGTAATTTGATTTCATATATAAAAAAGAATAATAACAATATCGCTTCATTGGTAAAAGATAAAAACCAATTCCTGTTTTATAGATACTCTCAATAGATTTTCAAATGACCCACCCACAAATTTCTTTAAATTATAAGAGAGTTGATTAAAATAAAATGCCTTTGTTGTTAATTGCAGTGAACCAATTGCAATTAAATATGTCTCGTTTTAAAAAAAAGATTTCATTTTTTCAACTTGAAGTTTAGATGGCCGCCATCTGAGTATCTTTTTTCGATATAAGTATGTATACACACAAAGTTTTTTTTCCCATTTAAACATTTTTTTTAACATGATATCTTTTAATGTTGCTAAAAGTTTTTATAACATGCTATCAGCTATTCTTAATTTTCAACGAATTACAAATCGTATATGGAGCAATATCCTAATTATTTAAATTTTAAGAATATCTAATCACTGTGTAAGTTACCCTATTTACAATTGATGAAAAAAAAACAAGAATTTTTTCACGTGTATTCATGTTATTTACGCTAAAGATTTAATAAATTTCGAAGAGAAAAAAAGAATCATTCTATGTATATACATTTAACCTTCAACAAATAAAATATTTCAAAGAAAATTCTACTTATGAGTAAAGTAAATTAATTTTTAAATAATAAATGAAGGTTATTAACCTTTTACTTCTTTTTCCTGTTTGTTTTTCCTTCTTGTTTTCAAAAAAAAAAAAAAAAAAGTAATTTCATATGTATAACTTATAATACCTACCCGATCAATAATTACTAATTTATGGATTCTATTTACACATGCATAAAAAGTTAAATAGTATTAGCTATTGGTATAAAGTTAACCTACTAATAAACATGAAGCAAAAAAAAAAAAGTACTTTTTTGTTGGGCGTGGAAAATTCAACTTAAATATACATATGTATATGTATTTATTTATATATTTGTTGTTTTTTTGTATGTGTTACACATGTTACATAGATGTTACTTATTTATACATAAAAGAAAGATTTTTCCAAACCAAAAGCTTAGAATTTATGTAATGATTTTTTCTTTCTTTTGTACTTCCTTATTATAATAAGAAAAGAAAAAAATCAGGGGGTGAAATATGTATATTTATAGTATTATGTATATACAGTATATATGTACATATGTATACCATATATAAAATGTTTTGAAACAGCAGGAATTTTCTTTTTAAATAACATAAAATTTTACTTAAATATTACATATAATCTGTGAAGGTTATAAATAAGTAGATACAAAATATAGGTACATTACGTACATATATTAAAAAATATATAAGACCAGATGGTTTATGAAATACGAAAATTTAAAAAAAAAAAAAAAACAAGAAAATTCTTTTTAATTTTTATTCGTTTTTTTTTTTTTTTGGTTTCGAAAAAAAGTCAACTGCAAATGTTATTAGGGATGTTTTAAAGATTTTTGTTTGATAAAAACGTGAGATGTATAAAATTTTAGATACATACGTATGTACGTACAACATATAACACAACAATATGTGTAATAAGATGAATAAAAAATTAATAGAAAAAATATTTTTTCTTGCTTTTTAAATATGGATGAACATATGGTTTTTTTTTTCTTTCTTTTCTTATGTTTAATAAATACTTAAATATTTTATTAACTTGAAATGTTTTTTGAGAAAGAATTTCCCACATATTATATGATATGCGTTTATCAGGAGGATATTCTTGACAAAAACAAAGAAAATTTTATAGAATTTTTTTATGATGTAGAATTTGTGCGGAATTTGTAATTAAGATTTTCATGAAAATATGTATATAAATATAGCTATACATGTGTTTGTAAAACAATTTTTTGTCATTACCTAATTAAAATTATAAGGTTAAATATATCATAAATTTGAAATTATAATTTCGCATCACGTTTAAATTTTATGTAATTTATTATAATAAAATAATTCAAATAAAATTATGGAAAATGGAATAGAAAAAAAAAAAACATGGTTTTAACCATATTATATTCATTGAAATTTTCCATTTTGATATCTTAATATAATATAAAATACAAATTGTACAATTAAAACAAAATTCTTTGTTATAAATCATAATCTAAATGTAATTAAATAGTAATTTATTCAATCTCATTATTAAACAAATAAATAAATTAAAGAAAATCAAAAACATGTATAAAATAGACAAAATGAATAGATTTATATTTTATTTTGTGATTTACTAAAGATAAGAAATTACAAATTTAACTTAAATCTAAATTGTAGCAATAATTTTTAACCGATCAAGTAATTTTTCACAGATAAAAAATTATAGTAGTTAAATGCATTTAAGACAAATAATGTAAAAAAAAAAAAAAGAACCATTACATAAAGTGAATGAATAAACGTCTTAAATAAATAACAACTTCCTTTTTTTTTCATGAGCATTCATGAACAAATAAGTTCATATCAAGTGAAAAGTTACGGCGCTTATTTAAGTAATAAGAAAATATCTAGAACAATTGATAAAATGAACTTTGTCTATTAAATACACATATTTTTTTTTTTTTTGTAGTTTTATGATTTTTTATTCTCTCTTTCATTAGTGCATTTATAAATTTATAAAATCATTATATAATAATAAAAAAAAAAATAGATGTAAAAAAAATAAATAACGAATTATTTTATTTTATACTTGAACACTTGGGTTAAAAATCAAATGTAATTATTATATTGTATCTCTTATCTACTTTTATTTTACTTTATAATTTTCATTATAATGACAAAGATAGATGAGATTTTGTACATACATATATACATAATATTTTATTTCCTTTTCATTGCATTATGTTCACATCAGGTAAATTATATTCGCACGTTTGTGAGTCATCTTATTTTAAAATTAATCATACTAGGTATATAAAATAAATATAAAAAAATTATATATGAAATAAAAGTGCTTAAACATATAGCAAAGTATCTTACAGGAAAAAAAAAACACGTTTCACAAGAGTACATCAAAACGTGTTTGTTTAACAAATTACGGATTTTCATGTCCTCAATTATGATGATGTTGATGACGATTATATTACATATTGTATATACCTTAGCCTTGCTTTATAGAGTTAAAGATCTAAGTCACCAGGAATTTGTTCTACTTCTTTTTCTTTTTTTAAATTATTTACTCATATGTGTATTTGTTCAGTTTTAAAAAAAAATAAAAATACATAAAATACATGTTTTTATAAATGTAAGGTATATAAATAGAAACAAATATAAATGGTGACATTATGAGGGAAAGGGTTCATCAAAATGACATTATAAAATATCTCCCTAAATAAAATTGTATGTTGATAACAATAGAAATAGATTATATGTATACAAGTTCATACATATAGGTATACTTATTGTATATTTTGGGTCATATTATTTACAATACAATAATGTATAAAACATTAAGAAGATAATATGTTTGAATTTTTTATACATACATGTAAAATACTCTAATTTCACTCAATATAAATATAAATTGAAATATTTTTCAAGTTAAAAAAAGATACAAATACATTTCTATCTGTATACAATATATGTATAATATACTAAGTATCTACATAATGTATCTAAATAAAAACTGAACATTATTTTCAAACTTTTATAAAAATACATGTACTTTTCTGTTGTATATAGTATATATACATATGTACATACATATATGTATGTATATCATATGACAGATATGAGATGAAGATCGACGTATCGGGTCAATAACTTTTTCATCGAATTAACTAAATTGTAATGGCGGTAGTGGTAATGGATATGAATGTGAAACCGGTCAATTAACTTGATAATGTTAAAATTATCTATCATCATCATCATCATCAACATCATCATCATCATCATTACAATTATTATTCAAGTAAGGTGTTTCACAAGTTTATATTTAATTGCGGCTACGACATTGTAGGTATATGTTTGAGTATGATGCTTTTTAATAATTAAATTTCAGGAATTTTGTAACTTATTATTATTTGAAGATAATTTAAATTAATTATTACCACAAAATCTATATCACTAGGTTGTGTTGATGTAAAACTTTTTGTTTTTCTTCTTTTCTTATTTTTTTTAATTTGAATTTATGTTAATCACCCTGTTTATTATTATTATTATGTAGTTTATTTATAATGTATTCCATTTTGCTTTAATTATGGTTTGCATGTGAAATGATTTGTTTGGTTTTTTTTTTTTTAATAAAGTGATATTCATTTTAAAAACACTTACGATGATGATGAGTTTTATTTAATTTTTGCTAAAATGGTTTCAAATTTAAATTCGTATTGTGTACGATTTTTTTTTTATTACATCAAAGTTCATTAACACTTTTTTTCTTTCCTTTTTTTAAGTATTGTTTTTATTTTTTATTTTTTTTTTTATCTGAAAAAGATGTAGAATTTATTTTTCAAAGTTTAAATTGAATTTTTCAATTGAAATAAATTTTCAATTTTGAATACCCTTTTTTTTTTCAATTAATTCTTGGTGTTCTTGTTTTTTTTTTCTTCACTTTTTTTTTTCTTTTTCGCGACTTCATTGAATATTTTGTCTTTCATTCGACTTTATTTTGCATTAAAATGGAATTATACTTGAGATACAAATAATTTATAATGCAATAAAAATGTACTTCAGTTAAATAATGTAAGTATATATGTACATGTATATAAAAATTGTATATAAATACCATACGTTTCTATATCTTTAAAGTACAATACTTATGTTGATTGTTGAATTTTAAGAATGCAGGATTGGGTGGAGTTGATTTAAATTTTTACAATTCTTATTCAGAATTTATTTATTTATTCATTTTATTTTTATTTATTTTTTAGTGGTATTATAAAGATTTAAATTCACGTATTTTTTAAACTGTATATATGTATATACATATGTATATAGGTATGAAATGTTGATTAAAATTTCAAAGAATCAAATGTACATTTACATATTTTTGTTGATTAATCACATAAATCAAACACAAATACTCACGTAAATTGTTGTATGGTTTTAGTCTGTTAGGCAATTTTTTTTTTCTTTTTTTTTCTTTTTTTTTGCTTTTTAAATTTTGTTTTTGTATTTTGAATAATGTTGATGATGATTCACAATGAATCCACAGGAAATGGTCTTTAATGGGTTATACAATAAATTTAATGTTTGAAATGCAACTTTAGCATATATAATTTTTTTTTTTTTCTGATTTAAAAAAAAAAAACATTAAATTTAAAATTATTTATCCAAGTACATATATGATTTTTATTTTTTTTTGCTTACACTTGTACAATAGAAATAAATTTATAGTAAATGTTTTTTCACACAATTAAAAAAACAAAAAAACAACATGTTCATATGTATGTATATGTATGTGTAGATTACAGGTACAAAATAAAAGGGGGGTGGAGGGGGGTTCAAACATTTTTTGTAATGCATTTTAATATAAATTCAGGTAATGACAATGGAAATGTTAGACGATGCATGAATTTTCATGGCCAATTTCAGGGATTTTTTATTAACTTTTGTTTTGTTTTTTTTTTGTTTTTTCATTTTTAAATTGTTTGTTGTAGAGTACATTTATTTTATTAGAAAAAAAAAAATTTAGGGGAAGTGAAAAAAAATAGAATAAAATTTATTTTCATTGTACCGTGACTTTGCCTAATATATTTTGTGTACCTAATATTGTACTTTTATTTTACTTTTTTTTTTTATTTAACATTATTTTAGAACATTACCTTTTATGATGGCGATTTTTTTTTTTTTTTTGTTAAAAGACCTTGACAAAATATTTTGGTATTTTGATAATGTACATACTTGGACTTGGACATTCTTTCTTGAATTAATTTACATAGTTTACCTTTTTTATTTCTTAATTTTTATTTTTAATTTGATTTTTTTCTTTATCATTAATTTGACTTACATGTTTTTTTTTTTCTGCAAATGAAAACAAAAACAAAATTATTACGATTATTTTATTTTTAAAATTAATTTTTTGAATAAAATGATATTACATTTACTTTTCTGTTTTTCTAATTAGTTACTTAAGTATATGAAACATTTTTTGTTGTTATTATTTTTTCATTTTCAAATTATATATACTTACACATACATACATACATATTTTAATGTATATAATATCTTTAATGATTTTAATAATCATCATTAAATTAATTGAACATTTATTGCCAAATAAAGAAGAACAATGGTACGTGACATTACAATATTACTTGATATTAATAGTTTAACGGTTATGTCATAAACACAAATTTTTTTTTGGAAGAAAAATTCCTTATCATTATCCTTTAGTTAAAATTGTAAATACATACAAAAATTATAGGTACCTATACAAATAATTATCTATATCTATTTAAGTATATATTTGGTTATTGAATCGTTTATTATGCTTGCATACAATATTTGTTCACTTGTTTTCACGTATAATCATTTCTTTTCATTATTATTATCGATTATATGGCACTAGTATAGTAATTACATATCAACGAATAATCCGATTAAGTTATCGACTAAACTACATTGGATAACATGTTACCCAAACTCCAGACTAGACTGTATAAAATATAGAAAAAAAAAAACAAAATAAAAAAAAATAAAAAACAAGGAAAAAATTACACGAATTCGATTTTCATGAAGTGTACTACATATATTAAATGAAGGTGTGTTTGGGCGGATTATAAAGTTGTGTATTTTATCTTATATTTTATATAGAGGACGTGTTATTAAACAGATATTCAGTTAGAAATTACACACAGAACAACACCATATAACAAAGAGATAATAAATATAGGAAAAAAAATTTTTTTTTTTCCATATATGTATGTAGTAGATTTTTTGGGTTAATGAACGATTGAAAGGTACATAAAATAGAACATAAAATGTCCAGAGTTAAGTCCAGCAGCATATCCCATCAATATTATATAAATAAGTATATAAAATGTTTGTCTCATACAATATATATAGCAATATGTACTTAGTTTTGTACATTTAGTTGCACTTTAACTAGTAATTAAAGTGGATACTTCTGTATCAGGATACAAGAGAGCTTGTTTTTTTCTTCTCCGCCCTGACTACTATAAATACTAGAATGTATCTATAAATGTTGAATTAAAAAAAATTACTACTTTATTTTTTGTTTGTTAAAAATTGAAAAGAATGTGACGGAAGGCGGTAAAAAAAAAATAAGTTTGAAAGTGTAAAGTTTAAAGTGCATTAAGCGTACGATATAGCTATATATATACTTATATGTACTTATTTTGTAATTAATAGAATATTGTATAATACAGGTATAGTATCTATTGTATTAAATTTTCAAAAGAAAGTAAATAGATACTTAGAGATGATGACAATGAGGTCAAATAAGTTCAATGACTTTTAACTGATAGCAAAAATAAAATGATGATAAAATACAAGTTTGCATGATTATTTTAAAATGCACAATACAAGCTAATATGTACTTTAAACGTGTTTGATTCCATATTAGGTAAAGATTACATGAGATTATGACAATGTTTTACAAAATGACGAATTAAACATTGAATAGGAGTAACGATGTATGTATGTATGTATGGATGTTTTTGTGTACGTATATTTATGTATGTTTGTATGTACATAAAGGCTTTTGGTAAAACGAGAAAAAAGAAATTTAATTCAACATCAAAAATAAATCTAAATTCAGTAAATACTGCTGATGATGCAACATCATTTCAATTGAATTGAAATTTTCAAGTATTAATTAATTTAACAACTTTGAGTTTTTCAAATGAAAATTTATTTGGATTTTGTTTTTTTACATCTGATGCAATCGACAGTCATTTTAATTAAATTCTTAACATACTTACATGTTTTCACATGAAAAATTGAAATTTAGCAATTGATACTTGATTGTTTTTTTTTAGTTTTTTTAATTTTAAACTAAAAAAAATTATTTTTTTTTTCTTCTTCAACAACTTTTTTTTAATCACAGAAGTCTCTAAAATAGTGTGTAAATATTTTTTCCATTGAAAAAAGATTTTTAATTTATGTATCAAAATTCAATTTTTGGATTTTTTAAAAAATTTTTTTTTTTATTTAATAAAAAAGAGAAAGATTATAAAAAGATATTCGTATTTAATTGTTTACAAATTTCAATTTTCTTTTATCTATAAAAAATAATTTCATGTAGTTAAAAAATTATCTAATTCACATTAAAAAATGTTTTGATTTTGTACATATATGTATATAAAAATAAAAAACCTTGAAAACAAACAAATTAAAAACAATTAACACATTTTAAAACAATTTGTTTATAATTCGCAGTTTTGTTATACAAGTTAAGTTATTTTACTTTTCTTATCATAAATTTATTTTATATTTAAAACAAGTTTTTCATATTCAAAATATGTATACAAGTTAACTTATAAATAATCATGAACATTCTTAAACTAAGATAAAAAAATAGAAATCTAAATCGTCAAAACATAGTGAGAGAAAAATAATAATACATATAATAACAAATCGTAGAATAACAACATCATATCATCAATATTATTATGGTGCTTTAATCTTTTTTAAAAGTAACAACAGCTGCCGGCAAAATAATGAATTCCAATATATTTCAATTTATAAGTGCCAGTATACATATTACAGGGTGACTAAGACTTAGAAGATTTTGAAATAATTGAAATAATGTGTTAAAGAAAATTCAAAATTCAAAGTTTTGATGGAAAAAGTTGATATTCAAGGCTATTGTGTTATTCTTGTAGGGAAGAGAGTGGTCTAAGTGGTAGAGTGCTGGCATCTGAAACCTCAGGTTCAATTTTAATAAGCACCATGTAAATACTGAAGTACTACCAACAATTTGTATTCCAGTGTAAATGTATGTATGAAAAAAACTTATTCGGAAGAACTCAAGTTAACTTCGGAAAGCTAAACCTCTAACGGGCTGTAGCACCATGGATAATGATGATGTATAGTTCTTAAGAAAAATAGAATTAAAAAATTTTTTATTGCGTATTAAAATTCCAAACAATTGCTAGATTTAAAAAAAAAAATAATCTAATTTTCCCTTCACATGGATTTTTTTTATTAATGAAATTAAGCAACAACAAAAAATTTGAAAAACTTGAGAACGTACAAAAACAACAAAAATATTCGAAAGAATAAACTTCAAAGTTCCAATTCATTTGGTATTATCGAAAAAGAAATGAAAAAAAAAATGAATTCAAGGTGGATTCTCAAAGTTTCTTTCCATTCAGACTTCTTTTTTGATTTCTCATATTCTTTACTTCTCAAATTTTTAAGAACTTCAAGAATATCGTCTTTCCATCATTGCAGAAAAAGTAGACTCTCGAGAGTCCAGAAACAAAATTATTGGTAATTTTTCGTGATACGTGAGAAACTGAACTTAATTTCAGATTTTAACTAAAAAAAAATAAATAAATTGTTCTTTATAAGTTCTTAAAATATAATAACTGAGAGAATTATTTATTCAGGTCATCCTGTATACTATAAACTCTTAAAATGTTCAAGCCCTCTCTTTTTTAACACCCACTTGAAAAAAAAAAAAATCACTTTATCGATAGTCACTTTATAATATTTTCTAGTAAGTACATATGTATGTACATATATAGCAAACATATAGTACGTATCGTTAAAAGTTTTCTGTCTGATTGCAAAAAAAAAAAAAAAAATGAAGAAAAAAAAAATAATAGGAAAGAATGGAAAAAAAACTGCATCATGTTAAAATTGTGATGAAGGATGAAAATTTGGGTTAAAGGTTGGAAATAAATTTTAAAAAAGACCATTAGAAATAATAAGAAAAACGAGAAATTTATTTTATTTTTATTTTTTTTTTTGTGTTTCTGTGGTGCACATGAAATAAATTAAAAATGAACACTTTAATAGATATAATCAACACAGTTTAAGTTTATTTCAGTACTTAAACTTTTTTGTTATTTTTTTGGTTTTATATTTTTGCACTTGTTAATTATTTAGTAAGTACTTAAACTAAAAATGTAATGTAAAATTTTTGTGTGTTTTAAATGATTCGTTTTTGTCGTCATTTTATCGTTAAATTGTACATACTAAGTATTATTGTAGTTGTTGTGTATTATAAATAATTTTTGAACTAAAAATTTATATTTAATTTTTTTTTTCTTTGTATTTTTTTTTTTGATTGGGAAAAAAATTTTTTTTAGCAAGTAAGAAGAAAAATAAAATCGTATATGTAATACTTGAGTAATTTCATTGTTATATTACAATGTACTTACATTAACGAAAAAAAAGAAGTAATTTTTCTCCTTCTTCTTGTTAAAATTTATTCCATTGTTTTAAACTTTTGAATGTGGCTGTTTTTTTTTTCTTTTGTTTTTCTTGTAACTAGAGAATTTTCACGGTAACTGAATTTTCATATTACAACTAAATCACATATTTTTATTTTTTATACCTGCATAATTATATTTCTAGTGTGTTGTATAATAACAATAACAAAAAAAGTCAAAATTGTTGGTATTTTAAGATTTTAATTGTTTAAACCTAAGTTTTATTATCATCAAAATAATCGTTAAAAAAAAACTGAAAGTTTTCGAAAATTTTAAAATTGATTAAGTAACAATTATTTTTATTTTCTATAATTGAATTCTTATAAGTTAAGAAGATTTTATTGTTTAGTTTTTTTTTTTTAATTATTTGAATCAATTACACGAATTAATTCTTTCTAATTTTTTTCTTTTTCAAGAAAATCAAATAAAAAGCATAAGATAACTGCTTTCACCGTCATATAGGTACATATACATATGTATCTAAACGTATGTATATTTATGAATTTTACAATATACATATTACCACTTTTTTTTTTGTTTTTTTTAGTGTGAAATTTATTTCAAATCATTTTGAATTACACACGTGAATTTTTTGTTGCCGTTTTTGTTTTTTTTTTTTAAATAAATGAAGTACTTATACTCTTGAAATTTGGAAAGCTACTCAATGTTTGGTTATTTTTCTTTTCGTAATGGTCTCTTAATTTTTATAATAAAATAATTAGTAGTCTAATGATCGTGGAAAATATGAAAAATAAAGAAAAAAAAAAAAAGAAATAGAAAAAATAAACATAATTTTATTATTTAATTTGTTCAGTATTTGTACAAGCAAGGTTAAATTATAATTTAAATTGAAAAAAGTGAAATTGAAAATGAAATTATACATGTAGGTACATATGTATGTATATGTTTGTACCTATACTTAAAGTATGTATGAAAACATACTTTGTGTGTAACCTTGTTTTTTTTTTTTAATTAAAAAAACATTAAAATTGAAATAATGAATGATTCGTCTTAAAATATTGAGGTCAGAATGTAGCCAAATTCATAATCACATAAGCAGTCATTTGTAACAAAAATTTCTTTTTAAGGTGAAGTGATTTTGTAGATGAATGTTTTTTTTTTTTTTTTTTTGAAAATTAAATAAATTATTGCACTTATCTGTAAGTAAAAAAGTACAACTATATAGGTAGGTACTTGGTAGAAGTAATACGATTAAATTGAACAAAAATGGTTTAACTCTTTGCAATTGGAATATTTTCCCAAAAGATCTCCTTACTGAGTTGAAGGAGAGAACTTGTACATACGTATGCGTATAAAATTTGTATACATAAGTATTTTCGTTTTAGTGTGAAATAATTAAACATGGTAAGTAATATCGAAACATTCAAAAATGGTATATCAGGAAGACCGATAGAACAAACAATGTTTACTATAATTTTTTTATTATTTACAAATTACCTTATAGCTTTTTTAAATTGCACTTTAAAGTTATATTTTATTCAAGAATCGTTAAGCTGCTTATTATAAAAAGGATGTTCTTAAAAATATATAAAAAAAAATTTTTTAATGAATATTTTCCAATTTATTCACTTCATTTTTTTTGTAAAGTTTTTTTTTCAAGTACAAGAAAAAAATGTAATTATTGTATTTTAAAAATTCATGAATTTTCCTTTTTGTTTTGTTTTTCTGATTATTTATTTGTTCATTTATATAATATTTTTAAAACTATAATTCAATTAATTAAAATTTAAAATTTTAAATATAATTATGTATTTTTCTTTAAAATTTTAACTAAAATAAAATATGAAAAGTTTTTCATAAGAGTTAGAAAATTTTTAATCCCTAATTCCCCACTAAGAGGCTTAAAATGTCCATTCATAGTACACATACCAGATGAGAGTGTTTGGCATACTGTTGTTCATACATATTGTTACTTAACTTATCCTTTTTTTTTTTTTTAAATTATATTTCCAATGAAAAAAAAAAGAAAGTTAAATAATTTAGTATTAGAATTTATACATTGGTTAGAAATAACCTACTTTCAATGTTAAATAGAAAAAAGAACAAAAAAAAAACATTTTTTCTACTTGAAATGCCACAGGCTCATTATTTATGTTTTGTTTTTTCTTTAATTTTTATTTTATATTCCACTACATTATTTTATTCGTTGTTTTTAAGGATAACTTATTTTGAAAGGAACAGACTAACATAGAAATGTACAGACACATACGTGTATGTATGTTGTATAAAATGTATTTTAAACAGGCTAACCACAATTTCAACAACCTCTTCTTATATATTTTTTTTTTCACTTTTTCTCTTTATTTTGTTTCTTACTTTTTTAAACTTTTTTTTAATTTCATTTTCAATTTATTTTATTTTATTTAATTTTCTTGTTTTTTTTTTTTTCGTTTTGCTCTCATTTGCATATGATGCTACTTTTATACTATCATACATACCTTTTTTCCAATTGTTTTTTTTTCCATTTATTTTGTTTTCTGTATACAACCTATGACACTTATATTAATGGATTTTCGTCTATATATGGTATTAGGGATATATTTGTCCTTTTTAATTGTGTTGAAAAAAAATATTTTTAACATAACAAAAAATCTTTTTTTTTTTGTATTATTTATGTCATACTTTGGTAATTATATATCCACATATGTACATATGTATATGAGTTCTGCCTCATTATTATTAAAAATAATAATACAACATATATTTACATTCAAATTTAAGCTTTACAAATAATCCTTATTTCACAAAAAAAAATATAAGTGTGTGATGAAAATGAAAAAAATTAAAAAAAAAAATAAATAAAAAAAATAATAATAATAACAAAACACATAATATGTGAAATTAAATGAATAAAATATGTATATGCTTGTCTCTTCTATAACATTTTCATGCTTTAGCTGGACTAAAAAAAAAAAAAAAAAAATTGTTTGGTAGTGAAAAATTTAAATATAAATAAATAAATTCTATTTTGTCAGTGATGAAATATTCAAAACGATTAATGAGGTTACGAATGTCAAAAAATAAAATTTTCACAGATTTTATTTCACCAGAAAAAAAAGAGATAGAAAAAGAGGAAGAGTGAGATAGAGAGAAAAAAAAAAATAATAATTTGATAAAATGTAATTTTAATATTGATTTTAATTTAATGTTATGCAATGTTTAAATATGTGGATTTATATTAATTTATCATATATAAAGTATGTACATACATATATTTTTAGTAGACAAAAAATGTTTATTTTATAAATACATATACATACTTTTTTTTTTTTTTTTTTTTTTTTTTTTAAATTTTTGTACATACCATTAGAATCTAAAATTAAATAAAATAAATATGTACATGTTTTGTATTGAAAATAGGTTTTATAAATAACGAATTGTATTGTAGTTATATGTATATGTATATTTTAAATAAATATGTGTATGTATGTATGTATAGGGTTGTTTTTTTTTTTGGTTTAGAACTAAAGGTTTGGAGATAATCAACTTTGAATTGAAATTTAATTTTAAAACTGACAGTAAAATTGATTATTTTGTCTTGCAAATTAAATAAATATGTACAATACATACATATATGTATTTTGTATTAAAATATTCTTGTTTTATTGAAAATGTAAAATAAATGATCGATAAAAACAAAATAAAATGGATATACAGGGTGAATGTTCCATTTATAGTATAATTTGTATTGTATTTAAATTTTATGACTGTGAATTTGTGGAAAAACTCAACTTTATTTATTCATTTTCATATTTCCGAAAATTCTTAGGATTGTTATGAGAGTTAGGAGTTTGAGATCAAAAGGAAGACCAAAACCTGTACCTTTGTCAAGTCTTCTAATTAAAGAGCTTTTGCACAATAGTAACACAGAAAATGTTCCGCCGTGTTTTTGTTCTACTAGACAGAAGTATGACAGAGTTTAGACAGATTTGTCCAGTTTTTTTAAGTGGTATTATAGTACAATACAAAAGTTTTATGTTTATATACTTTTTATAAATGAAGGAGACAATGAGAAATGACAGTTTTTAAAAGTGAATTGCCTAAAATTACAAAAATATTATCTTCTACTAATAAAAGTAGAATTACTGTTCATTTTCATTATTATCAAGTTTTAAGTGTAATACGAACCACTAAATTCGTTGGTATACGAACGAATTTGTTTGTATAACAGGGTTGATTATTGCCTTTAGGAATAAATTTTTTTTTTCCATTTAAATGAAACACCTTGTTTTAAATTTTATTTAAAATAATTCATTTTTCAAAAGATGGAATAACTGTTTACTAAATCATATATCTCTTACTTTGTAAATTAAATTTCAATTTAATAAAGTATATTAAATTTAGAACTTAATAAAGTTTTAAATGTTTTTTAATTAGAAATTTTTAGCTTTAAGGAAATACAAAATTCCTGTTTTAATCGTTATACATGTTCAAAAGTAAAATAAACTATGATATATAGTATGTATGTACTTTTTATATACATATCTTATGTTAGTTTTATTCTTATATATTTGTAAAAGAAACTAACTATAAATACGTGTATTGGTATGATGTAAAGTTATATCATATATATATATAAAAAAACAATATCAATTTGAAAAAAAAAAAAAAAAAAAAAAAGATTGATATACATATGTACATATATGTAAATACAGTAAAACCTGTATAAGCCGGAACCTCTAGGGACCGGTAAAAAATTCCGTATTGTACAGGTTTCCGGCTTATGGAGGGTGTCATGTATTTTCCAATGAAAATGTACCGTCTATATCTCTATTTTATTATAACAACACATAAAACAATTTTAAATTCAAAATTTATTTAATTAAATAAAGTTCACATATTCTATAAAATATAAAATACATATGTACTACATACATACTACATATGTATGTTTCAAAAATCTGAAAAAAAAACAAAACAAAACAAAACATAACAAGTAATGAAACTAAAGTATTCTTCATAAATTAACATAATTATAGCATAAAGCTAGAAAAAATTATATGTTCATATATTTTACTTTATATTTTAATTATAAAAAATGCACTTTACTCCTGAAAGAAGTCCAAAATGGTAGCTTGTTTTTTACTTTGTTTTAAGATATGATTTTGAATTTCTCTATTTACTGCATATGTCATATTTAAAATGTTTGTGTCTCCTACACTAAGAGCATAGTTTCTAACGACCTCCAATGCTTCTAAAACCTGTCTGCCAGAAACTTTTGCAATCTGATTTTCTGGCTGTTCTATTTCCTCATCTGATGAATTTATTATATTTTCATCAGTTTCAAATTCAAAATAAAAGTATAGAAACGCCTATGTTAAGTCAGCTGCACACTCCTTTACAAGGCAAAATGAACTGTTTACTGTCTTTGATTCAGTCTGTTTACATTTGCACCTTTTTGTTTTATGTCACGAAAAAACTTTATATAAAAAACGGTAATACATTTTATGTCCCTTTTTTATATGAAGTTTTTTCATGACAAAACAATAATGTGCAAATGTTAACAGGCTGATTTATGTACAGTCACTTGTTTCTTTCTTTTTTTCTTATGTTCACGAATAAAACAAAAGCGAATTGACGATTACGACAAGCTTTTGATGTGTAATGTCAAATAAGGCATTTTTGTTCGTTTTTTGTTCCTCCTTGCCGCTTTTTTAAATTTTTTTTTCCGGCTTAAAGAGGTTCTACAAACACAAATAAAGCATGTTTTACTATTCCGGGTTCGCGTTAGACAGGTTCCGGCTTATAGAGGGTTAATTTATATGAAAATGAACTTCAAAATCTCGGGACCGTAAAAATTTTCCGGCTTAGCCAGTATTCCGTCTTATAAAGGGTCCGGCTTATACAGGTTTTACTGTACATACCATTTCCTTGATAGAATTTCCATAGAAAAAGTGGTATTAGTTTAGATTTTTCTTGAATATAAGGTTTATCAGTATGATAATATAAGTATCTTATGTATGTAGGTCATAAGTGAAAAAAAAAATGTATAAAATTGAGGTTGATGGTTGTAAAAAAAAAAAACACTACAAGTATAAATAAATTGTATTGATAGTACATAATAGGATTTTTTTTTTTTAAATTCTAAAACAATCTTTTTTTTTTTTTCTAATTCAAAGTCAAAGTGTACATATACATATGTATGTATTTATGTTCATAATTTAATGAAAAATTTCATTTATGGTATATATATTTTTTTATACTTGTGTTTCATAAATTTATATTAAAAAACATTTGAATATGTTATATATGTACATACATAAATATATATATAACATCTCTTAACCTAATTTACAAATATGTATGTATGTCAAAAATTCTAAAGTTCTAGATCGTGTACTTTGATAATATTAATTTCTATACTTACTTTTTTCTCTTTTCTTTATTTTTTGCTTTTCCTTTGTGTTATTTAAAAATTTTCATATTTTAATATTTTGTATTTTTAAAATATTCATAAAATATTTTTTTTTCTCTATTATTTATAAACATGATTTATAAGTGTTTTAATATAGTACTTCACAAAAAAAAAAAAATAGAAAATTTACTCTAAGGAATTGTTTTTTTTTTTTTAATTAATTTTATTTTTTTCAAAAATTAATTTAAACTTATACACATACTTAATATTTGAACTAAAGCGTATAAATAATAATAACAGCCAATTTAACTACATTATATGTATGTATGTATATGTTGATGGGAGAAAAAAAAAACCCTTTTATAAGGATTAAAGTATATATTGCACTTGTATTCTTGTTACCTAGTTACTGTCATTCTATATGTCTGAATATACATACGATTTTATAAATATTTTTAAAATATCTATCTCATTGCATGCATAACAATCTCATGAAATTGTTTAAAAAAAAAAAATTTTAAAAAAATTTGCATCTTATAATGAAGTGAATGAGTTACTTGACAAAAATAGTTAACTTAGTATCACCATAACCTAAAATCATCACTATTTTCACATTTTTATAATTTTTACGTATAATATGTATAAATATGTGTATACTAGCATGTATGTTATATGTAATATTATTCACATATATTCGGTATTTGTCAATTTTACATCTTGTAAAGGAGGTGTAAAAATGAGGTGAATGTGAATATGAAAAAAATATACTGATACATATGTGTTAAACTCCTTCCATAATTTAAAAGGTAGAATAGCAACGTACATAATATGTATGTACAATATATAAATAATAATGAAAAAAAAAAGAAAAAAGAAAGAAAGAAAGATTCTTATGAAGAAGATATCTTTATTGTAATAAAAAAATTATGAAGTGTGGAAAATTCACTATTTTTTATATTTAATTTTTTTTAACATGAGGAAAAAAAAACAGGTGAAAAATTTTTCTTCTATAAAATTATGAAAAAATAAAGAGCAAATATATAAGATAAAAATTTTGATGTTACTATTTCACAATGTAATATGTATTAAAATGTATAAAAACTACCCTTTGGTATAAGGTGTAAGAGTTGTAGCATAATGCCCTAGTTCGACAGTAGAAATCTTTGGTATGTAATGTAAATTTTTTATTTTTTGTTCCTAATCTAATGATATTTTGGGATATTTTTTACTTTAAAAGTGGAGTGGATACTTCTGATAAGTTCCTGGTCGGCGTAAATGATAACTCGATGTAGACCCGTCAGAGTTGAAAAAAATAAATTTTGTCATTTTTTTTCTCAAGTGTTTTCTTTAATTTCTAAAAATATGAAATTTCCAAGATACAAAATTTTTCCATGGTTTAGACGATAGCTAATAGTATACAGAATAACGTCAAAAAAATTGACATTTGATTTTTGCCGCTTCAACTACAAAAGGTCCTGAATCAAAATCTATGTGGAATTTCGATTTCAAAATTTCATAGAATATTTTTGAAGATTTATATTTTCAAATGATATAAGCCAGAATGATCCCTTAAGATATTCTTAATTTTTTCGAAGATGTCACATTATATAATGTTATGTTACGGTTCCATATAACATGTTAAAAAAATTTTATGTAAATTTCATGATGTCTTCTTGAATTTATTTCTGTGTACTGTGTATAGTTTACTTTGGTGGAAGTTGATGTTAGTAGATAGAATTTCCTTTCAATGATAGTGAACATAAATGATAGCGCATTATTGTGAATGGTGTTGGTGGTTCAATAAACTGTACAATACAATGAATTTAATGTTTATATAAAAACGACGTATTGTTGTGTTCTATTATTTTGCTCTTTTTTCTTTTTCAACTTTTTAATATTCTTTTAAAGTATATTTTTACTTACTTCTTATACACAAATGGATTTTAGTTCACTAAAACTTTATATGTTAAAAATAATATCATTGTTTTTTGTTTTTCTATTAAATATTGAAATTATATTCAATGACCAAAGTTTTTATATTAAAAAAACAACATAATATGTACATAGACGCATATAGTAGGAGTAGAAATATAGATACTTTGAAAAGGACTAAGGATATGCAAAAAAAAAAAAATATATACAAACAAACAAAATTATATAATAATAATAATATGCAGCTGTTTCTTAAATTTAATATATGTATGTATATTGTATATTTATACTCATTTTTATATTCACATTTTTTTTAGTGTTATAGCTTTATAGGAGAAATCAATTTGGAAAAAAAAAAAACAAAAACATATTGTTACATTTGAATTGTATAATTTTTGTATTTTAAATTTTCTTTTATCCTGCTGTTGGCAATACATATGACCATATTATATACATAAGGATAAGAATTTTTTCTTTCCTGTCTTTTATGTTAAAAGGTATTTAAATTTTCTCTTAAAAATTTGTTTGACACTTTGAAAGGCAATTTATGTAACATATGTAAGTATTTATATATTCGTTAAATTTTCATATTTTATTAAGAAAAAAAAAAAGTATAACACATATAGTCGATTATCCTTGCATACATTTTCTTTAATTATCCTAATAATAAGTGTGTGTTAATTCCAAGAGACATCATTCACATTTAATTTCTATATATAAGTAAATCTGAATTCCCTATAAATACAGATGTGTCTGTGTCTGTTCTAAACTCATAATTTCATCATAAAACATGAATATGCACTTCATGTAAATTTTAAAATGCAACAAAACTTATTTTTCTCTATTTATATATATGCACATAAGTATATATATATGTAGGTATAGGTAATACAATTATTACAATAGTTTTCATATACATATTTTTGAGTGGGTGTTCTATGAATAACTTTTAGATAGTTGTTGACGTTTTGAGGTACCTATGCATTATTAGATTTGCATAAATTTAAAGTTTTCTTCAATTTTCTAATAATATAATTTAAATTAAAATATAATCTTTTTTCGTGTTATATTTATATCTTATCTAGAATTGTGTATTTTATACACATAGTAGATTATATGTAGTAACAAACACATTTAAACTTTTTTTTTTATTTTATTTTTTTTTTTTTTTGGAATTTGTAAAAGTTTTATACAATAAATCAAATATAATTTAAAAATCTTTTAAAATTAATTATAAAAGAAAGTTAAATGTCAAGATAATTTGTGTATAATTAAAATTGATGTAATTGAAAGGAAAAAATATAAAATTGTATTTTCATTTAATTTCCACAAAAATAAAATAGAAAAATAAAATGAAAAATTTAGTTTGTTTTTCCATCAATTTTTTTTTTTTATATTACATAATTGTTTGATTCTGGAAATAAATTTTATAATTTCTTTTTAAAAATAAAGTGGGGATTCAAATAAATTATCAAAGAATTTTTTGGAAAAAAGAAAAATATGTATTTATTAAAACGTTTTTAAGATTAAGTACATATAGTATGTACATACATATATCTATAATACAATATTTTTTCTCTTCTTCCCCTTATTTTTTCCCTTTTATTTTATTTTTTTAAGTGTCTCTTAGATAAGATGAAACAGCACATAAAAGCTGAAAATATTCTTTTATATTAAATGTTCAACCAACTAACACATAATATTGTATGTATGTATGTTCATTTTCTCTATGCCAAAGACAGATGCCAGAATAATTTTTATATAGAATTAAGATAATCCCGTTTTAAATAGATACGATTTAAAATCAGCAACGGCAGCAAGAAAAAAAAATTCTAAAAATAGAATTTTATCATGTTATACATACATATAAATATATCTATATAAATGTATATACATATACCTATATATAAGTACATGTATGTATTATGTATAAAATACGTGACTAAAGCTTTTTGGGCTTTGTTTTTTCAAAAAAAATTTTCGTTTTACTTTAAAATTATTTTTCAAAAGATTAAAAAAAAAGGAGGAATTTGTTCATTACAAAACCGATGTTAATTTATCTAAAATGTATTTTATCTTAAATTTACATAAGAAATAATATTCATTAGAATTATAATAATGTAATTGTATCGCATTATGTACACAATGAATACACAGAATAGAATTTTGTAATAATTATTAACACATTCTTTTGAAATCACATATTTTCTTAAAACAGAATTGATCCTAAATTTTTTATATTTGTTTTAAATTTGCAAACGACCTATGATATGCAACTCATTAGTTATATAAAAAAAAAACGAGCAAAAATTGGCAAAGAACCTTTTTCAATTTAGTTTATCATCTTGAATATGTGACGTATAAATTTAATTGGATGTAGAAAAATAGAATTTTTATTATTTCAGCTATGGTTTCAATGTTTATGAATATCATGTCCAATCACATTCAAAATCTGGGTTAGAGCGCTTTATAGGCTGTCTAAAAATAAGGGCGTAGTGACCGGAAAAATTATACAAAAAGCATTCTTGAACATCTGGAAGTGCTCGAAATATGTATATATGTTAGAAGTTGTATGTAAAATGATTAAACAAAGATTTCTGTCAACCATTAACATATCTGATATTATCTGTTTCGATATAAGTATTTGAAAAAAAAAAAAAAAAGAGTTCAAACAGGGATTTATTTTCTTCTGAAAGTATCTGTATCGATTACAAATTACTTGCATAATTCTTTATCCATAGAATTCCTTTAACTTTTATTCTCCGTTGCTTATTGCTATTGAACCTCAAGTATGACAAATATTTTTTTTTTACCATATGATTTTTTCTCAAAATCTCTTTTACAAGAGTATAATGTATATCAATATTAAAGTTCTAGTATAACCTAATATGTAGATAAAATTTAAAATTTTAAAATTTCAAGAAAATTCAAAAAATTTTCCACTCAAAAAAATTTCTAAAAATTTTTTTTACTGTGTAAATTGAATGCATAGCAGCATAAATATATTTAATTTTTCTCTCTTATCATCATTTTATTTTCATTTGTGTGTACACATTGTTTATGAAAAGTGATTCATTTACTAATTACCCTGCTTTTTTTTTAAAAAAAAAATATTTTTTTTAATGCGATTACTTTCCCAACAATTAAAGTTTTTAAGTGAAATTAAAATATCAAGGTAATAATATATATTAAATGAGAGTATCACACACAAAACAAAACTTTCTAGGGCATGACTAATAACATTTTATGAAATTACAAGTTGTTGTTTTTTTTTTTTTAAATATTTTATTTCAAATTAAATTACACAAAGTATTTTAGATATATGTATAAAAACAAAAAAAACAAAGAATGTAGGTAATCATCGGTAAGCATAAGATTTTCATATTGATTCACTTTTATTTGTAACGTTTTCCTTTATTATTATTATTATTTTTTTTTTCACTGATTATTTTCAATTCTATTTCAAAGTTTTTCATTGGAATTGTTACGAAAAATATATAATGAAATAGAAAATACAGTGTGGAAAAAATATCGTATGTATATGAGTTAGGGGGAAGACGATGTAATTGAACATAAATAAACATAAATTATAATAGTAATAGATAATGTTCTCGTATAATATTTGCAAATAAACAAAAGACTTTTTCTTTGAAGTGTGTAATATGACACTAATTAGTAATAATTTTTAAAAAAAAATTATTTTGTAATTAATTACATATGAAATACTGTTTTTTTTTTTTTAAAGTTGTAATGGGATTATGAGATATACTATTTAATTTATTTATTTATTTTTTTCCCTATAATTCATGTAATTCAACATTGTTTTCTATTTAAAATTCAATTATTTATTGTTTTTAATTTTATATACATATATATTTTTCTCTATATTATTTTCAGGTTACGCAAAAGACATTTCTGGAGTTGAAAGAGGTAAGTTAATATAAAAGTTTTTAACTTATCTATCTAAATAGGAAATTGAAATTATTTTGTTAAACATAATCTACAGATACAGATATAGAGAGTGAGATAGAAAAAATGTACATAGATACAAAATTTCTTAGTCACGTTTATTACGTGAATTTTTTCATTATTGGAAAAAATTTTACAAGAGAAGAAAAAACAACACACACACACACACAATTATTTATTGAATTTTTATTAAAAAAAAAATTTGCAATTTTTTTCGTACAAAATTTTTATGTTTAAAATTATTTTTTTTTTATTTATTGCCATATTTTCTTTCTTCACTTAAAAAAAAAAAATTAAATTGAATATCTTTTTATGTCTTTTTCATTTAAAAAAAATTTATTATAGTTATATAAAATAATATCATTTTCATTGAATGTTTATTGGATTGAAGATTGTTTTTTTCCCTTTTTAAAAATTTTTTCTTATAATCGATTTTGTATACAGGCAAAAATTTTATTTTTTCAAAATTAATGTTTAATTGTGTGTAAAATACTAAATAGATTTTGTGATAAAATAATACAAAAAAAAAAACAAGTTTCCGAAAATGGTAGAAATTGTGTGCGAATTTTTACGCTTTTTTATTATTATAATATTTTTAAAAATTTATAATCCTAATTTTTCGATTATCAATTATGTACATTCTTCGTTTTGAATTATTATTATTTTTTCTGTTTTGTAATTTAGTGTTATTTATTTAATTTAAAATTAGATATGTAATTCAATGTTAAAGATTAAATATGATTTTCTTTTAAACTAATTTTAATCTAATACATTCGTTTCAATGGTACTTCATGTAATTACACACATATACAATTATAAATAAAATTACAAAGGATAATAAATTTGAAAAAAAAAAAAAAAAAACATACTTGATTTCATTATCCTTTATTTCCTGAATGATTTAAAATTTAAGAATTAATGAAAAGAATGTTAACATTCAAAATAAAGAAAAACATAAATCCTTTTCAAGTGTTTTTTCATATTATTTATAATTTTTTTATTCTTTTTCAGTATGAAGGATTTATAAAAGGGATTTTAAATGAATATTTTGTTGCTTTTTTTTTTTTTTGTAATTTATTTTTTCGTTATATTCTTTTTTCTTATATTGAAAATAATTTTGTTATTTAATCTTACACTCTTTTGTTTTTTGTTTTTATAATGAAACAAATGATTAAATCGAACGAAAGAGTGAAGAGCAAAGCATACCCGCGCAATCTATTGAATAATTCGTATATTTTTTGTTTTCTTGTTTAAAACAAGATAACCAAGTATTTTTACTACCACGCAAAACAAAACGGAAAAAACATTGATATTGAAACAAAACATTAAATGAGATTCTTATGAAGATTGTATCTTTTTTTTTTGTATATATGTATGTACATATGTTTTGCTTTTTAAATGTAAAATATTAAAAAGAAAGCACTTATTCAAATGAGGCGTATTTTTCAAAATTGCTTCCTTGTTTAAATAATTTAAAAGAAAAGTTTTAAATATATCTATTGATTTATAATTTTAGAAAATAATAAATAAAAACAAGATGTCTATTTTGAATTGTGAACTATTTTTTTTTGTGTAAATAAAATTCATTTAAAATTTCTCCAACAATTTTTCCATAAAAATTAAGATTCCAGAATTTTTGAAAATGGATAGCTCATGCACCTGTACATGTGTGTGTGTGTATGTGTGTGTGTGTGTGTGTGATAAATTATACGAAATGAATGTCCACACATAAATATAAAGTATGTACACATATTATGCATATCGCTTCAAGGAAGAAAATTATACTTTTTTTTTTTTTGGTTATTTTTAACGTGATGTGCGATGAAATTTCCAAAAATTTTTCCACCACATACAATGTGTATGTTTGTAATACGAAAAACCTAACTTATTTTTTATATTGTTTTATATTTATGTACGCGTATACATAACTACTTTAATGTGGTTTCAGTGGTTACTATCATTCTTGAGGATTATTTTCATATTTTTTCTCTTCTTTTACTACATATTAATTTTTTTATTATATTTTCATTATTTTTTTTTCTTTTGTACGTAGCTTATGGAATAGTTTAGATAGTAAAAATATATTATATGTATTTAAACGTTATTTTTCCATTGAGAAAATTTATTTATTATTTTTTTTTTTAAATTAAAAAAATAAAAATGAAGAGATAGAATATAGAAAAAGGACTATTAAATAGAAGAAAGAAAAGAAAAAAAAAAAGAATTATGATAGCTACAACAACGTGCATATGTGAACTACCATACCTTGCAAATCATAAATAAATGTTTTTTTTTTTTTTTTTAATTTTTCAGTATTTTTTCATATGTTATATGATATGTATATTCTGTATATGTAAAAATGTATGTAATTTAATGTATGAAATATGAATCCTTTTTTTTTTCAACATATATTCAGTTAAAATGAATAAAACACATAAAATAACATATCATATTAATGAAATATGAAAATATATAAGGGAAGAAATACTAGAAAATGAAATATAAAAAAAATAAAAATATCAAGAAATGTTTAACTATCTTATTATATATATTTTATGAATGAATAGATACTAAAAGAAGAAGCACATAGCTCATTACTATGTAGTCCTCAGAATTTAAATTATGATCACCATCAAGTTTCCTTTTTCTTTTTATTCATTTTATTTTAGTTTTTTTCATCATCATTTTTCATATTTTATTTTACTTTTTCTTTTTTTTTTTCAATTCTATTTTCATTTTATTTCATTAAAAAAAAAAAAAAATTACAGAAGAAAAAGAAAATGTAATTTATATGATTTTATATAAAAAAAATATTGAAGAAAAAAAAAATATATAACAGAAAGAATGAGAGAAAGTACTTTTTTATTAAAAAATGTGAAATAATTTATTTGTCATGCGAAATCATTAGAGAAATTAAAAAGAAGTTGAAAAATATTATATATGTATATTATACATATAATGTATTCAGACAGATATAAAATGTTGTCACATTTTCAAAAAAGCATTTTAATAAATTAAATGGGTATACATGTGAAAATATTACACAGTATGTTTCAGACAACTTGTAAAAAAAAAAAAAACAAAAAACGAAAAATAGACAAAAAATTTAATAAAAAAATTTATAAACAAAGTGTAAATTTCATTGAAGCCAGTAAGTTTCCTGTTTACGGAAACAGATTTATTATTTTTGAAGTTTTTGCTGATTATGGTAAAAAATATCCAAAATTGTCAAATTTTTGGTGCAATTTGTTAACTTTTTTATCACATTAATGATTTCAATAACCACGATATAAATCGTAAGATTTGAAATTAAGAAAAAAAAAATGCTTTCAAAAAACTTCCAGTCCTGATATGGTTAATTTACCTCTCATTTTTCCATGTCATGTAACGTTTCCTTAATCTTGTCGAGAACTTCATATAGTTAATTTTTTTTTTTTTTTTTTGAGTTTCCGGAAGCATCCTGTACGTGAATATCATATTTTCCGAGAAAAAATGTGTGCAAGTACAATAACAAATTTGTTTTACTCCACATGCCACTCCAAATAAAAAATAAAAAAAACAAAATTTAATATTACTTATAAATAAATTTTGCTGTAAAAGAATTTTAGAAAAATAAAATATTAATCTGTACACCATGAATGTCCTTCGCAGGCAATATAATTTTTTGAAATTCAATAGATACATATTTTTTTTTCCAAATTAAAAATTGTTAAGATAATCAAGTTCGTTACATTTTTTTTTTTTATTTGGCACTTTCGGCAAGAATCATTTTCATTCGATGCAGTTGCAATATGTCATGTCTGAAATAAAAAAAAAAAAACTAGTCGTCTTTTGAATGTTCGATTATGTACAAAACAAAATGTATAATTGTTAATTAAAGATAGTACAATTTTTCTGAAAATATTGTATTCGAATGTAATGACCTTATAAAAAACAACAATGGTGTATTTATTTCTTATTTTTCCTTTAAAAATTTTCCGTTTTTATGTCAATAATTGATTACATATCGATTTTAAAAACCACCAGATGAAAACCTCACTATTTGTTTCTATAAATTTGCTTCATTTAAATTGTAACAAATTTACAAATTTACCTTGTAGTTATTAGTGTATGTATACATGCTTACTTACTTACATATGTAGTTGTTCACAATTTAGTATGTACAAATTGAAATTAATCGATTCAGGAAATTTCATTAATTTGCTAAATTTTCAATGGGGATTTTTCGAGACAGTTTTATCACAAATCATTTATGTAAGTTAAGAATATTTCTCTTCAAATATATTCTCAAATGTATTTTAGTCAATAATGAAAATACAATTGAAATTCTGTACACGAATATCTTTTAGCTTCGTTTTTTTTGTTTTTTTTTCACAGTGAATATTTGAACTTGAAGTTTTTTTTTTTTTTTCATTTTTGTGTTTTTACATATTTTAAAAATAGAGGGAAACAACAAGGTACCTTTGGTTACTTTTTTTCTTGTTCTGTGCAAAAATTTATCTTTTTTATTATTTGACTTATGACTAACGTCAACCACTGATAATTTAGTATAAATTGCTAGAAAGAAAAAAAAAAAGGGAAAGATATAAAAGATTACCAGAGAATGTCAACAATGACAGAAGAAAAAATACATAAAATTTTGATAAATTCCAGGTCGTAATACTTAACAGTAAATTCATGATTTTATATATGAAATGTTTTTTTTTTGTCTTCTCGAATTTCAATTTCTTATCATATTTTAAAGATCTCTCATTCTTTGTGTTTGTTTTTTTTTTAACGATGTGAATAAAATCCTGTTAAAATAAAAATGGATAAGTCAACTAACCATACATACATGAAAATATTTCATTGGATGAAAAATAACGATAATTTTGTGTGCTCTGTTTTGTAAGTTAACTAGTTGAAAAAAAAGAAGAAAAGGACACATAAGGATAATAATATATATTGATGGTGGTCAAACACCTGTATATAATAGGATTATCAGAAAAATTTTTTTGCACCAGAGTGTATAGTATTCGGTTCGCTGACCACCATCATAATATGTACATATGTATATACTTACATTACTATATGTGTGTTTGAAAAGACAAAAAAAAAAAAAAAAAAAAAAGGACAAAAAAGGAAAAATTTATTCTATAACGTATGTTATGTAATAGAGTGTGTTTTTCAGTTCGAATATCATACAAACAATATAAAGTGAAAAGAACTGAAAAGTACCTACAAGTAGAACATAGAAAATTGAGTTTTTTATAATATGTGTGAAATTACTCAACCAGGTGTAAAAATTTTTTTAGTTCATTCGAAGGAAAGCTGTATTTATATACATATATCACATGTTATATATGTACATATATATGTATATACATATACTAATATTATAGAAAGTAAATTAATTTTACATTACATTAAAACCACAACATAAAAGGTTAAGGAACACTTTTATTGTATCTCTTGTGAATTTTAAGTCCTTAAATTCATTATTGCTTCTATTTTATTATTTTTATTTTTTGTATTCACCTACTTTTGTTTTTTGTTTTTGTTATTGTTTTATTTCTTCTTCTTCATTTTTGTTCTTTTTTAAATTCTGTATATGATACCACAACAAAGGTATTTTGTGTGATCATATATAGTGTATAAAAATGAATTAACCTCATATACAGATTTTATATAATGAACAATCTTTTTATAATTCATTATTACATAACATGGTTTCGTTTTCAACTTTTATATAACAAACCCTAAAGACCAATCTTTGGTTTACCTATTAAAGGTGAGGTGAGTATGTCATCAGCTTTATAACACTTTTTTTAGATTTCCTTTTTTTTGTACTTTTAAATTTGGTTCAGCTTTAGATTAGTGGATATAGTATGTTCTTCATACGATAATACGTGTTTTACCAGATTTACAGTATAAAAACCTTGTTCTGTAAAACACTTTTATGCTTTTAAACCGTTTGAAAAACAAAGAACACAAAAAAAAAAGAAAGAAAAAGCTTAAAAAAAGGAAAAAAACAGGAAGAAAAAAAAACCAAAAACACAATCATCAATAGTGGTATGGGGATTAGGGATTATGGGAGTTTGTTGCTAAAGGTTATATTATTATGTACATATGTACGTATATGTATGTGTAGAATTAGGCATTATATGGTAAAGATAGTCGAAAGAACTGATGATATAGCTGTATAAGATTGCGGAAAAGTGAGGGTAATAAGTGGAACATATAAGTTTGAAAAAAAGGATATGATTTAAGGTATTATCCAGCAACAATTACAAGAAAAAAAGAAAACGAAGATATACCTGCATACATACATACTGAATATGTAATTTAATTGAACCGTTGAATGTTAGTTTAACTGAGCGCATGATTTGATTAAAGTGCAATGTCCCTTTTTCAAACATTTTCAATAAATATGTAGGTATGTGTATATATATACGTACTTATAAATATATATGATACGTATATTTATTTGTATTTGCGCTAATCATATACACACTTAGGAAAACATCAGGTAAATTGCATATTATATTTTATACAGTTAAGCAATAATTCGTTTTTCCGGCATGACTATATAAAAATTGTATTATGTATTAGAATGAATTTTAACTGTATAATATATGATGTTTACTTATATTATTATAACATACATATATGTTCACATGTGTGTATATATTTAATATACAGGTATATAACGAGAAAAGATTTATAAAGTTCATGAAAAATTTTTATGACAGATTTTGTGAAAATTTTGCTGATGTTGCAATGAGAAAACATGTTTCACAAAATTGTGCAAATACAAATTCATGTATTCGGACAAAAAAAAAAAAAAAAGAGAAAAGAGAAAAATATATAAAAAAAACAAGAAGAGAAATCATAGATATTTTGAAAATTAACATAACATTTTGAAAGATATAAGCATAAAAGTGATATAAATAACTAAAAACTAATGGCGTTTAGCCATATATTTTCATTGAATAGGTAAATTTTGTATTATGGAGTATATGAGATTAAAATTCGTTCCAAAGATTTGAAAAACCTAAATATTTATCACAGGATATGAAAATTATTGCTTTGCCATTCGGCATAGAAAATGTAGCTATAAATTGAACAAAAATTTTCTGAATCGATTGTGTGATGTACATTTCATTTGTTATTTTTGTTGTTGTTATTTATCTGTGGTTTAAATCAATTAGTTTCATTTGATGCGTACATTTCTCTTTATAATACATGCTTGTGTTTATGATTTCACTATTACACTGGAATGATTGAATAAAGAAAAAAAAAAAAAAATTTGAATATTACGGCCAACTAATTGGAAACACTTTGTGCCATTAAAAACAAATGGGTTTATTTTTTTATTTAAAAATCCTTTCCTCCTGTATGTTTTTATTTTTTACCACTGCTGTAGTGGTTCTGCTTCCCACGGCTTTTTAATTTTAACTGATTTTCCGGAACCTCAAAAAATCTGTGAAATTACGTTGTGAAGCAGTTTTACTCAAAATGGATTTCCAAAAAATATTAAAATTAAGTAGTACATAATAGAACAATAATTATTTGTTTAAAATTAGAGAAGAAAATAAAATAACATGTATTTTTAAAAAAATATAGAAATGTTTCCATTTAGTTGTCCGCACCCTTTTCTAATATTTCAGTTACCTGCTTTTGGGAAGACCCAAAAATTCTATTGTAATTACATTTTTTTAAAAACAATACATGAACTAATCAAAAAATAAAAACATACAGGAGGTAAAGATTTTTGAATAAAAAATATAACCGTTTATTGTTTGTGACACAAGGTGTTTCCAATTAGTTGGCCGTAGCTGTATGTACATACTTTCGAGAAAACACATGTTAACTTTTTCAAACAGAATTTATTCTTGTTTATTGGTGATTGTGATGTTTGTTTACGATTATTTTCTGGACAAAAATACTTTTCACCAAACTGAATTTTTCAAGTAATTTGATTTTTGAACTTCAATTTACGTTCAGCAGATGACTACAAATAAAAACTATAAACTTTGTAAGAGTCCTTTTTTTTCTTGGTAATTGTGCTACGTATTCTAAATACTACTTGATCATCATCAATAAGGTTTTCAGTTGGCTTTTAAAAGTTTTGAAAGGAAAAGGGAAATGATTTTTTGAATCAAACAAAAAGAAAATTAAGCTCTGAAATTTTATGTCCTTTCAATATTCTTTTTATTTTATTTTTTTGAAGAAGAATTTTAAAAATATTTAGTTCTAATTTTTTTTTTTTTTATTAAATTTTTGTGGATAAATTTCTTTTGTTCGAAGAATCAAAAAAAAAAAAAAAAGTAGTACATACATATATTTAATCTTCAATTTTAAAAGTTTAAAAATGATATAAAATTTTATGCGATTATCTAAAGAAAAAGTTAAAAGAATGAAAAAGCTTGGAAAAAAAAAATCCTGAAAAAAAGAAAATAGAAAAGAAATTTAATATAATCTTGATTATCATAATCTGAAGAAGTGTTTAACGAACTCAGTGTTGTTCACTAAATTTTTTTTTATAACTGGATTTATGCGACAAGTAAGTGTAATAATCAAAAGGCAAGGTAGGATTTGTATCCTTGGGAAATGATAAAAAAGGAAGAAGAATTTGTGTTACGAAAAAAAAAATAATAATAAAAGAATGGAATTTTATTATAAAGCACTGCAGTAGATTATACATGTAAGTCGATTTATCCTTATATCTACAAGAGTATAGAGAGATGTATAGTAGGTGAATTGAAATTTCATCAAATGAACATTTTATTTTCTTCTTTTTTTAAACATACGTATATATGTACATACATATCTTTTCCTTCATTGCAATTATCAAGTACTCAATTTAAGTTCGTGTAAATTGAGGACAAAATGAAATATCTAGAAGAAAAAGAAGAAGAATAATAAGAAGAAAAAAACAAAAAAAAAAAACAAAAGAGTAAATCCTGTGGGCAAATCAAGATGACAATGATAATGCTGATGAACAATGCTATATTCTATAGGAATAGATATTTGTATGAATACTTACTATTATATAGATTGTACATTGTAATTGTAGTATTACTTATATTTAGATATTTGACCAGATTCTCTAGAATTTCTTATCTTTTTGGCTATATATTAATAAATGACTACTATTCAAGTTTATTTTTGTTCATGTAGCTATGTTATGATGTAAAATATGTACATGAAAAGAATAATTTAAAAAAAAAAAAAAAATAAGAGCCAAAAGCTTGATAATATTGATTGAAATCGAGTACATTGGTTTGTTTATTTGAGTATAGCCTCAATAAATATTATACCAGGTAGAATTTTTTCTGTATTTAGATACAAGATTTTGTATATTTTACTTATAATGTGTACCTGTGTACATGAACATTGTGAATTTTATGAAATTTCATAGATAAATGTACTTATAATCGAAAATAAGAAAATAGATGAGAAAAGAAAAAACGATAAAAAGGAAAATTAATGAAGTACTTTTGAAAATGAGAAGCAACGTAAATGAAAAAAAAAAAAAAGAAATCAAAAAGCCTAAAGCAATATTAAAACATATACTTATACATAAAAGGACTACAAGGAATTAAATAAAAATAACGGTAGAATATTCAATATATATATATATGTATTTTTTTAATACAAAAAATGAAGTAATAAAAATATCTACTCGAAATGTGATAAAAGAAAATTCATACTTGATTATTTTTCTCTTTCTTGTTTTGTACCTAAGAATCTGTGGAAAAGATATTATTTGTAAATTTCTTTGTATAAATTGTAATTGTGGTTGGTTGTATCATAAATTTATACATATAGGTATGTATGTATGTACTATTTATATTCGCGTTTGTTTTCTTTTTGTACAATAGTAAGGAAAAAATTAAGTATAAGAGATGCTTGTTAACGTTTAAAGGTTTAATGATGCGATAGAAATTTAATGATGTCACTTTAATGGATATAGATGAATATAAAACCGTTTCTCACAAAAGTATAGTACAATATTTTACTTATATTATGTATAAGCTTTGGGTGGCTGTGGGTGTATATATTTTATGTAAAAAGATTTTTTTTTTTTCAATCTTTTTCTGCTGGTCTGTTTTAAATATTATATGTATGTATATGTATACCTACACTTTTTGATTTTTCGTATTTTGTTTCTTTATGTTTTTTTTTTTTTTGTATTCTTTTCCTTTATTATTTCTCTATCATTTTTATTTTATTTATTTTTTTTTTACTCGTGTTCTATGTTAGAATTTTGTGTTAACTGATGTGAAAAGATAATTTACAATGATGAAAAAATAAGGATAATAAAATGTAAGGTATTATATTATAATATATATAGTTAAAGAAAAAAGACATAGATAATGATGAAACAGTAGTTCAGTAGTGTGATGTTGTTAAATATACATGATAAGTAGAAAATTATATAAATTGTGCGTTTTTCTTTTTTATATATATGTACATACAAACATTCAGATATAGATACAGATACCTACTTCATAGAGTTAAAATGAAAACTTTATGAAAAATGAATGGAAATATCATTAATTCTGAAATGAGAAGAAAATTTAATTTAAAAACAAAATATACACCAGCCAGTAAAAAAAATATAACAAAAAAAAAAAAAAAAGTAAAAAAAAAAAAAAAAAAAAAGATATATGATAAAAAAAAATAATTTTTTTTTGGCATTGTTCCGATAAATGAAAATGAAAGAGGAAACAGAAACAAAATATACATATATTTTTTTTTCGCTTTTTATCTGATTTTTTATTTTATTTTTTTATTTTTGTAATTTATATAAACTGCATAATGATGTGTACAACACAATGTTTTATATATCGAAATACTTTATAGATAAATAGTTTTTTTTTTGTTTTTTATTTTTGTATATATTGTTTTTTTTTTGTTTGTGTTATTTTGTTTTTTTTTTTGTTGAGGACAATCGTAATTATTTTCCGCATTAATTAATATTTTTATGTTTATATTTTATAGATAATAATTTAATTTAAAAGATGAATTTTTAAATGTTCAAATAATAAATTTATTTATAATTAAAAAAAAAATTACAAAAAAAAAAAGATACAAAAATAAAATAAAGGCAGTGATAATGTAATTAATTAAAATGATGATAGATAAAGTGATCGCAGACATTTTGTCTAATAAATAAATATTTTGTTTTGTTTATATTATTTAATTTTCATGTTTTTAGATACATGATGATTCATATATCATTTTCATATGTTAAATTATAATAGGAGTATAAAATATGGGATGGGAAAGGTTAATCAACTTCTTTGTTATCGACCTTGACTTTGAAGCTATAATGAAGTTTAATATTCATCACATAATATGTGATATTGTATCTTGAAGCCCTTATGTTAAAATATACAATGTATCATTATTTAAAATAAAAAAAAACACTATAAAATCATCAGTTTAAGATCATTAAACTTTTACACATACTATATAATCTTCATTGTATTATATTCAAAAACTGGATTTTGTTAGATTAGGCCGGTTAAGTCTTTTATAATGAAGTACAGATATCAAGAGGCGGAGTAGTTTTACTTAGAAAATAAAAAACAATGCTTATAAACAGACGATGGGGAGTATCTTGTATCTGGTATCTTTTTCTTCTTTTTCCATAAATTCTAGTAAATCTTAACATACAATGTTACATGCTATTAAAGATTTTTTAATATAACATGTGTTGTACAAACTCTTAAAAAAAAAATATATATATATTTTATTTTGTTTTATGGAAAAAATATATTTGAAAAATGAAACGAAATTGATTAGCAAAAAAATGGCGAATACATTTTTAATTTACATTTTTATAGAAAGTGGCAAAAAAAAAAAAAAAAAACATTTATTAGAATACAAACATTTAAAGTATATAAGTAATTTCATATTAATAAATTTTTGTTTTTATATACGAGTATCTTAATTGAAATTCGCCTGTGAAATAGATATTAAAAAATGTATCATCTGAAAAATTAATGAATTTTTCGCATGTCTATAGAAAATTTTTTTTTATTTATCTATGATGATGTTGTTCTTGTTCATATTTTCATTTCGTTTTCCGAATATAAAGGAAAAAAAAAGTAACAGTAAAAAAAGGAAAACTCGTAAAATTTCTCATAAATTTATAATGGTACTTACTTTTTTATATTTTTATTTATTTATTTTTTTATTATTATTTTTTTTTCGGTACTGATAAAGTACAATATTATTTTTTTTTTTTACATTATCAAGTTTAAAATTATAGAAAAAAATGTAGCAGTAAAAAGCTTTAAAAAAAAGAACAAAAAAAAAAAAGAAAAATAAAATATATTAAAAAATTAACAAGTATGGTATATATGTATGATACATATCTATCTACTAACTAAATGAGTAATTCATGTTTTTATTTTATACCCAAAAAAAAAAAAATGTTTTTTTTTTCAATCCTGTTTAATGAGCAATTTGTCCTTCTATTCAGATTTGGAACAAGTATACGTATACTGTATATATACATACATATATACATATACATATTTCTTCTAAATATACTTTTGATACTGAAACTTTTTTTCTCCCTCTTTTCTTAATAATTTTATATTCTTTTTCTTTAGATTTAAAAAAAAAATAATAGAAACTGATGCTTTCTTAAAAAATTTAAGTAGAAAATAACAAACAACATTTAAAATAAAATAATAAGAACAACATAATATAATTAGTATGAAAAAAAAAATTGAGAAAAAAATTGATTAAATTACATTGTGAAAGTTGTGTTTTCATTTAAATTAAAGATTTTTTTTTTTCACTAAAAAATGTCTGTTATTCAAAATTTAAAAAAAAAAAAAGAAAAGTAGATGAAATTTTTTGAAAAAAATTGAACTTATATTTTTAAATGAAATTTCATAGGATAAAAAAAAAACAAATTCTATCTTATGAAATTTAATTTTAAATTAATTATGAAGATAGAATTTTAAATATATTTGTTTTTTTTATATTTTCATTTTTAAAGAAGCTTAAAACTTTAATTCAACAAAATAATAAATTCAAATTTAAATTTTTATGGTAAAAAGTATTATAAGTATATATCTCTTCCTATTAATTTTGTATGTGTGTGTGTGTGTATTTATATCATTTTCCTATTTCAGATATCTTTCTAAATCAATTAAAACTCTAGCAATTACTTAATTAACATTTCAACCATGAATATAAAGTTTAACAAAAAAAAGTTTCTTACTTTATTTTTACTTTTATATATACGTATGTACTTTTATATGTATATATACATATGTATTTTTTTTTTCGTGTTCCTTGATAAAAATAAGAAAAAAAAAAAGGATTTATAAGTTCAACAAATTTTCCGTATTAAATTTTATTTTCTTTTCACGTTGTTTTTTTATATATTAAAGTTCACATTGTACATATTCTATATATGTATGTACATAGATACATAAGTATATGTACACTTTTGAAAAATTTATGTATGTATTTTTATTAGTTTTTTTTTTATATTTGAATTTGAAATTGAGTTTATATATCAGTCAGTCATTTAGTATTATATTTCTGAAATAAAAAAGACAACATATACGAGTATAAAGTAGTATAAAAAGTTCCTAAACTATACAACCAGACAATAAAGAATAACTTATCTTGATTGTTATAACTTAAGTTTCATTTGTATTTTATAAGTAATAATAAAGTCTTATGTAAAGCAATTTCCTACTTTTATATCTAACCTTTATTTTAATAGTAATTTTTGTTTTACGAAATATACGAAATGTACAAAGTTAAATTGTATTCGAAACCATTGAGAATTTTATAAATATGTACAAGAATACTTATGTGAATTTATAGATTCACAGAAAATAATTTAGTCTTATTTTTTATTTTGAAAGGACATGTATTATTTCTCATTTGTAAAATTGAAATATAAGATAAAGTTTTTCGAATTGTTATGTTATAAAATAATTTTTACAGTAATTTTAATAACTTATGTTGTATTTACGAAATGTTTTTTTTTTTGTTTTTTTCCTTGATGAATTTGTACAAATTGTAACACAAAAATGTAATACATTTTTAGAAAGTTCAAAAATCGAGATTTTCAGATTATAGGTTGAAAATATTCACACATATGTATTTTTTTTCTTCACTTTTCAAAATCATTTCTTTAAAATGTGCATTCAAAGTATCCCGAAAATAACTGAAATAAGTTTTAACTTATAAAACTTAAACTTTTTATCACAGTTTTTTCTTTTTTAAGTGAATTAAATCACTGTGCATAATTCAATATTTTGATTAATTTTCGCTAGTTTTTTTTTTGTATGACTTACACTTACAATATATAAGATTGTTTGAGAATGAAATTCCTAAATGTAAAATTCATAAAATCATCAATTTCTCTTTTTTTTTTTTTTTTTTTTTTAAAAAAAAACGAGTGTTTGAAATGGAGAGCAATAAAAAAAATAAACTGTGATATTTTCTAATTCCCTTCTTCCTTTTTCTAAATAAAGGATCAAAAAACGTTTAAATTGAAAAAAAAAAGATGAACACGAAAAAGTGTTGTGCATGTTCCAACATAACTTCGTTGCTTTAGATAGTTCCTTTTTTATTTATTCATACATAAAATTTTTCCTGTTTTTTTTTTTTGTTTTCGAATATAAAACAAAGATGGTTTCCTTTAGGGAGCAGTTCTTTTTTAAAAAGGATATCATATATTTTCTTGGGATCAGTATAAAAGTTTTAGAGATGAATTTAGTTTGCAATTTTTTTTTGTCGTCCGTTCAGTGGCTTTCATGAAACAAAGGGTGTAGTAACTATTTAAATGTGTGTATATATTTGTGAATTAAATATAACGGAGAAAAACTTAAAAAACAGATGAAAAAAAAAACATAAACAGAAAAAGACGAAGAAATTTTAAAATATTTAAACTATTTAAATAAAATTACACAGATTAAAGAGAAAATTTTCAAAAATAAAAAAATAAAAAAAAAACATGAAGAAAAAAAAATCATAAGTTAACAACGTTGTTATTTTTAATTTTTTAAATAAGAATATTACAGATTCCTTTTAAAACTGAAATAAAATAACTTAGGTTAAGTTCTTTATTCTCTTTATTTTGAAAGAAAAGTGAATAATTTTATGATAAGGTAAAATAAAATTAAATTAAAAAAAAAAAAAAAACAAGAAAAATATATTGCATATTCGCGCAAATACATAAAACTTAGTAAAGGATTAAATTCTTCATAAAATTGAATATGAAATTCTTGAAAATCTTTTCATATATGTATGTATTTATGTATGTATATATATGTATATTCTTTGCAAAAAGGGATAAAAGCAAAGGTATTTTCTTGAAGCTTTCTTTTCTTTTAAATCTAAATTTTATTTATTCCTTTCATAAAACAATGAAAAAAAAAAAAAATCTGATATGTCGGGTTTGAAAAAATAATAAAAAATAAATATACATACGTTAGCTGTATAAAATCTAAGGATAAAAAAATCCTCTTCATTCTTGTTTTTTCTTCTCTTAATTTTTTTTGTTTTTTTTGGAAAATTTCACACAATGTGATTACAATCTTTGTATATTATTGTTGTATGTATTAGGGTTATTCATACAGCAGAGAGTATAATATGAGTAATATGTATTTTTTCTAAATTTTTTTTTTGTTGCTTTTGTTGTTGTTGTTTTTGTATTTTTATTTGAAAAATACTTTAAGCTTCTCTATATACTTATATTGTTTTGTTTATTTACTTTGAAAACAAAAATGAATAAAGAGTAAAATTTTGTGGTAACTTTTCTTGTATGCTTGTGTTTTGTTTATTACAAATATTGTTGTTATTTTTACTTAACTTTTTTTTATTGTTATTTTATTTTTTTTTTTTTTTTGATATTTTTATTCAGATAAAGTTATGTTTTTATTTTTTCTTTTTTATTTTCATTTTATTTATTTTTTTGTTAAATTAACCAGGCATAATATGTATGTATTTTAATTTTATAAAAATTTAGAAAATTATCAAAAAGGAAAAAAAAAAAGACAAAAAATGAAAGGATTTTTTAAATATGGGGAATTCCATTTTGTAACGGGTGTGACATGCTGACTCTTAAATATTGAAAACTCGTAGAGCAATTGCACTCTGATTAAACTTGAATGTTCCTAATATGCCCTCTAGTGACAGCAAACGACGGCTACGATAAAACAGAAAATTTCAAATATTCTTAATCAGAATCGTCATTTTAGTAGCGTAACGGGTGTGACGCTGAAGATTTTGAATTTCACGGATTTTCGTCTATTTCACTGAATATCATAAAATTTTCATATAAACAATTCTAAAAATTATTTTTAATTATACTGTAGAAACTTGAAAGAATCTTTTGGAAAAATTTGACGAGAAACAATGCAATACTTTTTTCATAATTAAAAAAAAGAAATGTAACGGGTGTGACATATTTTGTAACGGGTGTGACAGCGAAACGAATTTCTACTGAAAAGTAGCAAACATTTTGTTTTTAATACTGTTCTTCATCGTGATATCGTAAATAATTTAATACTAGATACACCAAAAATTGATATATACCTATCTCTACCAGCTTTATTAATATTAATTTTAAGGAAAAAAGTGGTCGATTTGCGTGGAATTCTCCATATGTATTTGAGAAAAAAAAAAAAAATACAATAATAAATTAAATTTTTTTTTTAGAAAATGATATGTGGGACAAAAATCTTATATGTAGCTATTAGGAAAAGAAGATATGTATTTATTATTCAAAGAAGTTTGAAATGTTTCAGATAATCAGATGCGGGTCATGATGTATATGATATGTTAAAAAAGAATGTCATACATATGTATATGTAAATTTTTTTTTTTGAAAAACTTTGTTTTATCTAGTTACAGAATTAAGGCTCTTTTTTTTTTTTTTTTAAAAAAAAAGAAAAAACTTTTTTGAATGAATAAATAAAAATGTTGTTTTGTAATTTATATTTTTATTTGCCTAGTTCAGGATTTAATTTTTTTTACATCTAAAATTGAAAAGGACTCCAGTATTATATTTTTTTTTAATTAAAATTTTCAGGTATACATAAGTTTATGTCATTTATGTGCTAAAAAATAAAATAAAATTGTTAAAACATTTTAAATGTTGAAATTACGAAAAAAATATGTTGAAAATAAAATAAAAATATCTACCAACTATAATTTTTTTTTTTTCATACGATTATTTTCAAATTTACTATATTATGTAATAAAATAAACGAAAAAAAAAAAAATAAGAAGGAAATACAAAATGAAAATGAAAATAAAATCAAAGCTTTATAGAGAGTCAGTCAGAATATAATTTGAAATAGGATAAAAAGGATATACATACAATAGTGAAAAAGTTAGTGATATACATATACATATATACAAATATACACCGACAGGAATGAAAAATCATATAGATTTGAATAGGTTTTAGTATATCCTAAAGTTTTATATTATGAGAATATATTCCAACAAGTATTAAAAGAATAAAAAAAAAAGTTGGTTTTTTTTTTTTCAAATGAAAAGTCAAAGTTTTCTATAATATTTTTGTCTGTTATCATCGTGAAACCAACCCTACATTAAATTATTTTGTTTATATGCGATTGTACGTATCCGCCTCGTATTTTGTATCCACCAGGAATAACAGACTATTTTATGAGTTTGTGATTTTGGAAAAAAAAAAAAAAAAAAAAAAAAAACTATTTTTCTATAATTTTTTCAACATTTTTTATGTATAATATTCCTTTTTTATTATTTGCAATGTTGAAATTCTGAAGATTGTTATTTTGTTGAACATTATAGTCCAAAGGATTTAAATGAAAATGTGGGTTTAAATACTCCTGCATATTTTGTTACAGAGGATGTATTTACGTACATTTTGTTCTTGTTCGAAAATAATTCTAGTACTTTTTTTTTAAAAATATGTATATATATATATTTTTTTCTTATATATCCATTGTCCTTGTATATATATAACTATATTCACATAGAGCCCTTTTATCTGTAATGAAGAATGGATAGCAGAATGAAATGAATACTATTATACTTCATATAACCGAGATATTATGTTAGAGATAGATATCGACATTATATCCTCATAAGGGGATCATGGTACAATGTGTGTGTGTTGTAATGGATGCAATAGAACCTTAACATTAGGTTAGGACGAACAGTATTTTTTAGTGATGTTGTAGATATATAAATTGTAGGGGGTTTAGTAACAGAGAGAACAAGTTATATAAAAAGTTTGGTGAAAGTTATTATATAGGTAATGGTTTAATAGTTATATATTCATGTATGGTATATACATATACATTTATAGTATACATAGGTGTGTAAGCAATCGCATATAACATAGTTTAGACAGACGAATTAGATTTTTCTGCAGAATTCTGTTTTCTCATCTCATGCAAAGTCATTTATTTTTTTATTTTATTTTTTACTTTTTTTTATTTTCATTTCCTATATATTTTACTGTCTGTTTGTATGCCCGATTTCTCATATTCTATACATTTTGTATTTATATATCAGACTTTATATTGTGTGCTTAGATGTACATTTTTTTTTTTTAACTTGAAAGTTGGTTAAATGTGCCAACAATGATGTCAGCAAAGCATAAAGAATAAAAAGAGTACTTTAGACATAGGATAGAAAACATATCGAATAATGAAAATAAAACATGAAAAATAAAACATGAAAAAAAAAAAAGAAATCAGGAAAAAGATTTTGAAGTCTGGTGGATAATAGTCGAATATATTTCAAAAAGAGTTTTATTTGACTTTACATGAATATTAAAAAAAAAAAAAAAACCAGAAATAAAAGAGAAAATAAAAGGAATGTGACGATAATGTCGACGACATAAAAAATGTCGAAAATGTCATTTATTGAGAAAAAAAAAAATAATAAAAAAAATAAAATAAAATGGTACTTACGCAAAAAAATTTAATATACTTTTACAATAAAGAATGCTCAGACGAAATTCTTATTGGTATTTCAGAGTACTTTATGAACTTAAATACTGTTTTTGATGTAATAAAAAAAAAAGGATAATAATAGCGATAAAAATGTTGTTAATGTAAACTGCTGCATAGAAAAACACATTTTTTTTTTTAAAGTTCATATTAACTATAATATTTTAGAAAAAATAAAAATGAAATTTTCTATGGATATTATTTTTAATAATGACGAATCTTTTTCTCATTTTTCAAACTCCTTAGATTTTTTTTTTTTTTTTTTTGATTATAACTATGTACTTTTCTCTATAAAAAAATAAATGCATAATTAATCACGTACTTTTCAACGAAATAAATAAAGGAAATTAAAAAAAAAAAAAAAAACTATACACAAATCAACGAAAAAAAAAAAAATATAATGACATACACATCCTCTTGACCTAAATATTATCTGAAAAAGATTCAGAAAAAATAAGCATGAAGTATAAAAGGAAGATTTTTTTCCTTCTTCTGTAAATTAGTAAAAATATTTTAAAAATATATTCAATTTTACAGTCAGGCCAAAAAAATGAGTAAGTTTTTAATTTTAATTTGTTAAAGTAAATATGACCTCAACTTACGAAGTAATTTTCAATATACTTACATATATATGTACTCATATCAAAATTGCTTCAGCTTACAAGTGTTTTTAATTATTTTTGTATTGAAAATGGTAGAAAACAATTTGAAGCTGTCGAAGTAAATGATGCTGTGAGAGTATCTGATTAAGGACTTATGGTTAGTAATTGTACCCAAAAATACAAAATATATACATATAAAGGGAGGCGCAAAAAAAGTTAACATTTTTCTGCTAATGATTGTTTTGTGTTCGTTTATTTTTTGATTTGACTGTATAATGTACCTCTAAAAATGTTTATATGAATTATCATTATCATCAGTTTTCGCTGTTTTGTAGGACGACTAATTATATTAAAAGAAGTAACAAAAAAAAAAATAAAAAACTTTCCCATACACAAAAAAAAAAAAAAATAAATAAAAATAAAAATAAAAATAAATATTGTAGAATATGTTTTCTTGTCAGGGAGGTTTTTTCTCCTCTGTTTGCTTGTTTTCTTCAAGTTCTCATTTTTAAAATACTTGAAAAAATAGATTTTCCTTTTTTTCTTCTTCTTTTTAAAATATTTGAAATAAATGGGTGAATCTAAAAACATACATTCTTCCTTATATGTATGTGTGTGTGTTTTAATTTTTTTTTTTTTGAACATTTTTCCTTGATTATAAACTTTTTTTTTTCTTTTTGTTTTTCTTCACAATTTTCTGTGTTGTTGTTGTTTTTGTATTATTTGATTTTACTTGAACATTTTATTTTCTTGATAATTTTTTTTTGTCTTTCAAGAAAATAAAAAAGAGGTTTTTGTTTTCTAATTTTTTTTTTTGAATTTCTATTCACATGTCATCATGTAGGATAGTTATATGAAAATTCTTATTTGAAATGGCACATATTTGTTGTAGGTACATATTATAAATATATTATATATACACATATGTATGTGTGTAAGCATATATGTATATTCATATGTTTTATTAATATGTACATATATGAAGAGATGAAAGTGTCAAGGTTGAATGTTTTAATGATAATGATAATGAAGATAAAGATGATGACGTAAAATAGGTGTATATCCTTAATGAATATTTTAATATATAAATATGTATGTACAATATATGTTATGTATAATTTGAATTGGTGTAATTAAAGTAAGTATATGTAGTATATGTATTTGTAAAAGGATCCTAAATTGTGAAAATTTCTCTTGTTTCTATTATTTCGTTCTTTAATATTTTATTTCTTATTATTTTGGTTTTCTTGAAAATGTTGTTATATTTGAATGATGTGAGTATGAAATGCTTTTACAATTGTGTGAGAAAATGTCCTACTTTTATTTGAATTTCCATACAACAAATATATATGTCTTTATATAATGTTTATATGTTAGCATATGAGGAGTTACATACATTTACTTATATCAAAAAAAAAAAAAAAAAAAAAAGAAATGTATTTGAAATGAATCTAGAATAATTTTTTTTCGTTGTAGGAGATTGAGAAGGTCATTTTTGTTGTGTGTATGTTTTTTTTTTTTTTTTTCTTTTTTTTTGTTTTTCTCATTATTTCAAGGATATTTTTATTTTTCATCCTTTTCTTTTTCCAATTTTGTTTGTTGTTCTACATTTTATATATGAAAAATATGATGCTGATACAATGAAAAAGAAAAAAATATGTTTTTTGTTTTCGTTTTACATATAGTATATATATTATAGAAGAAGCTTGTATGATATACATACATTAATATTATTTATATACATATATATCTTCTTGACAAATTATCAAAATAAAATAATACATATCATATTTCATTTTATTTTTATTTTTTATTTTATTTTTTTTGTTATAAAATATTTTATTTATGGTGTTTATTTTGTCTTTCTTGGCGCAATATTTCAATTTTTATTTTAGTTGAAATGTCGAAATTTTAATACATATACGTATTGTTTTTTTTATTTTTTTATTTTATTTTTGTTTTTGTTTTCTAATATATAAGGATAATTATGAAAACAACAAGATGATGATGCTAAAACAAGCAGAAAAAAAAATGACACAAATATAAAAATATTACATAAAAATTATCTATTCATTGTTTTGTTAAAATCATGTTTTGAATAATTTATTATCCACATGATAATTTTATTTTTATTTTCACTTTCTTATTTTATTTTATTTTTTTTTCCTTTTCATGATAAAAAAAAATATGAAAATAGGAAAATAATTATAATTTATATGAAAACAAATAACAAAGTAATCTGTTTTAATACTATAAAGAATGCCAAAAAAAAAAAAAAAAATAAATAAATAAAAAAAAAAAATGAAAAGTATAGGAAGAGGGAAAAAGAAAAGAAAAAAAAATAGAAAAACACGAAAAAGGATCTCTTATTAATCTCTTTATTAACTGTTTACTAATCTTTCATATATTTAATATAGAATTTTTCTTCTTCTTATTTTATTATATTTTTTTTCTTCTTCTTTTTGTTTTATTGTTGATATCTCTAATATACATGTGCACATCACACATATAAGACAAACTTACATACATGAATTTTATTAAATTTATAATATGTAGGTATAGTATAAGAACAATAGATAATATTCAAAAAGAATAAAAGTATAAAATATACACATGATATGAAACACCTTACAATCTATATTGTACATACATACATATTATAATAAAGTAAATCCTAATAAGGATTATGGTAAAGTGACTATCATAATTCTTATACCACAAACTTACAACATATCAAAACCAAAAAAAAAAAAACTTTAGTTTAGATATTATTTTTCATATAAAGAAGATATGTATGTAAATATGTACGAATGTATTATATCTATGTATATATACACATATAGTACATAAGACACATATATCTTTTGCAATATTACAAAATATATAATTAAGTTCAGTGATTCAGATTCTAGATATTATATGATATAAATATTACATTTATGTACGCACATACATACATACGAGTATCTACATACATAGTTAATAAAATAAATGAAAATATCAGGTGAATATAACATATAAAGGCATTTGCAAAAAAAATTTATTATTCTTGTTATTACAATGTAACAGTAACAGAAAAGGAATTTTTTTTTATTGTTCTTAATATATAAAAAGAAATTACATAATAATAAAAATATTTCCGTATTTTTCTTCTTCTTCTTCTTTTTTTACTATAAAATGAATCATAAAAAATTCCCATGTATGCATAATATAATATTATTTAAAATGTTTGGGTAAATCCCAGCTAGAACCTTTTATTAATAGTGAACAAAAAAAAATTCACCTTTACTCGTATATTTTTAAAAATGTTCGAAAGTCATATTTGAAATTGGTTGAAAAAAAAATAAATAAATAAAATAATAATAATAAATTCAGATTTGTTAGTTTCAACCAGTTTTTTTTTTTTCTCACAAAAAAAATTTTATTTGATTTCAAGTTTTCATACTTTAAAGTTCAAAGATTTTTGTAGCGAAAAAAAAAAATAATTAAAAATTGAAATTATAATTTTGATAACTGATAAATTTTTTAAGAACTTATCTCCATTGGAAAACATGTTACAGTTGATATTCAATAGGATATTCTTTAAAGGATCTTCTACAAAATTTTGTGAAATATGATGACAAAGAAAATTTATTTTTATGTCTTTGACACTTAATTAAAAATTTTTTTTGTTTTTAAATGAAGTTCGAAAAAAAAAACAAAAACAAAAAAAAAAACAAACTAAAAGAGTTCCAGGAAATAAATTTTTCCCTAAAAAGCCTCATTACAACCATGTACACATGTAGTTTTAAATCCTGTATTTATCTACCTTATTTTTTGTACATTTAATGTTTTTTATTTGTTGTTATCATTCTTAATTAAAGTAAATGGAATTGCCTGTATATATGTAATCATGCTAATATACTCGTACATGTATCATATGCTTTTATGTTCTTTCACTTGTTTTTTTTTTTCATTCTGTATTATTATTATTATTATTATTATTATGTTGCTGTTACGATTTTTATATACATACATAGATACATACGAGTATGTAACGCAAATCCTACACTTAAAATTGAAAACAATGAAAAATTGGATTTTTCTTATCCTTCTTTTTTTTTTGTTTTTTTTTTTGTTTTGAATGTCATGACAACAGCAAATGTGTAATAATGAATAATATGATATTTTCATAAGTACTCGTATATTATATTCATATAATTCTGTATAAAATTATTATATTATTAAAACATGATATGGCTTCATCAATGATACTTTTTTTTAAATTTTTTTATTTTTGAAATTAAATCAAGGAGAGAAGCATTAAAGATATACGAAGTATATTTAGATACTTTCATAATGACAATAATGAAACAAGAAAAAGAAAAAAAAATGGGGTTAAAAAATAAATTAAATGAAATCCATTTATTTATTTTATTTTTAATACGATTTCGTTTTCAGTTTGTGTTTTGTTTCCTTGTTCTTTGTTGAAATGGGATTAGAAGAAATTAAAGTGTATAATTTAAAAGTTTAGTGATAACCTCTGATTTTTGTTGTTGTTGTTGTTTAAGTGGTTGAGTTTAAAAAAAAAAAAAAGGATGAAGTTGTTTGTTTTAATTATTGGAAGCTTCAATGATCAATTCAATGATTAAAACAAATTTTTGCTTGTTGGGATTATGTAGGAATGTTTCGATGAAATTTGAGATGTTATAATGTAGCTAAGCTTGAAAATTCAAAATATTCTCTAGATTTTGTTTAAATAAGAAATTCATTTTCTTATTTATTTGCCATTTTTGTAATTTTTTAAATAAATTTCACCAAAATGATGTCTTAAAAACAGATTAATTTTTTAAAGTTATCTATTTTTTTATTTTTTAGAAAAGTTAAATGTGAAATAAACAACATGTCAATAAATTTTATTAACTTTGATTTGAAAAAATATGTACATACATACATATATCTGTTAATGAAGCAATATGTCATTTTTTTAACTTAACATTTATTTTATCATTATCAAATTTCCTATTACATTACAATTTCAAATATAAACTTTTCAACTTAATTTTAAAACTAATAGGAGTATAAAATTTTTTTTGGAAATTCTCCAAAAAAGTAAGAAATAGGTTTTTTTTTTTTTTTCCTATAAAGATAGAATTTTATTTGTTCGAATAAAAGACATGTCTATTAACATGAATATGTTATGTGAGTATATATATTTCTTAAAAATTTCAAATTAGTCCTGAAATAATTCTACACTGAAAAAAAAGGGTGCAATAATTTTTAAGCTTTTGAAAATTGTATGCATTTTGGTGTTGTTGAAAAAATTACACTTGGTTTACAGTTAGTAAGTATTTTCTTTTTCTGCTTAGACCTTATCCCATTTCTATTTGGGGTGGGCTTTTCTAGTCCTCATTCTCCACACATTCATGTTTTATGTAGCCTCGTCCTGAGGCTTGTTCAGTTAATATGATTTTTTTACTATTCCTAACTATTCAGTTTTTCAAAACCTTTTTTTGCATTTAAACGAGGATTTAAAAGGTCTTCATGTATTGTAAGTATATGATTGCATTGAGATTCATTTCAAACAATGTTGTTTTCTGTGTACATTCGTTCTCCAGTAAAAGCAATTTTATAACATTTTATGAATTTTATTATACACGACTAATTCACATTTTACACTACAATTAATTATATAATATGTCAGATACATATTTACAAAAAAGATATGAAATTGCAATAAATTTCATTTAATACACTCTAAATAACATCATATTAATCATATAGGTACTTTGTGTGTTGCTTTTGCTTAGAGTATATTTTGCTATTGCTTTTAGCTTAATTGGCTAAATAAAATGTTTCACACGTAATAGTTAAACCTATAAAATACTTATTTCTAATAAAAATTTATCAGAAAATAAAAAATATGTACATATGTACCTACCTACATATTATGTGCAAAAAAAAGTGGTGGAAAAAAAAAAACAAAGTTTATATTCTGTGTGAAATTTTTCTACTTGTTTTATTATTCTTTTAAATAAAACTTAAAATTTAACAAGTATTTATATACATAGATTAAAAAATACATTTTTTTTTGTACTGTGTATCGTTCAAAAGTAACTAAGATAAAATTAGATAATTTTATGTGTAAATTATGTGTTAAAATATATATTAGAAAACTTTTAAGGGTAACCATTTAATCCTTTTTAAGGATAGTGAACTTTTTATGTAATCTAGTTTGTACTTACTTTTTTTTTCTAGTATTTTTTGTTTTTTTGTTTTTTGTGTTTTTTTTTTTTATTACTGTATTACAAGTACATACATGCTATTATCCTGAACAATTTTTCTTTATGTCATTTATACAGTATGTATACGTATGCTGGTTTAAATCAACCAAATCACATTTTGCGTGACTTCATTTCACAGTATTGTCACGAAAATAAATGTTTTCTTTTTTTTTTACAATATGCGGTATACGATAATCGAGTTTTTACAATTATACTCAACATAAATTTTCGTTGTTTTTTTTTTTCTTTTCAATTTTTTAACATTTTTTTATTTAAAGAACATTTTTATTTATATCCTTTCATGATGGATATTTATTTCTCTTATATGTTACAAAATTAAAATGACATGTAATTAATTTTTTTTTCTTATCGTTTTATTTATAAATTAAACATAAATACTCCTAACATTTTTTTACAATTTTAAGAATTTAAAAAAATTCATTTAAAAAATATCCTTTCTAGGAATATTCACTAATGTACAAAATTTTTAAAATTTAAAAAATAAATATTGAAATTGAAATATAAATTCTCCTATGTTCCTAGAATTTCCACAAAAACTTTCTCAATGGAAAATTCTTCAGGAAATTAATTTTTTTTTTAACAAGAGCCATAATTCTGAAATACATAAACTATTCTTGAGTATTTTTTTAAAATTAAATGAAATATAAAAAATATCCCTTTTTTCAAAATTTTCAAAGCTTAAACCATTTCTAATGTTTTTATTATATTTTCAATTCTAGTTATTTTTTTTTTCTAAACGTCCTTTTTGTTAAAGTTTTTCCTATGTCTTATTGAGGATTTAAATTTATCAAAAATTTAATTAAAAATATTGACACGAGGATATATTATATATATTTTTTTTTTAAATATAACACCTCAGGATATTACTTTTAAAAAAACATTAAAGTTAGAAAAGTTTTCAAGCATAATAAAAAAATTGCAAAAGTTATTAGCCTATACAAATAGAAAAAAAAAGAGAAAAGGTATGAAAAGCTTTTTAAGAAAAAAAAAAAAAAAAACTGTAGTAATAAAATAATTTTAAAATTAAAGTTTTCTCATAAATAAATTTATAGTGAATAAAATTTAATAAATTAAATTTTAATAAAAAAAAAGTACATACTTACATAGTTCAAACTTTAAGATTTATATTACATACAAATTTTTTTTTACTAATACCTTCGCAAATTTTAAAATAAAATTGTTTATATACGAATACAAATTTACATTAAAGCATAATAAATAAAATATGTATAAGTATAAATAACAAAAATATATAAATCCTTGACCTAGGGGAAATAATCATATCCTTGTTATTTTTACAAGGGAAAAAAATATTACTATATTATATTCTAAAGAGTTCTTATTATACATTATACATACATATATTAATCTATATACGTTCATATATAGTATTATATACATATTTACCTGTATTACCGAGAAAAAGTGTGCTTCAAAAAATTGTTGCCTACGACTTTAACTATTTAACAAAATTGTATTTTACTTGTAAATTTAATTTGTTATCGTTGATCTTATTTAATGAAAATAATATAAAAGAAACTTTAAGTGAAGGGTAATAATGTTTCCTATGTAGAATTTAGAATAGAATGTAAGACAAAGTGGATAATAATGATTGTGATGAAACAAAGACGAAAAAAAAAAAACAAACAGTAAAATAAAATAAAGAAGAGAAAAAGAACAAAAACACATACATAAAATAGACAAACAAGCTTAAAACTGGTACCCAATACTTATTTTATATTGAAAAGACGAATGGTACATAGATACCTAAAAGTTCTATGTATACATCATTACGGTAAGAAAAATTCCATATTTATTTTTCTGGAGAAGATATTTCACCTGCAAAAAAGATATTGAAGCCTATAACACTACAGCAACACCAACAACACTGACTATAGTATATCGTAATCATTACTATATTTATGTAGACACATGTGGTATACCTTGTTTTTTGTCGAAAGGGTAACTTGAGTAAAATAATGATGACAAGCTAAGAAATAAAAGTGAAAAAAAAAAAAAAAAAAAAAACAAGTAGTAGGTATCTCTTCCTAATGTATGTTTTATGTATTTTATAATTTTCCTCATAAAAAGAGGATATTTTAGAAAAAGAAAAATAATAAGAAAAGTGTACGGAAAATGTAGGGAGTGTTTTTTGAAAATAAAATCCAAAATGTTATGTACGCATCCTTTTCCAATATAAAATTGAAGTTTCCTTTTCATATCTATGAATATTTTTGTTTCTTGTATACATACATAAATACATACGTATACAGAAATAGTACATACGTAAATATTTATGTATACAAAATTGCGTACCTACATATATTCATAAATACGTACACTATATGTATGTATATATTTAGATAAGGTGTATATGTATATTCCCACAATCCTAGTACAAAGACAAAAAAAAAAAGGAGGATGTTTATATTGATGTTTAGAAGAAGAATAAATGAATAAGCTTCCGTTAGAAAATGATAAAATTTATTGACATACTTGAAAATGTTCTGATAAGCGTAAGAATTTCAATTTTATACCCTCAAAAGAAAATTCTTCTAATTAGTTCGAATATTGGATTATCCAAGTAAACAAGATAAAATTTAGAAAGATAGGTTGTATGTAAAATGAGTTTTTATCAATTTAACTGATAAATATATATATTATATTTGTATATACATACATACATATTTATAGACATGAATATATGTTATTTGGAGGGAAATAATGAGCAAAAAAAAAGAGTTAATAGAAAAGTAAAAAGCTGAGGGTGATAAATTATATTTAAGTATTGTTTAAATTTTTGTTCCTACTTAAAATGATATATAATTTAAAAATTTTGTATATAATATACAATATATGTATTTATATGTATAATAGATACATATATCATTAGAAAATTAGGTTTATCATTATTATATACACCATAATGTGGTTATAATCATTTAAGAACATACATATATACTTTATGTAATAAAATTATATATTTTAATAAAATTATATCTTTTGAAGATTACATATCCACATTACATATTCGTACATAAGTATATTTGTAGTTAATTTATTTGAATAATACACAATATTTATTGTTTGTGTTTATGTTTAAGTAATTTTTTATTCTATGTTTATTTATTTATTTATTTTTTAAATAGAATTTTCTTTATTTTTAAATAAAAGGGGTAGCAATAAATTTTCGTTTTCATTTTTTCTATTTTATTTTTCACTTTTGGGGTTTTTTAATTCTTTTTTTTTTTTTTTTTCAAATTAAAACAAAATAATAAAACTGAAAGAAAACATACATACATACATATTATGTATGTATATAAAAATGTAGTAAATCCCTTGATAAAAATTTCTTGAAAATGTCATAAAATAAGAAATCACACAGAAGACGATTTCCTAAGAAAACAAAAAAGAAAATAATAATAAAAAAAAGGAAAAAAAAAAAAAGAAATTGGCAAATTGTGCTTTTTCACAAAATATAAAAAATAAGAAAAAAAAAAAAAAGTGAAATAAAATAAAGAAGACTTAAGACACCTACTTACTTAAAGTTGAAAGTCATATTTCTTGAAAAGTACATGGTGTTACTCAAAATATTGTAATCCAACTGCAATGCAGTGACATTTGTTTCATAAAATCCGTACAATTTTTAAGTGAACTTTACTTTAACTGTTTTATTTTTATATATATATATTTTTTTTCTTCACAAAATATACCCTTGAGTAGTATGTATGTATTTTTGTATAAAAAAAAGCTTAGAATTTCATATAATAAAATAAAGAATAAGAAAATGAGAGAAAAAAAAAATTAAAAACATTTAAAGTAAAACTAAAAGTTGTCATATTATCCTTTTTACATTACATCCTCATATAAAATATATTATTGTATTTGTGTATGTTTGTGTACTGTATATTTAAATATACTGACATTTATGTGTGTAAATTTTTTTCATTCTGAAAATGACATAAAAATGACCAGAAAGAAAATAATAAATATAATTTCAATCTAGTTGCAAAAATAACAACAACAAAAAAATGCATTTTCTTCCAAACTTTTTGACAGGTATTTTTTTTTTCTTTCATTTTACTTGCTTTTTATTTTATTTTCTAATGTAATATGAAAAAAAAATTAAGTTTACACAAGGAATTGTACATTAGTACACAAGTTGTAAAATGTACTTTGTTATGTGAAATAAACAAAAAATTTCAAGAATGTAGCAAAAACAAAATCTGTTTTTAAATAGTTTTGTGAAAATGAAGTTGTAATTAAAATGAAAAAAAAAAAAAAAATTGTAATCTTGTTCTGATTTAATTTAATTTTTTTCTACAATATAAAAATTTCCAATTAATTCAATCTAATTTTTGTATTTTTCTATTGATTCTGTTTTTTTTTTTTCTGTTAAATTTTTATATTTAATTTTCAAATTGAAAAACCTCTGGAAAATCTCGAGTATGAATGTACATATGTACGTTTTTTTCCCTTTCTTTTTTTCATAGACAGACGACATATTTATATGTATGAATTTATATCGTAGAGTGTTTTATGCATATGAACATGATGAAAGATGTGAATTTGATATATACATACATACATCGCCTTCGACATTCCATTACTTGACATAGTTTTTAAAAACATTCTTCACAAGGAAAAGAAATAAATAAAACTCTTCATTTTTATTATTTCTTGTCCTTTTTTTTTTTTTTTTTTTTTTTTTTTTTTTTTTTTTTTTTTTTTTTTTTTTTTTTGTAAAGGGTGGTGATTTTTATCTCTTTTTTTCTTGTTGTTGTTCTTTTTCTTTGTTTTATTGCTACAAAATTTTATGAACAAAAATAAAAAGATACACCGAAGCTTTAGCTTATGAAAAAAAAAAAAAAAAATAAAGAAGGACTTAAAAACAGTTTTACATATATTTATATGATCCTTTATAATGTATCATGTTCAAGTTTAAGTTATCCAATATACCATATACTCGTATGTATGTGTATGTAGGGATATACATATTATGTATAACTAATGTATTTTTTATATACTTGTATATAATGTATATTTCTTTCAAATATATGTAAATATATACAAAAAAAAAAAAAAAAAATCTAACATACAATGTGATAATGTATACATAATGTTTGTGACAAAGATATTTTATGTACATATTTATATAACAAAATGATGTGAGAAAAAACGGTATGTGGTCCTTGTTACAGGAAAACACTTTAAAAGCATCATATTTGACTATGGGTTCACATAGTACATACATATATAAGAAGTATATTAAATGTAAAAAATAAAGATAAAAAACAAAAAACAAAAAAAAAAAAAAATGAAAAAAGCAATAATATGGGCATTATCAAAAGCAGTAAAAAGAGTAATAAAAAAATACATACATACATACAAATTCTTCAATAATAATAATAATAATAACAGTAATAAAAAAACGAAAAGAATGAACAAAATAATTGAATTGAAAGTAAAATTGTGTCAAGAGACTTTCTTGAATGGAAATGAAGATTTTTTCTTCACATACATACATACATCCGAACTAATATACCATTGCTGTCATCATCCACATCTCATCCTCAACAAACATTGTCATCTTCATCTTGTCGTTATCATCATCATCATCAACATGAACATATCTTATTTTTTTTCTCTTCTTTTTGTGATATAACATGTAGTGTGCCATCATTATCATCATTATTACAACTTGTTATTATTATAGAAAGTTAAAATTTTTTAAATTATTATTACAGCAGAGAAATTATGAAAAAAGTGATTTTTATTATATTATTATTATAAATTTTTTGTTTTTTGCCTTTTTCAAAGTATTAGAAGTACCTACCTACATGTAAATGAAAGCACGTGTACGTAAATTAATAATTTGAAGTGTTCATTTAATTTTTTTTTTTTTTTTTTTTACTTTTTTCACAATTTATTTTTAATTATTTGATAAAATTTCTCATTATTATAGAATAAATGATAATAGAAAAAGAGGAAAATTATGATAATTTTTCATTTAAAGAATAATTAAGTACATACAAGAAAAATTATATACATAGTATAATTTTTTAAATTTTGAAAACTTCTTGTTAGAGGACTTTTCTAAAATTAAATGAAATTTTATTAGATTTTTTAATTATGATGTACTTTGAATCAATTGATTGTCATAATTTATGTGTCATTTCGTATTTTTAAAAATTAGGTAGGTACTATAAATTTGCTCGTAATTATTATTATTATTTTTGAACTGAAAATTAAGGACGAAGGACATACAGTTAAAGTATCAAACTAAAAAAATTATACTTATATTTTTATCATAATTTTCCTCTTAAAACGTTTCAGTTTGGTCTTGGAAATCCCAGTTACTTCCTTTGGCTTTAACATTTTTGTAGGCTCTATTGGTTTTAAATATTCTTCTGTATCTCTGCTGATTCATCGTTATTTGTTACTACCGTTAGGAAAAACATAAATCATTAATGCTATATTTTTTTTCTCTATCTTCCGTATATGTACTTAAAATTCTAGAAAAAAAAAAATTAAAATTAAAATAAATAAAAATATTCGCAATTCTTGTTTGCTTTAAAAATGTGTTAAAATAACTTGGAATTACTTACCAAAACAGATTAAAAAATTCTTAAATTTCAAAACGTTTTTATTATATACATACATTATTTGTATGTATTATATCTTTCAAGTAATTTAAAAAAAAATTAAACATACTAAAAAAGTTAAAAACTTGTGAAAAGTCAAATTTAAGAATAATTGCTAAGTACTCTAATTTTTTTCTCTCTATCCCAGAAACACATGCACATATAAAACCAATTAAAATTTTATGTACTGAAAATTTAAAATTTGTTTAAATATTAAAGGAAAAAAAAAATTTAAGAACAAAAACAATTTCGATTAGAATCCTTATGAAAAAAAAAGATAGGAGAAAAAAAAAATAAAATTCATCTTGCACTCTAATATTTCACTTAAATTCAAGGAAAATGAAAAAAAAAAAAAAAGAGGATAAAATTTCATTCAGAATTTTTTATCTGGTGCTATCATTATTACAACAATATGGTGTTGTTATTGTACTAGGTTAAAATGAATTGTAGAAAATGCAACAGCAATTAAAAATGGTTCGCTTACTAACCTTAAATTAAATGTGTATAGTATACATTTTTTTCAAATTTTCATAGCATACATACATATGTATGTATGTATGTATATTGTACAGCTAAATATAAAAAAGTATCCATAGTAGAGAATGAATTATATAAAAACCATATTTATGTAGAAAAAAAAAATATATTTGTATGTACATACATAGGTACCTATGTATATAAAACAAAACTATAACCAAAAACCAAGTCATGCCTACACAATTAAAATTCATGAAAATTCTGCATTCCTATCATATATTCCAGATTCAAGATAATATGCATAAAATATATATTTATAAATAAATGTACAGCTATGCATATATCCTTGCTGATACAAAATAATATACAGTAAAATCTTACCTATGTGGCTTATACTCTACGTATATATATATTTTTTAAAAGTATATATTTTATATTTTGAACCGTTTTCATATTTTAACTCTGTCCTGTTTTAAGTAAATTCATTTACGGTTTGTATATGTATGTATGTCATGTCATATACATTCGATATATTTTTTTTTTTTTACTTATATTTACTTAAAATTTTCATTTCAAAATATACTAAAATTATAAATTCACACTGACAATGACGATGATAACGATTATATACTGAAATCTACTATAAAAGGACGAATTATTTTTTGTCCATTTTCATTCATTCACCTACAACTACGAAAATCTATATAATTTGTTTTAATGTGTGTTTGTATAAAGTATATGTGTGTATGAATAAATTACCATTTACTTTAAATTTACATTATTTGTCAAGTAAAACTGTTAAATTTACCAAAAATTTCATATTATGTACTGTTGATGCTACACTATCTGAAAATGTACATTGGAATAAAATTTTAACACATAGGAAATATCTACTAGTTTATTTACAATTTGTCCGATATATGTACATACATATGTAACAGTGTATGTACGTGTAAACCATAAATAAAGTTGTATATGACCGAAAGTAATAAACTTTTCTAGCAATTACATTTTAAAAAAATTAGTAATATTCATTCATTTTTATTAACTGGTTTTTATTTTTTCTTTCTAATTTTTGTCCTTGTTTCCTTATGCAAAAAATAGTTTTCTTTAATTTTATTTTAAAACATGAAATTATCCTCTTTTTTTTTTCTGTTTCTTGTTTTTCATTTTGTTTCGTTATCTTCATTTACCTTCGTATATTTCGTTTTTACATATAATTTTATGTAATAGATAACTTTTACCTCTATCATTTACATTTTTTTTTTTATCATATGCACAGTATCCTTAATGCAGGACAAAAATTTATTTAAACTTATTCTGATGAGTAAAAAAAGAAAACCCTAATGGTTATTTCCATTTTCATTTTTGTATAATTGCATTTTTTTTTTTGCTTATCAATTACTATTTTTTTTTTTGTTCTTGTGCTTATGCAAAAAAATGCAAATTACTTAAAATTATTTTTATTTTTCTTTTAATGTTGTTGTTTCATTTAAAATGCTTAAACATGCAATTTTTCAATGACCATAAAATATAAAATTTTTACGTTAGACGAAAGGAAAAGTATTTTTTTATTTTTGCATTTTTAAAATGTAAAATAAAATTGTTTTTTATTTTTTTTTTTTGCCTTGCACATTTTGTATATATTTTCCTTTAAATTGTCACAAAAACTATATGTATATGTATGAAGAAGAAAAGCAAAAAAAAATTGTATGTTTGTATATATGTATTTAAAATGTAACAATATACATATATTTGAAATAAGTAGTGTAATGAACTTTCTAACGAGATTCTTTAAGGAGTAAAGTTTTGTAATTCAAAAGAAAAATAAATGTAACAGCAACTGAGAGTTTATTTTTGAAATATTATAAAAAATATATAAAAAATTGTTGAAATATTTTAATATACTATATATTTGAATTTATTTGAAAAATAAAAATGGTGAAAAGTTAGTTTTTAGAAATTTTTATTTAGTGCAAAATGGTAATTGAAAAAAATTTTGTTTCTTTTTGATTTTTTTCTTTGTAAAAGTTTTCTCGTAATTTTTTATCGATACCAAAACATAAAAAAAAAAAAATATGTTTTATTAGTATTTTTCAAAATATACTAACAACTTCTCATTATTATATGAGTTAGTAATATTGATTTTAGTTCGAATAAGTTAAAACTTGAAAAAAAAAAAAAACAAAAAGTTTAGATTTTTTGAGAAAAAAGAAAGTCAACGAAAAATAATTGAGAAATTATCTATGAAATGTCATCTAAAAGTAATGCACTATTAAATTTGATTCAAAAAAATTGATTGTACTCGTATACTTTTATGATAATGATAAAAATTATATGATTATTTTTGCAAAACAAAAAGTATCTTTTTAAATTTTTTTATAAGCTCTTTCAAAATTATAGGAGAATAATAAAAGACTAAAAAGTTCATAATGTGTAATTTTCGAAAAAAGTACTTTTTGTTGATCCTATGGTTGAAATTTGATAGTATAAATTGACATAATTAAAATAATTTTTCTTAAAGGAATGTCGATTTTTGAATGCGAAGCTTTTAAATAAAAAAAAAAAGGAGATAGTGTTGAAAATGAAAGAATAGTGGATATTTCAGGCTTATTTTTAATTTTTTCTACATACATAATTTTAATCAAAAACTATCAATCAACCTGAAACTTATGAAAAATAATCCTGAATTATAAATGCACAAAAATAAAGTTACTTTGATAAATTAAGGCTCATTTTGCTAGGGTTCTCTTGAAGAGAAAAGTAAGAATGAAAAAATGTAAAAGAAAATGTCATTTTTTAATTTAAATCAAATAAATAAAAAAAATCTTTTTTATTTAAAAAGAAATTTTGCATAACTTAGTTGATTTGAAAACTTTCAACTTTTAATTAATGCAAAAACATTTTTTTTTTCCAAAGAAAAGAAAAACAAGAATTAAAACAACATTTTTTTCTTACAATTTAACCTTATTTATTCTTAATGAATGTTTTATTTTTTAAAAATGAATTTGAAAATTTTCATATTGCTTTCAATGTTTTTGTACAACAAAAAAAAAAAAATCATATTTAAAAATTTAAAAAAAAAAAAAATGTTTACTCAATTTTAATCAGTGAATTTCTAAGAATATGTATATTTACCTACATGTTGTTAATATATATATTTTTTTTTTCTAAAGAAAAATCACGTTCACATCAGTAATATAAAAATTTTATTCTATTAAAAAGATAGGGAGAAGAAAAAAAATACATAAATAAAAAATATGAAAAAGAAAAATAAAAAATAGAAGGAACGAAATAATTGAAGGTGAGAGTATATATTATCCATCATACAAATATCATTATAGACGTTTTCCTTTAAGCTTTAACAATTTCCTTTTAGATTTTTGTTTAATAAAAAAATAGATATTTCATTGCAAACAAATTCCATATAACGATGACTAGAATATGATATCGTACCAAAGGTATATTCATGTACGTGAATTTATAAATTGCACGTTTCTATATATGTACATAATATTGTATATAATAAAAAAAAAATGTGTTTTATGTGCATATATATACGTACATATGAAAAATAGAATTCAATTCCTTTTTTAGATATTGCTGTCGTATATTATATCCGCGATGCAATTCATACAAACTTTTATTATTTTTTTTTTTTTTCGAATTTTATAACTGAAAAATGTTTGTTGAAACTTTACCTCCCCCTTTTTTTTCTTATTCATTTTTTTTTTTCGTTTGCAATCTATAATATCGTTTGCACTTTCTTTCCTTCCTGATTTGTTCACAAATACACATTCATAATTTAAAAATACTACAATATTATCGTAGAACAAATACGATATGTATTCATATATCTGAAGATAAAGTTTTAGAAAATTCCTCCTTTTTTTTTAAATATTTTTGTTTTTATTTTTCATATATGCTTTGTGTATATAGAGTACCATACGTACTACATTTAGTTATATCTTATGCAAATTGTATATTTTTTAAATAAGATTGTTGATACAGTTCATAGAGGTATGTATAAATAAGTACAGGGTGTCACATAAATTATATGACAGATTTCGTTAAAAGTTTTTCTAATAAATTATTATAAAAGAGGAAAAATTTTTTTGTTTTAAAATTTTTAATATGTTTGAGGCAGGTTTTGTTGTATTGAAATGTTTTTTGTTTTTGCTATTTAAATTTAAGGATTAAAATAGGATTATTTAAGAAAATGTAGGAGGTTTGAGTATTCTTCATCAATGATTAAGTGGTAACTGAGAACAGCAAGCGATATGACATTCGGTAGCTCAATGGTTTAAGAGCATTACCCCGGCAAGGTAAAGGTTCCGTGGTTCGATTCCCGGCCGAGTCGAATGTCGTTATTCATGTTTTTCAGTAACTACAAAAAAAAAAAAAAATTTTTTTTTCATGATTAGAGTCCATGATTTTGATGACTAATAATCTCAAAATAGAATTTGTGATTTATTTTTAAAATTTCTGACAAAAACCGAAATGAAAAGGAATATGACAAACAAAAACCTTCAATAACGCATGAAAAACTGAATCATTCGATTATTTGTATATGCTTCAAAAATTCCCTTATCTACCACACAAAAACTAAACACCTTGTGACTAGAACACATATATTTATCCTAAAATTCCTGTACCTATACGTTTATTCGTAAAAAAAAACTTCAAAGAAGGATCAAAGTATATGAGTACATATTTTTCTTTAAAGTATAGAAAATAGGAAAATGAATGAAACTTTAAAGCATCGTAATCTTATAAACAAAAGACTTATAACTCTATATATAATTTATATATTACAATAAAATACATTTGTATGTATTTTCTCAAGAAAATTCTTCAATGCATGCTTGCTCAACTGTCAAAAGCAATAACAAATGCGTTTTATACGTTTAGTTAGTTTTTCTCAAAAAGAAGAAGAAAAAAAAAAGTAATAACCAAACTGGGAAAAGATTTGAATTGTGATTCTAAGGATTGGTTATGGCATAAATACATTTAATATTTAAAAAAAAATAAATAAAATAGAAAGCCAACAACAATAAGAATAAAGGATCAAGAAAAGAAAGAAGAAATGAAATAGAAAAATCTAAGAAAAAAATAAAAGAAAATGTATTTAAAAAGAAAAAAACGAAAAAGAGAATAGTAAAATAAATACATTTATAGGAACAGATAAAAATTTTAAATCATTTTTCAAATACACTTTATTTGTATATGTGTTTGTATGTATAGTTAGAGTACTTCTTATATATTTTCTAAAAGATTTGTATAGAATTTTAAAGTTTAAAATAAAATATACATATACATATGTGTGACTAGAAGTCATACACCATATAGTTGTTAGTTTGTTATAAAAAAAAGATTTTTATTTGTGTGTGTGTTAAATAGTATTTAAAAAGAAAATGGATAAATAAAATATTTAACAGACAAGAAAAAAAAAAATTGAAAAATAACGAACGTTCAACTATTTGAACAATTTTGAACTATTTTGGGAATATGTCGAATGAAATGTATTTTCATTTTCGCTTTTGAATTATCAATAAACTTCTTTTTGGTAAAAAAAACAACATAGAAATGGTTCCTATAGATATTAAAGCTGTAGGATATATATAGCCAATGTATGTGATGATGATTATACACACAAGGTGTACGTACATTTTAAATTGATATGTGAGGATGCAATTTTCGAACTCTCTTATAAGCTATATGATAAATTTTGATTATCTACTAGTATCTACATATGAATATAATCCAAAAATACACCTACATACATACACATATGTAACTATACCTATGTATATACATTTAAACTTTGTACATTTATGGTGTTGTTTTTATTACCGATTTTTGCTATCGATTCAAATCCTGTCATCATATATCGTTATAAAAATGTAGTTAAAAAACAGTTATGTTGTATGTCATTTTTGGGTATTAAATATACAATTTCAGGAAGTTTTTTATATTCAACTGAATTTTTAGTTTGTTTTTCTTTTTCTTTAAATTTATTTTTGTGTATTTTTGTTTTTATTTTTTAAAAGAAAATATTTTAAAGATTATCATTTTTATTTAAAAAAAAAATTATTGGAAGTATTTATATAGCACATAATATGACAAAATATATTATGATATGCGCATTCTACTTGTAAATATGCATTTAAAGTGTGCTTCCTGGCATGCACATTAAATGATGCAAAGGATTTTATTTATGTCACGTATATGTGCATGTATTGGTAATAAATAATAAAGAAGGCAAAATAAAAAAAAAAAAAAAACATTGAAAGAGAGGGTAAAATTCATTTTCTTCTATCTTTGTTGTTGTTGCAGTCATCATCGTTATCGTAACAGAACTAAATTCTTATTATTGATATAACGACGATGACATGCCAGTACTTATACCACCCATGTACACAAACATAATGACTTTTTGCAAGTTATATGCAATGAAATTTATAATATAATTGAAAAAAAAAAAAAAAAAAAAAAATCTATTTCTTTGTACGATATAATCCTTTTTATTTTTAATTTTTTTTTTTTTTTTTATTTCTAATACCTTGTGAATTAGAAATTTTCATTTGATTGATATCCCATTCAAATTAATTGCGTTCTATATTTCTTTGATTTCCTTAACTCTAAATTTCACAGATAGTATTTATTATGGTGTGTATATTGTGTTAATTAAAGCTTTTTTTATATATGCAATCCTCGTGGTATAATATGATTAATTAATCAATTTATTGGTATGTATAAGTATGTACCACAATATTTTGTATATATATAAAACTAAACAATTATACACTTAACTAATTAATAATGGGTTTTTACCGGTACATTTTATTTACATACATATACATACAATTTTATCACTGTTGTGTTATTTAATAAATTTTATGGTTCTTCAGAGGGAATACATACTATCTAATATATACAATTGCATGCTGTTTTCATTATATTATTGATCAATATTATATTTTATGTATGTCTTTTTATATATACTATACATATGTATATAAACTATATTTTAGTTGTCATCATCATATCATTGTTTTTGTTATCTTTAATATATTTTATACTTAAATTTCTTAGCTTTTCATATTAAAGCTTGCATAAAGAATAAATAAAGTTTAGTGTGTATAGAAAAGGTTTACCACAAAATACACCGTTGTGTATGTACATAATATACAATATATGTATTATGGTATTGTTGTTTTCAGCCCAAATTTTCACTTTCCACCCACTATATAATATTACCATGCATAATTTTCCCTAATACGAAACAGCTATTACATTGTTATGACAGCGTTTTCAAGTTAGTTTCATCGTTCCCAAAGGAATACAATATACGATGATAATATGAGGAAGACAACGACAACGACGACGACGATATGATGATGATGATGATGATGATGATGATAGTATAGGAACAGGAATGTGACATAGTAAATACAAACAACAATTTTATATTATGGTGACAACACAGCAAAAGCAATAACAAAAAATATTATAAGGATCATAAGGAATAATAGTAAATTGCAATTTAGTAGAAGGAGTTGCACATGTGAATTGAAATGAAGAAGAAGATGAAGAAGAAGAAAGTTTAAAAATGGGTGATGATGATGGTGTTTTGAATATTTTTAGTGTGAGTGATAAGAGGATAATTTTAAGTATCATCATACCACCAAAAGTATTAAAATAAAGATATGGAATATATGTATGTATATATTTTATATTATAGACATAACATAATATAATCTTTCATCTATATATGTATATAAATATGAATATAACTCATGTATATACATATATACAATATGTGTACAATTTTTAAATATGTTTTGATAAAATGGGAGGCTAATAAAGTTGTGTATTACTCTGATGCCACTGTGTCACTAATTTATTAACATTCTATATTTGTGTTCCCTTTCACGTATATACAATGACTTGGGCTTAAAAACATTTAAAATATACATATATGTATCATATATGGTCTATATACAATACAACATATAGTACATATATTATAATATTATGTGTAATACTTTGAAGGACTTTTATGTATTATAGTACAATGAAATGTTATGTTGAAGAACTCTAAAGATATTATATGACAGGTTTTAGAATATTATTATATGTATTTAAAGAGAATATGTGAATAAATAGAGAATGAATATATCATTATAAAAGAATGAGAAAATGTATTTTCGAAGTTTACATTGTGCCTACTATTGTTTCTGAACAATACATTATAATATGCACATTAAAATATATATTACATTCATATATGAATATATGGTATACATACATAGTATGTACTATAAATATATAGACAACAAAAAGGATCATTTTATGTAAATATACATATATGTATACATATTTTATATAAAATTGGAACATCCCCATAATAAAATATATTATTTGTAATGTGTACAATTCACGTTTAAAATGTTTAAATGTAAAGTAACTTGTGTATACTACATTATTTCATATTATGTACAATATATACAATATATTTTGTACAAAATTGAAATATATGTTAAAAATAAATGTTCGTTAAATGGGGCTAGTGAATCGTGTTACCAACAGTTGTTTTGCATATATAATACTAAATGTATCATATTATGATGTGAAAGAGTTGATATTATTTGATAAAATATCATTTTATTAATTAAATACTAAATAAATATACAAATAAATACAAATATATTTATTTTATATATATTACATAAAGTAATTAACTTAAATAGTATGTGTTTTTCTTTGTCTTCTATAAGGACAACTTTTTAATAGGTAATAACTGAAATTCATTGTTAATTGTAAAATTAATTATTTATTTAATTTAAAATTGAATACGTTCTAATATCAAATTGAAACAAAATTTTAAAATAAGAAAACATACATAGTTTAAATAAGTTTAAACTTTTTTACATTTGCTGTTATTTTCCTTTGTTATTATTATTACATATATTTTTTGTTTCTTTTCTAAACTTTATAAAAAGTTGTGGTTTGAATTTATGAGAAGGTGGTAATTTTATCATATAGATTTTCAAAATCTCTTATTTTATAGATAATTTTGTAAAAGTTCAGTTTATTCTAAGTATCACCTGGTGTATAGAATAAATATAGAAATGTAGAAGTTTTATTATGACTTTATTCCAATAAGATTTTGTATGAAATTTATAAGATTTAGATATTGATTAAATTTGGCAACGTTTCTTTTAAAGTATATAACTTTTTATTATTCTTATTTATATACATATATTTACATGTATATATTATAATTGTATTTTTTTTCCAAATTTCGTAGTTTGAAAAACTTTTTTTTATTCCAGAAATCTTCTAAAAGAATTTGTAAAAATTAAACTTTTACCTAATCGAAAGCTTGAAAAAAAAATTTTTTTTTTTTCCAAACGCAAAAAATTTGTATTTCTTTCACAGATTTTGTAATTTTCTTAAGGGAAAAAATTTCTATACTTTATTTTTATGTGATTATCTCCCATATTAAATTGTTTAAAATTGCATTTACATATTTTTGACACAAAACATTCTAATTTGAATTTATTATTTTCTCATTTTTATTTAATATTCATTCATAAAGATATTGTACATACATATACTACATTTCTTTTTATTTACTTCAAAACTTGATTATAAAAACATGAAAATTCATCTTTCATGCATAATTTGTTACAAACTTATTTTTCAATTTAAATATTTTTTTATATACATTCTTACATACATACATATACATACATACGTACGTACTATCTGTTAAATGAAAAAACGAAAAATAAAATAGCTTGTTATTTAGACAAAAAACTTTCTCAATAATTTTCCTTTTCTTGTTTATTTCTTCTTTTGGAACAATCAACAGTGTTAGTAGCACATCATCATCGTCTATCTATACCATGAAAAATTCTATATAATATCAATATGTATATAAACATATATATACATTTTTTTTTATATTGTACAAATCCATAAAATATTTTCTTATATTTTTTTTTTATTTTCAAATTTTATTTTTATTTTTATTTGAAAAACACTCAACAAGCGTTGTTCAACATAAATCGTATCGTTAAAAAAAAAACAAGTAAAAGAAAAACAAAATGAAAATGGTAGAAATTCATGCGAAAAATCATTCATTCGGAAGGAAGTCAAAGTTCAAAAATTCTTCTCACACATTAAGATATTGTGGGAGGAAGAGAGAAGGAAAAATAGAATGAAAGAAAAAATTTATATCACAGCGCAAATTTAACAAATTTTTTATGTTTCTTTTATTTATTTATTTATTTTATTTTTCTCATGTTTATAAAAAAAAAACAAAATAAAACATAAAGAAGAAAGAGGACGAAAAAAAAAAAATTTAAAGAAAAAGAAAATGTGAAAATTCAGAAAAATGCAATAGAAAAAATCTTAGTCCTTATGTGTATAACGAATAATATAGTAGAGTAGGTAGCGTTTGTCGTTGAAAAGCTTTACTTCCATTTCAATTTTTAATATGTATGTTTTTTTTTATATTGTTTTGAAGTTGTAAAGAAGAGTGTTTGTAGTATAAATTCTCATATACTTTTTTTTTTTGTTTTTAAATTTTTTGTTATTCAAGTTATTCTTTTCATGTTCGTTTTTATTTAATTTTATTTTCTTCTATATTACCGACCATCACTTATTAATTTATTTATTCACTTTTTTTTTTTTTTTAAGTTTTCCCAAATAAAGCACAATTTCATTGATTCAAACGAATAAAAAAAAAAAATTAGAAGAGAAGGAAAAAAGAAGGAAGAAAACGTATCCTTGCAGAAAACCAACAAATTTATATAAGAAATAAAAAGCAAACGAGCTTGATTTCTTTTTCTTAAATTTTTTCTAGTTCTTTGTTTTTGTTTATTTTTATTTTTTTTATTTTTTCAATTACCACCCTTTAAAAAAATCTTATTCACCCCTTTTTGTAGTACAAAATTTATGTTATAAATGAAAGTACTTTTGTATGTTCTAAGTATGTATGGTATATTATTTGTATGTAAAGTGCAGCAGTAATGAATAAAAAAAAATAGAGTGAAATGAAATAAAAAAAAAAATGTGAAAAATGAGTAGATGGATGAAAAACAATCCTTTTTAAGCATTTAAATTTTACATTTAAACTTTATAAGACATTTCATTCTATATACATACATACTCGTATGTAATTTTTTTTCTTGCTTTATACTCTGATATTTTTTTTTTATACTATACATACTTGAACTAAAAAAAATTATTAACCTCTTCTATACGTCTTCTATGTTCATTCATATACATATATGTATGTATGTATTTGGATATTTTTTATATGTACGTATTTATATAGCTATGAATTCACCTACATATGTATATGTATGTATGTGTTATTCCAAATTCTTAAAAATTGTATTTTTAGTAGAAAATAAATGAACGTATAAACGAATAAATGAACCAACGAAGGATATGATTTTTACTGTTACAATGAAGATATTGTAATGATACATTTATACACTGATATACCTACTTATATTATACATATATTCATTTATATAATATTATATATTTTCATTTCTATTATATACGTTAAACGTATTTTAAAAGGACTAAAGAACTTGTGACATGTTCTGCATATTTTTGGAACAAAAAAATTTTTTTTGTCCTCCTTTTCTTTTTTTTAGTTGATTTTTTTTTTCTGTGTCTGATATGCTTTCTCATATATATTTATGTATATACATATATGTATATATAAAATAGTTAACTTCTTTAAGAAATAATAATTCGAATAGAAAAGTACAAGGATAAATAGTAAGATTGTAATATAGAGTGGAAAATGAAGTTAAATTTTTTGTATGTTCTAAATACCTTTTTGTAGATATTATTATATATGTATGAATGTATAAATCTTATAGGTACAATATATTGAAATATAGACTTTTTGTAATATATGTACATACATGATATACATAACATATAGTTATTTTTTTTACACATTTATATTATGTAAAAACGTGAGCTGAAGTGCCATAAATCGACATTGTTAAAGTAGTTCATTGATTTTATATGTTATTTTAAAATTCATCGTGGTATAATCATGCAAATACTTTAAAAACTCATCGAATGAAAAAATTGGGAAGAGGTGGTATAAAATGGCTGGTAGGTCTGTAACATGTGTTTAATTAAAAAAGTAAAAAAAATATATATATAAAAGGGTTGATTTCGAAGTTAAAGTTGAATAAAGGTACTGATGATACAAACATATATGTATGTATACATATATAAAACACATAAAATCAGAAAATGCATGTAAAAGATTCCTTTTTTTTTTTTTTGTGGAATAAAGTCATAAGTTTTTGATCCGATTTATAGATAAAAAACTAATTTGCACACTAACCATGTATGTATCTACTTATAAACCACATGACATAACCTAATTGTTTGTATAAAATTATCAAATAAAGGATGTGAATATGAACACATATGTTTAGATTTAAAATTTATTATAAAATTTCACATTATATGTAAAATTATTTCAGATAACAAAAACCATATTTTTTATTATTTTCTTTTTCTTATTTGAACAATCTTTTTTTTTTTTTTCATTTATAATCGTTTAATTTCTATATAAAACCACTATATATAATATATAGTATATATGTTTATCGCTGTATGTATATAAATACACATATTCATATACATATGTATATACATAACTATTTGCTGAAATATATATTATCAAGATTTTACTATTACATTAAAAACGAAGAGAAAGTTTTTAGTTGTGAACTCATCAAAATATCAGATAAAATGACCAAATTAGAGCTAAATGAAGTTATTTGGAAAATTATATTTAATTTATTGGAAGTAATATAAGATGTAAATAAAGAACGAAGAAAAATAAAACAGTAAAACAAAACGAAAAGATGTTTGAATATGATAAAAAAACATAAGAAAAGCTTACTTTACATAATTAAGCAGACAAAATAAATTTCAGAAAAAAAATAGAAAAAAAAAAAAAAAAAGTAAATTATATTTTTATTAGGTTCTTGTGTTTTTTTTTCTTTTTTTTTTTTTTTTGTTAAATTTTCAAATGAAATTTAATTTGCCATTTTTCAATTTATTGTTTTTTTTATACATATTACTTTTTTACATAAACCGAAAAATTTTAAAGCGAAATTCTACTTTATTTTTGTTCTTTGAAAACAAATAGAAAATTTCAGAAACTTTGTAGACGTAGGTACGTGTGTATTTTTTTTGTTTTTTTGTTTTTTTGTTTTAAAAGAATGATAAAAGAATGTAAGAAGATTGAAATTCCTTAGTTTTTCTTTTTTGTTTTCTATTTGTTCAATTTTTCATAATATGAAAATTTAAACTCGAAAAGAAGATAATTTTTAACGATTTTTTTATTCTTAATCGTTTAGAATGTTTTTAGATTGAAAATTAAGATTTTGTTTTTTTTTAAAAATTCTTAAAACTTTGTAAGGATTTTTCAAATTTACATTTAAATTTTTTTTTTATTTATTTTTTTTTTTTCTTCAAAAATTTTATTGTTGCATTAAATAATTTTTCAGAAGTCTTTTAAATTCTCAACAGTCTCGTTATTTTTAAAAAGTTTTAAAAGAAAATATCTTTCAACAAAAAAAAAAAAAAAAAAAATTCTTTCAACAGTAATTTTGGTAATTTTTATCAACATTCTAGAATAAAAAAAAATTTATCGATAATAAATTTGTCATTTTCTATATCAATTTCTTTATTGGCAACATTTTCCAATTATTTAAATTTGTCTTCCAAGTAAAAAAATATTCATTGTCATTCTCCAAGAAAATTATACTCATTTAGATCAATTCTTCAGTGAAAAAGAAAAAAAAAAGTTTGATGAAAAGTATGAAAAAAGATAAATTTTTATTGTATTCATAGATCTTTTCCATTCTATAAAATTATAAAAATCCTTTTTATTTTGAAAATATATGGGAAAACTTTTAAAACTATATACATACATACTTTTCTACAACTATCAAAAAAGGATCATTAAATATACATATTTTTATTTTATTTATTTTTTAATATGTGTGTTCAAATGTATGTGAATTTAATTCATGTGTTCTTGAATATTTATTTTGAGAAAAAAAGGAAAGAAAAAAATAATATAAAAAAAATGAAAAGAAAAAAAATATTTTTTTATATTTGTTGGTCATCATCATCATCATCGTCATCATTATTCTTTTGATGTTCATTATTTATTTCTCTTTTAGTCGATTAAGAATTCAAAATTTATTGCTCCGTCACACTATATCTAAATTGATGACTTCGTACATCATATCCACTAGGTCATAACTATTAGTTCTATACATCTATACATATATATATATTTTTTTTCTATTTTTTATCATTATTATTATATTTTTTTAAAAAGTTGATACATATAACACCTAGCATACACATATGTACATATGTATGTATGTATATGCGATGAAAAAAGGACAATACGGACTATCAATAATTTCATACTCTATTTTATTATATTTATATACTTATGTATCATACATATGTTAATGTATCATATATATACATATGATGAACATACATACATATATCAGCTTATATATATGTATAAAGGAAAAAACAAAAAAGAAAATAGAGGGAAAGTGGAGTTCTTTTTTTTTTTTTTAAATGTGATTCGGACTATATGTTAACAGTAATATACAGAGATAACCTCGATATATTCAATTGATATATTGATTAGATTTTTTATATAGAATCTGAAGCAATGATTGAGCATGTATCACAGAATATATGTATGTAGGTATTTTTTTTTTTTTACTTTTTGTATTAGATGGTTTTGTATGTTTATTGTTATTTAGTCTTTTATTTTTCTGTTGTTGTTTTAGTTTTTTATTTTATGTTTTTTTTTTTTCAACTCCCATTTCATTTTTATTATGTACGATGTATTTACAGTTGTATTTTTGTTTTTTTTTTGTTTTTTTTTTTGTTTATTTTTTAAATTTATTTTTGTTATTTTTCTATTTATGTTATATTTGTTTTCTTTGTAAATTTCTATTGTATTTTCTTCATATGTGTAAATTTTTATTTTTATTTTTTTTTCATATAAGTAATCGATTGTCCTCTGCCATCTTCACATTCACACACATATGAATGTACATACTAATATATCGAATTAGAAAGGAATTGTCGAAATAACCAAACTACCATAACTAAAAATGTGCTTTATCACCATAATATATAGTGACTGAATAACTGTTCTGTATATACATATGTATGTATTTAGAAAGTATGTACTATATACCTACATATAACACAATAATTTAAGATTTATACGTACATAATATATTGTATATTTGTTAATACTTGATCGATTTTTGATTCTTTCACCATCATCATCATCATCACACAGGACTGAGCTGTTGATCTCATTTTTTTTTTTTTGTTTTTTGTTATATTGTGTGAATTCATATATAAAAAAAGCTAAATATCTTAAGCTTTTATATAAAGGACATCAGTTTTTAGTTAGTTCCTTTTTTTTGTCCTTTTTCATTTTTTTCCCTGTTCTATATGTTCCTAAATATATTTTATCTTAATATATTAACTGTATAGGATTGTTTCATTTTTTTTCTTGTATGGTTTTTTTATTTTTACTTATTTTTTATATCCTAGCTTTTTTCCTTTAAGATCCGTTTTTGATTCACTTTTGTTGTTATCCAGTTTAATGCGTGATACGAATTGTATTATTATTGTTATAAACAGTATATATGTAATAAATTTTTCTCAGGACTTTTTTTTGTTGTATGATGAATTTTGCGATACATAGATGCTGATATAATTTTAGATACTTTTCTTTTTATTTTTTAAATATTTTCGAACTACTATATAACAACTGTCGTCATGCATGAAAGTAAAGAATGAAATATTGAGGTTAATGGTTTACCAAAGTTCCATCTAACCAATCAATCGATTTATGATGAATGAATAGATGCTGGAAAATGGAGAGAAAAAAAAATGAAAATAAAATAAAGAAAAAACAGAAAAAATAAAGTAAAAATATTAACAGAAAAAATTTATGATAAATAAAAGTAAAAGGACATAAATAATATAAATAAATAAGAGACAAGGGATGAACAAAGGAAATAAAATCAAGTTAAAGAAGAAAAAGAAGAAAAGAAGAGAAAAAAAAACAAAGGGGTGAGAAAATTTGACGGTTTTGGTTATAAATATTGTGACTATATCCTTGTTCATATATTTTGAAAATGGTATCTGTACGATACAAATGAAAGACAAAAAAAAAATATATTTATGAGATAACAGGAAATGAATAAAAAAGAAATAGTGTACAACTTTCTTTTTCATTTTGTAATTTTTCTAAAAATTAGAAACCGTGAAAATTTATGATTTTCTCTTGTTTTTCTTTCTTATTTTTGTTGTTGTTTTTTTTATTAATTCTATTATATTTATTTGTTGTATATTTGATAAAATATGGTTAAAGAAAAGATATTGCTGAATGTTTAAAAAATTTTTGATTGTATTAAAAATGAGGAAAATATAAAAAGAAAAAAAAAGACTTGAGAATTCTTAATTAAATGAAAAGAAAAATAACAAAAAAAAAAAAAAAATAAATAAATAAAAATGTCAATAATTAGATGCTGAAAAGAAAATGCCAATTTATTTAAAATGTATTCAATTCAATTTTCTTTTTTATTGATTTGTTTTGAAAATATTTACAGTTAATTGATTTCAGAATTCAAAATTTTATAAATAATTAAATTGTATATGAATTTTGTAGATTGAAATAATCGATTTAACATTTAAAATTTTTGTTTATCGTTTTTGTTTTTGTTTATTCAAAAATACAAACAATTAATTTTGTTTGTGTTTATTAATAAATTTTATATTTTTTGAATTTTTATATCTTGAGAATGAAAATTAAGAGAATTTTATGTATAATGTCCAATTTGAAGATTTCATACAGTTTTCGGTATAGAAAATGAGTTTTTTCATTTTTGTTTTTTTAATCACCTCAAACAAAAATATCATGAATTTAATAGATTTCAGAGATTTTCAAAATTATTAAACCCTTGTGATTTCATCCTTATAATACACTTAATGAAGGATAATAACATCTTTTTTATTCTCACCGAACGAAAAATGAGAACTAAAAAGTATCTTTTGCAAAAAAAAAAAATATATATCTTTTTATAAAATTATAAAAAATTTACATTAAATTATGTAAAATTTTTTAAAATATAAAAAATAAATGTGTACTTATAAAAAGTAAACAAATAAATTAAAAATAAAAAGTCTTGTGTATAAAACAAGATACTTTAATTGCAAAATTACCTACAAATAGCTTAAATACATTTATTCGAAGATATATTTTTTTTTCTTCCAATGTAAAATATATGTATGTATATTAAATTAAAAAACAAAAAAGTGTAATAACAAAATTTTTACAAGAATATTGTATTGTGAAAATCAACAAAAATAATAATAATATATTTTAATTTTTTTTATTTATTTTTTTTTATTATGCCATAAGGTGTTTCTTGTATACAAATATGTATATGCACATTTTTTATATTTTTATTCTCTTTTTTTTTGTAATATATAATTTTCATTTCATTTCATTTTTTATTTTACGTATACAATATTCTGTAACATTACATTACATTATCCTTAAAACAATAGCAATAAAATTGTATATTTCTCATCTTATTTTACTATGATTGTTTTGGCTGGCTCAATGGTTGGTTGCTTGGTTGAATTGGCTTGGCTGGGATTCATTCAGCTAATGTTCTTTTTTTTTTCTGTTTTTAAATATATATTCTGGTTAAATTTGGTTATGGTTTTTGGTACTTTATATATGTATGTATCAAAAACAGGCACACACTTAGTATATTATTATTATGGTAAAATAAATGGAAATAAAAACAGATGCCATGTTTCTCACATACAATACGGAATCTGTGAAAATTTGTTATATATTTTAAACATACATAATATGTATGTATATATTTTTGTTTTTTATTTTTACATACATATAAAATGTAAAACAATATGAAATATACATATGTACAATATTTATAAATAAATTTTTACAAAATTTATATACAAAATTTAAATTTTTGAATATATATTAAGAAAATATTCAATTTTTATTTGTTTGTTTTTGTTTTGTTTTTATATATTTTTTTAATATTTATTCAATTTTCTTTATCATTTTTGAGGTTTTCCCATTTTTTTTTCCCGATATTACGATGTCATACATAATATATGCATACATACATATTTGAAAAATAAGATACAATCATCCCAACATCCCTACAGAAGTTACATAGGTACATGTGTAATACATATATGAATTTTTTTTTCTTGCTTTTTATCCTTTTCAAAAAGGAAATTTTTGTTAAATATGCAAAACATTAGCTAAGTACATAAAAAAAAATGTATATAATATTTAACAACTATCTGTTAAAAAGAATGTAAACTTCATATTCATTGAATTCAAGTTAATAACATTCATCCTTATTTGTTTTTTGATTCGTAAATTTTTATATCTTTATATTGTGTGTCTACATACTATATTCAGGATAACAGTTTTTTTTTTTAAATTTTTTATTTTTTTATTTAATTTTTTTTTTGCATTTATGTTTTTGTTCTGTAAAAGTTTATACGGATAATTTTTTTTATATTTGTACAAAATTCTTTTGAATATCCTTTACGTTCTGGTTTTTTGTTAGTACGTTTTGTATGTGTTGGTTTTTTTTCTCATCCAATTTCATCCTACTCCTTTTTTTTTTCTAGATATATTTTATTTAAATATAAAAAGTAAGTTTTCGTTTTCATTTTTTTTTTTTTTGCCATTTCCTCTGACAGAAAATTATATATATTTTTTAAAGAACACACAAAGCTACAGTTATGATGGATATCTGCAAAACTAAAAATATATTTAAAAATAAAGTTGAATGTATTACATACATATGTATATGTACATACACAAACGTACCATAAAATAATGGTAAATGGTAGAAATGCAGTGGTTTGTAATGGTTTTTTTTTTTTTTTTTTTAATATTTCATCTCATAATCATTAGCGGCCTCACATTATGTTGTTTTTAGTTTAAATAAAGAAAAAAAGTAATGTTTTTTCTCATATATGTATTATTTTTTCGTCCTTTTTGCCATCAGTCATCGTCATCATCATCATCAGTGAAAGCTTTCACGTATGCATTACTTTTTCTGTTCAAATTATATAACTTTTTTATATAAAATGTAACATGAAAAAAAAATATATATGTATATATTAAAAAATAAAATAGAAATGTAAAAATGGTTGAAAAGTTAGTAGGTACAACTCAATTTGAATTTGAAAATTGTTATTTTTTATGTTTTGTAGAAAACTAGTTATTTCGATGATGATTTTTATTTACCTTCATTCACCTACAATTACTTAATAGTTTTTATTTAAAAAAAAAAAAAGCTAATTTATTGAATTTTTTTTTTTTTCTTTTTTTTTTGTGAAAATTTAATAGTGATTTTGACATTATTATGTGCATTGGCTGGAAAAAAATATATACATACTAATAAAAATTACCTAACATTTTGTTTAATTTCCTTTAATTACCTTAACTTTTATATTTTATATTATTTTTTATTTTTTGACTGGGCATCATTCTAAAATAACTGAATATAAACTTCAAATTGAAAGGTAAAACAAAAACACAAAAATAAAGGACTTTTTTTTATAATATTTTCATTTAAATTTCAACTTAATTTGTGTATACCTGTATATGTATCTATATATGTATATGTATATAACAGGTAAAACGAGAAAAAGAAAAGAAAGTAAATGGAATAAAAAAAAAAATATATAAACAGTAGAAAATTTCTATGTATAGTTACTATTTTAATTTTCATAAAGGTAATATACACCTGAAACTGCCTTTGTATTTTTTATTTTATTTTTGTTTTGTTGGATCCTTCATTTTCCACATTTACCACTTTTTTTTTATACGTATACATATTTAAATGGTATAAACTTTGTACACCTGATATTTTTCTATATATATCAATGGAGTTTGAGGGTAAAAAGGGCATTTTAAACATTGAGTTCTGTACTATATATTGTGAATTTTAGCAACAATTTTATTATAATTGTGTTTTTTTGTTTGTTTGTTGTTGTTTTTTTTTTTTTCCTTAAAAAAACCTTTTACTATACACTAATTGTAATTCCATGAAAATGGTACGATACTTCTATTTTGATGATATTTTATATAATAAAAGAAGTTGGGTGAAAATAGCGCCCAATGGTTTGTTATTTTGTCATTTTTTTTTATTTTATTTTATTTTGTTTTTTGTATTTTTAACTTTTAAGTATTTATTCATTAATTTTATAATGTCTTTTATTTTGATTGTGGTTGTAGCACTTAAAAGGAACTCTTAATTAACTCTTATCGATTTTTCTTTTGTTTGTTTTTCTTTACATTTTTTTTTTTCTCTTCACTACAACGACTTGTTTTGTTTCATTTTAAAATTTTATTTATATTTTGTTTTACAAAATTTTATAATAATCATTGTATACATATTTTTGTTTTACTAATTTTATTTTTGTTTGTTCATTTATTTTTATTACAGGGAGTAAACGACTCAACCAATACATATCTCATTATGAAACACTCAGCTATGATACAGAGCACTTACATGCTAGTCATAGGAGAGCTAAAAGATCAGTGACCAAAGATCATCATGTAGATTTAAAATTTAATGTATATGGAAAAAATTTTCATCTTAGATTAAAAAGAGATTTAAGTACATTTAGTGATAAGTTAGAGGTGAATATATTTTTATAAACGTGTTAATTGATTTTTTATTATTATTTTTTTTTATTCTTTTCTAATTATTACCAAAAAATAGGTACATAGCACAGAAGGTCCTATTCCAGTGGACACATCACATATTTATCATGGTAAAATTTTAGGTGAAAAAGATAGTTTTGTATTTGGTTCAATATTAAATGGTATATTTGAGGGTAAAGTTATTACCGAACGTGATGCATATTATATTGAAAATGCAAAACATTTTTTTCCAAATCAAACGTACAAAAATGATGGATTCCATTCTGTAATATATAATGAAAAACATGTAGAAGATCCTTATAAGGACGTACGAGAAGGTAAGATATATTTTTTCTTTATATTTTTTAAATTTTGCTCTTATCTCCTATTCGAAAAAACAATATTATTAAAATAATAATCCTCTCAAAATCCTATTAAAAAAACTTTTTCTTTGTTCTAAATCTTTCTTTTCTGACTCATTTTCATTTTTCATTAAAAATAAATTATTCATAAAAATTATAATATTCATTAAATAGAAAAAAAAAAAAAAATAATAATAACAAGAAAAAACAAGTCTTCAACTTTATTATTATTTTTCTACCGATATGAAATTTCTACAAACAAATCATTTTTTTTTCTCTCTCATTTCCACAAAAAAGAATAAAATTACAAATATTGCATTCAAAACAAAAAATCTTTTTTTTTTTTTTCCTCTTTAAAAAAGAAATGGACAAACAAAAAGCCAACTTTCTATATTTTAGTAGTTTCATCTTCTTCATTTTTTTTTTTTAACAACATTTTTATTTTATTTCGTCCTTCTTGTGATTATTATTAGTTTCCACAAAAGACATGCTAAATTATCATTTAAAGTCATCGTCTTCATATTTTTGGTGAAACTATATAATAAAACAAATAAAAAATGAAAAATGAATGAATGAAAAAAAAAAAAATAAAAAACGGAAATAAAAATAAAAAAATGAAGAGGAAAAAAAAAAAAACGGAAACTTTTTCTTTTATGTAGCATTTTGAAGTGGAAAATAATGCAATAATCATGGTTTATCCAAATACTTTTAAGATAGATAGATAAAAACAGGAAAAACAATGAATAACAGAAGAAAAATAAAAATTAAGAATGGTATTATAAAGGAACTGTTTTGCAAGCCAAGTCATCTTTTATTATTGAAGTTTTTTTCTTATTTTTTTAAAAGTTTTTTTTTCTTTTCTACTTCGTATTTTTCTGTATTTATTTTATTTGTATATTTATTATGAAAAAACAAATATCCTTGACAGAATATATTGTTTTTATCATCATTTTTATTTTTCTTCTTCTTCATTTTCATTATTATCCTAATGCAATCGAAGATTAAAAAAAAAATTGAATTTGAGAAATTTATTATTGTTCGCAAGTGAAAAATAGAAAATAAAAATTAAAGGAAAAAATTAAATGAAATATATAATTTCGATTTTTAATAGAATTTTCACTTCCATAAACATACTAGAAAAAAAAAATTATTTATTTATTTTGATTTTCTTTTTAGTTTCTTTTTTTTTTTTTATTGAGGGGGGGTTTTTTGTATTGGTTTAGAACAGTTCAAAATGATATTATATTTGAAATGAAAATGTCAATCATTGAAAATAGAAATATTGAAATTATTTTTATAAATTTTGTTTTAGAAAATATCTTGATCTATAAAGAATATTATATTTTATAAAAATAATCGAAATTATTGTGATTTATATGTATGTGTCATTAATTGAAATCGTTTATAATGTTTCTAAGATATTAGTAACATTTTGTTATTTAAATTATTTTAAAAATGACTGCGATAATTTTCAATTTGACTTTTGCTGAAAATATTTACATTTCCTTTTTTTTTTTTTTGCATGAAAATTTCAAAATTACTCAATATTTTAAAAAAGGTACAATTTCTAGATTACATCAAACATTCAATCGATCTATTTATAATATATTCTATAATTCACATCATTTTTAACAACGTTGATTATTTTTGAAATTTAAAAAAACAAAAATCTATACTTTTCCAAAAAAAAGTAGTCTACTTCGTATTTTAAAAAAATATTCTTTAGTTTGAACTGACATTTAAAATTTTCAAACAATGTATGCATTTTGTTGTTGTTGTTATTGTGTCAAATATGAATAAATGTATACAAGCAATACAATTAATTCACAAATTCTTTTACAATGTTCTTATTTTTCTTTTTTAAAAAAAAAAAAAATATACTTTAAAAATATTTTCTATTTTCAACGTAGGTATACATGGAAATCAATAAACTGATTCTATTTTGTAAAATTTTCAATCGAATTTTGTTCAATACTACATGATACATTTTTAAAAATATAAACTACATTCAAATTGAAAACTTTTAAGAAATGAAAAAATACAGATTTTATAAATTATACAGGAATGTGTATTATTTCATACATTTTATAAAATGCCATGCATACTTATTAAACTTAGTTTTAAATGGTATACAATGTTACAATGAATTGTTTTGAAATTTTGTAAAATATTGTAAAATGTAAAAGTTTTCTTTTATTATACTTTTGTCTAAAATACCAATTCAACGTTTATCCAAAAATTTAGTTGTTTTATTTCATAAATACATATGTGAGCTGTGTATGTGTATATGAATGGAAAAATAAATACATACATATGTACAATTGTACATACATAAATGATTTTTCATCCTAAAACTACATTTATAATGTAAAATAAAATGATGTATTCGAATATGTATATGTAGTTTGAAAAAATATTATTTAATATCACACACATAAGTATTACATATCACATATATATTTTGTCCAATATTTGAATTCTTAAAATTTACAAAATATCATACAACACATATAAAACGTAATAATATAAAACAAAAATTTACTTTATATCCTTATGAGTTAAGAATTTTGCTATTCTAATATATTTTTTTTTTTTCAAATTTTAAAACATATCACAACATGTAAATTTTTTTATAAAATATTTTAACAAAAGATATTTTTTGAACTTAATTATTTTAAATGAAATATTTTGTAAAATATTTGTTGTGTTATTTTATACTTAACTTTTTTTTTTTTTTTTTCTTTCAAGACTTATTTAATGAAAGATTAAAAAAGTTACTTTTCAATAAATTGTTTTCAATTTTTTTTTTTTTTTTCTAATTAAGTTCAGTTTTATTCAATTACTAAACTACATATATACAAATTCCAATCAAAAAACTTTAATTAAAAATAATATCACTTTACTGGAATTTGTTTATCCTCTTTGGAAAATGATATTACATATTTTATTTTATTTTATTTTTTTTTATTAAACAAAAATAAGTAAGAAAAGAAGCAATTCATGTTATAAAAGATAAAATAATGAAATTTTAATATCATATAATTCATATTAATTAAAAATTAAATTTTCATCTTCTTTGTATTTATTATAAAGAAAGTTCATAATCTTTTGTGTACACACTAAGTAATAATATGTATATATACCTACTTTTTTTTTACTTTTTTTTTTCTTATGTTGATAGTCAATTTTGTAAACATTCATTTTAATTTATTATAAATTAATAATGTAAAAAGGACATGATATTAAAGTGAAAGATATTTGTAACATGTAAAAAAAATAAAATAAAAGAAAGTACTTTTAGAAGTCAGATAAATATATGTACTTAGTAGGTAGTATCAATTTAGAAAATTGATTTTTTATTTTATCTATTGAAATAATTTTTAAGTAAATTGAGGTCGTTAAAATATCTAAAATAAAATTTAAAATAAATTGAGATTTAATTTTACATTTAGTATATTTAAGATGTTTCTAAAAGAATGTTGTTGTATTTGAAGATATATTGTATGGAAGTTCAGGTGTAATTTTGTTACAGTTTGTTTATTATCTACAAAACTTTGAAACTTTGTGAAATATCTTTTACGTTCATTTTCGAAGATTTAGCTTTATTCAATTTATAAATATGACTCTTATGAGTTTAAAATTATTTTCTTAAAATCTTCTAGAATAATTTTTGTACAGAATTTCAATTATATATTTTGAATTTTAAGAATTAGTTTTCATTAGTTATGATCTTAAAACAAACATTACAAAAAAAAAAAAAACAACCTCCCACACTGTCTAACGAAAATTATGATCAAAGAAGATATAAATGTTTTTTTTTTTTTTTTCATCCAACTTGAAAAAAGAGAAAATATGTAAAATATATGAAATTACATTCTGACGAAAGATAAATTATAATAAAATGTAAAAAAAAAATTAAGGAAAGAAATTTTTTTCTTTCTATTTTCATTTTTTATTTAAATTTTAAAAGATTTATTCTTTTAGTTTGTTGCTATAAAGGACTAAAATATTTGAAATTCTAAAATTTTCTAAATATTTTCTCTAACTTTTTATTGTTTTTTCGTTTTTATTTAAATCAAAGTATTTTTCTACTGGAATAGTGTGTATTTCAAAAACTTTGATATTTTATTAGAAAAAAATATATAGAAGAAAAAGATATAGTTGCAAAATATGTTGCTAAATTACAAAAGATGATAAGGTATCTAACAAAAAATTCTTTTGATCCTTGAAGGATAACATAATATGCTTTTCAAAAATTTAATTATTTTTTTATTTTGGAATATTTCTAACATTTAATAAAACTGTGCTTACAAAATGAAAAATTAAATTATTAAAATATGATTGAAAAATCGACAGAGTAACATTCTTTGAAGTTTTTTATTATTATTTTTTTTTATTATAAATACAGTGTGATTGTAATATTATTATTTTCTGCAAATTTTCAAATAGGAAATGTATCTGTTTTCTCCGCTCTTCTCTATAAAATGCACTTTTATTTTTCGGCCTATTTTTTTTGTGTTTTTTCTTTTTTCTGTTTCAATAAACAATTTATTTCTTGAAAAACTATTTTCTTAAGATTTTCTTGAGTTTTATAAATATTTTATTTAACTTTGAAAAATCAATTAAATGCCATTCACATTGAAGTTCAAGTAAATAAATTTCGATATTCATTATTTTTGCCAAAAAAAAAAAAAAAATCTAGTTACACGACAGATTTATTATACTTAGGTATATTTTCAAATTAACTTAATGAAAAAAATGTTTATGTCCAAAGGAAGTAAAAAAAAAAAATTAATAAATAAAATTTACTAAGTTAAAGATAAATCTTAATTATTTACATTTTTTTTTTTGTTCGTGTCATTAATTACCTAAATTTTTTTTTTCATAACATTCTATATAGTTATTGTTGCTCGGAAAAAGCACATAAATTTTCAATAAATAAACTTTAATAATATGGAATTAATTAAATTATAATTGCAGGATTATTTATCATAATAGTAATTATTATTATTATTTATTAGCTATTATATATAATATTTAAAATATAGTATAAATATAATATTTCTTAAAAAAAAAAAAATAAATAAATAAATTACGTTATTAACATGTGACAAAAAATTATTTAAAAATCATTTAAAATGTTAATGAATAAAAAAATTTTCACTTTATCTAAACAATGTTCAAAAGTATAATTACCTTTTATTTTTTTTCTTTTTTGTCCTCAAAATTAAAATAATATTCATGAATATTTAATTTCATTGAAATTATGAATATCATCAGTGAAATTATTAAATGATGCAATTTAATTGCAAATTTTTTTTTAATATTATCAACATTGATTTTCAAAGTATATTTTACACATTTAAATGAAAGTTTTTATATTTTAAAAAATAAAAACAAAAAAAAGAAATTAAATCTAATTAAAGGAAACAACAGACAAAAAAAATTGTTCAAAAATAATCTAAATATTTTCCCTGAAAAAAAAAACGAAGTAGTAAAACTATACTATAACGTTGATAATGTGTAAATAGGAGAATACCAAAAAACAAAAAAAACAACAGAAAAGGGTTAGGCTAGGAAAAATATTTAAAAAAAAATTTAAAAAAAAAAAAAAAACAGAACAAATAAGTATTGTACAAATGTTGTGTACAATTACTTTAGCAATTGCATTAAATCTAGTATGTATATATATAAACAAAAACAACAACATGAATACAATATAATCATGTTATCCTTGTACATGTACAGATACATTTAGAATTTTTCATCATTTTATTTGAAATCAATACGTAAACAGCTGCCCTAAATTTTAGAATTATACTAAGAAAAAAAAAATATACAAAAAAAAAAAAATAACAAATTTTTCAAAATGAATTTAGTATGAGAAAAATTGTGGGGGAATTGAATGAATTGAACTCTTAACTAACTCAACACACCAAAAGTAAAATCAGAAAAAATAGAAAATATAAAAATTTTCTATGTAAATCTATATCTACTACCATACATACATTTACATACATATCTACATATAATTTTTTATAAAATATACAATATACTTAGGTATGCATAAAATTAAAATTTGAAAATTTTCAAGGGTTGACCTGATTACAACAAAAAACAATACATGAAAAAAAAACAAAATGAGTTAAAATAAAACGGAAGGGTTTTACATGTTCTTTTTTTTTTCTCTCCTCTTTAACATACATATTGTAATATATTCGCAACGTTATAATCTGTGTATTTTGCTTATTATTTTAACTTTTTATATTTTATGTTTTTTTTTTTTTTTTTTTTTTTTTTTTTTTTTTTTTTTTTTTATAAACATTTTAAGTAACATTTTTGGATACCCGATAAACTGTAATTTTTTTTTTTTGTAGGAAAGGTTTTTCTGGTTTATATACTTTTACTTTATGTGGATAAGATATTGTATATACATATATATGAAATAAAAACCCGTGTATGGATAATTTTTTTTTTAAAGAGTCACAACCGTGTTAATGATTGTCAAAAGTAAAATGAGTCCTTTTAAGCATTAACACAATTTTTTTAATGATTTTCCAAAGAAAAGAACTTTTTAATTATGTATTAGTCGTTTTTTATAAAAAATCTAAAAATAAGTATTCTTTAAAAGATTTAGTATTCTTTTATGAGCGTTCACTGGCCGAACTATAAAGCCAGAAATTATAATTTGGAAAATTCATGATTTATATTTTTAAAAACTGAAACCGAAATTCTTGAGGATTAAAAACATAAAACTTATCGTTTTATTTAATTTGTCGCTTCTATAGACACATTTTACATAAATTAATTAAAAGAAAAAAATTTGGAAGCTTAGGAGCTTCTATGTTATTTTTCCCCATACTTACATAGTTATGTACAATATATCCGGTTGTGAAAATATGTGTTAAATTGAAAAAACAACATACATTACCCACATCTAAATTATATAAGAAAATTTAATATTAAAAAAAATATTAAAAAAAATAAAAATAAAAGAGAATTTTAAAAATATTGCATTGAGTAACGGCAGGCTACAACGCCAACAATCAACAATGTGTTATATCATATACAGCAAGAGAACATGGGGAATGAATAGTAGACAGGATCTGAGATTGAATAAAATATAACTGTGAAAATTTCACATAACCATTGCACAGCACTTTGGCACAGTATGTGTGTGTTAACAGCAAGTGCATGAAATTGTTTTTCATGTAAAATGGCCATTTGAAAAATTATGCCACTCGAAAATGTTACAAAAAATTTAATTATTGCTCTTATGAGTTATTTAAAGATAATGTATGTAATATATAATTACATTAAAGGACGTAAGTAAAAATTATTTTGTATATGTAAAAAAAAAAAAATTGTTTAAAATTAAGTATTAAATTTGAGGGCAGATTATGTGATAAAAACATTAAAAAAAAAAAAAATTAACAAAATGAAAAGGTTAAAAAAAAGGATATATTGTTGGGTACATCAAATAAAGTTTATTTTATGTACTTTATTTATTTTATATATATATTTTTTTTCTTTGGTTTATTTTCAAGACAAAAAAAAAAGTTAATTAAATTTTAATGATTTACTGTTAAGTATAGGGCATTAGGTAATAATATGGTATTAATAAAAACATGGTATTTATACACATTACTTTGTTTTTGGATTTTAGATTAAATTTAGATTTAGAAGAAAAAAAAATTGTTTTTTTTTAAATGTTTTTGATTTTGAAGGATCTTTATAAATAAAATAGAAAAACAAAAAATATTATAGAATTAAAAAATTAGACAACACAGGATATGAAAAACTTTTAATATTCCATTTTGTTTTATATCTTCAAAGTAACATCAAAGTCGAATATGTTTGAGTTTTATGTTTTATTTTTAATTTTAAGTTAACAGGAAATAATTATTGAATTAACTTCAATTACATCAAGAAAATAGATGCTTTATATTTGTCTTTTTCAAGATAAACAAAATGGTATTTAAAATCGTTTAAAAGTTTCTTTTTTTTTTTCATTCCTCACAAAGTGATATTTTAAAAACAAAAAGAACTGTTTGAAACTTTATTTTGAACCTTTAGAGTTTACCATTTTACACAAAGTTTGACTTTTCTTAAGAACAAATTAAGAAAAAAAAAGTCTAAAAGAAAAACTTATAGAAATCAGTTGAAATTTAAAAGATTCTGAAAATTAAAGAAATTTCCTTTAAGGGCGTTGTGATCGGGAGTATTTTTTGTATAATTTTATGTAGCTTTTTTCGATAATCACTTGATTATAAGCTTGACTTGAAAAACTAAAATTTTTATTGAAATTCACTGGGTACCTCTTTTTGAAATTTAATTTATAATACAAGTAAAAAAAGTAATACTAAGATATAATTTGTGGTTTTCAAGAAAAGTGTACCTTAAAAAGAAAAAAAAAACAAAAAAAAAGTCGACTTTTCAGTAGGAGCGAAAAACTAAAAGAAAAAAATTATTCAAAGCCCGAACCCGTACCTTCTCACTTCGAACTTATATTTCGAACATTTCCAGATCTCATAGAACATCACGGTGTTGATATTTTGTGCAGGATTGATCCTACATATATTGAAAACAAAAAAATATTTTTTTAGTTACGATGCCTTTGAAATTTTAAAATTCTTTTTACAAAAAATGATACACCTATAGTATCTTTTTGATTTAATATCATAACTTTATTCGTTGAATTATTAAACGACTATTTTCACTATTTTTTTAAATAACATACATATATACATATAGATAGGTATATTATTTCAATTGCAACTTTACTTTAATAAAATTAATTTCAACGATACAGGATATTTAGTTCAATAAATTGAAAATACATATGTACATATATTATATACATATATGATATATGTTTTCCTTTTTATTTTTTCCTGTTATATTTCGCACTTTTTTATTGATTTATTTATTTTTTTTCTTTTGACGAATTTTAAAGATGAACCATTTTTTTATTTTTTTTTTATTAAAATTTCATTATATGTATATAATTTTTAATTTTAAAATTGAAAAATTAAAATAAATAAATAAATATGTATCCTTGTTGTGTATTTTATAGTAGGAAAAAAAAAAACACAAACACACACATATATACAACATATAATAATGAACAATTTCAATTTAATTATTTTCATAAAAGTGTAAATATTTTTGAAAAGTTATTTTACAATTAAATTTCATTTTATTTACATTTCAGTTTTTTCATTTTTTTTTATTTTTTAATGTACATGTTTGTGCGTTATTATATACATTTATATGAAAAAAAATAAAGTTTTATGAAATTAAAAAAAAAAATCGAATAAAAAATACTATATGATACATATAAATTAATAAAAAAAACAAAATATCATATATGGATCATGTGTGTTCTTTTCTTTTTTTTTTCTCAATAAATTAAATTAAAAATTTATTGAAGAGTATGCTAATTTTTAAAATTAAAAATTTCATAAAAATTTAAAAACTACATCCAATGTTTCATTTTTCTCATTTTTTTTTTTTGTATTGAGTTTATACATTATGTAATATCAGGTAGTCACATGTGTTAAGAGAAACTAATTAATTTTGGTATATATGTATGTATTTTTTATGTTGTGTTAAAATGACGATTCATCAATAAAAATTTTCTGGTTTTTTTTTTTTTTTTTCATTATATTCATTTTTTATTTTCTTATTTTTTAAAATTTATATAAAAAAAAACATTGTGAAAAAACAGTGATTTTCACAATGTTTTATTATTTTTAATGATTGTGTTGTTTTTTTTTCTCCACATTTTTTATGCATACAAAAAATAACAATACAATTTTATTACAATCTCTTGTATAATTACAACAAAACAATATAACATGCAAAATGATCAATTTAAAAAAAAAAAAAAAAAAAAAACAATTTGTGAATTGTATGGTATTACAATTTGATTGTATGTCGAGGTGGTATCTTTTGATAATAGTGTATCTCAACGATAGCATAATTAAAACCTTGACCATCAATGAATTGTTATTATGTATATACATATATGTATGTATATATCACAGTATATATTATTTCTGAATTTTTATTAGGGTAAATGTATTATTTATGGCATTATACTTGAATTTATGGCAAAACTACTGTATGTCTCGACAAATGTTTTTTTTTGCCTTTTCTGTGGATGTTACTGTTCAGAAAATTTATTGTTACCAACGGAGAAGTAAAATTACATTTTTTAGATTTTATAGTACTTTTTCCATTCTGTTTAGTGAAAAACTTGTAAAATTTTCTTAAGGAAAATCTAAAGACTATTTCGAACTTTTATTGAGCGGAAAAGATTTAAATTCAAAAAATGAATTAATACGAACTTGTTTTATGAAGTTTTCTTCAAAATAAACTTATATTCAATACAATACAATTTAAAAATTTAATATTATTAATTGTTGTGTTTTCATTAAACTGGTAGTTTCACAATAAAATGTACTCTTCATCAACAAACAAAAGGATATGTAGATTATTTTATTTTTAAAAATTTCTATAGAGTTAACTAAACACAATGGAACACATATACTGATTGTTTCATATGTAATATACTTATGTATGTATAATATTCAATGTCCGATAATTGGATCATTTATCCTGCATTGTATTTTATTGTATTGAGTTTATTTTATATTTATAGATATTCACATGCATAGATAAATTTATGAGTTTCTACTAAAAACGAATTCCATTAAAATCTGTTCTCGTTTGCATCCAATTTCAAAAAACAAAAAAAACTTGAAAAAAAAAAAACTATTTTAAAGAAATTAATATTGATAGTAGCTATTGTTGTTGTTATTGTTTGTTCAATTAAAAGCTCTAAATTACATTTTTAAAATAGAAAAAAAAATACAAACTACATAGCTATGTGTGTAACAGTATTAAATTTTTTCAAGTAGATTTGTGTTATACTTAAGTTATTTATTTTATGCAAATTTTGAAGAGAGATAACATGATTCTCGTGCATTTTGGTGGATTTTTATATTTATAATTTTTTTTTTCAAATGTAATGGTTTTTTCTTTTGTTTATTTTAGTTGTTTTTTTTTTGTTTTTTTTTTTAATTTTTGGTCATAGTTTTATTTTTTTAATTTTAAATAATAATCTGCTTAATAATTTAAAATTAGTTAAAATCAACATAAAAATTTATTATTTTGCCGCATATTATTTCCAATGAAATATCGTGTGTATTGAAACAGATTTTTTTTTTTTTTTACTATTTTTCAAATATAAAATGCATATGAGAATTGAATATTTAAAATTTCATTAAATAATAAAATGAGAAAATCGTTAATAATAGTATGTGTAGAGGAATAATAAAAATAAATGATCTGAAGCTTATACATAGAATCTCTAAATAAGTTTAAATAAAATATGTGTTAAATAAAAGGTCCATACACATATGTACCTATGTGTACCTAGCTATATGATGTATAATTATTTGATTTAGTCTCGCCAAATTAACGTAGATTTAATTGTGCACATATACACGCAAACAATTTTATTTTCATTTTTGCATAAATGCAGAATATTTATAATAATATTATTTTATTTTTGTATATATTGTAATATGTATCTGAAAATTATTATTATTATTATTATTATTTTTTTTTTTTTGTTTTTTTTTTATACATATATATAAAAAAAAGTATAAAATGGAATAAGTAAATATTTTATTATATTAACAATAATATTGAAGAGTACATATAGTGTTAATTAAATGAATGAATATGAATTAATGGTGATGATATTATATTGTATATATTATGTGATAATTTTGTATCTATGTTATGACTAAAATAATATTCATGTCATTTTGTTTATGTTGAATTATATAATTATTTACAAAATTTATACATAATTTAATATATTTTGTATACAAGAATAATTAATATGAGTACATATGTATGTATATACATATATACCTACAATAGTATATTTGAAAATTATAATATGGTATTTAGAAAGCATATACGTAAAAATACGTATAGGATACAAAATAAAAATATATACATACATATGTTCATATATATCTTATGTATGTATTATACATATAAGTATATCGTATCCTTTCTAATTCTATAAGTGTAATATTTAAATGCATACACCTAAAATCATAAATGTAATAATATACATACATATATGTATATATACTACGTATTATGAATATTTAATAATAAAATGACAATATATTTGATATAAAGGACATAATATATATGTATGTATATAGTTAAAGTTTGATATTAAGCATCATGGTGGTACATATTATATGGTTTTTATATTCGATTTAATAATATAAATATAGTAAATTATGTATACAAAATTAATATTATTATTGTACGAATAATATAAGAGAGAGTATCAAAATCGATATCAGATTGGTTATAACAATACGATTGTTGAATTAATAAAATGTTGTAAATATGCAATGATATACAGGATGTCCTTACGAGTAGAAGTTAAAATTTTCAAAAGTTTTTAAATATGTATGTATATAGGAAGATAAAAAAATGAAATAAATTTTTTTTTTTTAAATTGTTATTGTCTTAAGTTACACGGTAAGATATTTTTTTTATTATGTACTGAAACTGAGTTTCGACTTATGTACACAGTTTCGACTTTAATGAAATCAATTAACCGTGTAACTCAGAAGAGACGAAATAGATTGTAAGCTTTTATAAAATAATTTAATATCATTTAATTCTTCAATATGATTTTCCAAGAAGAAGAAATTCTATAGAATTAGAATAAAAAATCTTTTAAGACATAAAGTGTATGAAATATTTATATTTGTTATATTTAAGGTCCTTGGATGAGATGAAGCCTTTTATAGTGGATGTTGTGTAAAAAATTTGCACAGCAAAACTTACTTTAGACGTTTGATTTTTTAGCATCCTGTACTGTACTAAAGCTTATTCTTCAAAAAAAAAAAAAAAAAAAAAAAAAAAAAAATGATTAAATAAAATTTATATAACTGTAACGAATTGAAGATAAATATTTTAAGGTTTTTTATTTTTAATTTATTGTATTTTATTGCATTCACATTAAAATTACGTTTAACAAAACAAAAAAAAAAAAAAAAAAAAAAAAAACATAAAAAAAGAAAACAACATCCATTATATAGAACATTTTTCTTTTTTCATTATTCAGACCACAATGTGGTTTATTATTTTATTTAAAAAATAAAATAATAAAAAAAACATTGAACTTAAATTTAAACACAAAAAAACATTAATAAATAAAATAATAAATTTGAATTTTTGCGGATAAGCATATCATCAGAAATGAATTTTTCATTTTTTTCTCTTTTCCTTTTCTCTTTTTTTTTTTTTTTTTTTTATTGAGGTTTTTCAATTTTATTAATAATTCTTTTAATAAAAAAAAAAAAAACAAAAAAAAATACATTTTATTGTTTCTGTGCACTGATTTATTATATTAAATTAATTGTAATGATTATTGAAGTTGCTATTTTGTTGACAGTAAATTGATATATCATTTATTTAATTATATTTGTGTGTGTTTTTTTTTTTTTCGTTGTTAAATTATTTTTATTTTAAATATAAAATAAAATGTAATAATAATATGAAATTAATGTAATTTTTAAATGACCTGAATATATATATTTTTGTTTTTGTATTTTAACCTATTTGTGTTCATTTTAATAAATGAAATAATTCAAAAAGAAAAAATATATATACATATATTGAATTGAATGATATTTTTGCAGTATTTCTTAAATTTAAATTTTATTTTTTATTTCTTGCAAATCATTCAAAATTTCATCAGATTCATGTTCATATTAAATATCTTGTTACAAAAAAAAATTTAAATACGATAAATCCAATATACAAATAATTGTTCAATTGTCATTTTAATACATTTTATTTGAATAATTACCCAAGAGAGTAATAATAATATAAATTTCTATATAAAAATTTGATTTGTAGTCAAATTATCTCAATCGAATAAGTTTTATACATAAAGAATATAATAAAAGAATATAATATGTATGTAAAATACACGCGTTATAAATATATCTTCATTCATTTTACAATTGTTGAAACGTACTCAAGAGTATTATTATAAAAAAAAAAAAAAAAAAAAAATTGATCAAATGAAAAATGTATGTACTAAATATTATAGGATATAAATTTCAAAGATAAAATGTCGATTATCACACCCAAAAGTTATAAATTTGATTTTTTGATTCCAGCAAAAAAAGAAAAAAAAAAACTGTAATAAAATAAAATGAAAGAGAAAAAACAAATCACCAGAAAAAAAAAGTGTAAAACACTTGTAAGAAATGAAATATATTATACCTATATACTTTTCAAAAATGAGGACCTTTTGAATAATAAATTTCAGAAAATTAAATTCAATTGTTACATGAATAATAAAAAAAAAATATGTAAGGTAGAAAAAAAAAATAAATTGAGATGAAGTTCAAAACATGATTTTCACAATTTTATACAGTCAGCAAATTTATTTTAAAGTGAATTTTTGTTTTCGGGGTAAAAATGTTCACAAATTAATTTTTTTTTTTTCGAAATTCAACCATCGTCACCGTTGATTTTTAATAATATTGCTTATACAGCAGAAAAAATTAAATTAAATATGCAAAAAAAAAAAAAAAAAAAAAACTGTTTTCTTTTTTCACTTGTAAAAAGGAATAATAAAAAGAAAAATTGCTGTTCATCATCATCACCAACATTCTGTACAGTAGTAACTAACAGTTCAACAGAAAAACAAAAAGAAGAAAATAAGAAAAAAGAAAAAAATCCTTTTTCTGGCTCACATCATTTCTGATTTTAATCTTTATATAGGTGTATATACGTATTTCCTATATATTTTTCCGGATAAACTATATACTGTATTACTTTTCCAACAAGTATGAAAAAAAAAAAAAAAAACATAAAAATTTTCTTCTATTTGGCCCATTCTATCAATCAACCTGTCTTTCTGTCTTCCATATTTTATTATTTTGTGTTGTTTTTTTTTTTTTTTTTTTTTTTTTTTGTATTTCCCAGAATTTTTTTGTCCTTTCTTTTACTGTTTTTATTTTTGTTTTCCTTTCCTGTTTTCACATTTTTCAGACAGACACGTTTTGCTGAGCTAAACGTCTTCTATGATCCATGAACATGATTGACCTTATCTTAAATCTGGTTCAATTCAAATTTATTATTATGATACTGTATTTCTACTACGTGTATATCAGAGATATGTATATAAACAAAAATATATTTTTTTTTGTTGTTGTTTTGTTTCTTATGTACATATCTATTTATTCATTTTTTTTTTTACCAACCGAAAATTCATCTGTCAAATTAAAATTCAAATTTTCGAAAGAAAAAAAAACAAAAAAATAAAAAATAAGGAAACTTTTTTTTCTCTCACCATTACCATTTTATTTTCCTTATGAGAAATTTCTATTGTGTAACTAAAATAAACACCAATCATTCAACAATATGCCATATTTTTTATTTAATCTTTGATTTAACACTCAAATTTTCTATAACAAAATTCTATTTAAAACTTTTACTTTAACCACATTTTATTTCTTTTCTTGTCATATTTTCAATTCTAAAATCTTTTTCATGTTTCCTTTAACTTTTCCACATACATACAAACTTTGTGTGTACCTACTATACAATCATTTTCATCTTTTCTTGTTATTTATTTATTTTTCTTTTCCAACTAAAAACCTTGTTTTCCCATAGTATCATAATATAACTAAATCGTATTATATTTCTTCAACAGACTTATAACATATACGATAGAACTTTTTGTAATTTTCCTATTTATTTTTCATTTATTTTTTTTTTTCTAGGTCATGTTGGTGGCTGTGGTATTACAGAAGAAGTTTCTCAATGGATGGAAAATATTCAGAATTCAGCTGTTGAAGAAACTGAACCTGAACAACTTCCAAAGCCGATGAGTAGTGATAAAATTTCATCAATTTCATCATCATTATTTTCATCATCATCAACAACAACAACAAAAACAACAGTAGAACCAGATAGAGTAACATTAAATAATGGAAAACATGAGAAAAATTTTTCACAGCAGCAGCAGCAGCAACAACAACAAAAAGATATTCAAAATATTAACACTAATACCCACCATGCCTCAAACTATAATCATCCACCAAAAAAATATTTATCATCATCATCATCATTACTATCAACATCGTCGTCATCATCTGTTCCAGTATCATCATTACCACCAACATCTTCAAGGTCAAATCAAGAGGATGATTTCTTATATCCTTATCAAATATACTCTAGAGAAGCCAATTATCGTGATGTTAAAGAAAATATAAGAAAAACAAATGATAGCATAAGTAACGGTACCATAACCATCAGCACCAGCAGCCTTATAAAAGGAAAATCAAAAATAACAGATGATGATTGGCATAGTCGATCACATGAACGTGTACGAAGGGCTTCAACCACCCGTCCTCGAGAAGATAACAAGAACACTTGCTCTCTATATATTCAAACTGATCCCTTAATTTGGAGGCATATTAGAGAAGGAATTGTTGATGTAAGTCGTAAAAAGATAAAATATGAGTAAAAGAAAATGAAGAAAAAAGAATTTTTTTTTCCACATTTTCATTTCACAAAAAAAAAAAAGATACATGTATGTATGTATTTAGATTTGTTTGTTCTTTTATATATTTTACTCATTTCATTGTTACTTTTTCCTCTTAGTTTCATTTTGTGTTCATCAGATTTATTGTCAGAAAACGAATTTATCGATTCAGTCAGATTTTTTGATAGATACAATGTAACATTATATCTTTTTTTTTTTTTCATACTTATATTATTCTCTTACTTTTTGTTTAATAATATATGTAATATATTTATATACGAGTAGGTATTATGTAAGTTTTACGCCTTTTTTATATGTCATTCCTCTTTTTTTTTATTCAATCTTTATTTTTATTTTTTTATCTTTTACACATGACATACACCAGATAATAAAAGAAAGGCAAACAATATCAGAGAAAAAAAAAAAACAGAATAATATAGAAGTAAAATTATATTATAGAAAATTGTGTAAAATAGAAAATACTGTCCAATTCTAATTCTATCAGACCATTTAGACTATTCAAAAAAATATTTCTTTCCTCCTTGTTTTTTTTTTTTTTAATATTATTTTTTATTGGCTGTTCATCGAATTGAAGATGAACATAAAATCATTTTCGAATCTCATGCGTTTATCCTTAAAAAGAAAAAAAAAAATATAATAAATAAATAAAGAAGGATAAATACAAAATAAAAAATAAAATAAAAAAATCATGTTTTTTTCTCATCATCATAATTGTGTAAGTTATTTTTTTTTACCGTTTTTTTATTATTATTATTTTTTTCTGATGGAGATTTATTTTCTTACAATAACCCTTTTCTTTTTCTTTAATATTTTATTTCTCTTAAATTTTTTTTTTCAAACATATTTTTTTTGTTTTTTTTTTTTTTTGTTTGTTTCTGTTCTGTAGGGTTTATAAGTACATTGGAATGAAATTTTCAACGAATGCAATGAGAATAAAAAAATAAAAAAAAAAACAGCAAAATTCTAGAAGGATACGTGTTATTTTTTTTCCATGGTATTTTATTTTCTTTGTCTTGGTTCATATTTTTTTTTTTTCAACGTTTAAGTCTCAGACACAGACATAATTTTAAATGAAAGCACAAAACTGCTGTTTTGTGATTAATTTTAAATCTTTATCCTATGAATTTTATCCTTTTTTTTTTTCTTTTCAAATATCTCATTTTTGTTTTTCCCTTTTCTTTATTCATTCGTTTTTTATGCTTGGATGTTTTTTGTTCATGTGTTATTTTTTTGTTCTTTTTAATAAATATCTTAAATATATAAATTTGACTTTTTATTTATGAAAAAAAAAAATGGAAAGAGATGTAGAAAAAGAAAGAGAAAAGTGAAAAATTAAACGAAACGTATAAAAAAAAAAGTTTTTCCTTTTTTATTTTATTTTTTTTTTTTTTTTGTAAGTATTAGGAACGTGTAAGGCTTTTTATGATATTTTTTTTACATGCTTGAATTATCTAAATAAAAAAAACATGAAGAAAAAAAAAATACAAATTTAAAGTGAACTTTATTCTTTAAAAAAAAATTTTTCATTAAAAAAATGGGAAAAACATTCTGTGAAAGTTGAGTATCCAGATTCTGGTTTAAAGTGAAAAGTATGGTAGCGGGAGACAGTAAGAATGAAAGGAAAGTGATTGAAATTGTATGTACATGTGAGAGCGCTGAAAAATAAAAATGTAAAAAAAAAATATATGAACACAAGCAATAAATCAAAGGTCATGGTTGATATAAAAAAAAAAAAAAAAGAAAAATAAGTGAAAAGTTTAGTAACTTATTCGTTTAAACGACACTATGCATGGTCAGGCTATGATATAAAATGATTCTGAAAGGACGCAGTTGAATGCGTTTTTAAAATTCTTTTCCAATGGAAAAGAATAGTATGAGAAAAAAAAATGTAAAACGAAAACAAAAGCATTTGAAATATTTCAGCCAAGAAATAATAATAAAAAAATAAAAAAAAAAAAAAACAAAATGTCGTCTGCAAAGAAAATTAAGAGTCCGCGAATTTATTAAAATGCCGTTTTTTATTCTTTTGTTAAAATTTTATCATACATATTTTCTTGAATTTAGAATAAAGATAATAAAAAAAAAACAAATGTTGAGAAAAAGTAAGTAGGTACGTTAATGAAAAATGAAAAAAAATTTTTTTTAAAGAAAAAAAAAAAACCTTTTTAAAATATCTTCAATTTAATTTTTTTTCTGAATTAAATTATTCCTTTTTTTAAAAAAAAAAAAAAAAAAAACTTTCAATCTGTTTCTCTGTGTTGAGTTTCAGAAATATAATTTTTATTTCGATAAAAAAACAACTAAACTTTAAACAGTAAAAAAAATAATTACAGTTTTTATTTCTCCTGAAATTAGCTTTTAAGCTTAAGATACTGTTGCGTTAGTGATACCACGTAAAAGGACATTTTAAATCACCTTCCTGTCTTTTTTTTTTTACGTAGTCAAAGTGACAAAGTTTTATAATAAATCAATAATATATTTTTTTTCCCCTCTTTCTGTTGCTCATTAAACAAATTGAAAATTCATTTTCAAAGCAATCACGTCGTTTTTATTAATTAATTTTGTCTTTCAGAATAAATCCAATTTAAATCCTTTTTGTTTTTTTTTTTCTTTTCACAATTTCATTTTTTATTCCATGAATTATTAATCATTTAGCTTTCGGCAATAATTTTAATAAAAAGAATAGTAGAAAAGATAGGAGTATTATTTTTTATTCACACATTTAAAAAAAAAAAAAAAAAAAACATTTTCATGAATCTACCCTCTTTGAATGTTTTTTAATTATTTTGTTGTTGTTGTTACCTTCGTATTTCATTTTTTTTTTTTTTTTTTTGATTTTTTAAAAATTGATGAACATTTCATTTGAAAAGCTTAAAAGTTAGTTTTTCCATATATTTTTTATGAATTTACACAAAATTTAAATCTAAACTAATGAGTGATTTTACATAATCGTTTTTTGTGGTATTATTTTATACTCTTATATATGTTATGATATAATATTTTACATAATTCATAATATCCTGAGTATTTATTCGCTTATAAATAAAATAATATATATACACTATACTAAACCACAAACATGTGAATATGTGCTTTTATACGTATATATGTAATATATACATGTATTTAAAAAATTGCTTTTATTAAAAATATACACATACATATTTTGTATGTACATATACAAACATATGTAATATAGATATATTACTTAGATTTTTCAATGAATATGTAGTTAGGATTATGTCTACAGAAATTAATTAAATATTTTCGTGCAAAAATGTCCTTAAGCTAAATGTACTTGATTTTCCTTTCTTTTTTTTTTTTCATTTTTTTTAAAACGAAAAAAAAAAAAAAGAAGTACAAACTGCTTATAGCATAAATTTTTGTAATCTGAACACAAAAGGAAGAAAAAGATTTAAACAATTATTATTATTTTCATTTTTTTTTTTCCTATTCGTTTAAATTAAATTTCTAAAAAGGTAGGTTAGGTTTGCTAACAATTTATACTGTTCTTTTCGTATTTCGTATTTTCTCTTGTTAATAATTTTTTTTTCTCTTTTTTTTTTCAATTATACAATCATCGTATTTCAGTAACTTTATTTTAATATACAAAACAAAAAAAAAAACAAAAAATATAACTGAACACAAGAATGAATATCAGTCACGTACAAAATCATAAAATTTTATCATACATACATATGTACATATATTCGTATGTATTTTTTGTATATTATAAAATGCATTCAATATTCATTACAATATTAATTTTCTTCCTTTTCGTTTTGTTTTTTTTTTTTCTGTTTTATGTTTTTAACTTTTTCATATTTTTCATTTGGAGTTTTTATAACTTCAGTATTTTATTAAATTGCATTGTACTACATTGCTGATAATTTTTTTTATTTGTTGTTGTTGTTGAGTCGTTGTAACTTTTTGTACATATATATGTATGAAAAAAAAAAAAAAACTTAAAATTTTATTATATAATAAAATAAACCATATTCATATACAGAAAAATTTTGTTTTTTAAAAACAGATAATACAATAATACTTATATCATTTTAATAATCCTCGAAAATATAATGAAATTGTTGCTTTATCAATTTTTCATGATTTTTAACTTTAGAAAAAAATAATAATAAAATTATATTATATAGAATGAATATATGTATATGTATAAATATAAATCATAATATTATAACGGTTATTTAATTTCGTAAGAGACTTTTTTTTGTTTTGTTTATTTATTTTTTTTCTGTGTAAAAAAATTTTAATTTCTAATTAAATTTTAACGAATTAGTTAATCTATCGTCATATAGTTTTTTTTTTTCTTCTAGAATTTTTAAATTGAAAAAAAAAAAAAAGACGAAAAGAAAAATGTAAATCTATTCATTTAAAAATCTTATTTTTTTTTTCTGTTTTTATTCATGATTGATTTTATTAAATATTTTTCCACTTGAAAGAAGTTTGACAAAATAACAAAGACAGAAAAAAAAAACAACGAAATAATGTATAATTAATTATTCATTTTTTTTTTTTAATATTTAATTTTTTTTTTAATCTTATCTTTGTTTTTTTTTTTGTTCTGGAAAATTTTTTACAGCATGATAGAAGTGGAAGAAGAACAGATATTGATGAGAAAACTCGTGAAGAGATACTATCTTTAATAGCACATCATGTTACTGCCGTTAATTATATTTATCGTAATACAAAATTTGACGGTAGAATAGAACATAGAAATATTAGATTTGAGGTAAGTGTTTTTTTTTTTTTTTTTTTAAATTTAAATGATAATTTTGAATAAAAATAAAATTTATAATTTATATACATATGTATGTGTAAGTGTGTAACAGTTATATAGAGGTTATTTTTTTTCTTTTTTCATAATTTTTTCTACTGTCATGAACATGACATCTGTATGTTTTCCATTACCCAACCATACATATATTTTTTTCTCAAAGTTTTTTAACTACAAAAATGAATTTTAAATAAAATGAAATTTAGACAACATACAAGCTACATAAAAAAAAAATAAAAAAATAAAAATAAAAGAGATAAAATGTATCAATTTTAGTGTACAGGATAAACATTAAAAACTAACCTATTGCATAGATGAAATTCATACATATGTAGTATAGTATGAGTAATGAACTAAGCGAAAGTTTTAAAGTGTTTATAAAACCTTTAGGAAAATTTTAATTATCAAATTATGCTTTGTGGGCCCGCAGTATTTTGTATTAGGCAAATTTATATTTGTTTATTAATTTTATATTAGTGAAAATTGCGTTTCTATAATTAAATAGACAACAATAGGATCTATTGGCAATTACAAGGGATGAAGTTTTTATCATGCAAAATTATACAAAAATTGCCTATATCATTTTAATTTGTGAATTTTTTTTTTTCTAAATTTTTAATTCTGTTAATATTTCTCTTCTTCGTAATCTTATTTCAAAACAACCATATTTTATCGATTAAAAATGTAGTATAGTGAAAAGGTTAAAAAAACGATTAAAGAGAAAAACCTTTTCAAAAAATTAACATTACACGTGGCTTCGATAATTGTTTTATTTTTTTTTTTTTTTAAATATTTTATCTACCTTTTCATAACCCTCAAAAGTTATTTTATTCTTTTGAGAAATTTGAAATATAAAAAAAAAATCAATTTTATTTATTTATTTTTTTTTTACAAGGTTCAACGTATAAAAATTGATGATGATTCTGCATGTAAATCATCTTATAATGGACCACATAATTCATTTTGTAATGAACACATGGATGTTTCAAACTTTTTAAATTTACATTCCTTAGAGGATCATGGAGATTTTTGTTTGGCTTATGTATTCACTTACAGGTATGTACAAAACATAAGAAAAAAAAAATTAAGACTAAAATGATTATCATGATTTATGTATATATATTAATTGAATAAGGTGTTTCCTTTTTTTTTTTTTTTTTAGATAAAATAAAATTTACATTTATGATGATAGTAAAATAATTATAAAAAAAAAAAATATAATAAACAATCTCTTTTCCTTAATTTTCAATTTAAGAAAAAATAAATATCCTCTAAGCAGTAATTTCCATTAATATTTAATCAATTTTAAAAACGCACAAAAACGAAAAAAAAAAAAAATTCAACAAAATCCTTTTGATTTAAAATGAATCGAATTAAAACTTTTAATAAATTACTAAAGTAATCCTTTTATATTTTATTTTTTATTTTTTTTTTTTGTTATAAGGAAGAAATTAATATTTATTTATCTTTTCGTTAAAGTATTTTATATATTTTCTCGTAATTTTGTGGTTTGTAAGTAATTTCAATGTTTTTTAAACTCATTTAAAAATTTATACTTTAAGAAGCTTTAATGGATTTTTAATCTTTCTTTTTTTTTTTCAACTTAAAAATTATAAATTCTTTCAAAAATATAGAACATTCTAATATTTTCAATTAATCTAAATTTAAAATTATGCAAATGATAAAAAATACAATCTTTTAAATGAGATCAATTTATATTAATGAAAAAAATAAAAAAAGAACACCCTGTTTAAATGATGTATTGTAAGCAAGATTGAATTTGAATAGCATATAAACTGAAGAGGATAATATGTACATACATATATCATGCACGCATGTACAAAACGGAAAAATATGGGAAAATCTCTTTAAAATGAAATTTCATTTAAAATTATTTTTTGACAGATTTATTATACCATCATTTCGAAAGAAGACATGTACATGTACATACATATAAGGATATATATATATATTATGCTTATTTTTCATTCTAAACCTTTATTGTTTCTATTTACTTGAAATTATCTAGATTTTCCTATTTTTTCATAATTTTTTTTTTTTTTTGTAATACTCCTGTTACTATTTTATATTGTTCCTTAATCTTAATATTTATAATTTTGTAAAAAAAAAAAAATTTTTTTCTAATAAAATAGGGATTTTACTGGAGGTACACTTGGATTAGCTTGGGTTGCCTCTGCATCTGGTGCTTCTGGTGGAATTTGTGAAAAATATAAAACATATACAGAAACAGTTGCTGGACAATATCAAAGCACAAAAAGATCATTAAATACTGGTATTATAACATTTGTTAATTATAATAGTAGAGTACCACCAAAAGTATCACAATTAACTCTTGCACATGAGATTGGTCATAATTTTGGATCACCTGTAAGTAAAAACTGAAAAAAAAATAAAATTAAAATGTTTAGAAACAAAATTTTATTACAAAAACAAAATAAATAAATAAATTTTAATTGAAATTAAATGAAAATAAGAAAATTTTTCTCTTGTGGAAAATTAGAATTTTCCAAATGAAAAAAAAAAACAAAGATTTTGTTGTTGTTTAATTTAACATTTTTAATTTCAATATGCTTTTTTTGGTTTATTTACTTAAACAAACTTTTTTTTTTTGTTATTTTAATTAAAATTTTTCTTTTTTATTTATTTTCTTCTTCGTTTTCCTTTTTCGTTATTATTATTATTTTTTTGTTTTTGTTTAATTTTGAAAATTATTATCTTTTTTTAGCATGATTATCCACAAGAGTGCCGTCCTGGTGGTGTTAATGGTAATTACATAATGTTTGCAAGTGCTACAAGCGGTGACCGTCCGAATAATAGTAAATTTTCACAATGTTCGATACGTAATATATCAAATGTGCTTGATGTACTTGTTGGTAATCCAAAACGTGATTGCTTTAAAGCATCTGAAGGTGCATTTTGTGGTAATAAAATTGTCGAAAGTGGAGAAGAATGTGATTGCGGTTTTAATGAAGATGAATGTAAAGATCGTTGCTGTTATCCACGTTTAATAAGTGAATATGATATGAGTTTAAATGCAACAGCAAAAGGTTGTACAAGACGTGCTAAAACACAATGTAGTCCAAGTCAAGGACCATGCTGTTTAAGTGAATCATGTACATTTGTACCAGCACATTATCATAGACGTTGTAAAGAAGAAACAGAATGTTCATGGAGTAGTATTTGTAATGGTACAACACCAGAATGTCCAGAACCAAAACCACGTGATGATAAAACACGTTGTAATAATGGTACACAATTATGTATTAAAGGTGAATGTTCCGGTTCAATATGTTTATTATGGAATATGACAGAATGCTTTTTAACTTCACAAATTGTTCCTCATATTGATAAACGTAAATTATGCGAATTAGCGTGCCAAAATGGAAATGATACAACAACATGTCGTAGTACAAGTGAATTTGCTCATAAATTTAATTTACCAGATGGTGGTATTAGTTTAAGACCAGGTTCACCATGTGATAATTTTCAAGGTTATTGTGATGTATTCCTTAAATGTCGTGCTGTAGATGCTGAAGGACCATTAGTACGATTAAAAAATTTATTATTAAATAAAGAGACATTACAAACTGTTGCACAATGGGTTACTGAAAATTGGTACACTGTTGTACTTTTGGGAATTGGTTTTATAATAATTATGGGAATTTTTATAAAATGTTGTGCTGTACATACACCAAGTTCAAATCCTAAAAAACGTCCAGCACGACGTATTAGTGATACATTAAGAAGACCAATGAATACATTAAGAAGAATGGTAAGTTTAAAATTGTATATTACTCGTAATTTGTAGCTAGTGTTCTTTCTTGAATCTGCGAAATTCATTTGTTTTGTTTTTTAATCTATATTATTTTTACAGAGAAATCATCCACCAAGAGGTGCTGGTCCACGAAGTATACCACCGCCAGCACATGAAAGATCACGTAATCCTGCCGATTGGGATAGACGACATCCGGATCGTGGAGGAGGTGGAGGAGGAGGAGGAGGAGGAAATGGTAGTGGTGGAGGCGGCGGTGGCAGACGTAGTCATCCTTCTGGACGACCATCGAGTAGTTCAAGACCCGGTGTACCACAACATGGGTATGGTGATGGGAGAGGGCAACAATATTATCCACCAAAAGGTGTGTTCTACAAGCCTGTTCGACAAAAATGATAATAATCATGATTTGAAAGCATTTTCGTTCTACTGTTTTTTTTTTTTGCTCGTGATTTTGAATACCGCTTAAAAATTTTAATTTTAGAAAATTTATTTTTTTTCAGTTGCGAGTTTTCAATTGAAATTTTTTGTATTTTCGTTTTTCTTAATTTTAAATTTAGAAAACTTTTCTTAGAAGAAAAATATTCACAGACTGATATTTAAATTTTACGTAAATTACACGTTTTTTATTAGATTTTTTTTTGTTCTCCAGGCAATTAAACTGGAAATTAAAAATGTATCAGTTGTAGAAACAAAATATTTACAAAATTAATTTTCAATTTAATGTAAATTTTACTGAATTTTTTGTAAACGTTTAATATTTAATATTTTTGCTTTGATTTAAAAATTGAGATACACACTTTTTTTTGTTTGTTTCAATTTTCATTTATTATTTTTGAATTTTTTTTTTTTTTTTCAAATTTGTATTTTTATTAAATTTCATTTTGTTACCATATCAATCATTTCTTGTTGTTACCATGTTGATTATTATATTAAAATGGTCAACAATTTTTTTATGAATTTTTTTTTCTGCCTTATATAAAAAAAAAATTCAAAATTAAATTATAAAACTTGCAATATCCACGAAACACAAAACATTGTTTAAAATGAAATTTGGAAAGAAAAAAAAAAAGTACTATTTTTTAATTAGTTTTTAAAGTGTTTCTGAAAGGAATTTAATTGATCCTTTTTTTTGTTTCAAATTAATTGTCAGTTATTTTATTATTATTTAGTTTTCAACTGATTTCATTCATTGGATTTAATGTAAAGGTTTTTTTTTTGTGAACATTTTTATTTTAATTTTGATATTTTTTTACAATATTTGTACGTAAGTAAAAAAAGAAAAATTTAATAGTAATTTTTCTGATTTTATTATTATTTTATGGCTTTTAGAACCATTATTTTGGTTTTTTTTTTTTTTAAATAAATAATTTTATCTTAATTATTATTATTTTTAAGAATATTTTAAGCTTTTAAAAAAATTTTATTCATAATTTCTTTTAAGATCATCACAATGATTGTAATTTACAACTTTTTTTTTTTTGTAAAACAAAACTGACTAACATTCAAAAAAAAAAAAACAATTATTTTTTTTTGCAATATTTTCATTTGATTTTTTTTTTTTCATTTTTAGTATAATTTTTACTTAAAAAAAAAAAGGTGGATGTTAAATTTAAGATTTAGATCATAAGTTGTATATATTTAATTTTTATTGAATATAAAAAATGAATAGGAAAAGGGACGGGTGTTGAAGGAATTTTGGAATACATATACATATACATATATATAGGTATTTTTGAAGTTGTAAATAAGAAAGAAAAAAATGCATTTTATTTTTTTTTTTTTTGAAAATAAATAGATTTTCTTATTTGATTTGTTCTTTTTTTTTTTCGTTTGTTTGAGATTAAAAAAAATTAAATAAAGATTCAATTAATGAAGAAAAAATAAATTCATTGGAAATGTTTATTATTTTTTTTAAATGTTATTTTCACGAGCAAATTAATATTTTTTTAAGTTGGTTTTGTGTTTTTTTTTTATTTCTGCAACGGCAAATTAATTTAAAAAAAAAAAAAGTATTTAAAATTGTGTGCTTTTTGTTGGGGTTTTTTGTTTTATTCGGTTTCTTTCTGAAAAACAGATTTTCACAACGGTTTGCACAAATAAGAGGTAAGAAATGCAATTTTTAATTTTTATTTTATTTTTTTTTTGTTGGTAGTTTTAGTTATTCGTTTTTTTTTTTTTTTTTTGGTTTCATTTTTTTGTTAAATCTGTTGTCAATTAATAATAAATATTTTGTATTCGAGTTAATCATATAGACTATCTTTTTACGAATTCACAACAATCAATTTTCAATAAAAATATTTCGTTTTTTGTATGTGAAAGAAGGAAATCTATATGATCAACCATTTGGTTAAAATTTTAGTACTTTAAAAAAAAACACGATTGACGACAGTCTTTATTGTTTTTTAGATGTATTTTTTTTTTTTGCTTTTTTTTCCGTATATCAAAATTAAAAGATAAAATTTATTGAAATTTTAAGAAAAAAAAAAAGACCCTTCAACACCTCTGCTTTTTTCCTTTTGTTGCATTTCACTAACAAATTTTTTCACAAAACAAAAAAAAAAATTAATAATAATTGAAAAAATATTTAACCATAATTAACCATTTCTTTAATTTATATTTTTTTTTTTTTGTGAATCTTTTTTTTTTTTTAAATAAAAAAAATAGGCGTCGTGCCACCAGCAAATTATAGTAGACCACCATCAATGAATAATCCAGAATTATATGCTGAAGCATATACTGGACGTAATGTTTCATATGATATACCACCACCATCATCACAATTACAACAACGTACTACAACAACAACAACAACACCAACAGCAGCAGCAGTATCATCATCAACAACAACAACAAATACAACAACTGCTCCAAATAGTAAAGTTTGACAAAAACGCTTTCAAATAATTTTAAATTATCAAAAGAAATTTTCATATTTTATTCAATTTACGTTTAATTAATTATTAAAAAAAAAATATATATATATATATTTAAAATAAATTGAAAAAATTATATATATATGTATTTAAAAAAAAAAAACCAATACAAACAAACCATAAATTTGAGTGTGAGAAGAAAAAAAAAATGAGTTAATGAACAAATTACATATATTGATATTTTACACGTATCATTGAATTATTATTATCTATTGAAAAAAAAAAAACAACAAAAATTAATTAATTAAAAAAAAAAAGGAAATAATAACAACTCGTTTTTTGTATTATTATATTTTTTTTTTTGTTATTGTTTAACTTTAATTATGAAATTAAAAATTAAAATGATAATTATTTTCTTATATGTAAATTTTTAAATTTTAATTTGTTTACATAAAATTGACAAAAAAAAAAAAACAAATTATTAAAAAAATGAAGAAAATGAAAAAAAAAAACACAAAAATATCATAATTTTAAATTTGTATAACAAGAACAAGATTATTTTGTGTATAAAATGAAATTTTAAAAAGAACAATGAATTGAACAAAATGATGAATTTAATTTTTAAAAAAAATATTGCTTCAATGGACAAATTTGTTCTTATTTATTTATTTTTTTTTTTAATGTTTTTCATGACTGAAATTTAACATTCCATACCAAAAGTTTTTAATAAAAATTAAAACATTTCAAAATAAAATTAATTTAAAAGAGATTTTATGAAATTGTAACTGCCAGAAAAATACATAAATTTAGAATATGTTTATAAAAATTTTTTTTTTAAAAATTAGTTAGAAAAAAAAAAAAAAACATTATTTCACACACATGATATTTGTCTTCCTTAAGTGTGTCACAAAATGTAGAATTTCATTTTGTTTTCAATGCTTGCTAGATAATTTTAAAATAAAATTAATTTAAGAAAATAATTTGTAAAAGTATCAAATCTTGTTCTTGTTGTATTTCTATAAAAATTCTTAAAAATTTGTTGCATAATGAAATTTTTATTGCTCAAACTATGTACTCTTAAATTATTCATGCATGTATTTGTGTTTTTTAGTTAACATTTTTTTTTTTTGTTGTGACATAATTTTTTATTTTTGTTAATTTTTTTTTTTAAAAAAAAAAAAAAACATTTTTATGATGTTGTATGAAATTGTGTACACACATAGACAGGATCAAAAAATATAATAATAATAATAGATCCAGTGCTTGATGTTTGATTGGACTTGTGCACTATCTATATATGTGTGTACTTTAAGAATGACAAGTCAAAATTAACTGTTTTTGTTTTTTAAATGCTTGGCAAAAGGACAATAACAAATTTTTATAAGATAAAAAGTCATTTTATACAGTTTGATTTTCTTCTTCTTTTGATTTCTATTCAAATTTTTGTTTTTAGTTTCAAAATCAATTGAATTTAAATTTTATTTTAATTTAATTTTAAAAAGGATAAATTTTAAAGGATATATTTAAAGAAAATTTAAAAAATTCCTTTTAAATTTTATTTTATTTATTTATTTATTTTTTTTTAAAATTGTAAATTCAATTGGCAAATACATACTCACTAACTAAATTTTCTTAATGGCTGACGAGTGACGAATAAGCCTTTAGTTGGCCTTAGGTATATAATAACAGTTGATAATGAATATATCTTAAAATAATATTCACCTGTTGCCTTATAAAAAATAAAAATTTATCAACTATATGCAACAGCCGGCATAAATTTTCAATAAAATTTCACTAAATTATTCATTGACCACACCACCCATCCTTTTTTATTTTTGTGTGTGAAGAATTGTGTAAAAAAATTCATAAAAAACGATTCTAAAAAAATATCCTTTTTAAAATTAAATTGTAAAGAAAAATAAAATATTTTTTTTTTTAAATATGAATTGACGATCCAATTAAAATTAAACTTTTATGACTAAAATGACTTTTAATCTCGAAATGTTTATTTTATTTTATTTAGTAAAAAAAAAAAAACGATTAATTAAATTGATCAAAAAAATTTTTTTATTTATTTATTGATAAATTGTCATTACTTAACAACATCAAAAAAAAGCTAATTTTTTTTTTTCTTCCTAGTTTTCAAATAATTGAAATTATTACATGAAATTATTATATGTTATGTAAGAATACTCGTGAATTTTTATTTTTATTTTTTATGTAAAATTTTATACAATTTTTTATTCTGTTTTATGTATTTTTTTTTTTTTTTTATTATTCAAAATTCAATTATACTGAATGTACTGTACCAAATTATTATTAAAAAAAAAAATGATGTAGATTTTAAATTTAAAATGAAATTCTTTTTTTAGATTCAAGATAATTTTTTTTATTTCTTTTGAAAAAAGTCAAGAAGAAGATAACTCTAAAGAAGAAAAAAATATACTCGAAATATACTGCCAGAGTTTATTGAAAGAAAATACTGAAAATAATTTTGTATCGTTTTTTTTTTTTTATCGAAAACAACAAAAGAACACAAAATAAAAAACAAATTTAGTATATTTGAAAAAACTAAAACTAAAAAAAAAAAAAAAATGTAATTGCATTTTTACAAGGTAAAAATAAAATAAAAAATGAAAAAAAGTTCAAGTTCAAAAAAATGTAATGTAATATTGTTAACTAAAAAAAATAATAGATATTATCTCATTTATATGAATTTTATTTAAAGAAGAAGAAAAAAAAATGAATAATGACAAAACCTATTTTATTGTAAATTTAGTTTTATAGAAAGAACAAAAAACGAAAAAAACAAAAAAACTCAAAAAGTAGTTAAGAACAATTTTTTTCTCAATTTTTTTTTTTTTTTTAAGTTTGAACAAAAGGAAAATATGTTTTTTTTTTTTTTTTAAAAAAAGTGAAATTTAATATTTTCCTTATGGAATGTATTTTGTTTTTTTTTTAAATTTGATAATTTTCTGTTTTTCAAATTTCTGATTTTTTAAGTTAGAAAAAAAATAAACACCTAGTATAGTTTAGAAAATAAAGACGAAGAAGCAAAAACCATGAGGAAGAAAATAAAAAAAATAAATAACAAGGAAAATAGAAAATAGAGAAAAATTTAAAAATAAATAAATAAATGTGATGTGGTTTCAACTATAAGTAAATATTTTTGATTTTTTTTTTTTTTCAATTTTTGTTTAGTTGTACTTTTTTTTTTTTTTGTAATAAAATTTTTTTATAAATTTAAAAAAAAAAAATAAATAAATAGCAAAAATAAGAACAAATAACTAAGTCACAACTCACATACATACATACTTACATTCTGAATGAAATAGAAGAAAAAAAAAAAACTAAAAATAATAAATAATCAATAGATTATCTTTTTTTTTTTTTTCTTCAGCAAATTAATTAACTGTGAGCCTTACTCATAAACAATTTTTTCAGTTTTAAAACTAAAATAGTTTCGAATTGAAAATCCGAGTGTACTTTAAAAATTCTTTATACAAAATATCCTAAGCTATAATATTATTTTATCATTTTGTAAAAATTGTTTATGAGTAAGGCCCTGGTTTAGCATATTTTTTAATTAATTAATGGCAAGTAATTAAATGAAAACACACAAAAAAAAAACAAAGTAAAATATAGATTATAGCTATTGTATAATGTTTTACACATAATTATCTTTATAATGAAATTATCATAAATACAATGTCAGGTTCCTTTTTATTTTTCTTGCTTAAATTTTAAATATGTAAACCGAATGAATTAAGTAATTAAGACAGTTTTTTTTTTTTTAAATTTGAAATAATGAATTGAAAGTAAATTTTAAGTAAGAAAAAAAAAATAAAACAATGTAATATCCAATATGGTGCAAATTTTAAAATAGATTTATTCTTTTTTTCTTTTGAGATTTTCATTATTTTGCCACAGGAAATTAATTCAAATACAATTTTTAATCAAGGATAAAACAAAAATCAAATAAGGTGCTATGAATAACTAAACAAACAAAAAAACAATTATTTCTTGGTTGTTTTTTTTTGTCATAAAAAATTGTTTTTAAAATTTAAAATATTCCCGTGTTCTTTCCTTTTTTTAAATGTTTTTGTTAGTTTGTCCTAATGAGAACCATTTCGAGAATTTATCTTCAAATGGTCATTATCCTTTATTAAGACCTACATAATTGTTCTCATATTTTGAATTTGTAAAAAAAAAAAATCATTTTCTTTCGTTTAATTTGAAAAAAAAAAAATTGTATTTGAAATATTTCATACAACAACAAAAAAACAAAGACCATTTGCTAATAATAATGAAAATTAAACTAGATTTGTATACACAAAAGTAAAAAAAAAAAAAAGAAAAATTGGTGTTGGAAAAATAACATTTTTTTTTAAAAAAAAAAAAAAAAGGTGCAAACAAAAAAAAATTATAGGTACTTTTTTATTTTTCTTTTTCACATTAATAAAAAGAAATAAGTCGTTATGAAAATGTATAATGAATTTCTGAATATAGAAAGATGACCATAATATTAATAATTGATTGAAAAAAAAAAAAAAAAACAAAACAAATAAGTAAAATAAATTAAGTAAAGATAGGAAGTCTGTAAATTCTGTAAATATATGAACAAAAGAAAAAAAAAACTTCACTTTTCGTTTGGATAAATTGAAAAAAAAAAAAAAAAAATATAAATAAAAATAAATTAAGAAATGTACTTAAAAGAAAAAAAAAAATAAAATATAGCATTTAATAAATTTTGAATTCAAAAAAAAAAATAATAATAATAATAAAGAAATAATTTCGATTAAAAAAAATATACCATAAAATTATAAATATAAATAATGAAAATAATAAATAAAGGAGTATATAGTCTTAAACAAAAATAATAATAATGAAAATTTAAAAATAAAAAAGGATAGAATAAAAAATTTTTTAAAACTCATTAAAAAATTTATAAAATTAAAATAGTTAATATTTTTCTTTCATGATTATTTAAATGTATCTTACAAAAATGAAATTTAAAAAAAAAAAAAAAGTCTAATACAAAAATAAAAAAAAAAAAATTTGAAATTTAAAAAAAAAAACAACAAAATAAGGTAAAATAAAAAAAAAACATCAACAAAATTTTAAAAAAAATAACATAATAAAATAAATCAAAATTTGTAAATAGTTAATAAGTTATCATTTATTTTCGCTATACATATATTATACATATATACATACATATATAATATATAAGTATATATTTGTCAGTATATTTTCTATTTTCAAAAAAATAAATTAAAACAAAAAATTATTTAAACTTAAAAAAAAAAAAAAACAAGAAAATTAAAAAAAAAATACATTGAAAGAAATTAAAAAAAAAAAAAAATAATATTAATAATAATAAGAGAAAAAGTAGGAAAACAAAAAAGAAAGTAGCAACATGAATAGTATAAATGAAGTGGAAATTTCTAAAGAGAAATTTGTGTAAAAATTTAAAAAAAAAAATAATGATAAAAACAAATAGGTATATGAAAGGAAAGTGAAAGAAGAAGAATAAAAAAAAATACAAAACAAAACAACTAATAAATGTGTTTATTGTGATTTAAAAAAAGAAAAAAAAAGAAAGTAAATTAATAAATAAATTTAAATGAATGAATATATACATATATGTTAAGGAAAAATAAGAAATAAGAAAAAGAAAAAAAAAAGTATGATAAACAATGTAAAAAGAAAAAATTATAAAGAGAAATAAAGAATTTTTGATTAAAAAAAAATTTCTTAATTTTTTTTTTCTTTGCCACAAATATGTCTTTAAAGGTAATTATTTTTTTTAAAAACTCTAGAAGGATTTGTGGTACGTATTGTGCATTTTTATATAATAAATTTCAAATTAAAGTGTCTGACTACTTTTTTAAGTACTGTAAATACTATAGGTATATGGAAAATTAAAACAAAAACTTACCTTAAATTATCTGCAAAAACTTAAATTTTTTAAAATTACTACGCATTACTTTCTCTCCAATTATTCTTCAGGATTACTTTCATATTATCAAAAATTAACATTAGAATTTTAGTTTTTCCCTTGAGTCAATTCTTGTGCAAAAAATTATATTCACTTCTTCTATTTATTTTCACTTAGAAAAGGAATTTATTTTTCAACATTAATTAGAAAAGAACTTTGCACGGACAACAAACCCTTTTTTTTTCTCTTAGAAAAAAAGGCGCGATTTATTTCTACTTGTCAAGTGTCACTCCTTCCGTTTGTAGTTGCGTTACGCTATCTTTGAAAAGCTAATAACATCTTTTGACAGACGGAAAAGGACAATGACAATCACAACCAACCCATAAATGAAATCGCGCTTTTTTTCATAAACGAAGATGAATAGTCCGCGTAAAGTGTTTTGTTAATTAGTGTTGAATAAAATTTTGTTTTTTAAAGTGAAAATAGAGTAGAATAAATCAATTTATTAAATAAATTCATTCCTTAGTGATTCATTAGTGTGGTTTTAGTAAAATTTTATGAATAAAAATAAAGTGAATATGGATTTTTGAACAATAATTGATTTAAGAGAAAACTTCAGTACTTCTGTGGTAAGAGGTAAGTGTAACAATTTTTACCATTAGTATACTTGAGATTTTCGAAATAGAGAGCTCTAACTCATAATTAAATGCATGCCAAAATTTAATACGAGGTCTTCGATGTTATTTGACAAAAACCATTGAGTAACTCATAAACTAAGAATTTTAATGAAAGAAATGTAGCTTCTGAGCTCTGAAGTTCTTTTTTCAATTTGTTTTCCTTTTAAGTATCGAAAGTAATATCTTTAACACAAAGAAAACCAAAATTTTAAATAAACATTTTTTTTTACATTTTTCAATAATACACATTTTTTAGTTAAAAAATATTTTTAATAAAATCTTTAGTCAATACAATAGCTTATTACAATAAGGCACATGCATAATACAAGAAAAGAAAAATATTAGAAAAATAAATTAGTTAAAAAAAACATAAACTGTAAATAAACCTTGAACACATCTTCAAATCAATCTAAAAAAAAAAAATTCTCGAAAATTACAATTACACTTTTAAGAAGAGACAAGAACATTACTAAAATGGAAATATAAATTTGTAACAGAGAAATGTTAACTATGTTGTTTATTTATGAAAATCCTCCAAGATCCATCGATAAAATATGATCGTTTGGCTCATCAGTACAAATTTATTGTTTTTATAAAATTATGATCGAGCTCTAGATGCTTTTTTACTTTTATCAATCTTAGGTGGAACACCACTACCTCGTCCAGCTTGCATATGACGATTGTACAAACTGATGACAAAATAAAAAAATTATTAGAATTTATATTTCATATAAAAATATTGTTTGTTCATTACTTACACTCTATACGTTTCTGTTTTAAGATAATCAATAACATGACTTATTCCCAATAAATATTGTTCAGCAATTGGAGTTACCCATGGATTTTCTTCCATTTTCATAACAGATTTACTACCGAGTAAATCTAAATTAGCAACTTCTGGTGGTAATACAGTTAAACGATTATTTTGTATATGTAATTCTCGTACTCTTGTTAATTCACCAATTTCTCGTGGTATATCCAATAAATCATTGTCTCTTAAACCCAATATTTGTAAATTTTTTAAATTACCAATTTCTGGTGGTAAATATTCAAAATCGTTATCACCTAAATAAAGGGCACGTAATGTTTCCATCATGAAAAAATTTCCGGGTAATATATTTTCATTAAGATTATTATAAGAGAGATCGAGTACTTCTAAAACTGGAAAAGCACCAAATCCACGTGGAAGGCTATCAAGACGATTTATAGATACATTGAGAATACGTAATTTTGGCATTGATGAAAGTGATACTGGTAGCTCCTTTATTTGATTATTGGATAAATTCAATATTTCCAAATTTGTTAAATTTGCAATTCCAGGCGGAAGACTAGAGATTTTATTATGACTCAAAGTGAGTCTTGTTATATGTGTCATGGATACTGAAAATAAAAATAAAATCAAAATAAATTAATATAATTTTGTAATTTTCTAAAAACTATTAAAAACAAAAATGTAAATAGATAAGATAGAAGTTTATTTGTAAACAAACAAAAAAAATGATGCTTTTGTTTATATTAAATCCCCCCTCCAATGAAAGAATGAATGATTGCTGTCAAAAACTGTTGAATGGGCGGATTGTTCATCCATGATGGTGTCATCATTTCTAATTTAAAAAATTCCTTGAAAATGCATTTTCATTTTAATTTACAGAATATTTTCTTCAATTTTATTTCACATCGCATTATGAAAATTTTATTCATAAGATTTTCCATCAATTTAGATGAAAAAGTAACACAAATGTATCAACAAACACTCATCCGCCCAATCTGCCCTTTCATTATGGCCACACACTGAATTGTTTTAATTCCAAATAAGGTGAAAACAACTTTTTTTTTTTTCCTTGAATGGAATTTTCTGTACTTACACAGGCCAGATCCAGTGAGCTCGTCAAATGTTAAAATTTTATAATCAACCAAATCAATTTCACGATTTTGAGCCTCACGGGCATCATCAAGCACCTTTCTTACTTTCGACATTTTTGCACTTACTGGTAAACAAGATTGATTCATGTTAGATTAACTTGACGTTTTTCTTATTTTACGAGATTCTAAAAATTCCAACAAGAAATGAACAGGCAAAGCAATTTCAAACTGAATTTCGATCCCGATTGATGGTGAAATTAAGTATAGTATCTACGATGATGCAGGGTTGAATAATAATAGAAATCGAAAATTCGTACCAAATTAAAGAAATGGTACCAACATTTTCTTCTAAATGATTATCTTGGCAGCACTGGAACTATTATCAGTTGTAAAGTGAAAGTGTCAAAAGTGATAAGAATTTAAAAATAGTTAATAAAGTGTAAGAAATAAAGTATCAAGGACACTAGGACACTAACAGGGGTGAGTTTATAATTTTCTTTCTAAAAATAGGATAAAGTTTTAAAATACCTCAATTCTAGGATATGAATTTCATTGGGAAAGTTGTCTTAATAACCGGTGCCAGTTCTGGAATTGGTGCTGCAGCTGCTGTTAATTTTGCAAAATTAGGTGCTAGTTTATCATTATCAGGACGAAAAATTGAAAATTTAAAAAAAGTTGCAGATGAATGTGCATCAGCAGCAAATGGAAAGAAACCATTCATTGCAACTGGAGATATAACAAATGAAAAAGATGTTGAAAATATTTTAAATCAAACAATAAAAAATTATGGAAAACTTGATGTACTTGTTAATAATGCTGGTATTATTGAGACAGGTACAATTGAAAATACTTCATTGGAACAATTTGATCGAGTAATGAATGTTAATATTCGTTCGATATATCATTTAACAATGCTTGCTGTACCACATTTAATCCAGACAAAAGGGAATATTGTAAATGTATCCAGTGTTAATGGTATCCGATCATTTCCAGGTGTTTTAGCATATAACATATCGAAGGCATCTGTTGATCAATTTACACGTTGTGTCGCCTTGGAATTAGCAGCAAAGGGCGTTCGTTGTAACTCAGTAAATCCTGGAGTTACAGTAACAAATTTACATAAGAGAGGTGGCATGGATGAGGAAACTTACAAAAAATTTTTAGAACATTCAAAAACTACACACGCACTTGGTAGACCTGGAACTGCAGATGAACTTGCTCAAGCGATAGCATTCCTGGCCAGTGATGCAGCTAGTTTTATAACCGGTGCAAGTTTACCTGTTGATGGTGGTCGACATGCTATGTGTCCCAGATAAAGAATTTTAATTATTTTTTATTTATTTTATAATGCGATGGCATTTTTTTTTTTTAAATTGCATTTATACAGCTTAAAGTTAATAAAATTGTTATTCTATTTTTCTACCTGGCATTGAAATTGGATTTTGAATATTTTACACATTCCACATTTGTGTGTGATAGCATATGTTGGAACCATGAAACTATGGCTTCAACCGTTGAAGCAGAAATAAGAACCATTTAGGTAAGTACCACTTCTACCAATTTTTATAACGACTTGTTTAATTTGAAGTTTGTCGAGTTGCATACTCGTTAATTTTTTGTTCTTTAACACGTTACGTTAATCTTTAAATTTCAGCCTTAATTAAAGTACAGTTTTTACCTTAAATAATCTTAAATCCGAAAATTAAATCTGACTGTTCCGAAAGTTCAAATAAAACTGTTGCCATTTAATTTGAAAATTTATTGCCTAAATTATAATTCGATTACCTTTCATCAAAAACAAATTATAGTCATCGTAATAAAATTTCCTTATTCAAAGAAAAAAAAAATATTGCAATTTTATTACATTATTTTTTCGTTACAAAATTTTATTCCAAGAAATAGAAAAAAAAAACTAAATGAAAATTTTTTTGTGAGGCATAAATCATATTCAATATTTTTTCCAATCTAAATATTTCTTTCATCATATTCAAAAATACAAGAAAAGCTTCTCAAAGGGGACGGAAAAAAGACGTTTAGTAACTAGATAAGTGGAAAATAACAATTTGATCCTTATCAAAGTAATAGTGACACAGAAGAAGCATTATTTCTGCTGTAAGTCATCCATTTTTTTTTTTTTTTGATACATAAAATTCTTTTTTTTTTTTTCGTTTCTCGTTTTCATTTTTATTGATTTTTTTCTTCAATTTGAAATCCTAAATTTAAATAAGAAACTTTTGAAGTGTAAAAAAAAAATTTATGGAAAAAAAAAAGAAAAGAAAATAATGGGTGTTTATGTAACATAACAGAGAAACCAATTGACTCTTCAACACAGAACATTTTTGAATATCTTTTCCATAAATTTTTGTTGAAGAAAAAAAAAACACAAACACAAACACAAAAAATACATGAAAACAGAAAAGGTACAGAGATAATACCGATGTAGGTGGATTTTTTCCTATTCCTTGTTTTTTTTATAAAAAAATTAAAAAAGAGAAAGCAAAACAAACAAAAAAATTTGGGAGTTAAATGGCTAAAAGTGATGAAAAAGTAGAAAAAAATAATGTGATACTGATAGAGAGATGATAATTTATTCATTTTATTTTTGAGCTGAAAAAAAAAAAAAATATATTAAAAAAAAAACATTAAAATATAAAAAAAAAAAATATTCTTTTCTTACCTTTTTTTAATGTGACGTAATCATTGTTATAAAGAACATTGCCAAGTTTTTGATTATTTGTAATTCAAAAATAATTCACATTTCAGAAAAATAGAAAGAAGAAATATTAAAGAGGATTTTATTTTCAAATTTTTTATTTTTTGTTCATTTTTTTTTTTTTTTAATTTTTTTATTTTGGGAATTTGCAGTAGTTTGTGTGATGTTCTTTTAATTTGTGGTTCTTTTTTAACAAAAGGAAGAGATGAGATTTAAATTGAAATTTATGTTGAAAATCATTTATTAAAAGGACATTATTGAAAATAAATTTGAGAAAACAAAAAACGAAAAGAAAGAAAAAAACATAATAAATTGTGGTAATTTTTTTTAGAAAGATAAATTTTTTTTTTTTTTTTTTTTTGAGAATTTATTGACCATCCGGTAGGGATTTTAATTTTAGATTTCATGTCTGAAGAAGAATAGATGAAGAAATTAAAAGAAAAAGTATGATTTTTTTTTTTTTTTTTTTTTTTTTTTTTTTTTTTTTTTTTGTGAGATTAATAGGTGATTTGTTTTTTGAAATGAATTTATTATTTCAGATTGAATATTAGTTTTTTTGTTGTTGTCATTTTTTGCTTGTTCAAAAATCTTATCGATATTAATTTTCAAATACAACGTACCTACATCCTTTTTTTTTCTTCTGATTTTTAATTGCAATGTCATCATAATTATTTTTGATTGTCGTTGACAACAACCATTATTACTTTATTTATTTATTATGCATGTGAAATAAAAAATTGGATATGGAGTACATGTAAATAAATTTTCCATGTAATTAATAAAAATTCTAAATCTGATTAAAATCCTAAGTACTTTTATTCATTATGTGGTATTTTTTTGATTTATTTATTTAGATTTTTTTTTTTTGTATTTTGTATTTTTGTTCTGTTGTTTCCTTTTTTTTTTCTTCTTTATTTTATATGTCATATTAACAATGATATAGAAAAAAAAAAAATTCGAGATTATGATATATAAAAAAAAAGTAGAAACGAAAGAAAAAAAGTAATAAGAAAAAAAAAAATAAAGAAAGAAAATGGAAAAAAAAAATATTTTCAGCTTGTTAATTATAATCCTTCTTAATGAGAACTCATTTTATTAAATTGTGTGTATGTATACAGTAACAAACGAAAAGGATGTTTAATACTTCATTTCTTTTTGTTTTTTTTTTGTTTTTTGTTTTTTTTTTGTTTTGTATAAATTAAGTAATATTCGCTGTTGTTGTTGTTGTTGTTGTTGCTACTGTCATTCTTATAACATTTTATTCTGCCTTACAAGCCTCTCATTATAGTCATTATATAATTTCTTTTAATAATGAATAGTCTTTACTATTGTTTTATTTTCTTCTTCTTCTTATTATTATTTTTTTTTTTTACTTTTATTTCACACCAGACAGGCATTTTATTTTTAGGATACATATACATATAATCAAATGTTGAATATAATTTTTCAGATATTTATCTTTGTGGCTTTTTTTCATTTATTTTTACACATTTTCTTTTTATTTCATAAAAGGATCTCTCTTTATATATTATTTATTATAAACGTTTTGTTGAAGGAAGGAAAAGTTAATAAAGAATATTATGTTGTATATGTAATAAGTGTGGATAAGAATTGATACTTTTCAAGTGTGTAGGCGATATTTCTTAATTTCTTTATGTATATGTACATAAATTTTTTTATTCATTTATTAAGTGGATACAAGATTTATTATGATTTTATAACAAAAAGGATAAGAAAAAACAAAAATAATTAATGTGTAGGCAAAAATTTTTTTTTTTTATTTCACATTGTTTTTTCAATCAAATTCCTAAAGGACCATAGTATTATTTGTGCTTTCAGCCATTTCTGTAAGGTGTTTTATTATAACTTATGTTTATAATTCGTATTCGTAAATTGAAATATTTTTCTATTTTGTGTCCGATATTACATCATCTTTAACGTCCACATAGTCTTCCTGTAATATTCTTTAAAATATTTTCCTTTCCATGACTTCCAGCATATTGCAAAGCATGTTATACGACTTCATTGACATTGACATAAAAAGTTTATTGTTTTAGGAATTAATGGTTCTTTAATGCAATTTTTTTTTTCGTTCAAATTCTATAAAAAAAAAAATAGGTCCCCGCAAAGTATATTTCATTTAAGTTCAATAGAAATAAAGTAAAAATTATTACATCACATAAAACATTTTTTCAGAAAGCTGTTCCGTTAACTATTTAACATTTGTTTTTTCCTCCTTAAAATGTTGATACGTGGTGTGTGTATTTTATCATTTAAGTAATCGATTTTAAATCGAAAAAGTAAAAAAAAACATAAAACAAAAAAAATGTTTTCAAATTTATAAAATGACTTTTGTTGAATGGAAAATTTATGAAGGTACTCAATATCTTTTGCTTTATAACTCTTATTTTCATCAGTTCATAAGTATGTTTTTTTTTTTTTTTTTTATTGGTTCAATCAGTGTCAGGATGTGATACCAGAGTTTCATAATGTACATATAAAATTGTATTTAAACTGTAGGAAAATATAAATGTAAAAATTTTTAGTTTTAGATAAATGACAGGTATTATTTGAATAAATTAGAAACAATTCATTTTGCTCTACAGTATACATTTTTTAGTTTTTCGATAAAGTCCTAAAGGTAACTAGGTCTTGATCGAGTTCAAAGATTTAAAAAAATGTGAATTGCAAGAAATGATAATAATAATAGATAATTTATTTTATATGTATATTATTGAAAATTCACGTTGTTAAATTTCGAAGGAAGTTCTAAAGATTTTTTTTGTTATATTGAATTTGAAAGAATACGAAAAAAAAAATGGATTTTTTGTTAATCCCAAATATTAAATAAAATAGATACATTTCCTTACAAAAGAAAAACTTGATTATTATTTCTTTTTAGTGAAGAATGTCTAGACTTTTTGAATAAATTTGCAATTTTAATAAAAATTCATTTGTAATTTGTTTTTCTTTGAAATATTATTTAATAATGTGAGATTAAATAGCAAGAAAAAAAAAAATTTATTGACTTAATTTTTCAATTTTCATACATCACAAAAATTTTCTATTTTTTTCTTGGAAGTAGATATTTTGTTTGTTATTATTGAAAAAAAAATGTTAAATTCTTTATGACTTTTTTACACACATTATTTTATTGAAATAAAAAAAAATTCAGTAGTTAAAATAAATAAAAAAAAAACTTTTTATTTTAAATCGTATTAGAGTATTTGTTTTTTTCATGAGTAACTCTTTTATAAATTATTCTAAAGTTAATGTTAATTTACAGGTTAAATTTTTGTTTCAATGATTATGCTTTACATTTAAAAAATTAAATAATTAAAAACCATAAAAAGAGAAAAAAAAAACAAAGAAAGAATAAAATAATCCACAGCGAATAATTTTCATTTTTAAAACATTTTTAATGGTTAATTTGTATTGTTGATGATGTGCCACTTGAACATTTCCATTTTTGTTCACCTTTTGTTTTTTTTTTCTCAAATGTTGCAAATTATTCTTAAAATTTACATGGACAATGAATTTTTTAAGAGCTATGTTAAAAAAAACAACAACAAAAAGATGGACTTAATTATTAAATAAAATATGAAAAAAAAAAAAAAATACACATATACAATTTTCATTTTTATTTTATTTTGTTTGTACTTAAAAAGGTTTTCCGGTTCGTTCACATAAAAAAAAAAATAAAAATTTTATATTTTGGTTTTGAGTACACTTAGAAACGACAGAAATGTTTTATAATTAGTGTTTTAGGTGAAAAAGAAAAAGAGAAAGGTTAAAAACATGATTTTGCATTTAATCTGGAAGCGAAAAAAAATTTTTCTTTTTTTTTTTCAAATAAGAATTAACTGAAATTTACAAGTACATGAACAACGTGTTATTGTCAATATTTAATGGTATTCTCTTATTTGTAAACATTAAAATGAAAATCAAATGGGAAATTGAAAAGATTTGTTAAAAGTTTATTGTAATGGTTTTCCCTTTCTTTTTTTTTTTATATTTGTTTTGTTTTATAAGGATCCATTAGAGGATTAATTAGAAAATTTCATTTACATTTATTGAAATTATTTGGGCTACAAAAAAAAAGAAAAAAAGGATGATAAAACAAGCATGTTATTTCAATATGATGAGATTTTTGTGGATTTTAGTTTGAAATTTCGCTTGAATTTTATTGATTGATTGGTTTCTTGTTTTGTTCTTGATTTTTTTTTCCCCACAAATTATCCGTTAGTATTGTCTCTAATATTCTACATTCACATATCGAATGAGTACAGTTCATAAAATATTAGTAAAGCTTATTATCTATCCTTAGTGTGTTCACTTATTAACATTAAAGGGATTATTTTTTATTTTTGCTTCAACTACTCTTTTCATTGAATCCTTGCTAAAACATTAGCTTAAAAATACTTTGCTCACACGAAAGAAACATCATTTCATAAATAAAAAAAAAATAAAAAATATTCAAAACAAATTTAAAAATTTTCTATAGTGAGTTTTTTTGTATCCTTTCATGTGAAAATCAATTTTTTTTTCTTCTCAAAGTAAATTGAAAAATCATTGGTGCAATAATCTCTTTTTAAAATCTTATATGTATGAGCATCCACAACATACACTCCCACACATTTTGCATACATATGTATGTATATCACTTTATTGAATGTAAGGGATATTCGATTTTTAGAGCATAAAATGCGATTAATAATTGAATGAGCATTGCGTAAAACTATTGAAATTATACTTTGAATTAAAAGCCTTCAAGCGTCTAATATTGAAAAAAAAAAAAAAAAATTAAAGAATTTAGATAAAAAACTTAAAATATTTCACATAATAAGGTATTAATATTTTATGATAAGCAAAAAAAATATTTAATATTGGAAATTAGTGGATAAAAAATTTAAAAATTCCACAAAAAAAAAGTGCTGCATTGGATGAAAATTTAATGATAATAAAACTTTTACGGTATTAAATTGAAAAAGTCACAAATTAAAAAAAAAAACACATAATAATTTTATCTACCATAAAAAACTTTCAATATTATGGTAATTACATTAATTTTTTTTTTTTTGAACTTTTTTATTCAATCACAAATATCGAAAGTTGTGTCCTTACAATCATTTTTATTATAATAAATAAATTTTTTTTTTCTCTTTTTTCCTTTCTTTTTATTTTGTAAATTAATGTTGATTAAAAAACAGATTTTTAACTTTTTTCACTTTTTTTTTTTTATGTTTGAGCACTTTTGTTTTCTTTTATTCGTGGAAAAATGTGGAAAGGAAAAAAAAAAATAACTGACAAATAAAAAAATAGTGTTAAAAAATTTAATCATAAATTTTCACATCATCTGCATATTGTGTGTATACGAAATTTTATACATTGAATTGACCATTTTATATGAAATTTTTGTTCAGGATACGTATTGAATAAAAAATAAAATAAAATAATGAATATGTATACATAAATTTGTGTGTGTGTGTGTTAAACGTGACAAAAATAAAAGACATAAAATTTTTTTATTAATTGGATGAGGTAATATATTTATACATGTTTACGATGGTGGAAGTGTGATGATAATGATGATTAAAAAATTGACCTTTCTTTGTGTGCATTTTTTCATATATTCAAGAATATCTTTATTCATAATGTTTGTACCGAGATATTCAGAGAATCATTTTTTGTTTCTTGCCTGCAGATTAATCATGGGAAATACATTCAATATGATTGGATAAACAAATACATAGATTCAATACGAACAAGGATTTTTTTTATGCTCTCATTATTTTGTTGAAAAGAAAACAAAAAAAAAAAAAAAATAAACAACGAAATCTGGATAATTTATTATTTTTTGAACAGAAAGAATTTTTCTTTTCTTTTTTTTTTTTATCAATCAATAATTCTGAAAAATTAAAAAAATTAAATTAAAAAAAAAAAACAAAAATTTCTTCGATTTTTAAAAATAAGTTTTTTTTTTGTATTTTAATTAAAAATAAATGTTCTTCATTTTCCTTTTTTCATTATCTTATTAGTAAATTAGATAATTTGTTAATTAAAGTTTATTCATTAGTTTTAAGTCCTTGGAAATTTTAAATAAAATTTTTGTTGAGAAAAAAAAAAAATGTTCAAATAAACTTGATACAAGTTTCATTCATAAACTAAAAAATAAATAAAAAAAAAAATAAGTTAAAAACAAAAAGAAAACAAAAATGCCTAAAAAATAACATTTAAAATTCTTCAACATATATACATATACATACATATATGTATATTGTAAGTACTATATAGTATTTTATATTTCAAGGACCTTTCAAAGAACTTGAAGATGATGAAAAAGAAAAAAGAAACGAAAAAAAAAAAAACAGTTTGAAGATGAACAAAATTAAATCATTCATTAAAATAAAATGTTGTTATTTTTGTTGATTCTTAAATAAATTTTAAACTTTGTTTTGCTGTTTATTTATTTTTTTTTTGTTTTTTTTTTCTCTGCAAAAAATTTTCTTAGTTTTTTTTTTTTTTTTTGGTTTTGTTTTTTTAACCGTTGTGTTGTAGAAATAAACTTTAATTTAATGTAAATTAATTTTATGATTTCTGGAGAGAGAAAAAAAAAAAAAAGAAAACGAACAAGTAAGAATAAACTTTTTATGTAGACTTTTTTTGTTGGTAAATAAAAAGTATCTATCTATCTTGTATTTTAAAACAAAAGAATTTGAAAAAAAAAAAAAAAAACGAAGCAAAAAGTGGAAAATGTGGAAAATTAAATTGGATCAATATGATCCTTTATTTATCTACCTGAATAGCATATTTTCTTTATTATTATTATTTTTTTTTTTTAAATTTATTTATGTTTTCCTTTTTATTCATTTTTTTTTCTTTTTCGTGGTGTTTCATCAATAGAAAAAAAAAATATTTTTTTTCTTCGTTCTTCTTTTATTGTAACATTTTAATTTTAATTTCACAGACCATTAAATAATCTTTTACATTTTTTTCTTCTTTTTTTGTCTTATTCTATATATTCAGTGTTGTTTTATTTTTCTTTAAAGCGAAAGAAAATCTATGTTTTATGTATATACATACATATATATTTTTTTTTTGTTGAGAAAAGGTAAAATGTAAACTAAAACAAGGAAAAAAACAAAACAGAAATTTTTGTTGTTTTTTTTTTATTTTGCGGTATTCTCATTGTTCATACATTTTTTTTTATTAATTTATTATCATACCGGATTTAGAATTAGCGTATAATCGAAAGAAAAAGGTTCTAGGGATTTTCGTTGTTATATTTCTTTTTTATTTTTCTAGATTGAATAATTACATGATGTGGAAAATTTTTATTCATTTTGTAATTTCCATGTGCCTCATAAATGGATTTTATTTAAAAATCAAAAAAAAAAAAAATATATATATACATATATTAAAAAAGTTTCAGTAATTCAAAAGAAAAAAATGTAAATTTTATCAAAGTAGATAGAAAAACAAAAGAAGAAAAGAAAACATTAAAAAAATGTTTTTCTAATTTGAAATCTTTCATGTATAGTCAAAGGATTTATTTAATACTTCATGTATTATCCTTTTTCTGTCGATTAAATTCAATTTTAAAATATATTGCACATTGCATTTGAGATTATGTCTTTATTTTCTTTTTTCTTCTCATTTTACTTCAATACATGCTCTAAATTTGTTTTTTTTTTTAAACTCAAAACAAATTTTTTCATCGGCTAGACGGTTTTATCTATAAATTTTTTTTTCTTATTAAGAAAAATAAGAAAACAAGGCACTTGAAATAATCTCCTTAAGATAGTGTTTCTAAGCTTTTGAAAATAAATGATTTAACTGAATAATATTCAATTCTCTTCTTCTTTTTTCTTAATAGAGTTCCGCAATGTGATTAAATAGAATTGGTTTTTCAAACATATCGTCAAAGTAAAAATCGTATTTTGTAGTAACACAGGTTCATTAAATAATAAAATTATGGGAGTATTATTTTTTAAACAGAAATTTTAAAAATTTAATTTTCTAACGGTTTTTATTAAAAAAAAAAGAAAGGAAATTCAATTTTATATCTCTTATAATCATTTTTTTTAAGGGACATTAACTGAAAGTATTTAAATAGAAAATTTTGTTTACATGCGCAAACAATTTTCATTTTACTTACATATGTATATTTGTGTTTGTTTTTCGAAATGCGAACGTTTTTAATTCTGATTTTAGGAATTTTTAGGAGAATTTGCCACGAAACGTTTCAAAAGAACAAAGTTTTCATTGGAAAATTTTAAAATAAATTCATTCAAATTGAAAAAAAAAACTCTTCTTTTTTAATTTAAAATCAAGAAAATTGTAAACAATTCTAATAATTTTTTTTTTTTTTCAAATAAAATCTTAGTAACTATTTAAAAACAAAAAAAAACAAATTTTTTCTTTTGATTTTTTTGTTTATTTTACAAATAAAATTTTCAAATTTTAAAACTCATTTAAATCCAATTTATTTTATTAAATTTATTTGTATTCTTCCTAGAAATAAATATCAGAAGAAAAAAAAAAAACAAGATGAAAATAAAAATTCTTCTTAAACATTTTCAATTTCGACTTTTGTAGAAAATATTTCTTATTTTTGAATATTTGCAATTCATACTTAAAATAGAATTCTATTGAAAAAAATAATAAACTATAAAATATCATACATCTTACCATATAAACAAATAAATAATAAAAAAAATATACAATATACCTACTTGATTCCTTTTATATTGAATATAATATATAAATGTTATCTCATTGAGAGATTTTTGAATTTTAAAATTGAAAAAAGAAAACTTCAACATAAAGCGGTTGTTTTTAGGTTTTGGTATTTACCATCCACCTACTAAATAGAGAGAGAGAGAGAGAGAGAGAGAGAAAGAGAGAGAGAGAGAGAGAAAAAAAAAAAAAAAAAGGATTTTCCTATAGAAAAAACAAACCACCTACAACCTTTAAACAATTCTTAACTGATGGGTATATGAGAAAAATTTTATTGAGTGCATTTCTTGGCAAATTTTCAATTTAAAATTTTGTATTTGAAAATATATTGAAAAGAACAGAGATTATATGTGTGAGTATATACGAGTATATATATAGATAAACCGTTAAAAAAAAAAAAAACATAACATCACATAAGAACGGAAATAAAGGAAATTTGATAACAACAATTTCATTTATTCAATTTTATTTTCATGTTTTCCTTATTATGATTATTGATGTTATTTTTTTTTCCACAATTTTTTTTTTTTTTTTTTCATTTTTCATCGATTTGCAATTTTCAAATTTTAATATTTTCTTGTTGTCATAAATTTATTTATATTCTTGCAGTTTGAATACAAGAATGGATATATGTATGTAGGTATCATAAGGTATGTAAAATTGTTGAATATTTTAAATAAATATTCATATGTATGTTGATTTTATGATTGAAAATTTTATATAATATGAAAAATACGTAAATATTTTTCAATTTCATAAGAATTTCTTTAAGAAAAACAAAAAAAAAAAAAAAAAAAATTATACAAAAAACAAAAAAATAAAACAAAAAATAAAAAAATAAATAAAAATAAATAAAAAACAGAAAAAATTTAATGTTATTGTTGGGAAAACTTTTTAACAGATAATTTTTGAAAAAAAGAATTTTTATGTTTTTCATTATATAAATATTTTCTTAGAGTAAACAAAAACTTTTATGAAATTCATAGAAAATATTTTTTTTTTTTTTTAGGAATCAAAACAAATATATTCATAAGAAGGTTTTTTTTTCCCCCTTTTATGTTTTTAGAACAATCTTTGAAGAGATTTTAGTGAAAATATTTATAGATTTTTTAAAATATTTAAAAAATCCAAAAAAAAAAAATCAAATAAATAAAAGAAAACTTTTTGTTTTCTTAAATTTTTAACATAATTTGTGTATTTAGGATTTTATTTAATAACTTTGTTTTTTCCTGCTGTTTGCCTTCAGATATTAAATAAATACAAAAAAAAAAAAAAAAAAAAATGAGAGAAATCAAATCAAACGATACTTGAGTACATTTTTGTGTTTAATCGTATGAAAATAAAAACAAAGGGTGCTAATTTTATTTTTTTTCAATAATTTTGTGAAAAATAAATTTGTTTCCTTTACAAAATTTTAGTCAAAAAATCATTGTTCTCAATTTAATATATTTTGAATTTCACACTTCCGATAGTGATGTTTTTTTTTTTTTTTAATCTAATAAATTGCTTTTTATGTTTCAAAAATTCCTTATTCATAATATTTAAAAACAATATGTTTTGAACATGTGTTGTAAAATAAGATTTGTTCTTCTCGAATAAGGATTTTTGTTTGTTTGTTTGTTTCTAAGGGTGGAATATCATTTAAAAATGTCAAAAAATAACATTCATATGAATATTCAATTGTCTTGTTTGTCAAGCTTGTGTTTATTGTTTGATTTGATTAAAGGGAAAATCGTGGAAAAAATGATTTAACGACGAGTATGAATAAATAAAATATTGAATGATTCAACATATGTGAAAAAAAAAAACCAAAAATAATTGAATAAATGAAGTATATTAAAATAAGGAAATCAAGTTATATTAAATTGGTTTTACTTTTTGAATTTTGATATATAGTACACAATACACAGATTCGATAAGTTTTTGATTATACGAACAAAATTCGAAAAGAGAGGGGAAGTGATAGTGGTGGCATTGATGATGAGAAGGAACACAGGCTTAAGTTGGGTGTATTATAATCATCAAATCACTATAGTTCATATTAAATCTTGGCTCTTTATGAGTATGACATCAAACATTGTAACTGTCGAGTTCCCGTCCAAATGTTCGCTTTACCTCCTCGTCCGTGGCTCCCGTTAACTGATTTAAGTCACGGTAAAGTTGCGAGCTCTGGGGTTCTCCTACAGGACTAATAACCTCAGAGTGTTAAGAAGTGATGTTAGGAAACTGGAATTGTGCCTGGGATCCTGCATGGAAATAAATGAGTAAGTAAGTGAATCAAGATTAAAAATTCGCGATTTTTTAGTGTTTTTTTGTAAAAGTTTTTAACATATTTTTTTTTTTTTCAAATTAGATTAATTTTAAATATTATTGAAAGAATCTGTGGGACTTCTTTTCACCCAGTTAATTAGATGTAATAATTATTTTATCTGGCATTGAACTTTTTTTATGTATCATAATGAGTTTATCAAAAAAAAAAAGTTTTGTTTTTCAATATTCGAAAAAAGTATATTTTTAGTTTAAGTGACAGGACTTAATTTCACTGTCAATAAAATGTCCAAAGTTTTTATGTATGAATATCTACAAATATCCTTGTGTAGGTGTACATTATAACTTTTTTTTTTTTTACTTTATTATTACGTATCGTAAAGTATTTTTATGTATACTTAACAGAATATGTTGTATATTATAGATATACGAGTATTTATTGATAACGGTAATTTATGCATCAATTATGCTTATTTGTTATTTCCTGTTCACACACATGTTTAAATTACAACACACATAATAATAATAGTTCAAACAAGGAAGCGAAACCAAAGTAATTTTTTTTTTTTTTTTTTTTTTTTGATAAATATTTAATGTGTCAATAGAAGAAAACTTTTTACTAACCAAATTTTTCATTTTCCTACCTGTCTTTTTATTTTTTATTTTTTCTATATTTTAATAGTAAAAACTTTGTTATTTTCATAATCATGCGTGTGTTCAATTAATGCATGTAATTTTATATTATTACGTTGAAATAGAATTTTATGTTGACATTTATTTCAAAAGTACTTTCCTTTTTACTTATTTTTTTTTTTTTTGTTGTTTTTTGTTTTGCTTCCAAATTATGTATTTCTATAGAAAAAATAAATAAAGATATAAAGCGTTTACTTTGGTTTTTGTTGATTATTATTATTATTATTTTTTTTTTTTTGGTTTTTCGACAATATACCATTGTACTTATATATGTATGTACATACATATAATTTTAGCTTATCTGTATTTTGGATATGTTAGGATTCCTTTATTATGTCCTTGGGGATTAGTTGTTTTTTTTTCTATTTTGTATTATTATTTATTATGTACAAAAGAAAAAATCAATATAAAAAGGGTCAAAATATTTTGAAAAACCCAATATCTTAATTGATATTGGATTATTTTATGTATGTGTGGATTATCTTTGCAATAATTTTTGTTGATTTACTCTTTTGGGTAAATGTATATATATACGAGTATATGTATATATATATATGCACAAGTACATATTATGTAATTTTATGTGAATTGATTTTGAGTGTTTTTTGTTTGTTAACGTTCTGTTTTTATTCTCTTATGAAAAGTAAATATAACATATGAATAAATTTGTATAATCATATTAAATAAATCTCACAACATAAAATTTTAATTTTCTATAATAAGCTTTTTTCCTTTATACATGTACACATACAAACATATATGTACATATATACATACATACATATAATGCTATAAATAAAATTCAAAAATTAAAGTCAAAAAAAAGAAATAATATCTACTTAAAAATTCGTCAAGATACATCCAATTTACAAAAATATAAGTATGTATCTATGAAAAAGTGTTAAAATTTTCACCAACTTTTCGTCCCATTTCTGTTAACTGTACATGTTGTATAGTAAATATTTTTTTTTTCTTTGCTTTTTCCATATGTATACTATTTTGTATGTATGTGAACTAAAAACTAAAAGAAAGGTAAAAAGATTTTATGTTACATAATATAATTTGAATAAGAATCAAGAAAAAAGATTCATGTACAAATGAAAATAAAATTAAAAGAAAAAAAAAACGAAAAAATAATAAAAAAAAATGAAAAAGTACATCGTTAGCATAATTTGTTCATCAGGAAAATTTCAACATGTTTAGCATATGAAATTAAATTGCACCAAAAGTAATAGAGGAAACATATGAAAAAATTAAGAAAAAAGAAAAGAAAAAAATGTTACATGAGGAGGATAGGTTTGTTAAATTATAAAGTGAGGATCCTCTTTACTCTTTCTGTTTTTGTTTTTCCTTTAAATGTGAATTTAAAAATGAATAAAGGAGATACAAGCACAAGTATATTAAAAAAAATTATTTTTACTCTTTTTTTTAAAATTTTTTTTTTAATATTTTTTTTCAAGTGTAAACGAGTTGTGAACGTTACGTAATACAATAAAATCATCGTTGTAGAAGTTAATATAATATAAATGGCATCCGTGTGCATATTAATTTTCACATCGGTCTTTTACATTTAATGTTTTCATATTTTATTCAAATTTCAGTAAGCTTATAATATGTAAAATTTGAAGTACTGTTGAAAATCTCTTACTTTTGTACATATTTTTTATAAATTTTGTTTATGAAAAAAGAAAAGATTAGAATAATTCAAAAGAAATTTATTTATATGTTTTGTGTAAAAGAAATTCTCAAATAAAATATGTATGTATGTATGTATGTTTTATTAGATGAATTAATGATTTTTCAAAGGAAATGTATGGAAATTAATTTCTGTCAATTTTTGAAAAATAATTAGACAATTTTCAGAGTATGTTTTTGATTTTATTACATGACAGGTTTTCAAGTCTTTATACAGAAAATTTCATTAGTACAAATCTATATATACAGAGTTGTTATTTGTGACAGCAAAATGTATAGCATTTCAATAGAATTTGAAATTTGATTTTTTCACAAATGAATATATTGAAATTTTCAGATATATTTCAAAATTCTATTGAAAATTCACCTGTTATATTTATGATTGATTATGAAATTATTATAAAATAAAGAAAATGCTTTGATGATGATGTATTAATGAATTTTATAATTAATATTCACTATCAAACTTAGATTTAGTAAAATATGGGCTCATTTCAATATTCAATATGCTGAACACCACATTATACGGTAATAGGAGGTGTGGTGTGGTGCTTTAGAAAAATGAAAAGAACAAAGTTAATATGAAGCACAAAATGAAATTCAGGATTGTAATGTTGAGCTGGACCCAGTGAGCTTACGTGATTGTTGAAACATCGAAATTATATTTTAATGGAACTGGTGTTCAACATGTTAAAAATGGAAAGGAGCCCTATGTGTAGAAAAGATTAAGTTAGCTAGTTACATATACATAGTTAGTTTTTATTGGAAGGCATTGAAAATGTTGTCTGTGTTTTACTCAATACACTGTAACATATAAACCAAAAAGGATGGATTTAAAAAACAAAATGTCAAAATTGTGGAATATCAATTTTTTGGCAATGATTTTTATTTATTTATTGAGATCGACTTCGAATATTTTAGAATTTCACTGTTCATGGCAGAGAAGTTACAACTCAGGATATTGAAGAAGTAAAAAAAGGGATTAGTCAAGTAGTTTTAGATGAGAAAATTATCTTATGTTATGTAGAACAAAATGATTTACGCCACATTAAAATGAATATATTAACTTACAATTATTACTTTTTACACAAGTAGCGTCAATAATAATATTATTTATTATTTAAACGAAATATAAATCAGAAATTAAACTTAAAAACAAAAAATAAGAGAAAAATAAATGAGTGAAAAACAAAATAATTTCTTTAATCCTTTTTTTTTTTTTTTTGGAAATTCATTATCCAACATTTTTTATTGAATTTTCTATTTTAATAAATTTTAATTTATGAATTAATTTCATAATTATAATACGCATAATTTATTCTTAAAAAATTCATTTTACAGTATAATTTTTTAATTTACATTATTTAATTTAAATTATCTTCCTTCTTTATTTTTATCAATTTTTTTTTTTTTTTTTTTTTTTTTTTTTTTTTTTTTTTTTTATTAATTTTGTATTATTTTTTATTACACATGTATTTTTATTTTGTATCTCATTATTTTATCATTAATAACACATTAACTTGTTTTATCATATTTAAATAACTCATACCTACATCATTATATAAAAACATATTACATGTACATACCTATATGTATATGTACATGTGAGAAAACTGATAATAGGAATTATTGTTGTGAATGAATTTTCATTATTTATTTTTCATACAGGTGTTTATTTTTAATTAAATGAATATACCGAACGTAAATGATAACAATGTAATATGTACAAATAAGTTAAGGAGGGTGGTGTATGAGGGTGGTAAAAAAAAAAATAGCAAGATAGAGTTACTGTCTCAAATATCCATAAATGTATTGTAATTGTATATAGCGATTTTAAATTTGAAAAAAAAAAAAAAAATTGAGTATTTTTATTATTCTCTGATTTTTATATGATTTTCAATTGAATATTAATTACAATAATAAAAAAGTATATGATTTCATATTACTTAATTTGATCAATATGATTTTGTTGCTTGGGAAATAAGAAAAAAATAGTAGTATGTATCTTTTTTTTTTTTTGTTACTATCTGCTCCTTTTTTATTTTGGCTTTTATTTATATGAAATGTGCTGTTGAAAAAAAAAAAAAGAATAATTACATCAATTACGTACTATTTCTTGTACAGTATGAAATAAATGAAATTGTTTTTTATTTTGTCACAATAAAAAATTATATTTTGAATTTATGAAAATATTTTTAAGTAAAAACAAATTAATTTCAGTTGAAAAAATGTGTATTAAATTTTCTTTTAAAAATATTAAATGAATATGAAAAAAAAAAAAATAAAAACAGACTAAAAATAAATTTATTTAAAAAAAAAATAAAAAAGATAAGTAAATAAATTCTAAGTATCAAGGGTATAATTTTTTCAATAAAATAAATGAAAATAAATTATGAAGTTGTGAATTAATTCTAAAATAAAATATTCACATTCAAGGGAATTTTATTTTTTATTTTTAAACAAATTGATTAGGCTTAAATTTGAGTTAAAAAAAAAAATTGTTAAATTTTTTTTCCAATTTAATACGACTTGTGAAATATTTCATTCAAAACTCAAGATTAAAAATATTTTTATGATGTTTTAAGTCACAGAAGTATTTATCTAGTTTCTTCTCTATTGGTATACATACATACATACATACATATGTACATAAGAAAATGAAATGTTCAAGTAGGATAGGATAGAGAAAGAAAAGAATTAATGAACTTTCTACTTGGACAGGATTTATTCAATTAATTATGAAAATACTCGTATCTTTTGTCTCACATAACATAATAATAAATTTTATGTTTTAGTTTATAGTACGTTATAATTTTAATTCTTTTGATTTATATTTGTCTGACATCCAATTTTTGTATGCAGGTACTCATATAAGCAAGGTAATTTAATATAACGTTTTTTTTTTTTCTTTCAAAAAAGCTCCATAAAAATGACAAAAACATATACCAGAAGATTTAAAAAAAAATATAAATACATGTTTTTATATGTGGATATTTTCTTTACACAATTTATATTATTCTCTTTTTTATTTTTTACTTCAAAAGTATTATTACTTTTTAAAAAAAAAAAAAAAAAAAAAAAACCATTTGTCCAGTATATGATAGAACATACACATATATTATAGTAAAAACGGAAAACACAACATTCACGTTTTACTCGAATTGTTGTCATATGTTAAATAAAATGACACTGTCAGGACAATATTGCATATTATCATACGAAACGCGTTATTTTATTATTCTTTTTTTTATATTTTAAATTATTTTAATAAAAAAAGGTATATACCGTTTACATATAAATTTTTTTTCTTATGAGTTTTTATCTATGTACATATGTATATGTATGTGTAAGGGGTAAAAATATTAAAACAGATTTTTTTGACAGAAAAGTGTCATTTTCAAGTATTTTAAACTAAAAATTATGAGACATTGAATGACATGGAAAGAAAATAAACATATAAAAAAAAAAAAAAAATCTTTTTTTTGAAGCTAATCTTTATTAAAAAATAAAAAAAAAAGAAGATAAAAAGTGTTGAAGATAAACTTTTCATAAAATATCTACTTGAATATGAAAATGAATCAAAACAGAGTATTTTTCTTTCAAAATAAACAATCATGAATCTTGTTTTTGTAAAAAAAAAATTTGGTAGGTGTATATAGGTGATTTTAAAAATCAAATTCTTTTGAAGAAGTAAACAAGAAAAAAAAAAACAGTTAAAAAAATAAAATGATGAAAAGGTGTTAAAGGATAAACAAAATAAACGAAAAAAAAAAAACAAACAACATTTTAATATCTCGTACAAATTGTTTTTTTTTTCTTCGATGTTTTTCATTTCTAATGAAATCCCACCTCTATTTCCTTTCAACCTTTTCTTCAAATATGTATTTCCATATATATTTAATAAAAATTTTATTTTATTTTTTTCCATTTCATGTTATGTATAATCTAAAATGCACCCTTTAACCTCATAAATCTTCTGTTTATCATCATTTTCATAATCGAAATGATAAAAAAGTAGACATAAAAGTAAACTGTGATCTTAAAAACGATGTTTTATTAAACCCACAAAGCCAACAGAAAAAGATTTTTTATACATAAGATATCATACATATGCACACATGTACAAAAACTATACATACATGATGAAATGAAATATATATCAAATAAAGTGTTGAAAAATTCCACCTTTTCTTTATTTTCTTGATCCTTCTGAACTTTGTCGAGAAATGATAGATAGAAGATTCATTCATTTTTTTTTTTTTACTTTCGTTTAAGATGGGCGTATAAAATTCTTTTTATTGCGAAATATAGAAAGAAAAAAAAAGTGAACGATTCTCTAGAATATTTGTATAAAGGATTTTATACTGGTATGTACCTACATACATACAAATAAGTTTTTACTTTTTTATTTTTCATAAATGTGCGGGTATGAAGGTTAGAAAAAAAAATTTTTTTTTTCTTCAAGGATTTATAGGTTGATATGTGGAAGTATTTTAAGTTTACCTTTATTTCGCTAAGGAAGGTCATTCATAACAAAAAATGATGTATCTTAAGTGATGAAAAAAAGAAGAAAAAAGAAAAAGAAAAAGTTTTCTTTTGAGTAAGGTTACTTGACTTTTTGATTTATTTGTATTTTATACAAAAAAATGAACATATTAGATTTTACCTTTACTGTTTTAGAGGTTTTTATATATTTTATTTTGATTTCTATATTGTACAAAAAAAAAAAAATGTTTACTTGTGTGAATTTAATATAAAAAAAGGAAATATTAGAATTATGTGTTAGGTACTAAGGAAAAAGAAAAATCACTCAATCATGAAAAACTGAGATTTAAGAGATTTTATTTTTATTTTTCCATTTTTTGTTAGTAATTTGTTTTTTTTTTTTTTTTTCATCTTTTTTTTTTCGTTCTGTTGATTGTGCATGGTTGAAAAATTATACCATAATAAGTTATAAAAATTTTGTATTTTCAATGTTATGGAAAATTTGTTTTAATTTTTTTTTATATATATTTGTTATTGAGATTATTTCCGATTTATTGGTATGAAATGAGGAAAAAATTAATCTTTTGATATTAATATTGTATCGTTTTTATATTTTTGTTGGTTGTTTTTTTTTTTTATTGAAAAATATTTTTTTTTTCATACTAGTTCGTGTTTGTTGTTGATGAATTGAATTTTTAATTACATATTTAGAATGATTTTTAAATAATTTCTATGGTTAAATTTTAATAATTCATAATTTTGTGGAATTATATGATTTTTAATTGAATTTTGTAATTTAAGCTTTAAAATAATCAAATATCACATGAATAGATTCAATGTGTAATAAATATATGTATGTACATATTTCCTTCGTTTCAAAATGATTGTACTATTTATAAATTTGTATCGAATTGATGAAATAGAAGCGGAAACAAAGAAAGTTATTAGGTTTTTTTTTTTTAAAGGACATAACGTGGTTGATTAGAACATTAAACATATTTCATTTATAATTTTTTTGATTAAGTTTTATGTTCTTCCTATGCTTGTTATTGATTTCTGATATTTTCAAAATTCTAGAACTATATGTGTACTTTCAATAATTTTTACATTTGTTTCTTTGAAATCTATAAAAACAAAAGCAATAAAAATGAAATTCCACATAAAAATAAATTCAATAAATTTGACTAGGAAATATAAAATGTTGACATATGAACAATAAACTGCTAACTTTGCATTGAAAGAGTATCGTCCTTCATTAGAAGATTCAATCTACATACAAAGGATATTACAAATCCATTTTCTAGTACATATTATATCTCTGTTTTTTGTTTGAAATCTATATTTTGATTTTCAAAATTGTTCTGGTTGAGCCTTTAGAATCATAAATTGGAAAAAAAAAAGAAACATAAGCATATTTCAAGAAGGCCATAAAATTTTAATCATTTGTGATTTGATTTTGGTCTGCAACTTCAATTTTGTTAAATTTCTCCTTTAGTTGCATGATTTGTGATATTAAAAATTATTTCTTTTCATAGAATTTTTCTTTTCACAAAAATTTTAAATATTTTTTTCTTTAAATCGAAAAATATAAAATATTAAAAATAAGTAAAATTTTTGTGAAGAGAAAAAAAAAAATTGTTTGAATATCCAAAAAAGCGGAACAAAATTAACATTTTTATTATTTTAAACTATCAAAAACTTGTATTTACGTTCAGATTTATAAGTTCTAGATTTAGAAAAAAAAAAAAAATGAAAAAGATGAGTTTTTTAGGTTCAGAAATTTTCATATTAAGAATATATACAGAAAAGTTTAATAAGCAATATCACATAGTTTTTCTCTTCAAGACTTATAGTTTGATTTGAAAAATTAAAATTACATTAAAAAATCATTTGAAAACTTTAAAAAGACTTTTAAAATCTTATTGCATAATTAAATAAACCAAAATAGATAAATTCAGTGGAAATAAAGAACTTTTGACAATATTTTTTATATATGTACGTACGTGTGTACTTTTTTTTTTTCAATTTTAAATTCTTAGTATTTTTTTTTTAACTGAAGAAAAAAAAAATTATAATCTTTAAAGTTTTTTTCTTATACTTAAAAAAAAAAAAAAAAAAAGAAACTTACTACAAGTGAAAGAAAAAAAAATTCGAATAAGTGTAGTTCATTTAAAAGAAAAACTATAATGTATCATGCGTCATATTACAGACTTTTATGAGATTGAGTATAAAAGTTTTTAATAGTAGAAAAAAGTTTTTGTGAAATTTTTCATCTTTATTATTTTTTTGTTTTTTTTTGTTTTTGAGGATTTTTACCTTAGTTTTCAAAAGAAACTTATTTTTATATTCTCTTGGTATATGAAGTACACCTTTCTTATATATAAAATACATATGTATTTAAGACATATGTATATATGTATGTATGTATACTTGAGATTTACTTAATTTCATTCCAAAATCATAATAAAGTCATGAATGAAAGTATGTATTATGAAAAAGTTATTTAAAAGAAAATTTTACAAAAGCTGGTAAAAGTTTATTAAAGTAAAGAATTCGATTCATTTTAAGAAAATTTTTTTAATTTTATTTTTTTCAATTTTACCACTTAATTTTTACATTTTTCGTGTAATGAAAGATAGAGTAAAATGGGCATATTGTTGATAAAATGCAATGTGAAACTTTTTCTCATTAAGAACATATGTTGTTTCTTGTTTAATTAATTATTCAAGAAGATAGTATGATCTATACTATTCTTTTATTTATATATTTCATATATTGTTGTTTTTTTTTTACATTTATGTAAATTAATTTAATTATTTTTTTTTCTGGTTTCTCCCTATATTTCGCTAAAAATTAATTCTAATTTTTATAGGTGATGTTTGAACATAATTTTATATATTTTAATGTATACATTTTAAAATATTAAAGAAAATATGCTTATAAGATGAATTTATCATTTTTTGTGTGCTAAAAATAAATAAAATTTTATATGTATGTAAATATGTATGTATGTGCATACATAATATATTGTGATTCCTTTTCTTTCTTTTTATCTCATTATATAATATGTATACATGTATGTATGTACATTATATATGTACATAAGATTTTCCTACATTTAATAATATTGTCAGATAATAATATAATATGTATATCACTAGAAAGATAAAAAACACACATATGAAAAAAAAAAACATATTTTACTGAAAATAAACAGAAATTATATTAAGAGAGATTTTATGAGTTTTTTTTTTTTTCGTCTTCCTTTTTTTTTTTTCTTATTTGAATTATCCTTTTATTACGTATGTGATATAAAAAGGATAAAGTAAAATTGGTTTGGGATTTTGGGAAATCATGAAGTATTAGCTTTTTGTATACATATTTATGAAAAAAGAAAAAAAAAAAAGAATTGGTAAGGCGAATGAAAATGTATTGTGTCAATATATTATAACGAAAAACTAAACTGTTATAATTTTTGTGAGAATGTAAAATTTGAGAGAAAAAAAAAAGAAGAAGAAGAAAAAAATTACACAAATTGCTTTTATTAGTCACTAAAGACTAGTTTTATTTATTTATTTTTTTGATTTTCGAATTATTTTTTTTTTTTTTTGAAAAATTGTGAGATAAATTAAAAAAACAAAACTATGTAAATTGTATTTTCAGATACACAATACGGTTTTTTTTTTTTTGTTGTTTTTATTATATTTCACTTTTTTTTTCTGGATTTGACTTGAATAGATAAAATTTTCCAAAAAATATGAATTGATAATGTCATGACCAATACATGTATATTCAGTTTAATAGATTAATATTTATTTTGAAAAGCTCTTTAAAAATAATAATGAATTTCATAAATCACAATCAAAAAAATATATAATTAATTATTTTCATTTTTTCATAATAAATTCTAATAAATTATTTAAATAAAATAATTCAATATACATATAACTAATTTGACAAATGTAAAAAGTTTTCAAGTATTAACCAAAAAAGTTATAATAAAATAAAATACATAAATTTTTCTGTGTTAAATTTTTCAATAGTTTTCATGAATTGAAATAACTGAATATCGATTTACAAAATAATATAAAATTGCATATTTTAAATACCAAAAATTAAAATTTATATGCTTTAATTGTAAATACCAATTAAATATGAATTTTATATATTAGATTTTTAATGTTTTATTTATTGTTTCAAAAACAATATTAATTGTAATTGTATTATTTATTTATTTCAAAACTTTTAAATAAAATTATTTTTGAAAAATTTCTGATAAATATTTTCCAAAAAATATTCAAATTAAAACACAATCGAATTATAATGAAATTTTATAAAATAGTTTGTGTTTTATTGTACAATTTAAAAACAATTGTGTCGATGATCAAATAATTGGGAAAAAAATATTTTGTTTAGAAATTTTTTTATTAATTTTTATTTTAAATTTGCATTTCACTTTAATTTTTTTTTCATTATTAAAAATCCAAGAGAAATGATAACGATTGTAAAAGTTTCGAAAGATATTTGTTGGTATATGAATGAATAATGGCTTAAAAAAATTATTGAAAAACAGAAAAAAAATAAAGATACTGTATGATTTTTATTGTAAACTAATTTTGGTGGGTCTGGCATCTGAATCTGCAGGATCAGATGGATGAGAGTCAAATTGTACGATATGTGTGAATCGATCCTTAAGTGATATTTTCTTATTACGCGGAAGTCGGAGAAATCTGAAGTTCATATTCGTGGGACATTCTAAAAAGTTAAAGTTCTTCATTGATTAGAACTTATAAAAATAAGAAAATTGCTTAATGTTGAATTCTTTCTCTTCCATAAAAGTTCGGAGTAGTCCTGGAGTTTTTCATTGAATAGAACTTAATACAATATAACAAAAGTTCGAAAAATTATGCTGATAGAAAGTTTATATTCACTCGCTAAAAAAATATTAAAAAAAAAAAATTACCGTAAAATTCACAATCATTTTATCTTTTTGATCAATTTATTGAAAATTTGATTATTATTCGTAATATTGTACTACAACAATTTGTATGATATTATTAGACATATGTTCGACAGAAAAAAACAAAAAACGTGTACTATATTTGTTATCGTTTCATGATAATACTTGATTTTATTTCGTGTGTTCTGTTTTTTTTTTCTCATCATGATTTGCTTTTTATGTGTTATATAAAAGTATTTTTATTGGTACACTCGTACACAAAATATTTTTGTTTTTATTTTTATTTTGTTAAAATATAATGTAAAATATGATATACATAAGCTTTTTTTTTCCGTTTTGCTTCATTGTATTTTTTTTTTTTTGTATTATGAACGCGTACATAATCATAAGTATAGAAAAAAAAAAAAAGGAAAATAAAACAATGAGGAAATTTAAGAAAATCCAAGATATCAATAAATTGAAGATTGTTCTTTTTTTTTTTTCTCACTAAATTGTATGCAAGGCAAAAATTCAAAAATAATATATGTATAAAAATATACCTTAATCCGTGAATTTGCGTTCAATTTAAATTTGAAAAAAAAAAAAAAAAAATGGAAAATCCTTTAAAAAATGAGATTTTTGTTTTTCTATATTTGTAGTATATGTAGGCAAATAAATTGTCAATATTATTTTGATATTTTTTTGATTTATTAAATATTCAAATCACATTTTTGGCAAGGATCAAATAGAATTTTTAAATTAAAAATAAAGCATTCATAATTTTTCTTATTTTCTTAATGTGAAAAAAAAAAATCCTTTTCGAACTTATTGATATTTATTGTTTATGTTTTTTTTAACAACCACTTTTTTTTTTGCAAAATTTTAAAATATAAAAAGTACAAATTTTAGCAGATATTTATTTAACATTAAAAATAAATATACATACATACATCGTACAAAAATATACTTAAATTAGAATTGCTCTATGTGCAAACACATTTTCACAAATCATTGCTATCTCTTTTTTAAAATATGGTTAATAATAGTAAAGAAAATAAAAATAAGAAGAAGAAAAGAAAAAAAAATAGTGTCATTAATTCCATATAAACATTTGATTTTATGACATGCCAGTAAACATTATTTCTCTTCACCAGTATACTGCAATCAGTAAAATGATATCATTTAGAAGAAAAACATAAGAAAATTTCCTTTTTATATTTATTTTATGGTCTTTTATACAACACAAGATACTTTTTTTAAGAAAAAAAAAAAAAAAAAAAGAATTCTTATCAGTAGCCTAAAAAAACGGAAAAAAAAAATAAAACCACAAACAATAAATGGTGTCAATGATGACCATAACGGAAAAAGAAGACCTAAATTCTTATTTATATGTATTGGTGTCGTGTCGTTTTTGGTTTGGATATCTTGTTTTTATATTTGAGTGTTTTTCTTGACTCTTTTTTTTTTTTTCATTCCTTTTTCTCTATCTTTTTTTCTTTATTATTATTTTTTTTTTTAAGTGTGGAAAAACATTGAATAAAATTTTGTCAAAGACAGCCTCATTAAATTTATCTCCTTTCATGAATATTATGCCTTTTATTTTTAAGGAGAAAGAAAGAAAAAAACGGTTCAAGAAAAAATAAAAACAACAACATTTTAAGGACTATTTTTATATTGTTGATAACAAACTTAAATATTGTAGCATTTTTCATTGGTTGGGATTATAATGATGCTTTTTTGATGATTGCGAATTTTAAACGGTATAAAAGCTTAGCAACAAAGATCTTTGTGTTTTGAAAAAAAAAAAAAAAAAAAAAAAAAAAAAAATGGTAATGATGATTCCATTTCGTTTAATTATGATTTTTGTTTTTTCTTAATGATTTTGGATAATTTTCTTTCAAGTTGGTAAATTTTAAGCTTTTAATACAGATGAATAATTTTTCATACGTACAACTCGTACAAGGATAAAATGAATAAAATTATATTGCTTTTTTTTTTTTTTTTTTTTTTTGAATAAAATAAAATTTAAAATTGTCCTCAATTACTTATATAACAACTTTTTAGTTTTAATTGAAAAACGTTTAAATTATAATTATATTTTTTTATGAGTAACCTATATTTTTTTTGTTTTTACAATTGAAAAGCTGAAATTTCATATTTCGAAAATGAAAGTTGCTCTAAATTTTTTGTATAAAGATTGCAAATTTAATTAGAAATTAATTTATTTTAAAATTTCGAATTCAGCATTTTTCTAAAACAAAAAAAAAACAAAATCCTATATAATTAAGAATAATTTTTTTATTCCAAAAAAAAAAAAAAAATCTAAAGCTTTATTCATACATGAAATATCAGAAATTTGATTTTGTTATGTGTATGTAAATAACAATTTAAAAAACAGATATTTACTATTTGAATATTACATTCGTATAACAACATGACATGACATAAAAAAAAAAATCAATGTCATATAAAATTTATGTACGAAATGATTTTATTCGGTGATATACATTTATATATACTTAGTGATAAGTAAATAATATGAATCGTTATATGTGTACATAAATTTCGATAAAAATTGTTAAGATAATATTTTGAAGGAAAATATTTAGTAAGAAAATATTTTCTTAAGAAAATTGTCATCATAAATGATAAATGAATGTTTTACTTATCTTTTTGTTTGTGCATTGTCTTTATTTTATTCAGTTTTTTTTTATACATAAAAACTTTCATATAAAATAGCTGATGTTCAAATGATTACAAAAAATAATATGTATAAAGAAAATAAACACAGAAAATCTATATTTTTAAAAGTGATAATTTGGAGTTTTTTTGTTCAGTTTCGGCAATAACATATTACAGTAAATATGTATGTACATATTTCGAAAATAATAAAATTGTTTTCAATTAGAACAATAATTGTTCTGAGTCTTTTTTATTCGAAATTTTTGAAAGATATTTTTTCCGGAATATTTTTGAAAAAAACGGAAATTTTTTTCGAAATTTCGAGGAGAATTTTTCTAATTGTCGAAATTATAGGAGAATTTTTTATTGAAGGTTCGAAAAAACATTTTTGAAATTATGTATTATCAAAAGCTTTCTTCGAAATCAGCCAACTAAAATACTAAATTTTCATTCTTTAGAAATTTAGAAAAATCGTTTACTTGTAATATCTGGATAGAATTTGGAAAATAGGTTCTCTGGACAAAGCCACAAAACCATTCAGTGAAAAAAAACTTTGCCCAAACTTTTATTAAAAATTTTCAAAAGCTTTCACTAATGTATATATTTTTGTTGTTGAGGGAATTCAATTCCACCAAAATGGATGAAAGAAGTTTTTTCAAATTTTACATTGTAAAATCATTGGCATTTTGGTTTATCTTTTAGTGGTTTATTTATGATAAAAGTCACTTAAATATTACAAAAATTCATTCTTATTTGAGATGTAAAGGATTAAAAATAAAACAGAAAAAATAAATTTTTTCTTTTAAATTTAAATTCATATTTATTTTTATACCTGTTTTTGTACTCTTTTGAATTGCAAAATTTTCATAAATTTACATATAGTATGTATTTTAAAATTATTACTATCATTAAAATGAAAAAGATACTGTCTAACTTTTATTATAATAGTAATAAAAAAAGAAAAAAGGCAGAAAATGATGAAATAATTGAGATAAATTTAAAGAAAATTTTAACTTTATGACATTTTATGAGTTTAAAATGATAATTGATAAAAGTATATAAATTGAAATGAATATATGGTGTGCGCATATACAAACAGATATTTTTGTACTTTTAAACTTATGTTGTAGAAAATTTTTTAGAAAATTATCCTTTAACTATAACAAAATATAATTTAATTATGTTATAAAAGTTAAGTAGCTAAATATAAATTAAAAAGGATGTAAATTTTAAATATATACATAAAGAAGTCAGAAAAAGATGTATCTTTGATATTAATTAGTGAGATAGGAATAAAAAGAAGAAAAAAAAATAATAATAATAATTATGAAGGTATTAAATTAATTATTTTGGTTGTTTACAAAATTATCTATCTTCTTTCTTCCTTTTTTTTTTTTGTTTGTTTTGTTTTATAGATAAGCATATATACATATATGTATAAGGAATGTCTACTGTAATTAATGATTTCTAAGCTGTATATAATTTTCTTTTTTTCCGAAAAAAAAAATCATGCTTTTCTTTTATAACTGGAATCTGAACATGCATGGTACAGAAGAAAACAAAAAGAGCAATAACAAAAAAATAAATAAAGAGGAAAAAAACAGACAAAAAATTATGAATTATGAAGGATATCATTAAATGTCTGGCTATTAGCCAATGCAGACACAGGATTCTTTTTAAAAAAATACAAAAAAAAAAGAAAGAAAGAAAGAGAAAAATAAAACAACAATAAAACCATAAGAATATGTTTTTCGTTCTGCAGGATATTTTATAATATTTTGCTTTTCTTTTTTTTTTTTTTATTAAACGAATTTATGAAGACTTCATTTTTTCTTGAAAAATTATTTGAGTTTTTCATATACTATTTTCTGTGTGTTCAATGTTCACATATGTTTTAAAACATTGTTATTTCTTTTTTATTCTCTTTACTCTTTTAATATTTTTTCCGAAGGATAAAAATTTATGGAAGATATTGTCAGGCTGTTTTTTTTTTGTATTTTTCCTTTATTTTTTTATTCAATTTTTTCCTTAAAGATTTCAAAAAAACGTTGCAGTTGCAGTGATATGGAAGCTATGATTTTGAAAAATAATTACGACTTGAAAAAAAAACAAAATAATAATTGATACCTAATGATTTTTTTTTTTTTATAAAAATAAAATTATAAGAAATCAGAAAATGAAAATTATTAATTTTTAAAAATTATTTTATAAAATTAATAAAACTGATTGTTTGATTTTTAGTAGTTATGAAATAGTTTTAAATTATTTTTTTTTATTATTAAAAAGAAAAGTAAAAAAGGAAAAATATATAAAACAATTAATTTTTCTTTTCTTATTGGTTTTTTAAATTTTTGTTTTCGTAATATAAATTTTCAGAAAGATAAAAGATTAAAATAAGTACGTATTCAAAAACATTAAATTAATTTAGTAAATTTTATTGAAATCCTTTATATGTATCTTTACAATTTATTCATTTATTCCTTCATGAGAATATATTCATGTGTAGGTCCTTTGGCAATTCTACGATACATTGAATTCAATATGTAGATAAGATTAGTCAAGCAGGTAGCTTTGATTAATTCAAAAATTATTTTTAAAGGACATTTATATGCTTAAATACCTATAAAAGAAAGAAAAAAAAAACGAGTGTATGTATGTAGAAAATTTCCCTTGAAAAATGATTCTATTTAACCTTTTGGGTTGAATTTGAATAATTTTATAAATCTCAATAGAGAGATGATGATTACTTTTAGTTATATACTTAGTATGTTTAATTTTTAAATGTTTTTAAATTTAAAACCTGATCTAAAATGTTTTATCTGTGATATGTTTTCTTTTGAGGGTGAAAAAATAATGTTTTCATTATAAACTTTTCAAATTTTTTTTTTTTTTTTTTGTAGTTTTAAAAACGAATCATTAATTTATTTTTATATTTAAATTATTTTTAAAATTTAATGGTTCGTATGAAATTTAAGTTTAATTGGTTTTAACGTTAATTTATTTCATAAAATTATTTAAATAGATTTTTACGTGATTATACTTATGTGGAGGATAAAATAAAAATCTTTTGAATGTTATTTATATCTCAGATAAAAAGAGTGTGTTTATTATACTCACAATACTAAAAAGAAAATATGTGTGTGTAATTTTAAAAAGATATCTTCAGATCAAATTTTGCATTGTACGTTAATATCTGTGGTTTTTGATTTTTTATATTGATAAAAAACGGTTTTTATTTCCTAAAGATATTAGAAAAATTCGAATTTGTCGATTGTATCTACATAAATTCATGTACCTTTATAAAGACCACGATAATCTCTAAATCTAGGATAAAATTTAACAAAAAAATTTTTCTTTTCGGTACTAAAAATGATATTATCTTCATTTTTTTTTCCTATGGTGCTTTTTTTTTTGTTTTTATTTATTTTTTCTTTTGTTTCAGGTGTGCACTTAAATTTTGAGAAAATTTTTGTGTTGAAAACCATGCTATGTTATCGATAAATTGAAGTTAAAACTTAAGGTATTAATTTTTAATGGAATTAAGTATCACACAATTTTCAAAACAAAAGTACTCAGATTATGTCAATTGTATTGTATTTATTCCAAAAGGATAAAATTCTAGCATTAGTATATATTTTTCCTTCTTTTGTTTTTTTTTCTTTCTCAAGTATAATTCGATATAAAAGTTTTATCGTACATGTACATTCATATATACATACATGAAAAATTGTAAACACACACAGTTAGAAAAACAACAAAACATAAGAAAAAGAATAAGCGGAAAAAGGATGCTGTTGTTTATGTTATATCAGTTTTTATATGTATAAAAAAGTATAATGATAATATTTATTTCCTTTTATTTCACAGAATTTTATATTTATTTTATCTTATTTTTGTTTAATCTTTTCGGTTCGTTACCAATGTCATTTGTATGAATTTTTATTTATAGATAATTTAAATATTATTTAGATGCAACGAATAAGAATGAAAAAATACATGAAAACAATAAAAATAAAATAAAGAAAATATAATTAAAGTGTTAGAAGGTATTTTTTAAATTTTATCTGTGACATTTTTACCTGAAATAACTACATACATATGTATGTACTTCATATGTACTATATAACTTTTATTGTTTGTATCACAGAACAACATTATCTTTTATTTAAATTTAGAAATTATTGTGATAGTTTTAGACATGTACTATCAAACAAAAAAAACAAACTTAATTATTTATAAGACTTAAAAAAGAGCTAATTAATTATAATAATTATTTTCTTTTATATTTTTATTTTATACCAGCAAAAACTTTGATTTTTAATACTAAAAGTATAAACGTACAAAAAATCCTTTATTTTATTGATTTATTCATTTCAAATTAAAAAACAAATATTTGAATCAGTTTAATAAAAAATATGGCTTGTTTCATAATATAGAACATTTTCTAATTTTCCTTTTTTTTAAATTGACTTCAATTTTGTTAATAGCTTGTCATATTTTCATCTTTTTTTTATTTTTGTTTTTACATTATTTGTTTATTTTTCTTGTTCAAAAATAATAATTTGAAAAACTAATTTATTGGAAAATAATTTGATAACAGTAATTTGAAATTAACATTATATATTTTTGTTATCTGAATTTTCAAATTTTGTATGAAAATTTAAAAATGTCAAAAAATACTATTATTATTCGATTGTTATAAATATTTTCAAAATTTACAATTTTTATAGAAGCAAAATATTATTATTTTTATCAAATAATATAAAACAATGTTAGAAAAGATAAACAAGAAAATATTTGAAATTTTAACTACTGCATCTGCATGTATCCTGTATGAAAATAAATAAAATTTAATATGAATTTAATTGCAAATTGTATTGTTAGAGGTACATTTATATGAGTGCATTTATGTATGTCGATTGTCTCATTGTATGTATGTACATTATTCTATAATATTTATGGCAAATAATTTGTTGAATTAAATTTTTGTTTTGTTTTTTTTTATGTTTAAAATTTGTATAAAAAAATTGGGAAAAAAAAATATTAAAAATGATGTTACATTTAGGAGATTTTCAAAGGTGTTTTTTTTTTGTTCATTTTTTTTCAGGCTAATTCAACTAACAAACTGTAAAAATTGTAAATTGCAATTCTTTAATTTCATATTTCAAAAAATATTTATAAAAAATATTTACAGAACAGTAAAATAAATCCGCTTCCGTTGGCGAAGTATTATTATAGAATTTTGCCCTAGAATATATTATAATTCGGTATTCTTTTTTTTTTACTGTTTTTGGTACTGTTTCCTATATTATCAATCATCAATAACCATGTTCTCGGTTGTGATTCACAAACTATAGAAAACTAACCTCGAAAACTAACTTCCTTATCTCATTTATTTGACTTTAAAAAAATTCATATCTTTTGAAGTATGCATCCGATTTGTTCCCTTCAATCCCAATTTTAGAAAAAAAAAAAAAATTATATTTGCTGTAAAAGGGTTCATTTTTGTTGCTTCAAAACACAAAAAGTGTAGAATGTATTTTTTTGTAAAATATTGAATTTTTAAAAATAAAATATACATTGTTGGTAATTTTTAGTTTTTAAAATTTTCAATTTTGAATAATTCCAATTAAAAAACTACTTAAGTTTATAAATTTTTGAAATTTCATTCATTTTTTTTTTTCGAGGAAAAAATAAAGGTTTTTCACTTTTATGTTATGAAAAATTATAACATCACATTTCATACATGAGATTAAATATTGTTGAGTAAACAGTAATACAATTTTCTTTTAATTAGAATGTATTCTATCGGGATTGTAAAATATTAACCTCTAGTCAAATGAATTTTTTTCCAGAAAAAAAGAAAAGAAGAAGAAAAAAAGAAAATGAGGTTGTTCATATCAAAAGTTAATGAAATTTAATCAACAAAACTTGTTAACAAGTCGTATAGATACAATAAAACTAATTAAATTCTATTTGTGATATGAAACTTTTTTTAAAAATTTGAATACAAAATTTATAATTATGGTTGAAATTGTAGATTTTATTATTTTTGTAACGAATATAAGGTGTATTATGTTTGTTTTGTAGTAAAAAAAAATAAAGGAAGAAAACATTATTAAAAAGTTAACAAAAAAACATTAGGGTCTGATTTTTCCTCTGTTTTTTATGTTTACAATTTTTTGTTTTGTATTATTATTTATTTGAAAAAACAAAAAATAAAAATAAAGGTTTCTATTAAGGAAGTAGAAGAACAGAAACAAAATATTCCCCTTACGATACGGTGCAAGGATAATGCAAATAACAAAAGTTTGAACAGGATTGAGATTGGGAATTATTATATAAATTTTTTTTTTTTTTTTTTTTGGTTTCTTATTCGTTTTAAATTTTTTCATTTTTTTGGTTTTCAGGAAAATACTAATTAATACTGAGACTTTTATGTAGTAAGTTTCAATAATGTTTCTAACAAAATTCTTCAAAAATAAAATTAAAAAAAAAAAAAAAACAGTATATGAGGGTTTTCTATTGTATAAATTTTTCCTTTTCAATAATATAAAGTTTTTTCATTCATTTTTTTTTTCTAATAAGAAATTTTATCAAAAACATGTTCATAATAAAATGAAAAATATAATTTTGACATAATGATATATGAAGAAGACATTAAAATTAATATTCATTGTTAAATTAAAATTTGTTAAGTCATGATTATTGAGTAGAAAATTTTACCTCTGAAAAGATGAAGTAGGAAAAAAAAAAAAAAACAACAACCCATGATTAATTTTGTATGTATATTGTGTATAAAGTACTTACATATTGTGTTCGAAGCCTCAAAATTAATTACTTTATGCTCAAACTTTCAATTATTATTTTCGAACCGAAAAAGAGAAATAAAAACAAGTTGCATAAACAAAAACTAAAAAAAAAAAAAACAAAAAACAAAAAAATCCAATCAATAAAATGCTCTTTTTATGCAAAAAATTTGAATAATTTTATGTATTTTATTTCTACTTTTCTCTTTGAAAGTTCATAATTATAAACACACACACAAAAAAAAAAAAAAAAATTTCATTAGCCAATTTTGGTAATAAGAGGTTTTTGTAATTTTAGTGGTTAGTTGTTTTTGACATATGAATAAAATTTATGATTATGAACAAAGTGTTTTTTCATGAATCTATTATATTAAATGTATTTACAAGTTTCAGGTTATTTTTTTTTGGTTTTTATAGTGAAGTAACTTGTATTTAACAAATTCAATATACGAGTATAAATCTGTTAATTAAATAATTTTTGAAATGATGCTTTACAAAGGATTAATTGAAAATCATATTATACATATCTATTTATATAAAATTGATTAAAATTATGATAAAGTAATTAAGAAAGAAAAAAAAAAAAAGTTTAAGAAGAGATGAAATTGTGTGGGAAATGTAAAGTTACTATAAACATTTATAGACGTCAAAAGCAACATTCAAAAATTTGCTAGAATTAATAAAATAATAATCCTTATTTAGATTTATTTGTAAAATTTATTAATAAATTATAAATAAGGTTTCTATAGTGGTATGTACGTATATATATTATATTTATCAATAAGTAATAATAAATTCAAATAATATAATGAATTTTGATTTTGTATTGTATGAGATATTCTTTAGAAATGTTAGAAATTATATTTTTGAATTAGATATTGCTAAAATTATAACAAAGAAAATGCTTTTGTTGTTAAATTTGCTTTATCATTTAATTTGGTTTAACAATAAGGATGATATGCAAGAAATTAATGAATTATGTTTGATAATATTTAAATTTTGTAATTATATTAATTCGTGTGAATTGAATGCAAAAATAAAAAGAAGAAGAGAAAAAAAAAAAATAAAACAATTTTGTATTATTTGATTATTATTACCTATTTCTAATTTTATGTATTTTCATATTTCAAAATCACCTGGAATACAGGTGAACCAATTTAAAGATTGTAGTCAAGCGATAGAATTTTTAATCGATTTTTTAAATATTCCTCGATATTCATGAAGCTTTCATTTTGTATGACATAACAAATCGTTGTTCTGTGAAAACTTACTAAGTCCGAAGTACTTTCGGAATAATGAACTTTTAAGTGTTAGCTTCATATTAATAAAAATCGATACTCTATTTCGATCTAAAATGAAAATTTATTAAAATAACAAATCATTTGACTATCTGGTGTTTCATGGAATAAAATTTAAAATTTTGGTATTTTTTGTTGTTGTTGGTGTACTAAACTTATTTTCCCTGAAATCGGACTTATGGAGTTTTCACAAAACTACGACAATATGGTGAATTTGATATTGGGAAAAAAGTACATCTTCCTTTTCTGACTACGTTTTTAGAACAGATTAAAGCTAAAAAGATAAAAATTGATGTATGTAACGCACTTTTTTTGAAAGCCATAGTGTCTTAGATTAAAGTCAACTAGGAATTATCTTCATTTTGTCACCGGCTAAGAAAGTACTTCTTTTGATTATAAAAAAGAAGATTATAAGATGGAAGATTGTTTCACAATTTAAAAGTTTTATTAATAAAAAAATTGACCATATTTCAACGTATGTCCGGGGAAGGTGGCTTGGTTGGAAAAATCGTACATTGCTTGGATTTGTCCTTACGAAAAAATCACATTAAAAATTTCATTTAAATAAAAACTCAATATTTTCATTGCATTTTTTTCCTGTTTTTTTTTTTTATCCAAAAATATAGTACATAGAAATTCATTAAGCTATAACATTGCTTGTTTTTGTTTTGTTTAAAATACAATTTGAACAGAATTTAATAGTTTCAGTTTTATTTAAACATTGAATTTTGGTTTTCCATAGAACATCAGCTATTGTATTGTTATTTTTATTTTATTTTTATTTTTTCATGTTCACATTTGAAAATGTAAAAATAAACGTTAATGTATGTATCATCGAAAAAAAAAAACTGCAATGCATACATTGTATAAAACGTACATATGTACATATATAAATATTTACGTTAATTATCTTGTACATGGGAAATAGACAAAATTAAGTGTAAAACATTTACTAGTGTATTTTTAGAACATATGTATGTAAAGAGATTAAAATGAATTGATAATATTTATGTGAGTACAAAATCCACATAGTAAGAACATAAAATTTCGTATTTATAAGTTTTGTTATTTAAAATTGGAGTATTTTTTAGTTTTTTCGTTTTTTTTTTTTTTTTCATTTATATTTTGCTGTGATCCAAAAAATAGAGAAAATGCAGTGTATGTTTTTTTTTTTGTTGTTCTAAATAAAAATTGATTACATTGTAGTGCTTTCCAGTTTAAAACAAATGGGTTTTTCAGTTTAACTGATTTTTTAATGTTTTTCTAAGTACGTTCATAGTAAATTAAAATGACAAACAAAAAAACAAAAAAAATCATATTTGATAGAAAATTTAATAATTTTAAATAATTTCCCACATATGACAAGAAACATGTGAAATTTTTTTTTATATCTTCATTCTTTACTACATTGCAATAGATACATACATATACGCATGTACTTGTTATTTTTAAGTAAAGAATTATAAATAAATAACTAATATAAAAAAAAAAATTTCTATTTTTCGTTTATTTAATTTATTTATGAAATATTTTGTTTTGAATAAATAAAATTCTATTCATTATAAATATACAAGTATTTGCTATTTTCTAATTTTCTTTGTACATGAAAATTTAACATATTTTGCCATGAAAAGACGTCAGTATATAATATATCATTTGTTAACTGTCATCAAAATGAAAAGTAATGAGAATTTAAAACAAAACAGGAAATAATCAGGCAAAATTTAATATACATACTTTTGACTATGTAATATCTATTCATGAAATTTAAATTTTTATTCTAATACCTGTGGTGATGAAAATATATTTTTGCGTAGTTACTTGGTTACGAAAAAGTGTCTATCAATGGTGTAGATGCAAATTGATATAACCCACAAAAATTGTAAACGTTACCTAAAGACTAGAAAACAAAAACCTGAACAATTTGTTTGTAACTGAATAAAAAAATATCCTATGATTGAGTCAAAACAAATGATATTAAGTTCATGAAATATGAAAAAAATCAAATTAAATAACAGATCGTCATGATAGATATAATTTTCATTTTGAATATTGTTATAGACATTCGATTTTAAGCGATTTCTTTTAGAAACGTATACATATTGTGGGTTGTTTACTTTTTTTTTGTGAATTACATTTATAAAATGTACTTGAAGTATTTATAAAATAAAAGATACACACGTGCATAATTGTGATAATTTGTTAAATATAGTAAATATTTTGTATAATGTGTACTTTGAATCTAGCTCCTATTCAAATTATATTTAAATTGAAATAAGTATCAAAAATGATGAAATGTAGCAGACAGATCTTTTATATAAAATATGCAAATACATATTATATTTACATATTATGTATGTACGCATAAATTGAATGGATAATTCATTACGAAATGAAAATAAATGAAAATGAATTTTCATTTTAATGAATGAGAATATAATGAATTGTGATAATTTTATGAATTAAGTTTACTTATAAACGGATAGAAGTAAATAAGTATGAATTTTTAATCATTAAAATTTCCAACTGATGTTAGATTAGAATTTTAATTCGAGGTTAGGACCATTTGTTTTCTTTTTAAAGCTATACAAAGTTTTAGGAAGTATTGGACTTGCGTTGTTTAATAATAATTAAACTAACGATGTGTAAATAAAAGAAACATGTTAAAATAATTAATAGATAGGTACTGTGAAATATATCTAATAATTTTTAATTTTTTTAAAACTCTTTTTTTCATCATATTTTTCTAACAGAAGCAAAACAAAACATGTGATAATCTATGCTCTAACATTTGTACATACATATGTACACACATACATCTCAATACTGAAATACCTTTTTCATTCATTTTTTTTTTCTCAAAAACATACCTCAATGACAGAATTTTTATTCTCATTAATCATAATCGATATGACGACAATCGTATAATAGTTTGAGTTTGTTCGATATTAGTAAAAAATATACATGAAAATGTACATACATAAGTACATACATATGTATATGTATTTGTAATAAGTTTTTAACTTCTTGTACAACAATTCTTATAACAAGCCATAACAATATTTTTATTTAAGAAGAAAAAAAAAAAAAAGAAGAATTATATCTTTTTTTTTTCATCATTCGATTCAATAGGATTCAATAGATTGAAACTTTTTGTTAGATATTATTAGAATGTCAGTTTAATTTGATTTATGGATTTTTACTTGTACTAAGCAAAAAAAAAAAAACAGAAAAAATAAGAAAACTGAATAATGTCAATATGAAATGAAAATAGATAAAAAATATATAATATCTATATTTTCAAAAATATTGTTTTTTTTTTGCAATGTAAAATGTTTTGATAGATTTAAAATTTATTATACCATTAGGATATTATTTATTTTATTCGAATTATCTTGTGAATTTATCTTTTTTTTTTTTTTTTTTTTTGTTATTTTGTTGATGTGAAAATTAAAAGAATAAAAAATAATTTTTTTTAAAAATATAATATAAATTTTTAATTGAAAAATTTTTAAACTTTCATGCGTCAATTCTGAAAGATATTCAAGATGTTAATAAAATAAGATGAACAAAAAACCAGATTGCTTTTTCTATTATACATTAAAGCATATTACACATTACAATGAAATTTATGAAATAGTAAATTTTTTTTTTTTTAATTTAAGTAAAAATGTTAACAATCATATGGTTTGTGTAATGTACTAATGGAAAAATTGTGTTTTCAAGATAAAAAATGTCGCACATTTAATATGGTTTTTTGATAAAACGTATATGTGTAGACAATGAAGAATATAATTAAGGATGAAATAAAATGGTAATTTTTATTGGAAGCTAATGTACTTTAAGATTTTAAGTTAGTAAAGTAATTGTATATGAAAATAATAAAAGTTAATTTAAATCATAGAATTTTTAGTTTGATCAGATACTATAGAAATACTCGAAAATTGAATTATTTAATTTTTCAGTTTGATTACTTCAATTACAACAACAAAAATGAAATCTTTAAATCTTAAGAATGTTTTCAATCTTTGTACATACATATGTATTTTAAAGGTAAAAATATTTTCTAATTTTTGTTTTGTTTTTTGTTTTCTATATTTTTTTATGGATTTTTCATTTAATTCTGATTGGGAAATCTACGTTACTGTTACCTCTTAATTGTTCGATATAACAAAAAAAAAAAAAAAATTATTCTTCTATGGATATATTTTATTTTCTTAATTTTACAAACATCTAACGTTAAAGTTTTGAATGTTAGGTATAATATATTCTATAATAAAAAGAAATTATTCGATAAAAGCCCAAAAAAGGTATTTCAGGACAAAAACGTGCACTGAATATAAAAAAAAAACAACACATGATGATGTATTTCTATAAAAGTTCAAATCAAAAATTTGGTCACATAGATGAATGAATTGAAAAACGATAAAATGAAGAGAAAAAAAAAAGTAATAGAAGATAATATCGATTAGAAATGGGTAATAGCTAAATAAGAGAAAATCCATTTTGACTATTCCTTGATTCTTATTATTATTTTTTTTTTTTTGCATATTTAAAAGATTAAGGAAAATAAAATTTGTGTGTGTATGTATGTACATTGTGCAGTTGAAAAAAAAAAAGTCATTTTGCAATTGAGTCTAGTTGAAATTTTCTCTAATTTAACATAGATAAACGGAAATTGAAAGCTTAAAAAACTTCTATTTTTATACGATTTTTCTTTCTTTAACGAATTTTGTTTGTGTGTCATTTGAAATTCAACATAAAAGAGAAAAAAGAAAAAAAAATAATGTTAAAAAAAATGAAGAATGAAATAAATTTTAAATAGATGATGCATCTTTCAGTATTCATTTTTTGAACAGCATCTGCAATGAATGGTAATTATGTGGACAATTTTCAGTACATTAGTCTAATACGTTTATTATTTGTCAAAGGACTTTTTTTTTTATGTACTTATACAAATGGAGTTATTAGAATGTGTACTTTTTTTCTTATTTTTTTTTTTTTTTATAAACGTAATTTAATTTCCATTTTCTATAAATTTAATTGAATAAGTTTTTATATCCTTTTTGCATATATAAAAGGACATTTATTTCTAAGTTTTTATTTTAAAATTTATTTTATGTGTGTGTAGTATGTAGATATTTTTCTTATTATAAGAAAAAAAAAATTCTATTACGGCATACATGAATTTATGTAAACGGAGCAGTATTTCCATAAGACCTTAAATTTAAATTCTTGTCATGTTTGTAATATTTGTTTATTTTTATTTTTTTTTTTTTTTTTTACAAATAATGTGTTTTTTCTCCTTTTGTTGCTGCTTTTTTTTTTTCGTGTCTAATTTTTAAGATTTACATAGGCATACAATGTATTGTTGAAATAAAAAGAAAAAAAATAAAATAAATTTTTTAAAATAAATCTGATAAATCAATTTGCAAAGGAAATAAATAAATGAAAATTGTAAAAAAAAAGAGAGAAGTCTTTAGTGGAAAATAAATTTATTTTTTAAACATTTATATTTTTATAAAATCTGGCTTTTTCTATTGTATACATGTTTTATATTTTCCCAAATGTGAAAAAAATAAAATAAAAGAAAAAACGAACGAGAAGTATCTTTTGATATCATTGTTCAATTCAAATTCGATTTCTTTATATACCTATCAGATGTTCAAGTAATCGATAGCTCAGGTACACACTCATATAACATTAGAAGAAAAACTTTGTTGTATGCATAAATAGATTGTTTATTGGATTAATCTCTTCCTATATTGAAAACAAAATAAAATAAAAAATGATGCTTTCGTATTTTTAAAAAGTTTAATGAATTTCAAAAATATGTTTGACTATTCTTTTTTCTCTTTTGAATTCAATTTTGAATAACTGACTTTTTATCAAATGCAAAATTCGACAATTTTAAAATTCACTTAAATTGAATTTATGTATTTTTTGTTAAAATTTAACGTCAAAATTAAAAAAAAAAAAACATTATTTCAAACTGATAATTAATATGCGGTTTTTTTTTAGTATAATTTTTTTTTGTCTTATAGTTAAAAAGTTAATTATAAATTGAAAATTCGAGTTCATTGACGTGAGAATAATTTGAAAAAGTTTTGGAAAGATATTAAAAATGAAATATTGTCACATTTAAGAGTCATGAATAAAATAATTAATAAGAAATCGATATAAATTTTCAGAAATAATGACTAGAATTTTTTGTTTTTCGTTATTTTTTTTTCTTGAATAACCTGAAAAGAGTACAGCATGATTTTAAGATTTTTTCTGTTAAACTCACCAAGACTATTCTTAATTTTATTTCCGTTTTTTGTTTGTTTAGAAGCACGTAACATCCTGTATTTTAATTGAAAAAAATCCAATAAAAAATAAATCAATTTTTTCAAATATTTCGACATGGCTTTTTTACATAATTATAAATTTGTAATTTTTTTTGCCGGTTAAAAAGAAGAGAAAAAGAATCAGAAAAAAAAAATTATTAAGAAAATAAATTTTTTATAAACTTTTTTCGTTTCTTATATATTTTTTTTTATAAAAACAAAGAAAACAGAAGAAAAAAATTTTTTTTTTTAAAGAAACCTAAAGTTAAGGAAAAACAGATGCTGTTGATTAATTTAGCAAGGCTCGTGAACTTTCTGTTCAAAAGAACATTAATGAGATGTGTTGATTTCAACATTTTTTGTTTCTTTTTTTTTCCTCATATCTTTGTAGAAAAAAAAAAGTTTTTATATTTAGAAAATGGGTGTTACAGTATCACGTGGAAATAATAAAACATAAATGAGAATAAGAACAAAATGTTTGAAAAATTTTGTACGTAAGTACATTACATTGAATTAATTTTTAAATTTAAGATTTGTTGTAGAAGGAAAACATTTTTTATCAAGTCAATCTCTTATTCAACTTTATTAAAGTACAACAAAAAAAAAAAACTGTTTTTTTTTTCTCTTCATTGTTTTTTACTTTCATTTAGTACATGAAGATGATTCATAATACAATAATATCTTAAGATAATAATGTAATTAAATATCTTAAAAAATAAGTATCTAATTAGTAACAAATTTTGGTGTCATTGATAAATTTAATTAATATCCAAACAGCATGTTGTAAAATATTTTTTAATGAAGAAAAAGTCAATGAGTTTTTAAAGAGTTTTAATGAAAGTTAAATTGTGAGAGAAAATATAATAAAAGGGACATCTTTTTGTTCAAATTAATGTAAATAAATGAAAAAGATATGTATATAGGTACATATACATATGTGTATATTTTTTTGTATACAGGCTTTGATTCACTCCGTAGAATTTTATAATAATTATTATTGTACATTTTTTTAACTAAATGAGATTTTAAAATGTCTATTAAAATCTTTTCGTTTTTTTTTTTTAAGGAAAACTGATTACGAAACAATTTAATGTTACAACAATGAAATCACAGAGCAGATATCTGTTATAAGAACTTTTGTATATTGTCATTGATGAAATTTAGGTCAATTTGTATGAAATTATTGTCGTATAATTGCTACCATTAAACGGTATACTCTTTATAATGAGCTAAAATAATTCTTCATAGTGCTTTATTCATTCCGTATACTATGTACCACTTTTTCCATTATTATTTTTTAATTTTTATGCTTTTAAATAATTTTAAAATAATTTTTTTTAAATGAAATAGTTAATTGATTATTTTAAATTAATTTTTATTAAATTATAAAATTTTTTATGAATGCTCCATATAAGTGAGCTGAAGATATAGTCCAAAACATGACTGAAATTCTTCAAAAAAAAATACTAATTTTGGATCTGCCAGGATTATTGATTCATTTTAATAGGAAATTTTGGAAAATTTATTTTATAATGGCTTTTAGCATTATGTTGATTGATTCAGAAAGAATATTGCACATATTTAATTTTGCATTAGTTGACCTTTTTATTGGTCATACTGTGCATTTTTATTAAAAACATATTTTTTTACCTAAATTTGTTTAAATTTTTATTTTTCTAAATTTTTTGTTAAACAAATTTGATTGGCAGATTGTTTTTATTTATGTAATATTCCAATCTATTTGAATTTATTAAATTAATTTTCCAAATAATAATCGAAAATTTAATATGATGTTAAAGCATTATTAAAGTAATGATTATTATTTCGTAAAAAAACGATTAAATTTTAGAGAGGCGCTTTTATATTATACATAATACAGAATGATAACAAAATCACGACAAATTTTCAAGATAAGTATTTTTTAACCAAAAAAGGAGAAAAAAAAAAGTATTACTTTTCTACAAAGACTTTTATCTTCATTATAATTGTTGTTGTATTCATTTTTTTTTTGTTAATATTGTACAAAAAAAAAAAAGGAATAAAGGAGAAAAAATATGATGAAAAGTGATTGAGATTCATGTAACGTACTTGCAATATCTCTGGGATTTTAAGGTTCGTTGAGTATTAACTTTTCCTTGAAATAATGTTATATAAAATATGTAGCATGTTTCACTTTAAGAATTAAAGTTATTTAACTTTTCTAAAATATTTTCTCTTTATTATCAGGATAGGGATTAAAAAACAAAAGTATACGTGTCATTTTTTTTGTTTTTCAACTTCAAATTTTTTTTTTCCCTAAGAATTAAAAATTTATGAATGTTGACTGAGAAAATTTAAGTATAATAATAAAATTGAAATAAAAGGATATTCTCATACAAAATTATTGTAAATTATCGTAATTATTTTAATAAATTTAATTGAAGATTTTTATGAAATATACTCTAATGCTTAAAAAAAAAAAAAGAAACAACAATTTTTTTTTCAAATGACATTTGAAAACGATGATATGTCCAAAATATCAACATTAAAAAATTTATAGAACATAATTTCCTATGTTGGCAAGAAAAGACTTATCAGGATAATAAATCGTCTAAAATACAAGTTAAAAGTAGCAATTTTCATTTGTACGTACATGGATGAAAATCTTTTTAGTATGTTAGAAAATGCATCTTATATATGTATGTGTATAGTATATACGAGTAGTTAAAAATATTATATAAGATTGCAAAACACGTACATCAGGAAGAGAATCCTAGGGTTTTTCTCTTACAGAATAATTCTGCATGAATAACATTTCTATTTAAAATTTTCTTGTAATAAAATTTAATATGTACGAGTATGTAGAAAATTTTTATAGGTGAAAAAAAATAGTGATAAATATCTATACATAGCTTTGTATAATATATACATATAGCGTTCTGGTACAATACTTTATAAACAGTATCACCTGATTTATTATTACCACATGAATAAATTAGAGATTACAAGAAATTGCAATCAGAAATTATCACTTTAAGAATAATATTTAAGGAATTTATATTATATTCGTATATAACGTGAGGTTTGTGAAAAAATAAATTATAATAATGTATGAAAACGTATTTAAATACATATTTTATTCCTTTTTTTTTTTTTCTAAAATTAAAAATGTACAAATTTTGTTTTTTTTTTGAATTTAAGAAAAAAAAAAAAGGTAAGATTTTAAAATATTTAAACAGATTTATAATTTATTTTAATACATTTTTTATTTTGTTTGTGTACATATATTTTTCTCAAAACCAAATAAAAATTTCAGTTTTAATATTTCATTAAAATAAACATGAAAAAAGTTATGTTTTAATTTCATCCTTTTTATTACAAATAAATCATAATATCCTGGGGGAATCATGTGAAAAAAAAAAAACATAAATGAAAAAAGTCACATTCACAATCAAATAAAAATAAAAGTTAAATGAAAGGAATCTAAAGATGAATGTTAAAAAAAAAAAAAAAAAACAAAAAATATTTAAAAATTAATATAAAATAAAAATAAAATTTTTTCATACATATACAAATACAAAAAAAAAAAAAAAAAATTACAAGTTGAAAAAGAAAACGAAAAATTATAAAATGTAAATTTTAAAATATTTTTGAACATTATATACATAATATGTATATATGTATAGCAATACAATTTATTTACCGCAAATTACAGGTATACAAACGCTAGTGTGCAGATGAAGGTAACTAATTTATTAATGTGAGGTAGAAAGCAAAACAAGTCTAATAATAAATTCTTATCGCAAAAATGAGAAATAAAAAAAAAAAAAGGAAAAGAAAGAAGTGAAAAAAAAAAGGTAGAAGAAAAATATTTGAAAAGGAAATACTCAGGAAAAACACAAAAAAGCTTTGAAAAAAAGGAGCTTTGAATTTACTTTGTCGTAAATTATTATCAAGGTAAAAATCATTTGTCACGGAAGTACCTTTTTTTAGTATTTTCTTTTTTTCTTCTTCTACATTTTTGATTACCTACAACAAAAATGATGATAAAGAATTTTTAGTTTTTAATTTTCCTTTTTGTTTTACTGATATGAAAATTAATGAAACATTATTTGAAAGTAGATTTTATGATGACATGAGAATAAGGTATTTCTTTTAGTTTTTTTTTCGGAAACTCGGTCCACATTACAATTGAACAATTTTTGAGGTTTGATTTTATTAATTAAATGTTTTTTTTTTAATAAGTCAAATACTCGAAAAAAAAAAAATAGTTTATTCAAATCTTATTGTAGGAGGTTTTGAGTATTCTTCATAAATGATTAAGTGGTAATTGAGAACAGCAAGCGACATGGCATTCTGCAGCTCAATGGTTTGAACCCCGGAAAGGTAAAGGTCCGTAGTTCGATTCCCGGCCGAGTCGAATGTTGTTTTTCATGTTTTTCAGTTACTACATTATCGACTTGTCTTGCACAATTTTTGAAAAAAAAACCACTAAATTTTCATGGTTCAAATGTGACTTAATTTGACCTATTTCTGTTTATGAAAGCTAAAAAAAATATTGAACGACGTAAACTTTACATATATGCCTTAATTTTTTTGCTATTAATTGAAATTTGTAGAAATTGGAATTTAAATTAAAATTGAATTTATATGTAGAAAGAAAAACTATGTCAAGCAGAGAAAAATATTATTTTTTAAATAAAAATGAAAAAAAAAAAAAAAAAAAAAAAACCACAAAATGTAAAATGAATGTTTTTGAGGTAAAAATTTAATTTCATAATTGCGAATATTTCAATGACATATACGTAAATTTGTTGAATTATTATCGAATGTGTGGGAATAATTCCAACAAATATTTATTTATTAAAACTTTTAAATCATTATTCCATTGCATTTATTTTTAAATTCTGAGTAAATTAAATTTTGATAAAATAATTAATAATATAATCAATCAAAAAATAAAAAATAAAAAATTAATCTCTACTTATTTTTCAAAAGAAATAAAACCTTCAATTTTATTTTCTATTGTTAATTTAATTATAATTAATTATATAGGAAATTCAAGAGCAAATTAAAGCATAAAAAAAAAATATCCTATGTTCAATTACATTGATTCGTTCTACCTATTAAATTAAATTCTCATTCTATTCTATTGAAAATTGATTATGTTTTGGATAAAAAAATTTCTAATGAAAAAAATCTGTAATAAAAAAAAAAATGAAATATGTAAAAGTAAGTATTATATCTTAAAAATTAGACACGAATCATGGTTGTATTATTATTTCTTATTATCATAATCATTGACGTTAACAATGAAAGGTTTTCTTTTTTTTGTAAAAAAAAATACTTATAATCTTTACAAATTTCTCTTACAAAAAAAAAAATATATATATATATATATTTTTGCTCGAGGCCCTCTTACGTAGTAGGTACTTGTATTATATGTTCACATGCACCTATACATATGACGAAGAAAAAAATATTTACTGTCATCAAACTTCAATAAAAAATGAAATATGATCAGTTGATAGATTATACCTACGACTATGTAATATTCTTTCTTCCCTACATATATCGATTTATATGATTTACAAAATATGTATTAAAAAAAAAATAAGCGGAAAACAATGTACATATAATCGAAAAAGAGAAAAAAATGAGATAGAAAAAAAAAAAAAAAAAAAAAACAAATTACATGAAAATGTTATATTTTCTGCATCAATAAAAGAAAATTTTATGCAATAGCATGACACGTGTGTTGTGATATGAGTAAAAAAAGAAATATGTTGAATACATAAAGTTTGAATATATTATAGTAACAGTAAAATAGGCTTTTTTTTTTTTATTGTGATCATTATTTTTTTCCGTTTTTGAAAATTTTAGATTTATAATAAATTTATGGAATATACATATTAGAACAGTAAAAAAAAAATATTTTCAGATTTTTATCTTTTCTCGTTTGAAATTTTTATAAAATCTTCCTGAAGAAAGTTGAAACTATGTCGACTGTCGAGTATGTCAAATTCATTTTATGTCTGAAGAGGAAATTGTAAAAGATTCTTTTTTTTTTTTTTTTTAAAAAAAAGAAAAAAATATTTACAGCATTACATTTTGAATTAAATGTGCAGAAAATAAAAACATTTTGAATTCACATTTATTTTACTTTTTCTTTTCAAAATACATTCAAGAATGTGTTTTAAATCAAATAAAATAAACAAATAATATATAAGTATACAGTTGTACAAATATACAATAAAAATAAGATTCGGTAATGAACGAGAAAAAAGGATTACATCAAGTCTTATGCTGACAGATACTTATTTTATTTTTTATGCTTTTCATTCAACATTTTAACTTAATGTGAAAGAAAGCGAAATAGTGTGAAAAGTCCCACATAATAAAAAAGACCTGTTTTTTTTTCTTATTTATATACATTTATTCTTTTCAATAAAAAAAAAAAAGTATAATATATGTACAATTACATACTTTACACAACAACAAAAAAAAGGCAAAAGTAATGATGTTAACAAAAGAAATAAAATGAAAAACGAGAGAAAAAAAAATCAAATAAAATTTCTACAAGGTTGATTTTACTTTTTTTCGTTTTTTTTTTTTTTTTTTTTTTCAAAGTAAAACACTATCGAAAGGCATAAAATAAGAGAAATTCTAGAAAAATAACTACATATGTATGTACATATATAAGAAAAAAACAACAAACATATATTTAGAAATAAAAATTGTACTTTTCTCACATTCATTTCTAAAAGAAAGCTATTTTAGTTTTATGTTTTCCTAAGAGTAGAATTTCCGGTCGTAATGTTATTGTATAACAACAGGCGATATATAAACATTCTATAAAAAAAACTAAATAAAAGTCTGAATGAGAACAATACTGTTTTAGCGTATGTAAAATAAGGAAAATGAAGTGAAAGTAAAAAATAAATAAATAGAAAAATAAATAAAACATAATAAAGGAAATTTAAATACGGGAAATCTTAACTTTAAAATGCTGTTCGAATATCCTTTTTTTTTTGTATTTTATTTTTTTTTTAATATTACTAGGTACTTTTTTTTTTTTTTGCTTCTTTTGTTAAATATACGATCTGTTAGATTGTAATTTGATATGGAAAATTGTTGTACCATTAGGATTTCGAATTTTTGATTGTAAAAATTTCAAAAAAAATATGTGTATATGTACAATTTATAAGTGTATTAGGAAAAAGAAATGTAGTTAACTTTTGTAAGGATTTTGTGTAAATTTTTTTTTTCTTTCAAAAGACGAAATAATTGTAATCAGATTTCAAAGAAAAGATAAGTTTTTAAGATATTTTGTATATATGTAAGTGTTTGAGTAGATTTCTATCTTATTTTGTTTATTTTTTCCTTTTTTTCTTTGAGTTGAGTGTGGAACTAAATTAACACATAAAAGAATATTTAGTTTTTTTTATAAGTATTTATTTTAAGGACAATTAAAAACATTAACATGAAAATTACGATGTAAATATTTTCCATCATAAAATTAACTTTTATTTTAAGTTTTGAACATTCATGTATAACATTTTTTTTTTCATTTCATTTAGAAAGTATCCTTGATGTAAAACATGAAAAAATGTTAGTGAAATTTTTATTATTTCAGTTAAATTTAACATTGACTGTGTATAATTTTGCTAATGAATCAATATTTCCTGGAAAACAGCATGAGTGACAGGATATATTTATTAGCAAGGTCTTTTTTTTTCTTTTGTTTTATTTTTTATTCAGATTTTTCAATGTGAAATAATTATGAATTGCTTATGTGGAGTTGATGTATTTATTATGCATGAAATATTTATAAAAAAAAAAAATAAAAAAACTGTAAAATAATATCTGCCTTATTATTCATCATAATATACTCATTATTTTTGCAAACATGTACATTAATACAAAATTGTTGAATGCTGATCGATATAATGGTTAATGAGAAATCACTATAAAAAGGAGGTGGGGTTTTTTTTTATAAGTATACCATATTGATAAACAAATATTATTTGACAAAAGTGATGTTAGTGATGTCTATTGAAAAAAAAAAATTGTTTTATTGTAAAATTTGCATTAAAATTCATACATGAATGAAAATGTGATGTCGAGGACATAACATGAAATGTTGAAAAATAGAAAACAAAATTAGAAAAAACATTTTTATACATAATATGTAGATGCACAATACATACATACATATATATTGAAAAACTTCTATTAAAAGTTTATATTACATGACATTATGGTACATACAGGACAATTTACGCCTTGTTTGCATTCATGACATATTCTATTGTAATAAAAAAAAAAATAATGATAATGATAATTTCATGTGAATATTGTTATTTTATTATTCTGTATGTAATGTGTGTAAAGTGTTTGTATGTGCATACATACATATATATTACAATATTAGAATCTATATTAATAATTTTGACTTCAATGTTAAAAAAAAATTAAAAATATTGAAATAAAATGCAAGGTGAAGACAATTCAAAATAAGCTAGATACATAACGTATGTATGTATATTTTTTTAAATATGTTCTCATGCTATTTACTGTTATCTATAAATTACACATGCAGATGAAATATTTCAAGAATATGAGGTTGATATATATATTTTTTTTAAAATCACTTTTAAAAAGTCAATGAATAATCAAAATACTAGGTCATGCGTTTAATTTTATTTTCATTTTCTACAATTTCAAAAGAATTGAAAAACAGTATGTAATACGACATACATATACGTACATACATACAAGGTGCATATCTTATAAATTGACATTTTGGATGGAATATGTTCTAAAAAAAATCTATTTTTTAGCTTCCTTATGAAAATATGTAAATTATGTTAAATTGGATTTAAGCCAAAATTTTGTTGTGTTTTCTTGCGATGCATATACAAAATAAAAATAAATTTTTAAGTAAATTAATTGTGAATTTTCAAATATTTTAATGATTTGCAAGATATATGTACGTAGTAATGATGTTTCAAGGATTTTTAAATATATTTTCTCAATTTAGAAATTCAATTATTCTTTAAAATGTGAGAAAAATTAATATAAAGTTGTTTTTTTTCTACATTTCAACTTTAAAATATCCTTCATAGCTTTCTCTATTACACGTGTTTTTATTGTCTGCTTTTATTACCTACAAAAAAAAAAAAAAAAAAAAAAAAAAAACATTTTAATTTTCATGCAATTTTATTGAAAAGGGTCGAAATTATATCTTGTATTTTGATTTATGATCTAATACAGAAAACGTTATTTCGTTAAATTGATGGGTTACAAAAGAATATTATGTGAGAAACTAAAAAAAGAAAAACGATGGACAATTTTTTTGAAAATTTATTAGTACAACAAAAAAATATCCATAAAATATCTGTTCAATTTATAATTTATTTTCAAATTTATTATACATATTTCTTTAAAATGTTTATAATAATTTTATTTTATTTTTAATTTTGTTTGTTTTATTTTTAAGATAAACATCTTTTATTTGCTTATGAAAATTGTATTTTACTACATTTTTAAGGTTATAAATTTATTTAATGTTGTAAGATTTAATTTTTTTTTTTAAAGAATAAAAATAATTTATATCCTTTTTATCGATATTTTTCGTTTTTTTTATTTTTTTATAGATTTTATAGTTAAAATGTAAATTTGGTTTAAGAAAAAAAAAAAATAAAGGATATATACAAAATTGAAAATGAAGATGAAAATTTTGTTTTTATGAAAAAGGACAAAGATAATTTTTCGATTTTATTTTATTTTTTTTTTCCACACATAATCATGTTTTTAAAAAAAATATTCTAAATTACGACTCTAGCACGTATCCCATTTAAAAAAATCTAATGATTAATCACATTTTATTGGCTAATAAAAATACAAACAATTTCTTTCGAAATTTAATGATTTTGTTTATTGATTGTTTTGTTTTTTAGTTCACATTCGAAAATGGAAAATACAAAAAAAAAAAAAATGTGACTTCTTTAAACAAAAAAAAAAAATTCATCAAATTTTCCTTGAAATTTTAAGGTGATATATTTTTTTTTTTCAATTTATGAAAGATAACGTAACGCATTATCTGTCAAAGCAACGATATTATACTGATATGGAAACGTCCTTTTTCTTCATGAAAAATTTTTTAACTAGTTTTTAACGTTTATCAGTCAATTCACTTTTATCATGTTCAATTTACGGAATGCACTAAGAGATTCTTAGTATAAAACAACTCAATTTTAAAAATGAATTCATGCGCACAAATTGCTCAAAAATTTTCAATGTAAAAAACAAAAATCTTCTACGAAAATTATAGATAATTTGAAATTTTTGCGCAAGTAGATATAAATTTTGTATATTTCAAAATTCAAATACATTTATATATGTACATAGATTTAATGCAATATTGTGTATGGTATATGAAAATATCCTTACAAATATATTTTATAATGATAATAATAATATGAAAATTCTGTTATACTGGTAAATTTGATATGGTATTCACACATTGATTCTATTTACTGTTATATGTATACGTATCTGTATATGTATGTATACTGTATGAATATTTACTATTATGCTTTTATATGTGAAAGATGAAAACATATTTTCCAAATCTGAGTGTGAAAATTTATTTGTTGTTTCCTTGCAATTCGTTTGTGAACTATAATACTCAATATATTTTTTTTATATACAAAATACATACATATATTTATTGTTTTTGTTGTTGTTTTATTATTATTTTGTGTGACATTAATATGATTGCTTATATGTAACAAAAATATACATATAAAAAAAAAACGAAATCTTACGTTTATCGATACCACGTTTCTAGTTTGATTCTCTTCTCTCGAATTTTGTTAATTTTTGTTTTTGTTTTTTTTTTTTTTCGTATATGTTTGTTGTTTTTATTTTTTTTTTTTGTCCAAATTAAAAATACTCAAAATAATGTATATCAGATTTTTGTGGAAAAAACGATTTTCTTCATTGAGTATATCTTCAGTGTGCTGATAGATTTCATGTTGTGTAGAAATCGAGAGCATATCGTTTAACAAAATTTAAAATTATAAAAAAAAAGAAGAAAAAAAAAACAAGATATTTAAAGAAGTTATATACACATATGTATATTTATCATTGTGAAATTTTTAGTTTTGAATTTTAAATAATTTGATAAGGATCACTTTGAATAATTTTATAAACGGAAAAGAATTTTTCTTTTTTGTGATGAATGTGTAAGATAGTTTTTGTTATATGGAAAAATTTATTAATGCCTTTTGTTTTTAATTAAAATTTTTAATTTTTTAACATTTGTTTACTGTGAAATTACCTTGAAGTGTTTTTCAGATAATATAAATTTAAAAAAAAAATGAAATAATTTCATATTTTTAAAATAATTCAATCAATATCGGTTATTGAATTTTTAAACATACAATTATACAGAATATGAGATATATTTTATCTTTTTAAAGATAGGATAAAAAATTGAATGCTATCAAAGTAAATATTTGTTTGTTTTTCTATATTTTTTATTTTTGAAAAATGAGACAGTGATGAATTTTTTTTTTCTGTTTTTGGATTTAAGGATTATCGTTAAATTGAATGATTGATGTAATTTTTGAAATATACATATATTTCTTACGGTTCATGTGTTTGAAATTTTTTAAAATTTTCCAATTCCAATAGAAAAAATCTGTATAGTGATGTGAAAGTTTAAATACTTTTAATTCATTAGTGAAAATTTATAACAAAAAACAAAAAAAAGTGCAATGAAAATAAAAAAGAAATGAAAAATAAAAATTATAAGGTCATAAAACTTTTATAATAATTTTGCATTGAAAATAATTTGTGATTTTAATTAGAAAAGAAAAAAAAATAATAATAATAAATTAGTCACAATAACTCAAAGAAGTTAAAAAAAAATATATACATATATATATATCTTAAAAATTTATTGATATGAAATATCATAGAATTTTTATTACATTATCTAACAATCTTGTACTTAATTGTGAAAGTTTTAAATATACTGTTATCATTAAAATAATAATGAAATGATAATAAAATTTTTTGATTATTATTTTTCACATAATGTATTACAGCATCTGGTTGTTCATTTATTTGTCATCATATAATGTTAACCGGTGTTTATTACATTTAAAGAAATAAAAAATTATGATGTAAAAAGTTGTTAAAATATTAATATTTCATATATGTATATGTGACGTATATTATATTGTGTTGTGTTATATTTATTATTTTTTAATAATTTACAATAATAAAACAAAAAAACAAAAAAAAAAGAAAAAAACAAAAAAAAGCAACAACAAAAAATATTTATTAGTATGCCAATCATGTTGGATGTAATAAGGATAATTAGTTGGATTATTGTTATATTATCATCAGCAAATGCTACACCAGAGATATTAAGTAAAGGTATTAAAAGGATAATTGTTTTTTTCTTTATACATAAATACAATATTTTATTTTTATTTTTTATGTTCTAAGTATTAAATTAATTATTCTCAAATTAAGAGAATTTCTCTCATAATAATTTTATCAAACTACTCCTATTTTTTTTTTTTTTCTTTTGTACTTGAGTCAATTAATTGCCGACAGATTTTTGGGTCATTTAAATTTAAGATTATGTGAAGAATAATTCCTGTAATTACCTATATCATATAATTTAGTATATAAGTATATGTACAATATATGTATGTAGAGAATTTGGATTAATTTATTATTTGGGTTCAAATTTATGTTGCGTATATAAAGAATGTTAGATTATATAGATACGTAGTAAATTAATTACATTATTTTTTGAAAATGTTCATATGCATGCATATACTCCTGTTAGGATGAAGTTTTATTTTTTCTTTTTTTAACATAAGGATAATCGGATTCAGTTAGTTTTTTTTTTTATTGTTGCTGTCCTTTTATTTTGAATTCAGAATATGGTTTGCCCTAATTCTGTATATCAGTTACACTTTGCGCTTTTCCAGAATGTTTTTTTTTTCTTCTCTGCGTATATATGTATCCTTTCACAAGTATAGAAAAATTATGGTATGAAATAAAACAGATTTTAAAATTATTGAAAACGGTAACTGAAAACCAATGAAATAAATTTTTTATGAAAGTGTGTATGTATGAAAAACTTTTATATGTGACACACATATGAGTACATATACGTACATATATGTGATATTACGTTATACGGTTTGTTTTTTAAGAGTTTATTGAAAAATTTATTACAGAAATTCAATTACTGTTTTTTTTTTTTTTTTTTTTTGACATTTTACTTTGTAACTTTGGCTTTTTATTTTGGAAATCTTACTTTGAAATGTACAACATTGAAAATGAATTCAAATTTTCCACTTTGTTGTTGTTTGCTGCAGTCAAATATGAATTTTAAATTTAATTAAATAATTTTGTACAATCTACAGAATTTTGTATAAAATTTCATAGATTAATCATACATTTTTTTCTCATTTCTTTTTTATTTTTTCAAATACTTTTTTTTTTTTTTGAAAAGAAAATTGAATTTACTTAGTTCTATGCAACAACTAATCTTAAAGCTGTTCATCTTTAGATACAACAACAAAAAAAAAAATTACTTTTCTCTATTTATCTTCTTATATTGTTAGTATATGAAGTTTATTTTGAACTTTAAATGAAAATAACTTTTTCAGTTTGTGAATTTCGAATCCCATTCATCATAGTCTTTTATTTCTTTTTTTTTTTTCTTATTAGTTTCCTTTTTTTCTTTGATATTTTAATTGAAAGTCTGAAATTTCAAAAATTTATTTTACAAACTGAAATGCAATTCATCAAAAAGAAAAGCAAAAAGAAAAATAAAAGAAATCCACAAACCCACATAAATATGTATATATGTTAAAATATTTATATATTTTAAAAATTTTTTTCATAGAAATAAATTTTATGATTTTGTGAAAATGAAATTTTGTTAGTTAGAAAATTTTGTTGTATAAATTTTGTTGTCTATTTTTAGATATGGTTTAACATAGATATACACATGATATATCAAAGTTTAATCTAACTACATATGTATGTATGTATATTTTTCTACAAGTAAATAAATTTTATTAAAAAAAAAAAAGAAGAAGAAAAAAAACAGAAAGAAAAGTAAAAATAAGAATTTATTGAGCATATTTCTTGGTAAACTTTTTAAATGAATTTTTATTTATTTTACAAAAAAAAAAAAAAAAAGTAAAAAGAATATTTTCTCAATGTAGAATTTTTTTTTTTTCTTTTTCAAATAAAACTGTAGAGCATGAATGTGTTATTTTTACAAAATGTTCTGTTAGTTTTCAATTCATATTTCTTTTAATAATTTTTGTAATAATTTCATAGTATGTATGTAATATATAAAATTGTACATTATGAAAGGTCGAAAAAGGGAACTATTCATAAAGAATTTTATTAACTTGAAAAGAGCATATCTTGAATCAACTAGAAAGAGAAAAAGAAGAAAAAAAAAATGGCAATTGATGTTTGATAAAAGAAAAGAAAATAGAAAAACAGAAAAAAAAAAGAAGTAGAAAATATCAATGCACTTGAAAATTTCAAGAAGCTTTCCACCGCATTTTTGTTTTTTCATTACATGTATACACAATGTCTTATATATTTTATATCTTAAATATATATTTTTTTTTTCATAGAGACTATAAAGATATTATCATGATATACATGTATCATAGGTTATATAGAAAAATTTATAAGAAAAATTTGTAGAAAATTTTAGTGTTATGAAATTTTTTTTGCTTTAAAAAGCATAGTTTCATTGTGGTCAAAAGCTTTTTATTTTAAATGTGAAGTATTGTCAAGTCTTAGATAAAGAAAAGAAGCAAAGAAAAAAATTTATTCAATTTTTTTTTTTTGTTTCTTTAAGAACAAAAAATAAGATTTTTTTAAGATCAATTCTATGTATCTGATAGTAGAATTTTATCTTATTTTTTTTCTTTATTTTGATTTCAAGATTACATTGTCATTAAAAAGAACAAGAAAAATGTTTTAGCCAACCACATTTACAATTTTTATAACTTTATTCCCAGACTGTAGTTTTTTTGTTGTTGTTGTTGTAAATGTATAATAATAATATTAAATTACTTACTTAAAAGAAAATGGAATTTTTAGGTATTAAAGAATGTAAAGATGCAACTGAATTGTAGAATAATGGATTTATTTTTAACACTATGACTTCTATAAATCTCTAAGAAGAATCTAAAGATATTTCTAGTGAAAATATACTAATAATTTTGTATTTATTGCAATAAAATTATTCAACTTCATTTGATTTTTATAAAAATTTTCTATAATAAAATTTAAAATATTCATCTCACGATTTATATGACAGTATTTTGTAGAATTTTTCATTTCATCATTAAAATTTTTTCTTTATAATTTTTTTCGTTCAATATAAATCTAACTAAAAAAAAAAAAAATTTCTTTGGAAGTCACGTATTTTATGGTAAATTAGAATTTCATATTGATTGACTGAATTTAAGTATTCAATGCCCTTTGGGCCTACAATAATTCTTGTTAGAAAAAAAGAAACAACTCTACATTGATTTCGCTTTTGAATGAATAAATTATTAATGAGAGTTCCGATTGCAATTAGAAATACATAATTAATTTTATAATAAATAATTGTCCTTGAATATGTTTGAAATTAGGGAATTCAAATGAAGAAAATTGAAGAATAATGAAAATTCGTTTATTAAAATTGCACATTCTGTTTTTCTTTTAAATTAAGTATTTTATAATTTTTGTTTATTTCACAAGATTTTTTTTTTTTTTTTTTTCAAATACATGAACGGTAATTAAGCCATGATTATGTTGGAAAATTACATTTTAATGAATTTTTCAGATGTTTTTGACTTGTGCTTGTACAAAACAAATAAATAATTAATAGCAGGATCATGGATTATTTTTAAGTTGGAAATTAATTAAATCAATTGTTAAACTTAATTGAGTGTTTATTAATTTCCTCACTATTTTTCTTAATTATTCAATAAAATGCCATCTGTTAAGTTTTAGAAAACACATTTTTAAGAGGATTAATTATTTGCCTTATAAGGAATTAATTTGTATAATACATACACATTAAATTTGATTGGGTATTCTGAACCTCCTTAGAATATTTCAAACATAAAATAACAAACAAATCATCGATAATAGGATTTTTTGTTTGTTTTATTTTGAGTAATTTATCATATTTTATTTTAATGTTTCCCATCAGATTTTTTTTATAAAGATTGTAGATGTTTTTTTGTTTTTGTTATTTCTCGTTTTTTTCTTTTCATATTTCAATCTGAAGTCTATAATGAGATTGCTCACATGATTCTATTTTGTATGTTTTGTTATTTTTTCTACAAATATCTCGCGTATTCTATGCTTTTCATATCGTCTAAAGTGTACATATACATATGTACATATATTTCCTTTTATTACTTATTCTTCATATATCATTTTTTATATCATTTCTATAGACATTGTGAAAGCATAAGTATAAATAGAATCATGTTCTGTTTTTTTTTTCTCTCTCTCTCTTTATATCCTAGATTCGTTTTGTATATTTTACAAATTCAGTTCAAAGGACATTTATATAGGTTAACTCCTAAGAAATATAATATGACATAAATATATATTTATTCACATCTTTTTTTTTTTTCTTCGATTTGTTGGTAGATTTACTTGTCGTACTTACAGTGTATACTCTCTTGTATAAAATTTCAAGCAATTGTAAAATTATTCCCGTAGGGTTAAAAGAAATGTGTGTTGTACGGATATGTATATAATGTGTACCAAGACAAATTTCTAGTAAAGATTCTGTGTCTTTTTTACATCTGTTTGGTACTATTGTTCTATTATCTTTTTATATGTATATAGTATGTTTTTTTTTTATTTTCATATTTTTCTGTATGTTCTTTTTTTTTTAAAAAAAAATACAACATAAGAAGTTTTTATTTTTTATTTCTTATCATTCGACATTACTATATCAGAAATACTTTTGTGATACACGTTTATCTTAAACTTCATTTCTTTCTTTGAACAAAAGAAAACAAACACAAATAAAATGAAAAATAAACAAGAATACAAAAAAAAAGCTTTTTCTTGGAAAAAAAAAATAATAATAAAAATAAACTTTTTATGTTTTTTTCTTTTATTTTTTATATTTACATTTTTTTTTTTGTACTGTTTTCTTCAATTGTTTGGGTGCTACGAGATGATTTTATTTTACAAATTGTATATATCTAAAGAATTTCAAAGGTTTTGTTTTGTGTTTTTTGCTTGTTTGTTGTTTATTTATCTTTTTTCGTTTTTGTCGTTGATTTTGGTTTTATTATATTTTCCGGTATATTGTATCCTTAATGTTGTGTACATACATACATACATACATATATTTATATTCTATCATTTATTATTATAAAGTAACAAAGTTGAACATTTTACTTATATGTATTATGTACCAAGATATATAATAATTATTGATAATTTTGTGGTATCCTTTCAAGTTTTTTCTCATGTTTTATCTTATATTGATAAAATGAAACAATAAGAAAAATATAAAAGACAGAAAAAAAAAAAAAGAATTTATAACTTCCTTGGTTGTTTCATTACGAAGTTATATGTATCTTTTACAAATAATAATAAGAACATCAAACAAATAAATAAAGATAATATGTGTATATACGCATTCATGAGCATAATGATAATATCAATATTATAATACTTATGTATGTGAACAAGTTTAGAAGAAAACAAAATAGGAGAATAAAAAGGATTCAAGTTTTTCTGATATGTGAATACATGAAAAAAGTATATATTTATACGCAATTTCGAACCTAAAAAAAGGATATTAAATTATTATTTGTTTTAAAAGTTTTTTTTTTTATGTTTAGTTGTTCAGTTTTTGGAAATAATTTGTAATCAATGATTTAGTGTTTCGTAAAAAAGATTCTTCTCTTTTTTTGTACATATACATATGTACGTATGTACCTAATACGATTGATACAAAATAGTGTAAAACGAAGATTTGTTATGAAAATCAAAGAGATTTAAGGAAATAAAAAAAAACTAAGGACAAAAGTTTTAAATTTACAAATATAATTAATTTGATTAAATGAAATTGTTCTTTTACTTGAATTATTTTGCTATATATGTTTCAGATAAATATAATCAGTAGAAGGACATTTAGAATATAAGATACATTTCTTTGTTTTTCTATGTTTATGAATTCATTAAAATTCATTGTCTAAATTAGATTTTTTTTTTTTTTTTTCAAAATACCTTTTCTGAGAACAACTACGATTTTTTTTTAAAATGAAAATGTAAGTTTTGTTTAGCTTTTATTTAACAAAATTATTAAATGTTCACAAAATTGTACAAAATTTTGTATCTTTAGTCATAATTTTCTTTTTAATTGAATTTTATATGTCACACATAATTTTTACATTGTTGTCATGTTTTGAAGCACGTGTAAAATTCTATATATGTAAAATAAAATAACATATTTATTTTTCATGTAAAATATTTGGACGATAAAATATATATATTTATATTTACTCAAACTTTCAGTTTCATTTCAAATATTTTCTATTTCGATAAATTCGTACTGTGTACACACTGGTACTAACAATTATTCTAAAAGAAAAAAAGAAGAGAAAAAAACACAGTATATAAGATAATAATTTCATATTTTTATTGAATTTAGTTTGATGTCTCTATGTTATAAGAAACAAGAAAAACAAAAAAGAAAAGAAAACAGAAAAATAAAATAAAAAGAAAACATGTAAATTTGAGTTCATGCTCATATTTAATGAATCATTAGATTTTTATCATTTTAATAAGGATTGATTATTAGTAGCGTCCTACTGCTTAAAGCAAAGTAAAAGATAAAAAAAAAAAAAAATGTTTTCTTTTGGGTATTCATTAAATATTTGAAGTTTTCTTATAATTATTTTCTTTTTATTTCTATTTTATTGAATTTTATCTTACCTTTGATAATTAGAAAATTTGTGGAAAAAAAAAATCAGTTACAAATCAATGAAAGTATATATGATTATGTAAAGTCTAGTGACTTTCTATGAACCTCTGAAATTATAGTGATAATATCTACCGCTTAACATGAACTCATTTAGACTGTATAAAGACCGGTTTTATCGTATTACGAGGTGTTTGTAAATTTACATGGGTGAAATATTTTTGGAAAATAGATTTCAGTATCTCTTTGTCGTTGTATCTGAAATTTTGATTTTTATCGATTCTGTTTTTTTTTTTATTGAAGAAGTTTTCAAGATAGTTTATTTTATTTCATTAATTTTAGTAAAGGATACTAAGTTTTATTTAAAAAATTAAATACTTGAATATTATCCATGTTGCAATCATTTTTAAAATTCTATTCAGCATTCAACCTGTTTTTATTTTATATTCGGGGTTTTTTTTTTTTTTGTGTTTTTTAAGCTATTTTCAAAAAATTCTTTAAATTATTATAAGCTACATACATGTTCATGTTTTGTTTACATTTTCTTATTTCAATTTTCTGGCTTTTTCTTTTATTTTTTTTTCTCTCTTTTTGTTTGTTTCAAAATTCTATGAATTTTTTATGAATTTGCTTTTATAGTGACTTACTCGTACATATGTAATATATTTATATACATATGTCTATACATACATAGTTGTATGTTAAATATAAAGTATAAATATGTTAACGTTGCTATATTGCTCTTCTGAAAAAAAATATTGTTTCGGAAAAAGGAACATATGTAGAGAGAAAATTAGGAAAATTTCTGGTCCCATGACATGCTTATTAAAATATAATTCATGATTTGTACTCGCCAAAGGTCATAATTTTAATGAAATTACTATCTTGAGGTTATACTATACACGTAATAAATTATTTAAATAGAATGCACTTGAGGTCAAAAAACATTTAAAAAAAAAAAGAAACAAAAAAGAGTTAATAAAAAAAAAATGAAAATTAAAAATTTAAATAAAGGTACATACATATGTACTATAAAATGCTTTGTATAATATAATTATTTTCTTGATTCAAAATATTTCTTTATACATATATCGTAATATAATTATGTATGCATCAATTTAAAACATCATATGTACGTACATATATAACATATAGGATCATTACAAATATTTGCTTGCTACATATGATATATAATGAATGCCCTTTTCAATGACTTTATAATGTTGAATATGATTTTAAAAATTAAATTATGAGTTTTGAATTTTAAATCATTAAACTTTAGTAAGAATTTTTTAGTTTAATATGGTTTTTTTTTTTTTGTTTTTTTTGAGGGCAACAAGAATTCATTTAAAAATTAATGAGTGCAATGTGTGTCATTAAATGATAGAAAAATATTTTTTCTTTTCACATCTGGTTCATTGAAATGAATTTTTAAATATTGTGTAGTGAAGATTGTTTGTCGAATTATTATTATATTTTTCTTTTCTTTCTTTTTTTTATCTTATTTTTGTTTTAACTTGTTTTTTTTTAATATTTTGTTTGGTTTGAGGTTTTATGAAAATGTACATATGTTCGTTTATTGATAATAATGAAAGAAGGATTGTTGTTTTATATATATATATATTTTTTATTTTTTATTTTGAAAAATGTATAATTATATTTTTTGTTGTGAAAATTTTTAATTTAATATAAAATTATTTTAAGATTAAAGAATAAAAAGAAATTCAAAAGAAATAAATTCTTGATAATTGAATAAATAAACGAATACGTTATACAAAATATTTAATGAGAATTATATATTTTCTTTTTTTTAAAAAAAAAAAAATTGTAATTAAAAAAAAATAAAAATAACTTAAAATATAAATGAGATATACAATAGGAAAATTTTTACCATAAATGTTTTTTTTTTTTTTTTTTTCAATTACCCAGGAAAACAACTGCGAGTTTTAGATGCACAATCTTCATCAGACGTGAATAATGGTAAGCTTTTTCAGTAATTTGCATATTATTTTTAAAATAATTAGATATTATCAATTAATAGATATTAAATTAAATTTCATATTTTTAAAATTTTTTTTTCTAATGTAATGTTATTTGGAAAAAGATGTAGGAATGCCAAGATTTGCTGAACCAATTCCAAATGTGACAGTTTCAGTTGGAAGAGATGCATTATTGGCATGTGTTATTGAAAATTTAAAAGGATATAAGGTATTTAATTTGAATTTAAATGTTTAATATTTGAAAAAAAAAAATTACATACATATATTACATATTTAGGTTGCATGGGTACGTGTTGATACACAAACAATTTTATCAATACATCACAATGTAATAACACAAAATCCAAGAATTAGTTTATCTTATAATGATCACAGATCATGGTATCTTCATATTAAAGAAGTTGAAGAATCTGATCGTGGATGGTACATGTGTCAAGTGAATACAGATCCAATGAGATCAAGAAAAGGATATTTACAAGTTGTTGGTAAGAATAAGAAAAATTAAAGGAAAATTTATAAATTAAAATAATTTTGTGTAAAAATAAAAAAACCCTAATTTTTTTTGTTAAATTTTTTCTTTATACAGTTCCACCGATGATAATCGAAGGAATGACAAGTAATGATATGGTGGTTAGAGAAGGTACAAATGTGACATTAATGTGTAAAGCACGTGGTTATCCAGAACCATATGTTATGTGGAGACGTGAAGATGGTGAAGAAATGCAAATCGGTGGTGAAAATGGTAAATATTCTAGATTTTCAATGGAAAACATTAATTTTCAAAACTTTTAATTACATAATTAATTTTTTGTTTGTTTTTATATTTTTCCCAAAAGTAAATGTTGTTGATGGTGAAATTTTACATATAATAAAAGTAAGCAGATTACATATGGCAGCATATTTATGTGTAGCATCAAATGGTGTACCACCATCAATTAGTAAAAGAGTTCATTTAAGAGTTCAATGTAAGTATATATATGTACATACGAGTAATGTATTGTATTGTATATTTATATTTTCAAAAAAATTTATATCTAATCTCGACATAAACAAAATATCAAATTTATATGTATTGTATGTGTTTTATATTTAATATTTAGTTCCACCGATGTTATCAATACCCAATCAATTGGAAGGTGCATATATTGGACAGGATGTTACTTTGGAATGTCATACAGAAGCTTATCCGGCTTCAATTAATTACTGGACAACTGAACGTGGTGATATGATTATATCTGGTAAGTTATAATGAATATTTAATAAAATTTTCTGATAAATAGAAATTCGAATGTATTATAGTTTATGTACATATGTATATATCATATAAATTTCAATTAAACGTTATAAATTAATAAATGTAAAATTGGGGATTTCAAAATTCTTCAAATTAAATTAAATTATTTAAAGGATAAACAATTGAGAAGTAAAATGATATTTATATTTCATTATTAGAATAATAATAGTGTAATTAAATTCAGATTACATAAGAAAATAAACACGTATTAGATTATTGTGTATTCATGTATTTGAATACAAAATCTTCTCATTGTATCTATTTCTTTATGATGATGTTGTGTTAACACAAAAACTGTAAATTTTTTCCTTTTTTTTTTGAGAAAATACTTTTTTTTTTAGTACGATACTGCAAAAAAAAAAAAAGAAAAAAAAATACTTTTTTACTAGCGATAATTCATTTTATTTTTTAATATTATCATAAAAATTTAACATTTTGTTTAGTTACTTTGTCTTTTTATTTATTCAACAATATAGAAAAGTTAGTTGTAAACATATACAAAAACTTTTTATGTCAAAATATATTTTCTGAATTTTAACAGTTTTTTTTTTTTTAATATAAAAGAAATTTATTCTAATAAAAAACTTCAAAAACAAGAAAAAAAAAACAAAGAGAATAAATATATATTATTTGATGTAATTTTTATTGATAAAACAAAACAAATGTTAATTTTTTGTGTGTTTATAATCACTATTTATAAATTTTATATATGTATATGTATGTATGTATTTTTTGTTTTATGCTTTTATGTAGTATATACGATTTAGTCACGCATAAAATCTATTTAATCGTATATTGTCATACTGACATACATATTTTGTCTTTCTAATATAATGTAGAATTGTCATGGATAAAATTAAACTTGTTGTATCTTTTGTTTTTCTTTATCCTTTTGCTAGTTTTATTTTTTTTTTGTTGTTGTTTGTTTTATTTTAATTTTTGTTTTTAAGTTTTTAAGACGTCTCATATTTTTCACAAGCTCAATAATAAATTTTTTCACTAATTTCGGTTTATTTTTTTTTTGTTTTATTACAGAACTTTTGTATACGTATACAATTTATATCCTTTAATGTTGTTGTCGTTTTTGTAAATTATCGAACTGAAAATAAAAATTAGAATAATCAATTTGAATGAAAATATGTTATACACATACATACATATATGTATGTATAGGACGATAAAATAATAATGATTGTACCAGGAAAATAAAATTTACATATTATATAACATTTTGTTCTCGCATACATACCATACGTAAATATATAGGCATAGATTATATGTATGTCTGAGATTTATTAAATTTGAAAATGAATTACCTATGTTAATGAGAAGTAAAATAACAAAATGTTCATTATGAATAATTTGAATTTTAAATATTTTATGTTTTGTTATTTTTTTTTTTTTTTTTTTTTTGTTTTCATTCAATATAAATAAATAAATACAATTTCATAGTTAATTTCATGAAATTATGCATTATTTATTCAATGAATACAACAGAAATCATTTTAGTCCAAAATAATAAAAAAGGGGTTGTTATAAGGGTTAAAAATATACTATGTATGTCATATTATTGACGTCAATAGTTATAATGAAAAATTTAAAAGTTTTATTCCATATATCTTTTAAAACAAAAAATATATAAATATATATATTTTTTTTAAATTAATTAGTTTTTGCACTTTTTTTTTCCATATTTGCAATTATTTTGCATTATTATTTTTAAAAAAAAAAAAATAATCAAAAACAAAATCTAATTTTTTTTTTTTCATATCGGATATAAAATATTCTATTATTAATGAAATGTTTTCTCATATTTTTCAATTAATTTTAAGGTTCTTTTTTTCACATTTATGCAGACACATCAAGAGCAGGCGATAAATATGAAACAACATCTACAACAAATGGTTATAGCAAATTTATGAAATTAAAAATTCGTAATGTTGGACCAACAGATTTTGGATCATATCGTTGTGTAGCAAAAAATTCATTGGGTGAAACAGACGGTGTTATAAAACTTGATGGTAAGCTCAAATTATATAATAGAAATATGTTTATATTTTTTTTTTTTCTTTCCTGTATTATATAGATATATATATATATACATATTTGTATAAACGAATATGCTTTAGATACAACATAACATATAACCCATTCTCTCTCTACATATAATCTCATATACAAAATTGTACAATTACGTTAATGCATATTCTAATCCTTTTCGTATTTTTTTATATTCTATTTTTCTGGCTTTTCTTTCTTTTTTTTTTTTTAATTTTTTCATCTTCAGCATTTATTATAAAAAAAAAACTAAAAATAAAAAATATAAAAAAAAAAAACAATGAGTAAAGAATAAAAGCTGCATGTAGCATTTTTACACATAATCTTTATAAAAATGACTTTTAATCAGGAAAAAACGAAAGTGAAATAGAATTTTTGCAATGCAAAAGAGGAATATTTAGAAAAATTATACGACTAAGAAGATTGAAAATAAAATCAAAATAAAAAAAGAGAGCTACGAAATGACTATAACTATAAAAGGATATATGTACTTTTTTTTTTTAGTTCTATATATGTAATCATATTCTTCTTTTTTTTATTCTTGTTCTTGAAAAGGATTTTTTTTTGTCGTTATAGAAATCCTTGCACCAACCACAGCTGTTATGTCAGAAATAACGATGTACAATCGTAGCTATGGTATGTATTTCAAAATAAATTCGTATAATAATTAAGTGAATGTAAAAATTAAAATAGTATTTTTTTTTTTTTAAATTAATTTTTCTAATATTTTAAATTACATATTTTAATATGTAATTTAATTTTACATATTTTTTTTTTTTTTTTTTTGCATTTTAATAATCCAAGTTTTTAGTTGGATTTAATTTTTATATTTTTGATTTTTCTCAGTGATATTTTTCAAACTAATTATTTTATTTTAAATAATAAAAAATATTCTAATTTTTAAAATTCTGTATTAATGTGGGTAATTTCAATTAAAAAATGTTTTTTTCTTGTTTTTGTGTATTTTTTCTAGGAAAACGACCACACAAAAAATATGAAACAAATGCTCTACCAGATTATGGTGTTGAAGAATGGAAAGATAGTGGTATGTTAAAATAATTTATATGTTTTTTTTTCTTTAAAATATATTTAATTTAACATTACATGATTCGAAATTTCGAAATCACTACAAGCAGTTTTTAATATAATTAATTTATTTTGATATATTTTTTTGTTGTTTCGGTTTTTCTTTTGGTTTAATTTTTTTGATAGGTGATACAAATCAACCATCAATACGACATCCTCCTGGAGCATTTCATAATCAAGCGACATCAATTTTATTGAAATCAGGTTGTGATTATATACCTTTGAGCATTTTATTTTGGATTAATAAATTTTTTCATGAAATTATAAATTTCATTTATAAATTATTTTATTTTAATGAATTTTTTGATAATTTATTAAATAATATATCATTTTATTTAAATTTTAATTATTTATTAAATTTTATAAATTTTAATAATTATATAAATAGTAAAATTTTTTCATTTATAACAATTAAATTACAAATTTTAAGTATTATTTTATTAAATTTAATTAGTATGAATTTATCAAGGTGTATATTATTACAAACAAGAATAAAAAGATGAAAAATATGATTGAATGTATAGAAATGGTAAATAAGTATTTCGAAGAGAAAATAAAAAAAAAAATGAATGAGAATAATAATAATAAAATAGAAAATAGAAATCTTTAAATCTTTAAAAAAAGAGAAAACAAAAATTAGAATATAATAAAAAAAAAATAATTAAGTAATCTGAAAGTACCAATAATTAAAGAAAAAAGTTAATTGATTAAAAATAAATAAAAAAAAATAATAATAAAAGTAAAAATTTCATTGTAAATATTAAAATTGGAAAAGTAAAAAATATTAAATAAAAAAAGAAAAAAGTAATTGAAAAATTGTATTATATTTAAAATTTTATCAATTATAAAACAAAAAGTATCTTAAAATAAATTTTAAGTATTATTTAAAAAAAAAAAAAAAAGAAAAAGCAGCGTACTTAAAATAAAATTTAAAATGTATGTGTTAGAAAAATTTCTGTGAATAATTATATAATATTAAATAATTAATTATTGTAAAACTTTCAAGAAATATCATTCATAAAAAAAAATATATATATATAAATATATACAGACTTATATCAGCTGATAATTATAAAATTGTGTTAATAAATTTATTTGTTTATTTTATATTTTTAATTTTTTTTTTTTTTGGTTTAAAGGATATATAGAATTTTTATGTGTTTAGAGTTTCTACATAAAACTTACGTAAATTAAACAGTGAATTAAAAATGTTTCAAAAAGGAATAATTATATTTTTAGTATTTTGAAAAATTTTTGATTTGAGTTTTCTCCTCTTTTTTTTACAAAGATACTTGTTTACAATCAAAATAAAAACATAATAAAAAAAATTTTTAATAGCTTACAAAAACAAAAAATTATAAAACCATAGAAAAGAGAAAATTATAGAAGATATACTTATATATACGGTGTATAATGAAAGTCTAATAAATAAATTGTAATTTAAAAGTAATTAACAGAAAGGAAGAAAATACAAAACATAAAAAAATTAAATTGCTTGTTTTTGTGAATCGCTAAAGTGATATTAATTTAAAAAGTAAAGAAGAACAAATAAAAAAAAAATATATATATATATACATATATACATACATATAGGAAAATAGTGTAGCTTGCTTTTGTAAATAAATTTTCAGAAATAAAAAAAAAATACATAATACAAATAAAATGAAAAAAAAAAAATCATAAAGTGGGATAAAAAAAAAAAGTGTTCTGTGTTGGTAAAAGAAAAATTGAAAAGCGAAAAATTATAAAAAAAAAAACATTGTTGACATAAAAATAATAAAAAAAAAAAGTATTTTAAAATTTAAAAAAAAAAAAAAATCTTTTTGTATAATTTGTGTACAATTTTTTAAAATTTATAATTTGATTATGTTGTTCTTTTCCGGTTGGTTTTAGTAATTTAGATAAATATATATTTGTAAAGTTTATTTTATTCTGATTTAATTTCCTTGCAAGAAAAAAAAAAAGTCAAAAGAAAAGAATTGAAAAATCTTGGATTATTTTAAAAATTGAATTTAAAAGAAAATTTTACATAAGTATAAAAAATTACCGGATTTTATATTCAATTTATTATCTGAAAATTACTTTTTCTTATTTCCTTCATACATATTTTCATTATTTTGTTTTTGTTTCATTGTGAAAGGAGCAAAAAAAAAAAAAATAAAATAAAAATCAATTAAGTAATTAATTAGCGTTTCACTGTAATTATGTAATTAAACACGACTGTAGAACAATAAACGTGGCTGGAATTTCCATGTTGAGAAAAAAATTATTATTTACTTTTTTTTTTTTTTTTTCAAAGTGAAAATGATTATAATAAAACTTTTTTTTTCTCTCTTTTCCTGTTTTTTTTTTTTTTTTGTATTTAAAAGTTAGTGTTGTTATCATTTATCACTGTCTTTTGATATTGTGAACTCAATTAAAATTAATGAAAATTAAATTTAAAACGACCAGGAATCTTTTTGATTAATTATGTAATAATACCTTTCAGTTGAAAAAAAAAAAAAAAAAAAATTCATTTATTGAAATTATAAAACAAAAAAAATTGAAATCTGTCGAAAATGATAGCATTAAAAAATTACATTAAAATTTTAATTAATTCCCAATTCCTTTTTAAAATTTTATTAATTAAAAAAAAAAGTGATTTTAATTGAACTGATTTATCAGTTGTATTTTTTTTTTCATATTTTGGGATTTCCTTAATATTTTAGACTGAGTTCAATTTTATAGAAAAGTATCATTGTATTTTATGATGAATTTTATTTAAATGTTGCTGTTTTTATTTTAAAAACTCACCAAAAAGATGGAAAAACAAGAGATGTAGAACATAAGGAGAGAATATACGTGGAAAAAAAAAATTAAGAGTTTTATAATATTTCATATGAAATGTATTTTAAATCCTTCCTTTAACGATGTCATAGGCAAAATAAAAATAAAATTCAAATTCTTATAAACGGCATAACGATTAAATAAATCTTAATAATTTGTTTTTTTTTTATATACATATATTTTTTTTTCGATTCCCCAGGGATTAGATATGATATCTTTTTTATTTATGGTTGTCATTTAATCACAATTTTCTTAAATGAAAACTACATACTTACAATATCCTTTTTTGTGGACATAAAATTATGTTGAATGAGCCCATGTTTTTTTAGTAAAAACACATGTACAAAAATTTTTTCTATCTTTAGTTCGTTTATCATAATTTTTTTGTTGTTGTTGTTGTATACTTTCATCCTATGAAAATGACGTAAAATAAAGACGTAAAGATTTTCTTGTTTTCGTTTTATTGAACTTTTAGCTTAAGGCAATATCATTAGTTGTTTATTATATAACTTCAAATAGGATTACAAAATAGTGAGTGATGGTTAGAAAATATTCGTTATTTGTTAAGTGTACTGATAGAGTAAAGATACTATGTTAATGATTGTTTGTTTTTCATTGTAAAAGTGTGAGAGAAAAATACCACATTATATTGAAATTTGTTTTTATCATAGTAAATTTTTTTTTTTTTCAAGTTAAAATTAAGTATTTCTGAATTTTCTCCGCCTATTCAAGTCAACATTTTAATTAGTTTTTTTATTAAGTAATTTAAAAAAAAAAATTTATTTCATTATTTTATTTTGTTAATAAACAATTCATGTTTCTGAAAATGTAATGAAAACTCTTACGCGAATCCAATTTAAATTGAACAAAAAAAGTTTCTTTTTTTTTTTTTTTTTTGACACGAACTTAATCTTTTGTTATTTGAACATTATATTCTAAAAAAAAAGAAAAAAAAAGAAAAAAAAGGTCAAACATTTTCGTACATTTGATTTAATGATTATGTTCTTGAAGTTATTTTAAGCAAAAGTAAAAGCAAAACAAAAAAAAGCACACACTTATACTAAAAGAAAAATGTGTAATAAAGATTTACCGTTACTACATATTATTGCTTTCATGAAAATTGCAACGTGATCAGAATTAAATATTAATTGTCCGACATTTAGAAAAATTGTTACATTTTTATTTTATACGAAAATGTTTTCTTGAATATCTTTGTAAAAAAATCTTTTTCTTCTTTTTTTTTTGCCATCATAATAAACTTGTTAAATGCTCTTTTCAATTCTATTACTATTTAGATGTCTTTTATTATCCTTGCTTATATACATTTCATGAATACCTCTATATTCCTTTTTTGAATACATATCTTGTTTTTAGTATGTATTTCTAATGAAGTCCAGTCAATATATACTTTCGTAAAATACAAAAGAAAAAAAACATAAAACTAATATTATATATTCAGTTAAGGTAAAATCCATTATGTTATACAATTAAGGTATAAATTGAAAAGAAAATAATTTAGACATTGATTGGCAAAATGTACTGAATAGAATAATTGGAATGAAAATAGAATAGAAAAGAAATTGAAATTAAGACAAATTTGAAAACAGTTAAAGGTATAGGTTTTTGTATTTGAATGTGAATTTTCTATTATGATACAGAAGGTGATATTTTAAGGGTGTATTTTAGGATTTTCATTTATAGTAAAAAAAATTTTTAAAGTTGTTTCTATTGATTATTTATTCTAAAGAATAAAACTAAGTAAGTTTCTTAATTATTATAAATATTTACTTGCCTGAGTATTGATTTTTTTTTCACAATACGTTATGCCTTGTCTCAGTTAAAATATTTAAAAAAATTTTTTTTTCATTCTGCCAATAAATACCGATATATGTAAAATTTGAGGTTAATTAGTTTAGAATAAGATTCTGAAACTATCTAGGATGCCTTGAAAGGAAAATATTAAGAAAAATGTGTGGAGCTATAAAAATCAGCTATAATAAAATAAATACAAAAGGATAACATATATTGCTCAACAGAAAGACCTTGAGGAGCTCCAAGCAGAAAACTAAAAAAAGAGTATTATTTACTTCGTTTAAGACTTAATGAATTATGTCTGAATTTTAGTTGAAAATGAAACGAGTTTTTATACCTTTTTCAAAGCCATATATTTTTATCTGCAACAGTCAACCACCATATTTTTTTTCCCTTTTTAGACATTTTTTAAACATTTTTTCTCCTACACATACATTTTTCTAAGTCCACTCTCATGTCAGTGTACCGTGTACATCTGGACACTAATTCCGATTTGCTGTTCCTACGTCACGTAATGCTATTTTAAAGCAGAGGCGGTTGTCCAGTGTCCTACTACAGCGATCGAGTACAATAGGAGAAAATTCTCAATGATGCTGTATAAGAAGAAGAAGATCCTGTGATATGTATACGTTAGAAATTCGTGAATCTTCTAATTTAGAAGAACTCCTCAAATATACATAATTCGGTATAAAAAAATATTTTATTTTGAAATTGTGAATAAATTAAACTAAAATGTTTTTTTTTTTCTGAAATGTAGAACTTTATAAGCCTTCAGAATATTATGAAAATATTTTCTTACTGTATTTTATAGAATAATAATTTTTGTGTGCATTTACATATGTATGTATATTGCATTGTTTACACAGGTGAAATTAATTTAATTTTGCGTATTAATTCAAAACATTTTGTTTGGAATCGGTCTTGTCTGCATAATCTTATTAAATTTAATTTTCTCCTCATTCTTAAAAAAAAAAAATTAATTTTCATACAAAATAAATGAAAATTTTGACTTAACAATAAATTCAATTATTAAAATATTTATTTAAAATTATGAAGTTCTGACTTTCTGTGATAAAATGATTTTCTAATATGTTTTTAGTTTATTTTTTAAATGCATTACCTAAAATTTAAATAATGTAATTTAAAATTTTTTATTGGAAAAAGGGAAAACAAGTTTTATATTTTTGTTATTTTTTCATTTTTGAAATAAAAATAGAATTATTTTTTCCTTTTTTAGACATTTGATATTATTTCACTTCGAAATTTGAAAATTGATTGAAAAATAATATGTAGTTTGTTTTATCAATAAAAATTCAAATTATTGACTAAGTTGTTTTTTTTTTTAATTTTTTTAACTGAAGACAGAATAAGTAGTTTGAATGAAAAATAAAATTTATATAGAAAACAAAAAAAAGTAACAATTTTTAAAGGATTTTTCATCTGTTTAAAAAAAGTAATTGAATGGAAAATTATAATAACAAACATTCTAATAGGATTGTGGGCAAAGAAGAACTTAAAAAAAATATATATACGAGTACATATATTAAAAAACCTAACAATTAATTGTAATTTTGTGCATAAGTTTACCTTATAGAAGTCTTTAACCGACATTCGGTACCATGCGATTAGTTAAAAACTGAAAAAGTAATTAAACAAACTTAATTGAATGCAGAAATGTAACATTTAAAAATTTATTTTTTTTTTTGTTTTTGGTTAAATTTTTCAAACTCACACGTTCTTATAATGAATGTGGTTGACACTCATTTAAACTTTTCAATTGTATTTTATTTTCATAGTTTTGTTTTCCTTGTTTAGAACATTTTTTTTTTAATGTTGAATTTGTTTTTTTTTTTTTTTAAATGTTAAGGTTTTTCGTTTTAGTTAAAATTGAAATTTAGATTATTAGGATTTTTTCATATTATGAGAAAAAATTGTGATAATATGGTTTTTTTTAAATGAAAATTGAGCTTAAAATTAAATCTGTAAGTTTTGTTTAGAATTTTTGAGCTATAGAAGAGTATTTTTTCAATTCACAAAACTATTGTGCTACAATATTTTTTATAAATTGATGTTAATTTCTTCGAAAGAAAATTCATTTGATTTCATTTCAAAGAGAAACAATAAATTTAAGTTTTGCAATAAAATTTATATTCCAGCATAAATTATCAACCTTTAGTGTACTATTGCATTCTAATATAATCTAGTAGATGAAATTTCTTTCATCGAATGAATAATGCAAATATTTTACATACATATATAGATTACACTCAAATTTTTAGAAAAAGGATAAAAGAAAAAAAAAAACAGCACCAAAAAACAAAATTTACTTCCGGTCGGTTATTAGCATTGATTGAAATTCAATCGTTTGCACGAATATAATCAATCTGCTCATTTAAAAAAAAGTTTTTGAAAATATTTAATAATTTTAATAACCTTATTAATATCTACTACACACGTGTCTTTGTAAAATTTTTCAATTTATCCTTAAATTAATCAAATAATTAGGACGAAATAATAATAAGAGAATTTTCAAAAAAAAAACAATAACAAGAAAATTGTTTAGAAAATTTGAAATGTCATACTTTAATTTTATATAAAATTTTCTTATTGTGGTATAATTTTATCTAATTTTTTGTTATCTTAAAGCAATATTGTATATCTTAAAATTTTGAAGATATATACATAACTGTTGCTATACACAATAATTATTATTATAACATATATCCAAGTTGTTTGTATCCAAGGAAAATAAAATTGTTTTGAAATAAGACAATTATAGGACAATTTCATTTCTTCGGGTATACCATAAAATGAAAAAAAAAAAATAAGTTATTTCGATTGTATGTATCTTACTCATGTGCTTATTATTTGTAATTTTCTTAGGTTTTATTGATAAAAATAATCGAGAATTCATTTAATATTGTTGTCCTTTGTGGTTTAAATACATCCATGAATCTACTTGAAAGAACATACTAAAATCGAACTTCATCATAATATACAATATCAATTTTATAAGTGACCATCATTAAATAGTATTTATTGAGTGATAAAATTGAGTGTTAATATAAGATATTTTGTTAATAAAAGATATTCAACTGTTGTCCTTAATAATTTTATTTTATGTATTATTATTTTTTTTTCCAGATAATTTATATTTATGATTATTATTCTAGTTGTTCTTGTTGTTAATGTTCATATAAGATTGTGAAATAATGAAGATAAATAATAAATAATTAAAATTAGTTTTGTGTTTAAATTTTGTTTTTGTTAACACTGATAAAGAATTTAAAACATATAAAATTAAAAAAAAAAAAAAAAAAAAACAAAAATAAAAAAAAAAAAAATTATGAAATGTAATTTTGAAAAAGATTTACGTGGCTGACATACATTAGAAAACTTTCAAAATAAAGAAAAATATTTGATATATGAGATAAATCGATATTCCTTTTCCTTGTATGAGATATTTTATGCCTTATCTCATGAGAAAAATAATATATCTATATAGCGTATTACAGCTATAACGAAAAAAAAAAAAAAAGGATAATGATAATGATAATTTAAAAACTTGGTTTTTTGTTTTTGTTTGTTTTTTTCTAAAATTTAAAATCATTTTGAAATGAAAAATAGATTTTTACAAAAAAGTTACAAAATCATTATTAGTCATATATGTACATATGTATACGTGTTTTTTTTCTTTTGTTTTTAAATTTTTCTCATTTTGTCTAATGTTTCTCCAGAGTCATATTTATATGTATGTAGGTAGAAAAAATATTCAATAAATATTTTTAAAATAGTAAATTTATGGCTTTTAATGATATTTATTTTATGAAACAATTTTTTATTCGAAAAAAAGGATGAAGATATTAAAAAAAAAAAATGATAAACGTACATTTTTGAAAATTGACCAATTATTCAGTTGTTCCAAATATTTTTATGTTGTATATCGCTGCATGAGAATTAAATAATTTTTTTTTTCTCAGTACCTATCAATCTTTAGAGTTTCTATTAGGATTTAAGATAAATAAAAAAAAATTTATTATTTCCTCCTTTATTTTTAAATTTAGTATGTTTACACAAAAGATTAAAGAATTAATCAATTTTAATCCTTTTTAATCCGGAAATTAAATTTCCTATTATATTTACGTAAATATTCAAAATTTAGCAAGTAATATACCTTTCACCCTTTTCTTTTTTTTTTTTTTTTTTTTGTAATGAAGAATAATAAATTATCAGGATTAATTTTTATATGAAATTTAAATAATAAAAAAGATTTTTTTTTTTTTTGTGTGTATTGTTAAATACTTAATATTTCACTGTTGAAAAATATAATTATTAATGAATTTGTGGTTTGATGAATTATTTTAGTAAAAATAGAGTGTAATTATTATTTTCTTTGTATGTATGTGTAAAATTTTTATGTACGTATTTTATTTAAGAATTTAAAAAAATTAAAGATACTTTTTTTTAGTTTCTTTAATGATTTTTCTAGTTGATGTAATTTTTAAAACTTAAAAATATTTATAACGATATTAATTTCTTCTTCGTTATTTTATTCTGAAAAAAAAAAAAAACGAAATAAAAAATAAAGATTTTGTAGCAGAAAAAAAAATTAAGGTACAATATTTTTTTCTGTTCAAAAAATTTTCATAAAAAAAAATAAATCTTAGATAAAAATAAAAAAACAAATTTTAATTTATCTATTAAAATTTTAATTCATTCAAAAAGTATTTTTGTTATCAAATATCTCTCACCTTTAAAATTATATTTTCAGACTTTATAAATTAAATTTGTATAAATTATTTGAAAAAAAAAAAAAAAAAGATAATCTTATCCTTGTAAATTTCATAAAGAAAATTTTGATTGACGTTAAATGATGAGGTGTCAAAAAAAATTTTTTTAATTTTCAAAATTTCTTTTAAATTTAATTAAATGGAAAATGTTTTATAATACTTTTAGATCAAAGATAACAAAGATTATTTTTGTAAGTATAGCAAAAAAAAAATAATAAAGGATTGTCTTTTAGATGAAAAATTCAATTTGATAAAGAATAGACGATAGATGTTTTAAAAGAAACGATAAAGGATTTAGATAAATTTATGTATAAGGAATATTTTATATGAAATTAAAAAAAGAAAAAAAAAAACATTATTTTTGATCTTGTCTTCTGTGAATAATGAGAAAATATTTTTTCTCTAGAGAAAGTGTTTCAATTTAATTATAAATATTTTTAATTTAATAATTGTCAGATACTTTAAGAAAGTGTATTTGAGAAGAAAGTAACAAATTAAAAGATTACAGTCACGTTTTAATTTGAAGAAAACAAAAATATGAACATATTTAATGAGAACTTTTTATTTTGTATCCTTTTTTTATATAACTAAAATGATAAGGACATTTTATTTTACAAAATGTACAAAATATTATTTCAATTCAAGGGATGAGATGCTAATGTTAAATTCATCATCATAAAGTAAATAAAGAATTCAAGGGAAATAAATTTTTTTTTTTTGTATCCTTTCTTCAGGTGTAACCTTTTAAATTTGTGTAAATAAAAGTATAGATCCCTGATTTATTTCAATAGGTTTAAAAAGGTCTATAAGATTTGGTATTGATTCTTTTATGTAGCAAAAAAGATATAAATGCGAATAACATACTTAACTTTTACCTAAAGGCAGTAACGTTTTTGTGGAAGAAAAGGATTTTATTTTTTTTTTCCTTTTCCTTTGCAGATCCCTGAAATTTTACCCTTTTTTCGATAAAGTGTTGTGAGAATATTTCGTAAATTTTCTTTTATTTGAAGTGATTTTATAACTCATTTATTTCTTAAATGCAAAAAATACAAATTATAATGGAAAATTTTGAATTTTTTTATTGAGAAAAAAAAAATTAGATAATATCTAAGTTTTTGAAAAAAACAATAGAAAATTTATTCAAAGTAAGTAAAATTTTCGTCAATAGGTTAAAAATTACTAAAAAAGTTTGCTATTTAGTGAAAAAATAAACTTTTTAAAATTTTTCAAGTAATCAGTATTGAAAAAAAAAAAAAAAACTTCATCGATCTAACATTAAAATTCTTGATATATCGCACATAATATCTAATTTTGTTGATTTTAATTTTATTTAACTTTAGAACTGATTTTATTGATTTTCAGATTAACAACGTCTGATGTCATCAGATAAAAAGTGAACAAATAGAAATAGAAAAATATATAAATAAATTCTACTTTCTTATATAATTTTTTTTTTTTTTTTGTAATAAGTTTAAGAAAGTTTATCAAATGTAAAATGAGAATCTTACGTTCTTTTTAATTTCTCTTGATATCTTAAGATGGTTTAGTTTGTAATACTTTTGAAGACAAAATAAAAAAAATTTCAGAAAAATACGAAACAAAGGAAGATGCTTCTGACAAATAAAATGAAAAAAAAAAACTTACTCTCCAGGTAATAATAAGTTAAACAAAAACTTTAAAAGGAAATGAAATAGAAAATGAAAAGAAACGTTATTTTGGATGAAGAAAAGAGTAGTTTTAGTTAAGATAGTGGTTGAAAATAAATATTGACAAAAATTGTTTTTTTAAGAATAAAAAAAATATAATAGTCTATACCTAAAGTTTACTGTTCTCATTTCAAAAGAATTTTAGATTTCTAGAGATTTCATTAAAAAAAAATTAAATTTATTTGCTAAACTCATTGAAATTCATCGATTTTCTTATAATATTCTTTTCTTAATTCGATATTCTTATAATATTCTGAATCAAGAAATAGAGATTTTGTTTGTTTTTCTTTTTTAATTTGAAACCTTGAAAATCACCATACTTTTTTTTTAATGGATTTTTTTTAAATATTTTTATAATTTTAAAAAAAAAATTCTACTTTGTTAAGAATCATATATTTTTAATATGAGGTAAATAGTATCTCGTAGAAGTATCACACAAATCTTTTGAATTTTAAATTTCCTATCTTGCTGAAAAAGACATTTTGCAATTCAAAATGATGACATTGAAAATATTTGTGAATTACATACCACAAAGACCATAATTGATATTATCAATACTTTTCGAAAAACAAAAAGACATAAATTACTTTGGTGCTTATTATTTTAATCACATAGAACAGATCTAAATAAAACCATACAATGACTTATATCCTCTTTTTTTTTTCATCTTATCTAAGACATAATATAAGAAACAATAGAGTAATTGTATTTCTGTGGAAAACAAATGTTCTATAGTAAACAGGTAGAATAAGACAAAAGTGAGATTTAAAAGTGCTCATCAACATTTCCTTTATTATTTTTCTCTGTACAAGTTTTTTGTATCAAACAAATAAAAGTGCAAAAAAAAAAAACATTTTTTTTGTTGACATTATAAAAATTCGTCATCAAGGAAATGATTTTTATGAACAAAAAAAGAAAAATATGTTTTTAGACAGTTTTTTAGTCTTTTGTGTTGTCATGATTGGAAAAAAAAATTTTGTTTTAAAAAAGATAAATTAAATTTTGATGATCAATTCAAGTTAGAATAAAATAAAAAAAAGAAGTTCCAGTGCGCAATACGAAAAGAGAAGATTTTTAAAAAAAGTCCTTGTAGGACTAAAAAACATTTTTCATGATTTTTAAAAGTCGAAACTGAGATACGTACATACATATGTATGTATTGTCTTTTATGGCAAGCTTTGAAAAGCTATATATTAAAAACTATTAATCGTATTGCAAAAATCCTTTACGGATTTGAAATCAAAAGGTTCCATGTTATAATTTCCAATCCCTAAACACAAAATCAATTTTCGTGAAAAATGTAAAAGCATTGACAGAATTCTTTTGCAGTCCTTGTACTTTCATTATTTCAAATTATTTGAATAGAAATTGAAGCTATATGTACAAATACATACATACATTTATGTATATACAAAATTTAACATAAAGATATTTTGATGAAAAAGTTTTAATTCTTTTATTTAATTTCATTTTTTTTCCATTTTTATTAATTAATTAATATAAGTAAAAAATATATATCGAGACTTATTAAAAGAATCAATTGGTATTTATTATATTATAAGTATAAAAAGTAAATTACTTTGGATTATATTTCAAATTTGAATGACTATAAGAATATTTAACTGTTTTAATACTTTGATGAATTCTCTTAAGAAATCTATACAAATAAATTCCTTTTTCATTTTGTTTTATTTTTGATGATTAAAAAAAGTTTCTTGAAAAATTAAATTAAAAGTCTAGAAGAATGACCATTATAGAACTTTTTGAAATTTTGAAGTGGAATTAAATAAGTTCGATTTATTAATTAAATAAATATACTAAAAATTATACTTGTATAATCTTATATTATATCTATCTTTTATCTTTATTTAACTAACAACATATTAAAACAGTATTCAAATCGATATTTTAATTACAATATAATATTTTGAAAATTAACAAAAGTTATTTATAGCTTGCGGCTGTAATATTCATAGTCTGACAAAATGGTAAGAATTCTACTTTGTGGCTTTTATCTTTTGAGTTTTAGATCGAATACCTGAAAAAAAAAATTAAGATATTATTATTATTTGTTTGTTTGTTTGTTAAAAATATTTTTATTTTCAAATTTTGTAAATTTACAAAGTTTATTTTAACTAAATTTGATGTTGTCTCCGGTACAAAATTCTTCTTTTTAATTTCTGCTTTTTCTTCTTAAAAACTTTGATCATCGTTTGAAGTTTCTATTTTTTTCAATTCCTCTTATTCTACGATTTTTATAAAAAAAAATTGAAAATCTGATAAAAATTCTTGGAAAAAAATACACTTGCTGTAATGTGAATTTTACTACAACAAAGATGGAATATAGCAAAATTTTTTCAAAAACTTAAAGGAGATGGTCTATATCTAAAATATGAACAACTCTGTCTAGAAATCTCATCAGTATACTTTAGAACAAAGGTAGTCAGCATAAATACCATACGTCTTCATCTACAATTGCCATTATCCTCAAACTCAGTTGGTTTCCACCATACCGGTCTAGACAATCAAATCATTTGTTTGTAACATTTTTTAAAAATTTTTTTTATTTATTTTGTTGTCCTTATTTTTTTTTACCTTAGTTCTTGTATCCTTGTAAACATCGTTTTAATATAAATTTAATATTCACTTTGTGTTCCGTTAAATATTATCAACGGTGACAAATCTTTTTTATTTTTGTTTCTATTTTATTTCTTATTTTTCTACTTTTATAATTGATGTTACTTTAGAAAGTCATAAAATTATTGGTTCATTGAATTTCAATAAATTTCAAAATTATTTTCAGGATAAAGATTTCGAAATAAATTATTATCAAAGTTATGCTTATTAGAGCGTAAATTTAAATATATAGTATTGTTTTGTTTTTTTAGTTAAAATATGTTTCATTATTTTTATGTTTTAAATATAATTTTGATTTTCTTAAAAATAGAAAAATTCATTTCGAAATTGTTTTGTAATATAAGTTTATAATCCTTTAAAATAATATCCTTCGTAAAAGAAAATATGTAAAGAATAAAAAGCACTATTGTTTATCGCATATTTAAAATTAATAATGAAACAGAAAATATATTTTTCTTAAAATAAGTTTTTTTATAAAATAAACAAAAAAAAAAAAAAAAATAAGGACCTGAAAAAGTACAAAAATTCAAAGTCAAATTTCAAAATGGTTAAAAGTCATTTCAAAATATTTTCGGTAATAAAATATTTTATAGGGTAATTTGTATTATGGTAAAAGATATGTTTATTTCACAGTTTCGATAAAAATAGATATTTTAAAAATGTATAAAAACAATAACATAAGCTAAGTAATGTACAAATTATTCAAAAACATATATAGAAAGTGTGTATAATGTACTTTTTAAAATATAAAAAAAACACTTTTTGATTTATTGAAATTTTAAAATAAAAAATGATTTCGTTTCCTACATATAACAAATTATTTATTTTAAAAATAAATATTCTAATAAAAAAATAAAGTAATTGAAAATAAAATAAATCAAAATTTCTGTACAATATAAACAAACTTAGGGTTAAACTAAAATGAATAAAATAAAAAACACAGAAAAAAAAATGTAAAAAGGAAGGAAAAAAACTAGTATATGTGTTTTTTTCATCCCAGTTGAAAAACTAAAAAGATCTCTCTGAAAAAGGCATACAAGAGTTCTTCCATTTTAATAACAAAAAAGACCTTCTAAAAATGTTTTTGTGAGGTATTATTATTATTACTCGTGAAAATTAAATACAATAGATTAATTGTGAAACCGGAACGATGATTCATTGTGTTTTTATATAGTGAAATGAAAGGATGTGTTTTGTTTCATGTTTATATTCAAAAATCAGGTGATTATAAATAATTTTAACAAATATTTTACTAATTAATTTTATTTGTTTATATTGTATTAATTCAATAGACTTCAAAAAATCTTTATTGTCAATTTTTAACTTTTTTTCTTTCCGTTTTTTATAGATGCATTTGAGTATGCGCAATATCAACAAAAAATTAAAAGAGGCCTTAAAACAGCAAAAAGTAAATTCTATTGTAATTGAAAATGAGTTAGTATGGAAAACAACTCGATTATATCTTCCAAAATCATTCTTTCAAAAGGTCCTCGTTTTAATTCTCTCTTATCTCGCTAAAAAGACATAACTTTCATAGGACATGCATATTGAAAAAAACAACGTCCATAACAACGGAGAAGAAGATCTAATATAACACTGAGAAAACACTCAAAAATGTTTTTTGGGAGAACTCTTTTTCCAAATGGGATATAACATACTTTTAAATTTTTAACAAACAAAAAAATATACAAGAATTTCGTAATATTTATACAAACGAGAAGAAAAATTTTATTTTCGTATGAATTTATGATTATACATATTTATTTATTTTTTTTTTTTTTAACTAAAAAAAAAGAAACAAAATTAGGTAAAAAAATGTTCATTTCATAAATTTTTATTATACATATATTCAGGAACCTTTATATGTATATAAAAAAAAACAGCTAAACAAAAATAATTCAAATGTTTATGGGAAATGATTTCAAAATGAAAACAATAAAATGTTTGTAATGTTTATTAAATAATGGAAAGGAAGAAATAAAAAGGATATATAAGGGAATTTAAAAAATTTCACAAACAATTGAGCTCAAATTGGATAAAAATAATTGAAATATATTTAGTTATGATTTGATTTTTATAAGTATATATTAGTTTTTTTTTTTGATTTACTTGGAGTTTCAGGTTCTTACACTGTTTAAAATCGTGTAGAATCTTTGTTTTTTTTAAATAAAAGTTACAACATAAGACATTGAAATTTATCAAAAGATATTTTCATAGCAATAGTTATTTACCGGAAACTTATCAATCGACACCTTGTGCTAGTACCATTTAATGTGTATAGTAGCGGGTTCTAATTAATTGATTTTTTTTTCATGCTTTAAAATTTCAATAGGTTTTTCATTTTTCATTTGAATCTATTGTTTAGCTATATCTATCTGTGGATGTTCTTTTCAAAATAATAGTGTTAGATTTTACTCAAATTCTATTAACTAAATTAAAGGAAATATAGAAAAAAAAACTGTAGTTGTTCAACATAATTTTAAATAATATGATAAAAAAATATTATTATATCATACTAATTAGCTTTACAAATTCTATAAAATAAATTAACACCCCAATTAAATTTTCCATTATGAAAAATTTTAAATAAGTTTCGTCTACATATTTATATTTTGCTGTTTTTATGTCAAAGTTTTTTGCATATATATTTTTGTTTTATTTATTTCGTAATTTGAATTTTCTCCAATAGAAAAAAAAAACAAAAATAATGTATAGAAATAGGCAATGAAATTATGTAATAAAAATTTATTATTTTACATGCATTTTTTACATGACTTTTTTCAATGTTTCGTTTAAATGAAAATAGTATATGTAATTTATTAAATACACATAATACATTTTTTTTTTTTCAATGAAAAAAGTATATTATTTGGCTTATTATATTTTTTAATGAGTATCGTTATGAATGAATGAAACAGGAGAGCTAATTGAAAAAAAAATCATTGAATTATATACATCTAAATTTTATTTTTTCATTTGTTTTCAAGTTATTATTATTATTTTTTTCAAAATGAATTCCATGAATAATTTTTGAATTTTAAATTAGAATTTACACATCACAAAATATACCTTTAAAAAATATTAAATTTTAACTAAAATTTTTACAATGAATGCTTGTATGATGATGATAAGGATGTATTATTTAATAAATATTATATCACAAAATTTAGTTATCCTTATGTACATAACATTTCTAATATAATAATTCAAAATTTTAAATACATACATATATCCTATCTTCTTATTCACATTCATAATATTATTTTCAGTATATAAAATGTATCATCTTCATAATTCAATTATGTTTCACAAGAAGCATCATCTTTTGTAGCCACATAACTATATTTATATTTATAATATGAAATTACAATATAGTATTTGTGTAAATTCAATGTTTCATATGCAAAATTTAAGTATATTTTTAATGAAAAATGATATTCTTTAACATTGAAATTGTGTATGTTGTTGTTTAATTTCAAAATGATGTATTGTGTATGTACGTGAACAAATATCTAGATATTATCTAAATCGGTCAAGAAAATAGAAAACATGACTTACAAAATTATTTTATTGTATTATTGGTTGAACTGTATTTATTCATGAATTGTAAAAAAGAATTAAAATTCTCTAAAGTTCTGAATAACTTTCATATTTAATTTTAAATATTTTTCTTTAAGTATCCTTACTCAAAAAATGGGAGAAAAAAGTATTTTCTCAGCTCTATATAGGAAATGAATTTTCTGTGAATTTCTATAGAAAATATGTAAGCTAAAAAATTTATGAATGAATTAAAATTTTAGTTTGTATTAGAAAATTTTTTGTTTTACCTTTTATATTTTTTGAAGTGATAGATGTGTAGCTAGAAATTTTGTTTTTTAAATATTTTTTATTAAAATATTTCAAACAAATTTAACTTTGAAATGTATTTAAAAATTCAACATAGAATAAAGATTAATAGAAAAATAAAATCTCGTGTATAGATATATGAACCATATTATAGTTATTGTTGATTTTTTATTTTGTCTTATTTTTACGTGGCTTTTGATGAAAATATTTTGAAGGATAAAAATTTTGTTGAAAAATAAAATTCAAACTGAAACAATGAAATATCTGATAATCGTATAAACAAAAAAACAAAACACATAAAAAAAAATTTCTTTTGTTTTATTTTTATCATTGTATTGTTCACTACTACTTACATGTGAATTAAAAAATTTAGATGCATTGATGCGTTTTATCAAAAAAAACTAACAGATAATCAACCACAAAAAAAAAAGAACAAGCAAAATTCTTTTGTGAAATAGTTTTTTATTTTTTCTTTTGTTGTTTCATATTTTTCAATCAATAAAATATATGTACCTACAAATGTATGTTCCGTATATTCAACATATAAATTTTTTAAATTTTTCAAAAAGTTTTTTTACATTAAACCACACTTCCTAGAAGCTTTTGGATCTACGAAATATTGTAAAGTAGGAATAAAAATGGCAAAAAAAAACAAGGGTTTTTTTTTACTATATTTTCGTGCTTCAAACATACATACATATGTAAGTCATCTTTTTTTTTTAATACTTTATTTTTAACTTTTATAGTAAAAAATCAATATTTTTTAATGTATTTTCATTTATTTGTTCGTTTATGTATTTAGTATGTTTTTTTATTTTTTCATTATTTTTTTTTCAAATTTTTGAATGTAGGAAAGCAGAGGATTGATAATAATTTACCTTGGCATTTAGTTGTAAATTTTGAACAAAATAATTTTTTTTTTTTTCATAAAAAACAATAATCATATTTTCAAGCATAATCAGTCAATTGTAAAGCCGATTATACATTTTTTTTTGTTCAATTTTTGTTTCAATTTTGTTCATGTGAAATTATTAATTTAATGCTGAAAAAAATTACACACAATGTAATCTATATGTAATTTAAACAACAACAAAAAAAAAATATCCATTTTGATGCTTTATTAGGCACAAACATTCATATTTTATTTATTCGATTTTAGCGTATTTTGTTCGAGTATGTATAATATTTGGTTTGGGAATTTTTGCAATAAAGAAATATCTATTTCGTTACATAATATTAATGGATGAAAAAATCAAAATTTTTTTGTATAAATGTATTTCGAATATAATGCACATGCTTCAATATTTTCAAATATTATTTACAATTTTCACAAAATAAATGTGAGATATTTTGTAAATTCATAGTTTTCAATTAATTCAAATAAGTTTATTATTTATGTATTTTTGAGAAAGATATTTTGTTAAAAAGAATAATTTCAATAATTTTATTAAAATTAAAAGAATACAAATTTAGAAATATCCTTTTTCAATACATGAAAGTTAGAAATTTAAAATATTTAAAAAATTCAAATTTTACTGTACACTAGAAAGTTTTTTGAAATACTTGAAAGGAATAGATTTTGTTGTATTTCCTAGAAAATTAATATGTATAACAAAAAAAAAAAAAAAAAAAACAAAAAAGAAAAAAAAAAGCAATCGTTGTATACTCACACAAAATTGCAAATATTATGAAAATTTTGTAACTTACAAATTTTATGGAATTCAATTGAGAGATATGTAAGGTAAAACATTTAGTCTTCGGAATCCTACTCAAAAAAATGTTTCAAATTTTTGTGGCAACTTACTGTGCTAAATTTAAAAAAAAAAAGTTTAAGAAAAGCTGTAGCCATACTTTTTTGGTATTTTGAATGAAATTTATTGAAAATTTAATTTACCAATTTAATAATTTTAATTCTTTTTACTCCTTCTTTTTCATGTAGTCTCATAAAATAACATTTTCATCTATCATAATATTTACTTTTTGTCAAATATTCGTGTCAATAATTAACAGTTAATGCGAAAGTCATATATGTACATATGTATTTCTTAAGCGTGTCAAACACTGAATAGTTTACCCTATGTGTAGTAATACACATGTCCTAGAAATTAATATTATATTATTTTATATGTGATACGTTGGATTAAAATTATTTCAAAATAATATTATGATTTTGTAATATAAATATTCTACCTTAAAATACATGAAAATATAGAGCAATTGTAATTTATTCTACGTAATGTAAAACGTCCATTTTATACAGGATTTTTTTATATGCTAAGAGCAATCTTATCATATACGTAAAGCTCATGAAATATAACAAAAATAAAACAAATTTTAATTTTAGATAAATAGGAGTATTTTTTGTAAATGTCAGTATTATCATATTTTAATCCTTTTAAACTGGATATTATATTTTGTACATGTAAGTTTAAATAGTCGCAATCCTTAAATTCAATTTAATGTATTTTAGCATTTGAATTTAATCTTTTTTAATATAATGTGATATTAGTGTACTTTCGTTTTTTTTTTTTTTTCATAAAAGGATATATGTATGTATGTAATTGTTTAGAGAATTTTTAAAAAACAAAAACTTTTTATGTTAAATTTTACAAAATACTAAGTAAGAAAGTTTTGAATAATATCAAAAAAATAAAAATGTCTACGTTCAGTTTTCCATAAGATACATATTATATATATGTACCATATATGTATATATGCATATGTATTCTAAAAGAAAAACCAAAATTGATAAACATACTAAAAGTTTCCATTGTATTTCATTGATTAATTTAAAAGTTCACTCTAAAGCACATTTAACATATGTATACTCGTACATACATATGTACATATTTTCTCATAGTTCGTTTGTCAATTATATCTTTTATTGCAAATGTGTGTATTCGTTATGTATAATATGTAAACCTTTAAAGTATCCTTCAAGCTATTCAGTTGTCATTTCATTGAGTGCATTGATTGTAAAGTGTTGAATTGATGTCCAATTGATATTGACTAGAAAAAAAAGAACAGAAAAAAAATGTGGTTTTATCAGATGGAGAGGAAATACAAAAATTTTAAAAGATAAGTTTTTTTCGAATATGTTTTCATTTCAATGGAAGATAAAAGTTTGAACTTATGAAAATCATTTAGCTAATTTTTTGTGATTCAAAATTTGTTTTTTTTTTTTAAATTTTCGTGAAACAAATAAATTTTTAAAATTTTTCTAATCTGCCGAAACATCCTTACCACACAATCATGCCATAGAAAATTTCCAGGATAACTCATACTGTGTAATTTTTAAAAAATTAATTTTACTTTTTCCACATTCAGTCTTACAAGGAAAATTTTTGTTTAAAATAAAGTATATTATAATACACATACGTACATATACGTATGTAGGTACGTGTAATACACATATTAGCATATTTATAGTACAAATATGAGTATGTCATAATTTATTATTCATTGGCTTTTAAAATTATTCTACATTATTCATATACAAACGCTAATACTAATATCTTCTCCATCAATTGATCAATAATAGTTATCATTTGTGGTACAAACATATTATTCCATTTATCTAACTTTAAATTGGTATTTTGCATATTTTTCATATATTTATTCACATTTCATTTTGATAATGTTATCATATATTGAAGTTTGTCATTCTAAAAGTTTCACATTTCATATGAATTGTTATTTGAAATGAAATGATACTTTTGAAATGATTCGCTTGTTAAAAATTATGTTTATTCAATGAATGTGAAATATTGGTGATGATATGCGTTAAAAAAATGTATTATATATTATATACTTATGTGTGAAGCACAAAAAAAAAAAGTATCTATAATACAAACTCCATGTAAGATATAGTAAGCTAAAAAAAAAAAACTTAAAAACTATGAGTAAGAATAATACATAAAACTTAAAACATATGTGAACATAGAAAATGTATTCGAAATTGTAATCTTTTGAGATTATCATAAACGACTTGACAATACCGCAATAAGATTTTGTTATTCAACGAAAGTTAAAAGGATCAAAGCAGGATTATAATGGTTTTATTTGGGATTTTTCATTCTTTGAAAACGAATAAAGTAAAGAAGTTGCGTATCTTTTGTTTTTATTTTTTATTTTTTTTTTATTTCTTGATATTTTTTTTTATAATGTGAACATTTTTTTTTTTTAAGAAATAAGTAATCAGATAAAAAATACCATCGTGTAAAGTTTTTCGAAAAAGAAAAAATTACATTTAATTAAGCTTAAAAAAAAGACTCATGTAACTGATAATTCTCAAAATCTAAATCATCTTTTCTCGGAAAAATTTCCTGCACTTGATTGATACAATCATCAAAAGAACAAAAAAAAAAATGTTTAAATGTGTGGAACAACGACGTCCTTAGGGTGCGTGAAGAAAAAAAAGGTAAAATTTGTAATCTAATATTATTGCGTTGTTGCTTTTGATTTTTAAACGAAAAAAAAAAAAAAAGAGTAAAAGTTAAACATTAACTACAAAAATGTTTTTTCATTTATATTTAAATTTTCAGGGCATAAAATTTTATTCATTTTGTTGTATAATTTTTTTATTCTATGATGTTCCGGTTAACAAGATGAAAGTTTAATTGTATTAATAAACTTAAAAATTACTGGACCATAAAGTTCGAATTATTTTTGTTAAAGCTCATGAATTTTTTTCTCTTTATTCTCTTTTTTTTTTCACATTTTATTTTCATGTTACACTCCATATAGCATGATAAAACTTGACACGATGTATGTATTTAAATCAAGGTCAAGGATTACGTTAATTTTTCCTGCGTAAAATAGTATTTAATATACGGTAAGCTTCATAAAATGCAAAATTATATTTAAAAATTTGTTTAAAATCTAGAAATAATTTTTATTTGAGTGAACAAAAGTTAATTTTGTTACTTCTTTCCTCTTTTGTTTTTTTTTTTGTATCTAACATAAAATTGATAGTTTTTAAAAAAAGAAATCATAATTCAGGTACTTATACTTAATATAGGAATGATAATATTTTGTAAAATATGTTAAAATCCTATGAAATCTATTTTATATTCAACTTTTGTAAGTTATTTATGAGAAATTTGATTATTATCACGAAATTTTGAAAAGTTAAAAACATCTGTGACAATTGTTGACACAATATAAATATATTTTTATATGTTTGGAAAATGTATCTACAAAAAATGATAAAAGGTTGATTTTAATTCAGTTTTTATGTAATAAGTATTATAGAATCCTTCTTCGTCAGATTTATATTATGTATATGAATAATATGGTACATAATAATTTAAGATTTATGTACGAATAATTTTAAATAGTGATTTCGACTACATACATATATTTATTTTTTTTTATACATGTATGTTGGAGTCTATAATTGAGATGATAAATTATTATTAAATTGCAGTGAAATCACGATAAAAGAATGGCAGAAAGTAGAAAATAATAATAATAATAATTCAAATAAAATAATAAAAACAATATAAAAACAAACAAATAGAGGAATAAAATTTCATATGAATCTTAGAAGTATCTATGCAAGTATGTACGATAGAATCGAAAAAAAGTAAATTAATAAGACAGACAATTGAAAGAAAAGAAAATTCTGCTACAGCAAAAATGTTTCGGTTTTTTTCTATCTTTTTATTTTTAATTTCTTTAAATGAGGAAGTTTTTTAAATAGTTGCATATTCTTCAAAGAAATAAAACAGAAGAATTATAAAAAATTAAAAGAAATAAAATAAATTTATTTTATTATATTTCACGTTCAAAAAACCAGAAAAAAAAAAAGCTGTTTAACCATAAAGATACTTGAAGCCACTTAAAGTATAGATACAATAATATGTACCACATAAAAAAAATAAGATATGAAAAATATTTTTTTTTTTTAAATATTCCTAGATAGTACATATACATATGTATACCATATACAACTTGTACATGTATGTACTTTTATTTTTCATAAAAGATAGTTTTCAGTAGATACTTTATATGTGTTTAGAACGAATAATTTTTAATGTATACATTTAAAAAAATTTTTAAAAGTTGGACTAACAACACTAAAGAAAAAAAAAATTAAAGTTTTACAAAAAAAAAAAAAAAAAAAAATTAGGAGAAATTATTTTTCAATACAAAATTGTTGCATAATAAATTATTTCTATTTTAAAACTTTAACTATTTCAATAAATATATGTATGTAGTAGTAAATAAATTTTATCGATTACAAACAATTCAAAACGATTCAAAACTAAGAAATATTTTTTTCTATGAATAAGAAAATTTGTTTCACTTCATTTGAAAAATACCAAAATTTGTAGTAAAAATTACATACTGTATAAAAAATATTTCAAAAAAAAAAAAAAAGTAAATATATACTTATCTTTAATTTCAAGAAAACTAAAACTTATTTAAACAGAAATTTTTTTTTTTTTTTTTTTAAAGAAACAAGTAATTTTAAAAAGAAGAAAAATAGAAAAATTTCTATTTACTTTCAATTAAATGAATTTTTTTTCAGTCTAATGCATTTTAAAAACAAAATCAGGAAAATTATATTTTTCGTTTCCTGCTTTGTTTTTTTTTTTTCTACTATTATTTTATAGCATTCAATTTTTACAGATCATTAAGAAAATTTTCTCTAGAATTTCATTTTATAAAACAAAAAACTAAAAACATGCAAAAATGAATGCGAAAAAAAAAAATGTACATATATTCCAATGGATGAAGTTCATGTAATTTGAATGAAAATACAAAACGAAAACAAGTGAAATGTCAATTTTGTTTTTTTTTGTTTTTTTTTTTAAATTTTATTTTAAATACTATGAAATTTTTTGAAGTAGAAAGATTTAATGAAATTTATGGTATATGAAATTATGAGAGAAGAAAAAAAAATATTGTCGTTGAGAAATTTGTTATTTTTTGAAATGTATTTTCAGTTGAAAATACTTTTAAATTTTGGGAATAATTTGAATAATGAATTCTATGAATAATTTGTTAAAAAAATATATTACAACAATTAACTATCTGACTTTATTAATATAGATTATAAAAAAATATCACATATAGAATGCAATATTTTATCTCTTTATTATCTTTAGATGTTGTTGAAATATTCTTCAAGAGCTTTAAAGAATAATCTTTATGAAATATTTTCAATATTTTTATACACTTGAATTAACTTAACAAGTAACAGTTGTAGATTCATTTTGTAAAGTTTTATAACTCATTTTTTTTTTTTTTCGTAGGGCCATAAAGTTTTTATAGAGTTCTTTTAATATGGTATTTTTTTTTTTTTAAAGGACATATAACATAATTCATTATGAGTAAACTTGACACGGTTGATAAGATGAAACTTTCAATCAATTTTGAATAACTTAAAGAAATATGTGAATATTTTTCGCATATATCTAGAACATTCCAAGAGTTATAAGATGTTGGGGTATAAAAGTCATGCCTTATGCATTAGGAAAAAAATAGATACCACAATTCGCGTGATATATATGAAAAAAGAATTAGAGAAAACAAAGAAAAAATAATTTTTAATACATAAATTAACATTTATCCTTATAACAATAATTGCATAATTTCTTGTAATTATCACACATCAACAAAGTTTAATTAATTAATTGTTAAATGATACATAACTAATTGTTAAATCATATATAATTACTTTGAATGTTTGTTAAATTCAATATAATAACATTAGAATTATTGATATCATAATCATACATTGTAAGGAATGTCAAGAATGTTATCATAAATTGCCATTATAAGTGAACATCTTTATGTACAAATGAACATTATTATATATTTTGCATTATTGTACAATCTGCACAATATAAATACCTTTTCACTATCATAATCATAACAATTCAAGCAAGAGAATGATAAATATCATTGTGTGAAATATAAAATCTAGCCAAGCATGTAATGTGAATGATATTGTGTTTTTAATGAAAAAAATAAAAAGTAATAAAAAATTTATATAACTTTTGTTATATGTAGATACCGATAGATTTAGATTTTTTTCGTCGTTCTATATTTATACATACATAGGTATTACTGCTCATGTTCTTTAATAAGCAATTTTTCAAATTTTTTCTTTATTTTTTTTTGAAATTTTTTGTATATTTCGTTGACGATTTCCAATGGATTATTTCTGATTTCTGGTATACATATATTTTTGTTTCATAGTGTATGCCAAGTGAAAGTTAACGTCTTCTTGATGTACTTGGTGTAAAATTTTATCTTTTTTAGAAGCTTTTCATGTTATTTAGTTGCAAGATTGTTTTTTTCTTCACAATGGGCCTTCAAAACTACAAGTGGATTTACTTTCTGTTTAGCAAACAGCTTTAGATATTTAATCACCCAACCTAAGAGGTTCAATTTGACATACAGATTAGTAGTTTATTTTACTTTGAAGTAACTGAAAAACATGAAGAAAAACCTTTCCGGGGTAATGCTGTTAAACCATTGAGCTACCAAATGTTCTCAGCTACCACTTAATCATTGATGAAGAATACTCAAACCTCCTACAACTTTAAGGACGTCATTGCTTTTATTTTGATTTTGATTTTTTTTCTGATTTAACTCAGAAAAAAACCTATCAAGAAAAAATTATTGAAATAATTTTTTTCTGTAGAAAACATCAAACAGATTCATATTTTCCTCTCTCAAACAATTACAAAAAAAAAAAAAAACAATAATAAAAACAAGAAGAAGATCAATTTGTTAATTCTCATAATTATTTTGTATATAAGATTTGACCTCATAAAATCTTAATTTTTCTATAAAAATGGTATTTAGTGAAATTTTTTATGAAGAAAATTACACGACTATATTTATTTTTAATTCAACGTTCCATTTTCTACTTCATACATATTTATCTGTCTGTATATAAATAAGTGGTACAATAATGTGGTTTGTTTGATAATTACAAGGACTGGTGATATAGCTTTTATGAAAAATATATGGAATGAACTGTGCATGACCATGGAAAATTATAATTTTGTAATATTCTGCAATCATTTATATTTTATGAAAAAAAATAAAATTTGAAGAAAAAAAAAATATATATTTACGAGAAATATGAGAAAACTCTTACAGTTCTATATAGAACACATTAAGAATGTTTTTTGGCTAGCATCCAACTTGAAAAAGTAATTTTTTTTTTTTTTTTTACAATTTATTTATTTCACCTTTATGTTTTTTGTAAGAATTTTCGAAAGTGTTGTATTTATTATTATAACAATTTAAGAAAGAACATTTATTTAAAAAAAAAAAAAAAAAATTGTGAATGAAAATGGACAATGTCTTGTTTCTTTGTCTTTTGTGTGATGTGAAGATAAATTTTAAACACTTGACCTTTATATAAGAAAAGAACATTTTGTTTTTTATTTTATTATGTGTATTTCTTTTCAAAAATTACACAATTTTTATAAGATATAAGAATGCATTTATCTTATACGAAAAAAGGTTATAAATATCCTTATTTCAGAAAAGTTTTACGGAAAAGGAATAAAAAACAAATAATAAACTATGTTATTTATTTTAGGAAAAAAAAAAAAAAAAAGAAAACAAACTAATAAAGAACCAAATGAAAAATTTATTAACAAAATAACTAGATTCAGTTATAAATGTCCACTTGTGTGTTTCGATAATTTTTAAAATGTAATTAATTGCTTCCTTTTTTCTTTTTCTTTTTTTTTTTTTTTTGTTGGTTTTCCTTCTAATATAAATTTAAATTTTATTTTAGTTGATAAACTTTTATGAAGTTCTGTAAAAGTAAGATAAAGTTGATATATGTATATATTAAATATAGAATAAGTATTTTAAATGTTGTGTTTGTTTGCCGGTAAATATGTTTAACTTTTAGTTATAAAATATGATTTCCTTAAAAATACTTAAAAGTTATTTAATATTTAAATTGTCTGGAAATTACGAAATTTATGAGGTTTTTCTTTATTACACTACTTACGTTTTTTATGTGTTTATCCGATTTTTTGGAATTTTTTTTTCTTTTCAATGTTTTTTTTTAATAAAAAATAATAACGTTATTTGCAATTCAATTTATTTATCAAAAATTTGTACAAAAAACAAAAATCAATTATTATTACTTGCGTACATCTAATTTTACATAATTTTAAAATATTTTTTTTTCTTTCAAATTTTTGATATGATTGAGTGTGTGTAGAATTTTTAAATATATGAAAAAAAATTTCACAAAACAACAATATGTGTAAGCAAAGTTTCAAATATTTCGCGAAAATTTTTGTTTAAAAAACCACAAAAATAAATAATAAATATTTTATGGTATTATTGTGAATTGAGTTATGTACGCACACATTATGTGTTTTAGAATTATTTAATTTTTCAATTAATTAATTAATTTTTATGTTTATTGTTCATAATATTGTTCCAATATGATTAAATTTTCTTTAACCCTTTCACTTCCAAAAACATTTTCTTATAATTTTCGAATTTCTTACTACAAAACTCTTACTTCATAGGCTAAAGAAACGCATATTGTGAAAAAAAAAAAAAAATTTTATGTTGCCTAATTGTCCTGTTATATCCTGGGACAATACGTCCCAGTGGTGTTTGTTTTTGGCATAGGGAATCCCAGTGGGATTGAAATAAAAGACCAAAATTTTCATATTTCATATATGATGTCTTGTTTTATTATTTAATTTTTTTATTTTGCATGAAAACTGTTATATATGATAAGGCGTGAAACAAGGTGTACATAGCGGAACTCGGCATGATGAGCAAAGAAAGTAAGTTCTTTTTTCTTTTCCATTGAATGAACAGCGTGTAGAACATTGATCATTGTTCTAGATTTTTTCGATCTACGACCAACCCCGAGTAGTTTTCTTTTAAAACAAAAACAATAAAAATTTAACTAACTTAAAATTTTGCTTTATACTACGAATCTTGTAAGAAAAAAAAAAAAAATACTGAAAATAGTCAAATTTTGTTATTAAAGTAAAATATGACAATGAATTAGAATGTTAATATAAAATTAATTAATGATATCTCTTACTTTACAGTTCAAAACACAAAATTTACTCTTACTGGTATTACATATCAATGTACTTAATGAGTATATCTTACTTAATTTAATTGAAGATTAATCAACTGTATAATTATATGATTCTTGAGGGTGTATCAACATGGTACTTCAATTTATCTATACATCATAACTATGAATATTATTTACGGTACATTTACAAACAGTAAATATATTTTAATAATTCCATAATAAATTGATACTCAGACAACAGAATTATAACACAAAAATTGATTTGATTTTTTAATTTAATTATCAATTTGATTGTTGAATATTAAAATAGATAAAAGAAATTAAAGATACAATTATATATATATTATTCTGTAATCTGTCTAATACTTTCTAAATATGTCCTGTTTTTCAGTTCTATAGTTAAAATTATTTAAAACAAAATATACCAAAAAATGTAATAAACATACATATGTATGTATACATATGAGAGCAGATAAATTTAAATATTCGAGTATTATATAATTCGAAAGGATTGTTTTTCAAAATACAAGGGTAATAATTTTTATTTCAATTTATATGTATGTATATTTAATAATGTTGTATTGTGTTGTATTGTGTTGTATTACATGTGTTCTGTTGTTAAAATTTTTAAAACCTTATAAAACAATTATAAATATGTATTTTCATTTTTGGAATGGAGCCAGATTTTGTTTTTATTTTATATTATTTTCTCTGTTGTTTGTATTGTGATAACATGGCTCTTTAGAATGAAAAAAGATTTAACCTGACACTCATAAACTAATTATTCTTACATAAGAAATATCCTTTCATTATTGTATTTTTGATCATTTTTTTTCCTTTTGCTTATTTGTATCCTTTGAACTTATTTATTCAAATAAGATAGATTTATTAAAAAAGAAATACAATCTACAATATTAGGTTAAGAGTCAAGGCCTTAAATATGCGAAGAATTTGATTTCAGTAAGCCTGATTTAAGTAGGTCTACTCTCTGGCCAAAGCTGAGTCTGAACTCTGTTGTTTTGTCTGGCAAAGTCAGAAACTGTGGAACATATCCTGTGTTACTATGGAGTAAAAGCTCATAAAGGACTAAAGTATTTTGTTACAGATTTTGACCTCTCTGCTGACATCATGTCTTTGTTACCTAAAGCTTTTTCATAAGTTTAAGGATCAACAAATAAAGTCGGGTTTTCCGAAAATTTAAAAAAAAGTTCAGAGATTTTGGAAAGAAGATTCCTCTTTAAATGAAAAAAAAAAAAATAATTCACTGGTATATTTTTTAAAAATTATTTAAAATTTAATTATTTCACTTGTAAAAATTGTTTTTAATATATACATATATTTTTTTTATAAATTCCCGAATTAAATTTCATTAAAATTAATTTTTGATTATTTGTATTTTTGTGGTTTACTTGAAGCCTTTATAGTAAACTATTATTTTGACCAATACACTGTGTTTTTTTTTATATTAAAATAAAATATATGTTCTTTGGAAGACCATCTTTTATAATAATGCATAGTGAAATTTATAAATTTATTGCATTCACATTGGTTAAACAAGGTGTGTGTTATGGTGACGCAAATTAATTTTAGTAGCGGATTTTGTATATATTACGTATGTTGACTATGTTTATCCTGTGGGAATATTTTTTATGGTATCGTAAATCGAATTTATTTTTATCGTATATTTTTATTTTAATTAAAATTAAAACAAAAAATAAATGTTGCTTAAACTATTGAAATGCTTTTTAAAATTCAAATACTTAATTTCAAAATTTAGATATTGAATCGATAGAATTAAAGAGCTTTTCTTCCAGATCCTTTTTCAGATGCATTTGCATTCAGGTAGGTAACACATAGAAAACTTCTTGTTGGTACATTTTTATTTCAAATTTTTCAAATAGATGAGAAATTAAAGGATTATAAATTTAAATTTTGTGATATCATATCATTCATGTTATTTTTCTTTAATAATTTGAGCTTTAAATTAAAGTTACTTTGCTGAAAGAAATATTTTTACAATGTAAAATATTTTTCTAGAAGCTTGAATTTCATTTTAAATAAAAAAAACAACATTTTGTAGTAAAATATTAAAGTTTTTTATTTTTGTTTTTTTGCATTTCCCTTTAGGGAATTGTATATTTAGAAATTAACCTTTCATCATAACAATTTCATTTTTCATGTAATATATATTTCTTGGTCTACATAATGGAATTTATTTATCTACCTTCAGGCATTTTGAAATCCTTATTGTTATATGTTTTGATTTAATTTTCTATAGAGAAAAAAATGTTAGGGACAAAAAAATAACATTAAACTGGGTACAAACATACATACATATACATATATAAAAGTAATCTAAGCAACAGAAAATACAGGAAAAGGATAAATATTGAGAAAAAAATGACTTTACATAGAAAAAAGTTTTTAATGATAAAACTTTGTTTTTGAAACAATTTTTTTTTTATTATTGTTGTGATTCACCATTACTAGAATTCTATCAGAATCCCTTTTTTTTTATCATCTTAATATAGAATATCTTTTTTTTTTTATATTTTAAATATCCTACAAAAATATAGTTCTAATTTTTTTATTAACAATAGCATTTATAAGAATAAATAAAAATATTCTAACCAATTTAAAAAATAGAAGAAAAATAAAATTCCCTTTTAAAAAAAAATTTATTTCATACCATTGTTCCTATAGCTTTAGTATTATCTCAGCAACAAGTTATATTTAGTTACACATACTATAAATCATTGCATAAGCGTTAAATAATTTTCTACTTAAACCCCATGATAATAGTTATTCAGCTTTTTAATTAGACACAAAAGAACCATATTTATTGAGGAAAAAAAAAAAATGTTTTCAAGATTATAATTTTTTTAATTAAAATTCTTCCTATTATATTTTCGAGTTTTTTTTTTTTTAATCTCCGAGGACGAAGAATTAATGAGTTGTGCATCTCATAAAAAAAAAAATCTATCAACATTTTCATTTTCAGAAAATAATTGAATAAGAATTAAAAACATGCTATATTTTTTCTTTCTATTTTTAAGTTTTTTCTTTTATCCTTTTAAGCTATAACTACCATTAACAATAATATTCATCTACTCAGATGTGCACATGTGTGTGTACCTAGGTATGTATGTATATTCAATATTTAACTGAATAGTGTTTTGATTGAATATTCAATTTAAATTTTCTCTGATTTTCAAGGTTTTTCTACTTTTTTTTTAGCATATCGGTTTCATATTGATTTTCAACATTCTAAAATAATAAATCATTAGTTGCTGAATTGCAAAGTATGCATTTTTCTATAATAAAATGAAAAATATTTTTCACCTTTAGTTATAAAAGAATATGTATTTTTTTAAGGATATTTTGAAATACATATGTACATACTTGTACACATATCTTATTTAAAAAATAAAAAGTGAATGTCTTTTATTTTTTTTTTAAATAAAATTCAGTTTCAGTTTTTTGTTTTTAATTTGTGTAGCTTTGATATATACTCGTATGTTAATATACATTATGTATATGAAAATATATTATGTTCATAAGTAGCGATAACATGACGCATGGATTAACAAAAATAACACAACATTAAAATATAATGTATGATAATGATGTATAGAAAGAAGAAAAAAATTAAAAGTCAAGTTAAATCCTTTTGGTAGATTAAAACTCCTTGTTTATATGTTACATATGATAGTAAAAAGAAGAAGAAAAAAAAAACTCAAATAATCTGCTTTGTGATCTGATTTTTTTCCTGAAATTGTGAAAGACACTTTGAATTTGCCAAAAGGTAAAAATTCTATTATACATTTCGTGACACATGATATGTGTCCTTTATTTAAAGCTTGTTTGTTACAAGAAAATCAAGTTATGTATGTAGAGAAATCTTTTTTTTTTCTTGATAAGAAAATATTGACATTTTTTAATAACAGATAAAATAGCAAAAAAAAAAAAAGGGTAAGAAGAAAACAATATAATGGGTACTCAACTCTTTTTTCAAATGAAATTTTAAATCTTCAAGTATTTTTACTTAATTTAATTTCAAGAATAAGTTTATAAATTTTTATTTATTGCACAAAAATATTAAATACAATTAAGTATAGGTATAAAATTTTTATTTTGCTTTATTACAAATTATACAATCCTTATACAAATTATTTAGATTTTCTAATAGAGGATAATTTTGATCGAAATTGATATTGTTCAATTAAATTTTATTACTCAAAAGATCAGATTATACATATTATTTTCTATAAGTAAATGAATTTTATAAATTTTTATCTCAGCAATCATATTGAATACAATAATTTCATTCATAAATTAAAATATATGTATGTGTGTATTTTTATGTCTTCAAATGCAATTAATTCACATGAATAAATTTTATTACATGTTATATTTGAGATACCATATATTATTATACAATTGATTCAATTATTATTGCTATTTCAAAGGATATTTAATATTCTGAATATTTCTGCTAAAATAATTAATTTCATACAATTGTTCATTCTGTCATAAGATACATTCTATACAATACAAGAAGATTTAATCACAGTATTGATTGAAAATTCTACAGTTCAATTGAAAATTTATTTAACTCTTCTTGTATTTCATTTTTATTAGAATTTTTATTTTATTCAATTGTTCTTTAATAACCTTAAAAATTGCGAATAAAAGCTTTTGTAAATTGCTATTAAAAATTTCATTTAATTTGAAAAGGAAACAAAAAAGAAAAATTTTTTTTTTCTACTTTTAAGTAAGCTTTTTTAAATATTTTAATTTTGAAAATTTAACATGTAAGAAAATTTAAAAAAAAAAGCTAAACGAGAACCAAAAGAATAAAAAATTAAAGTCAAACAGAATGGACCAAATTACGTGTTATTTGTAAATTTTAAACAATCAGTAGATTACACTTATTCTTTTTGTTTTTTTCGTTTTTTTTTTTTTAAGATTCTTTTTCGTAATTTTCTTTCAATTCTTATGATAATGAATATAACGTGACATGTAAAAAAAAAAATTTATTTATTCTAAAAAAAAACAAAAAAACAAAAAAAAATTATATGCTTGAAAAACTTTTAGTTTAAGTAAATTATGTTAAACAAATTTTCTAAATTTTGTTTAAAAAAAAAAAAAAGGAAAAAGAAGACAAATTGAATTTATGGTAAACATTTTTATTTTAAAAATCTACAAACTCATGCAAAAGCTATAATTTTTTTTTTTTTCATTTTTCTTTCTCTTTGTTAGAAACTAGATAGAAAAAATCTTTTTACCTGGAAGAATTTGAATAATTAAATAACGTGTCATCATCCAAGATAAAAAAAAAAAAATTTGTGTAAAGTTTACAAACAAAAATAAAATAAACAAAAGAGTGTAAAACATATTTTATGAAAAAAAAATATGTAAAAAAAAATAAATTTTGTGTTTTCTATTTTATTTTCTCTACATTGAAGAAATATTAAAATAAAATGAAGTTTTTATTGAATTTTCTTTATTTTTAAATGAATTTTCGCTTTTTTTTAGATCACGCCAAAATTGTGAAAAAAAATTTAGCTACATAACTTATTTAAATGACAACGTATTGAAATTTAAAAAAAAAAAAATTTCCAATTCGAATGTTGTTCATAATTTAAAAAATCCTTTTAGAAACTAAATATTTTAATTTCTTTAATTTTAAATTAAATTCTTTCACTCTATTTCAGATGTGTTAATTTTTTAAGAAAAGATTTTTTTTATTTCCAAATGGCAGACTTAAAACTGAATTCATATTTTCAAATCAATTATCATTGTTATACTGAGATAATTTACGTCATGTTCTTGTATCTATTCAATTTATGATGTAAATTAAAAATTTCCGGTCATTTAACAATAATTACAACACGTACGTAGAACATGTGTTTTTAACGTCTGTTTTTTTTTTTATTCGACGATTAAATTTGAAAAGAGATAGCGAATCGCAAGAAGAAATAGGTTGAAATTCTTTTAATATTTGAAAAGTTGAAAATTTTTGATTAATATTCTAACGCACAGTGAAATTTCTATTTAAAAAAAAAAAAATAATATTTCCACTCAAGTAATCTAATTGAATTAAAAATATATTAATTGCATTTTGTGTAAAATTACTTATACCAAAATTATTTCAGAGAATAAGAATGAATAAATGAGAAACGTTAATTATGAATTTTCATTAGTGCATTTAATTTGAAAATTTTATTAATTTTTATTCATGAATTTTATAAAATGTAAGTAGAACGATCTAATTTTCTATACAAAAGAGTATTAAGTATTTTATGAAGTATCAATAAAATTTTAAGGTTAATTACTTTACATACATTGACAAAAATATAATGTTAATTTTTTTTTTAATATTTCATACAGACATTTTTTTTTGACTCATTCTGTTATTGTATAAAATTTATTAATTTATATTTCAAACAAATTCACAAAAAAATATCTTATAAAAATATATATTTTTTTTATACAACAACAACAACAGCAAAGTTGTCGTATGTATGTAGAAAATATAAGTTAAAAAAAAAATTGACAAAATTTGTGGTAGTTCATGTTTTTTAATCTTGTAACTGAAAAATTATTGATATGGTGTAATGATGCTCAATCAACTAGATCAATTACTTGATTTTTTTTTTCACAATTAAAATAAAAAGGTAAAAAAATCAAATTCCATTTAAACTGATTAGACTATAATAGTCTGAAAAATTAAAAATAAAATAATTTTAAACCTACATGGATATGAGAAATATCTGTGTGAAATTTAAAGGTCAAGTTAGTTTATTCCTCAAGAATAAATTATATAATAAATTGCAAAATATAAATTAAGATACAAATTTTAAATAACAGTAAAAACTAAAAACAACATTCATCAAATTTCCATGCACTAATTACTTTATTTTTTCTTTTTTTTTTTTCTTTAAGAATTTTTGGATTATTTTTCAAAAGAAATTTCATACAAACATTCGAATTATTTCAAACAAAATACATAAATATTACAGACTCAATTATTTCCAATATTTTTTTTCCCAATAAATAAATAATAAATTTTATAAAAAAAATTACAAATTCATCAAATACTTTTGGTTTTTGTAAATTTATGTAAAAAAAAATAAAATTAAATAAAAGCTCAATTGAATTTATTGATTTTGAAGTGCTCATTCATGTATGTAGTTAAGAAAATAAATAATTAATTTAAAAAATAATTGAATACATGATTACAAGATTTAAGTTTATAAAAAGAAAGTTTGAAGTATTACTTGAAGTTATTTTGTCATTGAGATTAATTGAAAAAATTGACAAAATAAAATTAATTTTGTATAATTGAAAAGTGATTTTAGTCAAAGAAAATTTTCATTTTTCTGAATAATTTTTGCAATTATTTATCATATTTTTGCAAGGAAAAAATCAAATGCAGTTAAGTTAAAAAATAAAGTAAAAAAAAAAATAAAACAAGAAATTATGATCAATCTAATGTATTCTAAAATTCATTCATTTTTAGAATATTCTTTTTGACAAAATTCTACTATACACAATAAAGTTAATTCAATATTGTAAATTATAGACTCAAACATATAAACATAAAAGGATATAATGATTTTAAACTTTATAAGATAAATTATTTACCATTTATTCACAGACTTTATGTCATTTATTTTAAAATCTACAAGGATATCTAGTTTTTATTTTTTTTTTTCTCTAAGAAAATTTTACATTATTGTATAAATTTAGTTAGTATATAAATTTTAAGTTGAAATACTACTTCTAGATGAAAAAGATTCACATTTGAAACCTTGAGGAATTGTTTCATTTAATTCTCATATAACAATACAATAAAATTGATAATACATCTAAAACTTTCGATCTCTAATTCTTGTCTGAATAGAGAGAAGAAGGATACATCCATTGACATGACAATAATATTGATTTAAATTTTTAACACGTTTTATACAAACACTTTTCATTGTCTAAAAAAAAATCTTAAGAAATACTTAGTAGATAGAAAAATAAATAAGAATGCAAAATAAAATAGAGTCGACGATGTTATATAATGAAGGAAGTATTAAACATAAATTTTCTTTTCAACATAGAAATCAATATTAATTTGATGACATTTTTCAAGAATCGATTTTGGCATAAGAAAATAAAAAGAAAAGAAAAAGAGTTTGTGTGAATCTTTATTTTTGGAAAAAGAAAAACAAAAACAGAATGATATATATTTTTTTTCAAGTGAAGGATCTAGATTTTACTGTTGTCATGTTATTTATTTACTTTTTGTTTTTTTTTTCTAATCACAAAACTTTTAAGGGACAATTTATTGAGCTAGATTTTGTTTTTCTATTTAACGATATGCTCATGAGAAATAAAACTTTTTACAGGTTAGGTTTTCTTTTTAAATTATTAGGAAAAAAAAAAAACATGTGTGCTGTTATGTAAAATAAACTATAAATGTAATTTGTTTTAGTGCTTATAATGTGTAAAGTGTGTAGGTGTAAAATAATTAACTGTGAAAATGAATGAGAAATTTAAAACTTTTAATTTTCGAAAAGTAAGTTATAATATTATGTTCATTGCAATTTTAGTTTATTTTATTTTTATCTTTTTAAAAACTAACTTTACATTTATAAAGTAAAAACCAGTCAAATCATTATTAGGGTAAAAATATCATAAAATCATCATATTTTAACAGTGAAAAGATAAAATCAGCAAAATGATGAAAACATGAAAAATCATGAAAATATGAAAGAAATTATTTTGATTATTTTACTGCACTTTGGGAGGAATTTTTCAGTGTGCAAATGCAGAAAAAAAAAATAAAACTATTTGTTTGGTTATGAAGTACCTACAATATGAAAATTTGAAAAATGTTGTGAAAAAATTAAACAATAGATATAGAAATTAAAAATTCTACAAAAAATTTTCAATATTTTAATTAATATGTCACATTTCCAATTATACTTTACTTGTTTGTTCTATATGGTTTTTAGGATACACCATGTTATTTCCACCAGCCACAGTACAGTACACTGAAGGCATTCACAATGGGCCATTGATCCTCCAAGTAGACTTGGTTACAATTAGTAAACAGCTCGGCCTACCCAGCTATCTATCTACCTACTCACCTTACTTGTTTGTTAAAAAGTTACTTTTTATTTATAAAAAAAAAAATCCAATAATTAAGCTCATTTTAACTTTTTATTTATTTATTTTTCCGAATATAGGTCAATGCTAGAAAATGAAAAAAAAATTCTTATTATGCTCTTAAAAACGTGAAAATCTTTTAAGAAGAAAAATTTAAAACATTCGAAAAGAATTACAATGACATTTAGAAAGAAAAAATTGTTACAGAATGTGTTTAAATTAAAATGAAACTCGTGACCATACCATAAATTTTTGTTTTTCTTTTAAATAATGTGACTTTTTTATGATCATTTTAAGAAAAGTTTTGCTATTCAAAATAATGAATTAGTTTTTTGCTTTTGGATTTAAGCCAAATTTTTTTTTTTTTTATTTTTTGTTTTCTTGAAAAAAAAAAAAAAAAAATTTCTAGATAAATAAATTAAGAAAAAAAAATTGGACCACAAATTATGTTGATGGAAACTTATTAGTAAGCGAAAAAAAATTCCAAAAGACTTTCACGTAATCAAGAATGAAAATAATATTAACAATATGAGATTGTAATTTAAAAACAAACAAAAACAAAAGTAAAAAAAAAATGTTAAGTATATTTATTATGGTGGGAAATATTAAAATAAAGTTTCGAAATTGGAAAAAATTGACAAAATGCCATCAAGTTTTATTCAATTTTGCGTTAAAAAATTACTAATCAGACCAATCTAACGATAGATTGTTTTTAATAGATTTACAGAAATTGTCTTTCTTATATTTTATCCACAAGCCATTGTTTACTTATTTATCGTCAAAAGAAAAATTTAATTATCTTAATATCAAAATTACAATACAATATAATGTTATCGTCTTCAACAAATTTCAAATCTTCTCTTGTTTTTAAGTTTCGATAAAAAATTAAAGAATAAATTGTAAACTTTATAGATATTTCTAAATTTCTCCTATTATGTAATTTTCTTTGTATCTTTAAGAATTTTGTTAATAAAATTAACTTTGATAATTAGTGAAATGTAAATATTCAATTATAAAACCTATGTATGTACACCACTGTATGTTTACCATGTAATTTTAGAAACCAAATTCATTATGGTTTTTCAAATAGAATCGTATGTTAGACATGATGTCGAAATTACAAAATCATTTCGTTAAAGAACGATAAAATTTTCATAAGATCATTTAAAATAATAATAGGTATTACACATTCAAGATATTCTACACTTTTACTACAAATTTGTTTTGTCCCTTACTAATTCTTGTTAAATATTTAAAAATATACACAACGGTGTTCACCATTTAAATTTAATATAAAATTACTTATACGGATTCATTTACCCATTAAATTTTGAATTATTTATTAACTTATAAATTATTTGTGTGTCCTTTTTATAATTTTTTGTATAGGTAATCCTAATTGAGCTTGAATTTTATTTTATAAAAAAGCTATAAACGATTAATATATCTTATTGTTAAAAGAAATAAATAAAAAATTAAATTAAAGTGCACACAAAAAAGTAAAAATTAGTTAAGATATTCTTATAGAAAATAATTTTCTTAGTGTATGATCACGTAGAAATAATACCTGAGGTTTATTTTGAAGGTAAAGGATTTTTCATATTTTAGTGCTTAATATTTTATTGATTTTTGAATGGTCTAATTATTTTGATTTTTAAGAGTTTTTTTTTTTTTTACTAACAACAAACATTTTAACATTTTAATTTATGTGAGAATGAAAAAAAAAAATATCCTTATGATACTACTAACGTTCCAATTTATTTATTTGTCTTCAGTTCTATAATTTAATTTCATCAAAAAACTTTTTCATCATCTAATAAGGATATAAATTATAAAATCATATTAATATTATTTACAAAGTATAAAACTTAACCTTGTCTTAACAATCAAAATGTAAAACAACGTATATCCTTTTGAAAATAAATAACGAAATTGAAATGAATATGCGGAAAATATGTAAAATACCAATTTAAATTATAAAACTGAATATTATCAACTTCATATATGTTTATCATTCATAGTTCAGAATGTTTGTTTATTTTTTTCTCCTCCACTCCAACTTTTAGACGATTTCCTTTGTGGGCAATTTGTATACATACATGCATAAATGGCATTTACATACATATATGAAGTTAAATTTAAGAATACGGAAACTAAAAGCGTTAAAATATCATATTTTTATATGTACAGAAATGTTTGTACATATATGAATGTATATTTGTGTATGAAATGTGTATGTTTAAAAATGTGGTTTGGGATGAAAATAGAATTATTAGAAAAGGAATCGTTATGATATCCTTTCATACACATCGTTTGAGACCAATTGTCGGAAATAAGAGACTATGTATGTGGTAAAATTATTGAAAATAATGAATATGTATATTTATATGAATGAATCCTAACTGTTTTCATTCATATACATAAAACTGTATATGACACAAAATATTTTTGCATTATACATTTTAGACTTTAATATTTTCAAAAAATTTATCATACGGAAAATATCCTTAGTGTACAAGTTTTGTGAAAAATAAGTTGAATTTGATATAAGCAAATTTGGTATTTATGTGTGAATGGGATCGAAAAGTATTTTTTTGTTGTTGTTTTTTTTTTAATAAATACATTACATACATAAAGTATATTTTGTAAATATTTCAAGAACAAAAATTTGTGGTTTGTCTGTATCAGATACATAATATGTACGTTCGTGTATAAAAATTGGAAAGCAGGAATACCACTGTAGTTTGAAAATTTATTTATCAAGAAGAAGCACAATAATCTGAAAATATAGTACAGAGAAAATAAAGTGTCAGAAAAATAATATAAATAAAGTTGTTTGAATTATTTTTCTTCATATCCTTGCTACGTACGTAAGTCTAAAATCAATAAAGATTTTTTTTTTTCCAAAAACTTTGGTATTTTAATAGTGAAAGTTACTCACAGAACATTTAACTAAGAAATCATTATTTGGCTAAATTCCCAATTTGACAAATATTTTTTAAAATTTTATTAAATTAAAAACAAAAACAAATAAAGAACATACCAAATGAAAGAGCAAAAAACAACATCGAAGGAAATAGGGGGAAAAAATACATTCATTACTTGAATAATATAAACTTTTTAAAGAGAATTCACATAATCATGAATGTAAATGTGAACTTATAAAAAATTTATGTCCTTTTCAAACAAACAAAGTTGTACTTAATTTGACACCTTCTAGAAACTCAATGTGGTAAGTTCCTATTCACTTTTCCAAAAAAAAAAACACAAAAAAAAAAAAAAGTTTTTTAAAAGTTCTTTAAAAAGTTTTTCTTTCAATATAATGAATAAGAATTAAGTTAGAACACAATGTTATGGTGATGCACTTGATATTTATAACAAACTTTAAAAAAAGTCATAATTTTGTTTCTTTTCTCTTTGTTTCTGTTCTACTTGATAAACGCATATTGTAAATTTTAAATTCGGCAATAAAAGATATTCTTAGGCAATTGAAAACTTAAAACTTGATCATTTTTCAATCTTTTGAAAACCGTTTAAATTTCAAATTACTTTTTTTTGTTGTTGAAGGATTTACAAAATTTTATAAATATGTAAAAAAAAAAAACAAACCAACCATGTTTTTAATAAATTGATCCCTTTTTCGATCTTTTTAAAAAATATTTGAATTATACGAAAGTATCTAGAGTTACTTTTGTATTTTTTTGAAGATTAAGGAAGATATAAAAGTCTGAAGCCCAATGATATATTCTATGTGTGTTACCTGAATAAAAGAACAATTTTCTTTATAATACACAGAAAATATAAAATAATGTGTAATAATGTTTTTTTTTTTCAATGTTTACGTGGAAGAAATGATTGGAATGTGAATCGCTTCATTTATTCTATGTGAAATATTTCAAATATTTGTATTAGATTCGATAGATTCGATATATTAATTATTGTTAATATGTGATCTTATTTTTAAACAATTTTCATAAAATAATATTAAATCAGTTATTTTATTTGATGTAAGTATATGTTGTTAATTTTTTTTAAATAGGGTGGGACGTGAAGGAATTCTGTAGATAAAGAATTAGAAAAAAACTTAACAATTTTCTTATACATATGGATTTTCTTATTTTCATTTGAAAACATTTGAAACACTAAAAATGCCAAAACATTTTCTAATTTTATTTATCTGAACAATCATCAGAAATAATCGATGTCTCTTCTTTTTTTTTTTTTTTTTTTTTGTGTGCAATTACAGGATAAATAAAGCAATTATTATTGTATTTTATTTTGAAAGAAAAAAAAATAATGTCACTAATCTTCTTTTTTAAGTTGTATTCACTTTTACTTTTAATACAAGATTATTTTTTTATCATTTCTAATCTGTTTGTGATACAATTGTAGTTCAATTGAGCAATTTGATTTTTTTTTATAAACAATCCGAATCTGAAAAGAGTAAATCACAAAAAAAAAAATAAAATACAATCAAATCATATTATATCCCAACAAAAGGATTTTTTCTAATGGTATCTATTGAATCAAATTACAAATAATATATTTTTTGTGTGTATTTTGATATTTCTTTTGTCAAAATCTTAAAAGAGATTATAAAAACATTATTATCGATAGTATTGAAGGAACGAAAACCAAAGAAAAAAATAAAAAAAACTTTTTTAAAAGACTTGTTTATAGATACTTTCAATTCAATTTCTTTCTATTTATTGTTTTCAAATAATAAAGCTTAAACACAAGAAAATTTTATCGTAATTTGAACCAAGAAAATAATCATATTTCGGAAAGAAAGAAGAAATACCGAAATCCTTAAAATAATTACGAAGGATTACTGATTAATAATTTATACATTGAAATCCTTTTGTTTTTTAAACACAAAAATCTAAATTTCAATAATTGTCGGCAAATTTCTGCAACAATCTGATATTAGTCACTTCTTGTTTACTTAATTCGTCATAATTTCAAATATATTTTTTATTTTTTAATATTTTGAAAAAATCAAGTTTGAAATTTAAACAAAACAAATTCTCATGTACATTTGTATAATAAAATTTTTCTTTTTAAGTAAATAAAATTTAATGAAAACAAAACAAACAAAAAACTAAATTAAAATTATAATTTTCACAAAAAAAAAAAAAAAAAAAAAAAAAAACAATATCATATTATTTACATTAAATGTAATTATTCTACTTTTGTAGAATACACATACTCGTAGTCAACGTTTTAATTTTCTTGTTGTACTTTTTTTTGAAAAGCTAATTTTAGAATGAAATTCTGTAGAATTTGTAATTTGTGAACAAATACATAAATAAATAAATAATTTCAACAGTAAATTTAAATATAATATTTTAAATAAAAATAACATTGACTTAAATCTTTATTTACATTGATGCCTGAAGTTTTACTTAGAAGCTGAAAAAGATGAAAGGATTTTATAAATTGACTATAGATAAAATGGGCATTTGGTAGCATTGGATATCGGCCACCACATGTACATAGTCGGTTTTGTGAATATATGTATGTACATATTCCTGAACGCATTTTGAAGGCTATTTACTTTTAACATTAATTTTTAAATAAAATTTTAAAATGGTGAATTTCCTGTAAAACTTTATTCGATTTTATGAAATAAATAACGTTAAAGTGAAAAGAAATTTCTAAGTTAGAATTCTTTGAAATTTATAAAACATAATTATGAAATATTATCGCGTTCATAACTGTTATTATTTTTTTTCTGAAGCTAAAATACATTTGTTATTTTCCACAAGTTTACACGAAAATCATAAATTCATATTTTATAAGATACAATCTGTTCGTTTTTTTTTTTTTTTTTGTTTTTTTAATGTTTTTAATTGTATTTTGGATCGTTATATAAATTTTATGACAGTTACTTTGACACATTATATGGTTTTGATTTGCTTACTTTTTTTTTTCTCTTTCTCTTACACATAATTTTAAATAATTTTTCAAATTAAAACAAAAATTGTTTTCAATTATTAAAATTCTTATAAATTATTAAATGATTTTCATAAAATTTAATGTTCTTAAAAAAAAAAGAAGAAAAAAATGAAATAATAGAATTTAATACTAAAAAATATGATAAATAAATATTTTCTGTCTAAATACATAATTAATTTTTCAGAATATATGAATATATGTATTTTATTTGTAAATTTAAAATTTTGTTATTTCAATTAATTTAAATTTTACTGTTACTTTGATGTATTTTTGTTCGAGTTATTAAAATACATATCTTCTGTGGGCGATTGAGTACGTGGAGGTGGTTTAATATACATAATACATTATACGAAAAGATAAATATGTATAAAGTCAATGATAGTGGGTGAACTAAATCCACAAGCAAAAATGTTCTGAATGAGAAAAAAAAAAAAAAAAAGGTCAAAGTTCACCAAATTTAAGTTGAGGAAAAAAAGTATTTACTTTAAATTTGATTTTTGTTTTTTAAATTCTCAAATATTATTTAATTCATTATACGAGTTTCCTTTTTCCTTTCAATTATTAAAAAAAAATCATATAATAATTTACTCATTTATTACCCCATTAAACATTATATTGTGTGATAATAATCAATAAGTGAAAAAAAAAATACTTCATATTTATTATAAATTCTCAAGACTGTAATCCACACTTTTTATTTTTATTATTTTCAATTCTCTCGTTCTTCTTCTTCATAATATTTTAAAGATTGTGGGAAAAAAAAAAAAAAGAAGTCAAGTATCAGCTAAACAGATATTTCCCAAGTGGCTAATATGTGTGAAGTTCAAAGTAATAAAGTTAAATAATGTTTTAAAAGAAATAGTACAATACATCTTGAAAAGTATACCGTATAGTGTTGAAAATTAATTAAAAAATAAATTTAAGTATTAGGATTTTTTTTTTTAAAAATGTATCTCTTCACGTCAATATGAAATTTCAACAACAGATTAAATTGAATCTTTGCAACAACAATATTGGCTTTAATATTTCTTATGAAAGATAACAAATTTTTTTTTATTATTATTTTTTTTTTTTCAAATTAAATCTCTTTTTTCTGTTATTTTTAAAATATTATCTGTAATATTGAAGTTTATAAATACATACATACATAAATAATCAGGATTTGGAAAACAAAAAGATTTTTTTTTTTTTAAATCTGAATCTTTTCCTAAATGTCTTTTGTATTACCTGAAAGGATTATTTTTTAGAAAATAAAAATAAACAATATAATAATTTTTTTAATAGAAGATATTGTTCTTTTACATTTGAAATTTTAAAAGTTGTATGAAATTTTAAATTCATGAAAAATTTGTTTTACTTATTTTTCACATCACTTAGGGAAGATTTCTTCATATACATACATACATATGTATACACAATCTGCATTGTTTGTTGAAAGCCCTCTTATTAAATTTCCATGATTACCAAAGTTTGTAACAGTTCTGATGCATTCTTTAAAGTTTTTCGTAACTCAACAATTGTGTGAAAAATCTATTTTATATAATTTTTTGTTTCTATCTTAAATAGGAATTTTTTAAAAATAATTTTCTATCAGATTAATTTTATTCAATTTTGACGAAAAATTAAAGTTTATTGCTTTAAATTATTTTATATTAAATTCTTCTTACTTTAAATTTCAGGAAATTTTTAAATTAAATGTTTTATCATATTTGTTTGATTTAAAAAAATTTTCAATTCGATATTATTATGGGATTTTACTATGAATGAATTTATGTGGGATATATCTTAGAAAATATAAATATATACTTACATATATAGATATATGTATGTATGTTCATGTACATAAAACTTTTTTACTTACTTTTGATGAAGTTCACATGAGTTTAAATCGTTGCATGCTTAGTCATATGTTTATGAACTTAAAAGGTGAAAAATAAACTTTCAACAAAATTAACTTAACAACAACAATGCCTGAAGATGAATTTAATTTTATTTTTCTTTTTTTCAAAATAAGCTGTATCATAATATTATGCTGAATAACACTTCAAATTAAAGTTAAATAATAATAAGAGAATTTTAAAGCACAACATATCTATATGATTAAAAATTATTATTTCAACATCGCTTTTTTTTTTAAAAAATTTTTAAAATGATTTTTTTTTTATTTTACAGAAATAAAATATTTTTGATGCTTAAAATCAAATAAAATATGCTTCCTTGAAATATTTTACAAAACATTGTCAAATTAAATAAAGTTAATAAACTATAAATCCTTCGTATTTCACTAAAAGTAATGTTTTAAATTCAATTTAATTGAATTTTGAAACAATTTGAAATTCTTTTACTCTTTTTTATTTATGAGACATTTTTAAGAAGATAAAAAGGACACAGATGCAACCCATTGAATCATAATTTCAAAAACAATTATTATTGTATGTTTCATTTGTCCCTGTGGTCCTTTCAAAATAAAATAAAAATAAATTTCGTGTTTTATTCTATAAATTACATAATTACATATTAGTAAATTTTATAATAAAATTTTTTATTCAATTTTAATTTAGCAAAAAACAAAAATATTGTCATAAAAACAATTTTTCTCTTTTTTAAACAAAATAAAATTGTTTTTTATTTCAAAAAATTTAAATAAAAACTTTTAACATAATATAATTTAAATTTTCACATTTTTGTCAGATGTTTTTACAATAAAATGTCATCAACTTTTTTTTTTTATTTAAAAATGACAAAAAAAAATGTTTTCATAAAACAACTGCAATAACTTCAATTTTTTTTTTCACACCATTTTATCGTATGAGCAAAATGCAAACACAAGTTTTTTGGAAACAAAGGAAAAGTGTGGGAAAAAACAACTTTTTATGTAGATACATAAAGTACTTTGTAAAAAAAAAAAAATATAAAAATAGGTAAATTATACATTTTAATGTTACAATTACAGAGAAAGTAATGTGTGCAGTGAATATTAATTTTAATTTTTAGTTTTTCTTTCTAAAAAAAAACTAATACCTTCATTTTTATGCTTACGCTATTCCAATGAATTTTAAATATTTTAAATTTTTGTAAAATAATGAAAGATAAATTTGGTATTAGATTATCTGTTTATTATTTATTAATTAAAATGTTCACAATTTCTCCCATTTTTAAATAATAGAAAAATAAAAAAATTATCAAAAACTAGAAAAAAGAGAAATAAACCGATAAATTTCTCTAAAATTTTTATAAGAAGTGCAAATAATAAATAAAAGCACGTTTAAAAAAAATCAGAAATATTAAAAATATATTTTTTGTTTTCTAAAAAAGTTGTTTTCAATAAGGTTAGTAACCTTAGTTTACCATATTCATTTTAAATTTTTGTTTATAAAATTTTTAAAGATAAAAGAAAATTTCTCATGAAAAAAATTTTAAGAAATTTAAGTCATTAGAATTGAGCAAAAAAGAAAAGACTTTTTATATGTGAAAGTAAAAATTCCAAAAGGTATTTTATCTGTTTTGTTAATAATTTTTTTCTTTTCTTAAACTTTAGTTTGCCAAAAAAAAAAAATAATAATGAAAACTTTACATTTCTTATTATTTTAATTAATTTATAATTAGCTCCTAATTAATTGAAACTTTTTTCTAATAAATATAAGAAAACAAAATATTATTTTTATACTTTATCAAGTTGTTTAAAACTTAAAATTCTTCTAATTTTAAAATTTCTGAAAATAATTTAAAAAAAAAACTTTTTATTTTCTATTTCTTTGCTTTCAAACTAGAAAAAAAAAAAGAAAAATTATTTTTTTTTAGTTTTTTCTTAAGAAAAAATAAACTTTTTTAAAGCACAAGAATAAAAAATTGTTTCTTTTTAACTCAGAAAAAATATACATATTTCTTTTTTGTTTCAACTTGTATAAGTCAAATTGTAATTTATAGATCGTTTCGTAGCATTAATTTTTATAAAATTTAAATAAAAGTATTTTATTGGTACGTATTTTAAAATGTTTAAACTTGAAAAAAGTAAAATTATACAACTATAAAGTACACAAATAATAATAATATCAGGTTTATGCAGAATCCATTGTACTCAGCACTTCGTCTCCTAATAATAAACAGGACTTTATCTAGGGATTGAGAACAGATAGCCTGACAAAAGCCTGGCGGTGTTTAGGCTCAGGAAGAATATCATATTGATCACAAATTTATGAGTATAGAACATTACAGCAGAATCATCAAAATTAGGTTTTTATTAGAAGTTAATTGAAATTAAAAGGGAATTTGAAAAAATATCACACAAAATATATAATACATACATGGATGATCAAAATACCACATTATATTGTTTTGTTTCGTCTATCATTGATCCTTAATACTTAGCTTGTCATTACATCTAAAGAATGTTGGTTAGAATATCATAATAAAATTCAGATTTACTACTATGAAAATTAATTTTTATTTTACAATTTTTACTTTCATTTAATCATTACATAAATTCATTACTAACACAAAAAAGACAATTTATAAAGTTATCAAAACATAAAAATATCCCGCTTAAATGATGTCATACAAAATATTGTCATTAAGAAACCTACTTAGGCTAACGATAATAATGATTATAATCATTTATAAAATTAAATACTGAAATAAACGTTAAAATCCAATATATTTGATACGGTGTAAAACAAAAACAAAAAATATAAAGAAAAATACGAAAACTTTTGCAAATATACAAAACTGAAATTATAACATTTAATTTTTGTGAAATTTCGAAAAATTTTATATAATAAGAATTCATTCAAATAAATTGTATATTTACTACATTAACACCAGATACATCTTTATGTCATATCACAAAAGACTTAGTAATGTTTTTTAAAAATTGAATTTTAAAAATTGAATTCAAGATTCAAGTAAATTATAACACACACACTCACGACATTACAAAATAATTTATTTAAGTGTGTATCACAGATACTTTTTAATTTCTTAAACAAAATAAAACATTTACAAAATAAAGAAGAAAAAAAATATTCTATATTAATTTCAATTTCTTTCAATGAGAGCAAATTTTGACTCAGAAGGTGGTACCATTTTCCGTGATGAATTTCGGATTTCAATATCCCATTCTAAAGGAACATTCTCAATAATTAAATTATATCAAAGAAGCTATTTTCATAATTGATTATACAAAATAATGTGCATCTATCAAGTACTGTACTATTTTTGCAACAATCCTTTTACTGTACATTATTTAAAAACACAGCGCTGGTGTGTGTGTACTGAAGAAAAAATAGGGTGGAAATAGGATATTTTGTAAGGTAAAATAATACTATAGATATATATTTTTTTTTTGAATTATGAAGTAAACCGTATTTAAAATGTGATGTGTGTATGTATTTTTACATACATGACGTGTAGTTTGTTTGAGGTAAGATTAATTTTTGAAAGGACTTCTTTTTAGTTATAAATTTTATCTTCCAAAGTAAAATTTTTAATTATAAGTATTGTTTTATTGCGTATATATTTTTTGTATATACTTACATATGTATATTTTACACTTGCAGTTTTTTGACAGCTTTTGTTGTGGATGTGAAAGAAAAATAAATAACAAAAATCAAAAAAGAAACTTTTTTTTGTCGCACAAAATTCCCTCGACTTTAGTGGTAACCATAGGAATCAAAAGTGTTTACGTAAAAGTAGATGTACATATACTTATGTATGTACATAAATGTATATTAACAAAATACATTTATTCAATTAAGTTTTATTATATAAAATTATAAAAAGAAAAATGAATAAACACAAAATGTAGAAAAAATGATAAATAAAACTGTTTATCGTTTGATAAAATTAAATATTTATGAAAATTGCTGAAAAGATTTTCATTTAAGCTATTTTAGTTGAAAAAAAATGAGTAATGAATATGAATAACGGTAGAAAAAAATTTCTATATAGGAGAATATTAAAGATTTTTCTTTCATTTTCAATATAAAAAATCTACTAAATTATGATATACTAAAAAACCATGGAAACTATTTACACACTCATCACATATATATGATTTCAAGTTGAATATAACTACTCAATGTTATCATTTTACAAATAATTGATTTTTGAAGTTTTAAAAGGTAAAATAAATTAACCTTCTATTTTCTACTTCGAGTATCAGTTTTTAAACTTTAGAAATACTTTTTTTTTTTTTTGGAAAATATTTATTCTTTCAATTTGATCTTAAATATTATTGAAGTATCTTTATTTTTTTTTTTCTCTTTATTATAAACTATTCTAGGTTGTAATATTAATCATTGAATAAATTGAGAATTCAGACTAAAACTTCTGGAAATTGGATTAATAAAGTTGAAAAAGAGCAAATCTTCTTGAGGGTGTATTAGTTTTCACAAAACCTTTAACTTTTAATCTAACATTTTAATTTAAATAGGCTCCTATGACCAATTAAACAAAACTATTTTCAAGAAAGTTTCAACAAAATTTAAGAAAAAAAAAAAGTCATAAACAGTATTTTGTATCTGTAGTGATTTTTTACTCATGTATGATGTGATATGTTTACATTCGAAAAAATGATTTTCGATACCAACATCCACTAAGATTTAAATACGTACCAAATATTTTGAATTGTTGCAAAATAAACCTGATACCTATATGTATACTTTTATTGTATAAAAGAAGGATTGTGATTACTGATCATAAGAAAGTCATACACATATTACGTCAATGTCGTCAATCAATCTCTGTCAAGAAACTGTGTTTCTCATCCCAGAAAATGTCTTGACCTTGGTTTATTTTCCTAAATATCTTTATTTTTTGTTTTCTTGTTAAATAAATCTTCATAAACATGAAAATAGATAAAAATTATTGTGTTTTGATTTAATAAAAAAAAAAACACAAATTTATTTGTATCATGTCACGAAACTTTTTATTTTACAAAAGTAAAAGAAAAAAAGCAATTTAACAAAGAAAAAAGGGTTGTTCTTTTTACATAGTTTTTTTTTCGTTTCTTACAAAATTGTTGCCCCTAGACAAAAGTTAAGTATGTTATTTGCATTCATCTTTTACATTATGTGAAAAAATAATTTTTTTTTTTTTTAGTCAAATCTCATAGACCCTTTAAGGTAATAAAAATAAATCAAAGCTGTATTTTTATTCACATAAGCCCAAAAGGTTAAACTTGCAAAAAAAAAAAAGGAAAGAAAGGAAGAAAAAAAAATCTTAAATAATGTGTGATTCGTTATTTACTTTGTGATGATTTTTTATTTTTTATTATATTTGACATTTACATTTCAATCCCATGTTGAAATAATGTTCTACACCTTCCATGGTGCTTCTTCCTTTTTGTAAATGTTAAAAATACAGGGCGAGAAAAAATAAGTATAAGAGTATGAATTAATAATAGTGTATTTAGCTCAAAATTGAATTACACATTTTAAGAACACATTACCTTTTAACATAAATTTAATGAAGCTGTGACCTTTGTTTAACAATAATTCACATCTGGCAGTCACTATAATTTTTTTTTTATAATATTCTGGATTTTTGTAAAATTTAAAGCCATTCTATTCACATGGTTGAAAGTCATTAAATTAGAGCAAAATTTATTTTTTATTAAATTTTTTCTTTAGAAATTTGTATAAAATTATATTATTGAGAAAATTTAGGTTGATCTAATTTAAAAAAAGATTTGAATTTTGTGAAAGATACGCGGTACTAAATTGATAACTTTTTGATGTCTCATAATTTCTAACATCAATCATAACTTTTGTTTTGGTATGAAAATTCAAAAGCGTCTAAAAATTCTATATCCAGAATAATTTATGTACTATATGTGATTTTGAATTTATACATTTTTAAAATAAATTTTCAGGTAAAAGATATTCGATAACAAAAAAAAAAAAGATAAAAGTCTTTTAGATAACTTTTTTTTTCAAATTTGAGTTTTTATTTCTTGACAAACTTCATGAATTTTAAAAATTTACAAAAAATTTCTTAACAAATTTTGCGTTTTAATTTCAAAAATAACAATTATAGAACATTGATAGAATTATAATTTGCAAGTACAAGAATTTATTTAAATGATAAATGATAAAAAATAAAATATCTGACGTACAATTTATGCATTATTTCAATCAATGTCACTTATACAAAAGATAGAAACAAACATGAATGTATAACATACGAGAAACACATTATGATTTGTAAATCCATAAATTTTTTGATTTGATTTATAAAGCAAATTGTTGCGTTTAAAACGATTTACCATATAAACATTATATTTTCTATGCTACCTTTGAATTAGGTTATCATTTCTTTTTTCTGATGGTTCTTCATGACTCATTTTTTCTATATACATACATACGTACGACATAATTTTCAATTGTTTATATGTAAAATAGTTAGCATTAGCAACAACAATTTAATTCATTGAATAAGTACATTAGAATGCAATGTCTTCAGAAATAATGTCTACCATATGTTGGAATGTTAATTTTATTACAAAGTTTAAATGTTATATTTTTCCTTTTGAAGTAAAAACAAAAGAATTTTCCTTCAAAGTATCATAATTAACATTCATTGTAAAAGTGTACTTTTTATATATTATTTTCTTTTGCATTTTTTTATAAATGATCTTGCTCTAAAAGCCTCAATTTAAAATGCGTGTTCTAGGGTTATAATTTAAAAAAAAAAAATGTGAAGAATTTTATAAGGAAAAATGTAGTACATACTTAATTTCTTTAATTACTTTTACATATTATGTACATACATATATACTTGTAAAATTATTATTAAGCTCCTAATAGTCTAGTTTTACTCTTTACTCTTTCTGTTTCATTTTTTGTTTTTTTCTTTCTAAAAACCTTATCGATTACCCCATTAACGTTATTAGATTTTATTTCATTTCTTACATCATTTTATACAAAAATTGAACATTAACAATACTATTTTCCTCCAAGCACATATAAAAATCAATGAAAATCTTCTATCTGATATATTTATGTTATGGTATTTTTTTTTTTTTTTTCGTACAATTCTATGAAATGCCATATCATAGATATCAGAAACAACAAATAATATCGCCTTAAGATACAAGAGCTCATAGAAACCAAAACTTGAAAAAGTAAACGAAAATTCTTAGAAATACAATATTAACGTCTTTATTTTACTTATGTATAGGTAACTTTTTAAGAAAAACAAAAAAAGAACAAAGGAAAAACATATAAAGAAACGAATAAAATCTCATACATCAATTTGTTAACAAAAAAATATGTGGGTTCATTTAACATACATAATTTTATGGGCGTAAAAGGGATATTGAAAATAATTTTCACAGAGAAATGATACAACAACAAATAAATATGAATAAAATATACATATGTATGTACAAATATCTTGTATTTTAGGATCAAATAAAAGAACACAAAAAAAAAAAAAAAAAAACATGAAAAATAAAAGAATATTCATAATTATTTTATCTTTATTTGTAATTAGAACTTAAATTTTATATACCTACCTACCATTATTTTTCATTTCTTTGCAAAACAAATGGAAAATTAAACAAACATTATTATTATTATTATTTTTTTTTTCAAATAATTTTCCCTTACCTGACTTAAGAAATTCTTTCGTAATGGATGTTAAGGTAAGAAAAAATATCAATTTTTGCACAAGAAAAAAATTGTTTTTTTTTTTTTCTTTCTTTAATTAAAAATTTAATTTTTTTTTTTTGTCTACTTATTCTTTATAGATTTAAGAAACTTAGAAAAATCAATACCAGAAGTTTCTTGTACATGATAAGTGATTGCAAAAAGGATCTCAGGTGTTTCTAATTCAATATTCAGCTGAAATTAGTTAATATTAAGTTTTTTTCAGAGCGATTGAATTTGTAGAAATAACAAAAAATATCTATTTTCATATAAGTATTAAATTTTTTTTTATTTAAATTTTATTGAAAAAATGCTTTTGAATATTTGAATTTAGTTATTTTTATTGTGAAATGAAAACGTTGAAAGAAAAAAAAAATACAATAACTACATAGGACTATAGTGACGTAGTTGTGAGATTTCTTATACATACAAGTTGAAAACTCGTATATGTAAATGAGCTTGAACCTCCCAACATTATAAATTTACTGTAGCTGTTCGTTGTAAATTTCATTTTTTTTTCTTTTTATTTTTTTTATTATTCTCTTTTTTCCATTAAATTTATTTTATTTGTTTTTATTATTACTATTATTTCTTTCTTTGACATTATGTTTACTTTCTTGTTTGCAATATAGAAATTCCAGTTATCAATAATATTTTCATTCTCAACTACTTAAATATTTCAAGTTCATTTTTATATAAAGTGATGTGGTATCGTCCTATATATCACACTTTTATTGATTTATTAATGCTTTTCTTTTGTAGAAAATTTCCAATTATCAAGGGCATAAGAAAATATAATGTTAAAAAAAAAAATAACGTAAATGAAAAATAATTATAAGACAGGTAAAACCACAAAATTTAAATATGTAATAAATGCCCAAAAGTAAACAAATTTATTTATTTATTTTTTTTTTTAATATTATTTTTCTATAAATATTATCAGCAAGCAGTATAGACTAATCACTAATCAATCCTTATTTAAAAAAAAAAAATAATAATAATAACCTAATGATTCATTAAATATGAAACATAAATTTCAATTTATTTGTTCATTTATTTTTATGTATACTTCGATACATCAAATAAAATCAAAATTAATATAATATAAAAGTATTATTTCATGTAATTAATTTTGTTTTTTTTTTTTTTTTTTATTTGTTTTCTCGTAGGATATATAATTAGTCCCAGTGTGTGCACAAATAATCAATATTTTTAAATAAATATTATAGAAATAAAAATGAAAGTTTGAATTTATATTTATAGTGAATTGTATTTAATGACAAATAAAATATTCATGTAAGTATGAGTTAATAATTTATTTGACTTTCACCACTTTTTAAACAGGTGTCTTGTAGAACAATAAAACATAGGCGAGTATTTTAAAATATCAAGTAATTTTTTGATTTCTTTGAACAAATATCATATGAGAATCACACAACAAAACTGTAGGAGATTTGAGTATTCTTCATCAATGATTAGGTGGTAACTGAGAACAGCAAACGACATGGCATTCGGTAGCTCAATGGTTTAAGAGCATTACCCCGGCAAGGTAAAGGTTCCGTGGTTCGATTCCCGGCCAAGTCGAATGTCGTTTTTAATGTTTTTCAGTTAGTACAAAACTTTCAAGAAAATTACTTATAAATTTTTTAATGTGATTTTGTAATCTTTGACTTTTTTTTAATAAAAAAATAATAATGTCATGTGAGTAGATATTGAAATGTGTTATTTTCCGCTGTATCATTAGTATTACGTATAAAATAAAGAGTGCGAGGATCTAATATTCCTGCAACAATCAAAATTAATATTTGAAAATAATATTAGTATCATATAGAACCTTAAAAACATTATTGAAAGAAAAAAAGTTATAAAATGTAAAAATGAATATAAAAAATTATTTTCATTGTTCACAATTTTATACACATGTCTCACTCGATCTGCACGGTACTTCATTACACGATTTTCGGGCTGAACTGACAAAAAATTCCGAAATTTCCTCAACTTACAGATTATACGTAATATTTTTTTAACTTGAGGGAGATCTGTATTTTTAAATTAAAAAAAAAAATTAAAGCTAAAAGTAAACATCATGCATCTTTAAAGTAAATGTAATGTGTAATGAGATATATTAGAAAAGATAAAACTTTTTCTGTTGTTTTTGAAGTAATCTAAAATGTAAAAAAAAAGAATAAAATAAAAAAAAATCCAAGAATAAAAAAATATAAAAAAATAAAAAATATTAAAACAAAAATAATAATAAATGTCAAACACAAAAATCTTTCTGGAGAAAAATCTGTGTTATTATACATTACATATACACATTACATATAATACAGTATTTTCTTTTAACCCAGCGGGAATAATTTCACAATTGCTTGAATTTCATGTATGTATGTACGAATGTATCCATATTTATAAGTAAGTTCACATACTTCAGGATGTCTATAGAAAATGACATTAGAGATGATTTATTAAAGGTATAACATTAATGTAATAAAAGGAAATACATCATATGTATGAGAAGTAAAAGATACATGACGTGAAAGAAATAAAGAAAATTGTAGAGTGTAAAATAATTATGTGAACTATCTCTTTGTAGATTAAAAATATAATAAACAGTATAAAAACAAAAATACATACATTAAACAGATAGATAAATGGAAGGGATGAAATAGATATTATTAAATTGTTATTAATCGATTTATTCGAAATTATATTGTAGTAACTGAAAAACATTAAAAACGACATTCGACTCGGCCGGGAATCGAACCACGGAACCTTTTCTTTGCCGGAGAAATGCTCTAACCACTGAGCTACCGAATGTCATGTCGTTTGCTGTTCTCAGTTACTACCTAAATCATTGATGAAGAATACTCAAACCTCCTACAATATAGTTTTCGGATATACAGAATTTCAAAAAGATAGCATAACAGTTATTTTTAATTCTTTTAATAACTAAAACCTAAAATTAGATTCTAAAAATAAACTATGGGTTTTTTTTTGAAATTTTAAAAAAATATAAATAAAAAATATTTTTATTTTATTTTTTAATTTTTTTTTTTACCTTTTTTCTGTATTTGATTTTTTTTTTTTTAATTAAAGAAAAAAAAAGTTAAAAGGATTTCCTAATTTTTTAAAAAAATATAAAATCATAAAAAAATATATTTTTAAAAATAATTATTAAAAAAAATGAATTTTATTAACATGAAAAAATTCTAAATTTAAATTTACCATTTCGAACGTTCATATTATTCACATAATTTTATTTAGATTCGTATGTATCTATATGTACCTTGATTTTTTAACAAGAAAAAAAAGGTACACGTATCTACGTAGGCGTATGTATGACGGAACCAAGTATTATAAAAATCTATATCAAATTTTTATTATTTATTTCTCAAATCATTGATTCCTGTATGTTCGTTACTATGACAGTCATTTTTCTTATTAGTTAAAATGAACCATGTAAGTATGAAAGTTTCATAATTGAAAAATTAATCTGACGTCACATATTGTCTCTAAATTTTCTCATGTAATTTCACGTTACAAGTTAAGAAGTTTATATTAAATATTTTTTACAAAATTTTTAATTGCAATTGGGAGTGAAAAATCTTTAAAAATTTGAATTAAATTACACATTATTTTTTCAATCAAACTATCGTTCAACAATAAATTTTCTTAATAATTAATTACATGTTGTTTCTCTTTTCTAAATAAAATTGTTTATTTCTGTACAATACGGAATATCTTAGGACACTAAAATTCTACCTTGAAAAAAACATTGTTATTTTTAAATCAAAGTTTAATATAAAATTTTCTGAGAGTTGGAATAGAACTAAATGAAATCATCTCTGAGAAAATGAAGAAAAAAATTTGAAAAATCCTGAAAAAAAAAAATTGTTTTTATTGTGTGAATATCAAATTTATAACAGTATAACAGAATTTTATTTATAAGGATTTTTTATTATCCTAATCATAATGCAGCCAAAGTCTGTGAATGTATTAGTAGTTCAAGAAAAACTTGCGCAATACATACTTGAAGTGGAACAAAAAATTGAGTTAGAATTTTTTTTTTCTATTAAATTGCATTCTTACCTATTGGAAAGACTAGTACCTATGAAAAGTAAAGTGACTAATGTATTTTAACATTTTTAGTTTTTTTTTTTTTTTTTGGTATCTATTGTATCCATCTAAATTGTGAAGAAAACTGAAATCAAATCACAAAAGAGTTTTTTTAACGGATAGATAGAATATCAAATAACTTTAGCGATTAAAAAAAAAATTTTCATTTTGAATTTTAAAACAATCTTATGTGTTATAATTTTAAACTTAAAAAAAAAGAAAATTTCTTCACTCTTGAGCTATGCAATAATTTATAAAATTTGGTTACATTCGTTTGGTCCTTTTTTAAAAAAAAAAAATTTCGTCTTAAATCCTTAAAAAAAATCAAATTTATGTTTTTAACACATATTTTTAAACTTTTTACGAAAAAAAAAAATGTTTCAATACAATTTCATAAGATTTCTCTAATATTTTTCTCCTTTTTCTCACATTAAATACATTTACAGAAAAAAAAAAAAATAAGAACTTTCCTTTGAGACTTTTATTTAGTTTTCCATAAAATGTTTATACATCGCCTGTTACTGTACAATAATATTACTCTTTGAAAAACATAAACTAAAATAGCTTTTTCTTTTAGAAATAAATTCGAGAAAAATATTATTTTTATTTCTATGTTTTTACACAGTTACCTTTTATTTTTCCTTATACTCATTCTGTTTATTTAATTCCGTTTTAATAGAAGTAGAAAAAAAAAATCAGTCTTGTTGAAATTTTATGTGTTTCTTTCTTTTATGTCTTTTGTTAACATCATAACATTTTTTTCCTTCTTTCTTTTTATTGAACGAAAGCATTATTTTATTTTCTTAATGAATTATGGTTGTACATACATATGTACGTGTGTATAAAAAAAAAACTGAATTTTTCACACTATTTGCTTATTTTAACGGTAAATAGGCATATTAAAGTGGAGACTAAAGAAGGCGTCAAGAAGAAAATAAGCATTTTTTAATTTAAAACTTGATGTACATTAAAATCACTTAAAATGTCATTATAATTTTTTTTTTCAGTCCAAATACCAGAATTTTTCTAATTAAGATAATTTTATTAAATTTTAAAAAAGAAAATTACAAGTGAAACGTTGATTTTTTAAGATCTTCAAAACACTTGGTGAATGCATATTTAAAAAAAAGAAAATAATTAAAGTATTCGAAGATATGCTGAAGCATTTAAAAATTTTTTTTTTAAAGTTCGGATGTATTCCAGCTTTAATTGACTAAATTTTAGCATATTCAATAAAATTGCCCAATGTTGGATATTTATGTAGGTATAAAAAGTTTTTTTGAAATTAAAAAAAAATATATAAAATTCTTAATTATAATTTCTGAAAATTCATACTTACATTAGAAGAGGCTTTTCATCTTGACCAAACCAAGAATCTACGAGTATATAGGTATAGCAGAATATTTTAGATCAAAATAACAAAAGATACTTAACTAAACTTTTCAAAATAAATTTATCCACTTATCTTAAGTTTTTCTATTATCACAATATCCTAAAGCAATTCTGTCAGATGCTAATTAAATTATCAATGACAACAAAATTTGTTGCTAATTAGGTACTCATTTTTAAAAATGTTTAATTAACTTAATAAATTAAAATGTTTTTGTATTATTAATCGTCATTATGAGTTAAATTTAATAAAAATAAAAATAAATAAATAACAGTCTGAATTTTTGTATTAAATGGAATTACAATTTACAAGTCCTGCCTACAAAACTTTTAACATTTTTTTTCTTACTGTCCTCACGTGATTTTGTAGCACTTTACTTTTCGAGTACCTATAAAATTTTTTTTTTTTTTTTTTCAAAAATCAAGAAGAAACACAAAAAAAAAAAAACAAATCGTTGAAATCAACCAGTCTCATTAACGTTCAGTACATGAAAGTTCACGAACCTCGCTAAATTAATCAACAACATCTGTTTTTCGTTCATTTTTTGTATTACTCGTATAAACATTTTTTTCTCTAGAATTTTTTTTTTGCTATGCTTTATGAAGTAGGTACCTACATTTAAAAACAAAAAAAAAAAAAGGAAAAGTTTATAAAACTTATGTTTTTCTTGAAATTTTTTTTTCACCTAATATTTTATTTTTTTTTTTGTTCTCCATCTGTTCCGCATAAAATAAAAAATAAATTATAATTTATAATCATGCTAAAAGTCATGTCAAAATGTTTATGAAAATTAATATACTTACTTTTATAAATTGTTTGTGTGATATAAGTAATTGTTTGAATAAAACAAAAAAAGGAAGAAAAAAAAAATAGGAAATAGAAAGAAAAAAATTATATGAGAATTTAGATAATAAAACGAGATATTTGAATTAATGTCTTTTTATATTTCTGTCGATGTCAATAATCTTGAAATTTTATTTAGTAATTAATTTTTTGTAACTAGAAAATTGGATTAAAAAAATTATATTGTTATCGATTCATGAATCTTAAATATTTTGTAATTTTGACAATTTAAAACTGACAGCAGATTGTTTTCAAACAAATACATACATCAGAAAAATTAAAAACTAACAAGAAAATAAAAAATAAAATATTATTTTTGCTACAGAAAGGACATTAAAATTTATTCAATAAAATTTTTAGAAAATATAGAAATTAAATTACATTTTCTAAGAAAATAAAAAAGAATGTATACATCCCAATAACTTCCTTTATATAAGGATATGGATATAAAAAAGGACTTTTGACATATAATAAACGTATTAGACTAATGTACTGAAAATTGTCCACATAATTACCATTCATTGCAGATGCTGTTCAAAAAAGCAATACTGAAAGTATACATCATCTATTTAAAATTTATTTCATTCTTCGTTGTTCGACATCCTTTCTGTTGAATTTCAAATGACACACAAAAAAAAAATTCGTTAAAGAAATAAAAATTGGAAAAAAAGAAATTTGTTAAGCTTTCAATTTCCGTTTATCAACGAGTATATTAAATTAGAAAAAAAAATTCGACAGGAATCAATTGCAAAATGACTTTTCTATCTGGAAAATTTGTATTCGTTTAATCTTTTGAGTATGATAAAAGGAATGTATGTCTTGAAAAAGTGAAATTTCTGTTATTTGATTAATGTCCTTTTCCTAATCGATATAATTTTATTCTTTTTCTTGTGATTTTATTTATTTTTTATTTCATTAAGGTGATCAAATTTTAATTAAAAAAATTTTCTTAGTTGAAAATTGTATAATTGTGCGTTCAATATTAAATGTACACTTTTATTTAAAGTTATTATTATGAAGTTTTAAATAATTATTAGTTTATACCCTTAATTTAGACAAAATACTACGTTTTTTGTCCTTTCTATTTTTCAATCACTCCGTAGCTAATAATTTACAAATGTTTAAAATTGTTCTTGGTAGAATTTATTATGTTAATTTGCCATTTTTTGTTGTTTACATGCACCTGAAATTAAAAAAAAAAAAAAATATTGCCATTAACATTCTACATCTACAAAACACATACATACATACTTCAACAATTCTCATCAATCAATCAAACAATTCGAATGCAATAAATTGAAGTTTATCCATTTCTCACACATTCTCCTCATATTTTATCACTAATAGTATTTTATTTTTGATTTTAAACAAAAAAACTTTTTCATAATCATTTGAATTATAAAATGAAATTTAATGTCTTTGGCATAGTACATATTCTCAATTCAATCTAATCTCTCTACATGTGTTCTAAAAATGCTCTATTAAATGTTTTACACTTAATTTTGCTTATATTTTCCATGTCCACGTTATAATTGAAACAAGCATTTATATCTATTATATAATATATACATTTTTATATATTGTGTATATGGTACATGGAATTAATGTTCAATTTTCATTTACATAAAAATACAAAAATATTTATTAGCTTATGTCTACTGCATAAAACTGTTATTTAATGTTTAAATAAAAATAAAGCTATTTAGATTCGTACAAATTGTATCTTTTATAGACAAAAACAACCAATTTAATTAGATTTCATGAATTCCTCCCTATACAATATTTTCAAATGCAAAAGATTATATTGATTTCTATTTAAATACATTTTAAATTATTCCGTTAAAAAAGATGTAAACATTTAAAATAGAAATTATTCTCAGGAATTTTAACAGAAAAAATCTGTTAACCGATGTACGAAGAATTTCTAGTTATTTTTATTAATTTTTAAATTAATGCAAATATCCTTTTTTTTTAAAAAAAAATCATTGAAGGAAGCAAAATAAAGTTTTGGTTTTTTCTATTGCGGTTAAAACAGTCACAAAGATAAATGAATCTCACCTACAACTAATTGCAAATTACTAGCAATTATTTATTGTTTTTATTAAATTTCTCTTATTTATTCCTTTCTCTATCAATTGCCCATGTCACATTTTTGTAATTTGTTTTTTTTTTCCACGAATTTTCCTAAAGCAACAGACAACGTTTCAGTTATGTAAAATAATTTGAATTTGATGTCTCTGAATGGTCCTCTCAAAAGTATTTTCTATATACATATGTACATACATATACATATAAAAATAGTTTCATTGCTTTTACAATTCTAAGGATAATTTTATTTTTTCTATTTAATTTTATTTTATAATTGAAATTCCAATTAAAAAGCAAAATTATTCATTAAAGAGTATTCCAGACAATGTATCTAAAATGGGATTATGTTTTTCAATGAAATACCATACAATTAAATTTATATCAAAATTTATATATTTTAATAGGAAGTACGTATAAGATACAATTTTGAATATTTTCCTGTCTATTTTCTAATATTATGTTTTTTGATTACTGATATTAGGTTAATAGGTTTTCTATTTTCTATAGAAATTGTATTTTATTAATATTTATAATAATCAAATAAATACCATATTTTTGGCATTCTGAAAACTATAATGTAGAAAAGTTAGCAAAAATTAAATTTTCTTTTGAATGCTGGATGCTGGAAGATGAGTAATTTTAAAATTTCGAAATAATTCAAATTATCAAGCTTTTCAAATACCAAAATTATTTTTTATTCAATAAAAAAGTATCTATGTAAATAATAATAAATTTCATGAATATATGAAAATTTCGTTTCGTATTTTTACGCCGTAAACACAATAGAAGCGAATTGTGAATTTTATGGTGAAAATAATGAAAAATATTACGTTTTCATTATTGTAATGAACATTTATTCGTTGTAGAATTATATCAGAACTAAAAAGAACCTTAAAGTTTTCTTTTATACTTACAGAATAGAAATATATGTATTACATATAAAAAAGAAAGTAATTTCCTTTTAAAGTAACTTTTATATTTAAATTATTTTTTTTTTCACTCAAGACAAGAACAAAACGAAAAAAAAGTGAAAAACTACTTGAACTATTTTAAATATTATCAGAAAAAATAGGGAATATTTTCAAAGTACAACTTTTAAACAAAAATATCGCATTTAAAAAAGAACATTTTATATTCTCATAAGACTACTCAAACTAAACTAAAAATGTCTATTTAAAAAAAAGTGAATATTTTAACTTTTATACTCCAGAGATGTTATAGTTCACTTTCCATTTGAAAATACATTTAATTCTGAACAAAAACAAAAAAAAAAAATTTTTAAACATAAATACGTCTCTTGGAAAACAATACCCGTAGTTTTTTTTAAAATGTTTTTCCAATTAAATGTACACTTAAAGAATTATGTATAATTTTAATGGAATTACAACAAGCAACTATTTCATTAGAATTAAATACGAAAAGAAAAAAAAATTATTTAAAAGTTTAATTTATACGAAAACTTTAAATTTTAACTTTGGTGCTATTTTAAGATATTTCTTTTTTAAGAAAAAAAAATTCACCTATGTATGTATGTATAATTTAATTTTTACGGAATTTCTTTTTGGATCGCTAAAAATATATTTACAAAGATGAAATTTACACAACATATTTGATATTACTTTTAAATATCACACAATCATCACTAACAAATGTCATCATAGTTAACAACCAAATAAATATTTACATATGATATATGTATATAGAGTTTAAATAATTACCTGATAATCTGTTAAATTCAATATAATAACATAAGAATTATACTGAATCGTAATCACATATTGTAAAAAATGTCAGATATATCATCACAAATTGTTGTCATAAGTAAAAAAAACTTTGTGTGTAAAGAAATACCTAACTCAATATAAATTTTATTACATTTACACACTACAATTGTTATACACACATATGTATGTGTAATATATGTTCCTTCACAATATACTATTATATTCCATGATATTATAATCATCAGAATATAAGCGATAAGATGATAAATGGCAAAAGAATTATGTAAAATGTAATACATCTTTATAGAAAGAACTGATATGTACAATCATTTATCATAAAACAAATTATGTCACACATGTTGATACCTAAACTCCTTTTTTTTTTTTTTTTTTCATTTTCATTTTTTTCTACTATAGAAAAATCTATATATGCCCTACGTGACTGAATTCACTTCAATTAATCATAACAAAAAAAAAAAAAATAATAATAATAATAATAATAATTGGCCTCATTCTGTGTCAGAGATTTTTCTAATCGTTTCATAACATTTTTTTCTTCCTTCAAGGATTCCTTTACGGATCTTTGAAGATTCTCTATATAGATAATAATATTATTATTATCCTTGTAAATCGTATAGTTTATTAAACTGTTTTTTTACATGCTGTGATTCTTTTTAGACAGAAAAAATATAAATTGAAAAAATTAATTTACGAGTATGTAAACCAAGAAAAAATATAAGCATATAAAAATATGTAAATAGTTCATATTTATCTACTTTCTAGAATCCTTTGATTGAAAAACAATTGACTGTGCACAAAAAAATACCAATATACATGATTTCAACTACAATACTCAAAGGATCTATTCTGTTAATTAAAATTCTTCTCTAATTTCTTAAGAGAGATCTAAGAATCATCTAAGTACCGATTTTTTTTTTTTTTTTTTTCAGTTTCAATGTTATAATATCGATTTTATTATTGTTTTATAATACTTATTTCTTTTTCTCAAATAAAATATTTCAATGAAAGGAATATCTTACTCAATACTTAGATATAAAAAAAAATTCAGATGAGAATAACGAAATAAAGAAAATAACAAATTAGACAAATTGAAGAAATATCGTGAACAGAAAGGGAAATCAATTGTCTGAGTAAAATATTTAAAAAAAAAATTTTCTTACAAATTCAAAGATGAAAAATTGATTTTAATTTCTTATTAAAAAAAAGTTTGACAGAATGAAATATTATTGTCTAGACATTTTTAAGTATTGATAGTTTTATCTACGTACATTTAAAATTAAATTCTTTATTTCACAATTTGCAAAATTCATAATAATTATGAATATGACATAGAATATACATAGTCGCAGAATAAAAAAAAACAAATTTAAATCACAAAATATTTAGTAAAAGTTCGTTAAAAAATACGAAAAATTCAGGAAGAAAATACATACATATGTACATACATATGTATGTATATGTATTTTTTTTTCCTATAATTCTACTTTGTTGCAATATCCTTTTTTATGGCTTATTAAACCTTGATTCACATATAACACTCACATAATGTATCTTTAAATAAATTGTTTGTGTACGTGTTCACAGATGCTAAAGTATGTATGTATGTATGTATTATGACCATAATTCGATAAAAAAAATTATGATCTGAAATAAAAGTCATGTTCATGAAATGATATATATTTCAAGATAATTTCCATCATATGTCTTTGATAAATTCGATTTGAACGTTTTTATTTTTCCTGCTTCTTTTACCATCGATAACAAGTTTTTTTTAGTGTTGTTGTTGTTTTTTTTTTTCCTTCATTTCTTTTTTATTAACCATCTTTAACTTTAATGTAGCGTGAAATATTTTATGAAAAATTATTTTGTAAAAAGATTTTTTTTTTTCTTTGTACCAGCAAGCTTTTTAAGTGGTCAGTTTTTCTAAAAATATTTTTATCAATTTTTTTTTTATTTTTTTTTTTTTTTATAAAATGAAGGATAAAAATTTTTGTTTTAATGTGACAAAAACATGACAACATAATAAACTAAAAGATGAATGGAACAGAAAAACATTTAAAATTTTTTATTGCAAAATTTACAAAACAAAAAAACAAAAAATAAAAAAAAAAAAAATCTTTGTTTAAAAGAAAAAGCAATTTTTCGTTCCACATTTCACATAGTAGCACCTTAAAAGCATTTTTATTTTTAATTTGTATTTTTCAATAACGAAACCCAAATTGAAAAATTTAAAAGTATATGATTTGTTTGTGAATTAATCACATATGATAATAATTTATTCAAAGTACTTTATCATGTTAATTTAAATTTGTTGTTTCATTATTACATTTACATAGAATCACATTAAAATAAATTCTCTATTATTTTTCATTGATTGAGTTCAAACTTTTGTAGAATGATTTTTTTAACATATACATACATAATTGACAAAAATGAATTAATTATAGTACGTAAGTAATTTAAATTGAAAGTAATGTAGAATATAAAAGCTTATTTTCTGTATGGTACATTTAATTCTTGTTTTATTTCATTCAATACATTTTCTTATTATTAAAAACTTTTAACTGTATCGATTTATATTTTACAATATATATGTACTCATAAGTCATATGTATATAAAAACATATCTATAGAATATATGTGTACAAAAAAAAATGAAATACATAAAAGTACTTAAGATTTTACATTCGTATTCCTTCCCATTTACAAAGCATAAATTTATTTTATCAATTTTATCTTTAATGGTTCATGTTTTATTTAATTTCAATTTTATTATCTAACATGATTATGTAATTTTTGTTTATTCCTCTTTTTATTTCCATATTACTACATATATGTATATTTAAGAGTACATAGATGCGAGATATGTACATGTACTTGAAAATATTAAATATTTATTCGAAATTAAAATTTTTTTTTTTTTTTTTTTTTTTTTAAGAGAAAAGTTAAAATTCAAAAAAGCTTTATTTCAAAATCATATAGGTACATTTTGAAATATAAACCCTATCATATAATATTTTATTGATCAATAAATTTTTACGACCACAAATAAATTCATGAATAAACAAAAATTAGTCTACTTTTAAAGGATATTCTAGTGGTTTATGTATATCGTGCAGAGAAAATTTTTTTTTGTTAAATATATTAAACATACAGGATATCAATTAATTTCTTATTCCTAACATCTGTATCTACATACATATATGTAGTTATCACAACAGACTGATGTAATGGGATTTTTGTTCATACTAGTACATCACAAGAACGTATAATGACATTTTGTGGTTTTAACAACAAATAAAAAATATTTAGCATAGATTTAATCGTTATAAAATGATAGTCACATATTATTTGGTACAAGTATAGATTATGTCTTTCATATAAAAGATATTTAATTATTTGAAATAATTTCATACAAATGTAGGATATTTTTCAAATTTTAACATTTTTTTTTCTCAATAAATTAAAGAAAATAAACGAAACTACATTAGATTTTAATTATGCACAATTTATGACAAATATTTTCGAAAAGCCATTTACAATTCTCAATTTAAAACTGAAGTAGTTAATTTTTTTAAAGATACTTTAGGTAGTATATCTCCAAGATCCTTTTTTTTTCAATTGTGTTTTGTTTTAATCCAAACAAACTTAATTTATAAGAAATCAATTTGAATTGTAAAAGGTATATATCCCTTTTTAAAGTTTTTGTCTTCTTTAAAAAAAAATACAATTTAATTATGGAAAGGAAATAGGTACGTAAGAAATTTAACAACATTGAAAAACCTTATTATTTAAAGTCTTGCCATCTGTTGTCACGTGTTATTTATATATTGATTTATTTCGGTTCTGCTAAATTTATATACAAAGGATTAACCTGAAGTTCTGGGAATTACAATTCGATTAAAAAATATCGGGATAACTGGTTTTGTATTATTTTAATATCTTGTCCTGTTAATTGCAACGCCTGAAACAGACCGATCAGTAATCTGGCACTCATCTCAAGGAAAATAATTTTTCAGCAAACGGAACAACTTTTTCACGATATGATTTCAGAAATTAAATAATTTAATACTAGCTGCCTATAAAAGGATAAAAAATATTCTCCAAAATTTTTCTTTTTGTTGGTATCTTAAAAAGACTTGTTTGTTATTAATATTTCGATTCAAGCGAAATTATATTGAAAAATTAATTTAAAAAAATATATACAAATATATAAGACAACTCCCAGAACTTTTCGAACACTCCTTATATTATGACCCTACCTAAAAAAGAATGAAACAGGTGTTTTTTCCTACATACATACATATTTCTAAATTCGTTTAAACGAAAATTTTCTTTTGAATTTTTAATGAATCATGTGATTCTTATCTTTTGAGTAATTACTCTTAATTGACATAATTGTCAACAACTAAATTTATATGAAATAAATGTAGAAATTGTTTGTGTTCTTGATAATAAATAATATCAGAGAGAGTTATTTTTAACATTAATTAGATAAAAATGATATAAATAAAAAAATAAGTCAATGAACTTTTCTATTAGATAGAATTTTCTGATAAAATGATTTTGGAATATAAATAATAATCGATAAATCTGTAAATAATTTTATATAAAAATTCTAATAGTAAACAAATTTTTGTTTGAAAAAAAAAAAAAAAAACGTATTTTCGTAAGATACAATTTATAATTGGAAATTTACAAAAAATTCGAGAATATGTTTTGATTTTAGGAGTATTTTTTTTTTTTTTTTTTGTTTTAATTTTCAAATATATTATTTCAATAAATATTTTTTTTAAAAAATATAAAAATCATCTTCGAATGCACTCAAAATATATAATTTTATTTTCATATCAATATTTTTACAAACTTCCATTGTAAATCCGATTATAAAATTTCATTATATGTACATACATATGTACATACATATGTATTTCTGAATTTAAATATTTTAAATTTCAATAATAATATTCTTCTTCATATCAGATAACTGTAATAGAGAAATTGAAATATATAGGGTAAGTGCGTTCTGTAATGTAGGATTTATATAAAGTTTTACCTTTAATATTAGGAAAATTGCTCTGTTGAAGTTTTTTTCTTTTGCTTAAAAATCTTATTATTTTTTTTTTTTCGTGATTTATTCTCATATGTATTCATAAAATCTCAAATTATTTTTGAATAGTTTTTTTTTTTTTTTTGACAATTGAAATTGAAATCATGAAATATCGTGGAATTTTTTTTAAAGCTTTTTATTATTTCCTTGCTATCAATATAATTGGATATTTTTGCATGACTTATTTGATAGAATTGAAGAATTTTCAATAAACTTGTTTATTTTTGTTTGTATTTTTCGTTTAGATTTCGAAAATAATGTAAACAAAACAAAAAATTTGAAAAAATAAAATAAATCAATTGCTTCTTTCAAATGATAAAGATAGTTATTTGTTTTTCTGTGAAATTGTTTATAATAATAACTCCAATATTTTTGTCAAAATTAAAGAAATTTTAGAAACAAATTGTATGTGTGTAAATTTTTTGTTTTTTGTTTAAGAAACTATAAACTGTTCTCTTTTTTGAAGAAAATTACTATAATATTTAATAGAATTCAAGTCACGTTCTAATTTTACAAAGTTAAAGGAAAAAGTGTTTAAATAATAGTTTCTTTTTATGGATTATAATAAAAATTGTTATAAAATTATTTAAATGTTTCAAATTTCTGATTTTTTTTCTTTAAATTATTATTCTCATACAATTGTCGTTTTGAAGAGTTTTAAATTGTGTCAAAATGAAATGAATTTCAAAACAATTTTATTTTAAAAAGTAAAAATAAAAATGAGCACCAGATGTAAAAGATTGTAATGTGAATGTTACAAAAAAAAAGGAAGAAAAAAAAAAAAAAAGAAATATCATGAAAATTGAAATTTATAAAAAGTTTATTCAAGTTTCAAAATAAAATTTTTAAAAACATTTATTTTGTTATTCTTAATGACACTTATTTTCATATGTGTAGAGGAAATCATATGTTATAAAAGATACAATGCAACATTTGAATTGTAATTGTAAAATTCTCTTTATTATTTATGTTAAAAAATAGAATTTATCATTTAACAAATTTCGTATGATAAATAATTTTCAATAGCAAAAAGGAAAATACAAATAATTAACTTAAATATTGTTAAGAAAATATTTTTCTTTTAAATTCTAGCCATTTTAAAAAAAAAAAAAAAAAAATCTACTCTTCTAATTTGCTAAATTAACTATGAAATAGAAATGTTATTGAAACAAATTTTATTTAAATCTATTGACGACATAAATAAATAAATAAAACACTGAATTGAAGGCATACTAAATTATTTTTATTTATTGTTGAGCAAAAAAAAAAAGGATACTAATAATATCTCACTTATTCCGGTCGAAAAGGAAATATTTATCACTCATAAATCATACTGATGGAAGAATTTAAAGACAATTTCATAAAACAATATTTCACATTTCATTAAGTTTCAAGGCAAAAAAAAAAAAAAAACAACAAAAACATTATTAAAGGCAAAAGGTTTGTTGCCGTTATTAAGGAAACGTATAAAATGAATTTATCAAAGGCATATGATGAAAGTCATCATGGAAAATTTCATTTATTATTATAAGCGTTTTCCTTGAACGTTTCTTGTTTAATAATTTGCTATCAAAATGATTATGATCTACTTCCTTCAGTTAACATGTAAACAAAATTTATATGGTAAATGTGACTATGAGTGCCTTATTACATTTATATGTAGTTAAGTTAGTATATGTACGGTCGACATTAAAGTTCTAAAGGGCAAAAAGTTTAAAAATAAAAAAACTATATCCTTTTTTTCACCTTTTGAATTTCAAGTTAAATATTTTTCTGTATGTTCGGAGCAGGAATTGACAAGATTTTATTTTTTTATTAATTATTGTTTCAAAAAGAAAATTTATAGTTAAATTTTCTTTAATTGAAAATTGAAAAATATTAATTATTATTTTTTTTATAAAGTTTAAAATCGTTGTTGAGAAAAATCAAAAATTACATTATACGTATGTATGTATGTATATTATATTTATGTACATATACTTTTTTAATTGAAGTTTCTGTTGCAATAGCTCTTGAGGAAGTAAACGTACATCCTTCTATTGCTTATTATGGTATCCCATATCCTGCAGTACTTGTACATTAAAAAGTTCAATACACGAAAGATTTCCCTTCAGCTAGTGAATTTCTCCACTATAATTAAAGAACCTATGTGTCGATAAGAACAATTAATCGTCAGATTTTCAACATTAAATAACGTTTCAATACCATTTAAATTAAATAGAGTGAACATTTTTTAATCATTTAAGATTTTTGAAAAATAAAATTCGTTGTTACATATACCTTGAACCTATTTGAACATTTACTTTCTATTAATGTGGAAGTAAATATTTTTTATTGAATAATATTTTCGTTGTTGAGATTTTTTTCTTTATAGCTTTGTCATAAAATACATTTTAATCATAAATATAAAACAAAAATACTATTTACAACTATATACGAGTACGAAAAGATTATAAAAATGGATTAATATGATTTGTTGAAATTCTATAAATGTATGAAATATCATTTATACAGCTTTTAATGAAAATACATAAAAGCAATTTATAACCATGTATATAAACAACTTGTATACATACATATGTGGTCAGAAACGACAATAACCACAAATTTTATAAAAGCAAAATATTATACTATTTCGGAAAATAACGATAATGTATTAAAGTACTTGGAGGTATGTGAAAATGTTACATAATAATTTAATTTTATTATTTTTTTTTTCTTCTTTGGTTTCAGAACATTAAATATATTACATATAATTTTTTATGACATAATTGAAAGCTTTGTATATTTTTTGTTTCTGTAACATGTGCGTTATTATCGATAAACAAGAATGATTTTTTATATGATCCAAAATATGTGTCTTTTCACGTTTTAACGGGTTCATTATTATACGTTTTTTTATACTATACTAATTCGTTAATTACCTGAATTTCAGGACATTTGAAAAATTCACGTTTCAATGATACTTGCAAGAGCAAGGTTCAAGATAATAGGGAGCTTCTTCTTCAAGAACGTTGATGAAATAGCAAAAGTCACGGTCAGAGACATGATACGATTCCTGAACGAAACAGGATGGCTATAATGATTTACCGGTCAAACGTCATTTGACATTGCCTACGGTTACGCTAGGTGTGGTATCAAAATGGCACTCTCAGTGCAAATTGGGTCTTCGATAGATTTCAAAAAACCACGTCAACCAACCAACCATGATACAATTTTCAAAATTTAGTTCTCAATCATATTGAATCATGCTGCAAATTAAACGATAAATAAATTTTATAATAAACTTTCAATCTAGTCATATTGAGGCTCAACAGCTTATGTAAGTTTTCTGCTACTTAAATTAACTTAAGTCTTCGAAATCATTTTTTTTTCTCATACGTAAAATACGAAACACTAAATTTAATGAAGAAAAAAAATTCTTAACTGTAAAAATGAAAAAAAAAAAAAATAAATAAAAATATATCAATACACAAATATTTTTTTGAATTACTCGAAAAAGATAACATTTAATCAATTTAAAAGGCAAAATAAGTGTGTAAATGATTTCTTAGATTATTTCACACATGATATTTTATTACTTTTTAAACAACAAAAAAGAATGAATCTTCATATTTTTTTTTCCATTTCAATTTTTCGTTTCATTTAAAATCTCTTATGTTCTTACTTCTCATATTTCTTCATGAATTTAAAAAGAAAATTTTTTCAATAAAATCACATCAATGAAATTTTCATTAATACATGCTGAATTTTATTTTTCTTCCAGTCGATGAAGAATTTTCATTATTTTTATTTTTTTTTTATGTTTTTTCTTTATTTTTCTACAATGCAATGTATTAAATGTTACAGATAAAATATGGAAGAAATAAATTTCATGTAGAAAATGTTTCATCATTTTCTTTTATTTAATTTTTAAATGAAAGCGGAAAAGGAGTGTGTGTGTATGTGCAATCAGAAACGTATTAAGATTTTGCTTTTAAATATGAGGATAAGGAAGTATATAAACTTTCATTAGACATATGTATGTACATATACAAAATCGACAATTTTCCTATACACAATTCAAATATTATGATTTAAAATTTTTAAGCAACATTAAATTGCACATTAATAAACAAGAAGTCATTTTATTAATTGAAAAAAAAAAACAGAAATTTTATAGATTTTTGCAATGGTTAAGAAAGACTTCTATAACACACTAGTTGAAACCTAATTAAAAATACAACATCAAAATCAATAAATCGTTATCCTTTGTCACACACATCTTTCAAAATGATTCAATCTTTAAAGTCTATTTCAAAATACTTTTTGTTTATCATTGGATTTTTCCATACAATATTAATTTCCTCATCCTTGTACATTCTCTTATACATCCTTTTTTAATATATTCTCTAATTTTGTACCTTAATTGCTAAATCTCATATACTTAACCCGTCATTGAATAAAAATGAACACACCATAACGTATATTGAACAGAACTTTTTTCTTATTTTAAATAAAAAATTAAAAAAAAAAAAAAAGTAAAAGAATATAAAATAATGATTAATACTGCAAAAATAAAATAAAATAGAAAAATGCTGATGTAGAAAAGTGGGAAAAAAGCAAAAATATGTTTTATAGAAAAATAAAAATGAAATCGGTCAGAATATTTAAAAATTCTAGTCACGTTTTAACTTTGATAAAATTGGCAGTAGTAAATAGTAGACTAGTAAATCTCATGTTATACACAGATCTTGAGATACATATGTATATAATACATGTATATTGGATTGTATGTATAAATTGAAAATTTTCGATTTGTTTGACATTGGTTTTTTCAGAGCAATGCAATGTAAACTGAAAATTACATTTGATTCATCAAAATAAGTGATTAGTTAGTATTTTCATTCAATTATTTATTTAAAATAAAATAAGGACGATATTTTTATTGATTTTTCTTTTTAATATTTGATTATGAAATGCAGTATTTTTTGTAAATATTAAAATAATTAATTGATATGTTTACTAATGTATTAAATTCTCATGTTACATTGATCCCATTAATAAAATAAGATGTCCTGGAATAATTTAACCGAGATAATAATTCAATTTACCTATTTTTTATTATGAATTTATTAATTTTAATCTTCATAAAATTATTAACTATTTTGTGTACTTAAAAATAAATTTATCAGTAAATATTCAATGTAAACTATAAAAAAAAAATGAATTTTACAGATATCTGTTGATTCATATGTATAATATTTTTTTCTTATGTTGAAACTGAATACGTACCACTTTAAATAATGAGAAAAAAAAGCAATTAGTTTAAGTAGAAATTACTTCAATTAACATAACAATTGTGCATAACAATTACACATAATTAAATTTTATATAAAATGAACAACAACAACAACAAAAATAAACAAGAGAGATTTTTAATTGGAACACATTTATTTGTTTTCTTATTTTTTTCTTTCTACCAAATTCATGTCCCTTTTTCGTTTTTTTTTTTATATTTATAAATTTTTGTAAATTTTTAAGTATTTTTTTGTCTCGTATACCCTGTTTTTTTTTTCATATTAATTTATATCCTTTTACAAATTTCACGAGTATTTATCTTTAGTAAATTGGTCGGAAAAAGAAATCGCGAATAATTTTTAAAATAATAATTTATTTTAATTCTGTGTGTTTATTTTTTAAAACAAAATAAAGAACAAAGCTGTCTTAATACTAAACTGTACTACGTGTATGTTTTTAATTTTTCTTTTGTAAAAAAAAAATTGGATTTCTGCCAACAATGAATTTTTTTGATATATATTTTTTTTTTTTCATTATTCTTAAAGACCATTTTTTTATGAAAGCAAAGTATGTATGCAATCATTACTCATTTTAAAATTTCATTTACAATTAAAAAATTGACTTTAACTTTAACACTACATAGTACATACACAGTCCAAATTTTTTCACGTAGATACTTTATGCTGTAGAATATAGATAGATACCCTATAGCATTTATATATAGTAGTATATGTACGTATGGCTATTATTGTATAAAAAAAATCTTTTAAAATGAACATAACAGATACTCAGAAGATACTTAAGACGTACTGTTATTTAACATTTGACCAAACATTTTACAATATAACTATGCATGTATGGTGATTTATTTTGTATAATACAGTATTTCACAGGATTCAGGTTCAATTCAATCCTTTATAATATTTAAGAATCTATACATATTCAAATTTCAAATAGAATATCTACATATGTACATTGTTCTATTCATATTTTACAATTCTCAGAAGTTTAATGCAACACCTTCTTTTATTTTAACTGAATTTTATCTTAGAAGAAACAATATCCTTCACACATACATTACAATTTCATATGAAATTTTTGCAATTAAAAAGAAGGATTTAAATCCAAGTACATTCACAATATGTGATTCACATGCATTCACATACTGAATATGACATTCTTTACAAATAAATTGGTATTTTATTTCAATTTAAGATGATGAAATTTCATCAAATATATAGTATTTTCGGATATTAGATGAATTGATCAAGGAAATAGAAATCATATGAATTTCATATTATTCAAATATTCAAAAACAAAAAAAAAGATTAAAATATTTTGGTTTTATTTTAGAATTTTGAAAATTAAGAAAAGGAATTTATTATCTTGAATTACATTCATACAAGGGATTTTTTTTAAAGACCAAATAACATATTGTACGATATACTTAGACAAAAATTTCAATATCTATTGCAGAATTGAAATATTTTCTGTAAAAGTTTTTTTTTTTTGTTTTTGTAATTTTGATAAATCTAAAACTATGAATTTTCTTTTTTGTAAATTACTTAGTAAAACAAACTATTCGAGTCATAAAAACTGTAGATACTTTCTTCGTAACTTTTATGGAAAATTTTAAGTTTGTTATGAAATAATTATGAAAAAGTTAAATTTTTTATTTACAAAATTTTTGTCGAGACCTTTCAGGTTTCGCTTGTTTCATAAAATGACGTTTCAAAAAATTATTCATAAATAATTTTTTTTTTTTTCTTAAAATTTTTAATTTTTTATTATTGTTTTGTTCATGTTTGTTATTATATGTCAAACCACAATTTCAAAACATAAAAAAAAATTTTTCAGTTGGAAAATAAGATGGTCATAATGTAAATAACCAATGAGAAAAACAAGAAAAAAATAAATAAATAAATAAATAAAGGAAAAATGTTGAACAGCATGAAAATATCTTTCATCTTGTCATAGGAAATCCTTCTTATAATACCATAATCCTATTCTTATCTTGTTAACTTTTGTTTAAAGCTTACTAGAATTTTGCTATCGTTTTGCGATAATCTTATTAGCATTGTTGTCGTTTTATATCTTTCTGTTAAGTTTGAACTTAAATAATGGTTTTCACTAGTACATTCTATCTATGTTCATTTTTTTTTACTTTATTTTTTATTATTTTTTTTTTTTTGCAAAACAATGAATATATTAATTCATGAAATTTTCTCTAAAAACTTTAGTTTTAGTATTCACGTTTTTTTGTTATTACATTTCAAAATCAAGAAAATTTACTTTTTGTTAGACAAACGTAAAATGTAAAATTCAATTCAATTTTATAAAACAACAAAATTCTATTTCATTGATGGAATGTATTTTCTATGAGGAAACAATAAAAAACCTTACAAGTACATAAAAATAAGTCACCTCAAAACAAAAATGTAGTACATTTGATGTCTTGTTTTTGTGCTAAAAGCTGAAATTTGATAACGAATTTCATAAAAAGCATACAAAAGTTTAGACAATCACAAAAGACAACAATCTTCTACGTAAATTTTATTTGGAAATATTCGAATAATGCATAATTTAAGAAAATTAAGAATAAATTTAAAAATATACTTTTTTTAAAGGGTAATTTTTTTTTGAGTATTTCATATTCCAAACAATTTCTCTGACCTATTTTAATAAAACATAATTTTGATGGAATTCTTTTACTGGTTACCACCTCCTTATTTCTTTTTTCTCTAAAAATTCCAATTCAGGATATTCTTCATCAGATTTTTCGAAGTCTCAATCGTTTATTCAAAAATAAATATTGTATCCGATGCTTCGTTGGATTCTGTGAACGATTTATTTAAAGCCTAAAGTGAATTGTTGGATTAACCGTCTACTTTATTTGTTTGGTCCGCAAGAGGTATTTGATTTCTCTTCTACCACTCCCAAGTTTCAGCGATAATATAAAATTCAGTTGTTATATATTATATTATCATATGTGAAATTATTTTATCATGAAACCGAAAATAAACTTATCCATTTATGTCAGTTATTAACTCATTGACATATGAATAATAATGCAAAAAAAAATTAACAGATAATGTGAAAATTCATGTGTTATTCAAAAAATAAAATTTTCATTGTCTATCAGGTACACAATATATTTACATGTACAATGTACATTCGTATCATTATTATCATTTGATTTTAGTATATATGTACATATGTACTTTTTTACATGTAGTTCTGGCTTTAGAAGTAGGTATATGTGTAGTTGTTATTTGTAATGAAAAGGATTCAAGAAAAAAATTACTGAAATATGATAATGAATAATGATGAGAAAATTCAAATATCAAAATATCATTTTTATGCATCATTAATAATTATTTTTTCTCAAATTAATTATTGGTAAAAATATTTTCAAATAAACAAATAAAACAAAAAAAAAACCTATTGTGCCTAATTACATATTCGTACATATAATTATAATTATTATTATAGAATTGTAATATTGTGAAAGTAATAATTATTGGGTATCGGTTATCTTGACATTAAACTAAATAACTCTTTTTTATTGTATAAGTTGGAAAAAATATTTCAACTTTAATGGACAAAAATAATAATCTAGAATTATTTAAGTTACATTCTTTGAAAAAAAAAAAAAACAAAAGTTTTTTTCAAAATTTTGTGGGAATCTAAAATTATAGTTCAACTATTGTCTTTGAAGTTCAAAAACCCAATTTTATTAAAACACAAGTATTCTGAAAATGTATTTTCTTTGTTTTTTTTTTTTGTTTTTCTTATGATGATGCATCTAATTTCGTATAAAGCCATAAAAATTTGTGAAATATTTTATATTTATAAATTTTTTTTTTTATGAAAGTCTCATTTACATTATTTCTCCATTTTTTTTATTTTTTTTTTTTTTTTTTTTTCAAATTTTATTTTATTATACTATTATGTATATGTATATTTTTCTTAACTCATACAAATGTCGATATTATCATCCAAATTGCCACCAAAAGCACTTCAAATTTTCACTAAAGATACTTTTATTGTTGATGCAATGAAGGTACCTACTTTTATTTATTTATTTCATTTTTTTCTTTTCTTTTCGATGCAAACCTGCAAACAAAAGAATCACGTCATAAAAAGGTTTTCTAAAAAAAAATATAAAAAAACAAAAAAAAAAATTTTTTCTCTTTTCCATTTTAATAGTTTTCTTATTTTCTTTTTTGTCATTTCTTTCAGGGTTTTCTTGAAGATTATTTCTTTTCTTTTTAGACAATTTTTTTTTTTCTTTTTTGCTTTAGTGTTATATACGAAATGTCTTACTACTTATAATAGCATTATTGAGAAGAAAAAAAGGAATTTCAGGCGAACGAAAGTTCCATTTTAAAAGGATATCACTTGAATACAATTGTTGTTGCAGAACCATTTTGTTTTTTTTTCTTTCTTCATTTGATCTCATGATAAAAACAAAAAGAATTTTAGTACCTTTATCGTAGATTTGTTTTGCACAAAAACTAAACCAAAATGCTTTAAAAATAAAAGAGAAATGGAAGAGGAAAAAAAAAACAAAAAAGAAAACAACATTGAATGTTAACATTGTGCAATATTACCTTGTTCTTATTTTTATTTTTTATTTTTTACAAGCTTTATTGCAACATTTTGAATTAAATTGACTTTTATGAGATGAATGTAAATGACTTTCTAGAAATGATTTTACTTTTTTGTTTTCTTAAAATTTACAATTTTACAAAAGTCTTGACTATTTTATTAGTCCTTTTCGTAATTTTTATTTTTTTAAATTTCTTAAGTTACTCTTAGGGAATTTTTATATTTTGTAATTTTTTTAGAGATAGGTAATTTTTTAGAAAGTATAATTTTAATTTTAATTTTTCATCACCAACTCAAAAAAAAAATTTATTTACTGCATTATTGAAGATTAAAAAAAGAATTTATGGTATATATCTTTATGTGTTAAGTTTCACCTCGATTTCCTAAGTACTACAAGGATAACAATTGTAAAAACTTTTTAATATTTTCTTTCAAATAAACTTTTCAGATTCTTTAAAAAAATAATTTTTGCCCTAGTTTAACATACAAAAGCTGATTATCTATATTCAACATTTTTTTCATCTAAACGTTTTAGTAAAAGCAAATATTCAGAAGGAAAAATAAACAAAAACAGAAAAATCTGTAATAACATGTGATTTTCCTCATAAAATTTTTTTATAGTATACAAGAAAAATATAATTTGATTTTTTCATATACCATGTATTTTTTCTAAGATAAATAATAATCACTTTATTTAATGTAAGGAATTAAAAGATTTCTTTCTGTAACATACATATACGTACATACGCTCATACATGCAACAAAAATTACAAATGATTTATATAATAGAATTTACTTGAATGTATTTAATTTTGAAAATTGATGTTGTGACACCATTAAATCTTTTGCAATTTGACAAAATTAATACACACATACATATGTACATACTGTGTGTATCATGTACAAGTATGCACAATTTATTCTGATGGACTGCTTTTTTTTTTAAGAAGTTTTCCGAAAAAGTTTTCACATAAAATGTAATTATTGTAATTTTAGTTTTATAGTTGATGATATGATATACGAAAAAGTTTGTGAATTGTCAAAGTTTTTATTTTTATTTACATGTTTTCGATAATGTGTTAGATATTGAGTTCTTGAGGTTTTTTTTTTTTGTGTTTTTTTTTTTGTTCCATTTTTTTCTGCTCCATTTTTTTCTGATGTTTTTTGCGTCACATATATGTATCTTTGTTTCAAGTTTAATCTTGTGAAGTACTCGTAATACAATTATCATTATCATTATCTTGAGGAGTGTTTCCTCTAACATTATTTGAAATTTGATGTTTTATTGTCTTAGCATTTTTTATTTTTATTATTCTTATATAAAATTGTGGTCAACAAATTCACTATATATGTACATAAATTATTATAAAAAAGCTGTTTTTGTTGTTGTTTTTAATTTTTTTTTTTTTTAATTATTTTCTTGTTTCAATAACTTTTTTTTAAAAAGTTTTATTTTGTGGTCGTGTAACATATACTTAGTTACAAACTTCTTTTTTAGTTAATTTTTTAAAATTTTAAATTTTTGTTCGAATTAACCGTTCAAAATTTAAACAGAAGAATTTTTAAAAGTTAATAACAAACGTTTTTAGAAAAGTTAAAAAAATAGTTAAGGATTTGAAAAATAAGAAAAAATTTTAAATTAGAAAAAAAAAAAAGAAATAAAATAAAATTCGAAAAAGTTTTTATGGAAAATATTTTACCTAATTTAAAAAAAAAAATTGATAAACAGCTATATGTCTTCTTCAGTTCAAATAGCTGTAGTTCAAAAGCTATTTAATTAGAAAATTTATTTTTATGTGTAAAATATTTCTATTAAAATCAATAATAACCTTTGAACCCTCAACCCACATTAATAATTAGTGATGGAGTTTTATTCAATTTTTTTTTAAAGCGTTTGAAATTTCAAAAAAATTTTTAATTGAACAAACCATTTGGAAATTTGAAAACTTCCTTTTCATATTTTATTATTATTATTTTTTTTTATTTTACTTTAATAAATGCTTCATAGTGACACGAAAAAGATAATTCCAGGAAAATTAATGTTGATATCTTTCATTATTTCATATAACTATTTATGAAAACTTGTAATAGAATTGATTAAAATGATTTTATGTTATTTGTGCTTTATTCAAAATATATTCCATGAAAATGTCAAAAAATGCAAAATATTATAAATCATTGTCATTTTCAATAGTTAAATTACGTCAAGTAACGTTATTTCAGATATTTATTTTTTTGTTTAAAACTTCTTCTTTTTTTTTCGTTACAAAAAATAAATGACTGAATGGATTTTTTTAAAAAAAAAAAGACATGTGTTTGTAGTCGATTCAAAATGCATAAACAATATGAAAAATATACATTTTTTATATTTTTTAGCTTTTCTTTTTATTCTTTATGCAATGTGTTACAAAAACCTCATATATTTTTTTAATTTTTTTTTTTAAAAAACCAATATAATAGTTGATGACATTTATTGTAAAAATATTTTCTGATAAAAAACAAAATGTAAAAAAAAAAATTATTATTTATTTTTTACACGAAAAAAAAAAGGATAATGTGAACCATAAGATTTTTGTGACAATAAATTTTTTTAAAAAGTTAAAATTTCAAGAAAAAGATTTTATTGTACATACGTATATTAAAAAAATATTACAATAATAAAATAGTTTTTTTTTTCTTTATCTTTCTGTCTTTCTCTAATTTTAAAGCACATTTAGCAATAACAAAGTATATGGCTCGAACTTTTATAATATTATAACATTTTGTATACAATGATATGTGAAATGCGTGCTTCATACATTCTCGTATGTACATATGTACAAAATATCTAATTAAAATTATACTCCTATTAAAATAAATTTTCAGTTCATAAATAAATTTGTTTTGAAATAATGCAAATAAAAAACAATTCACAAATCATTATAAAATACCAAATTATTTGAACACATATGGAAAGTTTGATTATGTCACTCATCAGTTATTTCAAGTGAAACATGAAGGATTTATGGTTGACATTGATATACATGAAATTTTTTATAGTACTTTTTCAATGAAACGACCTTAAATATTTTTCTGTCATTTTTTTAGGTTGAAAAAAAAAAAACAAGGGTTTTAATTATTATAAATTTTTTTTTTAAATTCCAACTTTAGAAGATTGATTTTGATTTCTGAACAATATTCTTACATTTTATATTATTAAAAGATAACTTCATGATTCATATACACATACTAAACTATTTTTTATTATTGAAAATTCAATTTTTTATAAAATTAAAATTTAATTTGATTTGAAATTGAGGAATGAAAAACAGATAATTCGATTAGATTAGATTTCATCCTACTCTTCAAGATGGGATGCTCAAAATAATGTTGTAATATTGTCTAGTTCTAGATTTGGCTTAAAAATCAAGGACTTTAACAAATACGAAAATTTTTTTTAGGCAATATATGCCTTCATTCCTCCTTTCTAAATTTACTGTTGTGATCTTAATCAATCACTACCTTCCAAATGGTATTAAGGAGAACAGTGTCTAATGAAAAAACCTATCATTGTCCTTAGCTCACTTTTTGTGTGTTTGAGAAATTCAAACTTTTATATAAAGACATTTGTTGTGTGTCTTAGTTGTTGACGAAAATTATTCTGTTCAACTTAGGAAATCTACGAAAATGTTGAGATCCTGACAAACGTGTGTATTTTACTTTTTATTGATTTTTATACTAGAAAATTTTTTTTCTGTATATGTATACTTCAATTAATGACAATGTAACATTATTCCACTAGAATATGATTTCGGATAATCCTTTCAAGATACAGTGGCTCACGAAAGTATTGGGACCGACATATTTTCAGACTTTTGATGCTTTCAGTTTTTTAACAAAACAAATATTTTTTAAATGAAAAACAAATTTTTATTTCTTATTCCCTTAATTATAAAAAAACATGAAAAACTTAACAAAAACATTATTCCATGAATTAAAATTTATATACAAATTCAGTACTGGTATAAAATTAACATCACGAAAGTATTGGGACTATAGATTACTGAAAAAAAATTTTTTTGAATAACGGTTTTTAAAATACAATAAAAAATAAGCACAATATTTTGTCAACAAAATTAATGCGTAATTATTCGTTCTCAGTGCTACTTGATAACTAATAGGCATTAAATATTAGAGTTTTAGCTTTAAAAGTGAAAAATTAATTGTGAAAATTTAATAATGGGTCGTAAAGGAAAAGAACTTACTTTTGAAGAAAAAAAAATTATCATAAATTTATATAAAGATAAAAAAACATTAGTAGATATAGGAAAAATAGTTAATAGAAAAAAACAAACAATATTTAACGTGATTAAAAAGCACAAAGAGTTCAAAACACTACAAAATTTTAAACGCTCTGGTAGACCATCAAAATTAACTGAAAGACAGAAAGATAATATTGTTAAAGAAATTAAAAAAAATCCAAAATTGAGTGCACCAAAACTTGCAAAACAAATTAAAGAAGAAGATGGAATCGATTGTAATCCAGAATGTATCAGACGAATACTTAGAAGACATGGATTGCATGGTCGTGTTATGAGGAAAAAACCATACATCAGTGAAATAAATCAAAAAAAGAGGATTCAGTTCGCAAAACAATATCTTAATCATCCTACTACTTTTTGGAAGAAAGTAGTTTTCAGTGATGAAAGTAAATTTAATCTTTTTGGTTCAGATGGACTTAATTATGTGTGGCGGGAAGCTAACAAAGAGTATGATCCAAAGAACATGAAACCAACAGTAAAGCATGGAGGTGGTTCTGTGATGGTCTGGGGCTGTATGGGATGTTCTGGAGTAGGAAATTTACACATAGTTGAAGGGAAAATGGATCAAATGCAGTATATTGAGATTTTAAAAACAAACTTACCAGCAAGTACAGAGAAATTAGGTGTTACAAGCGACTATGTGTTCCAACAAGATAATGATCCAAAACATACAGCACTGAATACAAGATTATGGTTGCTTTACAATACTCCAAAAAGACTGGAAACCCCGCCCCAATCTCCAGATTTGAACCCCATTGAACATCTTTGGGCTTTATTAGGACGAAAAGTGGCAGCAAGAAAGCCAGGAAATATTTCTGATTTAAAAACAATTTTATTTGAAGAATGGAACAATATATCTGCTGAAGAAACCCAAAAGTTGATACTTTCTATGCCAAATCGATTGAAAGAAATATTAAAACAAAAAGGACATGCAACACGGTATTAAATAATTTATTTTTATTCTTTAACGGTAAATAGATTATAAAGTCCCAATACTTTCGTGATGTTAATTTTATACCAGTACTGAATTTGTATATAAATTTTAATTCATGGAATAATGTTTTTGTTAAGTTTTTCATGTTTTTTTATAATTAAGGGAATAAGAAATAAAAATTTGTTTTTCATTTAAAAAATATTTGTTTTGTTAAAAAACTGAAAGCATCAGAAGTCTGAAAATATGTCGGTCCCAATACTTTCGTGAACCACTGTATTTAAGAAAAATATAAAAAAAAGGATTATTCAAATTTTTTTTTTTTAGTCTAAATCGTATTTTTTTGTTTAGCGTACATCTGTTTAAAATATAAAGGATTTTTACACATAAAATATAAAATGAAAATAAAATGCTTTAGATAAAAGAATATATTAAACAAAATTCTGAGAAAAAAATATGTGAGTTATGTACATACATGTACATACTCGTATGTAACTGTGTTTTTAATTTAAAAAAAAAAAAAAAAATTATATGTACTAATTAATTTTCTTATTTTTATTCTTATAAAAATTATTTTCCAACAAATCATACATCTTAGGCAAAAGAAAATCACTTTCATATCTCTGAAGTTTTCTTAATTGAATTATTTCTTACAATATTATTTTTTTTTCAGTACAATAAAAATACAAGATTATTGTTTCTTCTTTTGAAATATATTATAAAATATTAGCCACGTGGGAAATAACTGTTTATTTATAAAGTATGAAATTATTTTCTTTTATTTTATGCTATCAATATATCTTATTATAACTTTATAATCTTCTTAACAAAATATAGAAATATAAAAAAGATACTATCTAGGAATTATCGACTTGAGAGTTCATAATAAATATAAAATACATACATACATATATTTTTCACTTATTGATTTTCAGAACACAATTAATATTTAATAACAAAATTAAATACGAGCTAATTATTTTTTAATTTATAGTGTTACAAAAAATCAATTTATTTAAGTAAAACAAAATAACAAAATCAAGATTTTATAGTTTGATAAATAATAATTAATCAAGAATTTTACTTAAATGTGCTAATTGTGTTATTTCAAGTAAAAATATTTATTTTTGTGTCGATGATAAAATTCAAAAAATCGATGCTAAATCTTGAAAATATGTTTTTTTACAATAAGATAAAATCACTTTAAAGAAAAAAGTAATAAAATTTCAATTGCTATTGAAAAAAAAAAAAGTCTTTAATCACGTCATTAATATTTTTTAATTATGTCATAAATTTTATTTTTTTTTAAATTTTATGACTTTTTTATGACCAATTTTTAAGAAAAATTACTTTTATTCTTATTCAAAATAATGACTTAGTTTTCCTTGGAATAAAGCCAGATGTTCTTTTGTGTTTTTTTTTTTTTTAATAAAAATAAATTTAAATAAATATGAAAATTTAATCAAAATAAAATTGTATTTGGGGAATTCCATTTTGTAACGGGTGTGACATGCTGACTCTTAAATATTGAAAACTCGTAGAGCAATTGCACTCTGATTAAACTTGAATGTTCCTAATATGCCCTCTAGTGACAGCAAACGACGGCTACGATAAAACAGAAAAATTCAAATATTCTTAATCAGAATCGTCATTTTAGTAGCGTAACGGGTGTGACGCTGAAGATTTTGAATTTCACGGATTTTCGTCTATTTCACTGAATATCATAAAATTTTCATATAAACAATTCTAAAAATTATTTTTAATTATACTGTAGAAACTTGAAAGAATCTTTTGGAAAAATTTGACAAGGAACAATGCAATACTTTTTTCATAATTAAAAAAAAGAAATGTAACGGGTGTGACATATTTTGTAACGGGTGTGACAGCGAAACGAATTTCTACTGATAAGTAGCAAACATTTTGTTTTTAATACTGTTCTTCATCGTGATATCGTAAATAATTTAATACTAGATACACCAAAAATTGATATATACCTATCTCTACCAGCTTTATTAATATTAATTTTAAGGAAAAAAGTGGTCGATTTGCGTGGAATTCTCCATTTATAAAAAGTTCCCCTAACCAAAAAAATATGCAACATGGAATTTTTATAAAATGTATAACTGATTATAAAAATAAAATATATACTTTATTTGAAAAACTAATTGCTTTTTAAATTTACTGGTTTATGGAAAAATATTTACTTACATCGTGTGGGAGACTTTCTTCACTTATCACGATAGAAATGTACTACAACATACAACTATTTAACTTATTTGTGAAAATAATTAAATTAATTAATTAATTCGTTTAAGAAAATCAAATTCTTGTATTCATGTTTTCTTATTCTTTAAATTCTTTTGTTATACGTATATTAAACAAAAATAAACAACTTATACAATATAGTATTTTAATAAACATGTAAATAAAATTAAAAGGATCAAATTAAAACAAAAAATTTCACCTAAACCTAATTGAGTTACAAATTTATTTGATTTTAATCAAGATACATATTTTATTTAGATAAATTGTGTATATGAACTAAATTTAATTCCTCAAGGATATTCAAACACAGATTCCAGACACAAATATCAGATATTTTTGTACGTGATTCTTTAGTAGACATGAATATTCTTTATCTAGACTGTTTGGTATTGCAGACATTTTTGTATGTTTTAACTATATTTAATTTCTAGACAATGTAATTGTTATTTTATCACAAACATTTACCTATCATTTGAGTATTTGACATTAATCCTTCTATTACAGAAGATTTAATTTTGTTTTCAAAAGCGTACTGTATAAACAATTAACAAAATCATATAACTAAAAGCTGTAATTTATCCTTCAAAAGGATTAATTAGATTATTTATTGTACTTGTAAAAATATTTGAAAATATTAAGAATATTTTATAAATTCCTGAAGTTTTTTTTATTATATGTTGCACACATTTTTCAGAGTAAAATAATCTTGTTGAATATCTAAAAAGGGACGAAGGTAGCCTTATTGTGACAGAACTTAATAATTATAATGTTTTTAGAGGATGAAAAATAAAAAATATTCCTTTGAATTTGAATTTTTATTTATCAGCGTTACATTGAATTTTTTAAAATCATTAATAAGACGAAGATGTCCAACAAAAAACAACGGAATTTTGTTTTAAAATACTTTTTCATCAGATTGACTTTTTGAAAAGATTATTTTTGTACAAAAAATAAAATTTAATATTAGTTTTCTTGTTTTCTTTATAAAAATTTTAGCTTTTGAATTTTTTTCAAATAAAAATTATTTTTTAAAATTAATTATTTTCTTCTATATTCTTGTCCTTTTGATTCTTTTCAATTTGATTAAATATTTTATTTAGGAAAAAACTGAATACGTTTGTATTGATCAAAATTTTTGTTTATTTATTTAATAATATTTTTTCCTTATTTTTACTTTTTGTTTCATGTTCCGAAAGAAATTCTGAAAATAATTTTTTATTAAATTTTAAAGATTTAGATCACAATTTTAATAGAAAAATTTTTGTTTAATTTTTAAATTAAATTAAAAATATATGTAAAATATAAAATTAAGATATAAAATATAAAACTAATAATACTTAAGGACTCATTTAAATTTTATGATGCATTTCTAAAACAGATACAAAAATAGTCAATTCAATGAATATTCTCACACAAAAACAATAAAATTAAATGTAATATGCACTTGATACAAAAAATTTGGGTAAAAAAAAAAGAATTCTACTAACTTCTAACAATAATTGTTCAGATAACGTAAATGGATGTTATTAGCTTTCAAATGAGATATTCAATATGATATGAAAGATAAGAAAATCATAATGCATACACTGTGCATACACCATTTTAAATATTAACCGTTTAATGAGCATTATACAAATTTTACGAGTATATTCGCTTTCAAAAATATCATAAAAGACCTTTTATATTTGCTAAAGATATTCGTTCACTTCATAATATCCTTTTAGTTATTATAAAGCATTTAAAATTTGAATTAACTTCTTTTTTTTTTTTTTCTTTTATAACTTTACTTCACATCTTTTTCAACCATGCTCAAAAGAGATTCGCTAAATGAAATTTTCGAATATTCTAAAAAGCAAAAATAAAATAAATATATGTACATGTATGTATGTGAGTAGTTGCATTTGTAAAATTCATTTCTGTTTTTGCTTTTGTTCTTTAGAATTCATTCAAAGTTCTAAAACAAAGTTGATTATAGATTTTATTTTTGATAGATTATAAATGAAATATTTTTTCAAATAGAAAAAATTTATATTAATTAAGGATTTAAAGGACTTTTTGAACATTGATATGAGTTTACAGCACAGTAAAAGTATGCAGGTAGATATTTTTTATCATTTCTTGATATGTTTTCTTACATTTTTTATAAAAGAAAAATTGAATGAAACAAAATCAAACAAAATACGAAAGGGAAACACAAAAATATCGAAAGTATCTTAAAATATATTCATCATAAAATAAAAAATACTTCATGAATACAGTTCACAACAATAACATTCAACATTTCCTAGAAAATTTAAATTAAATTTTTCTGATAAATTTTTTATATTTAAAAAAAAAAAAAAAAAAAAACATTTTAATTTACATTCCTTATTTTCCAGTTTTTAGTAAATGCTTTTATCATGTAAATTCAATCAGAACGATGATATTGAACATTGAAAAGAAAACTTGATAATTCAATTTGATTTTTTTTTTTTTTTGGTCCTTTCTTAAAAGCATTGATTTTAGAAACAAGTAAATTTCTATACCCCACACACATTTTTATTATTTATTTTTCCTGTTACTAATCATTTTTTTTGTTTTTGAACGCCTAAAATAATTGAAATAAAAATTCTTGGAATATTTTTTTTTTCAAATTTATTCATCTTTCAGATTTTAAGATTACAAATGTGTAACACATGAGTCAAAAGCAAAATAAAATCTTAATTTTCGAAATTAATTTCTGAAAACTTAAATTTTTATTTTTCTTAAAAAAACATTAAAATTTCATTGATTGCGGCTAAATTTTTAATAAATTGTAAATGTTTAATGTTTACAATAAATTCTGTTGAAATTTTATACTTTAAAAATAAAATTTATAGCACATTATCATCATCGTCATTATGTCTTTCGATTTAATGTGTGCCATTAAATCATTCATTTAAATCTTTATTTTAGCAAAAGATTTTAAGTTATTTTATCATCACTTTGAAAAAAAAAAAATAAGTGAAAAGTGAGCCAATTTATGCAAAATCATCGTCTTAATTGCTATCATTAGACAATTTTTCTCTATAATGAGGAAAATTATTCTCTTTTAGATATGCGAAGCAATAAACCAACAATTACCATGAAATCTACTACATATTTACTCGACATTATTTATTCATGTTAAATGCTTTTAAAAATTTCAAATAAATTATTTCTTTCATTAAAGCAATGTGTGTATTAATTACTATATACTACAACATGAACAAAAAAAAAAAAAAAGAATAATAACTAAGGTATCGGGATTAATAATACTACTAACACATATTTGAAAAAAAAAAAGAAAAAAACAAAATATGTAATTTCTATTTCAGAAATGGAAGTTTTATAGAAAATAAATTAACACATTTTTCATTTCTTATACGTACATACTTGTGTACATACAAAAATTCAAAGTAATGTATGTATGTGCAATACATTTTTGTACATATTTTCTGTTCTACAGATTACACTTACTATGTTTTCTAGTTTTGATCAAGATAACTGTAAAAATTATGTTGCATTGACTTAGAATATACACTGAACCAAAAAGGTTCATAATAATAATGTAATTGGTAATACTTACTATGAATTTTACATTATTTTTCAGCCAAAGAATGTTTTCATATATTCTATGAAACAAGTTTCCTTGAAATAGAGAATTTCAACAGTTTATGAAAAACTTCATTAATACTATGAATATAATCATAGTGTATTTTTTCTATGAAACTTTTCATTATATATATGAATATGAAATTAAACCCATTTTTATGAAATGTACATTGTATATATGAATGGAAACATAATAATAATAAAATTTGTTTTTGGTATCTATGAACAATATCATAATATTCATGTACGGTACATTTCTCTTCTTCTTCATTTTTTGATTAACCCCTTTCCCTTTTGTCCTCTTTTACTTCCATTTTTTTTTTTTTCTTCTCTCTTCCCCATTTCCAAAATTTGCCAATTCAAACTTTATTAAATATGATATAACAAAATTAAAAACAGAAAATATATCGTTGTAGCAAAAACTTTATTGTATTTAAAATATGTATTTGTACATATGTACATAAGTATTTATATGACATTCAGTTAAATAAAATAATTCAAAATAATGGGCCTTATTATGTATTTCGATCGAAATTCAAACGAATCGAACAAATATTGACAATATTTTGTATAATTCTCAAACAAATGCTAATATATGCTATAAGAATTTTATTTAAAATATCTAGCAATCTATGATATTTGATATTTGTTCAACAATTCCATTCGATCAAAAAAAAAAAGACATCGGAATATTTCCGATTGTAATCGAATAAAAAATGTAAAGTTATAGATCACAGGATATTTTAAATGAATGCCACATAGCACATTTTAGCGTTTGTTCGATAGAGACACAACATATTGTGAATATTCATTCGATTCGATTGAAATGTTATTTTAAACTCTATATCCCTCAAATAATATTGAAAGATAAGAATTATATTAACATTACTTGTAATTGTAACTATTACTCAACATCACTTTTCAATGAAGAAAAAGATGAGAATAATTGATACAAATTATAATAATGAATATTCACAATACCTATGTTGTGTCTCTATCGAACAAATGCTAAAATGTGCTATGTGGTATTCATTTAAAATATCCTGTGATCTATAACTTTACATTTTTTATTCGATTACAATCGGAAATATTCCGATGTCTTTTTTTTTTGATCGAATGGAATTATTGAACAAATATCAAAAATCATAGATTACTAGATATTTTAAATAAAATTCTTATAGCTTATATTAGAATTTGTTTGAGAATTATACAAAATATTGTGAATATTTGTTCGATTCGATTGAATTTTGATCGAAATACATAATAGGGTCCATTATTATATTTTATAATTTTTTTAATTTTCTTTCAATAATTCAATTAGTACATTTACTTTTGAGAATTTTTCTTTAGATTTCATATCAAAAAAATAATTTTGAATAAAGTTCCAAAATGTTGTGGCTGGTTTGGGATATTGTAGGTTGAATAAATGAAAAGTTTTAAAACAAATGTCAACTGCTCGAATGAAACTTTTAAATGGATATTTTATGTCGTCGAAATAAACATAAATTTCTTTAATAGAACAGATACTATCCCCAACAGCAAGAATAAAAGGCTGAATATGTTCTTTTTTGGTTTTTATAAACCTTATTTCATCCTCCAATTCAGCTACTGATTTGGATAAAAGAAGAAATGCCACTTGAGAATCCGCTATGGTATACCGGATAACATTCTTTTTTCCATCCTGGTTTTTAATAACACTTCTTTGCCATGGAATAAAATATCCATGTAAAGCCCAAAGAAGGGCTGCATCTTTACTATCTGAAAATAAAAACATAAAAATTTGACTAGCATTTGGAATTCTAAATTGTAAAATATGTATATACACATAATGTAAGTCATCTCACATACTTTTGTTCATATCACCTTCATCAATTAGTTTTTGAACTAAACTTTTCAATTCTTTATTTTTCACACCTTCTTCTACTAGTTTTGCTAATAAGCCAAAACTCGAATCCCATTTGTCCAGTATAGACTTCGCTGAACGAAAACGTATAGTAAAGTCTATATCAATCTAAAAGAATTAAAGGTAAATATGTATACATACATATTTATTTTTCGTGATGAAAATTTAATGTGTAATATATAAAACTTAATTGACCAAACGATAACCTAGCGGTTGTTTGTATTCAGGCCATTTTTGCATAATTGCTTCGGTTGAAATAGATTCCATAATGTCTGTAAGGCGGGACTGACTACAGGCTTTCCAAGCGCTATCGAACTCTTCAGAAGAGAGCTTGTCATGTTTTATAGATCTTATAATAAGCTCTGCGTCACACTCAGGCACTACAAATGTACACAAATTAAAATGAATTTAAAGATAGAAAAGAAAAATAATGTACCGAAATATTCTTCGTCCTTTCCAGCTTCTTCTGTTACTTTGTTGTGTGTTTTCAAACTCTTGCATAAACTCTTTAAATTACATACTTTGGTGTAAATTTTTCCTCTTTTGGATGTTCGATAAAATTCCTTTTAATTAAAAAAATATATAAATACAGTACATATAAAATATATTTTATACACTTTGAACAACGAATTCTAACGTAATATGTAAAAAATTGAAGTTAAAGAAAAAATACATACCAACTTTTCTGAAGGAAACCTGTCAAGAATTTCCTTTTCAAGCCTGTATGCAGAAGCAAGTGACAAATGTATGTTATTGTTATCAAAATATTGTGCTATCAAATTTATGAGTATATTCCTATGTTCTTCTTGAAACATTTTATTTTGTTCGTAGTACTCAGTTAACATTAGTCCTTTTTGAGATTCATTTAAAAGTCTTGACAAGCTTACAATACTTTCGTGAGTACCTTTTGGTGATTGTGCCTGAGGATAAGGTGATGAACGTGGTGATGAACGTGGTGATGAACGTGGAGATGAATGTAAAGATGGAAGTGGTGAAAAAGATGTTGGTTGTATATTATTTTGGACTTCATTGTGAAGCATATATCTCCTTTCGGAAGAAAATTCAATTGGCTGGTTAATTGATTCTCTCCACTTCTCTAAACAATATTCAAATAATATTTGTGTTCCTAAGTCGATGTTTCGAAATAACTTTTCTAAGTGACGTGTTTTTATTATTTTTAAAATTTCAACAGATATTTTTTCGGCTATAACAAATGAAATAAAAATAAGTAGTTATAGCTATAAATTTATTATGATTTTTGAAATGATCAAAGATTTACCTAGAAAATGGTCAAAAAGCTTTTCCAGATTCCAACTTTTTAATAAATTAAATAGTTCATTGTTATTGTCTTTGTTATTTTGATTAAATGAACTTGCTGTATCGGTGTTTAGATTTGTATCGAGAGATGAGGTAATATTTTGCAGTGTAGGTAAATTTGTTATATTTAAATAATTGCTTGTAGTAGCAGATGAAACAAGCAAATCTAAGTTATGAGTCGCATTAGGGTCTTGATTTTCTTCATCTGTGTTAGTATCAATTGCAGATGTTATTTCTTTCCAAATTCGAGTCAAACTTGTAGGTGAAAAAGTGTTGATGTTTTCGCTAGTATCCATTATTAAATATTTACTATAAAAAGTAAGGTAATTTTAATGTAGTTTATTTTTAATATTTTATTTCTTATTTCTTGTTGTAGGATTTTGTGTTTATAATTGTACAAGAATATATGTATATGTATTAAATTGTTTTGTAGTAGTCTTTGAGACGTATCATTTTTTTACCATAAGCAGTTTGAACTGAATGTAAAGGAGGACCCAATATATTTTCAAAATATAAAATAGAAAATTCTTCTACAGAATTACTGATTTCGTAAGCCGAGAAATGTGGGTGGTATTGTACTTTTTCCACTTTTTGGCAGAAAAACAATACATTTTCTTCATTTCTTACTACAACGTATAAAATTAAATAAAACTGAATGTCTTGATCATATTTTGCGATATAAAAGTCTTTCTTAAAACAAATATCGTTGTAGATAATTTTTGTGTACATTTTCAATTCTTTTTCTATTACATTTATTTTTTTGCTTACAAATGCTTTAAAACTGCTTTCAACTTCGTGTTTAGTATTGCTTATAATTTGATTGTATTTTTGATTGCTCAGAAGGTAATAAGCAAATTTTAATTGATATTTTTTTGCCAAGGTTAAAGTTATATTTTTTCTAGAAGTTATTACATGAGAATAAATCTTAAACTGTTTGTGCTTTGCTTCAAACTTAAAACTCCATATTGCTCTTAATGGTCCCGACATTTTGATTACTTTAGGATAATGAATTAAATTATGGAATTTTGGCTTTAGTGTGTCATTAAAAAGTCGTACGTATTCTTTGTTATGTTGCTCAATTTTGTCTTTTAAGGCGTGAACGAGTTCATCTGTAATCTCAAAGCTAAGAAGAATGTCTATAATTTCTATTAGGCACAGAAGGAACTGCCAAACTTCATCGTCATCTGGTACAAGGTCTCCAACCATAAGTGTGAAAAAATGAGAAAACGTCATCATTTCCCTCGCTGACATTTTTAGACGCTTTTTTGTCAAATGTTGAATTTTGATATCTCCTGATATATTACCTACTTCATCTGGCCCATAGTTAAAATTTTTTTTTCTTGAATTTAATGTTTCTAAATTAAAATATTTTATTTTTTCTGTAAAATACAATATAATTTGGCATAGGTCATAATGACAAATACCTTCAAAAATGTCATGCATAACATCGACACAGAAGTTTTCAGTAACATGAAAAGATGGAATAGAATTAAAAATGGAATTTGCTAATACACCAGTTATTGAAACATTATTAATTTCTATATCTTCCAAATAGTTAGTTCTTGTTCGTAGACTTTCTTGTCTCTCTACACATAACTTCTGGGTGTCATGTTTTTGTTCCTTACAAAATCTACAAAATGAATTTCCTGAGAAGGACTTGTTGAAACTCAACATCGTGTTGATACCTAGATTATCACCCAGAACTAGTCCTAATATTAAATGTATTTTATAATCTTTTTCATCTTTTGTTTTAACACTGATACCATTAACTTCCAAATCAACTAATTCAGTAATAAGTGCTTCTATACATTTATTACTTCCGTATGTTTTAATATCTTGTGTTTTTATGATTGCAGCGAGAAAAACATTATCTAATTTTGATATTCCTTTCGATAAACAGGGAAATGAAAAGTATACATTGCATATAGAATGAGTTGTTGCATGCGAACCAAGAGGATTATTAATCTCTAAATCATCTGTATACAAGAAGTACGGAACCAAGATTTTATTAGGATATAGGTTCATCTTAGTTTTCCACAAGTTTCCTTGAATAAAGTTACTTAACTTTTTATTATCCTTCAAACTTTTCATATGTAAAAGAGTTTCATATACAAAATTATCTTTCTCAAAAATTTTTTTAAACTGGAAACGTAAAGGCATGACAACACTTTGTTCTTTCTTCTCGCTATAAGAAATATTTCCATTATTATAAACAGATGCGATTGTAGAATTTATAGAAAATTCTTTTATATTTTCAATTAAATATTCTTTTTTGAGCCACTTTTCTATCTGATAATCTGACTTGCAATTAGCAAATGCATCTTTACAGTTTGTAATAATACTACAAATTAAATTGTAGGTTGTGATGTTATCTTTCAAAAAATAATCAGATACATTTGTAAATAACTTCAAAATTGGTTTTAATATGAACTCGTTCACATTTTCTTGTATATTATACACATCTCCTCGAGTAAAATTGTTGTTGTTGTGTAGAAAAAGAGTAAAAGTTGAAACTGAAGATAAAAACTCTTTAATACACTTTGATTCATCAAAAGAGACGTTTTGAATATTAGCACATAATTCCGATGCAACATTTTCCGATGTATTACTATTAGTTGGAATATTTTGTAAATCCTGCCTAGAAGTATTTTTAACAATTTTTTCTTCAGAATTGAAATGTTTTCTCAACAAATGTCTCTTAAAACTTGCAATATCTTGAAAATTTTGTTGACATGATTTTTCTCGGCATTGAAAAGAACTTCTAGTGCTCAAATCATGAAATCGCTTTAAATGAGAAATAAACAAATCTACAGATGTAAAGTTTTGAGGACATTTAAAGCATTGCATTTCAAGTATTTTCTATTAAAATATAAAACATTTACAATTACCAAAAATATTTTATTATTTTTTAAATTTATAGTAGCTATAATTATTATGTCTGTTTTATATACATAGGTACACTCCAAAGAATACACTTATTGAAAAAATTAATTATCTCTGAAATATGGAAAGAAAATGGAGAATAAACCCATCTTTGAAATCCTATGTATATAAAATCAATAAAATCTTTTGTATTGTACTTAAAATTTTCTTAATGTGAATTTCAAAATATATTTCGTTTTTAGAGTTTTTTTTAAAAAAAAGGGTCCAGGAAAAAATTGAAGTATAATAAATAAATTTATATAAAATAATGTTTTACATAGTAAATACTTACATTGTTTTTATAATTTTAATTTTAAAAAAATTTGTTCACTCACAAAAACTATTTTCCACTATACACTTCAAACGATTAACTAACAATGAAGTTTAAAATTGAATGTAATAGAAACTGCATTGCACAAGTGTTTCATAATGTGTACGCATAACTGTTTACAACGGGATTTTTCCAAAATTTCATAGCATCTATGAATTTATTCATTAATACAATGAAAGTTAAGTGCACATATTATGATGATCAAAATATTCATAACATCTATGAATTTGTTCATTAATACAATGAAAGTTAAGTGCACATATTATGATGATCAAAATATTCATAACATCTATGAATTTGTTCATTGCTGAAGTACATAATCACTGTAGAATAAAATGGGAAAATGTTGCTTTAAAGATAGTTAGAATTTAATGAATCCGCATTCATTCTATGTATGAAAATTCATATTTCGTTACAGTTTCGGCTAATGTAATTTTCATCTTACCTATGAATTTTTCATACACGTAATGTATAATTTCACAATGAATGCCTTTCATTAATATAATGTACACTTTTATTTTCAGTGTAGAACTACATATTTTATATGTTTGATGTTCATCATTCTTTTTAATCATTTTATAATTGAAAGTAAGAAAGGACTTTCATTATGTAAATATAATTTTAGAAAGGATTAATTCTAATTGACAAGATGAAGTCGGATTCAATAATCAATTAATAATAATTGATTATATCTGAGTAAAAGTGAAAATTGTATCTTAGTATCATCTAATTTTTATTTTACAAATAGAAAATAACGACTTCACACAACTAAATGGAATAATTATATAAAATACAAATACAAAAAAAAAAAAATTTAAATAAAATTAAAAACAAAGAAAAATATTACTTTATAATCCTTGTAATAGAAAATAATGGAATAAAGTGCAGTATAATTTTAAAATTTAAAACATATTTTAGTCACGTTGCATTTGTTGATGTGTATAATAGCCTAAATGATTTTCAGATATGTCAGTACGTAAGCTATGACAAAATAGTATCCGTATGAGATTTTCAGTATATTTTCCCACACAAATAAAAAAAAAAAAATCGATTAGAACTAACCACACACAACAGTCTTTCTTCTCAAACACGTGACATGGATTATTTTATTTTGAGATGGTTTGATATTAAACAACAATTTTCTTTTGAATTCTGTATCTGTCGTTAAAGTTTTTCTTTTTGATTTTTTAAATTTTTTTGTAATTGTTAAATTATCTAAAATTTTTTAATTATTATTCAGAACATTGCCGTATTGCAACTTATTCAACTTCAACTTTAAAAAAATAGTGTTTGTAAAAAAATTTTTCCTTGAAAATTTTTTAGATTAGAAAATTTCTACACTTTAAAATGCTTTAATTATGCAGAATATTAAATAATCCTTTTATTATGAGGTATATTAGCTATCCTTTTATAATTCATCATTATACCAGTTTTAAAAAAAAAATCAATTTCATTTATATTACGAAATTTTTTTTACAAAGGCTTTTAATATTTGTAGCATGGATAAATGAAAATAAAAAAGTTATTCGAAATATGGCATATACATACATAATTAATTATTATCGTTAATTTTTGTGTAAATTTTAAACTAAAAATAAATCTCACCATAAATATGTAGGATATCGTCTTATTAAGCATTAACAATGTATTTTAAATTTTCAAAATAAATACACACGTTATGAACAAGAGAACTATAAGTACCACTTCAGAATTACTTCAATCCTTCAACTTAATTTTTATTTATTATAAAAAAAAAAAAACTTTGAAGAACTTTCATAAAACTTTTTTGAAGAACTAAATAGAAACTTACACTAACTTATTCTAAATACCACATTGAGTTTCTAGTAGGTGTCAAGTTAAATATACAACTTTGTTTGTCTGTAAAGGACATAAATTTTTAATAAGTTTATATTACATTGATAATTATGTGAAATACCTTTAAAAAAATTTAAATTATTAAAGAAATGAATTTTATTTTTTCTGATGTAATTTTTCTAACTTGTAATTCGTTGCCGTTTTTATGTTTAAAAATAATATGAATTTTTTGTCTTGAATTTTTGTTTTCGATTTTATATTTTTAAATTCTTTGTAAGACTTTTTTGAAGGTTCGTTTACTTTTTTTACGTTAATAAAAAAAGCCCTTATCAGATATAAAAAAGAGTTATACAGTAATTGTTTGCAGATGAACTATGGAGAAGAAAACGATTACATCATAAAAAAGGATATAAACTTTACGGTTAATTTATTTTTAAATAATTTCATTCTATAAGATTAAAAAAACTACCCGTTTATTATTACCTAAAGTTTTTGATAAACTTAATTTCACTTGAATTTAAAGAGAATAAACTTGAGAAGATTAAAGAAAGATAAAGTGTAAAGCTGTATTAGTATTTCAAAAAAATTTTTTTTTTTTTTGTTCTTACCTTTTTCTTTCATTTTACTAAGGGTAATGTAATATGAGCTTGAAAAACAGCTGGTAGAGCATATCCACTTGACTTTTAATTTTTAAAGCTAATATAGCCTTTAACTTAGAAATTTTCTCCACAATATTTCCACAACAAATATTTTTATTTAAAAAAAAAAAAAATTTGGAAACTTAAACTTTTGAAAACAATTTAATTTCTAAAGGCGAATAAAACTTTTTAGAATCTATTCACTCGTAATATGTTTATAATATGTTCAAAATAAAAAATTTATCTAATTTCTACAAAACTTCGATATTTGGTAAATATTTACCATGTGATGAGTTTCAAAATTCAAATAAATAGAGCAGAATTATTTTGTGCATAAGATAAAAATTATTATTATAAAGATTCTTCAATCTATTTTATAGTATAATTTTCAATAATATCACTATATTTATGTACAAGTACTATTAAAATATGTAGTCTGTTATTTCCACCAATTGGTCTCAAACGATGTGTAAAAAAGGATTCATAATATTTCCTCTTTTCATATTCACATTTGTATTACAAAACCACATTTTTAAACAATCATCTCGCACATACATACATATCTACACACATACTGCAAAATTTATTCTGCGAGTATGAGATTTTAGTTGGTGTATCTTCAAATTCAACCTTATAGATACATATATCTTACTGCATAATATAAAACTTGCTTACAAAAGGAAACTGTATAAAGAAGAAGAGAAAATCTTTTTAACTGTACAAATGCCAAACATTCTTGATTATACATATTATATGAAGTTTTTCAATTTAAAATTTGTATTTTACATATTTTCCGCATTTGATTCAGTTGTAAATTTTTTAAAAGGATATCTTTGTATATTATTTAAAATATTTTGTTTAAGAACTTTAGAAGTATATATTCCATTTTTAATTCGGATATAAATATTCTTTATTTTTTTTTTCGAAAACTGATTTTCATTATTTTATTTTAATGGAATAAAATTATGTATGAAATTAAAGATTCTACCTAATTTTTACAGTTAGGCAGCAGTCATCTTCATTTATAATAAATGAATTAACACACAACGTATCACATTTATTAAATCAAAAATTTCTATTTCAATAAATCTTTTGTAGTCTTTAAACATCAGATTATTATATAAAAGTAACATAATGAACATAAATTTGATTTGTTAATCTCATAAATAAATAAATACTATAAAACATGTATAGGAAAAAAAGGTAATCCTTGTTAATTATTATCCTATCCTTTTAAGAAATCATTATACATATTTAGTTACAAAAGATATCTTAAGATTATTCTCGAAAATATTCCCATAAAATATAAATTGAGTTGTTTTTTTTTTTCAATTAGTAAATAAGATATTTGTGTTTGATAGATGAAGGAAATTTATCATTACAATTTCCGCTTTTTTTTTTCTTCTTTTCTTGATTAGCACCCAATTAAAATCAAAATACTTCAAATAACTAAAATGGCTCATTATACACAAAAGAAAATACTACAAGTGTTTTGGAAAAAAGCCACAACATGGATAGACAGATAAATTGTTAAGGGCTATTGTTGCACTTCAACCTATAAAATCTGTTGTGCCTCCCTTGCTTTTTATGGTTTTAGACTTTTAATGAATCCTAAAATACTATAAGGTGCGCTCTATATTTCCTTAGGTTTGAAAAAGAGTGGCCTCTTCTAGAGGCCAATGCCTCACATCCACACAGAGTGTATTTTGAGGTATCCCTGACTTCTTTGCAAAATCTGAAATTGTCGTCCTCTCGTAGCCCCATCTCATATAATAGTTGGATGGACAGTGTCCAGTGAGAAAACCCATGACAGTCTTCAACTCATTCCTGTTGAGATTCATTTTCTACCCACAGCACAACTTTAATTAATATTTTTCTTTAAAAAAATATATTTAAAGAAGTTGTGTCAGTGTCATTCACGAAAAAAAAAAAAGAAAAAAAAAAATATTGAATAAAATTAGTTTGAAAAAAACAAGAAATAATCAGAGACAAAATTAGGTCAAGTAGCGTTCTGTTTATGATTAATTATATTAATATTAGGTAAAAAGGATCTACTTCAAAGGATATACATATGTATGTATGTAAGTATGAAAAACAACTAGAAAATAAATACTGCCGAGATATACATATTACATGTGAGGAAATGGGCTATGATAAATGAATAATTTATCTAGTTATGTTCTTCGTTCATGTTTGTATTAAAAATGTTTTGAGTGTTCGTATGATCCATCGTTTTATTATTTGTAATATGTGATGAAAAGGATAACAGAACAACTACCACAAAAAAAAAAATGAACATATATGATTATGAAATTAAAAATATTTCAAAACCATATTTGCGTTAATGAACGCATAATTAATTGTGCATTAACATTCAAATGTAAATACCAACATACATATTATGTAGGTAGATTTTCGAATACACAAAAATATGTTTGTAAATTCATTTTCATGTTAATTAACAATATTCGATTTTAATCCTCTGAAAATATTACAATTTTCATTTTCAGATAACTGGAATATTTTCAAAACGAAAACAAAAATTGTAAAGCTTTAAAAACGCTAACAGTCAGTTATAATTTTCTTTTTCTAGAACTTAATTAAAAACGTTTTCCTCTCCAGGTACAAATAATTGGTTAAACAATTTTTAATTTTCTTCACTTTACACTCCTCACGCACTTCAGATTTATTTTCACATAATTATCATATTTGCGAAACACTGATTTTAGAAATCTTTCAATTAAAGTACTTGAGTAAGCACATGATATTTAAAATTAAAAAAACTTAATTTCTTTTGCCACTTAAAAGGATTGATTGTTTTTTTAAATAAAATTGTCAAAGGACATATCATCGGTTTGAGTATTGGTTTGCCGTATAGGTTATTGATTTCTGTAGCGTTTACAGCTAACCAATTCTAGAGCGACGTGACATGTAATTGATTAGGAAATTTTTCAATATATTCCAAATATAGTTTCCAAGGTAACAAGTACAAGTACTTAAAAATACACCTTTTTTTTTTAAATTTTATTACATTACACTGTAAACTTACGTATGTACCATAAAATAATCAACATTATAGTGGCCGCATCGCATACATATACTTAATAATTATTGCATATTTAAAAATGTTAATTTAAATGACTTCCTTCCTGGAAAAGTTCGTTTAAATACTCGTACAGTAATAAATTTATATAGCCGCAACTTTAAGATTATATACATACATATATTAAAATAATTTTAATTGAAAATAAAGCCAAATTAGTGCAAAAATAAAATAATAAACACATTAAAAAAAAAAAATAAACAAAAGAAAAAATCAAATAAATACTTTTTTTTTTTGTTCCTAAACAACTTTACAAACAAAAGCATTTACCATCATTTTTTATCCTGTTAACGAGCTCTTTTAAGTATAAAATTTATTTGAAAATTCATTTAAAAGGGGAAAAATAAAATCTGGCTGTATTCCAAAGTAAAAATGTAATTCATTATCATGAATACCAAAACTTTTCTTCAAAATAATCACAAAAAAAAATAATGTCACATTATTTATAAGAAAAATAAAATTTATGGTATGGCCATGAATTTTTTTTTTATTTTATTGTTTCATTGAATTTTATTCTGTGAAAGATTATTTTCTTAAATTGTAATATTTTTTTTTTTTTTCAAATTTTTTTCTTCTTATGAAATGAAATTTCTAAAAGCAATATTATTTTATAAGGCGAATGAAAACTTTTGTTTGTTTGTGTGTAATTCTTTTTACAATATTGAATTAATGATTTATAAAATATTTTTTTTTACCAAAATATTGACCTTAATTGCAACTATTTAGATTGATTTAATGTTGAAATTTTAAAAATTTAACCTAATTTTATTTTGTTAAAACATCTTTTTGAATGCACTTGAATGAAAAAGACTTTTTTTTTTTTTTCTAGTTTAATACATGACTCTGTGCTGAAGAAATCTTTTCGTCATTTAATTTTTTCTATCAAATAAAATTCAGTAACAATTTAAAATTTTTATATTTTTAGAAAAAAGCATAATAAACTAATTTCATTTTGAAGTTTGTTCGTTTAGTTAAAAATAAATCTATTAAAAGAATCACATTTCCATTGAAATATATTTGAACTGTTTCACTGATTTTTATTAAAAATTTCCTTGCCTTTTCATTTTTCTTTTTTTTTTCAAATTTTCATTCGTTTTTTTTAACTTTTCACTAGGTAAGTATTTGAAAATTTGGTGTAAAAGTCCTTTGACTATTATGCTTTAGAAATGCAAAATGCAATTGTTAAGTGCTTTTTGATGAATAAAATTGTAAAAGGTTTTTTTTTTCAAGGCTTTCAAAGCTTTCAATGTATTATTTTCGCTTTTCTTCAATTATTGATTTATGATTATCTATATTGTTCTCTATTATCAGTAGTTTCAAAGTTAAATTTTAACTTACATCACTGCACATACTTTTTTTTCTTTTAATTTAAAAAACTCTACCTGAGCTACATATCTATTTTATAGGAAAAAAATTGTTAATAATAATTTAATGAATGCCAGTATTACAATTTTTGTTCCAATGATAAAAATAACAAAGATAACAATGAAAATGAGATTCTTTCAGAAAAATTACATCATTTTATTCGTTTAGTTTGAGTAAATCTTTTTTTCTGCAAAAAGAAAGTACATTTATCTATGATAGATACTTTCTGTGGAATTTCGACTGTATTTTGACTGTTCCTTCTTTCTCTATAATATTGTTATTAAATTTTTAGATCAATGTTGAAATAAAATAGTATCAGTGAAATATGTATTAAAAAATTGAAATCACTATCATTGTCATGTCAATGGATGTATCCTACACAAAAGTTACAAATTATATAGGTACTATATATCATTTATCAAAACCTTGTATGTTCAAATTAAATTGAAATAAGAAAACTACAATAATTTTTTGTATCGTTGGCATTTGTTGTTACCATTAAACCACATATGCAGTAACTATGGAATCAATAAAAAACGATTCCCATCTATTACCATAATTTTTTTGTTCTTTGTATGTTGTATGAACCTTGCAAAATTTGAATGAACTATAATAATGTGAAGTTGACTTTGTTTAATTAAATATGCACTTAAAATTAATGATTTTCGATTCATTTGTAATAATTGAATAGTACTTGATTGGTACTTGATTGGTACTTGATTGATATAATGCTAATTTCATCAATTTGAAAACAAATATGAAATATTTCAATGCCAAACCTCAATCATTTTTTTTTCCTGACATTTCAAAACCAATCTTTTTTTTACAAATTCCCAACTACATCAATACGAATATAAAAAAAAACAACATTTGAAGTGCTTGTTTGTAAAGTTTTATTTCTAATCAATTACATATTTATTTTCATTTATTACAATAACTTAACAAATACACATTCAAAAAATCCAATTAAATCTTTTATAATTTTATTATTTTGAATTTTATGAAAATTCATAAAATCAAGGATACTTGACAAAGGTATATTATTTTTTATATAAAAAAAAAAAAAAAAACAAAAAAAATTGAAAATGAAATCGAAAATATTTTTCAATAACATCATAAAACAACCTTTTTAGCAAACAGATTAAATTTGAAAGGACATAACAATAATAATCATTAATATGAGCTTTTAAAAGGGTTCTTGTTTCGAAGTAAAAAAAAAAAAATAATTTTAAACATTTTTCGTAATTATTTCTGAAAAATATGTTATTATCCTTTTTTAATTGTTAGTTGAAAAACGGATAGAAAGGAATTAAAAACAAAATTTTTTGTGAAAAGTTATAACATTAAACACTTTAATAAAGCATTATTTTTCATGTTATAAGAGTCTCTTATTTAAAATACTCTACTGAATTTTTTGTTATGCATAAATTTTTTGTATAAACAAGAAAAAAAAAAAAAGATATATCTAACAACAAAAAAGGGAACTAACAAATATCTAACAATTCTAAATTTTTTATCTATGCTAAATTTTTTTTCTTCTTAAAAATTAATATAAAATTAAAAAACAATATGTTTCTTATTAAAAATTAAAATGTTAGCTTTTCAGAAATTAAATGAATTTGTATGTACATACATAACTCAAAAATGGATATATGTATGTATAAAATACATATACAAAGTTAAAGACATACTTCCATTCTTTCATAATTCATAATTTTTTTATAATAATAAATTACCTTGTCTTCAAATTCACGTCTCTACTCTATTTTCTTAAAGTATCTTTATTATTCTGCAGGATATATGTATGTATGTATAACACTAAAATATATTGTCACATATGTGTTAACATAACACACTTAATAAAATGATAACCATGCTGAATTCTAACATATACTATATAGTATGTATATGCAACACCTTCAATTGCATACTATTGTCGTTATGACATGAGATCATGAACTATATTCCATGCATATACTCTTTAGAAATATTTCATTTTAAAGTTAAAAACCATTTTTTTTTAAATATTTTTGTACTTTACATATGACACAAAGTAAAAATTTTCATATTTATGAAGTGAAAATCAATATCTTTGACAATATTTGAAATATATTAATTTAGAAAAAAAAATATTGTGTAACTATAACATGACAGGATCAAATATAAAAAGTTTCTCTTGTATGAATTTAAACGATTAAATTAGCTTCAGATATTTTTCGTTATAAGTATGTATGTAAAGATTTCTGTGTTCACTTTTGAAGCATATTTTTTGAATGTTACTATCCAATTTCAGTATTTTCAGAATAAGAAAAAATTAAGTACAAATTCCAATATAAGTTCTTTAACCTAAGATTCCAGTCAAATTCATTTTAAATTTTCTAGAATAATTTTACACAAATCCAATATAAAATTTTTTTTTTTTTTAATAAATAAATTGATTTCAATATTTCATTCATTTTATTATAAAAACTTTAATTAAGTCAAAAAAATTTCATTTCAATTGAAATAAATTTATTGAAAGTCAATATTTTATAAACTTTTAATTAAAAAAATCCATACATGAACGTATATGTACATACCTACGTATTTTTTTTTTTTTTTCATAAATCGTTAATCCATTTCAATATTATTGAATTTAATTTATTGAATTTTTGAAGACACAATTGATGAATTTTTATTGTTTCTAATGTAATTATAAAATATTAACGTTATTTAAAATTAAAATTTCAATATCAATGAAATTATTAACACATTCGTTACCAGCGTTTCATATTTGTGTATGTGACGACTACATTTTCTTGATTAAACCTAGGTTCATAAATTAATGATAACTGTTTGAACCAAATCAGGTCGAAAACAGAGAAATTCAATTATAAAACAATAAAATAAACGTAGTATGCTCTAAGCGTGTAGAAAATTACATAATCCACATAAACTCAACGCACAGCTACTACCCATTGGGCTATGTATAGAAAAATGTTTCAAAATTTATCACAAAAATATAATATAAAATGTACTTAACTTTGAAAAAAAAAAAAAAGGTTTCTAATTTGTTTTTCTCCCCCAATTTAATTTATTTTCTTTTAAATAAATATCTGACGCATGGGTTACAATTTTTCATTTATATAGCCCAGCATCACTTATTCGTCAGTTTTTAAAATTGTTTATTTCACTTACTTGGCATGTCTTAAATACATCCTACAAAAATAATTGACAATTGACGTCATATTTAAACAGTCAAACATCTGGACTATGGTGATGGTTTTTCCTCCGAGAGGTTGGGTAACGAACATGTTAATATTATTATTCTTTTTCACTAAATTTATTTAAAATCAAAAACTCTCAATTTTCTTACTCTTCTTTTTTTTGGAATTGACTAAAAAACTAACACATCAAATATCAAAAAAATTGTTTTGAAACTAAAATTTTCATTTTTTAATTAAATATTTGAAAGAAAAAAATAATTTCAATATATTTGAAAATTTCATTTAAATTTTCACACAAACTTATTCAATAATTAATTTTTTGTATGTGAACGAATAAAACTACCAAAACTAAAGAGAAAAAAATAATCGGCATTCCAAAATTAGTTTATGCATACTTTCATTTAACAGCTATTGCAGTATTATTCTATATGCAAAAATATTTTATTATTTGAAAATTCTAAAGTTCTATGAAAAAATAAAAAAACAAACTCAAACCAAGTTATTTTTTTAAAATTAGAATATTTAAAAAAAATTGCTTGCCATATACATATAGTATATGTACACATGTATGTACATATATCTATACATTAAATTGACCATTCATCATATCTGAATTCCCGAAAACATTAAATATTTAAAATTTTCTTTTATATATGCATTGAGGGTTTTTTTTTTTGTATGTGTATGTTCTGTGTACAAATACTTTTTAAAATTGCTTAAATTTTCCGTGAAATAAAAATATGTTCTCATATCAAGAGTATTTAACAATTTCCAGTATGAAAAAGAAAATAAGAAAAGGAAAAAAAAAAAAAAAAGAGTTATATGTATGTATGTGCACTAGTACACCATATGCGTTCACCACTTTATAATATAATAAATCCTTTTTTAAGGACTTTTTCTAGTTTTTTGAAAAGCAATTTTATACAAAACTTTTTCCATCAAAATTCTATCTCGAACATACTCAACTTTATAAAATTTATATTCAGTATACTATATATAGTGTGGTGTATGGTAATGGTCATGCTAAATAATAATAAAAAAATAAAAAAAGTGTTATTGCAAAAGAACGAAATATGATTTATATTATACGTACTGTAACCTAACCACATACATGTATGAAATATGACTACAACGATAATATTCATTTAAAAAAAAAACAACAAAAAATGATGTTTGCAGTTCAAAGAACTTAATGCTATAGCGTAATATTAAGTTTTTATATGTATTCCGTATAAACAACGAGTTTATAAATCTCACTAAATTATTATAATTTTCAGTTTATGTTATTTTAAGAGATTGTATTAGTTTTATGTTTTATTGGAAAATAAGTTTGTTTTCATAATAGAGTAGTAAACATCAAATTTTAGGTTACCATTTTAAGTAGGAAAAAAAAAGACTAAAGGATATAAGAGTATTAAAATGATATGAAGTAGTTATTGCTTTCAAATTAATTATGGAAATTTTCATAATTATTTTGTAAATTAATTAATAACTTCATTGAAAATGTATGTCCTAAAATTCTACATGAAGTTGAATTTTTTCAACATATATTTTTTTTTAATAAAATACCTTTATGACTCATATTATATTTCGCAGTCATAAAATTATCATCATCGCTATTACAAAAGCCCCCTCTGGTTCTCTTCATCGTTATAAACTTTCAATTAATAACAGCTATCCTCTTGACATCTGCACTAGTCAAACCAGTGATGCATGGTTCTGAAACTTAGGTTCTAAATTCTAGTAAAATACATCTTGGAATCCAAGAATATGGATTATGGAGAAGACCATATAAATATAAGTTGTACCAGGTATCGAACATCTGTAACATCGTTAAAAGCATAAAACTAGGTCGTCTGAGATGGATTGGACACATTAGAAGGCGTGAAGAAGATAAAAACTGGAAAAGAGATGTAGGTTGCCCAAAACAAAACAAAAAACGGACGTTGTCAGTAGTCATAAAATCCATTATTAACAAATAGCTAGTATTCAAACCATAAACAACAACTACATATATCAAAATATTGTTAAGACAGTAATTACTCAAATCACAAGAGTAAAATAAAGATTATTGTGATAATAATGGGATGAAAATAATTGAAGAATGTAGGAAAGTTCGAAAAGTTTCCTCAGCAAAAATTTTATCTTTTTTATCTTTTTTTTTTCTCATGACAAACGATATCTTTTCTACAAATTTATTAAGTAACATTTCAGATTTATATTATTCAATTTTTAAAACTTGAAACAATAAAAGTGCATTAGAAACAAATGACATATAAAGTTTTGTAAATAAAAACAAAATAATTAATTTAAATTACCTCTTGAAATTTATTATACTTTTGTAATGAAATAATTGAAATTAAAAATTCATTTCAAAGTAAAATCATTAATTATAAATTGTTCCGATATAAAATTTTAAATGAACTTTTATCAATGATTTTATATTCAATAAATATTCGAATTTTCTTATTGTTTTATGAATTTAAAGAATTAATTGAAAAATTGACAAATATATAGTAAATTGAATTAATTCTACTCAAATACCTACATATGTACATATATGAAATTTTCTAGTGTAGCATGTAATTAAAATTATATGTCAAATCAAAATGTATTGAAATTATTCTAATTGTCAACATAATCAAGTATTTGTTGAAAATATTATTGTTTTATATATAAATATGAAAATTTAGGTAATAAAATATTTAACATAAAATTATAACTGTAAATTTGAGTAATATACTAAAAAAATTTGTTTGTTGTTTTATTTTAGAATTTCCTTTTTTTGTTGTTTTCTTTTTTTATTTCCTGCAAAAACCTCAATTCTTTCCTTTAAAAAGGAAAAAAAAAACGTACTTGTGACAACTTGATTATAATATATTTACTTTGACTTTAGAGCAAAAACTAGACAAAGGGCAATCACATATCACACATCATGTGTCATCAAAAGGTATATAAAAAATTTTCACCTTTAGGCAAACCCAAAATGTCACTCATAATTTCAGGAAAAGAAATCATCACAAAGTGTATCTAGAAAATCACATTATTTAATTTTTCTTTTCTTTTCTCATATAACCTTCAGGACAATCATGAAGGAAAAAACAGAGTTTTCATTTTGATCTACTCCATAGTATATCATGTATGAGAACGATTCTACATGACATGGCTTTTTTTTATATATTGTTTCTAGACTAACATAAATTATATTGTTTTTTTTCTTTCTTTTGTATCAAAATGTCACATTCTTGATGTTTCTACTTAAAACAGAAAAATAAGGAAAAAAAATAAATAAAACTTCAAATCTCATACTTATCTTTATTTAGTTTATTGGCCAAAAAAAAAAATACGTATATTTCCTCTTCTCATAAATGTTAGTCTACTTTTTTTTTTTGCACCTTGAAGTATTAGTCTTGAGAAAAAAAGTAAAAAAAAAAATAGAATAAAAAAAAGGAAGAATCCATAGTGAGAAATTATATTACCTTCTTATAATAAATTTATGTAGAAGAAAATACAACAAAAATTGAGATATACCCATGTGATTTTTCAATGTTAAAATTCTTGTCTGAAAAACTTTTATATGATACATACATACATACATATGAACATATGTGTAAGTATTATATAAGGTACATAATTTCTACATTCATGTGTATGTAATATATAAAATTTTTTTTTACAAAATATTTTATACATTCTTTACATTGTTGACAATTTGCATTTTTCGAATTAAAGATTTCAATCTAATTTCTTTGACTTTCAAGACCTCATTAACTTGTGAACACAATATATTGATGGAAACTTCTATTAAATTTTTTTAAAAACGGAAAAAACTTAATAAGAATACCAAGAATTCAACTAAATTAGAATTCTTATATGTACTGATGAATTCTCCCTTTCATCTCTTCCTTTTTTCAGTTAATCGACTGGACGCATATTATAAATTTTGGGCAATAAATAAGTCTCAACAAATATTTTTAGCCTGTTTCAATTGGTATTACTGTCCATAAAAATTTCAACAGTGTGTCTCTGCTATAACTTGTGATTACGTATAAATATTTGACAGATTTAAAAAGAAAAGGAAAAGTACTTAAGTTGATATTTATATGGATCTTCATTTTCTCAGTTAATAGAGGTTGAATGATGAGAGATAATTTTTATTTTTTTCGTAAGTACTACAGGCTATTTATTATAATGTGTTAGTGAAAAGAAAAAATATTTGACTATTTTTTATAATCAGATTTTTTTTTTTTTTTTTGTAATTCAAAATCAAGACTAGGAATATTTTCCATTTTTGTTTAATAAATTTTTTTTCTCATTAGATAGAATTAAGTATGTATGTACATATGTAAATTTAAGTCATATGAACACTTTTTCATTTGTAAACAAAATGATAAAATTACGTGAACCAATCCACACCAATACTCAACGTTGAATCTTCGAATTATAAACCAATACGTTTTTTTCTTGTTATTTTTATTTTTAGATAATTTACCATCTTTTATAAAGACTTTCAATTTATTATACCACACACACACACACAACCTATATTAAAGCCTCAATTTTTTAGAAATTTAATTTCACTGTTATTTAGGGAGGTTAAAGGTCGATTTGAACTGTGCATTTAGCAAACCATTGAAGACGATAAAGATAGTTTGATAACACACAATTTAAAAATTACTTATTATAAAATTTCGATTACTTATGAAAACTACTGTTATTTCAAACACTCAGAATTTTAATACTGATACCATTTTGAAAGCTAAATACCACGAATTACCAAAAAAGATTTATTACACAAATCTTTTTTCTCAGTTTGACTTTTTTTTTCCACTTTTTTCTCATTATGAAAATACCAAGAATTTTATTCTAAGAAAAAAAAAAATTTTTTTTTTTTGTTTGTGTAAGTATTAACGTAATCAACATAAATATTATTCATTCTCTTGTAATGCTCAAAGACATTTGAATTGTATTTTTCTATTTTACAGAAAATAAAAAAAAAAAATTCAACTTTACTTTTGTTAGATAATTTTGAAAAAAAGGACATACATATAAAAAACTATTCATTGAGGTGATAGAAAAAAACTGTGTTAACGTAAATCACTATAATAACAAAGGACCGTAAAATACATGTTATATTTAAAAAAAAAAAAAGTTTAATCATTAAAACTTTTTCTTTAGAATTTTTCTGTGTAAATCTTTTTTTTGTTTAGTATTTTTTTTTCTACAATATTTCCAACATTTCTGTATTACCATAGTTTAACTTAATGTATTTATAACACAATGTATTTTGTTTTAGTTATTTTGTTGTCCTTTGTATTTTTTACATAAAATATAAAAATGAAAAACATAATAAGGACTACAAAAACAGTGCCTGAAGGTGGTAAAATAAGCTTGATTGTCAACACCAAGGAAGAAATATACATTACATGAAAGATGAAATTGTTATGATGAAAGGTCAATTTCTAAATCAATTTTGCACAGACTGAAATTTTTAAAGAACAAAAAATTGTAAAATATTTTCACAGAAAGAAGTTTGTTTGTACTTGTTTCAGATAGGAAAAGAAAAAAAATAAGTAGGATTTTATTTGAAAATTTTAAACTTTTTAACAAGATATTGTATTTTATTTTCAAAATTTTTAAAAATATTTTTCTTACCTCAAGAACAATTAAAATAACAAAAACATATTCAATCGAAATGTATAAAAATCATACTTCAAATGATTGTGGATAAGACCAAAAAATAAAAAATAAAAAACCATCCACACACCCACGACATTAAAAGACATTTTCTTGAGAAGGATATGAATGTTCTTCTTCTCAGTTATTTTAATATCTTTTTTTTTTCACGAAAGTATAGTCCATATTTAAACTGTTTTATAAAAGGAAATGAAACTCTTTCCCAAAAAAAAAAGAAATTTCAAAGTAAAATTCTCTAGGGAAAAGTTAGAAAATTTTAGTCTCAATTTAGATTTATATAAATAATTTATAAACGAGATAAATATATATTTTTCCTTTGGGAAAATAAAATACTTTCTTATTAAAGTTTCCATATTTTCAGATAAAACTTTATTAAAGACGATATACTTTGGAAAAGAACATTCTTTCTTCTATTTTTCAACCTTAAATATAAATAATTCATTTTTTTTATATTTCAGAATTTGTTTAATTGTGTTATTTTAACTGAATTATTTTTTTTTTCTTTTCATTTCCTTTTCATTTAAATTGAATTTTATTATTAATTGCATTTAACCCGAAGACAGAAATTTAATTAATTTTTTTCTACGACCTATAAAATATTCAAACACTAAATTATGCATTCAATAATTTTTTTTTTTTTTTTTTTTAGTTTAGAACCAAAATCAAAAGAAAAAGCATTCGCATTTTTCATGAGAATTCTTCTCTATACAAAAAAAAAAATACGTAGTATAAAGAGTCTATGGAAATGCATCTTAAAGTGATTATTTTAATAAATAATTCATTTATATGGAAGAAAATAAAATGTAAAAGAAAAATAGTTGTTTTTAGAGAGAAAAAAAATAAATACTTTTACAGATTCGTATGGAACAAAAGAGAACAAATCTATAATATTTAGAAGGCTTCACATTTATAACCTAATAATTCTATTAAGCTTTTGTGTATTTGAAGTATCTTCAAACTACTTATTTTTATTAAAAACTTTCTCCTGATATTTGAATAACTTTAAACTAGAATTAAAAGTCTACTAAACATTATTTTCACGTCTCTTCAGCGATTTTAAAAATAATTTTACACCAATTTATTATAGTACATTTCTCAATAATAATAATTTTAATATATAAAAAAAAATTAACAAAAATATGCAAAAATTTCTAAAAAATAAAAAAATAAAAAATAGTAAAAGCAGATGCAAGGCAAACTAATAAAATCAACTATGTATTTATTTTTTTTCTCATTAAAATAAATTTTTATTAACTTGCAACTGCGTTTATTTGAAAGAAAAAAAATAATAATAACAAAAAGTAAAGTAACTTAAAAAGTTGAATCACAATGAGATAATTTCGTGAATACATACAAACTATAACAACAGTCTTTTACTTCTTCTTTGCTCCTATTTTTTTTTTTTTTTTCGTAATCTTGTATTAAAAATCGAAATGAAAAAGTTTATATAAAGTTTTCTAATTTCATTTTAGTTTCAAAATTGAATAAAACTATTTTCATTATCCTATTGAATGGAAGAACGTGTACAGAATTTCAAAATATTACACAAAAATTAGATCGGAAATTTTATGTTGTCTATCTATTTAAAAGGATTAAACGTGCCTCAATTTCAATGTTTTCGAAGAAAAAAAAAATTAAAATATCTTTTGAATTTCTTTTGAAAATTTAAATTGAAAAACAACAAAAAAAAAAAGTGAATTATTGTAATATTTAACTGTTTGATAAGAGTAAAAATTTTATTTATTTATTTTTTTTGTTTTTGTTATTTGTGATCCTATTTGTTTTCCAATTTATATTCAAGAACAGGATTAATATGATAACACATACTTTATTAAAAAGAAAAACTAATTGACTACAAAAAAAAAAAAAAATTATGAATTTCATTCCCCTCTTGATTTACAAAAAAAAAAAAAAAGTATTCAATGTCATAACTAAAATAAAAAAATTTTTTATAAAAAAAAAAATATTATTTTCAAGGTTTAAATTATAAAAACGATTAAATGAACAATCAGATAGAAATTTTATTCAAATTAAATCTGTTATAATCTTTCTGAAAAAAAAAAAAGATTCGATAATCTATTTTTTTTTTTTTTTTGAATTTTTAATTAATTAAATTAATAAAAAACAAAACAAACAAAAAAAACTAAATCCGATTTACGAAATCCATAAAAAAAAAAATATTATTATATCCACATGATAAACACAATCGGTACACGTGAAATATATACAAATTTTGCCACTGAAATTGAATTTACATTACACACATATACACACACACACATACACCTCATTTTAACCGATGTGAATGCAATAAATTTTATTATGTGCCAGAATTTATATAAAAGATAAGAATTGTATTGAATATTTATTTTATTTTGAATATAAAAAAAAAAAAAAAAAAACACCGTGTATTGGTCAATATAATGGTTAACCAAAATGACCTTAATTTAAACATAAAAATGCAAATTCCATTGAAAAATAGATTTTATTAAAAAATGATTGTATATACATAGATAGTGAAATTTAGAAAAAAAATTCACGTTGCATATTTTGTTTATTTTTTTATTTAGAATTAAAATAATGTTTGTGTATGATTTTAATACGTATACATATACATAATAGGATATGATTTTCTAATCAAAGAATTATAAATTCTGTGTATGTATGTTTTCATTTATTCTTACAAGTTTTATTTATTTTTAAAAGTCAACCGATGCCTTAAATTTTTCTTAGAATTTATTATTTATTTTTCAGAATTTATTTAGTGAAAATACAAAAGAAAATTTAAATACTTCGTTATTTCTCAAGTATTTACAAAAATAAATTTTTTTTTTTTGTTCTCTATTAAATAGAATATAATTGTATTTACACATGTAATTGAACGTATAAAAATTGTGTTGATTTTGCTTTAATTGCAATGAACGTGTTTGTACAAAACTTTATAGTAATTAGGAGGAAAAATTACAAACAAAAAAAAAAAATCAATTAAATTGCAAACTTACATATTTCAATTTTTTTTTTTTTTTTTTTTGTACTTTAAAAGAACTTGAATTTAAAGTTTCCTTTCTAAAAAATAAAATTTCATTTTAAATTCAACATAGAAAATTGTTAAAAGAAATCTTGAATAAGATAAACAAATTACAAAAGTAATAAATTTATTATTTGTAAAAATACTAAAAATATTAACCTGTTAAAAATATAACCAGGTTTTTTTTTTATTCAATTTTTTGTTAGAGTGTATTACATAGATACTATCATATAATCGTATGTACATCAACAAAAAAAAAAAAAACACAAAACATTGGAGAAAAAAAAAAACACTAAAATTCTGGCTTGATTCCAAAACACAATAATTTTTTTATTGTTCCAAAAGGTTTAACAATTTGAACAACAGAACACATGTAATACAATACATTACAATAAAAGTAGAAAGAAAACATACATCGAAATAAAATTAATTACCCTTCAGACTGGAAAAACCTTTCAGAAACACATGTACTATTAGTATTTTAACACTTTTTTTTTTTTTTTCTTGCTAAGAACATAAGAGTGTGTTTTAAACTTTCAAACACATATTGTGTACTTGTTTCTATATATACAAAATAAAACTAATAATATAATTATAGAAGGTAATTTTGTTATGGATTTTCAGAAGAAAAAAAAACAACAAATAGTTGAAAATTCATTGTAATTTTAAAATTACACAAGTTTACGAAAACAAAAACAAAATATTTTTGTGATAAATTTGTTTTTTTTTTTTTTTTTTGCTTAAACATTAACATCCTTTTTTTCTGGTAAATTCTTATTTAAAAAAATCATATTTCATAATTGGAATTTCTCAAAAAATTTTAATTTATTCTATCACTTTAAAATACCAAAAAGCCCAGATAACTATCAATCTATCTATGTATCTATCACTTTAAAATGCACCATTCTAATTTAATTAATAAATTTTAATTTCTCTATTTAAAATTTCACTTTTTTGATATTTTTTGCACAAAAAAAAAAAAAAAAAAAAAAACAGAAAAAACAAAACTAGTTTTACTCACCTTTTTTGGAAGCATATTTCAAAAACAGTTTCGTAACTATTTAAATTCATAAAATACAACAGAAGAATGAAAGAAAAACATAAAAGTTAGAAACAAATTATTTTTTTTTTTTTTTTATCATTTAATCTGATTTAAATGAATAAGTTCTTTTCTTTTTCATATCAAAAATATGCTTCAGGTGTACTTGGAAATATACACTTCAACATCATTTAAATAATCCTTTTTTATTTAACTTTTTTTTTTTTTTTGTGAGTGTGTGTATGTATATGTTACACAAATTGTGTTGATAGTTTCTGAGAATTATCTGAAAATTTATCTTTTATAAAATTTTTCATTTATAAAATGTTCTTATAAATTATATATTCAAGAGTATTTCTTTAAAAAGTTAAAAATCACTGGTACATTAACTTGTTATCCTTTTTATTTTATATGTGAAAATATACACACTATATTTACTGTATAAAATTTGATTATTTTTTTTTTACTAAATCAATGAGGTAAAACGGTACATATATTCTCATTAATGTGTCATGAAAATTATGTATTTAAAAAAATTAAGAATTTTTAAAAAAGATAAAAATTATTTAATTTACACACATACATATTTCTCATGAGTAATAAAACATAAAATTAACCACTAATATACTGTAATTACTCTTGATTCTATTGTTTTCTTTCAAGAATTAAAAAAAAAATACAAATCCTTAAGCTTTTTTATTTAATTTTCTGCAAAAAAATTTAGTAAGTAATTTATAATAAGTACCTTAAAAGTAGGTACATCTAACTTATGTCATGTCAGGTCTCTTATACTTATATAAAAGTACTAGAGAGTTCTTATGAGTTCATACATACATACATTGAAAATTTTCTGTAAAATGTTTATTTTCTGTTATACTTCAACATTTATTCAGATTATATTCTTCCTGTAACTGTACCCACTTCAAAGTACTTAATTCAATTGCTTTTTATTTTCATATTCTATGAGAATTTTTATATTTAAAATAGAAAAAAAAAATTCAGGTAAATTTATTTTTTTTTTTAAATTAAAATTTAAAAAAAAAAAAAGACAAACAAATTTAAACTCTTTTTCGTAAAAATGGCACGTGTCAAAGGTTAAATTATGTATAATGAAAAAAAAAAAAAAAAAAACAATTTTAAGTAGGTACGACAAAATTTTTATTTTCAAATTATAAATTAATAAGGTTTCAATTTATTTTTTATTTTTATTTTTTTATATAAATTTGTAGACATTACAATACACGTGCTATTATGATCAGAATAAAATAAATGTTAATAAAAGGAATAATTAAAGGATAATAAAATGATATTTTATCTTTTATCTTTTCTTGTGTAATTAAATGAAGTGACATTATTAAATAGAAAAAAAAAAATCAAATCAAATTATCGAATAATTAAAGGTTATTGTTAATAATAGGAATATACCTGTATATATGTACATATATGTATATAATATAAGGATAGAATGTATGTCATAGCTTGATTATAATGAAATTAGACACTTAGGAATTATAATTTCACAATTGATTTCATTTCAATTAACTTTTTGTATGTATAGTATATAGTTAAGAATAGATACCTACATATTATCAGATTGGTGCCTGATTAATTGTGCTTTGATTTAAAATGTAAGAGGTACATATATGATAATTTAAATTTTTATTCGAATACACTGGTATATATTTAGTATCTGATTTGATTGAGTTTATGATATTCGTAAAATGTAGGAGTAGTATGTAATCATAATATAGTAATTTATTTCAAAGTAAAATTATGCTTAACATAAGTTTCATTGTTTCCAAGTATTTCAAAGTTTATTCGTAAAAACTCTTCACAAAAGTTATGATAATACTTTGTGATTTAATTTATTTTGATAATAAGTAGATGAAGTTTATGTAAACTTTGTGTCCTATAAGTTTAACGCACTATCATACTAAACGGTGAAGAATATTTCATAAATAATAATACTATTATTTTCACTATATGTAATAGAATATTGCTCATTATATTAATTCACTCCTTTATTAGAAAGTTTTATAACAAATTAGTGTCATTATAGAGGATGCAGTTTTTTTTTTTAAAGATAATACACTTGAACATTGAAAACTCAAAATTTTATAGGAAAAAGAAAAGCAAAAAACGCTTTTAGTTATTAATTTTTAAAATCATCTGAGATATTTATCTGATCGCATATAAAATTTTTCTTCTTTTTGAAATTGTTGTTTTACATTTTTATTTTCATTTTTTTTTATTTTTTAGTTTTATTTTTATTTTCATTGAAATAAATTTAAAAGAAAATTAGTTTAATCATCTGTAAAATAATTCTAATAATACAAAAAAGGTCCTTCTTTAATAATATGTATCTATTTTGTATATTTTAAATGTAACAGACTGAAAAATTATCTAATTGACAGTTCAATAAAGGCTCTTTTCTAGTAATTTTTTTTTTTTTTTATTATTATTATTATTTTCAAACAAAAAAGTTTTTTAAAAATATATATTCGAAAAAATTCTTAATGTCGATTGTTTTTTTTTTTTACTTTAAAATTCACTCAGTAACTGTTACTGTTTTCATAGAATTATTTAGAAAATTTTTTAATAGATACTAAAAAAATAATGAAAAAAAAAATACTCATGTACATATGTACATTCGCGTATACAAAATCAAAATATACATACAACGTACTATTTAAAATTTTACATTCTATTATAGGTATATTTTTTGTTCACGTGTACACATACAGAAATGTTATATGAATTCTAAATTAGGTTATTTTTTTATGCATACATTTATATACTTGTAAGTATATTAATGTCAGTATTGTGCTAAATTCAAACTACATACATATATTTATGCAGTGTATCTTTTAATTTTAACAATATTATCCACATTTATATGAAAGTTATTTCCTGTTATTATCATGAAATGCTATAAATTTTATACAAATGAGATTTTAAGCACATTTTTACTTTAGTATTTTAACCTCAATTATTTCTTACAATAAATTATAACATATTTGTCTTAAATATCTACATATATTACATGTGTTATGTATGTAGCTTATTATATTTTTATTATGTATGTCTAAAAAAGTAAATAATACACCTTTGAATTAAGTATGTGAATATTTTCTTAATTCATGCACATATTTACATTATGCATGAAGTTTGAAAGTTTCTGTTGATTAAAGAAATTTTGAAGTAACTAATTTTTTTTATTATTGAAGAACTTTAAAAAAAATGAAAGAAAGATACAAAATTAATTCTAAAACCCATAAACTGATAGAGAGCATAAATCAAACTATTTGAAAATCTTTGTTGCAAAAGGCTTTAATTCAGTTTGGACCGTGAAGAAAATAAAAATTTTAATATTTAATAATTCAGTTCGAAAAATAGATTTCCATTTTATGTGAGAATAACTACAAATCTAATTTATTTATTCTCTTCTTTGAAAATTCATGAACTTTAACGAAAATAATTTAAACTTAATGACTCACTAACTTTCTAATTTATTAATACAATTAGAGGACTCATGACGTGTATTTGCGCTATGAAGAAGAAGAATTTCACTATGTAATAAATAAGAATAAATTAATACAAATGCTAAGAATTTTGTATCTGTTATGTTATTTATAGATTTTGTTTTCACCTGAAAATAAATCTTTTAAGAAAAGAAAGAGTTTTAAAATTCTAAGAATTATTATCAAAACGTATTTCAGAAATGTGTAATTTACAAAACAAAGTTACTCTTTACAAAAACAAAGGGAAAACAACAAAATATTTAATTTAAATATTACAATGCGATTTTATTTGTTTTTATTTTAATCAAAAATCCTTAATAATACTTTAATAATTCTTCTTTGATCTTTTTATAACTTTTGAGTTAAATAGCCAAATCTTATTGGAGTTTCGTTAAGTCTTTCATGATTAAAATTTCAAAAATACAATTTATTTCTATTTTCACATATGTATGTTTTAAACTTTAGTTTATTTCATACAAGCTTACTATACTATAAAAATAGCAATCAGCATAACAATCTATCAAGAACCTTCTACATTCTGAAAAAAAAAACATTTCCCACATACCGAACATATGAGTATTCATATATGTAAAATTTAGAAATACATATATTACCATTTTATATATGTTAATATTTACGCAATAATATATGTATTATCCAAAAAAATACTAATTGAATTTAATGATGCATTTAATTGAAAATTACATATTACAATTACTTCACTATTCATTATCATATTTCAAAAAATTTCATCATTTTTTTTTTTTATTCTCCGTTTTTTTTACATATTTTTAATTGAATAAATTTATTATCTGAAAAAAAAAAAAGTCGAAAATTTTTTTTGTTACATATTTTATTGATGTCCGAGTATGTGTCTAATAAACCGTAAAAATGATTTTTTAAACAACACATTTACATTGAAATGTATTTTTTTTATTTTTTTTTATTTTCAAATTTTTTTTCCAGCATGCATAATTATTAATACGTCAATGAGTTTATAATTAAAATGAAAAATAATAAACTGAATTTTTTGGTTTCACAATTGAATGATTTTACATGAAAATATGATTATTGTTTTATTTTTTTTTTTAAATTTTGTATTCTTGTTTAAAATTTCATTTTACTTAAAAATTAAACAAATACAAATGAAAAAAAAAAATTATTAATTAAATAATAACATTTCCTGTTTTATTCATCCTTCAAAGCAAAATAAAATTGAACTACAACACATTGGTAGATAAAATCGAAATATAATAGAAAAAAATATTCTAGGAAATTTATCACGTTAAACTTCACTTAACATTATCACAAAAATATTTTAAATAAAAGTCATTATCCTTTTAATAACGTGTTACTTTGAACTCAAAAAATAAAAGATTTTGAATCTTAATTAAAAGGTAAATTATATTTAGAGTACATTCAAGTTGTTCCACCCAAAAAAACAAAATCTACACTTAGTTTATCAAAAATGCATAATTTTTTTCAAAGAAACTTCTTTGATTTTCTGTCGTTTTACTCGTATATCCTTTTTTTTTCCTTTACGAATCAAAAATTTTTGTTTGATTCTAAAGCTCTAAAAAACACCATTTCAAGATGTAGAGTTCTGGGTCGTACACACCAAATACCTACTTTTTATTTCAAATTTAAAGTATTTCGTGCTTTAGTTTTACACTACCTACACACAGGATATCTATGTTGTATGTGGGTATGAACACATCCTAATGATTAAAAAGTACGAAATAGAGGGAAACAATTTTGCATGAAGGGAATTTTTTTTGTTTTCGTTTACACTTACAATGGCTTTCTGTTTGTTTTTGATAAAACGCTTCAAAGGATTTTAAATTTTAGTTCGGTGAAAAATTACAGAATGATAAATTCAAACAAGAAAAAATTTTTTTTTTTTTTTTGAAGTTTTCCTTTTGTGCGATTATCGGATTTATGTTATTTTAGAAAAACTTTTGAAGTTATTGCTTTTTAGATTTCATATTTATAAAAAGTAAGAGGAAAATAGTTCTCAACAAAAAATACTTCATACTCGGTTTTTAATAAAAATTTCAGTTTTAATTTTTTTTAATAAACATTTTTTTTTTTTTTTGATTCTTTAAGAAATTTTTTCAAAACTCGAAATTTTCTTAAATTGAAAAAGAAAAATTATAAAAGTTAAGATAGAAAATGAATACAAAAAATATCTTTTATAAACTTGTATAGAAACTGAATAATGTATACGTAAAACATATAAGAACTTGTATATGTACATGCGAGTACATATAAATATCTTGTATCTATAAAATGTACAATTCTACCACAATTACCACAAAATAATCTGTAAGTCATGTTTTCTATTTTCTTGACCGATTTAGATAATATCTAAAAATTTGTTCTTATAACATTCATCATATTAAATTAAATAAAATAAACAAATTCATGTTGAAGAATGTCATTTTCATTCACAATATGTACACTTAAATGTTATGTATATGAATTGTTTTGAATTATGATGTATATTTTAATTCTATATTTTATATGAAATTATTTGACTACGGAAGATAATGTACAAGTATACTCTTAAAATAAAATACAATTAAATTAAGAAGATGATACAAGTATGCAAAATAATCAAATATGTATAATATAAATAGCAATAACAAGGAAATAAGATTATCTGTAGTTAAAGTTTAAATTATTATTACATCATAAATTGTTTATATATGTATGTATATAAGAGTGACAAGTGGATATTTGGTCAAATGTTATTAACATTATTTCTTAAGTATCTTTTGAGTATATGTTCATATTACATATGCAACATATTTTAAATTGAAAAAAATTCACATAACACAATTGTTTGTGTCCTTAACACACTATGATGTAATTTAGAATGTAACAGATTATAAAGGATTAAAATAATGTTCAAAAACAAAAGATTAATTGATAACAAGGAAAAGACTAAAGAAATACTATATATACATATGTATGTATATTTGCATGATTATTATAATTTAAACATGAATAATTATTTACATGTATTTTCAATAAAATTATATTCCAAATACAATACGAAGTAATTTGGAAAAAAATTAAAAGCGGTTGAGATATTGTTATACTATTCTTTCTTTTATAATTCGTATTATTTAAATACTCATCATTTACATATATCATGAAAATCCACAGAAATAGCAAAAAAAATTCAATAACAAAAAAAAAAAATAAATAAGTAAATAAGTAAATGAAAGACAAAAGGAAAATTAAATTCAAAAAAAAAAAAAAAATAAGTATTTTTCAATTAAATCTCTTGTGTTAATAAAAAAATTTAATTATAATGCACAGTTGTTGAATTTATTGTATTTTTTTTTTTATTGAAATAAATTATTGTTCTTTCTTTTCTCATTAATTTGAATTGTGTTCATTTGTATGAAAAACTAAAAAAAAAAACAAAAATATGTAAATCAATAAATTTTCTCTCCTTTTTCTGTGTATTTTTTAAGAATTTATAATTAAATTTGTTAAATTGAAATTTTTCAATAAACTGAAAACAAAGGATTTTTCACACCTTAAAAATTTCAAAAAATTTTGTTAAATGATACATATGGCAGTTAGTTATCAGATACTTCCGAAGATCCAAATAAAACTAAAAGTGATGTTTTGATGTTACACTATACGTAACCCTAGGAAAAGAACGATTAACACGCGGGCGAGAGACATTTACAACTACCCTATATCATTCAGGAAACGTTCTATGTATGTTTTCGACCCTGACCTTTGATATTTCGTTAAGGTCCTTGAAGAGAGAACATCCCATTGTCCAGTACCTTAGTCTAACCGGACAGCTGTAAAGATATAATGCATCATATTTTTCATTGACCTCCCTGAAACTGAAAATACAGGATAGTCTGCATTATTTTGTGGTACATACAATGGAATTTATTTATAAAGCCGAATACTTTTCTGCGGTAGTTTCTATTTGTTTTTCTCTTTTTAAATCAAACAATGCCTTTTAAATTGAGTCTTTTATTTCATGGACATACTTAACTTTGTTTTTTCAACTTTAGGTTCATACAAAAATTTTCAGATTTTTGAGATACTTGTACTATCAATTGAATTCAATATGTAATTTTTTGAATTGACACAAATCAACATATTAATTGTAGGAGGTTTGAGTATTCTTCATCAATGATTTAGGTGGTAACTGAGAACAGTAAACGACATGGCATTCGGTAGCTCAATGGTTAGAGCATTTCTCCGGCAAAGAAAAGGTTCCGTGGTTCGATTCCCGGCCGAGTCGAATGTCGTTTTTTCATGTTTTTCAGTTACTACATAATTAAATTTATCCACAAAATAATGCTGCATTTCATAATTCAATTTCAAATTCAAAACACAAAAAACCCAACAAAAAAAAAAATCGTTATATTGATTATAAATTTCAGATAGTCACATAGTCAAAGTTTATTTGTAATTTTCTGTTTACATTGCAGTGTCCTACAAATACTAGAACAAATATAACAAAAATAATGTAACTATATCTAATCATCCAATACATGTTCCTACATTATTTTTTTCCATTTTTTTTTTTTTTTAGCCGTTGAATATAAAAACGCCTTAAATCCTATAAAACGAGATTTACTATAGTATTGCTTACTACTGCTGGTGCTGCTGTCAGTCTCATCAAAGTTACAACGTGACTAGAATTTTTTTAAATTTTTCTGTACGTGTAACATTTTAGTTAGCATATTTTTCTTTTACTCTTTCACGTTTTTCTGCATCAGCATTTTTTTTTACAGTATATCAGTCTACAAAACATACTTCATTATTTTGTACTTTCTCAATATTTTTTTCTTCTTATTTTTATTTTAATTTGAAATAAAAATAGAATAGAAAAAAAAAAATAATAATCTGTTCAATATTCGATGTAGTATGTTCATTTTTATTCAATGATGGTTAAGTCTATCAAATTCAGCAATTAAGGTAAAAAAAAAAAAATGTACGAAAATATTGATTGATATCATTTTATAGAAAAAGTATATGTGCAAAAATGTAAAAAAAAAAAAATATATAATACTGCATAAGATAATACAATACAATAGAAATTTAGAATAAATTATGTTAATTTTTTCTAAATTAAAATGGATATATAGATTTTAGTAGAATTTAAAAAAATACATCAAAAAAAAAAAAAATAATAACGGAAAAGTAAGAACTGAAAAGAAGGATCTTTTAAAAATATTTTTCAAACAAGAAAGTTATGATAAGTAAGGTAGTACAATTTATTATTATATCACCCTTAATTAAAACATCAATTTAAAAACAAAATTAGATTCATAATAATAATCACATAAATAAATTATCGAATAATTTCATTAAAAGTTGTTTAATTCATTAAAAATTAAAAGTGAGAAAGATTAATTATTTCGTAATAAACTTGAAAAAGAATACCTATTGCTAAAAGATTCCTCTAATAAGATGAATTTATTTAACACAAACTTTTCAATTGAGAAATACTTTAAAATATATTTTGAAAAAAAAAAAAATGTTCAATATTTGTTCAACTTTCAACAACCAAAAAACATTATACATACATACTTACTCAAGTTAAATAAAGTAAAAGTAATTTTTTTTATACATACATATGTATATATAAATCACAACTTCAAATACCATTCCTAAATAACCACATCCAGCAAATGAACATCAATTAAAAATGAAAAAAAATAAAATGTTAATGGCAAAAAATCGATTGATAATTTATAGCAATCTTAAAAGATTAACGAATTTCCGGTCTGTTAAATTTAAATGGTATCGAAATGTAATTTAATATCGAAAATCTCATGATTAATTATTATCGATAAATTTTGATTATGGCGTAGTAATTTAGAATTCAAAAGAATAAAACAACAAATAACATTTTGCAATTTTCATTACTTTAATTTTTAAATTACTAAAAATAAAATTTCAAAGTAAAAAAAATAAATAAATAAATGCGCCACAAACAGATCTCCACAACGAGATTTTTTACTGAAATAACAATTCTAATCCTTTGGTTTGTTCTCGATACTTTTTACATTCACATAACACTTTGTTTTCGATGATAGAATTCATCCTTTTCAGTAGAACTTCAATAGTTTTTCTATCTTCATCTATTCAAAACTTTAAATTGAAATTTTTAAACTATAAGTTTGTTTGTTTGTACATACATATGTATACGTACATATTGTTATCGTCATGTATTTTGAAACTGTAAAATATCAAACACAATATTTTCGGTCATTATAAAAAGAATTTCGTCGAAATTTTTGTTTTTTGAATGACTATCTAGAAAAAATATCCTCTTGTCCTTCATACTACTTTCTTCTAATCTTTTTTCATTTTCATTTTATTTCTACAATTTTTTTTTTTTATTTATATTAATCTTACCTAAACAATTTTAAACTTGTTTTATTATTTTTCTTTTTCTTCTATAGGTCACAACAAATATCCTTGTTTTTCATTTTTCTCTTAATTTTTCAAACACATACTGAAAATAAATACAAATGATTTGATAGAAATTTGAAGAAATACCTTCAAACCAACAAATTACATTTTAAATTTGTTTCAACAAAAGTTTTTAAAAAACTTTTTTAACTTTTCTTTACGAAAAATTTTCCTTTTCTGTCCTGTTCGTATTTATTTTTTTAGTAACATTGCATTGTTATTTTGAAAAAAAAAAATCAAAAAAATAAAATTAAAGTTAAATTTAAAATCAACCAAATTATAGATTAGATGATGTTCAAGAATTTTAATGTGAAATGCTTTCTTTAAAAATATTTCTTATTTAAGACTTTTGTAAGTTTTCTAAGCATTTTACGTATCTAATGAGAAAAAACTAGGTCATTAAAAATTTAAAAATTATAACACAGAAAACGTTTGAAGAAAATAACATGATGATTTCCATCAAACGTTTTTGATAAAAAAATTATTTTCATACGTTTGTATAACACAGATAACCAATCTGTTTCTGTCTACTGTTGTATTCCAATAAATTGGCTATAAATCTTTCTGTAAAAATATAATTTATGAGTGATAAATACTTTACATTCTATCGATATAACTAATTTATTAACAAAATTTTATCCAAAAATGTTTTTAAATTACATCTAATCGAAGAATAAAATATATCTATTTGTTGTTGTTGTTTCTGTCCAAATATATATTTAAAATAAAATTTGTATTAATTTAAAAAAAAAAAACTAATTATCAATTTCACAGTTAATTTTCAAATTTACACAATTTTTTCCTTCTATTTTGGGAAATTTTATTTCTAATGAATTTCTGTTACAGATAATTGATTTTTCATGTTTGATAAATCACAAGCCTTTCAAAAAAACAAAAATTTAAAAAAAAATTAAAATATCTACTATAAATATAATATAAAAATTAAATGAAAATACTAAAACGTTTATTTATAAAGAATTTTAATAATGTAACACCACAAAAAAAAAAGGCTCAACTGAAATATGTAACCAAAAGAAATGTAAAATTAAGAAAAAACACACACAAAAGTTAAATACATATAATATTTGCATTCCCTTATTTTCCCAAAAAAAAAAAAAAATAAATAACTCTCATTAACCCTTTCGAACTATAAAAATAAATCAAAGCTGTATTGTTCAATTCACACAAGCCCCAAAGGTTTAAAAAAAAAAAAACAATTGTTCAAAAAATAGTATGATTCATTATTTATTTTGTGATGATTTCATTTTTTTTTTGAAATTCACAATTCAATCCCATGTTGAATTAATGTTTTACGAGTATAACTCTCAGGATATGTATGTAATATATATATTTTTTTTAAATAAATACGATTTTTGTGTATACAGAAAGAAAAAAAAACATATAAAAAAAATTATGTGTTTAACTTTCATTTTGAACTGTCGTTTTCACTTTAAAAAAAAAAAAATAAAATAAATAAAATCTAACTTTCTCTTAAATTTGAATAAACTTAACAACAGTCCCTTACCATCTCATTTTACGAGTATAAAACATTTTTTTTTTGTTCTACCATCGCAAAATAATCATTCACATCTGGTGTTCATTTTTATTTTTTAAGCTTATTTCATTCGCTTCAGAGTGAAAAAAAATCATTTTAACACCATAATTTACAACAACAACAACAAAAACAAAATCTAGAAATCTGAAACTTTCAAAAAATTTTATAACGCTTTTTTATTGATAAAGAAAAAAAAATAAAACTATCATTTAAAAATATTTTCTACCTTAATAAAAACAAAACGTGACTGGAATCCTTTTTGAGCTTTATAGTTTTCTATTGTCCTAAAAAAAAAAAATCATGTTTTTATTAGATACATTTATGTTGTTGTTCTTTTTTTCTTATTTCATTTTTCAATATGCTTTGAAAATTTCATATCGCAAAAACAAATAAATAAATAAAATTACACTGAATTCAAACAAATCTATGAAAAATTGATTATTTTTATGTCAGAGGAAACAATAATAAAAATAGTTCATTTTTATTATTTAATTTGAAAAAATAAAAATTTTATATTATACATTTAATTTTATGAAATTCGTACAATATTTTCACAAGCATTTTCTATAATCTTTATTAAAAGCCTTAAATTGTTTTTTCTTTAACACTTTAACTACCGTTAACCCATTTCGAAGCGATTGTTATTATATATCAATTGAACATTTTCTGGCATTTGATTTCAAATTTTAAAACTAATAAACTTTTTCATATTCCTTTTTCTAACAGGAAATTTCTCAACATTTGTATTTCATAGCCTTGCATTTGCATAATTACGGATCTGTCTGATGAAATAAAATTTTGCTCGGTAGTTAACGTGTTAATAAAATTTAATTTTTATTTAAGAAAAATATTTATATCATATATTTTGTTCCTTTTCGAATAAAAAAGATAATCTTAATTATATCTGATCTAAAATATAATAAGATTTTCAGTATAATCGAATTAAATATATATTTCACATTAAATTTTCATAAAAGAATAATTTATTTATTCTTGCCATTAAGAATATTTTGACATTTTAATTTAATAACTAATGTCAGTCAAATTGTTTTGTTAACAAAAAGTATAAAACGTGGGTGTTAGAGAATCTTTTTTTTTTATAGAATATTTTATACAAATTTAATAATTTATAGATAAATAGTAAAAATAGGTACATAGAAAATTTAAAGTAATTTCGAAAATTTAAACTTAATTTTTCTTTTTCAATATAATTTTTTTAAGGACTTTTATTATTCGGATAGTGAAGAAAATATTGAAGCTTACAAACTTTTATTATCAACTTAAAATATGTATAAGAAATAAGGAATACGATCTAAAAGAAATCATTAATAATAATTTTTAACAATAAAGGCTTAAGCATTGTTAACAATATACTAAAAATATTTAAATTTTATTTTGTTTAAGTTCAAAAATTAATCCCAAAAATTTATTAAATCATATTTTTCAATTTAAAAGGGTGAAAGGTATATGACTTGCTAAATTTTCCTAATAAACAATAAGAAATTCAATTACCGCATTAAAATGAATTAAAATTAATTATTTTAGAAACTTTTGTATAAATAAAACAGATACGAGTATAAGATGCAGGCTAAAGATAATTTTATTTGAAAAAAACCGTTAATAATTTGATCTAAGTACTGAAAAAAAAAAATTCGAAGTTTAATTGACATAAAAGAAAACTAGAAACCAAAAAAAAAAAAAAACAATAATTAATTTTATTTTCCTACATTTTAAAAATATTTCTCAAAAATATAAATTTTTTTTTAATAATAATGAATTACAATCTTTTTTTAAAAATAAACATTTTCATCTAATGATTTTGATTTTCTTTCCATTTCTAAAAATATAATTCAAGAAAATTATGACCCAAGAGAGACATTATAAGAAATGAGCAAAAATAAAGGGAAAGCATATAAACACATTCCGTATAATGGTTTTTTAATATTTCTGAAAAAATTCATATTTCATTTTAAAATCGATTTTAAATTGAACTGAACAAAAATTATTTTTAAATTATTTATTACAGTTTTTTTTTCTTTTTTTTTTTTTTGGCTTCACTTCAGTTTTTTTCCACAGGGAAATTTAAAATAATTTATTTCTTTTGAAATAAAAACTAATTCATATTTCGTTAAAATGGTTTTTTCCTGTAATATTTTGTAATTCATAATCTTTTTTTTTTTTTTAAATTACACCTAGCCCTTCATTTACGTGAAAATTTTACAATATTCAACTTTTTATTAAAATATTTTATCCAAGACATTTCTGAAATTATTATATATTAATAACAAAGGACTTTCGTGATCAAAAAATAACAAAAACAATAAAATATTGTTCACACTTTCGAGTACTCAATTTTATCACTTAATAAATTTTGTAGAATTATAGAGACTTAATTAATTCATGACATTAATGTCTAATTCTAATTTTCATTGACAGTACAGCCCATAAAGAGCCTTACTTTACTCAAATTAACTTCAGTTTTCGTGACTATTTTTCTGTCATATCTACACCAAAAGTTTTAAGTGGAATGCAAACCACTAAAATCGTTACTAGAGAACAAATAAAAAAAATCTAATTATATTTTGTTTAAAAGAGATACTTTAATTTTTAGTGTAATAGAAATAATTAAAATAAGGAAATAAGAAAATAAGGATCTAAGGAAAAATATATAAGATACAATCAAAATGTTTAAAGTTTTTTAGTTAATGGCTAACCCAGGATAATAAAATTTCAATTTAAGCACTTTATAAATTTGTTTACTGTGTGGTTGTTACAACTCAACAATTACATTTTTTTTATGGGTTGAACAATACTGCGAAGAAACAAAAAGGATCATTTTAAAATTAATCATTAAATTCAACATCAACAAAAATAAATAATACTATCACTATTTAAATTACATTTTATTGATTTTATTTTCTCTTTTAAACTTTTAAAAAACTTATTGCATAATTTTATGTTACAATTCCACATGAATAATTTAATTTTTGAATTTACAAAATTGCATTTTCAAGCACAAGATCTAATTTGAATGACAAATGACAAAAAATTTCTCACATACAATACGTGCAGTATTTTACCGTTAAACAAGAAGGAAAATTAAATAAAAAACTGAATACATGACATACAACAAACACATTAGAATTTGCATACAGTTGAATAATAATAAATTTTTTTTTCTGTTGTTTTATTGTGAAACAAGTTGTTGCGTTTACAATAATTCACCACTACTGAATCCTGAATATTTTTCATACTATTCTTAAATTAAGTCATCCTTTTAGTTTTAGTTTTTTTTTTTTTTTTATTCATTTGAATTGTTTACTTTTTAGCTTTTGAAAAGATTTTGTATTAATTTATATGCAGAAAAATTTTTATTATTTAATATTTATTCAATAAAACCTACATGATCCATAAAATTACATGAAAATTTTAATGTATTCGAAAATAATTTATGTTAAAATGTAAATTTTATTACAATAACTGAAATGTTGTTTCTTTTTAAAGTTAAAACAATATAAAATCTCTTCGAAGAAATTAACATTTATTTCAAAAAATCCTGTTTTTTTTTTTGAATTATTAAATTGTTCTTTGTGTGTTATCATTGATAATTTTGACTGGAAAGCCTGAATTCAAAAGGCATTCTTGAGTGTAATCATAATTCATATGATAGTGTAAATGATTTTACATTAAAAAGGATTTTTTTTTTTTCAGGTGTTTTTTTAACTACTTATTTAAAATGATTAATTTGTTATCAAGTTTATTTTTGTAATTTATTTTAATTTTTTTTTTTTTTTCATTTAAAAATCTTCTTAATATGTTTTTTATGTCAAAAAACAAAATTCAAAACCTAAATTTTTATTTAAATCATTTACAAACTCTAAAACTTTTTTAATATTTTTTTTTTTTTGTGCTTTCCATGCTTTATTCATACAACAAAAAAAAAATTAAGAGTAAAAAATTTTTAAATGAAAAAAATAAATAATTGAAAAGTTTGAATGAGTTTCAACCGCATTCATGCCAACGTATGAGTTGAAAAAAAAAAATGTTAACAAAAAAATAAAACTTTTTGATGTTACATACATACATACATATTTCTGGACTCAATTCAGTTTGTTTAATTACTTTTTAATCGGTTTTAGATAAACAATTCATAAAAACTGCACATGTTTGTTTTTAAAATAAAATATTTAAACAATCCTTTTACACTTTTAAAATATATATATTTTATTTTTAAATTAAAATTGACTGTAATACAGAAACAAAATCCTTTTTTTTTTAATTTTTCATTTTATTTTTGTTTTTGACAAGGATTTACACTTCTAAAAATATTTTTCATTTTTTTATCCTACTGATTTTCTTTCTTGATATCGAATTACATCTATTTTTGAAAATATAATCTTTTCAGATTGCAGTATCTTTGAGACATTTTTCTAAATTTCGTTTTGTTCATTAGTATTAAGATTTCCAAAACAAACTCAATCTCATCTTTCATAAATTACGAAAATATTTTCTTAGCAAACAAATCAATATACATAACTTCAATTAAATTATTGAAAAATAATATTTTCAAATAATTTTCCCTCAAATAAAAAATTAAAATCAAATATAATAATTTACATAAAATCATTATTAAAAATAAAAATATTATTTCAATTGAAATTAAAATAATTCAAATTTGAATATAATTTTAGAATAAAATTCAAAAATAATTTCATTTAAATTTTAAAATCATTTATCATTCATAAATTAAATAATAACACAAAAGTATCACATACATATACATTTCATAATTTAATGTCAACATTTTAAATAAATTAAATTCAACAGAAATCATAAAATTTATATTCATATAAGCTCATGAAAATAATGGAATTTAAATAATTATTTTTGTATCTACAGCTACTACTGTATGAACGTTTTCTAAAAACCTAGATTTCGATTATATTTTATATAAAAATATTGGATTAAAATTTAATATTTAATTTATAGGATTATTTTGATATGACCGAGAGACCATACAAAAGTGTATTTGAATATGAAATTAAAATATAATTTAATTCACTTTTTATTTACCAAATACACATGAAAGTCAAATACCGTTATTTGATGATAAATTGAAAAAAATATTTCTAGGAAATTTTAAAAATTTATACAACACCGTGTTTTAACGTAATTAATTTTTGCTTTTTTTTTAACGTTTACGTAAACTGTTGCATGAATGTATGAGATATGTAATGGGTGCTATTATGAATATCATAATTCAATCGATCGAATTTCGACAAAAATTTCTAAAAAAAGTTAACTAACAAAAGCTTATTTGTGAATTTTTTTTTGTGTATGTGTGCTTTCCAAATAAATTCTAAAATACTATAATTCTAATTAAAATATATTAAATCGTTACCAAGAAAGGTTTGAGTTTGAATAAAAAAGATTTAAGATTGTATTTGTTAAGTTAAAATTTATATAAAAAATTTTCATTCACTGGTATTTTTTAGAGAAAAAAAAAACAAAGGAATATAACACAAACAATCATACAATAAAAGAAAAACAACTATCTTTCATCCATCTTCCACTTTTTTACGTAATCCTGTATGACATCATTATAAATGTCATGGGAATTAATGATATCGCCTTTATCTAAACTTTAATACAAAAACAAACAAAAAAACAACAAAAAAATAAAGAAAATAAATGAATAAAAGACAAATTGCTGAAAAAGGCAAACGAAACGAACAATAAATAAGATTGTGTAGGCTCATTCAACATAATTTTGTGGGTGTAAAAAGAATTTTTAAAGTAGTTTTAATGTAAGAAAATTATGATTGAATACAAATACAAAATTTTTTTTTTCAAGAATAAAAAAGTGAAAATATATGAAGGAATGCAAAAAAAAAAAACAGATTTTATGGAATCTGATATTCTAAGAAATTTTATTCACAAATTTTTCAATTATTCTATTATGCGAAATCTTCAAACTATAAAAAATAAATTCAAAATTAAACAGGAACAAAAATATAAATCATAAATGAAACTAAAAAATCACGAACACAAAAAAATTAAATATAATTTTTACATAAGCTCAATTATTCTATAGGAATCTTTTTTACACACATATTATGTAGGTATCTGGTATACAATGTATGTACAATTGTACATATATGTACATATATTGATTCCATTGCATAAAAATAGCTACATGGATTGTATGTAAATGATTTTTTCCTACATAGTTAGTATCTGTAGCTTAATGCTAGATTTTCTATAAAACGATAAAATTAAAACAAAACAAAAAAATAAAAGTTTTATAAAATAAAAGTTGTGATTGCATTTATGAAATTAATAAAATATCCTGTTAAAACGATATTCATTATCCTTTTTTTTTTAACTCATCTTAAATAGTTTTTCTGATTATTATTATTATCCTTTTTTTTTTCTTGATTGTGAATTTTTATTACACTTTTATAAGCTTTATACACTTGTACATATACTATGTATAAAAAGCTACGTATAATTTTTTTTTAAATGAATATATTACTGAAGATAGAGATTTTCAAGAGAAGGCACAGATATACTCGAAAGGATAGAAGCAAAATATGAATAAACATAAAAGTATAACATGTATGCTAATGTGTACATATGTATGTATGTATAGGACTTTAGAGATATAATGTACAGTGTTAAAACAGGTAACAAATTTGCATACAATACATACATATATGACATCACGAAAAACAACAACGCTTATGTAGCAATTCGAGGATATCATTGCTTTTAACAGTGCCGCCTTTGCTTTATCATGAGTCTTTTAAAAAAAAAAATTTAAAAAACAACATGATTCGAAATCTGATGATGGTCCAACATTTTTTAATTTCATGAATTTTGTTTTAATTGTTTTTATTATGTATTTTTTTTATGTCATTTGTCCTTGATGTTTCCACATAAAATGTAAAAAAAAAATAGCAATACAGGAAATTTAAAAAAATATATATATATATTTAAATAAATTGAAAAATATGAAAAAGAAAAAAAACATATTTTATTGGCAAGAAATTTTTTTATTTTAATTTTTTTCAATATCTGAAGGTTAATTACAAAATATTAAAATAAAAAAAATCTAAGTTAGTACTTAAATTCTGTGTAAATGACGTAGATTAATTGCTGTTGAAAATGCAGAATTAAAATCAATTAAAAAAAAATGGATGTTAATTTTTTTTATTTTCAATTTATATTAGAAAGAAACTAACTGTAATTTTCTTGAACATAAAGATTCTCATGAAATTAATATTTATTATGTAAAGAGTTCAATAGAGAACATTTACATATGTATATTTAGATTTAAGTATTACATACATTTTATTCTTAAACAATGTTTGTATCTTGTTTTTAATCGAACAGTATTTGTTATACAATCCTATTAGAGATTGCATAAGATCAATTATTCTAATGAGATACATAGTAATATTATGTAGTATTACATTGTATATTATAAAAAAAAAACTTTTAAAGCCTTTTGCTTTATTCAATTTTTGACTTTCAATTAAAATTTAATGTTAATTACATTTCTATTTAACACAAAATTTAATCAAACATTTTGTTTTTTTTGTTGTTTTTTTTCTTTTTTCACAATAATCAATTAAAAACAGGATAAGCTTCTTTGTAACATTTCAAAATATGTAACATTGATGTTCGATTGTCCAGTTATTTTAATTACCGATGGAACTACATATATGATACATACATGATTTTATAATTTTGTACATGATAGATTTATTTCTAATTTCCTTCTCATTTTTTATTTAATTTTTGTAATATGGTTTTTTATCTGTAAAAAAAAAAACGTTTCAACAAGAACAAAAACTGATAAAGAAAAATGAACTTGAAAACTGAAAAATTCATTTCAAATGAACCACATGCCTCTTTTTTTTTTCATTATTTGGTGACATACTACATTCATTAATTTTTAAATGATATTCTTGTTATCTCAGAATATTGAAGTTAAAAATAAAAGAAAATTTACAAAATGCTTAATGATTTAGAACTCAAAAGCCATAATGTCAATTTTAAATGCATACTCGACATTCACATTTATAAAAATAACAACTATTTTATACTGAAATAATATATTTTGATTTTTAAAATTTTTTAAAACTTCATGTACATACTATAACACATTCATGTACTATGTCATATTATGTGTTTCAATATACATATGTATGTGAGTTTATATGTCAAAATGAAATCATAATCACATGAAATGTAATACGAAAATATGTAACAAAACATTTTATACTTATTTTTTCCTAGGTTGTTTTTTTTTTTTTTTTTTTGTGTTTCTCTCTAACCACAAACACATTTTATTTAAATTATTTATCACGTGTATAACATTTATAAGCTAAAGATAGCAATTTTATTGAAATTATTACCCTTGGCGATTATAAATTATGAATTATTATAATAAGCATGTCATGATACCCGAAAAAAAATTTATTTTTCTAATTTTCTATGCATACATGATTTTTTTTTTTTTTTTTTTTTTTTCAAATTTTATTTTAAGACAATAAATGCAACGTTAAATATACATAACATCATACTTAAATTTTATACTACACTTATATGTACATATGTACATACAAATGTAGAATTATATTAGCCACTAAAAGTATTGTCTTCATAAAAAATTTATGAATTTGAGGAATACAATAAAAAATAAAAATGTAAACGAAACATGAACACACAAAACTATAGCATAAAGTTGAAAATTTTGCTTAGAATTAATACTTTTGACGTTTGTGTATTGGTCTAAAAAAGTGTATTGGTCTGGAAAAGTGCATATTTAAAATTTAAAAAAAAAAAATAATGTTTTTCTGCCATAGGGATTTTTGAAAATTGATACAGAATGTAAGAAAAAATTTAACAAAAATAAATAAAATTCTTAAAAATCCTTAAGGGCAAAAAAGAATATATACAAACAAATTCAATTAAATAATTTAGATATTTTTTCTCAATTTTTAAAAAATAATATGCTACATACATAGCTGTACAATACAGTTTAAGATTATATCTTCTAAATAATAGTCCTAAAATCATTTTATTTGTTACAACATCATTCAAACTGTAGTAATTGATTCAGTATCGTAATGAAACTGAAAAAAAAAACAGTTAAAAACAATTTGAATTATCCTTTCTGTACATTTCCTTTCAAAGTTGATACAGCTACGATTATGAGTACTTTTAGCAAAAAAGAAAAAAAACTAAAATATTACTGTTACAAAATATAAAATTATTGAAAAAATATTATCGATTATTCATTTGTCGTATCAGAATCGATTTACTTAAAAACACATAATAATGTGTGTAAATGATTTCAAAAAAAAAAAAAAAAAAATGAATCCATTATTAAATCACATACATATACATGAATTTCCATATTATCATTGTTCATGATTGCGTATGTACATAATCATTATAATTTATTTGTTTGATGTTTCTCTTATTATTTATGAAAGCAAAAAATATAATATTGAAATCACCTCAAGTAAATTTGATATCCTGTTTTAGTTATTTTATTTTTTTTTTTGTTATATTCTGTTCCGCAAATAACAAATTTCCTTCAAGATAACTTTTGAAGAAAAAAACAACAAAATTGAGAAGGAACCACAAAATGACAATAAAATATGAGTGTACATACATATATGTATGTTCAACTTTTCCACTTCACAATAATGATGGTACAAATACATATACATATGTACATACATGTATTTATGTTTAAACAAGATGATAATATATAACACCGGAAAATGTAATAAAAACAAAATATAAACGAGCAGTAAAAAACACAACATCTTTTCAAACTTTCTACATATATTGTGAATAGTATATTACTCATATAAGTATATCCAAATTGTTAAGATAAAATCATCATCTCGTAGCACCTAAACAATTGAAGAAAAAGGATATAAAAGGATGAAAATAAACATGAAAAAAAAAATGGTAAAGTTTTGTTGATGTTTATATTTTATATGTATTCTTCATATTTATCCTTAATTTCATTCTATATAACATATATCAGAGAAGAAATTGAGTTTAAGATAAACGTGAATCACAAAAGAAATAGAAAATGTCGAATCATAAAAAAAAAAAACGAAAGAAAGCAAAAACATCTTATATTTTTCTTAGAAAAAGTAAACGATAAAATAAATAAAAGATTTAAAAAAATAAAAGAAAAAAAAAACATGTAAAAGATAATACGACAACAATAAACAAAAAGATGCGAATGTTGAAGAAGGATTTGAGCTTGGGTACATACATATTATACAGCTTCTTTTTTTTTTCAACTTTACATATATAATATTTTACAATTGCTTGAACTCCTACGTATAAACGTATCTACATAGTAATAATATAACAATATAAAAAAGATTGTAAATGTATTCGCAAGATAGTTCATCATAAATGTCTATTGAACATATGAAGAATATAAACTACAAAATTTTAGATACAACAAAAAAGTATCTTATGTCTGGTACTTATTTTATATGCTTTCAAAAATGTCTATGGAAGTGACATTAAAAATGATGTATGAAAGATGTGTTGTTATAAGAAGAAGTATGTTATTTTTATTTTCTTTTGAGGAAGTAAATACAAAGGATAATCATAAAATTACATGTACATACTTATGTACATATAAAAACAATAACAATAAAATATATAAATAAAAAAATAATTATATGAACAAATTCACGATTATATAAGAAATATAAAAAATAAGGAAAACAGAAATCTAAAATTTTATTTACTTTTGTTTCTGTTGGCAGTGAAATCTTTAGAGAAAAAAAAATTAAAAATCCTATGTAAAATTCAGAATATCTTATTTTCAGTTTTCTGGAAGAGTCATTATTTTTCTTTTCTTTACTTCAACTTGAAGGTACTTCACGTTTTGAGTAAAAACCTTTTGACCTGAATAGCACAATGCTTTTTGAAAAAAAATATTCATAAACTCATTTTTATTTGACTTATCATTTTACCTATAACATTGCTAATACATACATACTTATATACAAAACTTCTTTCGTGCGTATAAAGATAATGTTCTTGCTCTAAAAAAATGTCCCTAAATATGCGAGCTACAGATATTGCATCTTTACGTCTTGTTAAAAATATATACTGGAAAGCTTTATGAAATTTTTAAATGCAATAAAATTACTTTACTTGTTGCTTTCCCTTTTGTTTCACTTTTTTTTTTTCTAAACCTAATATGCATGATATGCTCTTTTTACTCATTAAAAAATTTGTAAAGATTGTTTTTTTTTCTGACGTTTTTAAATACAATTGCTAATCTAATAGATGCGAATATTCGTTTATTTCGAAACATTCATATTTCATGGTTTTTATTACAAATTAAAATCTGACATAGACAAAGACGTATTTTTATTTTTAAAAGTATCAGAAAATTTTATTAATAAAATTTTTAAAAACATTTTCGTCCTTATCATTTCACCAAAGTTGTTGTGTATTTGTAATTTATTATTTTTTTTTTTTTTTAAATTACAAAATAAAAAAATTAATAAATGTATTTGAAATTGGGGGAAAAAAATCAAATAAAACATCAATCAATCATTAACTGTAATTCTTTAATCCTGAAAATTCATCACTGTCTCGTTCTTCAAACTTTCATATACATATGTATGTATTATAATTATAAAATCCTGTTTAAAAAAAAAAAAAACAAACAAGGAGAAAAAATAAATAAAATATTCTGTTTTTTAATAATTTACGATCTCAAAAAATAATTAATTATTTTTTTTTTCTCACCATGAAATTCTTGACGTAAATTAATTGTGGTAAAAAACAACTTATGACTAAGGATATCTTACATAAGAATATAAAAAAAGTATATATTTTTCTAATTGCTTGATGGCACTTATATTTTGATGATCATTTTTCTAATAGCAATCCAATTTTTATATTCTCCGGCTTTTTACAACGTACGTTAGCTTTATAAACTATATATCCTGTTTCCTGTACGATATGAAATTCCTTAGCATACTAAATTACTAATATCATGTCCAATAAATAAAAATGAGAATTTTTGATTTAAAAAAAAGAGAACTGTGATCAAATAATCTCTGAAAAATCGCTCTCTTAGAATATACAAAAATATAAAAATAAAATTTCTATACATGTGTTAAATCTACTGCACAAATATGTAATTGCCAAAAATGAGAAAATTCATTTATGTATAACGCTACACGTTTATACACCAAATTTGTACCAGTATAACAGATTTCTTTATACAAAAAATGATTTTTGGTACATATTGCAGCATAATTTTGAAAATATATTGAAAATGTACATGCGTATTACATACTCGTATATTTCAACTCTTGAATTTTGAGAAATTTTGCGCGTGGATTTATTTTCTCAAAAATTTAGATATTCTATTTCATTGAAAATGTTTGTACATACATATATTGTATACTGGTTTTCTAATGCATTTATTAGTCGGCAAAATATTAATATTCGTGTAGAAATCTTATTGACTGATAAAAGTTCGACTTACTTGTAAAATTATTTCGAATAAGAATTGTTTAAAAATCAGACTATTTGCAATGAAAAAGAAAATTTCGTAGTTTAAAAAAAATTTATTGAAAAATAAATTAAAATAATGGAACTTTTCGTTTTTTCAATCTTTCGCAATTTCAAATTTATTTTCAAAGGAAAAATATTGATTTATAAAAATGTATTTTTCAATTATGATTGACCTATAGAATATTTTATTGAAATACGTGCAGAAATTCGATTACAAAAATAGAAAGAATTTATTCAAACAAAAAATATCATAGATGCATTATATGTATACAGGATATACATACCATAATATTATGTGTCTCACACAGCATTTTGAACACTCGCAAATTACGAGTATACGAAACTTTACTGCAAGGTTTTAGTGAATTATAAAAAAATAAAAATAATAAAATAATAAAAAAAAAAAGGAACATGAGTGAAGAAAAATTAACATTTCTTTTAGATTTTTTTCCAACTTTGTTTACTCATTAAAATAATACGATTCATGCCAAAGAAAACTAATGAAAATTTCTAAACTTTATATCGAAAATGAAAATTAGAAATACATAATTTTAAAATATAAAACACAAGAAAAAATTTTAAAAAAGTCGGGTGGTCTATTGACGCCTTGACACGTTATATCGACGCGTGAACGCGTGATATCGGTGCGTTACCGAGTCTTGTTAGTGCGAGAACACGTTATGTTAGCGCCTCAACACGTAACGTCGATTTGTTAACGCTTCATGTCGCTGCCTCAGGGCGTCATGTCGGTGTCGGTGCGATTTAGATAAAATTTGGAATACAGGATTCCAAGGCAAAGCCCGAACAGTTTAACAAAACAAGCTCTCGTAGAGACTTTACGAAAAAAAATTTTACTAACATACATATACATAAACATATTTTTTAATTAGGGAAAAAAGGTAAACCCCAGTGCTTTTTTATTCACTTGTTTTTTAGGCACTTCGGCAGTGGACACTTTTAAAATCTATACTCGAGTCTCTCCATTCGTTGATGGATTTCAGTAAATAACTACATCCAATAGCAACTCTATCCTACTTGATTATAAATTTAATTAAAAATTTTCTCACATAAATTTGATTTTCGAGGTGAATAATAATTTTCCTCTTACGGGAAGTTGAAAATATGACCGAAAAAAAAAAAAAACAGTCAAATTTTATTCTTCAATTTATTTATTCGTTTTGAAATTGTAATTTCATAATTCATTTGAAATTCAAACTCAATTTCATTTTATTATTATTTTTGTTAATTTTTAATACGAAATTTAAAAATTGTAATAATTTTCTAAACAATGTATTGCACATAATATGAGCATTTTATTTTGGAATTACAATATTAAAATGACAATATTTTCATTAATAAAAAAAAAACATAATATTTGTTTTGTATTTTTTTTTTTTTCATTTTCATTATTCCAATCACAAAAGAATATGTCATGAATGTAAACAAGGCGTAAATTATTCTGTCGTTTATAATGTCATGTAATATAAGCTTTTAATAGATGCTTCTAAATACATATGTGCATCTACATTAGTTGCTATTCAGCGTGTTTATGTTTTTTTTTTTTTTCTCCAATATATTGTTTCATGTACATGAAAGTAACATATTCAATTCAATGCACATTATGCAGCAAAACAACTTTCTAATAGACACCAACAGCATTATTATTTCCGTTAAATATAATATTTTGTGTTCATATACATATGGCAGATATTATATCCTTCCTATTCCAATTACTTGATAATATTCATATTAAACACATACCACCCACAATATTCAACATTTTTTATTGTATAAACAAACATACGCGTTAGCAAAAATTACAGTACCATGTACGTATAACAATGTTTAAAAACAGACTATTTTCAACTTAAAAAAAAAAAATAAAATATATATATTTTACATAAAATAAAAATTTTACCATACCATACAAGGACACAAGGACACATATGATTATTTTACATGAAAATTTAAAAAATAAAAATAAAAATAAAAATGTAATGATTAAAATGTTGTTTTGTTTATGCAGTAATTCAGGAAATAATAATTGAAAAAAAAAAAAAAATATTTTTCAATTATAAACACATTTTTAAAAAAAGGACTTCAATTCAAGAAATATATTTTGCATTAAATATTTTCAATACATTTCTTTGTTCTTAACATTAACTAAATATTGTTTTTTCAAGATATAATTATTATTGATAACAGTCATGTTTTAATCCTGAAAAAATCCTTAAAGTAAATAAACGACAACAAAGAGACATTTAAAAAAAAAAAAAAATTTATATTTTTAATTCATTCTCTCACCAAAAATAAAAGAAACTCATACTTATCTTTCTCATGGAATCTGATTAAAACCATTTCGTCCTTTCACATAAACACTTTTTTTTAAAATGTTTATAGAAGTAAACTTTGTTTTTTTTTTTAATACGTTCATAAATTCTATACACATATAATATACATACATTCTTTTAATGTTCTTACAATGAAATTCGAAATCCTAATGGTACGACAATTTTCTATATCAAATTACAATCTAACAGATCGTATATTTAAAAGTGAAAAAAAAAATATATACTATATATAAATATAACATAACGGAACAAAAAGGATATTCGAATAACATTTTAAAGTTAAGATTTCCTGTATTCAAATATTGTTCTTTCTTTTTTATTTTTTCTTTTTAAGATTGTTTTTATTTTTTTATTTTTATGGAAAAGAACAACTGAATATTGTTCCCGTTGAGATTTTTATTTAGTTTTTCCATAAAATGTTTATTATATCGCCTGTTATTGCACAATAACATTACGATCGGAAATTCTACTCTTGTGAAAGTATAAAACTAGAATGGCGTTATTTTTTTTTTCTTTTTTTGTAAATGAGAAAAAAAAAATTCAAAAAAATGAGAAAAGTACAATTTTTATTGCCATAAGATTTTTTTCATGTTAGTTTTATTTTTTTATGCTTCTTCTGCATTTTTTTTTTTTTTTTTGTTATTTAATGCATTTCGATAATATTTTAGTGTAAAAATTTTATTTATTTTTCAAAATTATTTTTTTATTGTCTTTCTAATATTTTTGAGTGAGTATTTCGTTTTTCTTATTGAAAGTTAAATTTAAAAAAAAAAAACGAATTATTATTTTGTATGACTTTTAACACTTAATTCAAATTCAAGTATAAATGTTGGACGAAAAGCATTAAAAAAGGAAACGAGCATATGTCAACATATGTACTTATGTAAAAAAATTAATGTATGTATTTGTTCCCTCGTTATTTATGATTTTAAAAAGTTACTTTTTTTCATATATGTTCTTACATTATCTTAACTTATTTTTTTATCAGTTTAACGACATTTAAAAAAAAAACTTGTAATTAAAGTAAAATGAAAAATTTTTTCACAATCAAATTTTATGTTCAATATTTTTCGATATTAGAGCACGAGTATAATATTTTACGAATAATTTTTTACTACTGTTGGAGAATATTTTTATGTAATTCACCAATGGTGTTTGGTAAATCAAAAATTTATACAAAAAAGAAAAAATGTAATTTGTCAATCAAATAATTTATTTTTACAGTTTACAGTTTAATGCCAGCAAAGATTCTGGGTTTTTTTTTTTTTTGTGTTTTACAGAAATTGTTTAAAAGTTTGAAAATAAAAACAACTAAAACAAGTTAACAAAGCACTTCATATATCGCGTCATTTACATATTATGATATAAATATTTACCATCCATTTTAAAATTCATCTTATGAAAAATTGTAAAACAAAAAAGAAAAAAACAAAAAACAGAAATAAAGATGATAAGGGCTTTGAAAAAAAAAGGGTACTTCCTTGAAAAATTATTTTTACCTTGATAATTTATGTTTGGTAAATTTAAAGAGTCTTTTCAAAGCCTTTTTTTTTTGTTTTGTATTTTTTATGTTTTTCCTTTTTTTTTTGTTTTCCATTTAAAACCTTTCTAAATACTTCCTTTTGAAATATTTTCTTTTTTCCTTTAACTTTTTTTTTTCCACTTTTTCTTATTAAAAATTTATTATGAAAATTGTTTGCTTTCTCCCATATTAATAATTTAGTTACCTTTATGTAACTATGTCTGTATTTGTGTAACTGTAATTTGTGGTAATAAATTTCAGTATTCTAATTAATTTCGTAAATTTTCTTATTTTATTTTATTCTTTTTTTTTTCTCTCTCTCTCTCTAATTTGCTTTTATTTTACAGTTCTTTTATTCTTTTTTTCATTTATTTTTTCATTTTTATGTTCTTTAGTAGTGAATTTTTAAAAAGCTTTATCAATCTAATTCCCAGAAAGGGTATTTTATTTTTTCATTCAAAATTGTTTTTGATTTATTTATAATTGGGATGAACATTAAAATGCTCTTTAAATGTAATTTGTAAATTTAAAGGACAACATTATTAGTTTTTATGTTAAATAGCTGTAACATTTAAAAATTTAGAATTTATTGGAATGGAAAATGAATAAATAATTATATTACAAAGCTTTTATTTTTTTCTTATATTGTCGTATTCTTAAAAATGGAAATTTTGAATTGCAAATATTTTATGTTATTCCATAAATCAAAAAAAGTTTTTTTTTTTTTTTAAACACTAACAATCTTTTTGCACTTCTTGTCTTTTTTTTCTGACCTGAAATTTTTTTTTAACACATGGTAAATTTCATTAAAATAAATTTTGAAAAATGATTTTATTCATGGTGAATGTTTCTTGGAAAGATACAGGATTCTCTTCTTCAGTTATAAAAAGACCATATTTGCATTCTAACACATATTCAACATTTTAATACTTAAAATATAAAATTGTCATTTACGAAACGAATTATTATCGTGTCCTTGATTCATGTGATTTTACTATGAATAAATGAAATATTTTTCATTGAAAAAAAAAAAAGATACAACAACATAATAAAAAATCAAAATTAGATATTAGAAAAACTCAAATTTTAATAAAATATACCATTTTTATTCTTTTCAACAGGCAAATTCAAATACGTGGTATATCAGAATCAGAAATGAACAATAATCACTAACAAATTCTTACTTTTTTGTCCTTTGTACAAAGTAACCTAGATAAATGAAGAATTTCACAAGAGACAAAGTTTGAAAGGTTGCTTTTTATAAAATGTATATTAAATTTATTTTTCAATTACGATTTTTCTTTGATAAATTTCACTTTTCTTAGTATAAATTGATTTATCCGATTTTTTTTACAAAAAAAAAAAATAAATAACTCCTCTTTTCCGTAGTAACATTTATAGACACAACGAATATAATTTCTATATGTAAATTAGAAAAAAAAAAGGAATACATAACAACATGACATGAATTTAAATTGAAGATTTATTGGAAATACATATATTGCTTTTACGAGTATATATTTACTCATATGTATACTTTGAAAAAAAAATATCTTAAATTATTACACAAATAAAAAAAAAAAATAAAAAAACTTAGAATCTTCACAAAAAAAGTCGGAAAGAAGGATAAGAAAAACTCAATTACGTTTTCTTACTTAAAAAAAAAAAAAAAAAAAAAATTTTTTCTTTTGGGCTTTCGAAAAATTGTATGTAATGTGGTAATTGCTGAATTGCATCAAATAATTTTTGTGTTCTTGATTTTTATTTCCGTTGGATTTTCCAAATGGATGAAAAGCTAAATACATGTACAAAGGATAAACTATTTCTATTTTTTTGTACCGAATTACAAGAATTTTCAGTTAGATTCAATTGCAGAAAAAGTTCATTTTTTTATTAGAAACACATTATGCAGATACAATTTTTTCCATCATTATTTTTTTTTTAAAGTGTTCTTGCCAAAAAAATTATCCTTGTCTCGCTACAAAAAAAAAATCTTTTGTATTTGTAGCTAATGCCAAATTCTAATCGATATGTTGCTCATTCTTGTACTTCGCTATACTTTTTTTTTTGCTATTGTCTAAAAACCAATGTGTGTTATTTGTTCGTTATATCAAAATTTTTACAGGATTTTTTAATTTATTTTTTGAATCAACGTCATAATAAAAGTAGTAAAAAATATTTAATAAATTTTATATCCTTTACATTTTTTTTTTTTTTTAATTTGAAACAAAAAAGAAAAATATATATGTACCTGTAATTTTTTTCTCGATATTATTTTACTCACAGTTTTTACACCAACTGGAAATCCATAAATCAAATTAAACTGACATTTTAAAAATATTTAACAAAAAAGTTTCAATCTATTGAATTCCATTGAATCGAATTGATAACAAGAAAGATATTATTTTTTGTTTTTTTTTTTTTTTTGTAATCTTGTTATGGGTGTTTTAAGAATTGTTAAGCAAAAAAGTTAAAAACTTATCACAATAATTCTTTTTTTTTTTTTTCTGTATCGTACAAATTCGATTCGAACTATTATTCAATTGTTGTCATATCGAATATGATTAATGAGAATTAAATTCTATCATTGAAGTATGTTACAGAAAAGCAAAAAAAAAAAAAAATGTATTTTTTCTATAAATTTTTGGTCATGTATTAAAATGTTATGGAATACGCTTTATGGATGTAGTTTATTACAAGTTAATTTTTTATTTCGGCAAAAAATTAAAATTAATACGGTTAATATAAAAGAAAGTTGAAATGTATGTATGTATGTTATTTGTGAACAAAATTCAAGCTAGTAGATTTTTCCCTGGTATCCAGGTTCGGGACATGTAACTTTTTCCTAAAAAAAAAATTCTATCATTTTACCACACTTATCAATTTGAATAAAATTCAAATGAAAAAGCATTTTTGCAAATTTACTATTTAAATTTTTACGCTTTTATCCTTTATTTTTCCACAGTCACTCAATCATATTATTTTGCGTAGCTAACTGTAGAATAATTTTTAAAAAAATACCAGAATAGAAATATGTTGTTTTGAATTAAATTTCAAATTTCATGAATACAAATTACCATAAAATATATTCGCATTAAATAAAAAATAATGATAATATTTTGTTTGATCATTTCTAGTCCTTGTTGCTTTTTTTTTTATTTTAATACTCATTACTTTTTAATCTAAGCTAGAACAACAACAACAATTGTTAAATTGTCATGTGAGAAGAAAATTAGAAAATAAAAATATGAATAAATAAAAACTTTAATAACAATACAAGGAATGGAAGGATTTCAGTTTTTAGAAGAATATTTTTTTTTTTAAATGTACATATGTATGTATGCGTATTGCGTCTTCATGAACAGTATAGTAGTTTATAAAATTATTCATTCAAATTTTATATTATTCAAGTAAGTATGTGTAAGAAAAATTAAGATTTTCACAAAAATTTCAGTATTCTTATAAAATTTCAGTTTGAACAAAAAATTAAATTATTTACTGAATAATTGCGTCTTAATAAATTGTTTTTTACTCATTTCCGTTCCGAAATGATTAATATAGGTGTACGTAATTTGACATACAACAGTAATTTCGTTTCCAAAAAAAAAAAACAACATAAAATAACTTTTGTTTAAAAAACTTTCAAGTAATTTCAATAAAATTTAAACAAAGAGCTCAATAATATATGTCATTTAAATCCAAATTAATTAATTTTTTTATATTTTTTTGCCAATAGGAGAATTTTTTTCTCTTACTTTATACTTTTTTTTTAAATATTGTTTTTTCCACACTTGTAAATATAAAAAAAAAAATACATAAAATCATTTTTTTATTTTCACTATTTTTGTTTTTTATTTCAAATTTTCAATTCACAATTTCCAACAATTACGAGTATAATTTTATGAATTTTTATATTTTGAAAAGTTCAAAATAAGTTATTACAAAAATGCATAATTAAATTAGTTTTACAGTATCAACACGAGTGTTACAAGTTTTGTTAATTAGATTCTATCAACTTTTCGATATTATAACAACCTTATTTTGAAATTAAACATATTCTAACTATGTATGTATGTATTATGTATGAACTATATATCCCCTTATGTACACATAATATATAAAACCATAATTAGAAGTACATTTCATAATTTATGTTTTCCATCAAATTTTAATCCCATACCATTAAAATGTGTGTGTCTGTGTTTTGTTTTTCATTTTGACTTTTAAAAAAAAATAATAAATCAATATTTTTAATGAAATTTTGAAATGTTTAACTTGAGTATTTAAAATATGTATGTATATATATTTTTTTAAATTCTGAATTTACATCCGCATAACGATATGAATACATTTCATAACCAGATTACTATTAATTGAATCCTATTGTTAATTATTTCCTATTAGAATGATTTATTCCTTCCTATCAATTCTTTGTCAATATACTATTACACAACCATGAACAAACAATTTTTTTTTTCTCTTTCTTTTTTTTAAACAAAAAAAAAAAAACTTCAATAGTTTACAGAAAAAAAAATCAAATTTTTTTTGTTGTTTTGTTTTGTAATTCAGTTTTAAAATGCAACAGACAATGGTTTTGTTCCGGATCATTGTATTTTATAAAAATGCTTTGATGTGATAAAAGTTGATTCTTCCTAACTCTTTTGGGAAATTTTTTATTTATCGTTTTTTTTTTTCTATGTGTATGAATGTCTGTGTGTGTAGTTTGAATTTAGTTCGTTTTAGTGAAAATATTTTATGAGACTTTTAATTCGTTCTTTGTATTTTTTTGAATAAAAAAAAAATCATTACTTATTTTAAATTTCAAATTTTTGCTTTCTTAAAAAACTTTGTCCAATATAAAGCCCTATTTTCGAGGAAATTTATGGTAAAAAAAAAAAAATTATTAGTGTATCGTTTTTCTCATTTAATTTTCCACTTTAAACATACCGAATAAACTTTGCTCTTTAAAAATTCGCAGTGATACAATATATGTATGTATGTAGCTTGCTTTTTTATTTGAGAACTTTTGTCACGGTATAAGTCTTTCGCTAACTTTCTTTTTGTCATTTTGGAATATTTTCTATTGAATATTTTAAAAAAAAAAAACGATAACGTCTAATTTCACTTAAAACAGAACTTGCAAAATCTTACTTAGAATCTTAAATCAAAATTTGTCGATTTATTAAATTAAAGTCGAAATGGTTCTTTGTTTTGGTGGCTGAAGGCAGAAAGATATATGTACGAGAGCAAAGGGCGAAATTATTTTATAACAGTAAAATGCTCTAATATTTTCATGAGTTCATAATACAATACTCATTTTCAACAGGCATTGTTTTAAAATTCTATATTTCTAATTCAAATAACAAAAACAAATTAAAAATAGTACTCCGCCTTTAAACATCCTTTTATTTCATAGAATTCTTTCATTTGCCCCATATTGTTTCCAAATTATTTGTGAAAAAAAAAATATTTTAAGTATGTTTTCATGTCTAGGTAATTTTCATTAATTATTTACATAAAATGTTTTTTTTTTTTTCTCTTTATTTGTTTAACTGGTAGATAATATATTGTAGGAATATAAATTTTTAGTAAAATTGAAAATCACATCGTATATCGTACGAATTTATAATGTAGGCAAAATTAATGAATTATTTTTATTATAGCATATATGTATGTATGTATGTATGTAGGTTAACATAATTTTGAGTGTAAAATTCTTGTGACTTTTTTATTTTTTTGAAACTTTAAACAAAATAAACTTTCTCATAATACGAAACTTTTAATAGAATTTATTTGTATTTTATTATTATACATAAAATCACACAAACATACATACATCATAGTAAAATTTCAATTTTGTGTTTTTATATACAAGAAAACACATGTGTAAATGTATATTCCTTCTTGGCATAGAAAATATATTTTTTTTTTTTTTTTGTCAATTTTATCTCATTTATTTTTCATGTTTGATATAAAAACATGATTTTGTTTTCTTACCCTAATTAAATAATAATTATTTAAAATTTAAAAAATTAAAATAGTTCACAAAACTTTAAGAAAATTAGTTCAGTCCAAAAAAAAAAAAATTCAAGTGGTGTAGAAAAAAAGATTTTTTTTTCTTTTAGTTCTGTCATTGTTGTTTTTACACTAAACAGAAAAATATAAAAATACATAATAATAAAAGTAAACATACATATGTATATATTTATGTTGATTGATGAATATAATCCAAACAATAAAATTTATTCTAACACTTTACCCTATAAGTATAAATGTCATAAACAGAATAAAATTCTTTTTATTGTAATCATGCTTGTTTTCTCCGTACTTTCATCCATATTACATTCAGATAACGTTTAAACTATCTGTGAATTAGACCACAAAATAAAAATTTTTGTTGAGAAGAAAAAAAAAAGGAATACTCAAATAAAAATAGGATAAAGTAAAAATAAAATTCCTAGAAATAAAGGAAACCAATACTAAGTATTATGGATTTAGTTTTTTTTTTTTCACATAAAATTAGTATAACATAAACCTCTATCGTTTCGATTTAATGCTTGCTTTTCTTTTTTTTTTTCTAAAAATATATCTATATAAGGTAAAATGTAACATAACTATATACTACATATATGTACATAAGCTAATACATTGAACGATATCTGAAATACAATAAATCGTACTTAATTAACATTTTATCCTTTTGAGATAAATAATGATATAATGCAATTGACATAATCTAAGTTGATTTTTTTTTTTTTTAGAAATGGAGTTGTGTAATCCTTAATTTTTATACAAAAACATAATAACTTAAGTTTTTTTTTTTAGTCTTCGTAATTTAAATTCAAAATAATATCACTTAATTTGAGAAAAGTATGTAGTGAAAGTTTTTTTTGTTATTTTTAATTTTTTTTTAAATTTAAAATCGCATTAAATATTCAACGAGGTAAGCTCATAAAGGATGTTTAATGTGTACAAGCTTTTTTCGGATTATAATTTGAAAAAATAAACTTCCACAAATCCTTAACTAATTGGAAGTAAAAAACAAATATGATCTTATTTTTGTTTTGATGTTTTTTTATATTATTATTTTTAATTTAAACGATAAGCTAATTACTTCGTCAATTAGGATTTATGAAATTTAATATTTAATTCAAAAAGCACCTAACATATTTAATAAAACAAAATGTTCAGAAAATTATTAAAATCAAGCATACAAACATATTTTACTTTATTAATTTTATCAACATACATACGTACCTATTTCATTCATGTAGGTACCATAATAGGAGATACATGATGTCCACAATAATTTCTATAAATATAAAAGCCACATGAATTTATTCTAATCAAACCGTGTTCTTATCAAAGTTATTCAATACTTTGAAAAAAAATTTTTTCTTTATTTTAGTTTTTCAGAATTTATGTTACCAAAAACTTCAAAAAAAAAAAAAAAAAAAAAAAAAACTCAAATACTTTTTAAAACTTTTTGTAAATTTTTTTAATTAATAAATTATAAAAATCAATAAGATTTTAAATATTCACGAAAGATATTATTTTTAATATTTTTGTTTAAAATTTTCTGGAATTCTAGTTTTTATTTTTGGAATTATTTTTATAAAATATTTTGTTTTATTTTATAAGAAAATAATAAATATGTATATAAAAGAATATAAAACCCAATTCAAGTATAACGATCATTCTTCTATAAAAAAAACTCGTTTGTACAAAAGTAAAATCTGTTATGATGTATAAAATTCATATTCATATATACGTTTCCTTTTACACATATGTGAATTAAAAAGACCGATAATAAAAATAAAAAAATTATTATGATTGTTTTTTTCTCCTTATGTTTTCTTATATAATCTTCCTGTGCACTTTCGTATAAAAAAAAAACAAAATTCAAATAAAGAACAAAAAAAAAAATAAAACAAAGCATACAGGAAAAAATCTGGCAGAATAAAGATAATCTAATAAAGATTCTAGTCCTTCTACTCCTGCATTGGCTAATAGCCAGACATTTAATAATATTCTTCATAAATTATATAACATTTTGTCTGATTTTCTTATAAATTAATTTTATTATTATTATTCTTTTTTCTTTGGTTACAGTTACGTTCCAGAGTAGAATACAAAACAAAAAACCTTTTTTTTTTTTTTTTTCAAATAAACCCTTAAACTTTAATAATTCAAACTTAAAATTATAATTAATAATATGATTTAATTTATTAATAAAAATTTACTCTATACTCCTTTTCATCTTTAGATTATGTATCTTTTATATAATTTTTAATTAGTATTTTGCTACTTAACTTTTACAACATAATTAAATTTATCTTTTGTCATAGTCAAAATATGATTTTCTTAATTTTCTTACACAACACAAAATTCAAGTAAAGATATACATACGTATACATATCAAGTTAATTATTCTACTTTACTATTTTATTAATTATAATAATTCTAAATTCATAAGATTATTTTATCTAAAGTTTAAAATGGTCTGGAATTTATTTCAATTATTTCATGTAACTTATATCAACATTTCTATTCTAGTATACCTATTACTAGTCGTCTACACTTTATTATAATAAAAATTACACAGAAAATATCTTATTCATTTTAATTATAATGCTAATTGTAAATTCCTATGTAAACACACAAAAATTTGACATAGAAAAAAAAAATGTTTGTACAGTGTGTTGTAATAAGATGAAAAAATGTTTTGAAAACGTGAAAAATGATTTTGAAAAGTTTCTGTCATTTTACAGACACATAAGCAAGCGGTGTGAAAAATTAAAATACATACGGAATGTAAGTATATAGTCAATAATACTCGTATAATTAAAATCATAATTTTCATTTATTTTTCACAGAATTCTTTACACATGTATCAGTTAAAAAAAATTAATTTTTACATTTTCACAAAGCTCAAATGAATAAGATGTCATTATTAGATCCTATTTCTAATTGCTTAGAGCAAAAGACGACTGGGGGTATAGCTCAGTGGTAGAGCATTCGACTGCAGATCGAGAGGTCCCCGGTTCAAACCCGGGTGCCCCCTCTAAGAATTTTAAATTGGTTGTTCAAGTTTTTTATTCAACTTTTTTTTTTTTAAATTTCATTCAAAATCCCTGATTGTTTCATATTTTTTCCTATTACAAATATAATTAAAAGAAAATATTTTTTTTTGTCATACGAAAACATCAATTCTTCACCTCCCCCCCACTTAAGACAATGTTTTTATTTAACACTCATTTACCATTTATGATCATAACTTTTCCGAAAAAAAAAAAATCATATTTTCTTTCCAAATATTTTCTTAACAAATTCATCAAAATTTGTATTATTTACTTATTTTCTATATACATACATACATATAGATACGAGTATATCATACATATTACATACATAAATATTAAATAACATTGATTTTTTTCATGCCATGTCACGAATATGTAATGAAATATCAAATATCTCTCTTTAAATTATGTTTACACAACAAATTCAAATTTTATATAAAAAAGGGACTTTTTCTATAGGACCAACAAATAATGTATGTACACATGTACATATGTGAGTATGAGTATGTTTGAGAGTGAATATTATTTTTAATTATGATGAATTTTGTTTTTACTAAATTCACTCAAAATCAACATTTTTCTTTTTATTTTTTTTTTTTTAAATATTAAAAGTAAACATGTTTTATTAAAACATTATGAAGGCTATTGACCTGAAAATTCTAAATTTCAGTTAGATTACTTATAAAAATAATTATTCATATCTTATTCAAGATAAAAAAAAAAAAATAGCTATAGAATTAAAAATAATTTTCTTAAAATCAGTTTCATTTGATTTTTTTTTGTTTTGTTTTTGTAATACAGTTCATTATAAATAAAAGAACAAGAATAAAATCTGCTAACATAAAAAACAAATTTCAAGAAATAAGGATAAATTACATAGAACAAAAAATTTTTTTTTTTTTCATTTTTGTTGCTAAGCTTTCATTATTTTAAATTCGTAATCATCAAAAAGGCATCATCATAATCTACTGAAAGATAAAAAACAAAAAAAAAAAAAATCTAACCAATGAAAAGTGCTACAATATGTATTTAAGTTTGTTATCTAAAAAGAAAGAAAGAAAAATATAAAAGTAAGCCTTAATATTGTTTGTCTTTTTAAATTTTTTTCTTTTATAGAGAAAAATAAGACATAATATTCTTGAAAATAAGATAAACTTGATAAGATTGTCTTTGGAAAAATTTAAAAAGATACAAAAGGATATATCCAAACCGCTACGACACCAATACTTAAATAAAAATCACAAAATTAGGTAGAAATTTAAATTTTCTTTTTGTATAGTAGCATAATGGTCATCATTGACACCATTTATTGGTCGATGTTTTTTTTTTTTTTTTTTGGATTGCAGATAAGAGCTTCAAAAGGAAAATAGTCGATTTTTTTTTCACAGAAATTTTACAATTTTCGTTGATTGCAAAACAAAAAAACAAAAATGTTGAATAAGATATAAAATGAAATGTTGATATAGAAAAAAAGTAAAATTTCTGAAAAACAAAAAATTAAAAAAATGTGAATTTACAATATGTCTAAATATTTTTTTATTATGTGGAGATATACTTTGTGTGGTATAAATTTCGTAAAAATATGTCATTTTTATAAAATATAGAATTCAAAATAAGATTTAAAAGTAACATAAACGAAAAATAAAATTTAAATTGTCAACTTAAAATGTCTGCAAACACAAAAAAAAAAATGAGGATTTTCCATTTATCGATCATAAATTGAATGCAAATTGTCATACTACCTTGAGCTATTTTAACTAAAATCAGATATACAGATAGCTATATGTTTTTTCTTGTTGTTTGATTTTGATTTTCTTTTTTTTATATAAAAAAATTCAACATTTTATTGATATCTCATTTTCTACGTTCGCGTACATTATATACACAAATATACCGATGAAAACATAATTTACATAATTTCGTTTTTTTTTATGAAAAAAATATGTTACATCTTCACAAAAAAAAAAAAAAAATCCAAATATGTATATAACAACGTGTATTCAAAAAACAACATTATAATCCTAACATGATAACACATATGATACACATATTTTTTAAATTTTCAAAATAGGTATTACAATTTAATACAAATTGTGGCAATGTTACGAATAATAATCAAATTTTCAATGAATTGATAAAAAAAAAATAAATAAATAAATAAATAAAACGAAGAAAAAAAAATACAAATAGGCATACTTTTTTATTTGTGATTGTTATATTGAAAATTTTTTTTCGATATTATTTTATTCAAAAAACGTATGCAAAATATAATTTCAGGATAAAATGTTATTATACTTGTACATTTTGAAAAATACATATTCTAAAGTAAATACATTTTTTAGTACGTGTTTTAATATTAACAAAAACAAATAATAAAACAAGGTTCTTTTTGTAGGTAACGCAAAAAAAAAAAAATAAAAAACAGTTTTTTCGCTAATGAACATATAAATAATCTCATGAGAATCATGAATTTTTGAACAAAATTGATTGAATTTCATATTTTAAAACTATAAATAATTCATTGGTAATCTAATGTGAAAAAAAAAAGTTGAAACATTATTGAATTTTGTTAAATTAAAAAATTTTTTCAAACACAAAATCGATAATCTGTAAATAAAAATTTTTTTTTTTTGTTTTGTATTTTCAAAAATAATATAAAAAAATTATTATTGTTAATACAAAAATAAATATTTGAATAGTAAATTATATTATAAGGTTTTGTTCATTTATTTTGAATCCATTTGAAAAATAAATAAATTTTTAAAAAATTTTAGAGATTGTTTACAATGCCATTAAAATTAATAAATATTGTATTGCAGCCTTTAAAAAAAAAAAATTTATGTATTGTGTTTTGCTTTATATACGGGCAGTATACTTCAAATTTAGTATTTTGTGTTGATTTTTGTGAAATAATCCTTCACAAAAATTTATGAAATATTTTAGTATTTTACAGTTTTAAAAGTACTTGATGTGTTTGCAAATGAAAAAGAAAAAATATTATAACAAATTATCTTTTTGCTGAAGCAATTTTTTTATATATAATATTTTGTTTTATCAAGTATCTATGTCCTTGAAAAATCTCAATAATTCTAAATTAGATTTTTCTGCGAAATAATTGGTGAAATACCTCTTTTCAAATACTAACTTTTCAACAAACCTTATAGTAACTTTTATTTAATTTTTCTTTTAAAATCTGCGAAGTCATAGAATTGTAATTTGACTAATCAGAAAAATTTACAGGATGATCAATTACATACAAAACATATGGAAAATAGAAAAGATAAATTGCAAATTTGATGTCAGAACATTGAAATCCTATATGATCAATCAGTCACGTCCTTTGGACAAAACAAAAATAATAATAAAATTTATCGACCATTGTTATTATTCAACAATTTTTGTTTTTTTTTTTCATGTTTAAAATTTCATTACAATATTATGAATTTTTGTTTTTATTTAATTCACAACACATATCCGTGTAAAAAATAAAAATTTAATATTTTTTATTTATAATAAGCTCATTTACATGCACAAATATTTTTTTATTTAAAATGATAAAATGAGTCAATGAGTTGATAATGATGATATAATGAGACTGCACAAAAAGGGAAAAATAAAAAACAAAAAACTGAATTAATGTAAATTAAATATAAATTAATATAGCTGTAAAATAAATATAAAATCTCAAATTACAAATATTAAATTAAAAATAAAAATACAAAAAATATTTACTAAAATGTAAAATTTAATAAAAACAGATGATAAACTCTTTAATACTGTTACATTTATTTCACAAGTTAATAGATTCAAGTGAAAATTTCATACATGTGGAAAATGCTTTAATACTTTATATTTTTTATATAAAAGAAAATCCTTTTTTTTTTACTGATTAAATTTTATAATTCGAGAAATTACCTTTTAAAAATTTTAATCTTATTTTAAAAATCAGATACTACACATACATACGTCAAAGAGTATATAAGTCAGTTTTGAAAATGTACGCTCATAATTTTATTTTTACAATAAAAACAAAGTGAAAAAGTCAATTTTATAATTTTCATGGAACGTATTTTGATAAAATCATAAATCCTTTCAAAATTTCCTTCTATTTTAGTTGATACAATTTAATTTGATATTCTAAACATGTTTAAATTTCATATAATGAACAAATTATGTTAACGATGTACTTTTTCAGTTTTGTTTCTTCCTTAAAAAAATATATATATATTTGCACATAAATCTTGTTTTTGTTTTCTCACACACATAAACTGTATTACGTGACGTACTTTATTTTTTCCTCTTTGATGAAATATGTTCATGTTCAATAGTGACGTTTTATTTTCTTATTTTATATACATACCTTTTTTTTGGTAGTTTGTCTTTGTAAAGTAATTATTATGCTAAATGAATCAAATCATAAGAAATTATTTTGAGGATATTTAGTAGAAAATTAACAAACAAATCATTCTGTTTGTAAGCATAGATAACATATTCTAAAAATAGATAAAAAATATATACAAGGATCTAATGGAACAGGAATAAAAAAGAAGAATATTTATCTTAGATCTATGAAAACTCACTAATTCCATTTTTTGAGGAAATTGAACAAAGTACATATATAGATACACCGAAAAATATATATGACGAAAAAATTGCCTCGAAAACTGAAGTTAACTTGAATAAGGCCTTTCTTTCATCGAGCTGTTACGCTATAGAAGAAGAGAGAAAGAAATATAAATAATAGTGTACAATATGCTTTCTTGTAATGTTGGGTGTCCTAACGAATTTCGAAACTGCTATCAACTTTGTTTTTATCCGAATTTTTCACTTTTTGTCTAACAAATCAATTAGGTGCTAGGATTATATAAAATTAATATTTTATGAATTAAGGATGATAAAAAATACTAATTTATATACGAATAAGATTCCCAAAAGAATAAATCAATGATGAAATTATTCATACAGAATCAACATAAAATAATTCAATATCAATTACGTTACAATTTTATAATATTCGACCTTTCACATTGAATATTATTTATATTTATTTTAAATAATACAAAATAAAATAGAGACAAATCCCAAGAGCATAAAACATATATGTTAATCCCAATACGAATACATTTACATAATTATATACAAGTGATACGTTAATCAAATAAATAATCAATAGAAATTGAAGTAATCTTCTTTAAAAAAAAGAGAAAAAAAAATTAGCAAAACAAAAATCGAATACAAGTGAAAATCGAATGTACATTTAAATTAATATCAATGAAAAATCCTGTTCAATTACATATAAAAATAAATACATACATATGTATGGACATTAATTAAGAATAAGTTTCATATAAAAAAAAAATTCAAAAATTCTGACAAAACGTAAAATAAAAACTGTAAAAAAAGAAAAGATATCAGTACGAATTTTAGTAAGTATATTAAATATGTATTTATTAATAAATTATTTGGTTTCCTTTCCTAATTAAATTATCATTATTATGCACATCCAAATAAATATATTAATATGTATTACATATTACTAAACAAATTAAGATATATTTTTTGAACACTTTCAAATTGATTAAATAAATTAACATAAAATTGTAAGAAAACGCATTTGAAAGAAACAACTCTAACTCACATTTTTTATACATACCTATATACATACGTATCTCTAATATTCATTGTTTGAGATATTTTTCCTTCATCATCACTTACACAAAATATTTACAATTAAAGATACTCTTAAAATATGAGTAAAATAATGGAATAAAACGTTTCCAAAATAAATAAATTACATACATACATACATAAAAGAAAATATAACAGATGAAAATTGATTATATAAATTGAAGTTAAGTAAACAAAATCCTTGACTTTTGATTTCATATATGAAACATATAATATATGATAAAACTCTTTCGAAATGATTCATAATTAACACTCTAAAAAAATTGTTTTTATTTCTAAATCTCACTTTTTGTTCTTTTAATTCTTTGTCATATGTAGATATTTATTTTAATATGACATACATATGTAAATAAAGAAAATATTAATAAATATATCTTAATGCCAGAAATACAACGAATTTTGAATGAAAAGGTTTGAAATTTAATTAGATAATTATTTACAACTTTTAATTTAAAATATGGACTGTTTTATTTTTTATTGAACAAAACTTTAAATCTGGGTTTATTTTAATTTCGGTAGATACGTTTCATAGAAAACCGAATACAAAATAAAAAACACATAAAAAAACTTACGATGAAAAATTCGTTTCGTAATTTTCTAAAATTGCACAAAACCAAAGCAACAATGATTTAAGGTTACCTCAAAACCGTATGAAAATATTGTAAAAATTCTAAGAAAATATCTGGAAACAATTAATATAAAATATAAAACACATTTTTTTTTTCTAAACTTTCAATTATGATGAAAATAAAACATTAAATAATTGTGTCATTAACATTAACGCACAAAAAAAAAATTCTGTTCAACAAACTTTAATTTAAAAGCAAATAAATTTATTTCAAAAATTATTTTAAAGGACTAATTTGAAAATAACTTTTGAGATATAATTGAAATATCTTTTCAAAGACGTTTACAATTAAAATGTTGTTATCATCCTCTTTTCAAACTCATTAAAGCAAAAAAAAAAAAATTTTCTTTAAATTAAGGAAAAATGAAAACAATTTTTTTTTCTCGATAAAAAGAAGATTATAAAGATTTTACTCCGAAAAATAATCTTTATAATAAAACAAAAGTTTTCAAAGACGTGATTGAGATATTTTATTAAGTTGAAAACTTCCTTTTCTTTATTTAAATTCCATGGATTTAGTTATATATTATCATTCATTTATCGATCATTAAAGATTACAACAAAGAAAGAGAGAAAAAAAAAAGATGAAAAAAGTTTCTCATAACTTAAATCTTACAATAAGAAAATAATCCTTAGGAAAAAAGTTTTCTTCATAAGACAATTTTTATTATATTTCTGTGATTTTTTTGTTTTATTTATGAAAAAGATATGTACTATATATGTGTAAATCTTCTGAATTATCTATTCATTGTCTTTCTAAAAAAATCATAAATTTCTTAAGAAAAAAAAACAAACACATTTTGATTATTAATTAATAATTTCAATTTAAAGAAAGAAAAAAATTAAATTTGTTTTTCCTTTATTTCGAATATCTCTCTACTTTATTTTAAAGCTCTTGAAATTTCCTTTGAAGTATATTTAAAATTTTTAATTTGAACATTTCAAATATATTTTTATTTTTAATTTTCTTAGAAAAAAAGAAAATAAAATTGTTAGATGAAAAAAAAAATTAAGTTGAATTTCAAATATTTTACTGTTTTAATTTTTAAATAATGAAAACTTCCTTCAGAACAAAAATAAACTCTTCAAAAACTTTTGATCCATGTTTATCCAAATGTTTATGGATCTAACTTTTCAAACAATTTTATTTTTCATCTTTTATTTGTGTGTTTAGTATATCATAATCAAAATTATATTCATCAAAAATTCTTATAATTTTTAATATTTCTATTTCTGTTGTTTTTTTTTTTTTCTTCTTCAAAATATTGTGGCATTGTGGTTAAATTTTCAATTACAAAAAATAAAAATTCTATTTTCATGCTTTAAATGAGCATTGTTCTGTTTAATTTATTATAGTAAAAAAAAAAAATTTAACAAAGTGGTATAATTAAATTCAATTTTTTCTTATTTATCATTTCGTTTTATTTATTTTTACAATGATGAAACTTTTAGCTCAAACATAAAATTTTCACAATAACAAAACCAAAAGATATATAAAAATACTTCCAAATGCAAGCTAGTTTTAATTAATTTGTTTACAAAAAAAAAAAAAAAATACAATCTAACAAATCAGTAAAGAACGTAAAAATTAATTTCATTATAGCGAAAAAAAAAATTAAAAAATTTCAAAAAAACATAGAAAAAAAATGAATTTCATTTAAACACAAATATATTCAATTGTAAAAAATTCCAATTGATTTTTTATTCATTATTATTTATTTTTTTGATTTTATTTTAATTTTGGAATTGGAAAAAAATTGTACATCCATTATAAATTGAATACGAGAAACAAATGTGATTGAAAAATAAAAAATTAAAAATGTGAAAGAAGAAATCAATATGTATTCATCAGCTCATCGAAATATATTGTATCTGTAACATTTTTTTAAATATCACTGATGATTGTGTTTTTGGGTATCAATCTGGTTTGGTATGCCGTTGATTAAAAAATAAAATGTCTCACTGTGTATACTATATAGGATTTTTTTTTTACTTTATTATGATTTTTTGAAACACTGAATTGAAAAGTTGCTAAAGATGAAATGAACATTTTTTATTCATCGAATAAAAAAGAATATTGACTATTTTTAGATCAGTTTGTTTTTTGTTTTTTTTTTTGTTTGTTTTTAATTCAATCGCTTTTTGTTAAAAAAAAAATGTTTCTTAATAATTAATTTCCAGTTCTTTAGATTTTTTCTGCTAAAGCATCCCTTCTTTTTTCCTTTTCTACCATTTTAAGTTAATTATTGTTAAAGCTTATAACATCATACAATACGAGAGTAATTGACTTTTATTAAAATTTCTAACATCCAAAATATTATTAAATTTTATTTTATTCATAAATTTATTTTTAGACTTGTTCAAATAAATGATTTAGGTATACAAAAACTTTTTTTCCTTTTTATAAAAACAGAAAATGTGATTAAAAGTAAAGAAATAAAATAAAAAATGTCAAAAAAAAAAAGTTTCCGGAAAAAATTTAAAGATGAAAAAAAAAATTATACAGCTATATGTACATGCAAAGGATTACTTACATCATAAAAGCTGTTTTAAAAATTCAAATTGAATTTTCCTTAAGGATTTTTCAAAATCTAAAGAAAAGTATTTTGAAAAGAGATTAATTAATTTTATATTACATTTTCTTTTTTTGGTACATACATATGTATATGGAAAATTTTAAAGGGAAACTTCAAATTTCTATATAGGAAAATAGTTAAATTTTAACATTTTCTTAATTCTGTTCTATTCTTTGTGACAAAATTTAGTATTATTTTGAGGTTTTTTAAAATATACCTCTTTACTGCTCATATAAAGTTTTAAAAATACTTACGGCCATTTAGTATATTTTCCACCGTAAATAGGTGCCAAATACTAATTGGAAAATTGTGTTTTGCATACAATTTTAATGAATTTTATTTTGTGAAAATTTTCCATTGAATAATGAATTGAAATTATTGAAATATAAAAAAAAAAATTTAAAGTACATTGGTACATTGAAATTATTTAACAAATATTTAATTTTGTTATGAATTTTTCTTGCTGGCTTACACTTTTGAAAAATACAATAAATAAAAGGTATTATAGAAAAAAACAAAATTCAGTGAAAAAAAAAATGACGACTAAAAACCTTTTTTTTTTTTTTTGGAAACCGAAAATAAAAAACATAATTATTCACACTTCCAAACGATTTACAACTTTATCGTATGAGTAAAAAAAACTGTTGATATTTTTATAAATGATATTTTCGTTTTATTTCTATTTTTAAAATCAATATACCATATCTTACTTGTTGAAAAATATAAGATATATTTTAAAATGTATGAAAATTTTCATTATGTCAATTATTTTCATTGACAACCGTTACATATAGGGTTGATGAATTAATTTTGTGACATGAAATTTTTTTTAAAAATAATAAAACGTGATACGCCTTCAAATTTTAAAATAACAACTTTATCACTTTTTATAGAAATCAGTTAGTATTTTTAAAAAAAAAACAAATAAATACATGTATGTATGTAGATATTAGCTTTTATCGATACTAACTAAGATTCTTAAGGAACAAAAAAAATTGTTCAATTAAAATTTAATATTCATTGAAAAAGTAACACAAGGAGAAGTTCATTTTCCTAATAAAAATCATAAATATTTAAATGTCCGTTTCTTTTTCACCTATTTACAAGTTAAAATTATAAAAATTTTAGTGCCACACAATACATACACAACATACAAATGTACATACATATGTACACATATACATATGCATATACATAATGTACATATTTCGGTATTATAACAAAACAGATTGCATGATTCTTTTAAACTTTATTTTGTACAATTTTACACTTTTAGTTTAATAAAATGATATTGCTTATAATATGATAGTATTTTAATAGTGTATTTATATGATGTAACAGTACATAAATCACAATTTATCCTCAACTATATGGCCACAAGGATTTTTTGTATAGTTAAACCATTAGACCATCAAAATAAATTTAAAAAGTTTTATAAAATTAAAGAGAATTGTTTAATAGAAAAACTTTATAAAATTGTATTTTATAAACTGTTAAATAACAGTTCTCATGCATGAATAATTAATAAAAGGATTACAACACGTACAAAACAAAAAAAAAATAAAAAAGAGTAGCAGAAAAAAACAAACATGAAAGTAATGAAAATATTGGTGAAAAGTAATTTATCGTGAGTGATATGAAATTATTTTACAGATAAATTTTTTATTACAAAATTAATTTTAAATTTTTACTGAATTTTCTTAAATATTTTCTAATACTTTGTTTCAAATTTGGTCAAACAGGATTTTATATTTTTTAATCCTTTGTCATCTAGTTTAACAGAACAAAAGATTCTTCCTTATAAAATCTGTTTATCCTTTGTCATTCTCAAGAAATAAGCTTTTTATAAGGATTTCCACAAAAATTTCAAAAAATAAATTTATTCTATTGTATTTTAAAAATTTGAAAAGACAAAATCAAAAGAATTGTATTTTCTGAAAGAAATATCATAAAAAAGCTTCTTTATTCTTCTTTGAACCTTTTTGACAAAAATAATACATTTATGTGATTCTCTAAATTTGATATAAGATATTTCTAATTTTATTTCCTTCTACACATGCATTTTATTTTAAAATTTTAAATGCATTTAATATCTATAAAGCAAAACACAAAGAAAAAAAAAACAATTGCTTTAGTTATCTTTGTAACTTATTTAAAATTATAAAAATAATAAATACTTTTATGAAAAATATCTTAATCTTTTTTTGTCTCTTTAAATAAAAAAAATATATATTTAATAAGAAAACTCCATTATAAATGCAATGTACCTATTTTAAAGATGGTGAACCTGCAGCGAAACGTATCATTACCGCATAAGAAGATTTTACAAATCTTTTCAGTTTTGTATACTACTTCTTTATTTTTCTCTGCTTTTTTTTATAATTTTCTTTTTCTATGAGTCATTTTCAAAGATTTATTTTTTTTTTATCTTTTCTCTTTCATATTACATATTATAAATTTTCTTAGATAAAATCATTGAAAAAACCATAGAAATCTAAACGAAGTAAAATTCTACTAAATGTTTGTAATAAGATGGTGTCATTTGAAAAACATTTGTAGTAAAAGTGTTTTTTTTTTTTAAATTCTTTCTTATAAAAACAAAATGACAAAAATCTTTGTTGCACCTTTGCCATTGATTTGTTCTACATAAATGTTAACAACAGAGGTATTTAGAAGAAGAAAAAAAAAAAGATATAGAAAATAAAGGAGAAAGACCATTACATTTATTTAAGTTCTGTAACAACAGCATTTTGAATTGAATTTATTTTTTCAATAGAAATGAGTGCAAATGTTGTACAAATGTTGTTTTTAAGGAGATTATATATTTTTTTTTTTTAAGAATTTATAACTTTTTTGTAATATTTTTATATTAAATTTTCAATTTTTCTTTGTATTTTGTTTTCGATGTAAAAATGTAATTTCCTTGTTTGTACAGTATTTATTGGAGAAAAAACAATATTTTTATTGAAATGGATTTTTTCTAAAGACCCTGAACCCGCTTTTCTGCTCTAAAAGTTTCAACTAATTTATTCATGGTTTCAAAGTTTCATTTAATTTTTTGCTTTATCATTTCTATTGTAAGCCTCAGATTGGATTTAATCTGAGTAAAATTACACATGAGAAATCTCAGGATCTATATTGAAACTTTAATGCCATTGAAAAATAAGAAAAGTAAAATTACACATACGAGTATGAACACACATACATACACACATTTGTAGGTCTAAAGAAATATGTGTATGGTATCTTTTATGTTCGTATTATATTAAGTATATTCTTAAATATTCTGCAATTTGACAAAATGATTATTTACATTACAAAGTCATGTATGTACAATTTTATTCTGATGGAATTTTTTTTTTTTTTCTAAAAAAACTTCCCAAAAAGTTTTCACATATAATGTGATTATCGTAATTTTAGTTTTATAGTTAAATATATTCCATAACAAAACTTTGTGAATTGTTAAAGTTTTTGTACTTATTTTTATTTACATGTTTTTGTTTTTTTTTTTATAATGTGTTAGATATTGAGTCCTTCTAATGTTTATTCTATGATATTTTTATTACTTTTCGGTTTGATCTTGTAAATGATCGCAATCATTATTATCATTATCCTAAATAAGATACTTTTATTGATGATACTTTTATGCCACTTAATTGAAGAACATTTTCGTATCCTGCTATTATTTTATTTTCTTCCTTTTTTTGTTTTTATTTTTGTTTGCTTTTAGTCACATATGTACACATAATAATTTTCTGACAAAGTAAAACTAAAATAAAAGTTGTTAAATAAATATTAATTAAATTATCAAACAAAAGTCAAAAAAGACAACAATAAAATTGAAAATTATGCTGACTTTTCTCTTTATTTTATTGTTTTTTTTTTTTTTTTCTTTTTAATTTTGTTTCATGAGATTATATTGAATTTATCAAGAAACATTTTAACATAAAATGAAATAAAACGTTAACTTTAAATTTAAAAATTAAAAATTATTTTTCTTGAAATTTTATATAATTTTTATTACTTAAAAAATCCAAACAGAATTATTTTGAAAATAAAAAATTTAAAAAGTTACTTTTGATTTTTTGTAATTTAAGCAAAACTTGTTCATTTGTATAATACTTTTCCACAGAGATTAAAAAAAAAAACAAAATAAAAAAAAATAAAAACATCTTTTAAATAATAATCAATCTAAAATATTTAAATCTTCAATGAAATGTTCTTTTATTATTTAAAATTTCCTTTTTTATTGCATTTGTGGTTTGAAAAAAAATAATAATAATATTTTTTGATTAAAATGAAAAAATACAAAATTTTTCTCTTTTTTTTTTTTTCATTTTTACACGTGTAATTCTCATTTGTTTATTATTTTATTGTGTATTTTTTTATGATTCTGCCATTTTCAACCCAAAATATACTTTTCATCAATTTTAATAAGCAATCACAATAATCCAAAATCATAAAAATAATAAATACCGTTACTTTATTTAAATACCATGTTTATAATTTATTAGAATTTTTTTTTTATCTTCAAAATGGAACATTTTTTTTTATTATTTGTAATAAAACAGATTTGAAACATACATATAATTTCTACGATTTTTTTTTTTTATGTTTCAAAAATTTTTATGTGTGGGAGAAATATAAATGTTGGAAAAACGAAAACATTAAATAATAAATAAAAGAATTACAATATAGCCAAAAGAGGTTTTGGGTATTAAAAAGAAATGATACAACGGCTAACCCACCCTAAAAGCCTCACCTCTTGATTCATATTTTTGTCCCATTGCCTAGAACCTTGTTGAAAACTATAAATGGGATGGTGGATTAGATATCCTTTACAGTAACTATTTTCAGATTTTATATGAAAGATTGTTATGATGACCTGTGGTTGTCTTATTTTATTGTTTATCAGAAATTAACAGTGAAAACTAGGAAAGTTTTATCGTAATTTTAATTTTCAATTTTTTTTTTTTTTTTGCACAATATTTCAATAAACATTTTCATATGAAAAAAGTATTCAAGGCGAAAAAAAAAACTGTTAACAATTTCAAATATTTATTTCATGAATATATTTTTATGCTAATAAATAATTTTTCATAATAGCATTCCAGAATTTTGTAAATGTTTAACAAACTAAAATTTATGATTTATAAAAGGCATAATCTTTTCAATAAATTCCTTACGTGATATAAAATTTTTCTGCATTCATAAATTTTTTTTTTCTTTTTTTCATTGTTATTTTATTTCGAACGTGGTTTTGCATAACACACATTCACATATTCAAAGTATATAGTTTGTTTTTTTGTTTTTTTTTTTCGTTTATTGTTTTTAATGAAAATTTATGATAAACAAAATATTCTATCGGATTTTTTTTTTTTTTTCATTTTACAAAAAAGAAAAATATAAAATCAACAACAAATTTTAAATTTTTCCTTTCCACGTATTTTATTTTATTTTGATTTTTTTTTTTTCATGTCATAAATTAAAATTTTATGAATGTGATGTATTTAAATAAGTTTTTTTTTTTTTTTTTTTTGTACTTATTCTTTAGTCAAATTTTAGTAAAAATAAATATTATGAATAAAAATTCAAATTATTTTATATTACATATATGATAATGCCTCAGGATGCAAGGATAAACATTTTGATATCAATTTTTTTTTTTTTTTTTTTTGTAATCATGTGAATAGGATATTTAAAAAAATTTCAAATGTTGAAAAGGTAAACTTTTATTTTTCCTCACTTTTTGTGTAGATTTTTGCAAAACATAGTTTTTTTATTTTTTTTATATTTTTTACAGTTTATTACACGAACAGAACATCTAATATAAACATACGCATGTATTTATTTTTGTTTGTTTTTTTTTTTTATAGAAACTTTTTATAGAAACATTGTAGAAAAAATGTCTGTTTATTCTGATAACAATTTTAAACTGAAAGTGTAAGCATATTTTTCATATGCTTTTATTTAAGATACAACAAACTATCACAATATTTCGAAAATATAAAATTTTAAGCCATCTACAATCAGTGCATTTTTGGGACAAATATCTGTGCATATACATATATTCAGTTCATTGCACGTCACTGCATAAAATTACAAAATTAACCCGTTGAAAAAAAAAGAACTCAGCGAAAAAAAAACACACCCAAGCATGCAAAATATTCAGAAATAAAAATTATAATCTCATATTATATTTATTTAAAATATTTAATAAATAAATTAAATTCGAAAAATTTACTTTAATTAAAAAAAAAAAAAGAATTTTTATCAGACCTTCCACTTCAAACAATTTAATACAAAATATTTATGATGTAAACCTATTAAGATTAAAATTATCTCAAAGTATTATTTTACTGCATCACCTTCTACATGAATAAATTTCATAATGATTAAAAGTTCATATTTTATAATAAAAGTGAGAGAAAGTTTTTCTGTGAAAAAAAAATATATATATATTCATTTTTCCAGTATAATTTTAATATGAGTTTATTTAAAAACACAATCAATACAAATTCTTATGAAAATTAAGCGTAGATATTTTGTTATCAAGTTAACTGTGGTGTTTAAATATGAAAGTTTTTAAGAATGTTTGCAAAAATTTATCAAAATCAATTTTTAAATTTATTTAACAATCGAAAATTTTAAACATATTTCAATTGAAAAATTTTGAAGATATCAAATTTTTGAAAAATATTATACTTCATTTTTTAAATGTCAATAATTTTTTGTAAATTTACTAATTAGTCATACATAGTATATACATATTTTTTATTAAAGTATTAAAGTTTTTTATTGATTTTATATATTTTTGAAACTTTTACTAAAGAACTTCATTCAATAAATAACGACATTTTCTTATTTTAAAAACAATTTATAAGATAATCCTTATGAACTATCTGAAAAATATTTAAAAGAAGGATTATACATATGTACATATCTTCTTGAGTAAAAATCGTCTTTTAAGCACATTCTAGTTTTTATCTACACAAATATTTATAGTACTTGAAAAAAGTTTAAAATAATTTTAGAAAGCTCATGAAAAATAAAACAAAAGTATCTACAAAATTTAAATTTGACACAATATTTTATTATCTTAATGTTATTTTTATGATACTTTGTCAATTTTATTGAAAAACTTTCTAAAATAGCTTGTAAAAGTAAATCATGGAATGAATAAGTATTTTGTTAGTGTTAAAAATTGAAAATTTTAACACAGTAAATAAAGAATTATTATTATTTTTTTTTAATTAACTATTAGCTATTTCGTAGTCCACCCAGTATTTCCAATTATCGTTTCTTGTTAATAAATAATATTAAATTTTTTTTTATCCTAAAATTAAACAAAATCTTATACAAGTAAATAAAGTAAAAAATATGTATCTAATTTAATTTCAATCTATGTATATCCACAAATATACATAAACATACTGATAAATTAAGAACTTCCTTATTGCCACCCATTTACTTTATTACATAGAAAATGAGTTAATAAAATTGCCTTAAAAATTCACTTTCTAGTTTCAAGAAAAATAGAAGAAAAAAATTCATAAAAATGAATAAATAATGATGAACAAAATGTTTATGGGCAAAGAGTATAATTTTTCTCTTTAAAAAAGAAACTGCCTAATGACTTGAAATCTGTTGCTGTTATATACACGTACATCGGAAGGCTCTAATAAGTCCCTTAACATTAAATTAAGTTGAAAGACATGATGATGATAATAATGATGATAATGATGATGATAACGATGTTCAATTTCCTTTTTCATGATGATTTCATGAAATCAAAGAGAATTTATGTTAACTTTTTTTTTTTTTTGTTTTCAAATTAATGTACAATTTGTTATTTTCAATAATTCAAAGTTTAAATTACAAAACACTAATTATAATTATTAAATGTTAAATATTTTAAAAATGAGAAAGCATCTTTTTTTTTTTCTAAAATAAAAAATAGCAGAAGGTCGAGTAAAATGTTTGAATTTTAAATAAACGATTTTGTATCTTGAATTCAAAAATATTTGTTAATAATCAAAAATAAAAATATAAAACTACATTAAAATTGGTTTGATTCGTAAGATGTCCTTTTTTTTATTTTCAAATATATATTTTTTTCTTTTCTTCAAACACAAATGCAAAATAAATCCATTGACAATGTCAAGTCAAGAGTTCTTTGTTGTACTTTTTTTTTTCGTTTTAAATTTTTCTTTGTTGAAAATCATAGAAAAATATGGTAAGCGATAAATCTATAGAACTATATAATCGATGAAGCATTTTATGTTCTAATTTTTGTTATAATTTTTTTTTTCTCGTTCTTTTGATTTTCCTTTCGTGTGAATAGAAATTTTTCCACAGAATGTATTATAAATTTTTTGGTAATTCATCCTTGATTCATAATGTGATCTGATTTTGGTATTTTTTTATCTTCAAATTTCTAAAATATTGAAAAATTTAGAAATAAAATTTGAGAAAATTTCAACATAAGTTATCTAACTTTTTATTGATTTTTTTTTTGAAATACAAAAAAAAGATTCTTTTCATTATATAAAATAGTTAAATTTAATAAAAAGATTTAATTTAAAATTTAGTTGAAAAAATGAAAAAAAAACTTACAAACTTAATACTTAAATCTTTGAACCAAAGAAAAAAGTAAAATAATGCATAATTTCGATAAAACAGATACTTTTGAATAGTTTACATAATACCTTAAAATAACATACTTTTGCTACTTTGTATATGCTTATTAAGTAGTTAATATTCAAAATGGTATGTGCTTATGTGTTCACTTAACTTTTCATTCCATCAAATTCCTCATGTGTTTAAATGCCAACAACTTCCAATTACTTTATTCCGGTAGTTATAAGAGATTACACTGATTTCTCTATTTCATTTTTTACAGATACATACATTTCACTTTCCTTGCTTCATTAAAAATCTTAAAAATCTGAAGTATTCAGAATCTTTAATCTTTATTTTTATTTTTGAAAATACTTCCTTTTAGTGGTTTTAAAACATTATCTAAAGTAAAAATTCGTGTTATCTAATTAAAAAAATATTTTTTTCCTAATTTTATTTAAGAAAACTATCCTTTTTTTCGTTAATCTTTTCTTTCTAAAGTTTTTAATTATGTAACAGAAAAATGTATATATATAAATAATTTATTTGTTAAAAATTGATGAATTATATCCATTAAAATTAGATTTTTTCAAAAACGAAATTGAATATTTTATAATTTAAAAATTTTTTTAAAAAAAAAGGATTTTTTTACTTAAAATATTTTGTCCTTGAAATAATTTTTAAAATTTTTAAAATTGAAAGAAAACAGAAAAATTCAATCTTAGGTCGATAATTATTTATTTTTATTATTTCATTTATATATAAATTAGGATACCTACTCTTCCCTTAAGATGATTATGGTTTTTAACCAATGCCAATATTTAAACGATTGATAAGGATATGATTTTAATATCGGTATGATTACCTTTTTTAATAAAAATTGTATATTCAGATTAAAAATAACTATTTAATAGAATTAATCGCATTTAAGAATTCATTCCCCACACACACTTCATAACTTACTGTTTTTTTTTTTTTTTTTTTTTTTGTAAATTATGATGGAAGGTTGTATTTATATTTATTTTAAAAATATCATATTATAAAAATAAATAACAACATCACAGCTAACGTATTTCGAAACAAATTTTTGAATGGAAATTCCAGATAATCCTTTAGTTTCATAATTTATTTCATGTTTTCTCTTCTTTAGCAGTTAATTTCCGTACAAATATCTTTTCACACTATCATCATATCTAAATTAAATTTCATATCACACGTTCGTTACATAAGTACTTAAGTCTATGTGTGTGTAAGTTTATGTGTGTGAGTTAATAAAGGGAAACTCATTTAACAGCAATATAATTTTTAATTATTTTATTTACATGTAAACATCTGTTATTTAACATGGTATAATAATTATACATAATGATAATGATATGCAAAAGGTAACAATGATAACGATAATAATTAAACGTATGTAAATTGATATCATACACACAATGAATATGAAACAAAAAAAACATTTTTTTTAAAATAAATAAATAAAATTTCATTAAATTTAATAATGACAAACAAAGCAAAATAAAGGAGTTAATTTATGGTAAAAATGGAATTATATCGTATTTAGCGCTTGATAAATTTTCTCATTATTTTGTAAATTTTATTACATTTTTCTGCGTGGTTGTTAATACTTTTAATAATTCACTAAATACGTGATGAATTCTATAGAATGTTGTTTATGTATTTTTATAATTTTCATAATTTTTGAAAAAATTCATCATGAAGATATTTTTCGACTTATGAAAAAAGTTGCAAAATTTCATTTGAAAAGAAAAAAAAAGTGAATAAACGGAATTTAAATTTTTTGAATTATATTCCATTTTATTTTATTTCATTTTCGTGCATATTTTCTTCATGTAATACACAACAACATTCAACAATTCATGAAAACATCTCGATGCATTAAAATATTGTAAATTTGAATTTAAATTGTAATTCATTCAATTGATCACTTGTTGAACATAAATTTTAACAATAAATTACAAATAAATTGATTATTTTTTTTTCTACTGAATTATAAAATTTATGTTTATGGAATTGTTTTACCATTCATTGTGCTTCAAAAATTTTTCTTGTGCTTTTCAACAACATTTATGAAATTGGATTTATATGCACGCTGATTTTCTAGTTTTGTTATATTTTTATTTCTTTGAAAAAAAAAATCTATGTATTTTTATTATTTTTCCACTCCTTTTTTCAGGTTCTCGAATTATTTTTAACTATTTAAAAACTTTTTTATTTATCTTGTATTTTAAAACAGTACAAATTTTATTAGAAGCTTTTTTTCAATAATATTTCAAATAATGTTTTTTTTTAAAAGTATTTTTCCAAATGAAATATATGAATTAAGGTGTTTATAACGATAAAGAAGAAAAAAACTTTCAAGTAAAGTTGATAAAATACCATAAAAGATTCTACATATATGATTTTCATGTTGCATTCAAATCACTTTATAATTTTTATGAATTTTTTTTATTTATTTTTATTAGAAAATTTTAATGTCATTTTATCATTTTAAGTAGATATTATATATAAATCCTCTTTTAGATACAAATATGTTTGGAAAAGCACTTAAAAATGGATTTTAACTGAACAATTTGAATAATCCTTCTTTTATATGTCTCTTTCAGATAGCTTGTAAGGATTATCTGAAAATCTGTCTTTGCATTACTTTAGGATAAAGAAATATTGTGTTACTCATTGAAGTTTATCTTTAGGAGAAAATTTAAAAATGTGTTTTATTTTTTAAACTCATTTTTATGATGTTTATTGAAAAAAAAAAAAAAAAAAAAAAACATAATAAAGGATAAGTTTCCGTACAATTAAAATTAAAATACCCAGTATAAAAAAAAAGGTTTGAATTTTACTTTTACTTACACAAATACATGTAGAATCAGTGTTATATTTTTAAAGTTTTAAAATTGGGTAATCGTATGTACTAAGATTTATCCAGTTTATTTTAGAAAAATAAAATAATAATATCCTAAAACTAGAATGCAACCATCTATATTTTCCATAGTTTATATGTAACATAAACTTTTAATCATTTCAAATTTATTCATGTAAAATGTGATACATTAAAAGTTTTAGCAATAATAAACATAAAACAAAAATGTTTAAAGATAATTTTAATCCTTACAAGCTGGACGATAACATGACTCACTCTATTAAATTGTTTTCAAATGAACATCTGATTAATTTATGAAATTTATTTCTCCAATGTAAAATTATAGTTTTTTTTTTTTTATTTGTTTTTGTGAATAAAAAGTTGAAAAACAATGAATTTTTTATGAAACTATTATTTTAGTGATTTACAAGCTTTATCAAAAAATCTAGAAAAAAATAAAGTTAAACATTATGATTTTGCACTGTCCATTTAATTACCACTTAAGTAGGATTGGGCTACAAGAGGATGACAAATGCAGATTCTGCAAGGAGGCGAAGGAGACCTCAAAACACATTCTATGTGAATGTGAGGCGTTGGCCTCTAAAAGAGTGCGACACATGGAAAAATTTTTCCTCAAACCGGAAGAAATTTGGTGTGCACCTTCTCATAGAATTTTAGGATTTATCAAAAACCTAAATCTTTGAGAAGCAAGGGCGGCACAAAAGATCTTGTTAGGTCGAGGTGCACCAAATAGCCCAGATAACTATCTATCTATCTATGTATCTATCTATGATTTTGTAAATTAATTTAAAATTCTAAAATAAATTTTCATTTACTTTTTATCGTGTTTAATTTTTACATTTTTCTTGAAATAAACAAATTATTTTTCAATTAATTTGATATTAACTAAAAAACCTACAAAAAAAAAATGGTGATAAACAACAAAAAAATATTTAATATTAATATTTAATATTTTTTTGTCCTGTTTTTCCATTCCACCCATAAACATGTATTATTTGTAAATACGGAAACGAATAATAATTTCATTTAATATTGTAATATGAAGCATGGAAAAATTCATATTAACATAAAAATTTTTCAAATATTTTTTTATCCTATATAAATAATGTTCACTGCAAACATTTCCAGGAATAGATGATAATTTTCTAGAAAATTTGTATTACCTTGAAGTTTTTTTTTCTTTTTTAAATGAAAGCTTATATTTAATATAAAATATATTTTTCCAATTAAAACAAGTATTTTTAGAAATACAATGTAATCAGGTAATCACAATACATTATCATCCATTGAAGAAAATTCATTAAAATAGTTATGCACAATTCATACTTACATTTATACTCAGTTACTTACAGTTAAATTGTATAGATATTTGTAATAACAGTAATTTTATATAACATATATTTACTTCCATCTAAAAGTATTGCTATACATTTAAATTGTTCTTGTATTTCTTTTCTTTAGTAAAAATGTAAATTTTCATATTTTTTATCATACATATAATATGTAAGTATGTGTTCGAAATATGTGCACACATAAGAGAAAAATATATTTTAAAAAAGATAAAAATATTTAACACATAATTTAAAGTGTCAATAAATTATAGATTTTTAATATTAAATTCAAGACAGGAATTCAAGTTTGCAAAAATTATGTATTATTTTTTTGTTGTTTTCTTTTAGTTTTTATTTTTTTAAATACCTGAAAATATTGGAAAAATTTACATTCGATTTGTAATCGATAAATAAGAAATTCTACAAAAAATAAAATATTTTATTTTTTCAATATTTGTGAGCTATAAGCCGATTAATTTTTTTTTTTTACATAATTTTCTCCTTGTACTTTTGATTTATTTAATTTTTAAATTACATTTTTTTGTACAAAAATGAATAATAATTTTGCAAGAAATGACTATAAAGCAAATTTTTTTATAATTTAAAAATAAATATCATTAAAAAAAAAAAACATCGTGTCATTAGTTTCATATATATAAATATCAAAATGAATGCTAACATTGCATTCAATAAAAATTATATCTTCTGGTATGAAAAAACACAAGAAAAATACTTTTTTATATTTATTTAATGGCTTATCATTTAGAAGAAGATACTTTCCTTTTTTGTTTGTGTTTTTTTTATTCCTATCAGCAGGCTGTAAATGATGTCAATAATGACCACAAAAAAAAAGAAGATCTAAATTCCTTAAATTATACACATTGATATCGTGTTAGATTGAATATTTTTTTCTCTCATGCTTTTCATTAGAATTCATTCATTCAAATTTTGTTAAGGATAATCTCATTAAGTTTATCTTTGTTTTTTTTTTTTTTTTCTAAAAAGAATGAAATTTTAAGACAAATTTTATGCTATCGATACCAAACTTTCATTTAGTTGGATTTTATTTTATTATTTCTTTTGGTACAAAATTGTAATTTGTTTTCAATGGTTTCTAATTATTGCTAATTTAAAATCATGATGAAACAGCAGAATTTAGGAATTTTTTTTTAAATCCTTAAATTTTTTCGAAAAGATTTTTAAAAGCTCTCACTTATTTGTTAAAAAATTATTGATTTTAAAAATACAAAAAAAAAACAATGTCAAATGAATTATTTAAATTTTTGTTTTACTTCTCTACCGAATCTTAAAAATATTACTTTTCTTAAAGTACACCAACAATGGTTTTAAAAAAAACAAACTTTTTTTTCCTAAAAAGATTCGCATGAATAAGGATAAACTAAATTTTTATTTTTTTTTGTAATTAAACTGATTAAAACTTTATTATCTTTCAAAACTCATACTTTAAATGTGAATAAAAAAAAAATTACAAGGAAGGCAAAGAATAAAAAAAAAATCGACAAAAAAGAAAATAAGAAAGGAAATAAAAAAAAACAACAAATTTATTACACTTTTACTTAAAATCTATGATTGTTTTGGCTCATTACCTTCTTATTTATAGAAATTTCATTATTTGCACAATAACTTCGGAAGAATAAGTTTTTTTAAAACATAAAATTTATTTTTCTTATATAAGAGAGGGAGAAAACAAATTATATACATATGTATAACTATGTATTTATATATAAGTATATACATATATATTTTTTTTGCTAAAGTTTTGTAAAATAGATTAATCTTTTAAAATAAAATTCATGTTCAATGTAAAAGAAATCTGTTTTTTTTTTTTTTTTTTTTTTTTTGCGTGAAAATTATAACGCTTTCGAATCGAATGATTCAATATAAAAAATTTAATTTTCTTCATGTACATACTTTTTTTCTTTTCTATATTTTATCAATAGTGAAAGTATGTATAAAAGAAAGTTTCCGCTGATATATTTTTAAAAAAAAACAAAAAAGTATACAAAAAAAAGGAACGAAATTATTACAAAATTACATTAAAAAATTTGTGAAAGTTTTATATTTTTATACATGTATAATACATATATACATACTATATACTTTTTTTTTTTTGAAGAAGTTTTTGCAAATAAAAAATAATAAAATAAAAATATAATTTCACACCCGAGATAATCGCAATCTGTGAAACAGGAACATTTTAAATTTGAAAGTTTTTACGAGTATTATAAAAAATATTCATAAAATAAATAGAATACATATTTTCTATAGATTTAAACGTGAAAAAAAAAAATCTTGAATTGTAAATTACGAAAAATATGCTATTATCCAATACATGCAGGTACAGTTTTTTTCTTCTTCTTTAATGCATCTTAATGATTTAATATGATTTTTTGTTATAAAAAAGATAAAAACAAAATCATTCTATTCATTTTTAAAGTATGACTAATTCATGATTTTTCATAAAAATTAGTTAAATTAAATTAAATTTATTACTATACTTGAAAATTATTTACAATTGAAAGAAAATGAGAATAAATTAATTTTTTTTTGTTAGAAAAATTGCCATTAAAAATTTATTATTGTTACTTAATTTTCATTTTCATAATGTTCAACATATATACCGGAAAAAAGAAGATTATAAAAGATAGTTTTTATTCCATAAAAGAAGATTATAAAAGTCTTTTTATTTTCAGAAAAAAATAATTCTTGTAAAATAAAGTTTTCCAAGACGTGATTGAGATACTTTATTAAGTTGCAAACTTCTTTTTTATTCGAACTCGATGAGAATATACAGTATGTATATACATACATAGCTATGTACATATACAATACGTCACAATATTAACATTCATTTATCGATCATTAAAAATTACAATAAGGAGATGAAAAAGTTTTTCGAAACCTAAATACTTCAAGTGTTTTTTTTTTGTTTCCTTATACATATGTTGTAAAAACTTTTCAATTTTTGCATGTGTTTTTAATTTATAAAATCTTAAAATGTTGGAGAGAAAAAAGATATTTTTAGTATTTTTTAAAATTTTTCTCATAAAGAATTTATTTACTATTTTTTATTATAGAACAATGCTTTAGAAAATATAGCTATAAACATTGTCTTATACAATTTGTCTAAAGAAAATACTTTTTGTAAAGATTTTATTGCAATTATTTCTGATTCTTTTGAAAAGTATTAGCAATTACTTTAAATTAGAATTAAAATCTCTTGATAAAATGACATAAATACTATACTCTTACATGCATAAGATCTTTTTTTTTTTTTTGTTATTTGGTGCATTGTTATCCCTTTGTAATAGGAAGAAGAACAATTTAAGTGACATGTTGTATTGTTTTTTAAAGTGAAAATAATATCAAAAAGGATTATATAAACAATCATAATGTATAATGTACAGGTAAACAATTGTAAAGATTTTCTTTTAATAAATCAACAATGTAACAAATAATATTTCACATATTTTAAAAATAAAATCATTTTACAAATATTGATACACAATTATCTTATATTATCAATTTGATAAGATTATTTTCAATTTAAAGTGGACTTGTAAAATTCCATCCTGAATAAGAATTTATCTTGTTATCGTGAATTTTTTATTATAAATTTGCTTTAATTGGCATTAAAAAAAAACAATTTTTTCTATAAATTTTCAAAGGATCAAGATCATGTTAAAAGAATAAAAAAAAAATTTCGAGAGATTTTAAAAAATTGCATATAAAAATAAAAAGAAAAATAAAGATATTGTTTTTATTTTCTTTATTTATTTTATAAATTTTTCCGAGACAATAGACAGAAAACAAAAATTGAAAATAATTTCAAAACATTTTCTTTTTAATTTAATTGATTTTTTTTTTTTTTTACATAAAAGTTGAATTTTTTTGAAAAGTCTCAAGTATAAATGAGAATTGATGATTTGTTTGATTTTATTTAAGCAATCCGATCTAAAAAAAAAAAAATCTTTTAAAAAGAATATGACAAAAAAAGGTATTTCTATGAATTTATGAAGAAAAAAAAATATCTAAATGGAATAAAACATAAACATGTACCGTGTATCATGAATAAACGTGACCGTATAGTTGTTGAAAATTCAAATCACGTTTTCATTTTTATTACGGTAAATAATACCTTTACTTTAAGAAAATAATTCCAATGATATTCTGAGATTTTTATAAATTAGATTGAAGTTTTAACAGATATGAATGATTATGATTTCAGATGCTTAAGATGAAAAGAAAATATTTCTAAGTGGAAAAATATTAAAGTGAAATTTTTTAAAGAGAAACATTTGGAATTATTAAAGTGAATTTGAAAAAACAAAAAAAAACACCAAGTTGAAGAGTTGAAGATTCTTTTTATTTATAATACAATTTTTCTTTTTCTTTAAAAGTGTTTAAAATTTTCAAAGAGAATAAACAAATCCAGTTTCTTTTTTTTGTGAATAAGTTTTTCCAAGGACTTTATAATTCATCTTATTGTCCTGTTGAATGCAAATTCAATTTTAAGATGAAAATGCGAAAAAAAAAAACGAGTTTCTATTAAAATTATTTTTCTTTACTTTAAGTAAAAATATTCCAAGTAACTGTAACTTAAATGTACATATTTGAAGGAAAAAACATCTTCAAAAGAATATAAACTACTTTATTTATGTATGTACAAACATACATATGTACATATATGAACTGTAAGTCATTCTTTAATATATATGTACATATGTATATAATCACATATCTGTTCGATTTTAATAAATAAATAACAATAGATGTGGTATGTATTCAATTATTCTGATAAATGTGTTAAATGAAAAATAATGATACTCAAATCCTTGATATTGTAATCAAATTATGAAGTTTGTCATATGTATGTCATTACAAATTACCATCATAAAAGAGTATTTTTGTATGACAAAACACACATACATATACATATATGTACATAAATACAAATCACATATGACAAATATTTTCTTTGTGTTACACATACTCGTATATTAAAATTATATCATATAATTATCACAATTGAAGTGTTAAAATGATAAATGGCGAAGAACATTATGTTAAATGTAATATACGTCTTTGAAGAAAGCCTGTATTATCATTTATCATAAAACATAAATTATCATATACATTGTGACACGTATATGTTTATAGATTTTTTTTTTATTCATTCTTATGTAATATAGCAAATCTGTGCTCTGCGTGATACAATTCACTTCAATTAATCATAAAAAAGAATGAAAATTGTTCTCAGTTTTGTTCCAATTTTACTGATCATTTTAGATTTTTTTTTTATTCCATATGTACATATATCCTTAAATTTTTTTTACAGATTATATTTCCATCGTAACATACATAGATTGTTGCATAATGTTTTTTCCTCCTGCTGTGATTTATTCCTGGAAATAATAAGTTAAAAAACAGAACAAAATTTATACTTCCTATAGATACTTCATATAGTAAATATTTATTGATTTAAAACTTAATTCGTTTAACATGAAAATGTGCATTTTTGGATTTTCATGATAAACAAAAATATTTTTTTTTAAATTACAGTAGATATTCAAAAAAGTAGATACAATAAAATTCTTTAAAAAACTTTTTTCTTTTTTGTTAATAGTAATTTTCTAAGAAATAAAACTGCAATCTGTGAAAGTAAGATAAAGTTGGTAATTCTAATGTTTTTTATTGGTAAATAATCCTTATATACAGTTCTATTATAAATCATCGTTTCCATAAGAACATATGCAATTTAAATAACATTTGAATATTCTGAAAATTAAAAAGAAATTACAGGTTTTTTTGTTATTAAGAAGTAAAAATTTTTGAATGGAAACTATTTATTTAGATTTTGAAAATTCTGAAATAGGTAGTTAATAATGCAAACTTATAAATAAGCCTAACAGTAATAACACACATGAATGATATTTATCAAATAATTTAGATATCAAATTCAAAATAACATTCACAATCATGCATGATGCGTATCGTAATAATTTAATCTTATTTATCATTTTGAAAATTTTTGTAACGTATGAAGGTAAAACCACATTTATGTACAACGATATGTATGTACAGATATACGTTGGAAATTTATAAAACTCAATTAGCAAAATAGATGAAATTTTAAATAATGATAAGTAATAAATTTCATATTTTTTTAACACAATCATAATATAAAAATATGCTTCGAAAAATATCAAATAGAATTTATGTATATTCTGTGATAAATTGATTTCAAAACATTGAATTCAAATAAAATTTATCATTTTTATGATTAAAATTAATTTTAAAATAAAAACAAAAGGCTCTTTTATGAAACATGTAAATGAACCACAAAATTCAAGCATATTAGTGTGAGATAGTAAATTAAATAAAAGAAGAATTTATTTTTTTTTAATAGGATTCGTAAATTAACTCTATTTTTATTTATTAATTTGATTTTTTTTAATGACTTCTCCTAATTACCTCATTTGAAATGAAATAAAAAATTTCCAATTGGTAAAAAAATACCAAATGAATTTATTTTAAATCATAACAAAGTTCATTCAGTAAAATTGGTCCTTTCCGATGGATTTGGAAAATTCTTTAAAAAACATCTTACTAACATATTAATTTCTGCCCGCTTTGTACATACGAAACATATGTACATACATATTCTTTCTACTACAGAAAACATTCTACATTATAGAACTCTTAAAGAATATCATTAATTAGTAAATTTAGTTTTGCTTTTCCAGTAACTCATGTTCGTTTAGATTACGAAAATTAGCTAACATAGAAATTTTTTATAAATTAGATTATGTATATTATCCAAAAATATTCACGGATGGATATTTAAAATTTGAAAAAAAAAAAAAACAAAATCAATTTTCAAACCAGAAAAATAATTTAAATAATTGATTATTTTTTTCTTTTCCTAAAATGTTTAAATTTCTATTGTTTCCTGAATCTTCCAAAAATTACAAAATGTCTTGTAATACTTGCTATTAAAATCAAATTAAGCATAATTTATTCTTCATGCTTATCTTATTAAATATTGCAAACACAAACAAAAATTTTAATTGTTAGCTTTTGTAAATTTTTGTAGATCTTTTCAAAAAATTTGTAAATACTTGATAAATAATGAAGATAAAAATAAATTGAATTTTCGTCTTTTTCTTTTTGTTTGTTGAATAAATATTGAGATATGAACTTTAAAAAAACAACAGTTTAATGGAAAATGAAAAATATAGAAAAATTGAATATTCTAAGAATAAAATACCAGTACAACTGATATTTTTTGGAAAGCTTTAATAAAATTAAACAGCGGAAATAGAAAAATTACATAAATGTATAGAAATTGTTTAATAAAAATAACTAACAACTTGTACTATTTATAAACAAGGAAATTTTTAATTTATATTTGAGAATTATTAAATTAAAACAAAAAATGGATTCTAAGTAATTTGAAAAAATAAAAGTAGAAGAAAAGTTTAGAAATATTCAGCCATTAACCAAATATAATTTAAAAATGAAACTAAGATTTTTCGAATTCAAACATATAGTAGTACGAAAAATATAGTAGTACGAAAATCTCTCCTCTTATCAGGACCTTTTCGACAAAAATTATAATTACAATAAAATAATAGTCAATCAAAGGTCTTTTATAATGCATTTACAATGATTACATTCAATTTAACAAAATCAACTTACAATAAATCTAAAACCAACACTATAAATTACATACAAAACATTAACACAAAAAGGATAATGGCAATGAACATCATAGAATTAAATTGTTAACGAATTAATTACAGACTTAATGTTATTTATTTTAAAATCTGAAAAGAAATTTATACTTGTTTTTTGGCTTTTAATCAATTTAAACATTTATTAAACGTGTATGTGGTATACACACAAACAATTTACAAATAGAAACTGTCTTGTTTTAATTATTCTATTATCACGTGAACATACGATAAATTAATAGAATATACACAAAATTTCCGATCTTCCTGTTTTGCTAGACTTTAAACATTCATCCAAATTTTAAAGTACGAATTAAAGAAAGAAAGAAAAACATTACCAACAAAGGAATAACATATACTAGAAATCAAAAAGCCTGTACAAAGAAAAAATTTAACGGAAAAATTAATTTTAAACCTTTTAAAGAAAAAAAAAACACATACATACTTGCATTTTTTTTTTTAAATTACAATGGCTTATAAACATTTTGAAAAAAATTGAAAAATGGAACCAAAAAAAAAATTCACAGAATTTAAAATTGTAATTTTCTAAATAAAATATTCTTTCCCGCTTCTTTTTGTACTTTTTTTATTTGTTTGTTTGTTTGTATAATGACAACAAAATATAAAATTTGATTTAATTTTCATTGAAGGAAAAAAAGCAGTTATAATAAGTATACACAAATCATTTAACAGCAAATTGAATTTATTATGACAGAAAATATTTGTACATTTCCAGGAAGGAAGTTGTTTTCCATTTAACAATTTTCAACTACATTTTATGTCAACGACGCGGCCGCAGATGTTATTTATTTTATAAGCTAAGTAGATATGTATATATGTACATACATACCATATAATATGTATTTATACAGAAATCGAGATTTAATATAATGAAAAGAAAACAGAAAGTTAAGCAGAGTAAATATTTGTTCTTATAAACGTTTCATAAAAGTTAATAGGTAATTTAAAAAGATCGAATACGTACTTTTAAAGATTTCCAAAGAACATCAAGAAAAAAAAAAGGAATTTAAAAGTTTTAATAAATTTGTATCCGAAAAGATTCTTTCTCTTGAATTTCACACTGTATAAAATACGAGTACCTTTGTTTTTGTTGTTTCAAAAGATATTTAATTTAAAATACGAATATTGAAGAAATTTGAATCTTACTAATTCTTTAAATTCTGGTAACTTTTCTCTACAAAAAAAAGTTTTTGTTTTCTATTTAGGGATTACTTTTCGAGGAAAATAATAAAAACACTTGAAAATTGTGGTAATTAACTAAAACCTTATGTTAATTGTGTAATTTTTATTAATTGCGTAGCTAATTATACATAATTTAAAGGAAAAACATTAATGGAAAAAAGATTAAATTACAAAATTGTCTGGGTAACTAAAAGAGTTAATTTATTTAACATAGATACTTTTAGAGTATCCAATATCCTGAAGTGGTGATGATTTTTTAATTAAGTGAAAAAAATATATTTTTTTTTTTGTATTTAAAATTAAAAAATATTTTTAAATAAGGAAGTACAGCGTTAACAAATAGCTGTTTAATTAAGTTCCGTTTGTTATATCTATAGTGGTTTTGCTTTTGTTAATGGAAACTTTTTAATACTTTTTACAAGAAGTCCACAGAAAACTCCTACTAGAATAGAACTTACTACCAGAGACCCGCAGTTACTAAAGCCAAGCCACTGTCAACTAACTAATAATTAATAAAGTACAATATTTTTCTCTTTTATAATTTATAGAGAAAAAATCTATCCCCACTCATAATATCTTCGTTATTTATTAAGCGACCTAAGTGAAATTTGGAACATATAGGTTTCTGGACAAAGCCACAAACGTTCAGCGAAAAAGCGTTGCCAAATTTTTATTAGAAGCTTTTCAAATGCTTTTCCCAAATTTCAGTATACATTTTTTAGTTCAGATAATCGAACTGAATCCATTTTTTTATCATTTTTTGACAAACATGGGTACTGTGTTTATCATTAAGTGATTTATTTATGATAATGCCTTTTGAAAGAACAAAAGGTGAATAATGTAGTATAAATGAAAATGCAGAAAATATATGTACATACATATGTATAGTACCAATTAAAATTGAAATACAAAATTTTTTTATATGACCCCGACTGTTCTTGCTATTCATCTATATTTGCATTTCAAAATATCCTTTTTCTACTTTAAATGTCATCACTTTGTAATAATAAAACACATACTATATATACACATGTATGTATATGAAGTTCGGACTAATGGCTCGAAAACTTAGATCTTATAACAAAAAATATATTTGTACTTGTATATACATGTGTATGGTTTCTAATATAAATATAAAAAGAGTTATGATATCCTTTTATATATGTACATCGTTTGATGTGATATAAATTGAAAATAATGAGAATTGATGGACGAATCTTTAATACTTTTATAATACATTATATACACGAATAATATTCTATATTGTGTACTATCAATTTTTTTTGTAAATTAATCATGTAGAATATTCCACTGAGTTTAGTATGTGATATTTTTGAAAAATAAGATAAATTAGATACAAAAAAGTTTGGTAGGTGTATGCGTGAATTAGATTTAAACATATTTAAAAGTTATACAATATTCATGTAATCGTATGTATGTCTATTGTCGTTTTTGAAGGTCTCAAATACAACAAATTTGTTGTGGGTAAGTATAAAATTTTCATTTATTGTAAATTGCAAATTCAATTATTAAATTTATGATAAATAAAAAACAATAAATTAATTCTATTTGAGTGCAATTGAAGTTTTTCACGAAGTTTTTAAAACATTGACAGTTTTTTTAATAGAAAACTAATTCTAAAAAAAAAGAAACAAAACATTTATTAAAGTGAATTTGTAAAAACAAAAATTAAAACTAAAATTTAAAAAACAAAAATGTGACATAAATATGATGTAAAAAAAAACTCTCTTTAATTTTTTGATGTAAATTAAAATTTCCCTTAAAAATCACAATAAATTAAATTTTAATCAAAACACAATTTTCTTCATAAAATTTTTAAAGTAATCGCAAAAAATTAAAAAAAAAGGTACATAAAACTTTTTTATACAAAAAAAGCTGCATTGTATAAAAAGCTGTTAAGACAACTTCATAATAAAAGGATTATTTAAATGACGTACAATGAGGGAATTTTATAAAGAAGAAAATTGTTTCATGCATATTTTGCAAGGTAAAATTTATCCATTTTAAAGAAGTATTAACGATAATTCTATTAAATATAATTTTAAAAAAAAAAATGATAAAAATAATTTACTTGGAACATGCTTTTCAAAAAAAAAAAAAACTAATAATATTTTATAAACTTGCATGACAGCTGATATGGATAAAGTGAAGTGATTTTTAAAAGGACAACAAAAATTAAAGACTTATTAAAATTATAAAATGATGTAATTAAAAAGGAAGTTATTTTTTGTAGCTTGAAGATTCGCATGATATCTTGAAATATAAAATGTTTTACAAATTTCGCTTCAACAGTTTAAGCAAAATTAATTATTTGAAAAACACTTTTTTATCAAAAAGAAATGAGTTAAAATATAAAAGAAATTTAAATAATAAATTCACACTGATTACAAAGTAATACGTTACTGAAAATTATATTATCACAAGTCCCATATGAATTTTTTCGATTATTGAACATTTAAATCACATACATATATGTACCTACATAAATACAATTTTTTTTTAAAAAAATCTCTTAATCCTTTTATGTAATTAAAATCATGAAAAACAAATCGTAAATAAAATTTTAAAAATTCTCCAGAGAGTTAAATTGTGTTAATGTGATATTTAAATCGTATTCATAGAATTATTTTCATTTTCACTTGGTTTTTATTGTAATATATTCAAAAATTTTCACGAGACATGAATTTTTCCAGCACTCGTTTCAATATTAAGCATGTCGCACACCACACCATGCCGTTAATCTACTTTAGCATTAAGTAAAATTCACTACTGAATAGGGAGTTTACCGGTGTGAACCAACACAACGGTGGAAAATGTGACATTTTCGGTAAATTCACGATCACTGAAACATCGAAATGAGATATTTTTGTGAAAATAATATGCACCATGTTAAATACTAAAACGAGTTCAAAATTTGAATACTCCTATTATTTATTTTTTGTTTGTTTCTTTCAAAATCATAAAACATTGTCAGATGAAAATTTTTTTCTTATTAAAATTGTAATATAGAAAAAAAAACAATTCTTGAAAGTCAATTTAAATTTAATGATAATAATAAGTTCAAGCAAATACATACATACATGCAAACACAAAGACACATACACAAACATAAAATGAATATTTTATCAGCAAGAACCAAATATTATTTTATAATTAAATGTCAACATTTTTAAATAAATTAATATATAAATCATTTTATAACTGTGCGACATTACCTTCATAATTCAGAATATGTGAAATCTATGAATTTGCATATTTCATCATGAAAATTTTAAATTGTTCTATGAGTGTTTGTATAAGTGCATTATTATTATAAGGTGGCATATTCATTTTCTTACCTTATAGAGTATATCAATTTTCTATACAATTGTGTGTATGTGTGTGTTATTAAAATTTAAATACCAAAAGAATAATATTTTGATTTTTGACACTGTATTACCCAAATGTATAAAATTTAACAATTATTATTATATTTACATAAAAAACATTTAAATAGGATTTTAAAATTTGAAAAATTCATAAAATTTTTTATATTAAGTTTATAAAGGACAAGACGTATGTAGTATATAAAATTTTCATGATATTAATAAAAAATTATTTCTTAAGTAATTCTGAATAAAGAAAATTTGAAAAAAAAAAAATTATTCAAAATTTTAGAATATAAACATAAATTAAATTTTAAATAAAATCCTTGTGATAATATCGGATTAATTTCTTACGTTTGTTTTTGTAGAGAAGAAATAACAAAATTAATCAAATTCGAATGATTTACAAATACTTAAAGAATTTTATCAAAATAGTGGTTTTTTATTTAATTAGTTGGTGTTACATTTAAGCTAATCTACTTTAGAACCTTTATGTATACTATACTTAAGTAGTTGAATTAAATGAGACACAATTAACGTATAGATACTGTTAACAACGTGCAAGTGTTTAACAAATTCTAAATAAGGATCTTATCTTAATTTGTAGTAATTTATAAAGAAGATATTTAGGTTTGTATTGCTATTTTATGATTCAATCACCTCATTTCTTTGAAGATTTATTTCTTGAAACTATATAAAACGGTAAAATATTTAAAGAAATCTTTTTTTAAAAAAAATTTTAATTCTTGTGGAATTTATAAAAAAAAAAATATCTTTTAGTGTTTGAAAAAAATAAATTAAGGAAACTATTTGTGTTTAAAAAATGGTTTCATTAATATTCACATAAATTTTATGGTCGATACATCGTTGAAAAACAACCAATATACATATGTACATACATACATACATATGTATTTATATTTTTATTATTGTCAATCATACAAAAATTCCATGAAAAAATATTAAATTTTTTACCAAAATCGGTTGAATGAGAAGATTTATTTGTAATTTATTGTTAAAATTTATGTTCAACAAGTGATCAATTGAATGAATTACAATTTAAATTCAAATTTACAATATTTTAATGCATCGAGATGTTTTCATGAATTGTTGAATGTTGTTGTGTATTACATGAAGAAAATATGCATGAAAATGAAATAAAATAAAATGGAATATAATTCAAAAAATTTAAATTCCGTTTATTCACTTTTCTTTTTCTTTTCAAATGAAATTTTGCAACTTTTTTCGTAAGTCGAAAAATATCTTCATGATGAATTTTTTCAAAAATTATGAAAATAATAAAAATACGTAAACAACATTCTATAGAATTCATCACGTATTTAGTGAATTATTAAAAGTATTAACAACCACGCAGAAAAATGTAATAAAATTTACAAAATAATGAGAAAATTTATCAAGCGCTAAATACGATATAATTCCATTTTTACCATAAATTAACTCCTTTATTTTGCTTTGTTTGTCATTATTAAATTTAATGAAATTTTATTTATTTATTAAAAAAAAAATGTTTTTTTTGTTTCATATTCATTGTGTGTATGATATCAATTTACATACGTTTAATTATTATCGTTATCATTGTTACCTTTTGCATATCATTATCATTATGTATAATTATTATACCATGTTAAATAACAGATGTTTACATGTAAATAAAATAATTAAAAATTATATTTCTGTTAAATGAGTTTCCCTCATACACACAAACGTACATATAGCCATTCACATGTATATGAAATTTATAAATTCAAATTGTGATAGTGCGAACAGATAAGGGCATGTATGTATAAGTAGGTATCTGATAATGAGAAAAAATTATGTTAATTATATGGATTTAAAGATTTTCCTGGAATTTTTATTTAAAACTGTATTTTATTTTTTAAAAAAACATACCTACTTCAAGAAAAATTTTAAGACGTTTCGTGTACGAAAAAATTTTAGGTTACTGAAATAATTTCCATCTTCATAACACAACAAAATAAATAATATTTCTCATTTCTCATTTCTCTATTTCACTAATTAATACATCAATTTTTGATAGAACAAATATTTTTTCTCGATCTTATCAAATACTTAACAATAACATCTGTTCAAATTTCTAACATGAAAATAGAAAAATAGAAAAAAAAATTATTATAACACATCATCATCATTCTCATAATCATCATCATCATCATAATCATCATAATCATCATCATGTCTTTTAGCTTAATGTGAAATTAAAGCACTTATTTGGGACCACCCTAAAAGCATAAAGGCAACTTAAAGTAAGTTTAACGCTTCACAATGTGAAATGTGGGCCAATTTATACGAAATCATCGTCTTAATTGCCATCATTAGGCAATTTTATCGAAAAAGAAATAATATTCTCTTTGGCTAAAGCAATCATTTTGTTCAACATTATTTATTTATGTCTTTCATGTTTTTAAAATATTCAAGAAAATTTTCAGATGATTTAATGAGCCTAATTTTTTTTTTTTTTTTCATTGAATGAAATAATGACTGGGTTATAAGGAAGTATTGAATCTTTGTTTATTTTCTTATATTTTTTGTTTTTTTGTTATGTAAATACAAAATAAATTAGCATTATTTTTTTTTGTTTTATTTTCTTCAATTAAGATTTTTTCTTTGTTCTAAATTTCAAAAAAAAAAAAAAACAAAATAATCGAAATTAGTCCATTTGTGTTTTTTCAGTCCTAAAATTAGTTTAAAAAATATTATATTATTATAAATATAAATAATATAAACTATTAAAAGTTTATAAAACTGTTATTTTGTGAACACTTAATTGCCAAAACTTTCATATGATAAATTTGCAAAATTATATTTAAAATGCAAAAGTTTTTCATATACAGAAAAATACATGTTGTAGGAAAATATTTATTTTAATAGGGATTCACCCATAGATATTTTCATTATTTTCAATAATTTGAGTACATACATACATTTCCACCAATTGATCTCAAACGATGTGTGTGAAAGGATAACGTTTTCTTATTTCATATTACAAACTATTCATTTTGAAAAGTATACTTGCCTTCTATATACAACTACATACGGTTACCTGCTATACTTATGTATATGTACATATACAAATAAAACACACATCTTAGAAGTTTCAAATTAAATTTTATACATGTGCCCATAAAGGATTTTATCTAAAAGAAGAAATCGTCATGGTTCATTTTATTAAATTTTCCAATTTTAAATTGGTATTTTACATATTTTCCGCATTTTTATTTCTCTTTCGTCATTTAATTTCCAAAAAGTATATACTACAATATTATATTAATTGAAAACTGTCTTTTTAAAAGCTTTTAACTTTTTGTAAAAATAATTTCATTTGATTTCAATAATTGGTTTTCATGAGATTGAAGTCTTTATAAATTTTTTGTCAAAAAAAAAAAAAAAATGAAATTACAAAGAAAAATTTTCTAAAAAAAAAAAAAGGATATGTTGTTTTATGATTGTTCTTTAAAGATCATAACCATTGTATAAATAATGTTTTAATAAATCATCTTGGAGTACGTATCTAAAATTAAAATTATTTAGAGACAATAAATAATTGGTTTATTGTGAAAATAATGGTTAAAAAAGATACAGGATTTAAGATTCAATTCAAGTCAAGAAAAGTAAAATATTTATTTGGAGGAAGAGAAAAGGAATAGAAGGAAGCGCTAACCTAAGAAAAATGGACAAAAAGAATAAAGGAAAAATTCATTAGAAGAAATAAGATATTAAATCTATGGTTTAAAAACTGTCTCTAAATATACCTTGATAGCAACTTTAAATTTGTTTGAACTTTTATAAATATTCTATCCAATATATCTATACTCATACTTATTAAAACTTTATTTCTTGCTAATTATCCTTTTTGACCTTTCAATTTATGAAAATTACACCGAAATTTAAAAGGTACAAATGATTATGGTTAACGTATAAACAATCTAAAATTCAATTATGAATACATAATAAATTTTACGGTAATTTATAATGTAAACAAAATTACATGTACATATACATATTTGTATAAAGGATATAAAAGAATACATTTTCCGCTTAATTATAAAATATTTATCAATATTCAAAGCTCTTTTATATTCTCGTACTATTATATAGAATGTCTTTTGTGTATATGTATTAGACAAGCCACATTATGTGGTTTTACATTTTAGATTTGATTTTATATTACATACATAATTAATTCATTAATTTTTACTTAAGGTAATCGATTTTTGAAATTTTTAGTAATTTACATAATATACGAATATTTTATTTAACGAATTAAAAATACGTGTTAGGTTTATTGGTAAACAATTTAAACATTAATTGAAATTTGATCTCATAAAAGTTAAATGTTAAATAGACCTTAAACCTTAAACCCTTTTTTGAAAAAAAAAAAAAATTAAGAAGAACTTTTTTTACCTCGAAAAATTTTGTTTATAATATTTTCTACCTCAGTTATTTGGTTTTTACAATTAAGTATTTCCTTACTATTTAAAACATTTAAACAATAATTTAACCCTTTTTTTATTTAAATGAACTCCTTTCAAAATTTCCTTGATAATTTTTGAAATTTAATATTTCATCTTCAATTTTATAATTAATTACACGTGTAATAAAAATTTAAACTCTGAATATCAATTTTCAATAAATTAGTACAATTTTAAAGTGCGATTATTATTTTCATTTTTTTTTTTTTTTAATAAATTGTAAAATTTAAAGGCAAAAAAATAAGTTATTTCACTCGAATATGGAGCATAAAAATGATTTGTAAGAAAAAAAAATAGAAAAGCGATTCGTTTATTTGTACTTTGTATTTAAAATTATTTTTGGAAGTAAATATTTCCTACAAAAATGAAATGAACATTTTCTGTTAAATATTTTACAATATTTTTTTGGTATTTTTCCTCTTATCCTTTCCATTAATTTTTTCCTTTCACTCTTGCTTCTAAAATTCGGATTATAGTAAAATAGAAAAACGTTTGTGTTGAATACGTGTTGAAAATCTTAACCAACTTCATTATGTCATATCGATTTGTGTATATTATAAGCAAAAGTGATAAAGATCAAAAATTCTGTACATTTTATCAATTTATTGTGTATGTTCTGACACAAGAGAATAAAATGAGAAAAACAAGATAGTTTTACTTAGTTTTGAATATTTTATACCTCTACTAACACTTGTATTTCGACTTAATGATAGGAAAAATAAAAAAATAGGAATGGATTTCCTTATAGACTTTCAAATGAAAGACAAAAAGTCTAAAAATAAATGGTACACAATTCATCTTATGAAATTTACATTCATTAACATTATCCTTTAGTGTGTGGATGTGTTTTATATGCAATTTAAAAAATTCGGAATATACATATGTAGTTTGTTGTGTTCTGTAAGTTGATTTTGATAAATTGAATGTACTAAATGTGAATGAATTTTGAAAAGCTTTTGATAGACTATATCTTTTTTTTTTTATTTTGAAGTGTTTCTGATAATTGAATCTTATTATTACCTAACACAAAATGCTTTTTTAATCCAAGTATTATAATCTCTTGATTCCTAAAGACCAGAAAAAAAAAATAAATCCTTGGAAAAAAAATGAAACTTTTAAAAATTAAAAATAAATGAAATCTTAAACTTTTTATTAAAAAATTCTTCTATTTAATTTTACACATTGCAAATACGAAGCATTGTGTGATTTTATTTTAAAACAAATTTTTAAAAACAGAATCACGAAAAAGTTTTCATCTATTCATTTATTTGAAAAGCAAAAATTTTTTTTATGAATGAATAAAAAAAAGTGGAATTCATTTTATTAAAAAACAAATTCTTTTTCAAATATTCAAAATTCAATTTCATAGAAATATTTTTTTTTTGCTTTTTTTCCAGATATACACAAAATTCATTCATTTAGCAGTTTATCTTCGAATTAATTTTAAAAAAGTCATGTACTATATGTAAATAATTTAGATCAAATACATTTTTTTTTTTTTCAATAATTTCTTAATAAATAAAAATAAAAATTTTAAAAATATTTTAATTAAAAAGATGTTGAATATTTGTAAAAATAATTAATAACATGGCCTAGTTTTTCCAATTTGTATTCGGAATTTTTTTTTTCACCAATATTTAGTTTAGCTTTAAAAAATCACTTTAAAAAAATATATATTTTCTTTACTCGAAATGCATCATTTAATTAGCAAGTTTATATATTTATGTATGACAGAATATAAATGACACACCAATTAATTAAATTACATCACATAAATATAAAATTTTTCTACCTTTTTATTAAAATTTAAATATGCAAGCTTCCATGTATAAAATATTTTCACTTATTTAAATTTAAAAAATACGAAATCAGTATTAACCTATTTTCTGAAAATAAGCAATAATCAAATTAAATGAATTTTAAATGTGTTAATTTATTAAATTTAATTATTTTTTTAAATAAGTGTACCACTTTTCTATTTGTGGTAAACAGTTTTTATTTTAAAATAAATTTTTACTGACCCAATTTGTATTACTTTGAATAAAATTATTTCAAACAAATGTATTCTATTCTAATTTCATATTTCTTCTAGAAAACATCTGCTATATGTATGTAGGTGCAAAAAAGTCATATTTGAAAGCTTTTTTAAAAGCCTCGAAAAAAAAAAACAATACACCAAATCATTTCATAATTTCGGAGTGTCAAGTGCCAACGCGAATTGAAGGTACGTCAACTTCTACCTTTCACATATAATTTTAGAAGTCACAAAAGAAAAATTAACTGCTTTGGATCCGGACTGGTCATCTTTCCCTAAATTACTTTTCGTCTAAAAGAATAATAAAACTTCTTATCTAAATTTTCAAAAGTTTGTTAAATAATAAATCACCTGTTCAATTTTGTTGTTTTTTTTTTTGCGAATTTTATTTGTACTTTAATTTCCCTCTTTCACAAAAAAAAAAAATACTATAATGTGCATAACAATTTAAACAAAACAAAAATAAAATTCTAAAACCAAATCCTTCTTTCTCTTCAAATTCCTATAACAAACATTAAAATATTTAAAAATGTGTTTTTATTTTTTATTTTAGTTTCTGTACGAATAACCTAAAAAAAATTTTATATTAAGTATTTAAAAATTTTCTACAAAAAATTGCACTCATATGCCAGCACCATGTGTATATTCGTCTTTATTCAACATATTTTTTTTTTAGATATAGTTTTCATGGTTTGTTTATTTTCAGTTTTCCATTATTCATTTGAAAACTTTCAAAATATTTGAAAAAAAAAATTTTTTTTTTCTGAATAAAAACTTTTTCTATCGTAGAATACTTGAACAAAAAATAAAAATGTGTAGGTATATAATGACCATGCAGTTAGTTCCTTGAATTGAAATATATGCAACCACAATATTATTTACAATAAAAATAAAAAACGAAAAAAAAAACAAGCAAACAAACAAAAAAACAAAACAACATTAGAAAAAAAAATGAGTAAGTTAAAAAAAAAATAAAGTCAAAATATTTATAAAATTCTTTTGCTTTTGTTGTACAAACATATTATAAAACTTTTCCACAGTTTAATCACAACGTCATTGTTTCAGTCATGTATTTCTCAAAAACGTAGTATCCTTTAGTAAAAATAATCAGAAGAATTATTTTATTTAAAAGAACAATTAAAAATGCTTCAGATAACTGAATGAGAAATACCAAATAATTATGAAACTGTGATCTAAGCATTTTGAATGCACGCATGGGAAAAGATTGTTATAATAGTAAAAAAAGTTATTTAAGGTTAAACAATTAAAAAAGAACAACTCCTCAAACTCCTGTTTTCTAGAGAGTAGCCCTAACTTTTTACTATTATAATACGATGTACTGCCATAGCTACAGAGCAATAATTCAATCCTTTCTAATGCCTTTACATTATCATAGTTATACCTCGTTGTTCTAAATATGTATGTACATATATCGTAAATGCTATGTGATTTTAAAAGCACTCTATCAACATATAAATTTTCTTTTATTTCAAATTTGTCTCAACAAACTACAAAATCAACTTTTCTGTGCAATTAAATATGTAAGAACTCCCAAAAAAATACCTAAAAAAAATTGACTTTCATACAAAGTACATATTTACCGCCCAACTACAAAAACGTATAAAAACCACTGGAATTTTTCACAAATGTATGGAAAAAAATCTCTAAAACTCAAAGGGTTCAATAAATATATAAATAATTCATTATCTTTTTTTATTATTATTATTATTAAAAATCAAAACCACAAAAATTTTCATTTTTACTCAAAAGATAATGAATTCAATTCATGATTGAAGAGAATAAAAATCATTTAAAAAAACAGGAAATTTTATAAATTATTATACAAGTTAAATTCAAGCTTTAAAAGTACTTAATACCACTTATTTAGAGTTAATAAACAAGCAAATTATACTTCATAATTAAAATCTAATAAAATTAAATTTAAACAAAAAACTTAAATATTCAACAAAATATTAATATCAAAGCTATCAAATATTATACAAAATCCTAATTTTTTTTTTTCAGTCAATAATAATAATTTATTCCACTTCAAATATTAATTAATTATTAGGGTTTAAACCTCAAAAACCACAATAATAACAAAATACACAAATATATTCTCTGTCTATTAAAAAATAAATAAAAGGCCAATCATAAAAAGGACAAAAATCATAAGAATTTAAATTTGTTATAATAATAGATTCAAAGATGATGATGAACAGAAGAGAAAAGTTTGAAGAGTTTTGTAAACAGATGGATAAACATGGATCAAAAGTTTATGAAGTTTTTATAAAACAACAAAAGGATATTTGAGAAAATATTGTATAAACACTCATATTATACAAAATAGCTATACCTATATATTATATGTATATGAAATGTATGAATACATACATATATGCTTATCTTTTTTTTGTTAAAGAAGTGATGTGAAAAAGGAATACGAATACATAGTAAAAGTTTACTATGAAAAAGCTTGAGTCGCAATTATTCAGATTTGTTTCTATTGTACTTTTTAGATTTTAGAATCTCTAAAATTTATTTGGGACTTTTTTTATTCTCGAAATCAAAAGACAAATTATTTATCGCGTATTAAAGGTTATTTAATCGTTTCCTTTTTATCAAAATTTTAGATTTATTAAATTTTCTAATTAAAATACATGTGATTATAAAAATTTATATGTATGTACATACATACATATATTATTCTATTGATTGAATAGAAAATATGAATTTATCTTATGAAAAAGTAAATATTATTGATTCAATTAAATACATGTGTGGGCATATAAAATTTTGAAATTTAATTTGTAATTAAATTTATATTGAAATCAAATTTATGTGAATTAATTGATTTTAAATTGTATGAGATGTATATACATATTTGTTAAAGATTAATGTTGTTTTAATAAATGAATACAAAATTTGTATGTAACTATTTCAATTTTATGTTATCAAATATTTATGTTATTTTAATGGTTTCATATTTTGATTAAATGAAACTTTTATGGTATTTTCATTCTAAATGAACCTTAAATAAAATTTAAGATTGAAATTTAGATTTTATTTAAACACATATTCATTCTTAGTTTACATATGGTCATTGTAAGGATAAAATAAGAAGGCAAAAATTACACATAACATAAAAGATGCAAAATTAAATTCAATTCAAAAAGTCCTTATTAAGAATTTTGCAAAAACAAAGTAAAGTCCGAGAAATGTTGTCTGATTTTTTTTTTTAAATTTAACAATAGCAATTTTTCAGCAATTTAATAAGAAAAACGAAAAGTCTTCTAAAGAATCAAAGTCATTTTCAAAATGTAGAAGTCTTTTTCAAAACTAAACAAAAGAAAAAAGTTGGTTTTAAGTTGTTTCAAAAACCGGCTTTTAAAATGTGTTGCAGTTTTTTTTTTTTAAATTTAAGATTCTTAACCTCTGTCATTTTTCATTTCCTCGAACATTAAGATTTAATTTAAGTTTTTTTTTTTCTCCTAAAAATATGATCAAATATTCATGATATATGTATGTATATGTACATACTTTATTTTTGAAACCACAGGAAAAAACAATACATAAACTATTGTGTTGGAAAATGTGTAAAAAAAATTTACCTTGAGGCAAACTCAAAATATCACTTTTTTTTTCTAAAAAAAACAGAAAACAATATCAAATAAAAAGAATCATCATTTTAATATTTTCCTTTTTTAGTTTGACCTTTAGGGTATGATAAAAAATATAATACAAAGTTTTGATCTATTTAACCGCATCAAAGGACATTTTCTTTCCTCTATTACCTCAATATTAGTATATTTACAAACATTTTTTTTTTCCTTCCTTTTTTTTATCAAGGTGTGTCAAATCTTGCTATATAAAAACGAGGATTTTCTTTTCATGCAGAAAAATTGACCGTTTAAAATTTTTATTAAAAATATGAAAAAGAAAACAGGAAAAAATCAAAATATTAAAAAAAAAAAAGCAGAACTAAATAGAAAAATGTTCACAAAATAATTTTTCATGAGATATTTTACGCTACATTAAAGCTGAAAAAGATTTATAAAAAATAAGGTAAAAAAATAAAATCCCAAAACAAGGTTATTATTGATGGCAAAAAAAAAAAAAAAGGAAAAGAAAATGAGGAAAAATAAAAACGTACAAATCGAATTTATCAAAGACATATGATGAAAATTATCTTGGAATATACATACATATATTACATACATATATCGTTCAATGTAGATACATGACTTTTATTTCATATCATAATTTTTTATCGAATAATGGTCATGATGATACTTTTGCCTCTTGTAGACACGTACACAAACAATTTATTTAAAGATGAGTGTTATGTGAATCATAGTTTAATAAAGCATAAAAAAAAAAGTAGAATGAAGCATAAAATTATATAATTTGAAAATTTTATTTCCTTCTTTTTATTATTATTTCAAATTTATAATAAAATGGGCGTTTTTTTTTTTCTAATTTTAAACTATATGCTCAACTAAAATATTATATTTTATTGAGATTATTTAATTTAATTGATTAAACAAATCATTAGGGAAAAAATCAAAATCGATTTTATTGTGAATTTTAAAAATAAAAATATATTTACATATATATACATGTAATATATGTATACCTTACAGAACTAGAAAATGTCTAGACAAACTAGGAACAAGAAATGTAATAATTTATTCTTTTTTCTTTTCAAATACATAGTTTGCAAAAAAAAAAATAATATCATTCAATTTTTTTTTTTTTTTTTTTTGCTTTTTAATATCCAAGAAAATCATTTATTTTCATTTTCTTTTGAAATACTTTTTTACTTTTTTTCTTTTTTAATTTTTCCCAATTCATTATTTTTTCATTATAACAATTTTTTTTTTTTTTTTTTTTTGATTTTTTGATTTTTCATTTATATTATGCAGTAAGCAATTTTCGTTCTTAAAATATCATTGATGGAACAGTGAAGAAAAAAAAACAAAAACGAATTATTTTAACATTGAAAATATTTTTAATTTGATGAGAGAAAAAATTAGAATAATCGTCTTTTAAAAATGCATAATAGACAGACTTTTAAAAATTTCATTTTATATATTCAAGGCAAAAAAAAAAAGTGCACAGTAGTAGAAAATAGTAATAAAGAAAAATAGGTCGGTGATCAGAAAATCAACATTTAAAATTTAAAACCTTTTTTTAAACCTTGATTAATTGAATAGGAATGCAAAAGCTTAAATAAGAATTTTTAATTAACAGTGATAATAGCAGTACTATAGAGGGAATAACAACATTGCAAAATATGTTATAAATTGCATAGATATTTTTAGAAACAGAAACTACATATCTACTGTTTTAACTTTTACTTTGAAAATACATATTTTTTTGTTACATAACTTCAAACATATACAACTCAAAAACAATAAAATATAATGACTCTTTCCAGTCGAGAGTATCAATTTCCCTCACCCATTTTTTATTCTTATGCTTATGAAAAGAACTTTTTTTTTTCTATTTTTACTTATTTACATTTTATTTATACATACATATATTATTATACATGAAAAGTAAATTTTATCTTCTTTCATATTTTATTGCCTTCTATATTATTATATAATTCATCTCTATCAATATTTATTTTGTAAACAAAAAGGAAAACATAAGAAAATTCAAATTTTTTACTTTATCGTTTAGCAAATATTTACAAATTTTTGAAAAGCTTCACAAAAATTTACTAAAGCTAACACAAGTATAATTTTATTTGCATTTATAATTAGGCACAAATAAGGAATAATGATGATTATATTGATTTGATTTTAAAAGTAAATATTACAAGTATTTACATACCTGTAAGGTATTTCAGTTATAAAAATCAAAATATGTATAAAGTTGAAAATTTTAGGAAGAAAAACAATGAATTTATATTTGAATAAATCTTTTTATTTATTTGTGAGTTTAGAAAATGGTACTTTTAACGATTCAAAGGAGTTTATTACTAGCATTTTTTTTTCTTATTCTGTGTTCTATAATCTGTCTGTGTTCTATAATATGAATAAAAAATTCACACTGCAACATTCTTTTTTTTTTGAAATAAAATAAATTTTGTTCAGTCTACTTTAAATTATAATTGTTTTGGCATCATTAATAAGGATGAAATCATATGGGGGTATAGCTCAGTGGTAGAGCATTCGACTGCAGATCGAGAGGTCCCCGGTTCAAACCCGGGTGCCCCCTTCTTAGATTAAAGTATAAATATAAATATTTTTTTTTTATCTTATTTTACTAAAAACAAAATTTATATACGCATAAAATAAGGCTGTAAAAGATAACAGCTTATAATGTTTGTTGAAGTATCTTATTTTATTTCAATAATTATTTCATACACATTATGTATGTAAAATTTCATAAATATGTATTCTATTAATCTTTATATATTCCGATTGTGAATAATTAAGCACAATTATTTTAATCATTATGGTCAAATTTAGCATAAAAATATGAAATTTATTATATTAAACAGAAATTATAATCAATTTTCAATATGTATTTTGTAGAATTTTATAATTATATTGAAAATATTAGTTTCAATTATCATAATAAATATTCTTCAATAATAATTTTATTTGTGAACATTTTTCAAATAAATATTAATAACTCTAATAATAATTTAAAAATTTCATGTTACATTAAATTATTATAATTATAATTATATTTTTTAAAATTAACACTTTCATAGATTATATTTAAATTTTGTAGTCAATTTACAAGTTTTTTTTTTTTTTTTTTTTTTTTTTTTTCAATATGTAAATATTTTAATTAAAATTATAAAATTTTAATTTTAATTTCAATATTTTCATATCAATAATAATTATAATAAAATATAAATTTTCATTTTATTTTATTTCTATGAATAATAAAATAGAAAATTTATTTATTAAAATTTAATACTTTTTTGAATTATTCAACTGGTTAATATTTTAACAGATTTTAATAGATTTAAAAATTTTCATGGATATGTAGGAGACTTTAAAGAAATAAAATTAAAATAATTTGGTTAAAAGTGATCCTTTGCAAATAAAAGGCAAGTGTTAGTCGTCGTTTAATTTTAATTATAAAAGAGATTTTTTTATTTTCGTACTTTAAATTGCAGACACTTCGGCAATTAAATTCGAGAAAACCTAAAAAAAATTATAAGAATGCAATTGCAAGAATAGGATATGATTTAAATCATTTTCTCATACCCAAAAAAGTTTCGAATGGAAAGAGTTAAGATCAATTGTCATATTTTTTTTTTTTTCATGATTAATTAAAAAGAATTCCATCAGCCAGACTACACAGATTTGTTTTATTGTAAAAAAAAAAAAAAACGACAAGCAAAAATAGTTTAAGTAATAAAATATGTGTCGTAATTTTAATATGATTAATGAAAATTCAGGATTTATCAAGATATGTAAAAGACGTATTAAATTTTATAAAATTCCTTTTTTGCAATTTATATAATTTTCATACTTAAATTGTGATAAAGAAATGATGTACAGATTGTACGACAGGACAATGTAAAATACAATATGGTAAAATATAGGTATATATTGGAATGTTTATTCTCAGATAAAAAATTCTCATTCATGTATGATGGCAATTTGTGATGACATTCTTGGCATTCTTGACATTCTTCACAATGTGTAATTACGCTATCAATAGTTCTAATGTTATTATTAATACATATGTACATACATATGTACATACTATATATTGAATTTAACATATTACAAAATAATTACGATTTTATTACGAGTGATATATCATTTTTATAATTAATCAACATATAGTGCATAAACATACGTGATAATGACGTATACGAGCTTTCTGATTGAATAAACAATAAATTTTAAAATAATCGATTTTTTGTCATTGGTTTATTTTGTATTACAGTGAAATGTGGTATTTTTTGAGGATTGAAAATTATCGTTTCGAATAGAACATTTTTCTGACCGGAATTTTATTTTTGATTTAGAAATTATGTTTAGTTTTTGTTCAAAACGATAGGACCTTTTATTCTGCTCAAATCACTGTATCACTAGTTTATAAAAGAAAAACATTATTATTTTCTTTTCTTTTTTTTCTTTGCAATTACTTTTTATTTTTATCCTGTAGTTAATTTTGAACATTATAATTTGATCACGTTTCTTCCATTACACAAGAATAAATTTTACAATAAAATTATGAGGTAGGTACTTAAATTTTATGATACTAGAAAAATAAAAATTATTACTTATGACCAAACTGAACAGATTTGTGTTCATGAAAACTGTTTACTTAGATTTATGTATGTATTTTATTTATAGCAATATTTTTAAATGAATTTTATAGGAGCTACACAAAGGACTTATACATTTGCAAAAAAAAAAAAAAACAAATAAATAAAATAAAATGAAGCAAAAATATTTATTTTAAGGAATTCCATTTAATTGAGGTCATTCACAACACAGAATTCATTTTAATTTATTTTCCTTAAAAAAAGAAAAATAGTTTTTTTTTCGAATTTTTAAAACACAAAAAATAGAATATTTCGTATACTAAATTGTAATTTAAAAAAAAAAAAAACTATCAGCTTTTACAAAAATTTTGTTGTTGATGTAATTCCATTAAAATTAAATACAAATAATTCTCTAAGTATACATAAATTGGAAACACGTTTAAAAAAAAAATTACGACGGGTATCCTTTTTGAATTCCACGAAGATTGTTCACTTTTCAAGTTTTTTTAGAACAAAAGAAAGAAAGAAAAACAAAACGAAAATTCATAGTTTTGGGAATATAAAAGTTAAAATATCTTTTTCGAAATAGACTTCTTTTTAGTTTTACTAATCACATGGGAATTTAGTGAACATTCTATTCCAAAGAGAATATTACTTTTGAAACGATATGTTTTTGAAATAACTTTCTGTGATTTTGTGTTTTTATAAAGATACAATTTCAATATTATTAAAATAGTAGTTTTTTAAAGTTTTCCATTACAAACGTTTTATTTTTTCTAATTTAACACTAACTTTAATTTAGATACATTTAAATTTTTCTTTTTGACGTTAGAATTTTATTTTTAAAAATATTTTACAAAAAAAATTAATTGCTTCAATTAAGTTAATTCGAATTCAGGCCCCAATGAATCCTTTTATACGTAAAATATATTTATTTTAAAAAATTAAATTTTCTGTAAATTCATCTTTTTTATTTTTATGAACTTCATTAACGATAAAATTTTTAAAATGGTTTTTTTATTTTTCAAATAATAAAATAGAATTACAACTTTTGTAAAAAATGTCAAAATTATTTTTAAAATCTATGCAAAAATTTGAAAAAGTTTATATTTTAGCATAATTCGTTTACAAACATTGACAGATTTTGTAACAAAATTATTTTATGTTTTTGTTTTTATTCATATTATATGTCAAACTGTCATTTATTATCATCCAAAAATTTTCATTGTCATTGTGATTTGTTGCTAAAACCACAGAATTTCATACTAAAATATGATTGTGATACATGAAATCACTAACTAAACTAGACACAGATGTTAGAAATAACAAATTAATTGATATATGTATCCTGTCTGTTTCAAGTTTTTTTCGAACATACAAACCTATATACAAATGTTAGTCCTTAATAATAACAAATGTATCATTTAAAATAAACGAACTTTGAATGTTCAAATTAATTTATGTATATGTATGTGTGGTCATTAAAATTTACGAACCAAGAGAATATTGAAATATTCATACATAATACGTATGTATGTAGAATTTCACATTTTAAATTTAACATTTAAAAATATGAGTAAATTTGTATGATGAACCAATTAATTTTCATAAATTTATAAAAACAAAAAGTTATCGATTAAATTCTGATTAGTTTTTAGTCTCGATATTTTCAAATTATTGGTTTTTTTTCGAAATAGGATAGAAAAGTTTGAAAAAATTTCGATTTTTGTTCCGAACAGCAAAATTATTTTGTTCCTTTTATTTCACTCCGATCAGAAATTGAAACGTCTTTTTATGAAGAGAACTTTGACTTAATAAAAAATTTCGTTTCCATGCAACTACTATACATATGTACATATATTACATATTATGTATGTTATATGTATATATTTTCAGAAAATTAAAATAAACAAACAAAAAAACAGATACAGAATCTAAAACACTTGTATTGTTGTTAAATATCTCTTTTTAAAATTCAAATACCATAAAAATATTTTTTTTTAATAACAAACAAACAATTTTAACAAGCAAATTTTGTGGAATTTTTTTTTCTATTTTTTTAAATGAAATCTACATATGTTTATACTTGTATTGTTTCATAAAAAAAAATTAAATTTTAAAATAAAATGAATGTTTTTATTCGGTTTTATCATTTCAAAAAGTACGAGTATTATAGTTGATGACATTTATTTTCTAAAAATGTTGTCTACATATATACTGACAAAACATGATAACGAGAATGCTATGATGTGAAAAAAAATTTTTTTTTATTGTTTTTTTTTTTATGAAAAAAAAAAAAACATTTTGCATTGTGAAACAGAAGAAATGAACTAAAAAAATATAACTTAGAAAAAATTTAAGAAAAAACAAAATAGAAACAACAAAACAAGAAGAAAAAGTGAAAATTGAATAAAAATTCATTAAAATGATAATTCTTTTAATTTTTTCCAACTGTTCTTTCCAAAAATGTTAAAATTATTTTTGACTTTGTTTAATAAAGTCAAAAAAAGAATTTTCAAAAGAAAATATTGATTGTATCTTTTTTGTATGTGTATTTTGTTAAAAAAAAAAAAAATTAAAAAATAAAAAAACAAAAATTTGTTAATTAAAATTTAATAGAGTATAAAATATCAGAAAATTCGTTGTATAGTTACAATATACATCATACATATGTATATCGTTTTGTTTATTTAATATAAAATACTGTACAATATACGAGTATGTATGTATATTCAACATACAAATGAAAAGTACATCTTTATCGTTTTATAGAAAATTACAAAAACTACATCATATGATGTTCAAATCATCGTTAGAAATAATGAAAACAGATGGACTCTTATGCATTATGAAGCATTTATCTACATTGTACTACAAAGCCACACAAACACATACACACACACACACACACATAATATATGCATTCAATAAAGCTCTGTCTATGATATTTTTGCTATCTCATGATATGAAAAGATTTAAATTTCATTTTATTAAAATAAATTGGATTTGAATAAATTGGAAATGTTATAGGTATACTGGTACTATGTACATATGTATATATACATATATGTATGTATGTACCTACTGAACAAAAAAAAAACTAACACAACACAAAATTAAATCTGATAAAAGTATAATTTTTCGGACGATAAAAACTTTGTTAGGGTTTAATACTCCAAAAAAAAAAAAACAAAACCAACAGAGCTGACGATATAATTAAAATATTCAAATTATAAAAGTATTTAAAATAATTTTTTCTGTATTTGATTTTTTTTTCATATAAAAGAGACAAAAAGTCAAAGGATTTCTGGTATTTATTTTGAGGTTAAAGTCTATTTTAATTTGAAAGTAAAATGATTTTATTAAGTGTTTTATTGCTAGTTTTTATTGAAATACGAGTACACATTTTTTCTTACCAATTTGAATCATTTAATGGGTTTAATTACAAAAACCACAAATTTAATTTAAAAAAATAATAATTTATATGCGGAAAATATTTTTGTAAAGTTTTATTTTAATTTTTTATACATACATATATGTATATTTAATGGATAAATAAAGCTTGAATTTTTGAAGACATTTCTCTATCATAAATGCGAATTTACTCGTATGATTCGTATTTACATATTTTCATTGGTTTTCATTGCTTATGGTCAATTCAAATAAACTTGTGCTTAATCACAGCCGAATGAACTTGAGCGGATTTGAACCCAAGACCTCCAGTTTCAGAAGCCTGCACTCTATCACTTCGACCACTGACCTGACATTTGAAAAACAAGAAGCTAAGGTTACATTAAAAACATCTCACCATAAAATACAATAAAATAAATGCTATTTATGAGTACAGTTTAAAATATATTTCTCCACATTAAACAGCCTCACTTGTCTTGTACGTGAAACACATCAGAAAAGAAATTTATTTTATTTTAGTTATTTTTCACAATTTTATATTTCTTTTCTTCTTTTTTTTTCTTTTTCTTTTTCTTAAAAAGATGCAGTTATATTTTAAGATGCTATAATGTTTAACTAAACTAAAGTATTAAAGATATTTGAAGAGAAAAAAAATGTAGTGAAAAATTGCTTGCATTCTATTTACTAAATTAAATGATAACATACTATTTAAAATTTTACACTACAATTATTGTTGTTCATGTTGTGTATATACATACATGTGTACATTATCACTGTACAAATTGCTAAAAATGTATATATTGCATAATCATTTCAATATAAAAGCACTTTGTGAATTCACTAAAATATATGTACGTACATATATGTGCAGTGAATCTTTTGATTTTAAAAATATTTTCACATTTATATGAAAGTTATTTCCTGTAATTATCATGAAATATACTGTAAGTTTTGCATAAATGAGGTTTTAAGTACATTTTCTCTTTTTAGTATTTTAAACATTTTCTTTCTTACACTAAATTATAACTTATTTTTCGTATATAAAAACATTAAATACACATTATAATGAATCTTGTTCAAATAAGCACATACATACATATTTTTAACAATCATGACAGACACAAATATGCAATACATTTTAGTTTTACCTTTTATCTTTAATATTGTGGTTATCAGTTTTTTCGAATCCATTTAAATAATGCATAATGAGGTTTTAAATTGATTCCTATTAGAAAAGATATTTTTAGTAATAATTTTCTAAATAATTTCTCAAATCATAAAAGCAAAATCCAATTGTTATTTTATTTTCAAACTAAATAAAAAAGCACTTTTAAATATCTTTCAAAATTATCTACGGTTTTTTTTTTTTGTCTCACTCAAAATACATTTAACTCATACACAAAATTATGTCAACAAAAATAATTTTTTGCAATGATATTTTCTAATTTAACTTTTCAAAAAGATTTTATTGTCATTCTTCATTAATTTATACCCATCACACTTATATATCTACTCGATTTTTTTTTCCGTATCTACAATTATACTGTACAGAAAGGATATTTAAAGACACAAACAAAAAAAAAAGCAAAGCTAAGTAAAAACAATCCATATCGACCCATTTAGCTAAAAGCAAACATTTGCTTGATAAAAGCAAAATTCAAAATTTCATAAAATACCAAAAGCATGCATGGTAAAACTAATTTGATTATGAGACATTTCTATGTGTAGCAACTTCATGAGCACGACAATGTAACAACAAAAAATCCCCTCCACTCACATTTATAATTTTTGAACTTTTAAAAAAAAAATTATTTTGTTCTTTTTTACGACAAAAACCCTTCTAAGCAACTTTTTTTTATTATTGTAGACAAAAAAAAAAACAACAACAAAAATAATAAATGCTTTTATCATTAGGAATAAAATTTCCTTGAAGCAAAACGTTAAGAGGGATATTTATATGCATTCTTTTACCTTTTACCTAAGGCAGAAAAACTTCGTTATGCGATAAATTAAATCAAAATCCTTCTCTTTTTCACAGTTTTCTAAAGTTTAAAAAACGTTTTGAATTTTTCCAATTTTTTAAATAAATTTAATAAAAAAAGCATCAGAATTTTATTATAGGCTTTAAAATACAAGAGCAAGTCATGTATTTCTTATCAAAAACCAAAAGATTGAATTCACAAAAAAATCCACAAAAAAGAACTCAGTAAAAAATATGTTTTGTTGTTCGTTTTCTTTTTTTAACAAAATTTCAAAGCTCAATAGAAATTGAAATTGGTCTTGGAAAAAATTCTTCTTTTTTTTTGTGTCAAAAACACACTTGAATTTTCACGAATTTTGCAAATTACAACAAAAACAAAATTAACTTAGATTTTCACCACAAAACATAAACAAACACAATTTCTTTTTTTTTAAACCTAAATTCGTTATCATTCGTCATTCAAAAATAAACAATAACATATTACTTATTAACGTGAGGTTCATCAAGAATCTTTTCTATTTTTAAACATCAAAAAAAAAAACAGTCATAAAAGAAAACATGAAACTTTTAATCATACTTTTTCATTTAAAATTGAAATGAAAATGAAATTTTTTTTTGCTATTTTGAAAATTTTTTGCAATTTTTTAGAATCTATGAAACATGAAAACAAGATAAATTAAAGATTTTTGTTTTACTTTTACAATTTATTTAACTTGAAATTTAAAAATAAAAAAAAGTAAAAAGAAAATAATTAATTTTTTTTTGTGCTTTTATTTTTAAATTCATTTTCAATAACATTTGAATGAAGATACAAAATTGTATCTTTTTTTTAAAGATCTACCCATATTAGAATAACTTTTGTGATTTTAATCTAATATGTTGAAGCAATATCAATCATGATCCCTTTTCTTTGTACAAGAAAAAAATTTTCATTTCTGTATTATTTTTATGATGAAAATTTCATAATAATCATATTCGAAATTATTATCATTATTTTTACAAAAAATTCTATTAAATTAATGGGAATCTGTGTAGAAGATTAGATATTAAGAACTTTTCCTTTTTCCTTTTTTTTTTTCAAAAAGTGTATTATTTTTTATTACCATTTTAACGTGACTTGAATTTTCTTTTTTAAAATAGTGCTTGTGAACGTTTACAGCACACGCCTTATACATAAACCTAGTTTGTATTTTTTTTTCTACTTTTTACTTTTATCTACTTTTATTTATTTATTTATTTTTTTTCTTGCTAAAATGTTTGCCAATTGTCTCGATGTAATTGATGTTTCAACAAAATCAGGAGAAAACTAAAAACATGATTATTTGCGTTAAAATAAAGGAAAAACAAGCAACAAATTGTAATTGAAAGGACAACTGCAGTAAGACTACGGAATGGATTAAGATTATCTATGAAGGATATATAGTTAATACGTACATATACATATACATATGCATGTATTTTTAAAAAAGTATTTCCGATATCATTGGCAAAAGCTTACTTTGAATATTTCTGACAAAAACTTTGCTTGTAGTTCTCCGTGATTTTTTATAGGAGTCAAAACATTTTTTTTTTTCGAAACTAGTAGAAAAACAATTTTTTTAATAAAACAAGAGCAAATTGTTACGAAATTTAGAAGAAAATATTTTCGAAATTGTTTTCGAATTCGAAAAGTTTAGAAAAAACTTTTACTTGAGTTATTCACATTAGCTTACCACAAAAGTTCATACAAAAGCTTTCAAAAAACTTTTGCTAATTTATATATTTCTTAGTTCAGAAAATCGAATTTCAACATTGAATTTTGTCAATTTTTTATTATTTTTTGATAGCCTGAATAAAGGTTAAAAATTCACACATATTGTGTTATTGTCATCCTGTAATAGCGCTATCCATCCTAACTTATATTTCTGTTCAGGTTTAATAGTTTTCTGACAATTTGTTGACTGAAGGCTAAAATGAATTCTTCGGCTTGTAAATTTTCAGGAGTTCCTTCTTGGATATAGATACATTTTTTATTTCCAATTCTTCAATGATACTTTTTGTGTGGTTTCTATAGGCAGACCACAGAAATCTGAATTATCTAAACTAAAAATTACTTAAATTTATTCAAGTAATTGAATTTATTTTCAATTTTTATTATTTTATATTCAAATTTGTACATACTTTACGTACATATGTATATGTACACATTATGTAAATTATTTCTCACTCGAATATAAAAGACAAGCACACGAATTCACAAATTTGTTTTGTTCCATTTCATTCGAAAAAAAAAACACAAAAACTCATGAATAGAAATTACATATGTACCATATATAATTTAGAAAAAGTTTATATTCCTATCTTTTATTTTTTTTATAAATATAAAATATGTACCAGTATAAACTTGTGGAAGATAAGTAGATGATCCTTTTTATCACTGTTTTCCGTTTAAAATGAAAAATATCCTTTTTACCTTTAAACAAAGTTGATAATGTATTCTATTGTGTACACATTCGAAATTTATATTTTATAATTTGATGGAAATACATATAAACATTAGATGGAAATTTAAACTCGATTATTTGTAAAATGAAACCTTTATAGAAAATATTTACAATCCATTTAACTGTGAGGTATGTTAAATGTTAACAATTAGAATAACGCAATTATTATAAAAGGATGAAATGAAATTAAATGAAATGTGGAGGTGAAAATTTTATTTGAAAATTACGATTTTTAATGCCGAAAAAAAGTTTTATTTCTGAGTTTTTAATTGAAACACTATAAATACAAATTTTTAATAAAAAAATTGCATCAATTTGTACGAAACTCTTTTGTACCAGTGATTGTTAATACAAATTCTTCCTAGATAAAATAAATTATTGATTTCCTTTTCCATCCAATGTTGAAATTTTTCGAATTTTTCTTTTGACATTTTTTTTTTTCTTCAAATAAAACCACAAAACGTACGTACACTATCCTTCTATATTATTGTATTATTTCTTTTAGCATGTACATTTCACTTTCAAAGAGATAACAATTTGAAAGGATATCATTAAAAATTTTGTAAAATAATTTTTTCAAGTTCAAATGCTAATATCTTCTGTGCTTTTCAGTTTAAACTTCAATAAAAAAAGGTGGCTATACAAAAGTACTCAAAAAATAATAATAAAGAGTTAAGGGACTATCTTAAAGGGATCATATTTGAATTAGAAATTTAAGTAACCATGCAAAAAATGTAAAATATGTATGTTCGATAAGTGAAAGCAAAAGAAATTGATTCAACAGACTAATCGATAAAAAGTGTGCAAACAAAATTTTAATTTCGATATCTTTTTTTTTTTTAACTCTTATTGTGTTTTTTTTTTAAGTAGAAACAGTTGAGATAAAATAAATACAGAAAATTCATTAACAAATCATCAAAAACTAAATTGATCAATTTTTTAAATTCTCTGTTTTATTCTATTTGACAAAAAATAAAAACAAATTTTAAATTTCAATTTTACCTTTAAGCAATTCAAAATCGAAATGTAATCTAAATTCATGAATTTTACAAATTTAAAACAATAGAACAAAACCCTATCTTTACTGTCAATTTTTTGTTTTTTTTATTTTTTTTTTTTTTTTATATTCGATGTACCAAAAAAAAATGCATAAAAGAAAAATCATCAGCGATAAATGTTACAGGTACTGATTGGCGAATGAATATGTACATATCGATTGTTTTTCCATCTTTTCATTCACATTTTCTATTCATTTTGTTATGAAAAAAAGATGGTCTTTCAGATTTTAAAATTCAACAAAAAATCTAAAAAAAAGAAAAAAAAATTCAAATTAAATCAATTGGAAATTTCTATGATTGAATGCACTTTTTTTGAACTACAATTCATTCATTATTTTCTGCAAAAAAAAAAAAAAAGGAACAAAAAATTTTTTTTTCTATATTTTCGTGTATTGTTAGTATTGTAATTGTATATTTGTCTACACAAATTAATTAGAACAAGTAGTGTTTATAAATATTTTTGTTATCTTGTACAGTTTTTTTTTTTTAATTTTTCAAAAGCCATAAATACATACTAATTGTTGGACGTGTCGTGTCATTTAATTAACTAAGTTATGTTGTTTCAAAAAATTAATTTTTCAGGTAATCTCAAAAAATAAATTCCTAATATTTAAAGTATAAAATTTTTTGAAAGAAAAAAAAAATTGTCAAAACTTAAGAAAAACAATAACAGAAAAGATTTTAAAAAAATGAAATAAAATAATTTTGATGATGATGTCAAAGGGAGACCGGCAAATGGCAATGATGGAAAAGATTTTCTTGAAAAGTTTCCTTTTTAACAGTTGCATAAACATGAATCAAAAGTTTATGAAAAGTTTGTTATTTATAAAGTTTTCAATTTTCGAAAAAAAAAGAAAAATAAAAAAGTTTTAAAAAAAATACTAAGAAAATTACGTTTGTTTACATATTCAAATTAATACCAAAAATTTCATATTTCAAAATAAATTTTTCTAAATATCTAAAATACAAATTAGAAATCTATATCTATAGAACTTTTTATTTGAATAGTAAATTTACATTTTTTCTATCAAATACATCTTGATTCCATAAAAATGTTTCTTTTAGAACAAAAAAAAAAAATGAATGAGAATAAAATAAAATTCGATTATTTGAGACAAATTTAATGGGTGTTGTATAATTGAAGGAAGAACTGTAGAAAAAAAGAGAAATTGTACAAATTTATTATATGATAAGAAATTTAAAAAAAATGATAGAAGAGGTTAGGGATAACGTTGATATGGATGAATATGGTAAAAAGGTAATAATACAATCGATAAATGGCCAAAACAGGATCTGTGGGCGAAAAGAAGGAAAGCTATTTCTAAAAAGGTTTTGGCATTAGAAGAGAACGAAAGAAAACTGTCTAGGTAAAACAAATTAAGAAATTAAAAATGGCATTAAAAGAGAAAAAATTAAATTGTGATAAAAAGGCAACATAGCAAAAAAAACGTGAAAAAAAAAATAATATTCACAGAAACCGAGAAGGTTCAGATAAAGAACAGAGCAGAAAATAAATAAGGAATGAAAAAAATAATCGAAACTTTAAAGAATTCAAAATATTTATTTTTCTAAAAAATATTTCGTGAAATGTAATCTTTAAAAAATTCTTTAATTTTCTTTTTTCAAGCAATTATGCATATTTTTATATCGGAAATAATTTTTAATATAATTAAAATTATTTTTTATTTCATTTTTAATTTTTTTCGATTAAAAAAATCACAAATTACTTTATCAAATTTTCAACTTAATACTTTACAGCTTATTTTAATGGAAAAAAAAAATACATATGTATGTAAAAATAAAAAATATTATCTTATAAAATACATTAAAAAATAATTACATAAATGAAATCATATCTTAAGTCAATGACACTTTTAGATAAGAAACGTGATGACTACTGATTCTTTGTATTTTTAAATAATTTATTTTAAAAATTACATCAAATCTATTCGTTTTTTTGTTACATCTTCCATTAAAAACAAATTCTTTTTTAATTTTATTAAGTAATTCAATAAGTATTTATTAACCAATCGTAAAGATGAAGTTGTTTATGTATCTTTAAGTAGCAAAAACACCATATAAAATTTCATTTTCAATTCTTGTAAATGAAAATTCATCGAAAATTTCAAAATTATTTACATTGTAAAATTTTAAATTTGAACAATCACAAAGACAAATTTTATCATTGAATAAACATGATTTAACATCCCAACATAATTGCTCATTAAAATTTGTAATTTCAATATCTTGTACAATATTGAATTTATCATTTTTTATTATTATTTCTTTATCAATGTTATTTTTTAATTCATTTTTATATTGTTTTAAAATTTTTTTATATTCTTTAAAATCACTAAACCATCGATTTGTTCTTATATCAAAAATACAATATCCTTCATAATTAAATGCATATAAATAATTTTTATATCCAATTGTATTTGAAAAATAATATGTTTGTTTAGGTAAATTTTTCCAAAAAAATTTCTTTTCATAACGTTGTCTTGGATCAAAACAATTAAAATTCCATCCAGATAATACATAAATACAATTATTTAATGTACATAATGAATTAACATTATAATCATTGAAATTTTTTATATCTAATGAAATCCAAACATTTATTGAAGGATCAAATACTTCAAGATCACAATTATATTTATCCATTGCATAACATTTATTATTTAAAGTAATTGCAATTGAATTATTTTGATTTTTATTCATTGGTTTTATAACAGACCATGTATTTTTTGTTATTGAAAATAATTGACATGGAATATTTTCTGATATTTTATGTAAATATTTAATTGTATTATTTTCAATTATACCACCACAAATAAATATTTTATCATGATCAAATATTGTACAACCAAAATCATGACGTTCATGTACAATTGATGTTAAAAATGAAAATTTCTCTTCATCTTTATAAAATTTATAAATTCCTTGATTTGTTACTGAAAATATATTTTCTTGTTGTTGTTGTTGTTGCATTGAATAAAAATAATTATTACTTCTATTATTTATAATTGGCATTAATTCGATATCATTCGAAAAATTTCGTGATAATTTTGTATAACCTTTAACAAATTTATAAATTTTATCAATGACATTTACATTATTACTCTCTGAATTTGTATTTTTCATTGTTATTTCTTTTTTATATTTCAATTCTTCAGATATTTTATCCAATTGAATGAATGTTATTAAATCATCAAAATATCGTCTTCTTGATATTGAATCATATTCAATCCATTCCAATAAAATACATTGTACTTGTTCTTCAGAACAATAAGATGGACGTTTCGTTAATAATAAATTATGTATTTCATATAATGATAATTCGTTGAATTGTTTTAATCCACGTACTAATTCTAAATTTTGTAAAATCCATTTATAACATTCATTTTTTAATTTTTCACCAATTAAATCATTATCAAATTTTAGCAATTCCCAAACGTTATTTTCATCAATCATTTCAATTAAAAATTTCATAATTATTTTAATTAATTGTTTAAGTTCAAACAATATGGCAATATTTAAAATTTCTTTAACACAATATTTTGTTAAATTTATTCGACCTGTATACATGTATTTTAAAATTTTTTCAAAATTATCACTTGAAATATTTTTAATTTGTAAAATTTCACATGTACTATTTTGATAATCTTTTGTTTCAAATAATTTTTCAAAATATACACTAATTGATATTAAAATAATTTTATGTACTGGAAATTTTTTTTCATCACTTGTTTGTAATATAAAATCACAAAATTTATTTTCTTTACGTAAATTATTATGATTTTTCATTATTGGTAATTTTGGATCAAAATATTTTCTTTCTGTCATTTTGCAAAACAAAATTTATTTATAATCACTGTGATTTTTTTTTCTAATTATTTTAATTTTAAATACAATTGAAAATTTATTTTTCAAAATAATTAAGACCGATTCAATTTCACTTAAAAGAAATGAACTATTTTTTATCAAAATTTTAAATTAAAATTAAATAATATTGGCAAAGTTTAATTTGATACTTGTTGTATAGATAAAAAATTCAATCGTAATAAAAATGACTCAATATTATAAAAATAACTATAAAGAAAGAAGAATTCATGGGCTTCAACGATAACTTAGAGATTGTCAGAGTAGACTGCAAATATTATTGTTATTTTTTTGGCATGAATGTTTTACATTCATATTTGTTGCTTCTTAATAATAATCTGGCTATATTATAATTTATATTAAATGCATTATCAGCACATGACTTTAATTGCTCTCTCAAAGTAAACAATAATAATCTGTTTGGACTCTGATATCTACATAAAATTAATTTAAAATATTTTGAACACCCGCAAAATAAAAATTCTTAAGAATTAATGAATGTGGGCGACGTCATTTTTCAATAAAAAAAAGTCAAAACTGGAAAGAAAAAAAAAAACAAAAAACAAAAACAAGTCTAAATTTAAATCTTCAGAATGCTTTTTTGATCATGAATTATTATTTGGTCAGGTATACATAACAGTTTTTCTTTTATGTTATCGTTCTTCCTCCAATTACACAACACCTGTACTCATTTTGTCTCAAATAATCGACATTTATTTTATTATTGTTTATTTTTTGTTTTGTTCTAAAAGAATTTATATTGTAAATATATGTGGGAGTATGTACATTATATTTGAAAAAGAAATTTAATACATATTTTCATAATTTGATATATTATTACATACTTATAATCTACCTTATAAACCCTATTCTACTCTATCATATTATCAATGCAATTTAACGATAAGGCCTCAAAATAATGCAATTTTTGTTTTATAAAAATGGGTAATTCCCCAAAAAAACAACATTTCCAAATGCTACCGTTTTAAAATTTAAGTTATTTACAATAATTTAGGAAATCAATTAAATTGAAAATCAAAATGAACTTATCTAAACTATTTTATTTCATGAAAACCAAGTTGTAAAAATTAGCAAGGATATTGTATTAATTGTGTATATACAATCAAAAATGAAATTTTATTACTAAAAGCAGAAGAAATTTCTTCAAAATATATTTAATAATTTTTATCATTTTATGAACAAGTTCTGTATCCTAATAAAAAATTGTATAAGAACTTTTGTACAAACATCGATGTCCTATAGAAATTTCGAAAAAAAATGAAGTTCAATTCAAATTTATAACGACCATTTTATAAATTCAAAGCTTCAAATTCTTCGATAAATAAAGCATAAATTTATGTATGTAGATACAAATGTTCAAGAAAAATTATAAAACAACGAAAGAATAAAAAGTTGGAAAATGGTTCAAATAAGCTTTAGGACACTAAAATCAGGATATTCTTCCTTAAAATATATCCTTTTAAATTCAAACAATATAAAATCATAGATTCCAACCATTTTAAAAATAAAATTTATTTTCAGCCATTTTTCAGCGAAAAATTCGGATTAAAATCAAATATTACATACATTTTTTAACGGTTTTGTATCCTTAATCCATTCTGACTGAAATACAGTATATTATGTATATACTCTTTACTTTCAAATTTATTTTAAAATAAAATAAAAATAATAGTCAAAATTTCTTCAAATAATAAGTTAGTACTACATATATTACTGGTACTACATATTTGCATCTTCCTTGGGCTAACTGAAGGACTTTAAATTTTCGTTTAAAAAAATTTTTTTTTCTCACTATTTAGAAAAAAAATGATAACTTTAAACTCCAAACAAATAAAATTCATTGTAGTAATACCAAAATTTATACACAATAAATGTCCAAACACACAATAAATCGGTAATTAATTTGCTTAATTCTTTTACAAACAAAATGACTTAAACGAAAATAATTTTCATGTTAAACTTTAAACTAATAAATTTTCATCTTCATGAAAGATCAACAATTGTCTAATTAATATCAAGGGAAATATACCTATAATACCTCAAATAATACAAAAAAAAAATTACCAATTACTTGAAAATTCACGCAAAGTCAGCAAGGAAAAAGTATAATTTCTTCCCTCCTATACAATTTCACCCTTCTGAAATTCAAACACTTCCTTTTTTTTTCTAATAAACAAATTGTTAGTTTAGTTGCATTGGTCGTTACATTTTCAATTACCTATACTAAAAATATAAAAAAAATAAAAATAAAAAAAAACGATTCACAAGACGGTTTGCCGGTTGATAAAATAATTGAAAAGATCTACTGCCTATGCACGTGCTGCAAAATGATACAAATTTAATTGTAAAACGACACTTTTTTTTCTGTAATTTTTGTATGAGCGGTTTGTAAAATTTCTCATTGATAAAAAGGTAATTTAGATAATCCTAAACAAATAACAAATAAGGGATCATAGACTTTTATATCAAATTGTTTTTTTTATACATATGTATATGTATGCACAATGTACACGCATAAAAACAGGATATACACTGACATGCGTGTTACAGTTCCCGCGAAAATCACGCGGAATTTCATTTGAAATAAAACTTTCTTTTTTTTTACTTAGGTATTTCTCCTTATTCATTTTCTGCCATTTGTGTATAATTCGATGCGATTGTCGGTTAAAAATACATTTTGGATTTATATTCAATGTCAGTTGATTAGAAGTGTTACTTTGAGAAGGATTAACAATAGAAAAAATAGCAATATAGAAAATATAAAATTAAATTGTCCTTTTTTTTTTTTGTGGTTTTGTCAATGCAATAGTGTAATTTCAGTTAAAATGAAATATTTTAAAGGATATCGAAATTATATTGTGTTGATTATCATTACTTTTGGATTATTTGAAATGCATATTGAGGCCATAGATATTAATCGTAAGTTTAAAATAAATACGTTTAAATTGAATTTTATATATTTTTTAAAAAGAAAAATTAATTTAAGTGAAAATTTTTACTTTTTTATCGAATTCATGAGATAACAATAAAGGACTATCATGCTTTTAAATATTGAAATAAGAATTTTTTAAGAAAAACATATTTGTATCTTTAGATTTTATTTTTATAAATTTTCCTTTTTCTTTTTTACATTTAAAATTAACCAGGACTATATTTTTTTTTTTTAACCTTCAAAACTTATGACAAAATTAATTTTATTTTTATTTTTAAATATAAAACAGAACACCCTAATCATCAAGAGCGTATAAAATTATTTATTATTGTCCCTTAAAGAAATACTTTGTAAAAAAAAAAATAACAAAAACAACAACACAAAAATCAACTTAAGAAATAATATTTTCTTAATCTTGAGAAAAAAAAATCAAATTTTCAAACAGAATGTTGCCTCTTTTCCCTTTTATAAGTATATATAGATACAATTACAGCATTTATAGCTCTAATTATCCGATAAATTTACTTAAAAATGACATATTTATTTCCTTAATAACCATTTTATAAGGATGCTAAGCTTCTGGTTTTATTTAAAATTACTACCCGCAAGTTTAAGTTAATTTTTTTTTATATAGTATTTTATATAAACATAATCAGCATCTAACGAAAAAGAAGTCAGAAAAAAAAATTTTAATAATAAAGAAAAGTAAATTTTTTTTATCATTGTATTACTTACTTAATGCAAAAACAAAATATGTAAAAAAGTAAAAAAAATGTTGGTATAGAGATGAAATTGAAAACTGTATGACTATTGCGTCAAGAATTCTTCTATTTTGGTTAATCTCTTAATGGATTCTTATATTATTAATGGATGTGCTTCGTTAGCATAATGATAATAATTTTGACTTTAAAATTTGCAAAGAAGAAAGTAAAAAAAACTTTGTTTGTTTGTTTTACTTGTTTTTAAGGAATTAATTTGTTTGAAAAACAAATAAGGAAACAAATTTGAGAAAAAAAAAAAAATGGAAATTACTTAAATAACATGCAAAAATTTTAAAATAAAAAAAAAAATAAGAAACAGGTAAAACATATAATTTAAAAATATACCTATAACGGAATAATTTGTAATTAAATTTGTCAGAATTAAATTTTTGTTTATGTTTTTTTTTTTTTTTTTTTATAAAAAAGAATGATTTTGTAATTGGGAATTTCTGTTTTTCAATAGAAAATTGTACAGATCGTACACATAGTCTCTTTATAAGTATAAAATTAAATTAACGATTTATTATACACAAATTTCTCTGTTTTGATTTATTTTATTTAACCTTTGCCCTCTATTTATTTGTTGAAAAATAGTTAAATTTATTTTGTAATCAAATTTAGTAAAATTTTTGCTTTACATCAAAAATATTCTTTCTAAAAATGACAATGATTTTGGAGATCTTGTATTTTACAAAAATTTCAATATCACGATTCTAGAATACTGAAAAAAAAAAAATAATAAAATCATTCATGATTTCGATCTATCTAATAATTCAGCCCTTAACAGGTCATAATTCTTAATTCTGCTTTTTGAATTTGTTTTTTTTTTTTTTAATTTTAGTGGCATAGGTTCTTTGTTTGTCATATTCAAAATGAGTTTTAGCACAGATTGTTTCGAAAAAATTAAAATATTTATCATCGTTTCCTATAATGTTTTTTGACATAAGACAAAATTCAAATTGTACAAAAAATCAAATTAGACAAGGCTTTCAAAGCATATTTTTTCAACGAATGTCCAATTGTGAACAGTGTCGAATAAAAAAACCCCACGAAAAAAAAAAAAAAACCATTTTCGAAAGTATACAATTTTCTAAAAAAAAAAAAAAAAAACAAAACAGTTTCTATGTTTTAAATAAATTTTATGCAATAAGTAATTTGTCTTCTTTTCAAAAAAAAATACCCTTTTTTTTCGTCACCACAAATAAAATAAAACACCTCAAAATTTATCACTTTCTTCCTTTATTCAATATGCAGTTTTGAAAATTTTTTTCATAGTCAAAACATTACAAAAACACCACAAAATTTGTAGTTTATTATCAGCAAAAAAAAAAAATAAAATTATTATGTGTAAAATTAAATAAACTATATAGCCTACACATTATTTTATAAATCATAAATTTAACTCCTTTTATATCCTTTTTTTATATAAATATATATTCATGGAAAACTTGCATATGTTATAAGTAAAACCTATTAAAGTCTGTAATAGATTTAAAATTGTTTTCCCCTTTTATGTTACAAATTTTGAATAATTTCAAATTTTTTTGTTGTTTTTATCGAAGGAATCATTCGCCTTATAATAGTTTTTCCTAGAAATAACTTTAAATATATTGGTAAGTGTAGGATACATACGACACACGTTACGTTTTTTTTCTCTTATTCTTTCAATTTTTCATTTTGAGTTTAGTAGAATGCATTAAAGCACGCAATGTCTGTGAACTAAAACAGAATGTTTTAAATATTTTCTTTTGCTATTTGAAAATTAACTCTTTATCTACTTTAACACCCTTCCGTAGAATAAAAAACGTTTTTTTGTAATGATGTACAGGTATGTTTTATTTTAGTCGTATGCCAAATTACAGATTACAAAAATAGTAAAGAAAACAGTTTTTTTTTTTTTTGTTGATAAAATTGATTTATTAATCGTAATAAATATGTAAAAATATATCACGTGGCAATAGGAAAATGCTTATTCCTATATCTTTCTATTTTTAGTTTTTCTTATATTTTGAAGTAATTCTTTTTTTTTTTTGTCTCAAAGGAAATTGAATAATTATCATTATAAATTCTACATACAATTTTGAAACCACAAATATGTAAGTCGTTTCATATATTTTTGAGTTTTAAATTAAAATTGTGATTTATTTTACACATATCCTGTCTACCATGGTGGTTTTTATATTTTGTTCAGTATCAAAGGAAACGTCTTCCTAAATTAATCACAAATTTTTTCAATGTACCTATTCAATGTTACGCTTAAAACGTTGTTAGACTTGTTAGATTGAAATTCAAGATTTTTAGAACTTTGAATACTAAAATAAGTCTAATTTTTATTAATTTTCAAGTTTATTGTCTAGGATAACTTTTACAAGCCAACTTTAGTTTTTATATATTTTTTTTTCTATTCCTTTAACGTCTTAGAACAGGTCATATACATATTTTCCTCTATGCGAAACATCCCTAAGTTTTCCCATTTAACCTTCTCAGTCCCCGAATAGCATATATCCTATTTACTTTTAACGTGAATAAACCCATATAAATTGGTTTTATTAAAATCTCGTTCTTGAAACTCATAAGCTTAACACTTCTTAATTTTCAAGAACTTTATCAAGTCACCGTTTCCTTTTTACTTGACCTAATAACTCTTTTATTCTTTCGAAGTATTCCAACTACTTCAGTTTCTTTAATAACCATTTCCAACCGAAAAAAAATCTACTTATTTTCCCAATATTCTTCACTCAAATATTTTTAATGCGTTTTTAAAGCGTTATTACTTTCATTTTATACACATTTTAAGTTTTATAGAAATTTCAAAAGTGAAAAAAAAAAAAATGTAATTTAAATTGCTTTATTTCAGTTGAAAATTACTTTTTCGCTCTTTTTTGTTTTACATTCGAAGTATTGTAATTTACTTATTATTATTTTAACGTATATAAGAATCTAAATGTCACGTTACTTTATTCCTTTTTTTTATAACTCTCTAAGGACAATTAAATTAGAGAAAGCTTTTTTTGTGTACGAAAAAAAAATTTAAAAAATATAAAATAAATCTTAAAAAAAAAAAACGTAAACGTTATAATCTGGAAAAAATTGTTTTAGAATTCTTATAAAAACATTTACAAAAAAAAAAAAAAAAATTTGAAGAAAAATTAATAAAATAAGGGCAACAAAAATAAAAAAAAGGTAAATGGCCAAATATAAAATCAAAAAAAAACAAAAGAAAAAACAAACATCAACGAAATTACAGCATATTATTCTATTCAAATACAGAACTGTCTGATTATGATGATGATTGTGTCTATTTAAGAACTAAAAATAACAAAGGATAACATTTGCAATAATGAATTACATATAGATACCGTTTTTTCTTTTTAGAGTTATACATTTTGCTCCTTTCTTTTTTGCTTTTCTTATTTTCATTTTTTTATTTATCAATTTAATTTTTCCAAAAGATTTATTTACTTAACAAGCATTTTTTATTGCAAAAATATAAAAAAAAATTTATTTGTAATTTTTCTTTTTCCAAGCTGATCCTAAATTTAGTGGACCAATTGTAAATGTAACTGTACCAGTTGGTCGAGATGCAGTTCTAACATGCAAAGTTCACGATTTAATCTCTTATAAAGTAAGTACTTTACACATACGTACATTGTACATACATATTTACATCAAAATTGTTCCAAAAAATAAGTTTTTTCACGAATTTTTGTTAATAAGCTTTTTCTTATTCATTATCCTTATAAATATCTCCTTGAATATTTTATATAATATTTTTATAGTTTAAATTTAAATTGCCAAGAATTTATTGTACCCAAAGTAAAAAGTTACTAAAAATTTAAAACTACTATATTGTATTTACAATAATTTTAAAATAATTTTATAGGAAAATAATTTTTGTCTGAATTTTTATTATTGTCGTGATTTTATAAACAAAACACCATTAATTATCAGTTGCGTTTTACATAAATTTAATTTTATAGAATATTTTCATGCCTTTAAAGGGTTTTACTTTCTGTATTATGTATCTAAATAGGCAGTTCTAGTACAAAAATTCCTTATATATGTACTTAAATACTTATTTTTCATTTATAATTTAAAGAAATAAATAAATTCTAGGTTGCATGGTTACGTGTTGACACTCAAACAATTCTAACAATTCAAAATCATGTTATCACGAAAAATCATCGAATCGGTATTAGTCATACTGAACATAAAATATGGCAGTTAAGAATTCGAGATGTTAAAGAATCAGATCGTGGTTGGTATATGTGCCAAATAAATACAGATCCAATGAAAAGTCAAGTTGGTTATTTAGAAGTCGTTGGTAATTGTTACAATTAAACTTTATAAAAAAAATAATAATATTTAGAAATCCTTTAATTTATTTTTTTGTCTTCTTTTCAATTCTACAGTTCCTCCAGATATTCTTGATTATCAAACAAGTCATGATATAATTGTTGAAGAAGGACAAAATACAACATTAACTTGTACAGCATCTGGTTTACCACCACCCACAATTACATGGAGACGTGAAAAAGAGAAAACAATTCAAATTGCTGATGGTAAAGAAACATATAATGTTGAAGGACAAAATCTTACATTATATTTTATAAATCGTCGTCATATGGGCGCATATTTATGTATCGCTTCAAATGGTGTACCACCATCAGTTAGTAAAAGAGTTCTACTAATCGTTAATTGTAAATCTTTTTTTTTTTCATATTTACAAAATTTATTTAAACTAAATATTGTTTTTGTTCAATACATTTTGTACTAATTATTTATTTCCTTTTTTCTCAATTTATGTACATACATATATAGTTGCTCCAACAATTTATACAATTTATGAAAATATCTATGTAACAATTGGACAAAAAATTGTTCTTGAATGTACAACAGAATCACATCCGACTTCAGTTAATTATTGGCTACGTGATAAAGAATATATTCAAGGTGGTACATATGAAACAATAACAGCAGAAAATATTTTTAAAATTGTTATGCGTTTAACGATACGTCCAATTAAAATGAAAGATTTTGGAGAATATAAATGTGTTGCAAGAAATGCATTTGGTGAAACATATAAATCAATTTTTGTCAATCATGGTAAAATTTGAAAATATATTTTTATTTTTTTTTTGAATTTTAAACAAAATTTGATTTTTGAATGTTTTTTTTTACTCGAAATTTTTCAATTTTTTTTTTTTTTTTTGTCTCCATATGTAAATTTTTTAGATAAAAATAACAAAGAAAAAATGAAAGCCTCACAGCAAACTAGCGATTCAGAAAATTTATTATTAACTCACAATGGTGAGTAGAATTTAAAAACAAAATTAAAAACACTGTGGAACAAATTTTGAACTTTTGTCGACAAGACTGATAAACACTACTTATTTTCAATATTCCTTGGTCGCTGCTATTCAAAAAAGTAAACATGAAAGTTTCGAAACAGATCTGATTTTTATTTAATTTGATTTAGAAATTTTACATATTTACTGAGAGCTACTTCTAATAACTTAATAGTGTTTTAATATTTTATTGAATAATAAAACTATTAAGAAAAAGACCTGAAATTTAAAGAATTATGATGGTAACGCAGATGACATGGACATATTTCAATGTCTTTGAAAACTGCGAACTGTAAAATAATTTGTTTTATTTTTGCAGGTACATATTAATAGAGTACATATATAGTTGGATGATTAAAATAACACTTGAGAAATTTTTGGCGGGCCGCCTGATAAGAAAGTTATTAAAGGTAAAAAATTTTAAATCAAATTAAATAAAAATCAGTTTCGAAACTTTCATGTTTACATTTTTGAATAACAACGACCAAGGAACATTGAAAATATGTAGTGTTTATCATTGTTATCTGACCTATGTTCCCTAGTGTAAACTTTTTTTTTTTTTTTTTTTTCATTTCTAAATACATAATTTCTTTTATAATTTCCATTTTACAGAGTTGTCCTTGGAATCATCATCTTCATCAAAAAATATAAAATTTATAACATCACAAAATCTCTATACAATATTTATCATAATTAAAATAATAATTCTTTGTTATTTTTTATGATTTTATAGAAATTTAAAATGTAAAAATGAGATAAATTCATAAAAATTATGCTTATTATTTTATTTTATTTATTTTACTTTGTTTTTTTTTTTTAATTGAATAAATTCGAAAATTGGCAATATAAGTTTTCCATAATTACTTTTAAATTTTATAGCTTTCATTGTAATTAAACAAAATTTCGGAAGTAATATATTTTTAAGTAATTGCAAATAGTGTCATGAAAAATAACTATTATCATGGATTTAATAAATAAAATTTAAAACAAAATTTTCAAATTTTAAATAATTAAAGAAATTTTTTTATGAATACAAAACGAAATAATTCTACGACATGTGAAAAATTTAATATGTATTACGAATACACGACAAAAACGTCCGAAATTTTTTTGTTTTTTTAATAAAATTCTTGAAAGTACATGACATTGATACACAAAAGAAAAACTAATCTGATTTTCTAAATAAAAAAAGAAATTGGCACTGTTCACTTGAACACAAAAAAAAAAAAAAAAAAAAAAACGAATTTTAATTCAATTAAATATATTTCTCATTCAGTTTAACTTTTGTTGATGTACGTACATACATACATTTTCATCAATAATTCATCTCATTTTATGAAAACAAAGCAAAAATCCCATCATTTTAATTTCAAGTTATCACCTTTCTATAAATAAACAAAATAAAATAATATTTTACAACAATAAAAAACGTTGTGTTTTGACGACGATATCAGACATATTTTGTACGTTTTTTTTTTTCAACGAGGAAATCATGTGACATTTTTTTTTTTGAATTTGATTTTTTATTAAAAACATATTATAATAATGAAATAATGATAAAGTAAACGAAAAATTCAAATTAAAAATTCTGAAAAACAAAATAATATTTCTAAAAATAAAATTGAAAAAGGGGCAAAAAAAATTAAACAATTTTTTCTTTTATTTTTTAAATTTTTCTATTGGCATAAATTATTTCAATATGTTTTGTATTTTTCAAAACTCTGTATTTAAAGTAAATTATTTTTCATTATGTTGTCATTTTTGTAATTATTACACTTTAGTTTTTTTTTTTTTTAATTTGTATGATTTTTAATTTTTTTTAGCTGTCTTTTATGTCATACATTTTTTATGTTTTTTCAAGTTGTTTTCATAGTAAATTTTGTTTTTTCAAGTTAAGAAATTATTATTAATTTTTAAAAGAAATAATTCATTAATAAAATTCTTCTTAAAACAATATTCTAGACAAAAATAGCCATTAAATTGTTGCAAGACCTGAAAATAAATAATAAACTCACTAATAACTTTTATCAAAATTATATTAAAAACAAGCTATAAAGGTACTTTGAGCATCACATTTACCATCTTGATTCTTCATGAAAAAATTTTTTTTTTAATATTATAATTTTGATATAAGTTATTAATGAGTTTTTTATTTATTTTCAAATCTTGCAACAATATTATTACGTATTTACTATATTCCATTATGTTTTTCTACTTTTTAATTTTAATTTTTACGGACTTTTTCGTAGCTAAACTTTAAAAATTTGTTTAAAATTAAATACTTCTCATTCTTTTTTTCTGTTAATCTAATTCATCAAATAATTTGATTTTCCTAAGAAATTCTAATTTCTAGATTTTTGACACTTTTTTTATCTCATTAAAAATTTATATGGTTTCAATTAAATTAAAAGATGTCATTTTTTTTTGTCCTTAAATTTCTTAATTCACTGTTGTTTTTTTTTACATTTTATAAATCGAAAATTGTGTTTATATTGTTTTATTTTAAAAATTATTTTTTTTTTAATTTAAAAACAAAAAAGGACTCTTTTAGGATGGCAGTCTTTAATTAGACAATTATCCTGTTTAATCACATTTATAATTAATCGAAGTCTTGATAATCAAATTTGTACTTAATATATTTTTTACATTTTTTTATATATTTATTTTCATTTCAAATATTTATAGCTAGTTTCTCTCAAAGAAAATATTTAATCTTATAAAAAGTGACATTTACATTAAATTTTTCTTCACATTATCAACAAGAAATATTCAATAGCCTCTTTTGGATTAAAAAAGCCACATTAAAGATATAAGGATAAAGCAAAGAAAATATTGAAAATTTTTGGATCTTTTATGTTCACATCTTCTGAACTAGTTTACTTTTGATTTTTAAGCAAGCCCTCTTTGCATTTTACTTAATATTTTTATTATCTTACGAAAGATTTCCTTCCTATTTTTAATCAAATTAAGTCAACTACAACAAATAGAAACTCTACAATGAATGTTTTGTAAGAACTCAAAGATTTAAAATATTGTTAAAATAAGCTATTGCTAGTTTTTAAAAATGCTCAACATAATTTTTTTAATCTGTGTTAAAAAGCAAATACCCATTCAATCACATAATTCATTGATAGAATTCTTACTTTTTGTTTTTTTTTTTCCTTTTTTCTCTTCAACTAAATTTAAAAGTTTTCTTAAATTATTTACTATTAAAATTCATCTATTTTTTTTTTTTTTTTTTTTTGTGTTGTTTATTTTCAGTTTTTTTTTTCTTATTTATTGAGTGCATTGATGTATAATATTTCATTTATTTTTAAAATTAATTCACAAAATATAAAAGAAAACAAATTCAACAAAAAAATGTTCTTTTTTTTTTCTTTTCGTACAAAAATGTACCTAAAAATCATACATATTTGATCACAAAAAACAAAATACATTTTCGACACAATTTTTAATTTACTTAGTTATTTTTCAAATTAATTCCAGGTTTGTTTATTTAACTTTGGTAATTGTTTTGTTTTTTTTTAATTTTTTTATTTCACATGTTTTTTTCGTACTATTTTCTTAATAGTGCCATTTAATTTTGAATTTCATTATTATTATACATATTTTCTTTTCTTCATTTTTTACTTGAACCTTATTTCTAAAATACATAATAGTGAAACCAAATAGTTTTTAACTATGGATCCTGCCAGTAGAACCAAAACATCAACACTGATTTCACTAAAAAAAAAAAACAAATTGTTTTTTTTTTCCTTCGATAAAATTATTAGAACTTAAAATAGTAATAATGTAAATTAATTAAAATAATTGAATTCATTTAATTAACTAAGAAAAAAAAAAAATCAAATAGGAAAATTACGACAACAAAAGAGCAAAAGAAAAAAAAAATGATCAAAAACGAAGAAGAGGGAAAAAAATCGATTTAGTATATAAATAATCATAATAAATTAAGAGCCAACATAAATAAAAATGAAAAAAAAAAAAGAATTATTTCGGCCATAAAACATCTAAAATAGATTGTCATCAACTTGAAGATACTTTTTTCTGATGTACAACATTTTCATCAACGTTTGTATCAGAGGCCGAAGTAGTAGTACCATTTTGACATTCATGCTGCTGATGTTGTTGTTGTTTCTGCACAGCTAATGATTTCCTCTGTGAATAAATTTCATTAACTAATTTTACAACAAACGGATGTGAAAATTTTCCATCTGTTGAATCAAAAAATTCTTGATGTTTTAATACACAATCGTCACGCTTTTCATATTCGAAAGCTTGTAATACCATATCCAAACGATCTAAATCTTTAACAAATTTTGATTCTGGTGATTCACCTTCTTCATATTCCTGTCACAAAAACAAAGAAAAATCAATTAGTCTCCTATGAATAAATTTTTAATGGGAATCATTAAATCTTTTCACTAATAAATTTTCCCTAATTACTGTTTCTTATAATTGAAAAAAAATCTTCCTTTCTATTTGATCTATATACGTGTAACAAAGCCTTAGATACAGATCAAAAATATTCCTTTATTTTTTTTTTTTTTTTTTGTAAAAATGTAAAATTTCTATCATTTTTTTAAGGCCACCACGCATTAAAAGAGTGAAAAGATTTAAAGGAGGAAAAAAAAATGTAATAATATAATTACCAAAAATAATTCATATATCCTATTACCACGTGGTTCAATTAATTTACATATATCTTCCATTGCTTTCATTTCACGTAATTTTTTCTCTTCCTTCGATATACCACAAAATGGTGTTATATCACCAACTAAACTTTCAGCTAAATCATGTACAAGGGCTAATTCCATACATTTTGTTCTATCTAATCCTTCAGTACCATCCAATAGGAATGTCATCATACTCATACGATACATATGACCGGATATTGATTCACAATCTTTAACATCACGTAATACCCAGCCAGTACGTTTAACATGCTGTAAATAAAAAAATTAAAAATAATTAACAGACATTTAGTTTATTTTATATATCTTAATTTTTCTTATTATTAAATAAATACAATAAACCACAACAAACAAGAATTTATCTTATTTTTTAAAAATTCATAAGTGTAAATGCTTTAGAAAAAAAAAAAATAAATAAAAATTCAAATTATATACAATATATAAATATACTAATATGTACGTACATACATGTATGTATGTAAACAAATCTAAATTACACCAGATATCAACGTCGTCGTCGTCATTAAAATGTATTTTAAATTTAAATGCCACGTGACATGACGTAAAAAAAAAATGTTGTAACATAATTAGATTTTTATTTTAATCAAGTTGAGATGTGTATGTCGTATATTATACATATATTATAAACAAGATAAGAAAAAAAAACATACATACTTAATTACTTTGTAAAACTTAAAAAATAATAATAATAATAATTTAAGTATTGTCTAATAAGTTCAAGGATAATTTTGTTTTGAAATTTTAATGTATTTTTGATAATAGATACTAAATAAAAATTATATTTGAAATAAATAGTGCATAAAATAAATCAAGTACACTTACTTGTTTATTGTATTTTTTTTTTAAATTAATTTAAATAACAAATTAAAATTTTAATTAGTTAAAAAATAATTTTCATTGGATTTTAAAAAAGACGAATGCAATTTTTTGAATTCATCAACGCTTTTTTTTAGAATACCTACCCCTAAATTTTTCTTTCATTTTCTATTCTTTTTTTTTTTTGAAAATGAAAATAATACACTTTTTTTATTTGTAGCCTTGAAAAAAAATAACTCTAGCTAATTTTCTAAAATCTTATTTTTAATGGAAAAATTAAAAAATGAAAATTATGATTTTTTTAAAACAAAACAGTTTTCCTAGAAAATAGTCAACAAAGGATCTGTAAAATCACAATCTGTTGACAAACACTGCAATAAAGGGACTTTTTAAGAGAATATTTTTATTAAAGAATTTCTAATACTGAGTACCTTTAAAATGAGAGAAAAGATACCTTACAAAAAGAACAGATAATGTCCTGAAAAAAGAATACAAAATAATGAATTGAAAAAATATCAATTTTTTTTTTCAATTTAGTTGAAAATATCGAGTTTACAAAAAAATATTTTTTTTTTCTCTCAATATCCTTAACTTGTAGTTATATTCTTAAAACTCTCCTAGAAAAAAAAATTTGTTTGCCTAACAACAATTTTACATGGTCGATTCTTAAATTTTTTTCATATTAAAAATAATTGGCAACAGTTCATAGCACGTGCTATAATTACGAATTACGAAAAATTTTCAACTTTATAAATGATTTCTTTTCTACTTTTCTTAAATAACAAACATTTGAGGTTTTAGAAGAAAAAAAAATATATATTATTATTTGTTATCTAACAGAGATTTGCTTCTAACAGATTATATTTTATTTAAAAAAAAAAAAATTGTCTTATTAGTTAGCTGGTCTATTGTATAAAAATAAATATTCTACGCGATACGATATACTTGATGTGATAAATTGTTACTTTTTTGTTATAAAATATATGAAAAAACCACAAAATAATAAAATTGAAAAAATTATCCAACAAAATTGCAAATTTTTCTTTTTTCCTATTTAAAATTATTTTTTAATTTCATAAATGAACATTTTTATTAATTTACAAATCGAGTAACTGGATACACAGAAAAAAAAAGTCATTGTAATACTTATGTGCCAATTAAAAAAATAAATATACTTAATTTATTTTTAAAAAAATACACATGTCAGTTAAACCACAAAAGTATATTGATATTTACCATTATTTTTTCTTCTAATTCTAATATAATGAACAAGCTAACGAAAAAAAAATACATAAAACGATAAAAAAAATAGTTATAATATTTTTATTTGATAGAGGGTCAAATGAAAAAAAGATTTATGTTTCATAAAATCCATGAGCATATTCTTATTTTTTCACTGTTTTTTTTTTTTCAAATATTAAAACACATCAAAACTTCAACACAGTGTGGTGTGTCCAGTAGCCAATCATGACCACCTAAAATCTACTTAGCTTCGAATGAATATTAATTTATTTTAATTTTAAAGTACAGTATAGAAAAACTACTTGTACTTTTTATTATAAACTACATGAAAAAGTCAATTCGACCTCTGTCATACAAAAGCCATCGTTGTCTATCGATTAACTTCGTGGTTTGCATTCCACATAAAACTATGGATAATGTGAAGAAATTCAAATTTATTATATAAACGGGAACAAAGAATTTTTATGCCATAAATTTCAGTCTTTTTCATACAAAACATCTTTAAAAAATGAGTAATCAAAAGCCTTCATCGTTATATTATGCTTTAGTATTTTTTGAAACATCCCTTGAAGAAGTTTCCCTACTCTTTATTATATTAATTTATTACTTATTCATGACAGGATTTTATATTTTATTTAGTTACTGTAATATTCAATTTTTAATATCCTTGACCTTGACACGTGAACAAAAAAAAATTTATGATATGACGTAAAACAAACATTCTTATCCACACTTATTGTTAAATTAAAAGGAAAAAAAGAACGTTATTAGAAGAAAAACAAAATTGGAAAATCGAACTTAATCTAACAAGGATACTCAAGACACTTATAACGACCAAGAAAATACATATTTAAAAAGAAAAAAAGGAGTAAAAAATGGAAAACTTATGTATTTATTTTTTGTCCTGTAGCATGAATGCATTTATTCAATTCAATTCCAAAAGAATTAAGAATTTACAATTAAGTCAACTTAAACATTGTTTTTTTTTGTTTTGTTGTTGTTAAGATAATGTAAATACATTTTTTGTACACAGTCACATACACTCGTAAAGTGATATTATATTGAAAATTGTATCTTTAACGGAAAGATTTCAATTACCTATAAATTATTTTTATTTTATTTTCTCTCTAGACATCTGTTGACAATATGTCACACAATGTATAAGATAATTATTTTGATGATGATGATTTCGTAATATAAAAAGTTATAATGGAAAAAAATATCCAATTTAAATTATTTTCAGTTATTTGAACATCTTCACACACTTGTAACATCTGTTTGCTTTTTTTTTTAGAAGGCTTTAGATACATATTATATTAAATATATGTATATTATTTTTATTAAATTATCTACGTATCTATATGTCTATTGATTAAAGTTATTAATTTTCAATAAATTTTAAATTAAGCTACAATGTGTATATGAAAATTCATTTGACTTAATTCTTGAAAATCCTCTTAGATTTTCATTTGACCTGTAAAGATACTTATTATTTATCTAGAAAAACAAAAAATTAACTATGAAAAATTGCATAATTCCTAATAAAGATAAATTATGACTGAAATTCTAAAATTATAAATACAATTTTTATTTTTCGACTGTCTCTCAAAATATCTTAATGATAAAAAGAAATCAATTTAAAAATTATAATAAAATTACATAAACTGAAGAAATACTTTTACACTAAAAAATTAAATTTTATTGATGTAAATTATGTATATAATATGAATGATTTTTTATTTTTTAAATTCAATTTACCTAAACGTATGTCGTGACGTAAATTATGGATAGAAATTTTTATTAGTTTCAATTAATAAATTCACTTTAATACAATTATTACTGGTAATAAAGTTTTAATTGAAATAATTTATATGGTAAAAAAAATTAGCCTGTTATTTTCAGGTTTTTATTCAATTAGTACAAAAATTTACATAAAAATTATTTAATAATATCCGTAATGGCGTAATACGTATGTATTTTAAAATTTGTAAGAAATTTTAGTCACAATCAGGTGAGATAGATAGAAATTTGAAAGGAATATATCTCTTCTAATATTAGATTTTTCTGTAATACATCCTGGTATCTATTTAGATTAAAATCTTTTAAAAAAGCTATTGTCTAACTATAGCTGTAATATAAAAATTACAATGCTTACCAATCTATAATAAATCTTTAAAAAATTCATTTTCAATACTTCGTTAAAAATTGAACGTTAGACATCTGAACTTTTTAAATTAGCTTAGCACACAAAATGCCGAAGAAAAAAAAAACGAATAAGATAAGATTTTTAGAGTACATATGTACATACAAAGTAAGTACCTACTCTACAATTTTCACAGATTAAACATTATCTTCAAGAAAATCTGTATATTATGTACTTGTACTATCTATCATACATAATTTTTCAATTACCTCTAAATGCGATTTCTAAGTAAAAAGAAATGTAAAGTGGCATATATACATATAGGTGTTCAGCATGTCTTATCTTCTAAGTGCAAAATGAATTATGAACTTTTGTCAGTAATCACTTTTTTATAATTTAAATATTTTGAATACAAAAAAAAAAGTTCAAAATACGATCAAAAAAAAGGATTTTCAATACAGTAATTAAGTCGAACACCCTTTAAATATTCTTGGCACTTGAAACAAAAAGCAAATAGTTAATCAAGCTATTAATCATATTTTAAAAAAAAAATAAGATTATCATTTCATTATCCTGCAATCAATTTTAAATTATTAACAAATAAAAAAAAAAAACAATTAAAATTTAATACTTTTTCATATTTTTTGAGTGATGAAAGACTGATAAAAATTCATTTCAAAAAGTTTAATTATATTTTTTTACGTAGAAATTGATAAAACAAAAAAAATAATGACTGATAAGGAGTAAATTACATTCATTAATTTCGAACCTACATGACCAAAAATGAAACTAATTTTAAGTTTTATATCGATCTGTATCTTGATTGATTCGATCGTTAAAAAGAAAAAGTAAAAATAAAATAAGCATACACACAAAAATTCTAAAAATGATTCATTAATAATCTACCATTGTTCTTTAATATTTTATATTTATATTTCTTAAAAACAAATGTACATACATACATATGTATAATTTGTTTTCATAGCAACGAATTAGTTCCTTGATTTTCATTTCTTACCATTTTTACAGTCCTTGAATTTGTTTATATGGCGTGTGAATATATGTACTTGCTTAGTAATTTTCTTACTCGAACGGAACAGAAAGCATTGTTCTTTTTTTTTTTTTTAATGCATAATCTTTTTAAAATCGATTAAAAAATTAGGTCATCAGAAATGACAAAGTTAAAGCAGTATCTTAATTAATGCAAACAAAAATAAAAATTTGTTTCCTTTGTATCATAAAATTACGTCATATTTGTTAATTAAACTTTGAATTCAGCAATATTTTACATAAATTTCATTGTTTTATTCTTAAGTATTCGCATAATGAATATTTCATTTTTTTTATTGATTTATTTATTTACTTTTTTAAAAATATTTAATGCATAATATGACCTCTCTTGTAACTAAAAGATTTCTTTTTAATTACAATTCAGCAATAAGTAGTTTCTTTTTTTTTCCCAAAAAACACAAGAAAATAATGTGCTTGTTTGTCTTTAATTTCTAAAATTTTTAAAGTAGAATATAATAGCGTAAACACAAATAAAGCGATTTATATTGGAGACTGTCAAAATTTTTCGCCAACGGATAATCTAATCAATCAATAGATTTAATTTCTAATTTTATCGCCATTGGCATACTTTGACAATTGGTATTTCTTGGAATTTAAAGTAAACTCTATTTTTACAACTGCTTCACAATTCATTATTAAATTTTTGCACTGAATATAAACAAAACCAACAAATTACATCTACACAATTACATTAAATTAAATAAACTGACTCATATCGCGTTAATTGTGTTCAATATGAGAATCCGCTATCGCATTAACAATCGCCATCGCCATCGAAAATCGCTTTTGTTGTGTTTACGCTATAACGCAAAATCAACAAAAATGGAAAATAAAATATGAAAAATTAATTAAATTTTGTGTGTATTATTATTTTTAAAACAAACGATCGATTGATATAAAGAATAATTAATAACATGTAAATCCACAATTGGGTACAGTACCTCTATAAAAGCTGGATATTCTACTCAACTTAGCTTTACAACTTTTATAGTTTTACGTGGAATGCGAACAACAAAATTCGCCAATATGCAAAACGTTTTCATACGACAGAAATCTCACTGAAATTTAATTTTATTTAATTATATGGATTTCAAGAAATTTTTTTGTTTTGCGGTTTTACATAAATCTGTTGAATAATCTTTTAACAATGTTATAGAAACGATTTACTCATAAAATAAAAATATACCTACTAACTGAAAAACTATACTTTATTATTGACCTTGATGGGGAAAATTATTCGTTTACATTTTATTTTTCTATATTTTTCTTTCACATTGCATGTTTCTTATTTTAGAAAGTCTTTTTAAAAAAAGCAAAATAAATTGAAAAACTCGAAGTTCAAATTGAATTAAACATAAAAACAAAGTAGAAAACATAAACAAAGAAGACACACTAAATAAATAAATATGTGTGAGAGAATGTAAGCATCAATATATGTTTTCTGGGGATAAAAATTATAAATAAATTAAAATACAAAAAAAAAAGTGACAACAAAAATTAAGATAAAGAAAAAAGTGTATCTAAAACATATGTATATCTTAGGTGAAAAAAAAATCTACTGAGAAAAATCAATCATGTATTTTTTGGGGCTATTTCTTAATAGCTTCGTAATAACGATAGTAAGTTAACAACAAAATACTGATTGCATAACACCTAATAAGCAAAAAAAAAAAGTTATTACTTTGTGTCACGCTTTCACAAAAATTCAAATTTATGAACCACACGTAACGAAAATACTCAAACAAAATATGTACTTTAGTATGCTTAGAAAAAAAAAATGAAATTCATCACAAAGAGATATGTATGTACATAAAAGGTGAAACAATGACGACAACAAAATTTAGAAAAAAAGAAAAAGTATGATATCGATTACACAAGACAAAGAGTTTAAAAAAATATAAAAAAGTAAAAAAAAATTGAAAAAAATCAATAAATTCATTGACATTCACCTTAAGATTTCCAACAAGTTCAAGAAATTTGAGTATATCAGCCAAACTTGATGCAAAACAAGATTTTCCAGTTGTTGAAGATAATGATTTTGAACATGATGATCCTTCAAATCCTTTTGATGATGATGATGATGGTTCAGATGGAGATGCTGATGATTTATTATCACAACAATGATCAGTTTTGGTATTCACTACATCAGAATTATTTGTTGTAGATGATGATGATGATGAAATCACAGCTATTTCAGCACAAGATTTTTCCATTTTATTATTATTACTTGTATCTTGAGCTATATAACTTTTAATACTGTCGTCAATTGATTCTTGATTTTGTGATTTTGTACTAGACCATTCACTTTTTTTTAAATTGATCCCGCCAGTAGAGCCTATTACTGAGGAGAATGTTGCAGCAGCAGCTGTTGTTGTTATTGTTGATGTTGCTAATGATGATGATGATGATGCTGAAGATGATGACGTTTTTGTGGTTGTTATATTCTCGTTCACGTTTTGATTATGACGATAAGATTTTTGTTGAGCAGCACAATCAATAGAATCTTTGTTTTTGTTACAATGATGATGATGATGTTGATGATTAACCGATTCTCTTTCTAGTAGATAAGATTTTGTTAATTCTATAGATTGTTGATGAGATGTTGTTGTTGATGTTGATGACGAAATGAGTAATAATTTTGCAAGATCAGAGTGATCAGACAACTGAAGTTTCTTCAGAACACCACTGGTTAGACGAAGCACGTTTAACATTTCTTAAATGATAATTATTTTCTAATAACTAAATTGAATAAAATTATCTTTGAAGAATTCAAGCAAAAATAATTTTAATGAGGAATTCTTGTTTGTTTGTTGTTGTTTAATTTTACAAATATGATTAAAATAAAAAATAATTAATATTAATAAAATATACTTTTTTTTTAATACAGCTTTGGAAAACTGTAGCAACTAAAATTTATACAACACTTTTGTGACTTAAATAAATAAAATAAATCCAAAACCTTTTTTTTAATTAAATTTTTATAATTTATTTATTTAATGCGAAGAATTTTTCGAGAAACTTCACTTTTTTTTAAAAAAAATAATTCTTTCTAGCCCTTTTCACATGATTTTCCTCAACAACCGCTCGTACTGTGCGAAAGTAGCAGCACAACAAAGCGAGAAAATCCTCAGTCATTTTACAAAGAAAAACTTCAGATGTCAAAAAAAAAACTAAAAATGCTAGAGAAGATACTAAAAAAAAATTTGCCTGACAGACCTGCCAATCTGCCATACATAAAATCAAAATGTTCGAAATAAAATTACAAAAGTTTTTGAAATCCTACCTAATCTTCATAACTTTTCATGACAATTTGATGCTCCAATAATTTTGTTTTTAGGTTTTTTCCTTATTTACAATCACTACTTTAATTTTTCATAAATTAAATTAACTCGGTTCATATTTTTTTATTCCAATGGAATTTTGTGGTTTTTTGTTGGTACTACTGTTCTTAAAATTAAAAGTATTATCAGCAAAGAAAAAAAATTGTAGTTGACGACTCTGGCTCATTCGGAATTTGGAAATCCTATTTTGTATATTTTTGTGCTTTTATTAAAGAAATTACATAGTGGAACTTAAAAAAATGGTTTTATATTAAAGAAATGAAAAGCTACACAGCTCAAACTCCTAGTTGAAATATGGACACATTGAAAATTCAAGATAATTTCAACATCTAAATCGTGTAGTTAACTTCTCAAATAATTTTTTTTGGAAAAGTTCTATTGAAGAAGAAAGCTGTAGGATATTTAATGGAATTTCGTTATAGGAGTTTCAAAAATACAATAAAAATGGACTATAACTTTCATAAAATGTGCCGAGTCTGTTTAGAAGAAGGAGCAATGACATCAATTTATAGTACAGAATTTGCAATGATGCCTTCAACAATGATGATGATATGTTCCAAAATTCGGGTAAAAATATTTTTATTTCATTTTTATCTTTTAACACAAAGAATAATATATTTTTAAGCTCTACAAAACTGATGGTCTTCCATCAATGATATGTAATAACTGCATTTATCGTTTAGGCGTTGCTTATCATTTCAAGCAAGAATGTGAAAATTCTGATATAAGATTACGACAGTATTTGGGTATTATGGATCCAGGCTATGGGTAATTATAAAATTATTTTCTTAATGAGTTTTATTTTAACAATTTAGTTAAAAAATTTTAGCTCCTGTGATGCAATGACAATGACTGATACAGATTTTGTGGAAAATCCAAGAAAGCCAGAAAGTGATGATGAGAAGAAAGTTAAAAAAAGGTTTATAAGTTTAAAAACAAAAATTTACAATTAAAATAATTTTTTTTTTATAATCGTTACAGTAAGAGGAGTAGATACCAAAAGAAGGCCCCTGAAGAACGTAAGAAACGTGGTCCGAAACCAATACAAAAAGTACCTCAAACATGTTATCAATGTAATAAAACTTTTAAATGTTCTGCACAACTTGAAATGCACATGAGGTAATTACTCCAAGAGACGAAACAAAGAAAAAAATAATAATTCTTCCCTGTCTTTCACAGAACTCACACAGGTGAACGTCCATATACTTGTTCGCATTGTCCTCGTCGTTTTGCTCAAAAATATAATCTTTTAATTCATATACGAACTCATACTGGTGAAAGACCATTTCAATGTGAAATTTGCAGTAAACAATTTTCAGCACTTGGTAATTTTCAAGCACATCAAAAAATCCACACTGGCATAAAAGATCAAATTTGTCCACTTTGTAATAAAGCATTTTATAATTCTGGAGATTTAGCAAAACATATGGTAACACATACTGGACTTAAAAATCATCATTGTGATATTTGTGATAAATCTTTTACACGTAATCGTGATATGGTCGCTCATAAAAAGAAAACTCATTTAAATAAACGAAATACAGAAAATTATAAATGTCCAGAGTGTCGTAAAGTTTTTGAAAATTCCAATAGTTTAAATTTACATTTCCGTACTCATGATGCATGTGCTGCGGTTGTTGCAGCGCAACCGATAGCTTCAGCACTTCCATCTCTTCTACCACCATTATCAATACCACCGCCACCAATTTTAGTTCATCATCATCATCCCCATAAACCACATTCAATACCTGAAAGTTCAACTACAATCGCTACTCCGACCATTTTAGACGGCAGTCATCATCTGGGCCCACCAAAAATTGACGCAACACTCGAAATAGAACTATCAGGACCTTCAGATTTAAGTATGTTCCCGCATCACTCACATCAAAGTACATTATCATTGATAACAGAAAGACTTCATCCTTATTAATAAGAGGCATTTTATTATTAATTCACATTTTAGGTTAACAAATTACAAAAATTCTTATACAATTCTTAATTTATGAATTAAAAGTGCAAATAAAATAGTTTTGGGTTTTTATTTTCCTTCTTCCTTTGTTCGTTACTCCTTAAGGAGAAGCTATAAATCATGACTCTGTTACAGCCAATTTCAATTCTTCAAGATAAGCATCTAATTCACTTTCTAATGATAAAATATGACCAGTATTGCAATCTTCAGTACCAACAAATGTCACAATCAATGGTAGTTTATTCATTTGAACAACCTAAGGTAAAAGCTGAATTTTTTTCCCCATTTAAAGAATTGGAAAAAAAGTTGATACGTACCTGATAATTGGAATGCATTGAAATTATTGTTTTATTTTTGCCTAAACCAAGTTTACCAGCTTGATCAGTTGCATTTGTAAATGTTGAAATGAAAGATGGCATTAATGCAACATCTAAATTTTTATCATTATTCATTCGTATTAATGGCACACCATCACGATCTGTGACAAGGATTAAATGTAAGCCATTAACTCTGAAACCAAGAAAAAGCTATTATCGATAAATTTTTGTCGAATTTAAATAAATATTTAAAATACTTATTGAGTAAATTGCTAAAATATTTTTTCACATCGTCGGTCATCGTGGTAAATTTATTAAAATTAAATTATATTTCTAGTTTCTACCTTATCAAATTGCTATAACTCCCGAAAAAAAAAACACAACAAACAAATCTTACATCAGCTGATAAATGTCAAATTTAAAAGATTTAGAAAATGGTAATGCCATGTTTTTAGTCCACTGGCTTACTAGGTGAGTGGAACGATGAGAATCTACGAGCTGAAAATATCAAAAATTCCAAATTAAAATATTTTTCAAATTTTGAAGACGTAAATAAAAATGTCGCCCTTCTTCTTTTTCAGTCTAACCCCTAAAACGTGATAGGTGCAAAAAAAATTAAAAATCAAGTGCTGCTTAAATTCTAATTTGTTTCAATGGACAGTTTTGTTAAAATATTGGGAATCACCGCTATTCCTACTAAATTACATGCCATTCATCCACCATTGTTATCTAGCTCTATCAGTGTAGAGAAAACATACATACATACATATATGTACATATATCTAGAAATTTCATGTTAGTGATAGGAAAGGATTTCTAATTGCACATTTCATATGAACTTTTTGAAAACAGATATTATTCATTGTAAACAAAACCAAAACTTTATAAAAAATTATTTGCATCTAAATTTATTGTAAATTTTTAAATCGTTTTTATTATACAAGCCTATCAATCGATTAAATACATTCGATTTAACAATATTATGTGATAAAAAAAAAGATTTTTTGGGATAACAAAAAAGTACATTTGGTGGAGAGTTTCCAAAATTAAGTCTTTCATCACTACTGAGAAGAAAACAACTATGTTTTAAGTTGGGTAGGGCTTAGGTCTTAGGAGGACTGGACTACTAGGGTTTAGGGCAAACAAAGTGTAGACTAGATTAATACGTACATTTGCTTGTTAATTGTTGTGTTCGGAAATTTTTAAGAAAAATATTAAAGTCTTGAGATTAAGAAATTCAACTCATAGGCATTTGTCAGCATTTAATTAGTTTTTTAATTTTTTCATTTGTTTTTGTCGGCTTTTGGTGTTAGTTAAGTGGTAAGAAGAAGACAAAAGATTTTGACATTGATAAGATTATTAAGTTTTTGTGTTTTTTGTTGTGATTTCAAGTAAAAGAAAAATCTTCAAAATTCTTAACAAAATAATTGAAATCATTCAAACAAAAATGGTCAATCATAGGCAAGATAGACCAAGAAATGAACAGGTAAGTAATCAATCCAAAATCTTCAAGTGCGCACTTGAATGTGCATTCGTGACGTAAACTTTCACGAAGAACAATGAAATTCATTTATGTATACTTACTTACATTGTAATATGACTAGAAAGTACTTAACTAGACAAAACAATCCTTTTTTTAGTGGCTTTAGTTGGTTAGTTGACTGCTTGGAACAAATATTTGTCCTTAAACACATATTGAAATCATTTTTAAAAAATTTTTTTTTTTTTTAAATTATTTCCAGGAAAATGAAACTGCTTGGTTTCGAAGTTTGAACGAGTTAAAGGATGGTCTACAAAAAATTCAATTAAAGGATAGTTTTGAATTATCCTTTGAACAATTATATCGCATGACATATGATATTGTACGAGAGAAAAAATTTCGCGAACTATATGATACCGTACATGATTTAATTTTTACTTTTATACAAAATATTAGACCTTATATTCAAGAAAGATTGGCTGAAGATAATTTAGATAAACTGATTAAGGAATGGAATGATCACTTAGTTAGTGCCAGCATGTTTAGAGATGTTTTAATGTTTCTTGACCAAGCTTACGTAATTAAAGAAAACCTGGATAATATTTATGATATGTCAATGATAATCTTCAGAAATGAGGTAAGAACATAAATAATTACAATTTTTGTTTAAATAATATATTCATAAATAATTATGTTATTTAATTTTACATAGATAATTCGTCATGGAGACATACGTGAATGTATTCAGAGTATTTTATGTGGAATGGTTCTTGCTGAACGTGATGGTCAAGTAATTGATCATTCATCTTTTAAAGCTATCATAAATATGTTGTTAAATCTAAGTAAAATCGAAGGTAACAACATTGAATATGATCAATTATTTGAAAATCGTTTTCTATTAGAATCGGCTGTTTTTTATCAAAGAGAAGCTCAAATACTTCTTTCAGATCCTGAAATCGATACAACTACATATATTCAGAAATATGAGGTAAGAATAACTTGAATAACTAAGTTACATATTTGAAAAAAAATCTTTATGTTTATTAATTTTCCTTTGATATCAATACTATATTATAAGATAGAGAAAGAAAAGAGATTACGGAATGAGGGTGTAAAAATAAAGTAATGAGGCATTTAGTTTGTAAATGAATAATAATAAAGGGTGGTGGTAGTATGTTGTAGTAGTAAATTTTCAAAATTTTAATAACAGAGAAGTGTGTTTAAACTATATGATGTTTCTGATTACCTCATAGTAAAATATGAAAGTTGTCACAGATACTACTTGCGGAGCTTGTCTGGGGGAAGCGGAAACAACAGAGCAATGTAGTTGACCGGTCTTCCCTAGGATAAAGATTCGTACGTAGAATTCTAATGTAAAGAGAATGGAAGACATCTGTTCTCAACCTCTAGACAAGGTCCTTTCGTTTATTAAAAAAACTAGAATATTTTACTACAGACAATGGAATTGAATACAATGGACTCACCTGTCTGAGTGCTCGTTGATGCTTGTATTCCCTCCATCCGCAAATTTAAAATTTATAAGAAAAAAGAGTTTTAAAACACAAAAAATCAGATTGATCATGTATTTAATCTTGCTTGCTAACATATTTTAATTTTCAGATGAGAAAAAATCAAGAAAAAGAACGTGTCAATAAACTTTTATATAAGGCAACAGAAAATCGTATACTTTCTGTATTAGATAAATGTTTAATAAAAGATCATTTGGATGAAATAATTGAACTAAAAAATGGTATGAGATATTTGTTAAACGTACAAAATAATTGTAAAAAACAATTATCCATATTATATGAATTATATATTAAATTTGAAAGAGAAAAAGATTTCGTTGATCTAGTATCACAAATTTATTTTGAATTTGGTATGTCACATGTTGAACGAGAAGATATTAATGATGGAGATCATTCAAAACTTCTTAAAACAATACTTGATCTTAAAGAAAAATTCAATGATTACAACAGTTCATGTTTCAATAATAATCCAAATATAAAACAAAAACTTGATCAAAATTTTCCAATAATTTTCAATCAAAATCCAAGGATGGCTGAATTCTTATCTGCTTATATGCATGAAGCAATAAAAAAGAATTCACGAGATGTAAGTAGATTATTTCCATATATTTTTTTTTTTTCTTATTTCAATTTTTTATAATTTAAACAATTTATTTATTTATTTTATTTTTCAATAATACAGGAAACAGAAGAAGTTATTGAAGCTCAAATGAATGGATTTATACAACTTTTCCGTATTCTATCTGATAAAGATATTTTCGAAAGATTTTATAAAGTTCATTTAGGAAAACGGTTATTAATTAAACCAAATATAGAAGTGGAACGAAAAATGTTGACTAAATTAAAGGTAAGATGTGTTTTCTTTATTTGTTTTTAGTTTTAGGATTTTGAAATTTAAAAAAAAAAAAGCTGTGTTTCTTTTTTATAAATATTTCCTTTAATTTAACTTATATCTAGTAAATTCATTTATTTCTCATTTAAATAGGTAGAATGTGGTGGATCTTTCACATCAAATTTAGAAAGAATGTTAAAAGATATTGAAATATCACAAGATCACATGGACATTTTCTATGCTGAAATAATTAATAACAATGATTCTTTAGGTGAAATTGATTTTTCTATTACAATACTTGAATCAGGTGCATGGTCTTTATCGGTATGTTTAAGTAATTGTAATTTATTCAAAACTTATACATTTAATGTACATACATACCTCAATTTTAAGCACATTTTACAATTATTTATTATTCAAACTTTTATTCTAGCAACTTCCACAATGTCATTTACCACCAGCTCCAAGTGCACTCTTTGAATTATATACTACATTCTATCATGATAAACATAACGGTCGTAAACTTAATCTTCAAGCATATTTCGGTATAAGCAATTAAATATTCAAAAAATTCAGAAAAAAAAAAACTTCAAGCTAATTTTTTTTTTGTTTAAATTTTTTATTAGGTAGTGCTATGCTTAAAATACATTTCGATAGGGATTCAGATAAACACTCTTCATATTTATTAGACGTTTCAACATTACAAATGATCATTTTATTGTTATTTAATGACTATGAACGTTTAACTGTACAAGAAATACAAGAAAAAACTAATATTTTAGAGGATAAATTGATAACATCTTTAAATCCTTTAGTATTAGGTAAACCAGTTCATCGAATTTTAAAAAGAGTTGGTAATTTTACACCAAAATCTCCATTATCTATGGAAAATGTCATTACAACAAATGACAAGTTTTCTTCAAAACTTCCTAGGTAGTAAAACTTTTTTTTTTTTTATTTTTCTAATTTTCTAATTATTATTATTTTTTTTGTTATTAAGAATCAAACTGCCTTTCAAAGCCAATAATATTGATGCAACAAATGACAGAGAATTAGTAAATAATCGAACAAATCGTGAAAGAGGCTATGAAATTGATGCAGCTATTGTGCGTATAATGAAAAGTCGTATGGTATTAGCTGTAAGTTTTTTTTCTTTATTTTTTATTTCTAAAAATTACAAATTTTTTTTAGTAATTTTATTAAAATGTTTTTACAGCATCGAGATGTTGTATCAGAAGTTATAATACAATTAAAAAATCGTTTTAAACCAAACGTTAAATTAATTGATACTCGTATAATGAGTTTAATTGAAAGAGAATATATTGCAAAGAAAGATGGTGAACCTAATACATATGTGTACATCAGTTAAATTATAATGAAATAAAGAAAGAAAAAAAAAACCATGTTAACAAAAGTTTAATTATAATTGAAAAATCGTTACGTTACGTTTAAATAAGATGTGTTAATAATGACCTTATAATAATGATTACAAGTGCCAAAGGGTATATTCAAAAATGCAGTGATACAATAATGATGCTGAATTTTGCATCAGTTTTTAATAAAATGTGAAGTATTTTCTTTTTTTTTTTTTTGTCTTTTTTTAATTTTTAAACATACATATATCCGTTTTATATACTTTTCATGTAATCCATTAAATAAAGCATTTATTAAATAATTTTGTTTATTTTTTTTTTTTTTTTTCATTTATATATTTTTATTAATGTTTTTAAAATTATCAAAATATACATAATTTTTTCGTAACAACTTATACATAACGTAATAAAAAGTTACATTATTTTTTTGAAGTAGATATTTTAATGTTTTTCTCCTTTTTTTTTCCTTTCTTTTTTAAATCAAAGAATTTTTGATCCCTGAGATTAAAATTTAATGTTAGTCAGAGAATCTTCTTGTTGCATCTTCCCATATTGAATGTGTTTGAGAAGCTTTCCAGGCAATACGACGAATTTTACGGATTAATGAATCAGTCTTTAAACATAAAATAGAAAGAAAAAAAAATTAATTAAACGAGCATAATTTAATTATCCTTTTTAAAATTAAAAAAAAAAAGAAAACTTACATTTCCAGGTGAATAATTTGGACTATTTGGAGTTACTCTTTCATTTGCTTCACTTTTATTTTTAAATTTTTAATGAAAATACAAATTTATTAAGTAATAAAAGAAAAATCAGAAAAAGAAAAAAATACATTACAATTACAAATTACTTTTGTAATTAGGAAAAATAATGGAAATAAAATTTCCATATGAAGGATTTTATTAAAGGAATAAATTGTTCAATGGAATTCGGACAATGAAATAGAATCGATAATCTAAAAATTAAGAGAAAAAAAAAACATTGTTATAAGAATTTTCTTTTAAAATTACCTTAAAGCATCACTAAATACATCTTTATAATGTTCTAATTCATGATGTGTTATACTTATATCCCGATGTAAATCATTTAATTTTGTAAGTAAAGCCTGGCGATCTTCCATTAGAGTTCTTTGAAAATAAAAAAATAATAAAATACAATTTTTTACTGTTTTAATATTAAGGATCATTATGTATCAATGGACTCGGTGACATTTATTGTCCATTATTAAGGAAAAAATGTAAAGAAATCTACAAAAATACTTTCAAATATTATTAATCACAATCAAGTGTTTTTTTTTTTTTTTCCATTGATACATACGATCCTGAATGAACAAGCTTATCATACGTAATATGCTCCTCTAATTTATTCATTTTTGCATGTGTAAATTTATCTTGTCTACTTTGTTCATGTTGCCAATTTCTCACGATTTCAAGTTCTTTTAACATATGATCTTTAATATCCAAAAGTTTTCTAAAAAGTAAAAATAAAAAATGAATAATTAGTAAAAAGAATTATTTTATTACAATTTATTGGAAAAAAAAAATATTTACTTGTATTCCTCTTCCAAATTATTATATTCATCAACTAATTCATTGTATTTTCTTGCCAAATTATAATTTGAATCTTTTAAACGATTACAATTTTTTCGAAAATTTTCAATTTCTTCATTATGTGACTAAAAAAAATAAATATTGTGTGTATGTGTGTGATTTTTATTTTTTCAGTGAAAATAATAAAAATGTAAAACATCAAAAAATACACTTACATTAAGCCTTTCTAAATCACGTTTTGCCGCAGATAATTCATTTTGATTTTTTTGTAATTTTTCATGTAAATTCTTTTTAATATTTTTTTGTGATGTTAACTCTTCTTGTAGTGAGAAATTTTCTTCTTTTAACGATAAATTCTTTGAAAAAAAAAACCCAAGAAATTGAATGATGAAAAGAAAAGATACTTTTTAATTTAAAAAATCCTCCTCAACATACCTCTTTACTAATATTATCAATTTGTTTTCTATATGAATTTCCTTGTTTCTCTAATATTACAATTGTATCATTTGCCTTAATTAATGCCTTAGTTTGTTCTTCCGAATATTCTCGTAATCGATTAATGTCTTCAATTAATGTTGTTTCCCTTTCTTTATATATAGTTTTAATTTCATCCAGTTCATTTGATAGCTGATCAATAAGATCCTTTAATCGCCGTTCTTCTACGTTAGGATTAAAAAATTAATTTTCAAATTATTAAATTCCTTTTTTTCATGTTTTCTTTTTTTATTTTGTTTCAATTGTACCTATTACTCTTCTTACACGGTTAGATACATTCTTGAAACAAAAAAAAAGTAAAAAATAATTACTCCAGGATTATAGGAATCAATATAATATGGAAAACAAATAAAGATTTTTTCTCAAAACTATACGAGAATTTAATTATATTCAGTTAATATTTTTCCCCATTTAACGTTGTAATTTTTGAATTTTAAAATTTTAAAGAAAATCATTCATCATCTATGAATTGAAAGTAATTTTCTAGTAAAAAAAAAAATGTTTTGTTTTTTTTCTCCCTTAAAGACTAAAATTGAAAATTTCTAAAAAAAAAGAAAAAGAAAATTATGCAAAACGATAATAAATAAACACCATCTACCATAATATCATGTAAAAAGAGTACTAAAATACAAATTAAAAAATATATACATATATCATTTTACCATCTTTTTGTACACCTTCCAATAATCGTGCTTTTGTCATTTTTAATTCTTGATCTCTTTTTTCCAGAGCACTATCAGTTACTGATAATTTTATATTTAATTGTTTAATCTACAAAAACAAAATTTATAAGAATTACATAAAATTTAATAATGGTGTGTTTTTTTTTTTCTTTTGAATATTCTAAATTTATATTACTTGATCTTCTAATTCCATAATATTTTTTCGTAAACGATTTTTATCATCAGCTGAATATTCTTTAAATGCTCTTAATTCATCATCTTTACGATCAAGCATTTCAAAAATATGTTGAAGTTCATGTGGTTTTTTATTATGAATACATCCTAATTCTTGTATATCATTTTTAATTTTATTTGAAGCACCACATTTACATTTATTTTGAAATTGTTGTATAGCACAAATTAAACCATTATATTTACAATTTAAATCATCATATTTTTTAGTTTTTTGTTCAATTATTTTTTCAAGTGATTCAATTTGATTTTGTAATTGTTCAGTCTGAAAAAAAAAATAAACAGGGATATTAAAAAAAAACATATAAAAATTAAAAAAAGAGAAAATATGAAATGAGATTTTAAAAAATTTCATAAAAATTAAAAATGTAGAAAAAAAAAAACATCAACAAAGAAACGAACAAATAACAACACTAAACAATTTGCTAACTTTAAATTCTTTATCCTTAAGTTTTGATTGTAATTTCATTGTTTCACTTTGTAATGATTCAATTGTATTTTGTAATAAATCATTTTGTGTTTCAAGTTCACGAAATGATTCTTCAAATGGTATTGAAGATATATCATCATCTTTGAATTCTTCTTGTGCCATTGTTACTTGTGTTGATAAATTAGCTAATTCATTTGTTAATTCATCAATTATTTCACGATAATTTTTTTCTTTATCCAAAAATTCTTTTTCCTATACAAATTTAAAAAAAAGAGAACAAAATTCACTTAAGCATTTAATTGGTTTTTATTTTTAATTTTTTTTTTTACATTTACTAATTCAAAGTTATTGAAAATTTCAGATTTTAATGAAATTTTTGCTCGAATTAATTTTTCTACACAAAAAAACAAAAATTAGTGAGGATAATTAAAATATACAAAATAATAATAATTAAAAGTAAAACAGTATTTAAAGAATTTATAAAATTTTCTATATTCTTTAAAAACAGCAACAGAAATAAAAGAAAACTATTTTTTTTCAAATATAAAATTTATATAAAGCTCAAACAAAAGGACACAATATTTTTCATGAATTGATACATCTGTAGGTCTATAGTGATTTTTTTTTTTTTTAAATTTGTTTACAATTTTATGTTTTTCATTAAAATCTGATAATTATTTATTTCTGTTTTCAAAAAGAAAATAAATTCTTACCATAATGGATGATCCGAAATTTCGTTTTAAATTTAAAATTTAAAAAAAAAAAAGAAAACTATCGTCGATTAAGTTAATATTAAATTTTTATTTTTACCATTTTTTTTTTTTGCTTTTCTAAATTCATAAATTTCTAATATTAAATATTTTCTCATAAATAATTTTTCAAAAAAGATTTATTTACATTTAATCATGATATAATTTAATTTTTGTATTTAAAAAAAAAAAAACAATATTTATGAATTTTTAAAAGTTTAATGTCCTCAAATAATTGTTTTCGTTTTTTTTTTCTTTTAGATGAACAAAATATTTTAAAATACATTCACAATATAGGTATATCCATTTGTTTTTACATTTTATAGATATTTAAATAGCTTTTAAAATATTCAATAAAATATGTATGTATGTACTTCCGTTTTTTTTTTTTTTTTTGATAAATACAGTTATTGTTTAATGTTTTTAATAATATTTGTTGTCACGATATTCAATAAATTTTTGTTTTATATTTTAAAAGTAAAAAAAAAAATCGACAATTTTTTATTTTTCTTTTTTTTTTGAATATCTCTATACTTATTTAATTCACAAATTCACATTTCATAAAATTTTTTTTGTTTTGTTTTAAATTTATTGCAATAATTTAAAAACTGGAATTTTGAAATTTTAATTTAAATTTGATTTTTACTTTTCTATCAATTATGTAAACTTTCTATTTAACAGTAAACAATACAATACGTTTCTCATATTCCTATACAAATATTTTATTTTATATTATTTTAACTCCTATAGCAACATATTAAACACCCTCTTCTTATTTATACACACAGTACACACAAATTATGTAGTTTTCAATACATAATAGTTTAATAAAATAATTTTTATATATTTAACAACAAAATTGTTATTGAAAATTAAAAAGGAGAAAACAAACATTTTTTCAAATTTCACAAGACAGAATTTAAAAACAAAATTCTAAAAGTAGAAATATATTTTCATATACGTACATATATTATGATTGTTAGAAAAATGTGCGTTCGTGACAAAAATATGTGAATATCATATAAATTAAGGTGTTTCAAACAAAATATTTTTAAAAAAAAGTATACAAGGTAAAAAATAAAGTTATAAGGTAATGTAATATAAATATTAAGAACTTTCGTTTTACGATAATCATGAATAAATAAATATATAGCTTAGTGAAAGTGTTTTTATATATTACCATAGTATTTCTTTGTTATATTTTATAAGATGATTTATATGGTACCTATATAAGTTTTTGGCGCGAACTTGAAATGTTAATAAAGTGCTAAGTAACACGATTTATTAGATACAATTGATAGAAAAAAAAACAAAAAGAATAATAATAGTAATAATAACCTAATTTTTGATGTTTTTGTGTACATTCAAAATAGATTGTGTTGTCCTTGATTGAGAAACAATTATGTGTGAATTTCTAAGAAATCAATACAAATGAAAATAAGAATTGACTTTTGTTGTTAGAAAATTGTCAAAGAAAGTTTTACATTTGTTAAGAAAGGATTTTATTAAGTATACAAATTTTCACATTAATTTCATTATATGGTGGTTAAGTTATTTATATGGAAACTTTATAAAAAAAAGGTCAATATTTGAAAGAAAAATATGAATTCTCAAAGAGTTTAAGTATCATTATTTCAGCTTAAACAAATCATACATTATTTTTTTTTTTAAAAAAAAAAAGGACTTTTAAGCCATTTGACTGTTTTTTTTACTTCTAATTTAAAACTGAACAATAAAAAAAAAATGGTAAATAAAATTCCAAAAAAAAAAACCCTTTTTGTTTTCTACAACACGAACATTTTGTGTTCAACAACATAATTTTAACAATTTTCGAATTTTTTTTTCTCATGCTTAAAAAACCAAAAACAAATTTTTTTCCTTTTTTAACTAATTTTCCATGTTTTGTAAAAAAATTTTCCAAACTTTTTTTTTTTCGTTTTGTTAAAACTTCACTTGTTACACACCACTTAAAAGGAGAAAAATCTGTATTTTTCTTTAAATTTTATTTTTTATTTACTTTTTTTAATGAAAAGTTTTTCTTTTTTGAAATTATTGAAACAAAGAAAATTATATTAAACAATTGCACGTAGATATCATATTTTATCAAAAACTAAGCACAAACTGACAACATATTCAAATTCATCGTCTTTGCACACTTGTAAAAAAAAAAAAAAAAAAATTAGGTATTTTTTATTTTTCACATGTGTGTTCTTTCTGTTTTCTTATAAAGAATATAGTAATACAAAGGAAGAAAGTTTTTCAATGTTCTCAGAAATCAAGGGGGAACAATAAATATAAACGGAAGTAAACATTACCTATAACATATTTTATTATTGAACACAAATTGCAATGTAATGTAAATAATGTATGTATGTTTGCACGACTATATGATATAGATATGTGATAGTTACTTTGTTTATTGTTGTACAAAAGAAATTGAATTATTTCAAATATAATAATGACCCAATTTTCTGAGCTTTTATATGTAAAAAAAAAAAACAATAGTCGAATGACATAGCGAATATGCAAAAAATAAAAATATTTCAAAATTTTTTCTCAATACGAAAGTTCGAGACAAAACAAAATTCTTAAAAGGATACATAAAAGTTTTTTTTTATGATAATCTTTTTCTTCTGAGAAAAATAATTTTTGTTTTGAATTTAATTAAAAATTTAACAAAAACTCTAATTAAAAACACCTTAATTCCTTTTTTTGTGATTTATTTTTTTACAAAGAAGTTTTTAAACCCATAGGTGTATTCCTTATAATTCTTTTTGTTGGAGCTGGTAAATCATGCAAATTATTTTGCAAAAGCTTCCAATATTAAAAATTTTCTCTAAATGCCGAATACCTTTTCTTATCGTTTTGCAAAAAAATTATTTTACAATTTTATTTTTTCCTCCTTTATGTGCTACCATTGTATCAGTAAAAGGATAGATAACCCTACGCCTAGTCTATAAAATATCGTGCATTTAACCTTTAGTTATTTGAAAAAAAAAAAAAAAAAAAAACATTAAGTATTAAAATGCTAATTTAAAAAATAACCGTGATTATTTTGAATTTTTTGTCCTTCAAAACTTTTGTGGTAATTTTGATTTGATTAAAACTGAAATAGTATTTTTTTTTTAATTTCATTCACATTCAAGTATTAAAAATTTAAAAAAAGAAACATGATATTTTATTTAAATTCTTTAAAAGAAAAAAATGAAAAAGAAAAAGAAACATGAATATAAATCGCATGACTAATCGATCTTAAATCAATGTGTTATAAAACTATTTAGAATTTGATACCTTTGATGATAATAAACTATCTAGTATGAATGATATCATGTCAAAAAGAAATATAAATTTTTTTTATTGTTACATTACCAGGCAATATATGTATATTTCAAATCTTACACCCACAATAGTGAAGAAAAAAAACAAGAAAATTTATCATAAATATAAGAAATTTCATATGTACATGTAAGAAATATTTTTATATTTATGTTGCCTGCCTGCTAATCGTAAGGAAGGTACCTCTAAAATATACATACATATACATATGTTTAATAAATTTAAAGTTCATATCTGCACATATATAAAATTTCTTTGAATTTGTTTTAATACAATAACAATACAACTTCGTTTCGTATTGACTTTAAGGAGTATACTTTATTTATTTACCAGTTTTTTTTTTTTAAATTTTCATAAGATATCTGTCCTGAGATGATAAAATGATAACTCTCATAAAATGGTGAATTTTTATTTGTGTAAAATATGAAATTTCCTAAATTGGTCAATTTTTAAGAATTATTATCTTTGTATCTGTTAATAATTGCAAACGACTACAATTCATTCAATATTTTTTTGTGGAAGAAAGAATGGCGTGGATTTTAGTTCAGTTTTAGTTTAGTTCCTGACACTGAAGCTAATAAGCTTATTGAATGATCAATTATTACCTAGTGTAATTGAATAATTCGGATGTACAGACAAAACATTCTATTACAATTATTTGAGCATAAAATGTTTTTTTTCTCCAAATTTTACGATTTAAAATTTAAAATATTCTCACTTTCTCGTTAAAAAAAAAAATTATAACTAAAAATTATTTAACTTACCATCTCATTTGATTTTAAACTCTTCTCTTCAAATCTTTGTAATTCACTTTTATAATCGACTAGAACACAATTTAGGTCTACATTTTCATCTCGTAATTTTATGATCATTTCATCTAAATGTATTATCTAAAATATATATTTTGAAATTAATATTTAAATTTTTCAATTTTTTCTTAAATAAAATTTTACCTCTTCAGAATATTGAAAAAGTTGATCACAAACAACATCAAGCTCTAAAAATTGCTATAAAAAAAATATTTTAAATTAATACAAAATAATTTAATTACAATAATAATGAGATTAAAAAATTAGAAAAATAAATTGATGAACGAAATGCCAAATGATAAATTAATTAAGTTTTAAAAATAAGTTTTTCAGAAATTTTATTCAAGAAAAAAAAAAATTAATAATTGAATTAAACGATTTTTTTTTTTTTTTTGTAAATATTAATTGAATAAAATATTTTTTTAAAATTTATTTTAACGATGTTTTTCACACAATTTTTAGTAAAAATGTTACCTTTATTTTCTGAAAATATAAAATTAATATATTAATAAGTAGTAGAAATTTAATATTAAAATTTAAACAGGTCTTTATCCCCTTGGCACAACAGCCCCTTGAGCCTTGGCCGCCTTTAAGTTAACTTGAGGTTTTGTGACAATATTTCTGTCATACATGCACCTACAGTTTAAAGTGGAGTGGCACTTATACCCAACTCAAATGAATTGGTGGTCATTCAAAGTTTAGTGAACTTAGGCGGATTCGAACTCGAGACCTTTAACATCAGAAGCCACCAGCACTCTACCACTCTGGGATCTTTCATGAAATATAATTTACACAAAGGTGGGTGTTCATTTATATTATTTTCCTCGAGATACAAAATTTTTTGAGTAAGAAATCGTGAAAATAATTTCATGAGTATCCTTTAAAAATGCCACATAGCTGCTGTAAGAAAATATTCCACATCCCATTTGCAAAAACAAAAACCTTATGTTCCATAACATCAATCATTATTAAATAAATATGCCTTAAATCCAGAATGACGATATACATACTCGATATATTGAATTAAATGAACAATATACAAAATGTTGAATAAAATAGAGTAATTTAATTAATTCGATAGACAACATAATTATTTTTGAAAAAAGAAAACGTTTCAAAATAATTGTATAGGCCTTGTCATTACATTAACTGTATTAACTTATTGCTATAATTATATAAAAAAAATTTAAAACAAAATATATATTAGTTAGTTCATATAAAAAAAAAAAATAGATACAATAGCTAAAATTAATTATTAGAATAAATGTTAGGTAAATCATTGAAATACCATTTTTTTTTTTAATTCATCTAAAATTTGATACTGATGGATTAACCAAGAAATAATTAAATTACACACAAAATTATCTAAATACATGCTATGCTATACATCATGCACATTATTGTTCCACCAATTCCACAACGAGCCTCTGCTACCAGTTGTAGATCCACTCACTGAAGAATTATTATAGCTGTTATCATTCCTATTACCAACACGTTTTAATGATTCTAAAGCCTCACGTAAATTTTGTATTGTTGTTTGTTGATTTTTACACTATCATATAAGAAAATTTATAATTCATAAATAAAATAAATTTATTTCATTAGTTTTGCAGAAAATTTATAAAAACAATCCCACTTTTTAAGAATGAAAACTAAAGGTTCGTTGGTTTATTCGTTTTTAATTCAAAAAATTAATCTATGCTACATCTTCCAAACCAAGGTAAACAAAATCGAAAATGTGTCGAATAGAAACTCAAACTGATTTGATGATTTTGATACTTTTGAGCTCTAATTTATAAAACAGTTTTTTTTTTGTTTTTCATTTAATTTAAAAAGAAATATTCTTTATTGATAATCCTTTTTCAGCATTCACACTTTACTTTTCAAATGTACAAATAAAAATCGTACGAAAAAAATTATTTTTGTCTGTTCCTTAAAAATTACAATCCACCTCTACCCCTACCACCAGTAGGACCGCCTTGCCAAGCTCCTCTAGCTGCTGCAGGTGCTCCTCGAGTACTAGAAGAACCTCTTCCACGACCACGAGCTAAAAAAATTTTTTTTTTAAATAAAGAATTAAGAATCTATCATCGAAACAATAAAAAACATTCAGTATCCATCAATTTACCCTGTGCACGTAATATCGCCGATTTACCACGACCAGCCGTCCCTCCTTTACCAGTTTGCTTTTTAAACATTGGAGCATTCTTAAGCATATCTGGTAATATCATAAAACGTATTTTTGATCCACGAATATAAACGTTTTCTAAATTTGCAGTGCGTCCATCTCTATAGGTTACAGTGATTTGTGTTAACTGACAATTCATGTTATCTTCAGCTTCAATTAATTTTCCTCGATAAACTTCACCAGTTATTGTTTCACATGTAACAATATGACCTTCAGCCTCATGTAAAACTTTTATTGGTACTCCTATCGACATTTTTATTTTTGTTTAGTTTTATTTTCCCAAAAAAATTACTAACACACAAATTTATAACCAAACACGCTTCAATAATACTGGCGAATGGCGGTCCCGGTAGAAAGCAAGCAACAACAGAAAAACAACAGCGAAAATTGATTGTCATTTTGCATTCTTTCTTTTTATTTTGTAAATTCAAAAAGGCCAAAAATAGAAAATAAGAGCAAAAGAATTAAGTACATCTAGTTTATACAATGACAAGTAGATGGCGTTTTACCCATAAACATCCGGATTTTACATTTGACCGTTACAATTTACTGTTCTTATCTGATAGGTCAACGGACAGAATTCGGGGATTGTTACTACTTAAACCTATTATATCATACATTATATATATTACCTATCTAATATATCTTATTATATAAATTTACCTCTATCTCTAATTTATTTTTTGCCTCCAATATTTCGGTGTATTTTGCATTACTGTCTGGATTTGGTATCTAGATAAAGATGTATAAATATCATAAAATTTTTATCTAGAAATTTTCTGATATGTTTTACGAGGACAAGAACTAGGAAAACATGAAAATTGTGATGTAGAGGAAAGGTTTGAATGAACATGAACTAATGATTGTCGTTTAGTAAAAAATAAAAAACAAAGAAAAACACACCAAAAAGTCCGTAAGATATTTTTTTTAAGAATCTTTCTAGAAGACTTAAATTTTATTTATTTTTTTGGTAAAAAACTTGATTAGACTCAAAAATGAATTTGATTTTTTTTCTTAGAAATTTTTCTAAAAGTGCATATTAAAGGATAATTTCCTTCTACCGACTGATATATGAAAAATGTTTTAGGGTATAATTATGAAAATAAAAAAATAAATATAACTCACTTTTTTTATTGCCTCTTCTAATTGCATTTGTAAATCAACTCTTGCTGCTTCAATCATTTCAATTGTTTTTATGTATTCTTTAACTGTTTCTTGAAGATCACGAATCTAAAATGTCACACATCAATTTTTATTTAAAACGAAAAAAATTATTTTGATTAAGAAATTAAATATGTACAAAAAACTAACCGTTTGATCTTTAGCTTCTATTTCGTATTCCAATACTGCTTTTTTCGCTTTAACACACTGTAATGATTTTTTTAAATCATCAACATTCGTCTCAAGTTTATGTATTAATTGTGATTTTTCAATAAGTAAATTTTCTACATTCGATATTACTTTACACAACGGATTCTTATATTGTGATTCAAAATTATCATTCTTTAATAGTACTTCAGAAGAATTTGTTGAAATGTTTTCTTCACACTATAGAATCATAAAAAAGAATAGAAAAAAAAACAAACAAACAAAATATATAAAATGTTTATTTTTTTTTACTGGTAATTATTAATAATAACTTCAAATTAAGACTAAAATCAAGTAAATAAAAAATTCCATTATGTGTCGTACTTTGCCTAAATATCAACAAACAGCTTTAAAATCTCAATTAAGTTATTTTTAGAATGCATCATATTTTTGATTTACATGAGTGGATGACCTTCTTTTTCTTATTTTTTTTTTTCTTACAAGAATCACACGCACGTGTAACTGCATTTCATTAGGCAAAACTTTAAAGTGTTTTTTATTTTTTATTTTTGTGAAGTAGCGTTGATGAAAAACCATAGGGTGATAATTCTATTGAAGCTATAGGATTTTTTATTTAATCCCAACAACAACAAATAAATTTTTATTTGTAAATCTCAACAAAATAGAATTTTTTCGAATTCAATTGATTTCGAATAATAAAAAATATCTGTATTTTAATTTTCGATAGAATTTTTCTTTCTTTATCTAAACAACATACATACACCCTTTCATAAAAAACGGAAATGTTATTCAGTACATAAATAAATTTATTAAAAGCAAAAAAAAAAAGAACTCAAATGAATAAAATTACAAAAATAAAAAAATATGTTACAGACTAAAACCAGACATTTCAAATAAATCTTCATACTTTATTTATATTTTACGGATAAAATTTAAATTTTATGGTCTGGATTTATGATCTTCATATTTTTATGAATGAAATTACAGTTTAATTTGAATTATTAAATTAAAATTTGACTTACCATATTTGATAATGCTGTTAAAATATCTTTTAAAATATCATCATTTGTACAATAATCTATAAAACGAATAACAAATAATTAAATTAAAAAATATACATAGATATAAATTTAATAAAACATAAATAATATATCTTACTTTGTATTTCCTTTTCGTAATTAACAATACGTTCTTTTAATTCACAATTTTCATTTTTTAAACTTTGAAAATTATGATCAATTGATCGAATCATACTTAATTCTGGTTCCATATCCTCTTGTGGATAACCAGAATCTGTATCTGATTCTTCATCATTATTTGAACCACAATTTATAATATTCAATTGTTTTCGTATATATTTTAATTTTGTACGTACTTTACATAGACGAACTGACTGTTTATAAAAAAAACAAATTGTTAGTATTACTTAATAAATTTTTGGATAAAAACAAAACCATGTAACCCTCAAAATATATGATTTATTTGAAAATCAAAAAATCTGAATTATATCCGAAATTCCAGTTTATTTTCAAGCGGTTACATGTTTTTGAAGTATTGATATCATCAAAATTACCATTTGTTTTATTATTTCTTCTAATTTATTTTTTTGTAATTCAATTCTTTTCTTTTCACAATCAGATAATTGATCACGTGTTGAAATTATTATTTTAAATAATTCATCAAGTTCTTTCTTATAAATTTTCATATAAAATGCTTCAAGTTCATAGCCAGCTCTAATAAAATTTTTCTATTATGAAATGAGAAAAATATGTATTTAAATTTTAAAATTATTCACCTTATTTTGTCACTTTCAGTTTCCAAAATCGTGTCCTAAACAAACAAACAGAAAATTTATAAATAAAAAAATATAAGTAAAATAAAAATTATAAATAAATACTTGTAGCAAACTTACAAACGAATTTGTCCTTGGTGTATGAATTTCACTTGAATTTTCAACTAAATTTGAAAATGATGATGGTGTTGTTTCCAATTCGTCAAGTTCTTCAATTGCAGATGAATGACATGATTTATCTTCAAACGTTCTTGGGCTGGTATTTATTGATTTTGAAACACAAGAACACTGAAAAATAATTATTCTAAAATTTTACTGGCTACCTAAAGTACTTGTGTATAATAGATTTTTTTTTTAAAGTAGTAAGCATAGATAAAAATGAAATTTGAAAAGTGTATTATAAAAAATCACAGCATACTAAGCAAACAATTTCAAAAAAAATTTTTCGATATAATATTCTATTAAATCCCAACACACGATATTTTATTGAAATACTCAAACTCTTTTGTTTAAGATTTTATAATTTCTTGAAAAGATTTATGAATAGAAATTAAAAACTTAACATAATTTTTAACACAGTCTTCATTCACGCAATCTCTTTGACAATTTTAAAATATTAAAATGAAAATTTGAGGAAACATTTTCGAATAAATAAGATAGATTTTTGTATTGTTCTTTGGAAATTGGAATAAGGATTTTATATTTAAATTAATAATTATGCAAATAATACCTTCGGTATATTTTTACATTCCTTTCGTAATTCTATAATAACATTATCTTTGAATTGTACTTTTTTATGAGCTTTTTTAAGTTCTTCTTCCAATGAAAATATCTCAGATTTCATTTGTTGTACCTGATCATGCTTTTCAGCAACCTCAAAAGCAAGTGCTCTCAAATTGATAATCATCTAGACCATTTATTTTTTGTATAATGAAAAAAATTATTAAAATGTAATATGAAAAAAATCATTAAAAAAAAAAAAACAAAAAAATTAATTACTCGAGGTTAATTAGAAGAAATGAACACTAGTAGTTTGAAATTAGTGTAAAAAGATAATTTTATTCATTATAATTTTATTAATATTATTTAAAAAGAAAAATAAAAGATTTTAAAAAAAACAAAATTAACTACCAAAATTTGAAAATACTTTTCTTTTTTTCAGGATGATAATTTTCATTATTTCTACTAACCTGATCTTTTTGTACATTTTTATTTTTTATTAAATGTAATTCTGTTTTAAGGCACTCCTGTGAAGAAAACAATTGATTTTTATTTAATTTAATTTTTTTTTTTTTTTAAATTATATTTTTACATTTTGTTTAAGTTTTTCTGCTAATTGAGTTTCTTTTTCTTGTAGTGAATTTTTTAATTCAGTAACTAATGCTTCATATGATTGATTCTCAGAAATCTATAGAAATAGTTTTTTTTTTAATCTAATAAGTCACATTTAAACCATAAATAAAAAATATAAACAATCACTTACTTGGTCCAAAGATTGTAATTTTTGTCTTGATTGTTTTTCTAATTCCTTTAGTTTTTTAATGTACTTATTAATTTGTAAATCTTTATTGCTCAGCTCTGTTTTGAGTACATGTTGTTCAGATTCTAGTTTTTTTAATTCGCTAAAATAAGAAAATAAAAAAATTACAATATAAAATTTTTTTTTTTCAATATGTTTTCAAATACTTACTGTTTATTAGCTAACATTTCTGAGTTAAGTTTTTTTATCTGAAATGATGATTAATTTTTAGTAATTTATTTTTTCCTATTTTTTTTTTCAATTTTTTAATCACATTACCATTGTGTCAGATATCACATTTGGACATTCTTTGTTAGCACAATCTTTTATAATGTCACTTGCAGATATAGTATAAAAAATTAGACCTTCAGTATCCCATTCCCTTTTATCTATTGATCTTCGAATAAAGTTAAGTAAATTACACAAATCACTTTTTAATTTTTCAACTTCATTCGAATGATCAACGGTACATTCAAGCTTTAATTTTGTTTCTAATAAAGAAATCCTTTCAGATGCTTCATATTCTAATTCACTTAATGTAACCAATAAATCCTTATTAACTCTATTTAACATTTCAATCCATTCTTTACATGTTACATATTTCAGCTGAAAATTTTTTCAACAGGAAATTAACAAAATTTTATTCATGAAAATTTCAATTTTTAAAAACGAAAAAAATATCGTTAATTTACTTGATTGTCTCCACCAGCTTTATTGTCAATATCAGATAATCTTTCTTCATAAATTTTATTCAATTCTTCTAAAATAATTAAGGCTTTTGGATCAATTGATGTTTGTGGTGGCGATCTGTTAACATCTTCTGATTCATTTTCTTGCCCTGAAATAGGAAAATTTTCTTCGCCACAGCTCATAATTATGATGACAATGATTTTTATAAGTGATGAATTTTCTAAAATATTATAAATTTCATTTTAAAAGTATTTTAAATAATAAAATATTAATAATTTTTACCAAAATATTGAAAAAGGAAAAATTACAGGAAAGTCTACAACAACTATGTCAAGCAGGTTTTCAACGATAAATAAAAAAAGAAAAACAAATTAAACAGGTTAAGGTTTTCAAAATGTCAATGGCCCAACACTCGCAAATCATACTTTTGTGGATGTAAAAGGTCCAAACCAGGCGTGTCAGTAATCAGTATCAGTAAACCGGTTTTTTAAATCAGAGAAGGCTTGGTGAAGAAATAGAGAAGAAAGAAGTCAACAAGATTTTGTTGACAAGATGCGTCACGAATCACGATCATTAAACTAATCATATAAAGTTTACTAATACTATGTTATGTTTACTACTTAAATTATTGATTTGAGACAGTAAGTTGTTATTAAACAATCAACATCAACATATGTCATATCGTTTTCTGTTTCTCCACACATATGTGTGTTCGATGTGAATTGTCTTAAATGTTTTATGTTAATGTTACACCATTTGGTTTGGGTTGTATCATGTATGAAGTGTTGTCCATTTCCTTAGCTGTGGTGGTGAGGTGATTTGGTGAATCGTGTGAATCTGTTTCTTATTCTTTTCAGTTTTGTTTGTTAAATAATTAATATTAAATACCTAAGTAATTTAAAGTTACAATACACAATTTTTTTAGTGTTACTTATAGAAATTATACCGTATAATGTATATTCATTTATATTAAATTTGAAATTAGTTAATTATTTATTAGAAAACGTACAAAACGCAATTCGCATATTCGATATATGTACATATTTTTCATCTAGTGTTTCTATATTCTGGAATTTGAAAAAAAAAATTAATAACAAGTAATTAGTGTATGTGATTTGTTTTCTTACTAACGAAAATAATTTTATTAAAATAATATTTGAAAAGTTAATTTAAAAAAGAAGTGCAAATAAAAAAGCATAAATATTCGAATTGGAGCTATGCTAATTATATGGTAAATAATAAGTTTATTTTTTTCTACTCTTATGCATTAACTTAGCCTGTTTTTGTTTTTAATTTCAACAACTTTTATTGATTTTATTGATTTTAATGAGGCTCTAGAAAAAAATTATAAAAACCAATCTTTTAGTTTTTTTTTCATTAAAAAGATTCTTGTCGTCGTCAGTCGTCACACATGTTTGAAAATGAGGTGTTGAGTTGACGACGATGACAAACGAGATGTTACAACAAACAACAACAAAACGTTTATCAATTCACCATTTCTCCAATCATTTGTTGTCAACTTCAGTCATCAGTGTCTTCTTCACAAGACTTTTTTTTTTGGCAATCAAAAGCAAAAGACAGTCACTTTTCATATATATTTTGCTATTGCTTTTTATTTGGTAATCTAATTTTTTTTTTTCTCAAGACTAAGAATTTTTTAAAATTTAGTCCTTTGTTAATTAATTTTATTGCCAAACAAAGAATATAGACATTAATAATAAGCTCAGTGATTTTGCGAAAATTACAGAAAAAAACGAAACGAAAGAAAAAACAGATATCAATAATAAAAATTTTGAGTATGTGCTTTCTGTAATTGGAAAAAAAAAATGAAGGATTATATTCTTCAGAGCTATAATGCAAATTAGTGAAATTTATTTAACTAATTTTTATCCAATATCATAAATACTTCATTACACATTATTTAATATTTAGTTATTAGTGGTAATATTTGAGAAAATTTTAATATCTATTTATTACACAAATTTTTTTTTCTCAGATACTTTATACAAATTTAATAAATTTTCATTATATTTATTTTTTCTAGGTTGAAAGTGACCAAAAAGAATTGGAGATTATTTTAAGTGAAAATTATAATAGATTTAAAGAACATTTTCAAGTAATTGAATCAAATTTTAAAGAAATTATTAGAAGTGGAGGAAAATTGTCGAAGAATTGCCAATATGAATCTAAGGGGGTCTGCTCCCAAGAAGGAGGGAAAGATGCGAATTCGTGCTTTTCCTGTAAGTAAAATATAAATATACTTCTTTTTTATTTTATTTTTTTTTTTTAAGTTTTACAGATAATTTATTAGTAATTATAAAATAAAAAAGACATTGATTTCGTATAGTATCTGTACAAAATCGTGAGTTTAACGAAATATTTACAATTATTCCATTTCTTTAGAAAGAAATTTAAGATCTGAATCAGGACTTCAGGAAATTCATAATGTTTTCGAAATTTCTGTGTCTGTGCTCGATCATAACACATTATTGTGTTTCATCGGATTGCAGATAAGAAAAGTTTAAGACCAAAAACACCTCTTATTTTTTCTATAATTTGTTTTCTACTTTTTTTTCCCAGTACAGTAATCAATTTTTAAGAATCTGACATGTTTAAGAATCGAGTATACTCTGAAATTATTATAAAATACATTACAGAAAATCATCGTTAAAAAATATGTTCAATTAGCTACTCGATACTATCTCAAAAGGATTTGAAAAGTTCATTAATTACTAAATTGTAAAATTATAATCAGATTTGTCTAATAAACATATTTGTAATGTTGAGGACTGTTTATGAATGTCCTTTAAGGATTAAATCTGTTATTTCATTCAACTGTGAATAGCACAGATGAGTAAAAAATAATAATTACAAGTCCATTGATATTTGTTAAACTTATCATATTTTTGTTTTTTCCCTTCTTTTCTAAGACAAAGCTATCTACTAGATAAAGTTGAATAAAACAAATTAATCAAATCTTAAATTATAAATAATTTTTAGTTTATTGTTATAGGTCATTTTTAATTAAACAACAAAAAGAATATTAAAATTATTACCTCACCTCACCATTTCATCAACATTGAAAGATCTGTTAATTTATTTTTTGTTATAGTAAGCTTCTAATTTTAATTTTGATGGGATTTAGACGTTTTACTTTTTTCTCTAAATAAAATTTTTTTTTTAGTTATTTAATACAAAAATACAAAAAAAAAAATATAAAAAAAACTTAATTAGTTACTGAGTTTAGATAATAAAATCGGGTTACTTTTATTTTCTAATCAAATTTTCTTAATAAAAAAAAAATGTAATTGATGCTCAGTAAGAAGGGAGATAAGATTTTAAAAAAGAAAATAAAAAGAATAATATGACAAGCATACATGGAAATGGCCAAAAACAAGGAAAGGCAAAAAATTTTTCATCAAATTTACGTTCAAATACAGCGAATGATAATGCAAAATTAGTAAATAATTATAATTTTAATCGTTCCGAACAACAAAATCATAAATTATCTGCTTATCAAAAATTACAAATTAAAGAAGTCTACGATAAGTATCCTTTATGGCTTCCAGAATATTTAGAAAGTTTTGAGGAAATGGTATGTCATTTATTTCAATTGATTCCTGTGTATTATTTTTTTTTAAACTGGTTATAATTCTTCTATGATCCGATATAATAGTAATTTTCATTTGAAAGGAAAATTCATAGATCCGGTTAATGAACATTTTTTACAGTTTACAGCTTTGAAAAAAATTTTAGAAAGCTAGTCAATATATATATAATTTTTTTTAATTTTACAAAGTTCCGATTGTTTTGAGAGGTTATCGACCTCAACATCAAGCATACATATTAGAGGTTTTTAACTAGCGGCAAGTGAAAAAGAAAGAAAATGAAAATATATTTGATGAAAACAAATTAATCATTGACCATATATTTCAATTTATTAATTGTCAATTGTTTGTCAAAGCTTGTTCAATATTAAATTATCAAATTTGGAATTTTCTTTCCGAATTTTCAATTTTCAGAAATAATGTTTGATGAATGTCTTAAAAATGAAAAAAAAAAAAACTAAATAAAATATAAGAAAATTTGCAAAAAGTTTCGAATTTGATATAGATGACCCGTATAAAATTAAGACTTGAAAACTAACAAATTTGGCGTTCTTGAGAAAGTTCAATTTGATTATCGTTAAATTTATTGGAATGTGTAAAGCTAATACATTAATTTTCCTAAAATATAATAATCAAAATTTACATGAATCAAATTAATTAAAAATTCTAACTAATTTTTTAAATTATCTTGTTCGATAGACCTCAATGGATGAAAAATATGTTGAAACAATTTGGGCCAGTCTTAAAAATGCAATTCAAGAAATACAAAAGAAAAATAATTCTGGTCTATCATTTGAAGAATTATATAGAAATGCATATACAATGGTGCTTCATAAACATGGTAATCGTTTATATGTTGGTTTACGTGAAGTTGTTACAGATCATCTTGTAAATAAAGTACGACAAGATGTTTTGGAAAGTCTTCATAATAATTTTTTACCAAAATTAAATCAAGCATGGAATGATCATCAAACCTCAATGGTTATGATACGTGATATTCTCATGTATATGGATAGAGTATATGTGCAACAACATGAAGTAGAAAATGTTTACAATCTTGGACTTATTATTTTTAAGGAACAAGTAAAAAAAATTAATTGCATAAAATATAAAAAAATAACTCTTGTGTTTCTTCTAATTGAATAGATTGTTAGGCATCGACCGATTCAAGAGCATTTACGTGAAACACTTTTAGGAATGGTAATGGCTGAAAGAAATGGTGAAGTTATAAATCATTTAGCAATAAAAAATGCATGTCAAATGCTTATGAGTTTAGGTATTAATACACGACATGTTTATGAAGAAGATTTTGAAAGACCATTTTTGGCACAATCAGCATCATTTTATAAAATAGAATCACAAAAATTTTTAGCCGAAAACAATGCAAGCGTTTATATAAAAAAGGTTGAGGTAAGTAACATTCATGATAATGCACTTGAAAAATTTACACAACTTTTTTTTCATTTCCTTGTTATTGACTTTTTTTTTAAATTTTTGGTTGATGTTTTGTTCTAGGCTCGAATAACTGAAGAATCTGCTAGAGCGGCATTATATTTAGATAAAGATACTGAACCAAGAATAGTTAAAGTTGTAGAAGATGAATTAATTAAAAAACATATGAGATCAATTGTTGAAATGGAAAATTCTGGTGTTGTTTATATGATAAAAAATTCAAAAACTGAAGATTTGGCATGTATGTACAAATTATTTTCACGTTTAAAAGATGATGGTTTAAAAGTAATTGCTGATGCTGTATCAGCATATTTACGTGAACAAGGACGTTTATTAGTTAAAGAAGAAGAAAATGGAACAAATCCAATTACATTTGTACAAAATTTATTGGATTTAAAAGATCGTTTTGATCATTTTCTACATCATTCATTTAATAATGATAAAATATTTAAAAATATGATATCATCTGATTTTGAACATTTCTTAAATTTAAATAGTAAATCACCAGAATATTTGTCATTATTTATTGATGATAAATTAAAAAAAGGCGGTAAAGGGGTAAGTTTAAATTTGTGTAATTTAATAATTCTTTTTTTTTTTTTAATTTAAAATTCATAATTATTATTTAAAATTAAATTCTTAATTTAAATATTAGTCTATATTAAAATTAATTTTTATAAATTTTTAATGACAGTGGTCAATCCATGATTTTGAAGATTATTATGAAAATCGCTCAAGAATTTTGGTATAATTTCCCTCAAATTCTTTTTTTGTTTTTTATTGTTAATTATTTAGTTTAGTTAATTGATTAGTTTTTTTTTTTTTTAGTTAGCTAAATTTTGAATATTTTTTTATTTTAGTTAATTACAAGAGAAGAAAACATACCATATGCACCACTGTTTTATAATGAATTCATTATTTTTAAATTCCATTATTTAAAATTGAGCTAATTAGTTGTATAAACGAACGTTTAAATATTTGGTCAAATTCAATGCTTGAGTTTTCTGTTGTTAAATTTAAAAAGTTTATTAAAAAAGCTAATCACCGTTACATGATAAAAGTACTTTAATATCGACTAATAATAAATTGATTTAAATAATTTGATATATTGCATATGGAATAGTTTTAATATTGTTTTCATTTTTTTTTTTTTGTTAAACAAGAAAAATTAAAAATTTTATATTTTCTAAATGTAATTCTTGTATTCTTTTACATTTCAGATGACCGAACAAGAAATTGAAACAATTTTGGATAAAACTATGGTACTTTTCCGATATTTACTAGAAAAAGATGTTTTTGAACGTTATTATAAAACACATTTAGCAAAAAGATTGCTACTTAATAAATCAGTTTCTGATGATTTTGAAAAGAATATGATATCAAAATTGAAGGTAAAATATAAAAAAAAAATAAATAAATTTAAAATAAATTTTCATAATAATAATTTTCTAGACTGAGTGTGGTTGTCAATTTACGTCAAAATTAGAAGGAATGTTCAAGGATATGTCTGTTTCAAATACAATTATGGATGAATTTAAAAATTATGTAAATAATCATAAGATATCATTATCTGGAGTTGAATTAACAGTTAGAATATTAACAACTGGTTTCTGGCCAACACAGGTAAAATATATAAAAAAATTCTTATTCGAAAATTAATTAAGTGAAAAACATTTATATTTTTGTTTTTCCTAATATTTTAGTCAGCAACGAACTGTAATATACCTTTAGCACCAAGACAAGCTTTTGATACATTTAAGAAATTTTATTTAGACAAGCATTCAGGAAGACAACTAACATTACAACCACAAATGGGTAATTGATATTATCTCTTTTTTTTCTATTTTGTGTATTCGAATTTTAATTATACAAAAAACAAAAATATTAATTTCAGGTACGGTGTATATTAATGCTGTATTTTATGGATCAAAAGGTGAAAATGCTGATAAAGATGGAAAAGATGGTCCAAGTTCTAGTTTATCGAGTACAACAAATGGTGGTAATGGAGTACCAACAACAACTAGAAAACATGTGTTACAAGTATCAACTTATCAGGTAATGTTCACATTGTGAAATGGTTACAAGAACAAAATATGAATTATTTAATTAAAAAAATGACGTATATTTTGCAGATGTGTGTTTTAATGCTTTTCAATAATCATGAAAGGTTAACATATGAAGAAATTAAACAAGAAACTGATATTACTGAAAAAGAATTAATAAGAGCCTTACAATCATTATCGATGGGTAAGCCAGCTCAGCGATTACTTGTTAGAAATCCAAAAACAAAAGATATTGAACCAACAAATGAGTTCCATGTGAATGATGCTTTTGTATCGAAATTTCATAGGTAAAAATTGAAATAAAAATTTATCATTTAAAATATAAAATATTTTCTTTTTTTTTTTTCAATGTTCAAAAGAGTTAAGATACAAACTGTTGCGGCAAAAGGTGAATCAGAGCCTGAAAGAAGAGAAACTCGTGGTAAAGTTGATGAAGATCGTAAACATGAAATTGAAGCTGCTATTGTTAGGATAATGAAAGCTAGAAAACGAATGGCGGTAAATTATTACTTGTTATATTTTCAGTTGATGAATTGTTAAATAATTATTTTTTTCCTTATTCTACAGCATAATTTGCTTGTATCTGATGTAACATCGCAATTAAAATCGAGATTTTTACCATCACCTGTTTTTATAAAGAAGCGAATAGAAGGCCTTATCGAAAGAGAATACTTAGCAAGGACTCCAGAGGATAGAAAAGTTTATGTTTATTTGGCGTAAAAATTCATATATAAGACAATTTGCTTAATTTTTTTCTTTATTCTTTTTTTTTAATTGAAAAATAAAATCCTTCCTCTAATATCTCTTCCTCTCCCAATGTATTTCGAAAAATAAGAAAATCATTAAAAAAAAATTACAGTTAATTTTAACACATTTATTTTCATTTTCTGTTTTTTTTTTTCTATCTTGTACTTCTCTCACTTATCTTTTCCTCTTTCCTTGTATTATGCAATTGATTTAAATATTAAACATAATTGAAAAAAAAGGTCCATCATACAATTTTTGGTAATAAGATTTTTTCATTTATTTTTTTTTTATTAAATTTTTTGGAAAAAAAAATTAAAATGTACATTTTTTTTTTGTCTTTTCTTTAGTTTAAGTTATATATTTTTTATTTCTAATAAAATCCGTTTTTTTTTACTAATTAAGAAAAAATTTATTAGTTTTTAAAAATTACTTTGGAAATCGTAAAAAAATATTTATGAGAAAAATAAGAGAAAGAAAATTAATTTAAAGAAGTCCATCACAGTTTTATCGAAAATAAAAAAAAAATTAATTATTTTGATTAAATAACAAAAATTAGTAAAATCAAAAGATTTAAAAAAAAAAAACAAAAACAAAATGATCTTATCGTTCTCTAGTTTATTTAAATTAAGATTATTAATAAAATTATACATGAATAAAAAGTATATATTTTAAAAACAGCATTATTATGAATTATTTTTTGAGGTATGTAATTTATATACCCCAATGTTATGAGTACTGTTTTTATGTTTTAAATTCGAACAATTTAGTGAAAACAACAAAATAAAAAATTATCTTTTTGATGGGATATTCTTTAACGATATTTCTATTTTCTACATTTGAAAAGATGAAAATGTGTAAAATATTCAATTTATAAATAGTATTAATTTAAAAAAATATATTATATATAAACACATATGTGAATAAATATATAATACAATAATAAAAAATAAAACAATTTAATAACACTTTGTTCCACATGGATCCACACAACATAAATAACATAATTTATTTACATCAGGGCAAACATTTTGACAGTCAACCTTACATATAACTGGCGGGCTAAAAAAATATATGTATATTAAAAATAAATTAAACTGTTATAAATTTTTGATGAATTAAAGTGGAATTAAACTTACCAAATACAGTCGATTTGATCTCTTTTCATATTTAAATATTTATTTTCCATTTGTGTTCTTAATATATCACAAATTTTTATATCATCTACACGAGATTTTTGTTTAAGAATACTAATTTTCTTTGGTTTATCTTTTGGTCTTTAACAAATTATTTAAAAAAAAAAAAAAAAAAAGAATTTGAAAAATAAATGTAAGAAAAGGCATTTTTTTCAATAATTTACACGTTATGTACTTACTTTTTACTGATACCTTTTCCCTTACTATCTTCATCGAAATATATCAAATTTATTTCAAAAGTTTCGAAATTAGAATCGGCTTTATTTTTCCTTTGAATCTCTTGAGCTTTATGAAATAAAAAATAAAATTAATCAACTACCTTACTATTTTTTTTAGTAATATTCAAAATTTAGATTGTTTACGATTTTTTATTTTCCCAGTTTCATCATCACCAATTTTTATTTTAAATTTTCCATTTTGATTAGTTTTTGATGGAACAAAACGTAGAGATCCCGGTTTTCCCTTTTTTTGTTTGTTTTTGATAGACTTTCTTACTTCAGTTTTTGATATTTGTGATTTGAGGAAAGTTGCACCATCATCTAATAATGTTTTTCTCTTCTGTATATCTTTAGTCAAATCCCTTCCTTCGACTTTTATTGATTTGCGAACAATTTCATTAACATCCGATCCTGTTTTTCTTCTCCGTTTATCCTTCATAGACTTTATTCCTCCGGCTTTTGATAATTTGAGGAAACTTTTACTATTATTAGGTATTGTTCTTTTCTGTTTTTCTTTGGTAGACTTTCTTCCCTCGGCTTTTGGTAAATTTGATTTACGGGGAGTTCCAGTATCATTGGTTTCGGATTCTGTTTTTCTTCTCTGTTTATCTCTGATAGACTTTCTTCCCTCAGCTTTTATTGATTTGTGGACAATTTCATTATCATCGGATACGGATCCTGTTTTATTTCTCTGTTTATCTTTGATAGACTTCCTTTCCTCAGCTTTTATTGATTTGCGGACAATTTCATTATCATCGGATCCGGTTTTGCTTTTCTGTTTATCTTTGGTAGATTTTTTTTCTCCGGCTTTTATTAATTTGCGGACAATTTTATTATCATCGGATCCGGAACCTGCTTTTATTCTCTGTTTATCTCTGATAGACTTTCTTCCCTCGGCTTTTATTGATTTTTGGACAATTTCATTATTATCGGATACGGATCTTGTTTTGTTTTTCTGTTTATCTTTATTAGACTTTCTTCCCTCAGCTTTTATTGATTTGTCAAAAATATCATTATCATCGGATCCGGATCCTGTTTTATTTCTCTGTTTATCTTTGATAGACTTCCTTTCCTCAGCTTTTATTGATTTGCGGACAATTTCATTATCATCGGATCCGGTTTTGCTTTTCTGTTTATCTTTGGTAGATTTTTTTTCTCCGGCTTTTATTAATTTGCGGACAATTTTATTATCATCGGATCCGGAACCTGCTTTTATTCTCTGTTTATCTCTGATAGACTTTCTTCCCTCGGCTTTTATTGATTTTTGGACAATTTCATTATTATCGGATACGGATCTTGTTTTGTTTTTCTGTTTATCTTTATTAGACTTTCTTCCCTCAGCTTTTATTGATTTGTCAAAAATATCATTATCATCGGATCCGGATCCTGTTTTTCTTTTCTGTGTATTTTTGATAGACTTTTTGCCCTCGGTTTTTGGTGATTTTGATTTATGGAAAATTTCAATTTCATCGGATCTGGATACTGTTTTACTTCTCTGTTTATCTTTGATAGATTTTCTTTCCTCGGTCTTTGGCGAATGTGATTTACGGAAGATTTCACTATCTTCGGATCTTGTTTTTCTTTTTTTCTGTTTGTCTTTTACGAAATAAATAATATAATTGATAATTTAGCGCAACAATTATTGTGAAAATATGCAATATTCTTGTACCTACCACTTGATATTTTTAAATTCTTGTCACCATCAAACTTTGGTATTCTACTTGGGCTTGAGTATCTAACCAATCCATTTTTAATAGTTTTCCTTCTACGTTTTCTCCCTTTTCTCGATTGTTCTTTAATTATCCAGATTAAAATAAATAACATGTGTATATATGCATTTAGTAATTTTGCACGGTAAGGAAAAGTAACACAATCTCAAAAATTTAAATTTAAAAAAAAAGTAAGTTGAATTTTTCGATTTGTATCACTTTTCTTGAGCATCAGTTTTTACTCACGGCCACTAAAACTTTGTTCGCTGGAATCCGAACTAACACTTGCCTTTAGCATTCTCATACCTGATTTTGGTTTAACATATTTTTTGCCTAAATCGAAAAAAAAAAATTAGTTACATTCTTCATTATTATTATTTTTTTTTTTTTACGAATTTTTTCTTGTAATAATTCTTCATAAGTAAACATAAGTCCATGTCCTCCATCGAAAACGGAATATCGTTCCTTTTTTTGGAGTTCTTTAAATGTGTCAATACAAATACATTTAATTTGGCAATAAAAACATTTCATACAACCGTAATTACATAAATCATTGAATATAAAATTTTGATTACAACATGGTCCTAATCTAGTTTTTACACTTTCATGTAAGCAACACGTACAGCTAAAAAATTTTTAAATTTTAATTTTTTGTACAACTATATATAATTAATTTACATTAATAATTACCAATTTATAGACATTTAATTAAAATTTTATAAATTTTTTATATAGATACCAGTATGTTGTATAGTAGTATAATATAAAGCTTACTTATGAAACTATTTTTCAGATAAGTCCGTTCAATAAAAATAAGGTTTATTGATTTTATCCTGGTTAACTCGAAACTAAACACGAACGTTCTCTGTTCACCAACTCGCCTCCTCGTAATAGAGAATATTGATTTTGATTCTTGATCAAAATTTGAATCTTAATCGTTGTGTAACTGAAATTCTAAAACTTTTGAATACGAAACTTCAACAACATTTGAGATTTAAACAACATTTGAAGTATCAGCAACATTCGAACATGTACTAATTATTCTTTTATTGTTTTCAATAATCACAAAACAACAGTTTGAGGTTAGGTAGTGTTGTCAGTTGTCACTTTTCAGTTTTCATTCTTGTTTATTACTTTGGAATTCTCCTCAAGTGCTACTTTCGTATTGCGGTTGAACAAAATAAAAACAGAATTATATTTATAATTAAAATTTAAAAGAAATTGTTACTTTTATAAAATGGGTCGAGATAGAAATCGAAAACGATCACATAGTTCTAGTTCTGAAAGTATATCAGATGCCGATGAAAAAGAACGTCTGAAGGATTTACGTGAAAGGGATGAGTTCGCTAATAGATTGAAAAAAAAGGATGAAGATAAAACACGTAAAATATTGGAATCATCAAGTCGAAAAGCCTATGAAGAAGCAGCAAAAAGATTAAAACTTGAAAATGAAGATCGTGAAAAGATTTTACCTCAGCTTAGGATTCAATCACGAAGAAAGTATTTGGAAAAACGTAAAGATGATAAAGTTGCAGAATTAGAAGCTGATATTATAGATGATGAATATCTTTTTGAAGAAGAAATGTGAGTATCATAATTTTAATTGCAGATGTATAAAATTAACTTTATTTAAATTTCATTTTCAGACTTACGGATAGGGAAAGAAAGGAAAGAGAATATAAGAAACAACTTTTAACTATAGCAAAGGAACATGAAAAAGCTGAAGAACTTGAACGTATTCAAAGGTATCATATGCCTGATGATGTAAAACCTGGAGAAAAAAGTATAATACATATTCTACATTGTGATTCAGAAATAAAAACAAATTAATAAAATAACAAAATATTTCAGGTGAATATGTTGAAGTTGATGAACGTGAAAAGCAACCAAATTCAGAACAAAAAAAATGGGAAGCTGAACAATTAGCATCCGCAATGTTTCAATTTGGTGCTAAAGATGCAAAAGCTAAAGAGGAATATGATCTTTTATTAGATGATCAAATAGAATTTATCCAAGCTTTAACATTAGATGGTACAAAGAAAATCGATAGAAAACCAGAATTAACTGAAGTTGAAAGGAAAAAACTTGATATACAAGAAACAAAAAAATCATTGCCAGTGTATCCTTTCAGAGGTGAATTGATTGGAGCTATTAAAGAACATCAGGTAAGTTTTATTTAAGATTTAATAAATAAGTTTTCTACATTTTTAAATAAAGATTTTAATAATTGAAGGTGAAACTGGATCTGGAAAAACTACACAAATTCCACAATATTTATATGAAGCTGGTTTTACAAAGGATAATAAGAAAATTGGTTGTACTCAACCCCGTAGAGTTGCTGCTATGTCTGTTGCTGCACGTGTAGCCCAAGAAATTGGAGTTAAATTAGGGAATGAAGTTGGTTATAGTATTCGTTTTGAAGATTGCACTTCAGGTAACAATTTATTGTTTAATTATTTATTTCAATTTAAATAATTTTCTCTTAATTTATATTAATTTTCAGAACGTACTGTAATTAAATATATGACTGATGGTACATTACATAGAGAATTTCTTTCGGAACCAGATTTAGCATCATACAGTGTAATGATAATTGATGAAGCTCATGAACGTACACTTCATACAGATATTCTTTTTGGTCTTGTCAAAGATATTACTAGATTTAGACCTGAATTGAAATTACTTATTTCAAGTGCTACTTTAGATGCAGAAAAATTTTCTCAATTTTTCGATGATGCTCCAATATTTAGAATTCCAGGAAGAAGATTTCCAGTTGATATTTATTATACAAAAGCTCCTGAAGCAGATTATATTGATGCTTGTGTTGTATCCATTTTACAAATTCATGCTACCCAACCACTTGGAGATATATTAGTTTTCTTAACTGGTAATTATTTATTTGAAAAATATTCAATAATTTAAAAAAAAATGTATTAATTTAATTTTTTTCATATTTTAGGACAAGATGAAATAGAAACATGTCATGAAATTTTACAGGATCGTGTAAAAAGATTAGGATCAAAATTAAAAGAATTACTAATTCTTCCAGTTTATGCAAATTTACCAAGTGATATGCAAGCAAAAATTTTCGAACCAACACCACCAAATGCTAGGAAAGTAATTCTTGCAACAAATATTGCAGAAACTTCTTTAACCATCGATAATATAATTTATGTAATTGATCCAGGCTTTGCAAAACAAAATAATTTCAATTCAAGAACTGGAATGGAATCATTAATGGTTGTACCAATATCTAAAGCATCTGCAAATCAACGTGCTGGACGAGCTGGTCGAGTTGCTCCAGGTAAATGTTTTCGTTTATATACAGCATGGGCGTATAAACATGAGCTAGAAGATAATACCGTGCCAGAAATTCAAAGAATCAATTTAGGTAATTTATAAAAATTTTCACTTATTTTTTTAAGAAAATAATTTTTTCTCTCGACTTTTTGTCTTAATTGCAGGAAATGCTGTATTAATGTTGAAAGCGTTAGGTATTAATGATCTCATTCATTTTGATTTCTTGGATCCACCACCACATGAGACTCTAGTCTTAGCCTTAGAACAATTATATGCTTTAGGAGCTCTAAATCATCATGGTGAATTAACAAAATTAGGACGAAGAATGGCAGAATTTCCTGTTGATCCAATGATGGCAAAAATGATATTAGCTAGTGAAAAATATAAATGTTCTGAAGAAATAGTTACAATTGCAGCAATGTTATCAGTTAATAGTGCAATATTTTATCGTCCAAAAGATAAAATAATTCATGCTGATACAGCACGTAAAAATTTTAATCATATTCATGGTGATCATCTTAGTCTTTTACAAGTTTATAATCAATGGGCTGATACAGATTTTAGTACACAATGGTGTTACGAAAATTTCATTCAATATAGATCAATGAAAAGAGCTCGAGATGTACGTGAACAATTAGTTGGTTTAATGCAACGTGTTGAAATCGATATGGTATCATGTTTACCAGAAACAATAAATATACGAAAAGCAATAACAGCTGGTTATTTTTATCATATTGCAAGATTATCAAAAGGTGGTAATTATAAAACAATTAAACATAATCAAGCTGTAATGATACATCCAAATTCATCATTATTTGAAGAATTACCAAGATGGATATTATATCATGAATTAGTTTTTACAACAAAAGAATATATGAGACAAGTTATTGAAATTGAAAGTAAATGGTTATTAGAAGTTGCTCCACATTATTATAAACCAAAAGAATTAGAAGATTCAACAAATAAAAAAATGCCAAAAACATCTGGAAGAGCAACAATGACAGAATAAATAACAAATCAATACATTAATAAAAAGTTGAATCTTATTTTCTAAATCAAATTACATTTATATTTTTATTCCATTAAAACAAAATTTACTATCCTTTTGAAATTTAAATCAATTAAATTAAATTTTGTGATAAAAAAAAATAACTGTTTTGAAAATGTTAAAAGTTTTTGATGATGATTCAATACATTCTTTGTTATCACTTAACAAGGTACATTTCCTTCAAAAGCCCTGAATCCTCTAAAATTCATAGTACAAATTATGAACTTTTCAACGTCTCTTTCACTTTAATTTCAATTGAAGATTATTGGAAATATTTTTCTTTTGAAAGTTGGGTTCCAATAAAATATAAAATCAATCTTTTATCCGTCAAAAAAAGAAAAACATAATTTTGTTTTTGAAAAAAGAGAAAGCACAGAACAATTATTACTAGCTAAAGTAACAAATTCTTGAGAAGAATCCTTAGAAAATTCTGGCCGAATCAGATATCTAATGTGCTAATTAGAAGCCAGCTGGAGTTTAATTTAGTACTTACAAGTGGAGATGGATATGCCACACTCTAAGATCCAATAATAATATTGCTCGACTTCAACCTACAGGTAAAACACAGTAGGAAACGTCCCAAAAACACCTGGCGTAGAGCATCTATAGCCGCTTCATGGAGTGAAATTGAAGTGGTAACAAAAAATAGAGTTTGGTGGAAAACTATTGTGAAGGCCGTATGTTAGAGTAGGGAATAAAATGGAACAACAACAATAAAGAGCAACAAATTTAACATCTTTTCTGTTTTGAAAAAAAAAATATGTAAAAAAATTCATTTTTGTATTAAAAATGATAAAAATGAACAATGTTGAAATAAAAATCAAAAAATATAAATTTTTACGATAATTCTCAGACAAAAATAAACAAAAGTGGACAGTGGTTCTACAGCTTATAATTAATTTATTAATATTTTTTGGCTTAAATTTTAATGAATTAAAATATCTGTATTTAAAAAAATTTGTAAAAATCGGAATTCTGAGTTTTGCTTAAAAGTTTTTAATTCTTTTTATAGTAAATTTTTCACTTTTTTTTTAATGGAATTTTTGCTAAAATTAATAATATTTTGCAAAATGTTCTCTAATTTATAAATATTTAAATCATTATTAAAAAAAATAAATACAAAAAAACAAGTTAAAAATCAATTTAAGAAATCTAATCATAATTTTTTATCTTAATTTATGGGAAATTCCTAGCAATTTAACCCTTTGCGCTCCAACTACAGCATTGTTTGCAACATTGTGCTTTTGTAATCATAATTTGAAAAAACTGAAAAAATTCAGGTGCGATGTAGTTAATTTTATTTTGAATTTGCATTTATTTAAGATTTATTTTAAAAAAGTGCTCGTAGAACAAAGGGTTAATTACTAACAATAGCCATCCAATTTTTTTATTGTTTTCAACAGACTTTATCATTTATTAACCGTATGTCACGATTATTTAACTACAAAACATTTTTAAATTCATTATCATGTAATTTTTTAAAAGTAAAGCTCATATTCTAAGTATATTTTCCAAATGAGTATGCATATATGTATGTATGTAGTTAATGAACGTGAAAAGAAAAAACAAAAATATCATAAGTTTAACAAATATCAGTGGACTTGTAGTTATTATTTTTTACTCATCTATGCTATTCACAGTTGAATGAAATAACAGATTTAATTTTTAAAGGACATTCATAAACAGTCCTCAACATTACATATTTGTTTATTAGACAAATCTACTGATTATAATTTGTTTAAATTAAAAAAAATTCCAAATTTTGGTTAGTATTTTATCATAATTTTTTTTTTTTTGTTTTAGTACCTAATTTAAAATTTAAATATTTTTTTTTTCAGAATCTACAAGTTTGAAAATTTTTGAAATAAACGGATTCATTTTGTAACCAAAAAAAAAAATTAATTTTTATGGGTAAGTACATACATATCTTTATATTTTATCTAAAATAGATTTTTTTATAATACACGATAATATAAATACATAGGTATATCACACTTAGAAATTATTTAGGTACATCTAATTTTTGTTCTATTTTGAGTACTTCGAGTTGAATATGAATTATTTATAACTTCTTTTTTTCTACGTCTTGGAGTTAAACGATTTTGTAAAGGATTTATAATACTAGTTGTACACCAACCATGTTCTTGATTTGCATACATTTCATTATTAATAATTCTATTATTTTTATGAAATTCTTTTGAAAATTTAACACATATATGTTCAAATATATCTCTTAAATATAATATACATTTATCACATATTTGTTTTGCATCTTTAATTGATAATAATTGTCTATTAAAAGATTTATTATATTTTGTATCATTCAAAAAAACATATAAAATTCCAATACTTAATAAATTTATTATATAAGGAAGAAGAAAATCACCGTTCATATCATTATATAAATTTGGAGTTGTTGTTGTAAGGATACATTTTATAAGACTTTTAATTTGATTTTCTAATTTACACCAAATTACAACCATATGTAATTCAATTAATAAAATTGATGTAATTGTTTCAAATAATACCTGAAATGTTGTTCTTTTATTTGTTCGATATTTTTCTGGATATAAATTTATATCATGAATAATTAGTATAACAATAAAAAGAATAATCCAGCTGGCGAAATTTGAATTTGATGAACATTCAGATTGTTCAACGAAAATTGTCATCCGGAATAATGTATGTATAATAACTGCTATTCCCAATGGAAGAGTATCTGTCATGTTTTTATTTTTATTTTTGTCTTTTAACTTAACTTTTATGTTTTTTGTTTTATTTTTTGTCCTTAAAAAAATTTCTTCCTTTTCCTGGTGATTCTTAATGCTGTTATAACTTTATAAATAAATTTTATGATAAATTCCACAGAGCTTTTTATTCTAAAAAAAAATGAAATTTATATTTAATAAAATAAATGTTAATCGTTTTTTAAATAAAATTCACATACTTAGAAGCAATGCATAATACTGGTAAATGTAAATCTAAATCAAAAATAATGAAAACTATTCGACAACATGATGTTATGATTAGTAATATTTTAAAGGATTCTTCTGTTTGAGGTATATTTGTATACTGCGTTATGGGAATGTAATTATCCACAATTAAAATTATTGCGTGAAATTTACTACAAGCCCGTGCCTGGAAAGAAATTTTTTTTTTGAAATAATTTTTTTTTGTCTTTTTTTTCAATAAAAAAATAACGTTCAATAAAATTTGAAAATTTTCATGTTCACGAAATTCAACTAATTTTTTATACAATAAAGAAAATGTAAGATGTTTTAATTGTTGAATAAAATTTAAAAATTCAAAGTATAATTTAAACAAAATTTAGATAAATTTTCGAAATATTCGGAAGCTTTTACTTGAATTTTGTACTAATTTTCAGTCAAATTCCAGCACTATCAGGACACTTAAATTTTCCTGCACATTAATGGTAAACAAAACTATTTTGTTATAGAAAAAAAATCAATGCTGACTATACTTTCTAATTTTAAAATTCGTTAAAGTACATAATAGTGAATTTACTGTTAGAAGAATTTCATTCGAAATTCATTTATTTGATAAAATTATGTTAATTATTTACTTTTTTTATCTTCATCAATCTTTTGAATTTCTATCGGTCATTATTTTTTAATTTTTCACTGGACGCAGTTTTCTTTGAGTATTATTAATTAAAATTAATTAAAAATTAGTAAATTATTTTTTCTTTTAGTTCATTTTGTACTAACACAACGTTTTCAAAACTGAATTTTCAAATTTTATTGAGAAATTTATTTCGCAATATTAAAAATATGTAAGAAAAAATGTGTATACTTACCACATATTCATTCATACACAAATTATGTAAGAAATAATTAAATGGAATTTCTACAAAACGGAGTGCTAATTCAACAAGTATATTTTGAAAAAATACCTGAAAAAAAAAGAAATATATATATATTATGTATTTGTATATGATATCAATAGTTAAATTCATATAAAATTAATTATAAAAAATTTACCTCAAGAAATGATTTAATTTGCCTTATTTTAGGAGTATAATTATTTGGTAATAATGTATCAAAATGTAAAAGTAAATCACTAATAAAAATTGTAAATATAATTGTATTTAAATCTGGCTCTAAAATGTATGGATTTAATGCTACAAACTCAATTATACTTATTTGAAAATAATGTAAAACTGTTGGAATAATAAATCGTAGAAATTTTGTAAATTGATAAAGTCTTGGCCACCATACAGTAAGAAATCCTTTGCAGTATCCCGAAATCATTATTAAAATAAACAATTTTTAATTTATGTATAATTTGATTTAATTTTGTTAATTTAATAGCTCTGTTCATTGAAAATGTTCATATGTTTTTCTTTAACATATGTTTAGACTTCTAAGGGGAGTTGAATCAAAAAGATTTTAGATTTTTTCTATTTTTTCATAGACCATCGTTTTGATGTTTATAGGAAAAATGGGTAAGAAAAAAAAAAATAGACAACAGATTTCAATTGAAATCGTGTATTTTCCAGGCGACTTCGTAGAATTGAGATCACGTTGAAAGCGAATAACGCACGTGTTCGAAATTACTTTTAAATGAAGATTTTGCTGCAATTGGCAGTCTGTAGGTCGCAAAAAGTTGTTTTGGTGAATTATTCTATGCTGGCTCTTTTCAACAAACAAAACTGATAAAATAAACGAGAAAGTTAAAGCGATATAAAAGTGAGAATATTTTTTTTTTATTAAATCCTCCTGTAATTTTTACCACGTTTTTAAGTTACATATTAATATTGACATTATTGACACCGAAATAATGAATTTCTGAATCTAGTTAGCTAGATTTATATAATACTTGCGCAATGAAAAGTAAGAAAAATTTTTGAATCTAGTAGGCTAGATTAGAAAAAATAATTATCGATAATCCAATAAATAGTTTCCCTATGAAAATATGACGAACGAACAGACAAGAAAGCGAGTTAATATTGCATTGTCATCCAGTTCTGAGCTATGTGTAAAGTTTCAAGTCTCTTTCTCATCGAAAAGTTGGTTAAAAATCAATTTCTAAATTCCACCCGAAATCACAGAAAAGCGACCTAATAAAAACGTTTTAATTTTAATTTAAAAAAAAAAAATCTAATCCATTACAGTTATTTTTTTCAATGACCTTTACCTACTGAAGAATTTTTATTTTTTTTATTTTACAATATTTTCAATTACAATATTTAAATTGATTTTTTTTCTGTGCTTTAAATTAATTTTGAATCGAAACATAATTTTATTATCCTTAAATAGATACATTGTCATCATAATTGAGTGTAAAATAGAGTTCTTTTATGTGTATATGAATACTATGTAGCTATAGGTTCTTGTTTCTACGTTCTTTTGTTTTCTTCTGTTAAAATATAAAATCAACTGTTCCATCATTCTATGATAAAAACGCTTAATTTAACCAATTGTTAAAGTTTCTATGTAAAAAATAAGTAAAAGAGATAGAATTTTAGTTTAGCATCTACGTGTACATATGTATATAAATATAAAATCACATAAAATACACATTTGAAATGTTGAAGTGATATTTTATGTTATGTCTTACCACTTGACTATATTCAAGCTCAGATTTTCCCAATGAAAATATACTTCTTTATTTTTTTTTATTATCTGTACTTGATTTTCCATTTCCTCCTTTCAACATTCAACTTTTATTTTTTTGTGTTCTTCAAGTGGAAGCTTTTTTTTTCTCATTTTATTTTTATTTCCACATTTTTATTCTGTGATTTATTTGATGTGTTGAATAAATATCTATCTGTTGAATGTGTGTACATAGATATAGCTATGTGGGAGTAAAATAGAAAGAAAAATATTAAAGAAAGCGCAAGGACGATGAAAAATATAATGTGTGCCTTTCTTTATACTTAAGAAGTTGAAAATGAATAAGGATCATTTAGATAAAAGGTTACTTTGAATAATATAATTCATTAATAACATTAAATGAAACAAAAAAAAAAGGAATAGGGTGTGTTTTAATTGATTTTAAATTTGATTTCTCTTTAGAATTTTTTTAAATAAAAAGAAATTTTTTCTAGAACGATCCTAAATCGAACAGACTGTCATTTTTGAAATCATGTTTTATGAAAATTTATTTTTCTTTTATGTTTTCACAGAAATTAGATTTATAATCCATGCTCTATATCCTCAGTTTCGGCTTTATGACGGATGATCTATTAAATTTACATTTTAAGTCTGCCTAGAATTTAAGAAGTGAGTTGAAGTTGAAATAAATTGAAATTATTTGAAAATATCATTGGTTTTTAAAATTATACTTTTTGTCTCTTATTGTGTTGAATAAAATCCTTCTGAGCATATTTTTTAAGCTTAATTTTTATTTGGGTATCTCGGTTTTGATAATTTAGAAAGCCTTAACTTTTTTTTTTTTGGAACTAACATAATCCTACTTAGCATTATTTCCTATATGTAGCTACATACAAAAGAAAATAAAAATAATCTGATTGAATTTTTTCTTATGAAAATCCTAGAATAAAAATTCAAGCTTTTATATTTCACTTAACACACTTCATTTACTCCTACTCCATTCTCTAAAAAATTTCAAGTATGTAGGTAAAATAAAATCAAAAATAAAAGATACATATAAAGTAATTTCCAGTGATTTCTTTGTTGTATATGTACTTTCAATTCAGATAACTGCTTCCCACCCATTATACTTACCTACCTCATGGTCATTTCCATTATTTCTTGTACATACTAATGTTTTGGGGAAAATCATGTGTTTTTTTTTTCGAAATCTATTCATTCCACTTTAATATACAATTCGAATACATAAAATACAGAATTTCATATTGCGTAGGGTCTTTATATAGAGTAGGAATATGGGAATCCCCATTACCCATGTCCCATCCTCTGGTTAATATATGATATTATATTATGTACCATATTGTATTTATATTATGTATATCTGAATTTGATGTAGCTTTGGCGCCGATTCACTTGTCACATTCAGTAACACCAGAACCTACTAACAACAAACTCTACTTATAATATCTTTAAAAGCTTTTGATAACCACTCGAATGGTTCAGTTAGTATCTTAACGTCTCATTTTTCACATATTAGCTACATCAATATTATATTATTCATATTTTATATATTGGACTTTAAAAAATTTTTCATATAGGTAGTTTTTATTAAATCAAATTTAATTAACCGTACAAAAGAGACATTGCTATTTTAAAATTTTTTAGTGTAATAAATATCGTCACATAATTCAATAAAATTTAAATTAGATCAAGAATAAAGTGTTGTGATATATGTATTTTTTTTTCTCTTTTTTTAAATTTCTCAATTTTCAATCAATTTGGAAATTATTTCTAATAAAAAAAAGTATTAATAAAGTCAAGTGAATAAATTGTTAATTGTGATTTAATTTTTATTTTAAATTTTTTTGGAATAAAAGATTTTAAATATCTTTTTTCACTTTTCTTTAAAATTTTATTTTTTGCTATAAAAAAAAAACCAGGTAATTAAAGTTTATTGTTTTAGATATTATGTGAAAATTACATCTTATAACAATTGTGTGTTAAAAATGCATATTTTGTTTGTTTTTTTTTTTCCATTAAATAATTGTGCAACGATAGATGCGTGATTGTATAAAGAAAATAAAAATACAACAAATTTATGGCAATTTATTACAAAACAAACACGTCTTAAAGTGCCAAGTCTACCGTGACTAGTTTTTTTTTTTTTTTTTTTTGCTCTCTGTGTATCAAATTGAAGTCAAGATCACAGATCTGAAATTATTAAGTAATCCAATGATTTAAAAATACAAAATATTATATAGGATAGGGTTTTATATTTATGATCTTAATAAAATTCTTGAATTTTTAATTAGATTCACTATTTTTTATTTTTTTATCTTTAATTAAACTGAATTCATTCTGAAAGAGAATAGAAATCTTTTTGTCACGACAATTACAGGTGTAAGCTTTTAAATATGCAATTATTATAAAACATTTAATATTTTCAAATTGCAATTAAATATAAAATGATTTTCTGATTTTTTAAATGATATCAATGTGAATTCCATTAAAAATTCAAGAGAAATAATGTTGTTGTTTGTATATTATAACATTGGTTACTCGTATTAATCACAGGTGTTATTTCCGATTACATGTTTATTATTGAGAAAAAAAAAAAAAAACTGGAAATTATTTAAATTTGTAGCATATATGACAAAAAATCAAGTATATGTTCTGTTCCACATTAAGAAAAATAAAAATAAAGCGAAAATCAAGAACAACTGACTGAACATTTAGATGTTTTTTTTTTTTTTACTTTCCAAATGAGTGAATTCGGAAAAAAAAAAATCAATGACTTTTAGTATCTGATATTGCAAATACTTTAATAATACAGTAATGAAAATTCATAAACTTCCCAATGACGTCAATAATAGCTATGTTTTTTTTTTAATCTTTCGTTTATTAGTAGAAAATCCAAATACTTGAGTGTATCTAAAAATGATAAAATTTTTATTTTTTCTTATAAGACGGTACATATTTTATAAGTTAAAACTATTAACCTTAAGTCGATTATTGTAACAAATTTCAAGAATTTCATTTATTGCAAATTAAAAATTTAATTGTATAGTCCAATGGCTCAAAAAGTATTATTAACAAGAAAACAACAAATTGAAGGTTTTCCCCTTACATTTTCAATTAAAAAAATGTTCAATCAAAGACTGGTTTAGATGATTTGGTAATTTTGTTGCTAAGAGAATGCACAAAAGAAAAATAAAAATTTTAAGATTTAGTTTTTAATGTTAAATTTATTTAAATAATTTTTTTTTCTTTTCAAATACATGCCTCAAAATTATGAATCAATTTGATTAATTTGGATTTTTTTGTTGTTGTTGAAATTTTTTATTAGCATTTAAATGGATTTGAAATTAAAAGAAAAATTGAATATCAATCAATGTAGTAGTATTGATGATAAGAAATCTGTAAGTTTTAGAAAGACAAAGATTTATGATGAAAAAGTTTGCTTTTGAAATTTTCGTATTTTTTTATTATTATTTTTTTTTAAAATTGAATTTTAAATTTAAAGTTTGATATTATTTTCATTTATTCAATGGATATTTTTTTATTTTTTCAAATGTTCTGCAGATTTTCGGTTGTATGTTTTGAAAATACCAAATTTTATGTGATTTTATGTAAAATTATTTTGTAGAAGCAAAAGATTCAAATTTTTTTTCATTGTCGCAAGTATGTAGGTACTTAGGTACTAAGTTATTGCAATCTTTTTTGTTTTGAAAAAATACACATGTAAAAAAAATTCTTTTTTGTATTAAAAATGATAAAAATGAACAATGTTGAAATAAAAATCAAAAAATATAAATTTTTATGATAAAAAACGATAATTCTCAGACAAAAATAAACAAAAGTGGACAGTGGTTCTACGGCTTATAATTAATTTATTAATATTTTTTGGCTTAAATTTTAATGAATTAAAATATCTGTATTTAAAAAAATTTGTAAAAATCGGAATTCTTTTTTACATGTATGAGAGTTTTGCTTAAAAGTTTTTAATTCTTTTTATAGTAGTTTTTTGTTTTTGCTATCCGTGTAAAGTTTTTAAAATTTTTTTGTTCATTTTAAAAAAAGTAATAAATTAAAAAATTAGATTCGATTTTTCACTTTTTTTAATGGAACAAGTTGTGTTTTTAGAACTTTCCATTTTTCGTGTTTAAATAAAATTGTTAATTCTGCTAAAATTGATTATGTTTTGCAAAATATTCTCTAATTTATAAATATTTAAATCATTATTTAAAAAAATAAATACAAAGAAACAAGTTAAAAATCAATTTAAGAAATCTAATCATAATTTTTTATCTTAATTTATGGGAAATTCCTAGCAATTTAACCCTTTGCGCTCCAACTACAGCATTGTTTGCAACATTGTGCTTTTGTAATCATAATTTGAAAAAACTGGAAAGATTCAGGTGCGATGTAGTTAATTTTATTTTGAATTTCTATTTATTTAAGATTTATTTTAAAAAAGTGCTCGTAGAGCAAAGGGTTAATCATTAACAATAGCCATCCAATTTTTTTATTGTTTTCAACAGACTTTATCATTTATTACCCGTATGTCACGATAATTTAACTACACAACATTTTTAAATTCATTATCATGTAATTTTTTTAAAGTAAAGCGCATATTCTAAGTATATTTTAAATAAGTATGTAAGCATATAGTTTATGAACGTGATTGTGCCATTTTTATCTTCCGGTATCGATTAAAATAAAGTTGAAACAAATTTGAAACCAAATTATATCAACACTTTCAAGTCGCTATGCCAAATTATGCTCTTATCTTTCTTATAGAAGAAGATAGTAGTTCATCAAGTGATAATGATAATAATCACATTTTTATATGTTTTATAAAAAATTTGAAAAAAGAAGAATTTCGTGTAAAAATTCACGTGTAAAATATCTGAGATTATTTTTGTACCATTGAAATATGTGTGATGTTATTTTTAAAATTTTATTTTAGATATTTTTAAAACATTTTAGCATTTGGCATGTACCTATATTTTTTTCTTTTTATTTTGTTTTTTAAATGTTATTCAATGCTCATGCGAAAACCTGTTGCTTTACTATTTTTTTATTTGCTATAATTTCAAAATTAAATAATTAAAAAATAATTAAGAGAAACATATTTTTGTTTTTATTTCAAATTTTCTAGATCGATATGGAAGCACCGGAATTCAGAGAATTTGCTAAAGAGATGGTCGATTATATCGCTGATTACCTGGAGAACATACGAGACAGGTAAAAAAAAAAGTCATTTAAAACACAAATTAAATTTTTGAATTATTTATTATTTAAATGTTTTAATTATTTTTTTTTTTTTATATTTGTGCGAATTCTGTATGAAACATACATTTGATAAAAACATACCAGGTGTTCTCGTTTTATTGAATTGAAAGAAAAAATTCGTGTTGTGTATATAATTAGTTAGGCCAAGGTCGTTATAATCAATCTAGTAGATAAAATCAAGTACTACTTCTTATGCAAGATCAATCTGAAATAAACGATTACTATAGCTACTTAATAGTGAAAGTAAAAACATTTTTTTTTGTATGCGGTTATTGATCTGAGACAGACATTGAATTTGTAATTGATTTACTTTTAAAAAAGTAAGGTTTCATTTTTTTCAATAACTAAATGTTTTTGTGTGTCGTTTTTGTTTTTTTTATTTTTTTGAATTGCAAAAACGTGTGTTTATATATTTGCTAAATGAAAAAATGAACTGTTAAAGAATAATAAAGAACCGGAAGATATCCTTCTTTTTTTTTCAATTTAAAAAAAATACTTTTTATTTTTTTTTTAAATTTTTTAGACGAGTTTTACCAGAAGTTAAACCAGGATATTTACGACCATTAATTCCTGATGAGGCACCACAAAAACCGGAAAATTGGCAAGCAGTTATGGCAGATATCGAACGTGTAATAATGCCAGGTATTACACACTGGCATAGCCCAAAATTTCATGCATATTTCCCAACAGCAAATTCATATCCAGCAATTGTTGCTGATATGTTAAGTGGTGCAATAGCTTGTATTGGCTTCACTTGGGTAAATTTAACATATACTTTGAAATTATTCATTTTTATTTATTTTTTTGTGCAATTACTAATCTACAGATTGCTAGTCCAGCATGTACAGAACTTGAAGTTGTTATGCTTGATTGGCTCGGTAAAATGATTGATTTACCTCCAGAATTTTTAGCATGTTCTGGTGGTAAAGGTGGTGGTGTAATTCAAGGAACTGCTAGTGAAGCAACATTGGTTGCTCTATTAGGTGCTAAAGCTAAAAAAATTGAAGAAATTAAAAAATTACATCCTGACTGGGAAGATTATGCAATTGTCTCGAAATTAGTTGGTTATTGTTCAGGTAAAATTCAGAATAGTTTTTACGTGAACTAGTAAATAACATTTTAAAAACAATGCTATTTTGGTCTTTTAGTTCAGTCACATTCGTCTGTCGAAAGAGCAGGTCTTTTGGGTGGAGTAAAATTGAGACAAGTTGAAGCCGATGATAATAACCAATTAAGAGGAGAAGCATTAGAAGCTGCTATTAAGCAAGATTTGGCTGAAGGACTTATTCCTTTTTATGTAATTTAAGCAACATGAAATTTTGTTTTTAAAATTTTATTTAAAAAAAACCAAATAATTTCAGGCCGTTGTAACACTTGGTACAACAAATTCATGTGCATTTGATCGATTAGATGAATGCGGTCCAGTTGGTAATAAATATGGTGTTTGGATTCATGTAGATGCAGCATATGCTGGTTCAGCATTTATATGTCCTGAATATCGTTATTTAATGAAAGGAATTGAAACAGCTGATTCATATAATTTCAATCCTCATAAATGGATGTTAGTTAATTTCGATTGTAGTGCAATGTGGCTTAAAGATCCAACATGGGTAGTTAATGCATTCAATGTTGATCCATTATATTTAAAACATGATATGCAAGGATCTGCACCTGATTATCGTCATTGGCAAATTCCATTAGGTAGACGTTTTAGAGCATTAAAATTATGGTTTGTTTTACGATTATATGGCATTGAAAATCTTCAAGCACATATAAGACGTCATTGTAGTTTTGCTAAACAATTTGAAACATTATGTTTAAAAGATTCACGTTTCGAAATTGTTGGCGAAGCTAAAATGGGTTTAGTTTGTTTCCGTTTAAAAGGATCAAATGAATTAAATGAACAACTTTTAAAACGTATTAATGGACGTGGTTTTATACATTTAGTTCCATCTAAAATTCGTGGTGTTTATTTCTTAAGAATGGCAGTATGTTCAAGATTTACTGTATCAGAAGATATGGAAAAATCATGGAAAGAAGTAAGTGCTGCAGCAGATGAAATTTTTAAAGAACAAAATCATGTTTAAAAAAAATGTTTGACAATAATTTTTTTCTCCATGTAATAAATGACATATATTAGGGACCATTTTTGAAAAAAAAAAAAAAATAATTTATTGTTAGATTTAAGTAGAATTTACAATGCTATGTGCTTATATGTAATTACCAGTTGCTTAATAAAAACCAAAATTGTTCATTTGTAAAATTAAAAAACAAAAATTAATCAGTATTATTCTTAAAAAAATTGTAACAAAAATAATAACGCACTTAAATAGATAATTGAAAAAAAATATTGAATTTTTAAATTGAAATTTTGGGAATCTTAAAAATTCTAAAGAAATTTACGAAATTCCAGAATTTGAAATATTTTCAGATAAATTTACTAGATTATGAATTATTGTTATTTTGAAATTTATTTTTTGTTTGTTAAATAACAAAGTTAAAATAGTTTTTATTATTATTTTAATATTACATAATATAAAATTTATATAAAATGTAACGCGCTTCAAGCAATATTTTAAAACTTAAAATTATTGATTAAATTATAAACTGATATATAAAATAAGGGACCATATTGACCTAATTGTTTCAGTAGAATTAAATGTTATTATTAAACAAATAAAAATATATTTTAGACCGTTACAAATTCAATCTGATTTTTTTAATTAAAAATTTACACCCTAATTTTACTTCCAGTGGTATCATCATTTTTTATTAAAAAATTTTCATGTAAAATACAAGTTCTTCAAAAACATTCAAGGATCCTGAAAGTAGCTCAAGTTCGTGTAATGCATTTATTGTACTGTGGAAGTTCAAATATATAGGATATCCTGAATTGTAGTACGTCGATCCTGTATTATGATATTCCTCATAGTAGCTTTGTCCTCTTAAACAACTATTCGCTTGAGTTTTACTTGGTAAGCTTCTTTTTATTTCGAGCAGTATATTTTTGTCGTACCATATTGCGCACCCTAGTTTAGAAAATTTCAAGTCACCTAGCTAATTTCAGAGTCACCTGTAAGTTGATAGCATAAAACATTTTTCTAAAGCAAGCAAATACAAAAATAAATGATGCTTTCTCTTTGCGCATATCCGCTCTATCTAGTAAGTATTTGCTCTTTTTTCTTGACATTTTTTAACGGTTTAATGACAAATATTTCCATTTTTCTGGTTTTTGAATTTTTAAATTGAAATTACTGTTTTTACTGCTAAAATTTCCAAATAAATAAAAATGTTGGAGTTGAATTGGAACATCAGACGAATTGGGTACACATTTTCTCGTTTTTTAATACCAAAACTACGTTTATCAACCAGTACGATTAACATAAATGAAAATTTAAAAAATACCAAAGAAAGAAAATTTATTGAAAATGATAAAAATGAAGGTCCAAAAGTTTTAATTATCGGTGCTGGTATTGCTGGACTTTCAGCCTCAGAATGTCTCATACAAAACGGTATTCGAAATATAAAAATTATTGAAGCATCAAAAAGAATTGGTGGCCGTATACATTCAGTATATTTTGGAGATGCAGTTTGTGAACTTGGTGCAAAGTGGATTAATGAGAATGACCATTCAGAATCAGTTAATAAATTTGTATGTGGAAACAATTTATCAAAAAGTTATGTAACAAAAACTAAAAAATTGTATTTGACTAATGACGGTAAATTCCTTGATGACAATATTGTTTATTCAGCCACTTTAATTTTCAGTAATCTGCTTGGTGAAAATTCACAATCCTTTAATGGAAAATACGAAAGAAACTGTGGAAAATATCTTGAAAATAAAATACAGAAAATTATGAGACAATTTTCTAAAAATACCGGTGAAAAAATATTGAAAGTATTTTCTGTATTTGAAAATGATTTATCAACATTTTTTGGTGCTAATCCTTCTATGATTCACAGAAAACATTTGAAGAATATGTTGAATGCATTTACAAAACCAATTTTTATTTGTAATGGATTAGGGAAAATCGTTGAGGAAATAGCAAAAAAATTAGATGATGGACACATTTTATTAGAAAAACCAATTGGTACAATTCAATGGGATAATCTTCAATCTTTTGAAAAACCAATTCTTAATTGTTTAGATCAATCAAAATATGTTGCTGATCATATAATTTTTACTCTTCCATTGGGAACATTGAAAATATTTCATAATTTGTTCTTTCATCCGATTCTTCCAAAAGAAAAATTACAAGCAATATTATTATTAGGTTACGGTTCTCCAACGAAAATCTATTTACATTATAAAGAAAATGTATCTAATTGGTTACCTTGTACAATAAAACCAATTTGGAAAGTAAGATTTTCATCAAATCAATCAGATTGGAGTACTGGTATAACGGAAATTTGTCCAGTTCCAAATAGTAAAAAAGTAATTGAAATTAAAATAAATGGAAAATTTTGTGAAATTGTTGAACGTTTAAATGATCAAATTATTTGTGATAAAATTACACAAGTTTTACGAACATTTTTGAATAGTTATATACCAACTCCAATTGAAGTACTTCATTCAAATTGGAGTACTGATGTTAAGTTTTTAGGTGGTTTACCATATTTATCAACAATAAATAAGGAGATTCATATAGATCATTTGAAATTGCCGTTATTTATGAAAAGAAATTCAAAAATTCCTGTTGTACTTTTTGCGGGGGATGCAACAATTTTTGAGGGATTTGGTACAGTTGATGGTGCAAGAAAAAGTGGAATAAGAGAAGCTATGCGAATTGTAAATTTATATAAAAAAACAAAATGAATCAATGATGGTTTAATTTTTATTTTTGTAAAATAATAAAAAATTATTTAATAATTTTTATAATTTAAATTTTTAGGATTAAATTAATGTAAAGTAAAAAATCCTTTGATTCAAAAAGAATAATTGAGCTTTCTCATACTACTTTCTCTGAATCCATGGATGTTAATAGATTTTTCGAGAAATTATTATTAATTTCAATTGTATGATTTTTGAAGGAATTCTCTGATGTATTTTGTGTTGTTTTTATAATTTCATTTTGTATTATTAATTTTGTTTGATTATTAATTTCATTCCAAGCAAAATCGATATCCTTTTCTTGAGGATCAAGACCACATATGGCGAATCGTATAAAATGTATACCCTTATGTGATGCTTCAATTACATAAAGTTTTTTTCTTTCTGTTAAACGATCCAAAAGTAATTTTGTTAATTTATTATTTCCTTTCAATCTGAAACAAACTAAACCTAAACTTCGTTTTGCAATTATTTCATAATTTTCATCATTCAAAATGTAATTTTCAAAACGTTTGGCAAGATTTATATGTTTACGAATTTGTTTTTTAATACCTTCAGCACCGATTGTACGTAATGTTATCCATACTTTTAATGCTCTAAATCTACGACCCAATGGTATTTGCCAATGTCTATAATCTGGTGCTCTTGATGATTGACCTTCAAATTTATGTTTCAAATAAACACGATTAACATTGAAATTGTCTACAACATGTCCAGCATTTTTAAGCCACATTGCACAACAATCAAAATTAACCATCATGAATTTATGTAAATTGAAATTAATAGAATCAACCAATTCGAGACCATTTAGAAGATGAGAGTATTCTGGTAAAGCGAATGCAGCTCCAGCATAAGCTGCATCAACATGAAGCCAAATTTTATATTTATTGCAAATTTTTGCTAATTCTGGAATATCATCATAAGCACAAGTACCTGTGGTACCTAAAGTTGCTATACAAGCCATAGGAATCTTTCCACTTTTGATATCTTCCTCAATTGCTTTTTGAAGAGTATTTCCACGAAGAACAAAATCATCACCAGTTGGTAATAATCTAATTGGTACTGCAGCCAACATTCCATCTTTTTCCACACAACTATTACTTTGATCACTTGAATATGCAACTAATTTAGCTCGTATTTCTCCTTCGCTTATTCTTGAATTTTCTTCAAGAATACGTTTTACAGTATGCTCTCGAGCAGCTAATAATGCTACTAAAACTGCTTCACTTGCTGATCCTTGTATAACTCCTCCACCTGGACCTTCTGATGAATTAAGAAACATTTTTGGAAGATGTAAAAATTTTGCAACCCAATCCATAACCACTGCTTCAAGTTCTGTACAAGCTGGACTGCAAATCTAAAATTAAACGATTTCATGATTTTTATTATAAATTTTTGATATTTGAGTGGGTCAATCAGATTAAGTTCTTTCACGAAACTGCAAATGATTCATTCTTGAGAATTTATATATTCAAAAGCGACTAAATTACTGTGGGAAACAATTTAATTAGATTTGTATTAAAATTATTTTTTATTCAACACATTGGGTGCATGTTCATAATTTTTAATGAATTGTAGTCAGTAACTTTTTGTTTTGTTTTTTTCAAAAGTTTATCTTTTAACAGTTGGATAGAAATTTCTTTTTAATTATTGCTCTTTTTCTTTAATGTATTTTTTTATTATGTTTTTTTTTCAATCAATTTATGATTTAAATAGAATTTACACACGAGAAAAAAATAAAAATTTTAATTTATTGACAGAGAAAATATACATATGACTTTTTTTTAATCTTTTTTGTTTTTGTTATTTGAAAAATATTTACGATACCATAATATGTTTATCATGCAATAAATTAAATGACAACTTTTGTTTTGGTTTTTTTTTTTTGCTTTCTTTTATTTTTTCAGTGAAAGTTTGAATAAAATTTCAAATGATTCCCAACTATTATGGTGTAAAATAAATAAAGAAAAAAAAAACCACAAAACAAAATAAATAATCACCAGACATGATATATCTAATTAAATAATAATAATAATAATAAAAAATCAAAAGTTGTATTTATTACCCAACTAAAGCCAACGATACCAATTCCAGCTGAAAGCATTTCACCAACAATTGATGGAAAAGATGTTGCTGTCGGATAATATGCATGAAAGTTTGGTGATTGCCAATGTGTTATACCAGGAAGTATTAAATTTTCAATATCTTTTAAAATATCTTTCCAATTTTCAGAATTTTTTGGTATTTCATTTGGAAGAAGTTCTTGAAGATAACCAGGATTTACAGAAGGTAGAACATCACTAAAAAAATAAAACTATTAATGAATTTTTTTCATTAAAAAGTCACATTTTTTTTTCTATTTTAAAACGGAAGAAAACCATACCGATCACGTATATTTTCTAGATAATCTGCAATAAAATCAACTGTTGCTTTTGCAAATTCACGAAAAGTATTCGGATCCATAATATTTTCAAAATTTTGTTCACTATTCATTGTTTCACTTGAAAAATTCAATTAAAAAACTTAAAAATTTTATTTTCACTTTTCTTAAAATAACAATTAAAAAAAAATTTTTTTTCAAAAGAACTTCACACAATTAAAACACAAATGACCATCAAAAAATTGTTATGATATGTGATACTGATATGTGCTGAGATTGATGTTTTTTTTTTTTTTTTAAAGTATGTTAATACTATCGTCTTAACTTTTTCAGTGTCAAAGAAACTTTGAGCTCTCTCTTAATTCAACAGGTGAATTTATATAGCATTTGCGAATGAATGAAAATATTACATTACCTTAACGGTGATGGTGCCATAGTCATTTGCTGACAACAAACCGGTCATGATTTTCATTAAATAATATACATACATTTTTTTTTTACTTCTTTTAATTTTCTCTTGTTTTATACATTCTTAATCTTTTCTCTGTTTTTTTTTTTTTTTGAAATTTATTCTCAAAGCTTTCTGTAATGCATTCGTTTTTAAATGTTTAATGGACTAGAACATTAAATTCAAAAATTTTCTGTTATTATATTGAAAACAAGATTTTTTGGCCCATTGACCAATATTTTTTTATTCAACAGACCATTACTATAATTTTGATAAAAATCAATGTCTTATGTTTTTTTTGTTTTTTTTGTTTTTTTGTTTGTTTCATATTATTAATAAAATATTAGTATAATTATACGTTTTCAAGATCTAGAATGTTTTTTTATGTGAAAATAGAAAATATCGTTCTCTAGAAGTAAATTGAAAGTCAAATTTAATTAATTACCAATTTAAAAGCGTATAGTATCGATTTGGACGTTGAGCAAAAGTATTTATGTATGACATGATTTTTTTCAAAAAGTAAAAGTACACAAAATACTGAAAATTTAAATAATAAAGATTTTAAATTTGTCTGACATAAAGTTTATGGTGTTATTTTCAGCAAAATGTAACTGAACAAATTCTCATACTTATTTTAACTGAATTTCACAAAAATCATCATAAAAACCTAGTAGATCGTTTAATAAAAGCCAACATAGTTTCATATTTTGCAGCTGAAATTTGAGAGGAGAAATTTAGGATTTGTCAGATCACCCAAAGCCAACTTAACTTATGTAGTTTGGCTGAAATCAATAAGGTGCAAAAGTATGACATATGTACACTAGTTTTACTTTATTTTAAATGCTTTTTCTATTTTACTTTTTTTAAAGATTTTTTTAGAATTTCTTTTTTCAAAATTTAAAGAATCTGTTGAAAATAAAAGTCTTTTCATAACACTATCTTCTCTCGAACTATGTATCATTGTCAAGAGACAATATAATTTGTACGTTGCAATTCATACAAGGACATTATAAGTATTTCGAATTTTAAAATAATAATAATAATAATAAATTAGAATCGGTCTTACATATTGTAATCAACTAGGGTTCTGTTTTTAACTTTTCTATATTATTATAATTTTTTTATAATTACATATTCGTAGAATGTAAAAATTATCTTTCGTTAAAAAAAAAAATAATTTAGGTATGTATACAAATTTATAAAGATAAAAAAAACATTACTGCATAATTATTGCATTTTAGATACGATTGATATATAATTATTCATCATAATGATATAATGACCTAATTAAAATCAAATATACACGGCTACATCGTACTTTTTAAAAATTTCTAATACAAATTTTATTTGCATATACCTACATATGTGATAATGATAATGTACGCAAATTATGACACGACGAATTAATTTTCATAAGAAATATCTTTTAATTATTGAAAAATCGTGATTAAATTAATTTTTTTTTTAAACTGGAATGACAACTAAGAACTTTAACCATTTTTTTGATTTTATTGGTTTTTTATCATTTTTGAATTCTAAAAGAATTTCAGACGATTTTACAAAAGTGGAAAAAAATACAGGTATTTTTTGTTGTTGTTAAATTAAAATATTTTTTTTTTTAAATTTTCAGAAAAGTAAAAAACAAATACTTAAGCTTTCTAAATTTTTCTTTTTTCTATTTACAATTACTCATAAATTAATTCTTAGATTTCAATTATATATTTTTCTCATTTTTATTTTATTTTCTTAAATGAAAAATCAAAAATAATAAATTTATTTAAAAAGAAAAAGTGTACTTAAGACAAAACTTAAAATAGAAAACAAAAAAATGCTTATAAGAAATTTTAATAATTTTAATCGTTATTTTATTTTATTTTTTTTTTCAAAATTATTTTATTGATCCGATAAATACATTACAATTTACATAAATTTTCAATCCTTATAAATACGAATTTTCTTAAATGCTAAGTTCTGTTTTATTTTTTATTTATTTCACTTAAAAAAACACACACAAACAAGCACATTCTAGTAATAAACATAATACATACATACATATTTTACATTTAAAGAAATATTATCACCAAAAAATGTCGTCCTCGATTTTAACGCTCATTTAATTTTCAGTTTAGTAACAAACATATAACGTTTTTGAGTACTAGTAAGTATATGGAAAAATACAAGAAGAAAAAAAAACAAACATATGATAAATATATTCTATAGTATTTGTAGTCATACTAAAATACTACTTGTTTTTGGTCCTTTTATATAGTGAATATCCCATAGAGTTTATATGTCCTTTAGTTCTGTTGTACAAGGGACTATCAAGAAATTTCCGGAGTTTATATTTTTTTAAAATAAATTCTTTCAAGTACATACATTTTTATTATCCTTTAATTTTATTTCTTATAAGAAAAAGAATCTTCAAATGTTCGAAACAGCGATTTTGGCATCTTCTATTCAAAAGTTTGCTTAGCGTGTACCTCTTAAAGCTGTATAAAGAAGATGTATAGCTCTTTCAACAGTGTTTTTGGTATTTCATCTCTTACATAACGCGTTATTCCATATAGTCTTCGGTTTTCCTAAAACACCTATTAGAAAAAAGATTACACCGTTTCAAAGCATTATTGACCTTTCTTACAAATTTTTCTAACTTAAATTTCACAGATTCTGACGATTACCAATTTTTTTCATTTCTAATCTTAAATTTTTGACACTATGGTAATAAATTAAAGTGATAATTCCGGAAACTTTTTGTTGAACCCTTGTAAGATGATTTTCTTCTTTTGGTACTTTGTATCTACTTCAAAAGCAATTTTGCAAATTGAAAATAGTGAAAATTTATATTACTTCTTGCGTCTTTTACTAACGTATGTACATAATGCCATATATATGTATGTACGTATCTATGTATGTAGATATTCATAGATGTTCATATTGTGTTGTCTTGCATAAACATACATTCTTCATAAACTGTTAAATAAACTTTTTTTTTTATTTTTAAACTTAAATATGGTTTTAATTCACATACATATATGCTATTTTTCTTATATGAGTATATTTTTAGCAAAAAAAAAAATAATAAGAAAATATCTTAGATCTTACACTCTCATTCTTTCACCTTTTTCACCCAAAATTTAAAAAATAAAATAAAATTTTTTTGTTTTTTGTTTTTAAACAATTTAAAGACTTTGAAAACATTTTTGTTCGTTTTTGTTTTATGACATTTTTTATTGGAAAAAGGAATTTAATTATAAATCTTCTTTTTTAAAGTGAATTTTTTTACAGTGAAATCGAAGTTTCCAATTCAATTTATTCTAGTGAATTAACTACAGAATTTTTAAGTCTCTACAAGACAAAAGTTATGAAAAAATAATACAAAGAAAAGTCAGTTTTTATGTGAATAATTTTTTTTTTTCACCTCCACTGTGGTCGCATTTATTTATAGACACTTGTCCTAAAAAAAAGAATGCATTTTCATTATTGAAATTTATTCAGCGACCAACCCTTTAATTAATATTTTCTCCAAATATCAACTTCCTACACCCACAGGATTTTCTTCGTATCAAAAAAAGATTTGCAGAAAATGATAAGAAGAATACAGTGGAGAGTTTTCAAATCAATCGGATCACAAGGGTTCGACAATATTCAAATTTCAAAATGAATTTCAGATGAAAATGTCTTAAAATGGAATAGGGAATTTGTCTTTTCATAAATTTAAAAGAAAAAATTTGTGTTGTACATATTTTATCCTTAGCTTAAAAACATAACTAAATAATCCACGAAATTTTTTAAAAAAAACACAGCTTTGAATATGAATTATAAAATTTGAAAAAGTATCTTTTAAAACAATTGTTTTTTTTTTAGTAGGTTCTTTAAAATTGTAATCATTGATCGTATAGCTAATTAGGAATATTATCATAATTTTTGTATATTTATTTATTTTGTTTTTCTAGAACAATTTTAATCATAGAGAAATTTTTTTTTTTTCAATTTTATTTGTGTAAGGATGTTTTTTTTTTTTTTTTTTGAAATGAAAAATCATAATTCCTATTTTATTTTTATTTTGTTTCTCATGTAAAAAATCAGTTTTTTTTTCTTCGTTTTTTTTTTCTTCTTGTATTTGAAATTTATGATTACTTTTTAGTATAGGTATTCTTTTTATTACATATTTATTACTCTATATATTCTACAATACATAATATATTTGTAAGCTTTGAAAAGGCTTTGTTAAATGAATGCTAATTGAAATTCCAGATTTCTTATGCTTCTTGATCAGAAAATATGTACATATATACCTAAAGGTAAATAGTCAAATTAAAAAACTGTTGTTATTATACCTATATATAATATACTTTGTACGGAATATTTTAAATTATTATGTACCTATATATGCATATATGTATATGTAGATACAAAAAAAAAACGATTATTGTAGATACAAGTAAAATCAACAAAGCTTTTCAGGCATAAATAGAAACGGCTTCACAATTTTTTTCTCATTTTTTTTTTATATTTTTATTTTCTTACTTTTTTTATATTTTAAATATAAAACGAATATTGAAATTCCCTTATGTGCGCTAACTTCGATTTCAATTTTTCTTTTCTGAATATTCCTTATTTTTTCCAATTTATTTTTATTTTTTTTTTAAATGTTTTTCTTTTAGCATTAGAAGAAAAAAAAAACCACAAGAATATACATAAGTATTCTATTCAAATGTAGGATAAGTATTATATACGTTTATTGAAATTTATTTCAAAAAAAATATTAAAAAAAAAGAAAACGAAAATTATGATAATAATAAGAAAACTGGAGAAGAAGAAAAACGGAACTGAATACAATTTGTTTTACTTTTTTTTTTTTTTTTGCCTAATCTATAAGTCTTCTTGAATAAGTTTAATAATTTCCAAATGGTAGAATAAAATAAAATAAGAGAGAAATTTTTTTTGTTCGCTTAAAACAAAAGATGACAAAAAAATGATAATAACTGCCATTATATAACCGAAATTGTAAGGTTTGTATACAAATTTATTTTTAAGCTACATATATTAAATTTTGTATTCGAAAGTGAATATTTGTGAGTTTTTTTTTCCTTTTTCTTCAAGGATATTATTGTCGTATTGTATTTTTCATTAAGATATTCAATTAACGCTTACAAGAATTTTCAAAATAATTTATGTATTAGTGTTTAAATTGTTTTCCTTTTATTCCTGCGCAAAAAACATATTGAAATTTTTGAAAAATTTTTTTTCAATTAATAAATAATTCAACATCCTTAACAAATATTTATTTTCAGATTTCAATTGTCATAGAAAAAATTTCTCAATGATTTTTAAAAAGTGAATTATTGATAATTAAGTAAAGTATTTTTTGGAAAATAAAAATAAAAAATCCTCAGTGAGGCATACATGAGTTGGGGAAGAGCTTTGATCGTCCTGAAGTGTGCTTTTTAATAATGAATATGTGACAGATTTTATTATTTTTTTAAATAAAAAAAAAATAGTAATTTTGAACAATTATTAATTAACTTTTATTACTGATTGTCTTGATGAATAGAATAATATTTTTTTCCCCAGAAAATTAAGGAGGCTGATAATATTTTTGAAATTTTGAAAAAAAGACTGGAAACTTTAAATCCTTTTAAAAACTGAAAAAAATATTCTTGTCACGAATCTTAAAATTCAAATAATATATGTATTAGAATTCTTTTGAATTTTAAACTTTTTCAAAGTTAAATCAAAATTAAATTCAAAAATTTTTCTACGTATTTTTAGTAATTGATTTATCGAAGAAATCATTATTTATTTATGACTAGTAACACATTTTCATGTTTCTTCAATGTACATAGGTACATATTTACTACATAATGTACATATGTATGTATATGGTATACATGATAAAATCTCAAATCCTTCAATTACACACATTTTAGGCTATACAGATTTTGTATTTCAAAAGAAAAAGCTATACATTAAATCTTTTTTAATCAAATAAGATCTTACACAGAAAGAGAGATCTGTTTAATTATTAACAAATCAACAAAGCAGTTTTGTGAAAAGAAAGAAAACAAAAAAAAAAAAAAGAAGAAAAAGAAAATGTATGTAGTATGTTAACAAATAGGTATTCTGAAAGAAAATAAAGTTCATGTTATGTTTTACAGTAAGTCAGAATACCTTAAAACAGAATATAAAAAAAAATTAGTGTTGAGAGAAAGAAAGAAAAAAATTATAGGAGAAAATGTAACTTATAAATTATAAAAATGGAAAAAAAAAATAACAGTGAAGGAATGAAGAAAGAATCTTTTTTTTTTTCTGTTTAATAAATGGATCATGAGAAATTTTAGACTTTCAAAATAATATGTATGCACGTACATAGATATGTATATCTGTAGGAATGTAATATTATGAATAAAATTACTAAATAATTGTTTCTTTCAAATGAAAAATTAAATTTCATTGTTTTGTTCATTTTGAGTTACATACTAACAAAAAGGAATTTTCTTCTCAATATTTTCGTCTTTGCTTTTTTGTATTTTTTTTTTTTTCCTTTCAATTTTATATTTATTTCTTTCTTTTTATTTATCTAAAGAAAATGAGTATAAAAATGGTACCCACAATCCCTTTAGGATGAACAAAATAACAAAGAAAAAAGAAAGCTAAAGTATTTCCTTTAAAATAAAGAATATTTTAGTTATGTATGGCATTTTTTTTTTATTTTTTGTTCTTAAAGATACGCCATATAAACATATTTTCACATATACATAAATACATTTATATAAATTTTAACTGAAGTTCATATATATACTCTTGACAACATAAATATGAAAGGAATTTAAAAGCAAAAAAAAAAAAAAATGTATAAGTAAGTTCACCATTTTTAGAATAGAGTTGTCGGGATTTTCTTTTGTAATTCCCAAAAGAATAACTTAACTTGATTGTTTCGAGGGTGTATTGGGGACGAAGGATTTTCTTATCTTAAGAAAATCTAAGAAGTATATGGAGGACAATATAAAAGAAAAAAATAAGTAAGATACATACTATACACATCTATACATTTTTATGATAGCTTTTAGTATCTAAATGTACAATATATACAATGTACATAGTATACGAGTATATAGTTTATATTTATAAAATTTAGTACGTTAAAATGTCTGAAGTGGTTTAAAGATTTCTTGATAAGTGACATAAGTAATAAATTTTCTTGTTATATGTTCTTAAAAGGCAATTGGTTATTTTTTTAAATGTATTTTAAACTTTTGACTTGTCTTAATCTTTTTTTAAATTATTACACACACAAAATATGTGAAAATGAGAAAAAAAAAAAAAGGAAAAATAATAATAAAAATAAAAATATTCTATAATCTTTTAAAGCAAAGTAAAGTAGAAATATTCAAAAAATTCATCTATAATCCTACAAAATAAAAAAAAAAATGATAAAAAAATGTCCTTTAAAAAGTTTAAATTTATTATTCAAGTTGTAAGTTTTCAATATTTCAAAGTATCAATTGCCTAACCGAAAAGTATTTTAAAATAAAATATGTCATTTCATATTGTGCTAAAATTAAATGAGAATTTTAAAGTCATTTTTTATTTTTAAAGTATTGTCTATGAAGTAGGCATTTGCCTAAATCATTTTTGGGCTATTACAAAAAAGAAAATCTTTTTTTTTATTTTTTATTAATGATCCACAATTTAGGAATAACCCATTACTGTACTTTACTAATTATCTTTTTATTTGTAAAATAATTTCAAAGAAATAAAATTGAACAATAAATAATTTTTTTTTGAAGTTTAATATCTATATTCATTGAAAAAGTTGGCTTTTTGATGAAAAAAAAAACAATTTTCATTGACAGTCTTTCATATAAGTGATGTGGAAAGCTGGTTGATAATACAGTTTTACCACAAAAGCTCTTTGAAAAGTTAAATTTGTCACATGGGAAAAATAAATATACATACTTACATACATGTTTGCATATACATACATACTTGATTTTTTCTTTAAAAATCACTTTTACTTAAAAAATATCTTGTAATATTTTATTTTTGTGTGAGAAAAATTACCATGATTTAAAATGATACAAAATTTTAATGGATATTTTCTGCGTTTTGTTTTTATATCTTTTAAATTTTTCTGTAAATCTGCCATTCTCCTTCTTTTTATTTCAATCTTAAAATATTTTTGTGACCTCATTATAGATAGATCGACAATATTTTCCATGAAATCTACAGGAACAAGTTAATGTTTATTTCAATTTAATTTTATTAGATAAAGTAAAGCATTCCACATATAACTGTATGTAATATATGATAAAAAAATATTCCAGGAAACTGAAGTTAACTTTCATAAAATACACTTTTATAAACTCACGTCGAGCTGTTACACTAGTGATGATGATGGATGGATAATAAGGATGAAATTGTTTTAAACAGACCTTCAGAGGAAAAATCTCTTTAATTGTTCGTTTTTTAAATTTTTGAAAAAAGAAAGAAAAAAGAAGAAAAAATTTATTTTTTTCTATAATAACAAATAAACTTCGAATAAAAATAAAAAATATAAATTAATTCAATATTCGAAAAAGCACCGTTTCATCGAAAGATTTGAAATGTTACAAAATGCAACAGTTTATATTCGTAAAATGCCTTGTTCTTAAAATTTAATCCTTTTTTGCCTATTCCGCAGAAACTACGAGTTCGGATATTTTTCTTTAGTTCATTACTATTTTTACAACAAAAAAAAAAAGGAGGAAAATATAACATGTTGATTATTTATTATTAAAATACATTTTTCATACTAGTAATTTCTTTTTTATCATTAAAGCTAAAGTGGGAAAAAGTTTATACTATTTTTCGAAGATAAATATCAATAACAACCAAACCAAAAAAAACACACATACATACATATATCATAAAATACATGAAAATTTTATTTAATCGTTTAACATTGCATTCTGAATAGAAATAACCTTCAACTTTAAAAGTTTTTCGTACTCCTTTTTTTATTTTCCTTGTGTTGCTTATTTTTTTGTTTTTTTTTTTTTTTTGTGATAGTTGCACAATTTTATTGAAGTTATAAAATATGCGTTCGTCTCTTTATTCATTTTATATACTACATATGGATACATATTTATATCCTTTTTACAACAAAATATTTGAAAAAAAAAAAAACATTATTATTACATACAAACATACACATCTAGATAAATAATGTTTTACCACTGAAAACTGAGTGTTAATGCAACTTCATGTATCATGTAATATCATCATTATGTGAGGAGGTGAAAAATATAAATAAATATGTACATACAAATATACATACATATGTATATGTAGTATTTTGCCATTAGGCAGCCCCATGAGCAACATGCATCATATATCCGTTTATAACATGTAGACAGGATATCTCACTATATGTACAAACAAATATAAATAAATATACATATGTATATAAAATGGAAAATGTGCTGTACAAAATGAAGAAAACTTTTCTGTCATTTAAAAACCATTTTGCTGTTGGGTCATGTAAAATCTATGTATAAACATACATACATACATACATACATACATACATGTATACATGTTATATATACATACATGTATATATGTTAAGTATAAAGGATTCATATCTTAAAAAGAGTTTGAGATTATATCCTTAAATTTATAAATATTCATATCATATGCAATATAACATACAAAATAAAAATGAGTTCAAGGGTGGATATTTTAATGTGTATGTGAGTATGTATATGTGTATGTATTTATATGAGTATGTATAAAAACTTCACGCATATTTACATATTAAATATACTTTTTCAATATAAATAATATTAATATAATTTTTACATTTTGAGAGAAAAAAAAAATATTTGCAATTTTTTATGTGAATTAATAACAAAATATCAAAAATATGTTGTGTATGTACATATACATACAATTTAAAATTGTAATTGTATTTGGATTATGCGCTCTAACTTTATATTATATTTTTGTATAATATTTGTCTAGGTATACATATAATGTGTATTTTTTAAGAATAAAAAAAAAGAAAAAACAATGAATGAGTAGGCGTTCAATGATTAGAAATTTTCTTCCATAATTGTAAGGGTGGAGCATAAAATACTATATTCACTTGTAAAATATAAAAAATGTTTTCTTTTTTTTTTTTTTTTAGAAAGGGGAAATAAAATTCATTGAACATGCGTATTTGATTACTTTCCAGATAATGATAAAAGAATGATAGTAGAAAATCTAAAAAAAATTCTTTTTTTTTTTTTTTTTTTTTTGCAAAATATTAAAAAAAAATATATATATACAAAAAACTTTTTAAAAATGAAATAAAACAACAAGAAATTGGTGATGAAAACTTTTCAAATATTTATTGTATACTTTCTTTAACTCGTACAAAGTTAAGGTGTTGTCATTGTTACCTGGTGATAGCTGTATTTTTGTTTTATTCTGATTTTTTTTTTCTTTTTACTTTATTTTTTACGTTAATATACATACTATTCTATACATACATGCATAACTATATAGATAGACATACATACATATATATTTGTATATTTCACTTTGATCTAAAATTGTTGAAATTTTACTATGAATATTTTTTAATAAAAAATAAAACTAAAAAAAATAAAGACGAAAAAAAAAAAGTAATGAAAGCTCTAAACAAAATCTTGAACTTTGTGGAAATATTTGTATTTTTTTTTCTAGTTTGAAAAAGTTAAGGAAGTTTAAATATATTACATGAAAACAAAAAGGAATTAAGAATCGTATAATTTGTTTTACAGTATATGTGTACTTAAACACATATACATACATATATATATATATATATCTATTTATTTATATTTGTACATATATTAAACTATATGAATTTCGTAGATTTATAAATATTGATATACATACATATATATTTATCGAATTTATTTTTATATATTTATTCAATCACATGCTGACAAACAGTTCATTGTTTAACTGACCGCAAAACACATTTATGAGTAACAAAAAATTGTTGAATAAAAATAATAGCTCGAAAAAATTTCGTAGTACAACAAATTAAAAATTTTGAAAAAGTAAAAAAAAAAAAAAATAAATAAATAAATTAATAAAAAAAAATAATAATTAAAAGATAAAACACGTGATGCTTTTTTCTCCTTTATTTTTTTTTGTATAATTAAAAATTTAAAATTGAAGAAAAAAAAAGAAGTAAAATTCTTTAAATTACTGAAATTTGTTTATTTGAAATGTGAAGAGAAAAAAAAAGTATAGAAATAAATACGGAAACAAAAAACAGCTACCAACTTATAAGAGGTTAGGTGAGAATTATAATAAAAATAAACTTAAAATGAACTTCAATTTTAAAGTGCTAGAAAATTTATCTAACAAATACAAATGTTTTTTTATTTAATAATTTGTGTATAATATAATTATAAATAATCATCTTCTATAATAATAATATAATTTTACATGCGTATTAGTGTTTATTACATTATAATTATAGTGTTAATTAATAATGTAATTGTAGTAGTAACTCGATTCAGTTTATATTATAATATTTATCTGTATAAAAGTGTATTCATATAATTATAAATGAGAACTTTACTCTTGATAATATATACATATGTATGTATATATACAATTTGTAAATCTTAAAGGACATTAAATTTAAATAAACAAACAAGCATAAAAAAAAGTTTATAAACCTTGTAAAATTTAAAGAATTCAACAAACATGATTCTGACTTGATTAAAATATCACAAAAGAAACGCATATTTTTTTTTTATACTGTTTTTATATTTAAAAAACAAAAAAAAAAAAAAACTGGGAAAATAAAATGTGAAAATGAGAATATTAAAACAAAAATAAATAAAGATATTTTGTACAGAAAGTTAGTCTTTTAAAAAGAATTTTAACTCATTATTTTTTATGTTATTACAGACATTTTAGTATTTTAATTTTTAACATATTTTTTTGTTTTACTTTTATATGTTTTGTTTTTCTAAAAATATTTTAAGTTTATATTTTGTGGTTAATAAAATGAGGTTATTTATTTTTTTTTTTTTTCTAAAGAAAAAAAGGAATATGAGATAATTTATTCTTTTGTGAATAAAATTATAATTTGTAAAGATTTAATTGCAATAAATTTTAATAATTTATTTTTTTTTTTTTTTGGGTTTTTAATCGTATAAATTTATAAATTCATAAATCAATGTGTTATCCTCTTTTTTTTGTGCTATAAAATAAATTTTTGTTAAAAGAAAATTAAAAAATCAGTTTCCGTAAACGGATTTGAAAACAATTAATTTGTGGGTCAAATTTTATAGTTTTTTTTTTTGGAAAAACTAAGCATATGAAATTATTTTCCAAAAAACTGTTTCAGACTTTTATAGGTAATTTTGTAAACACATGTTTTTAATATTCAAAATTTTCTTTTTTCATTACATAATTTTCTCTTGAAAAAAAAATATTTTACAAGAATTATTTATTTACAAGATTTTCCAAAAAATATTTATTTTATAATGAATAACTTGATTAAATGAAAATTTATGCTGTAATCGTAAAATATACATGTGTATATTTACTCTATAGGTGTACATATATATTATATTCACATATGTATGTATGTAATTTTGTATGAAATAATTTCAAGTATATGTACACATAATATATATGAACTTAACCTCAGTATATTGTCATATAGTAATATATTTATTGTTATTAATTTCATATATTTTATTATTATTTTTATTTTTTCTTTTTATTTATTGATACTGATACAGAAAATAAATAGAAACAAGCTAAAGGTGATAAGCTACTTGTATATTTCGATTGCTGTTTTTTTCTCTTTACACACATTTGGTCGAAAAGATATTTTTATTTTATTATTTGTATAAACGTTATAAAATTTTTTTTTTCTATTCTATACAATATCGCTATCTTTTATAGATAAGGAATACGTATTTTTTTTTTTTTTTTTTTTGATTTGGTATAATAAGAAGAAAAAAAAGAAAATTCAGTATCGACCACAGAGAAAGTACTTGACTTAGGCAAAAATGTAAAATTGAGTAATAATACATAAAAGTAAAACAAATAATTTTTGGTGTTTTTTTTTTTTTTTGTTTGAAGTGAAAAAGAGAATTTACTTTTAAAAAAAGATTTAAATATAAATAATTTTTTTAAATTGAAAAAAAAAAAAATAATAATAATGATGGAAGAAAAAATTAGTGTGTAGAAAATATTTTGTAAATAAAAAATTAAAGTAGTGTATTTCATAAAGAAGAAAATTTAGTTTGTAGAATATTATACTCGAATGAAAATTAAATATTCACTTAGAACGGGTGTTTTATAAAATAATTTATATATATATATATTTTTGTTGTTGTTGTTGATAAGAATCAAATCAAATGTCTGTTTGTATAACATCATCAAGTAATAGTGCAGTTGTGTCAGGTATGTCTATAGCTCATATGCCTTTAGCATCAACAATGATGCAATCTTTACAACCGCCACCACCCTTAACATCACATCAGCATCAGTTATCATCATCTTTAATGGCATCCAGTATAACCGGAATTGATAATCATATACATCAGCAACAACAGCAGCATCAACCGCAACAACTGCAACATCCAAATCCACAACAAAATCATCATCAGAATCATCATCCTCATCATAATCAACATCATCATCATCATCATAATCATCAGGAACAGCAACAACAACAACAACATTCCATATTACCTCCACAGCAATCACCTGTAAATCTTCAACAGACCAACAACAATGATGAACATAATCCAGATTTGCTTTTAGCTCTTATTTCAAGGAATAAAGCATTAGAAGGTTAGTTTAGTACATACTATCTTTAATATGTACATATTTCATTTATGTTTATTTCCAATCATATTTGCCTATGATTATGATTATATCCATTTAAAATTCTCTAGTTATTATTAATGCCAGAAGATTTTCAAAATTTCACTGCAAGTGATTTAAATTATTTATAACATTTAATTTAAATTTTAGCATACGTAAAATCCTGTAAAAAGTGAAATGTTAATATCCTTCTCAAAGGATTATAGTATTGAATTTTAAGATAAAAAACATACATACATATATGTACATAGGTATACATGTCATGAAAAGTTTTATTTGAAGTTTTTAAAAAATAATGAATTTTTTCAGTTTTTATAAATCCCGGCAAAAAAGGATTAGTTTTATTTATTGTATTCTTCTATTCTATATTATTATTATTATTTTTGTTTTATTTTTTTTTTTCGGCCAGTATTTCCCATAGCAACCTAGTTCTTTAAGTATCCATGAGATTTTGTTGACGTTGATGACTGATTCCCATACTGATTCCTGGTCAATAAAATAATTATCACACTTTTTTTTTCGCTTAACTAAAATTCTATATCTTACTTAAAGTGAATTCTGAATGATTTTTTAATTTCAAAAGTACAATATGTTGCAAAAATTCCAAATGTTAACAATTATTCTGAAGAATATCTGAAAAATTTATGAAAATTCATTAGTTAATATTTTTATTTTTTTTTTTTCAATCAGAAAATTTAAAAAAATATCTTCACTTTACACAGTTCAACTTATATTATTTTTTGAATAGGTTAAAAGTGAACATTGCATTTTATTTCGCACCAAATAACACAAAAATACTTAATTTTTTTTCTTAATACGGAAAAATTTTTTCAATAACTTGAAAAGCTTTTCACCCTAATTCAAAAAACTCCTAAGTAATATTTTGGCGTATTTTTTTTTTTTAAAAAAAGGCAAAATTCAAGATAATCTCAAAAACATTATCACAGAAGTGTAAAATATTCTGAAAAATTCATAAGAATAATTTTCGTGTTAGGACCAGAAATTCAGATATGAATGATTACGGATATTTTTAAATTTCAAATACTTATTTTTTTAAATATTCTAAAGATCCTTTTCAAACAATATTTAGTCATTAAATTTTTTTTTTCCAATTTTTGAAGTCATATTTGATATGTGCCATTTTTATATTTGCCATCCATATTGACACTTATAACATTTCATTGAAAAAAACAAAAACCAAAAAAAAAAAAAAAAAAAAACGCATTTCGATTTAATAAAATGCAAGTGTAAAGCTTATTTAATAAAAGAAACCTTATCAGAATGAAAAATTGCAAGAAAATTGGAACAACATCACTGAAATACGTAATTTAAAAGAGATAAGCAAACAATATATAATATACAAATACTCGTATATAAAAATATAAGTTATTTTAATTTGGAAAAATTGTTATCAATATAATTTCAAACAATACACTATACAATAATAACACACATATTCTATTATTATCTTTCATGAATACGTACAGTACATACATATATATATGTATATGAAATTGATTAAAATATGATGACACATCCCTTCAATAATATTCGATTTCAATATAATATTTTATGTCATAAAACCGAAGAATAATATTCATTTTTTTTTTCCTTTTCCTTTTTTTTATTATTTTATATTTACATTAAGGTCATTTTATATTATATTTTTTTCACTTTTTTTCTCAATAAACTCCCACTACATAATAGTTCTAATATTGTATAAGGAAAAAAAAAATAAGATTATGGCCGCTTATGAGAGGATGGAGACGCATAAAACTATATTGTGAACACACAATTTTTGTACGTTTTTGTGTTTTCTTTTATTATTTTTTTCCTTTTTTTTTTTTAAATGTTCATTACACATTCATCTCTAACCTATTTTTGTTAGGTTTCAATGCTGCTCAATATTCAAAATCCAACTTTATTCATTTATCTGTTCTATCTGTATGAATATACATAAATATATATGTACATCATTTTATGTAGATAGATATTTTATATTGCTTTTATTTTCCTTTTGCTACATCAAAGAGATCGATCCGTTATTGTCTGGGTGTAACAATGGAGCATGTTTCGATTGTAAAAGCTACAAAATGAATGGCCAAAATGTTGAAAAGCTACAAAATGTAACTGTACATATAATACATACATATATACACACATATACTATATATACATATATTTTTATATTACATATAGTAATTGAAGTTGCAAGTCAATTTTCTATAAATATAGACAAAAGAAATGAAAGGACCCTATTATAACAGAATAAAAGAGATGAAAATGAAGGAAAATGGAAATATCAAAAGAAATAAAAACAAAATGAAAATGAACAAAAAAAAAAAAACGGAGAAAACATTACAAAATATGTATATAACACAAAAAAATAAAACAAAGAAAAAAGTATCTTATGTAATGAAAAGGGAAGAATCAAACACAGAAATAATACATTGCCGTTATTATTGTTGTCCTGAATTTCCTTTTTTTGTGTGTTTTTTGTCTTCTTTTTTTAAAAGTTTTTTTTAATGTTTTTCGTATGTCAATAGTTAAGGTGGTCTGATCAAAGTTTTCAAAAACTGACATAACAAGATATCTATTCTTTAGAATTTCGATGAACTTTGAATTTTCATGTTTTTTTTTTCCTTTTTATTTTTTATTTTGAAGGATATTTATGAATTAAAAAAAAAATAATAAAGACAAAAGCTAAAAAGTAAAATGTTCATTAATTTTTTAAAAGAAAACTGAATTTCTTACAGACATTTAAAATTTTACGAGAAATGTAAACCAGAGGTTATGACAGGACTAGTTATATATTTGATGCAATTTGATTAAATTTTCTTTAAAAAAAACTTTTTTAAATTTTATATTTTAAACACACTTTTATGTCATTAAATACTTAGAAATAACAAAAACATATTTTAAAAAAACCAAACCCTTTCAGTAAGTTCAATTGTACTAAAAGTACAAAGATATCGCACCGATTTAAATTTATTTTATCCATTATTTTATAATTATTATCAATTATTTGCTCTAGATATGATACACATACGTATTTATTCAATTAAGCTTTTGTGTAAATATATCCATATATTCACTTTAAATCACAGATAGCATTTTACGTATTTAAAAAAATAATTAGATACTATTGAAAATTTTATGTGAAAATTCCAATCATTTTATATAACTTTAGTATTCATGCTAGAAAAACACTTCATGAACACATTAATTTCTACATTAATTGTAGATGAAATGTTATTTTCTTTTTAAAAAAATATGTTTCTTGTAGACTATTGACTTGAAATATGATAAGAGTATTCTTTGAAGGATTAACTACAAATTATACTTAGAATGATAGAAATCCGTTCACTAGGACCAATAAAACAAATAAAACCAACAGTTTTTTTTTGTTCTACCACTTATGTATTTATTCGTAACTGAATAGCAATAACTTGGAGTAGATGTTTCTCTATCTATAATTTTTTATTTAATCTGAATCGGTGGAATACCTTATAAAATATAAATGTTCAAATTAGACAAGTCCTAGTTTCTCTCATTTAAAAATTGTCGATTGATTAATTAATTAATTTTTAAGAGAAATATTTATTATTTTAAAATACATCTTAATTTAAAAATATTTTGAAAGGAATACTTTGATCGCATAACTGAATTAGATAATTAGAGCCAAACAAACTATTTTCCACTTTTTTTTGTTGTTTTTTTTTTAGCAATCAAAGAACCTTCAAATTGATGAAATATTTGAATATGCTTATGAGAACTTATAAAATTCAATATCTTATGATTTACGAAAATCTCAGTATAAATCTAAAGAAAATACAAAAACAGGAAATCAAATAAAGTATAGTATCCTTTAAAGTTTAAATAAAAATTTATAATTAAAAAACCATGTTATATGTAGTTTAAAAAAAAAAATCAGTTTATGTAATAAAAAAAAAAATTTTAAGTTTTCATTTTTTGTCCTAGAAAGTTTCTCCTCACGTGACCAATTCTTCACATAATAATAAATACATACATGAATGTATAAAAAGTGGTCATGAAATATATTTAAAAAAAAAAAAATAGACTGAATATGATCAAAAATTTACTATGGAAAAAACAAAAGTATCTACCTATATATAGTATACATATTCACATACTCTACGTTCATATACATCATTTTCACTTTCGAAAAACATGAATCTCAAAATGAAAAACAAAGATACAAAAAAAAAAAAAAAACATTATAATTTGATAAACTTTGCCTGAAGTTATTGTCTTATTCATTCTTAAAATATTCTGTGATGAATGTACTTGAATCCTTCTTTAAGAATATATAATGTTTATCTTCATTTTTTCATTTTCAACAGTCAAATAAAAAATATAATATAGTGAATAATTTATATATGTAGAAAAAAGAAAATCCTTGAACAGATATTTCACAACATATGAATGAGTATGTATTATAATAATACCATAGAAAAGAAAAAAATTGGCCTTAGGCTTTCAAATCTTGGAGTATAGTTGTATATTTTGATTTGATACATCATAGCAGCAGCAGCATATGGTATATAAAATACAGTGCTACTAACATTGTTGTCATGATGACGTTTTATGTTCAACATTTAAGTAAAAAAAAAACAAAATAATAATTTTGAATGAGAAAAATATCTGTACACAAAAAAAAAAAAATGTGTACAAATAAAAAGATGAAAACGTTAAAGAGAATTTGTTAGATGAGCCAAGAAAACTTGACGTTGTTGGCTTGCAGTCACTAAATATTTTTGTAGTCTGTTGTATTTATGTATTCACATACATATATAAATTATGTATCTTTATATAATTACATTAAAATAAAATATAAAAAAAAAAATAACATATTCAGGCTATTGCAAACAAATCCCGATAACATAATATATGTGCCTTCTGAGAATATTCATATTTTATGTATAGAAATATGAAACAAAAAAAATTAAATACAAACAAACAAACAAAAAAACAACATAATTTTATAATAATGTGGTGGTATATAAATTGTATTTATTTGCCTTGTATTATGAATGGAATCCTTTTTTAATTGAAATAAAAATACAAATACCACTTGATAGTTTATTCCTTTTCGTGGTTTTAAGAATTTAACTTGCTCATGTCATCGTATGTGCTAAGGTGTCATATTGCACTTTCAGCGCCTTTCCAAGTTCATTTTTCACCCTATTAAAAAGAGGCATAATTTTAAAAAAAATAAATAAAAAAGAAACAACAAAAAAAAACTTTTTCAACACACGTGGCGGACACACTTTATTATTTCCGTTTCCACTCAAATGATTCAACTGGTGTAATTGTTCCTTAATGGATGAGTGAATATTTATCAAAAAAAAAAAAAAAACAAAAGTATGTGTTTACATAAATTGCATTTTCCTGCGGTAAAATCAAGTGATTGTTAACTTTCAGTTTTGTTAAATTCCTTGTGAATTTCCGTTAATAATTTCATTATTCAATTTTATTCAATTAATAAACAAGAAGTTGATATAATGGACTCGTTTAACAAGAAAACTAAATATTTGTACACTTGAGAAAAAAATGAGATTTTTTTGTTGTTGTCGATAGAAAAATTTTACTCTTGTAAATTCATATTTAGTTATTATTAAGGAATTTAAAAAATTCAAAATTAAGTTTTATTTCAAATATGATCCTTATTTTTTTTAAGCCAGCCTTATCACTGAAATTTTTCAAAAGTATAGAATTTACAAATGTATGGTAGCGAACAATCCTTCACCATATTTCGTTTTGAAGTACAACACTGAGATGTAAAAACGAAAAAAGAGGAGAAAGGCCTTTATCAAAGAGAAAGAAAAGCACTAGAATTTTTGTTCAAATTATTTTAAAACAGATTTTTTTCTTTACTACTTTCAAAAATGATATGACAAGAAAAAAGTGAATTATTTTCCATAAAAGTTTCAAAAAATAAAATTTAAAAATTAGTATAGATACTGTAATACTAAAGGTTCGTTTGATCGTCTTGTAAAATAAGGACATTAAAAACATGTAAAGAGTTTTTTAAAATACATACGTATTTTTGATAAAATTTTGAATAGAAACTTTCTTTTTTGATGGCTCGTACATTTTTTGAATATGTGTAACTCTTTTTTCTTCAATGCAAACATATCCTTCATAATTCAGTTTTCATAATTTTTATATAAAAAAATAAGGAAAGTCTGAATAAAAACATCAAAGAATATGTAATCGGAGAATTTATAAATAAATATGATACATTATGTATACAATTTAGATGAAATGACACGTGTAATGATTGATCTTATACAAAAATAGCAACTTTTAATGTCTACGATTAACACTCCCACAACACGCGTCATTTTCTAAAAAGGAATGAAAACAAAAAATAATACATTCTTTCTTTTGTTCGTAAAAAAAGGAGATTTTTGAAGGATAATGATTTTAAAATATTGAATATTATCAACAACATCTTTTGGTTAAACAAAACAATAATCCGCCCTTAACATTATAGACTATAGTAAATTACATTTCAATGGCTTCATAAGTTGTAATTTGAGAATTATTTTATCGTACAAAAGGTTTAACAAAATACTTACCAGATAAATTATTAGTTTGAAATTATGCGCATGCATAACGCACGTTCATATGAAAGGTATATTTTAAAAATAAATTTGGTACCGTGTATTGGAAATCTGTATATTTATTAAATAATTTGTATAATGAAAATTTTTTTTATTTCAAAATTTTAAAATTTTAATGAAAAGTAAAACGAAACACAAATGAAAACTCTTAACGAATTTGATTTTTCTTACTTTTTCAGAATCTATGAAAATGCAAGGAAATTAGTTTTCTTTTTTTTTCTTTTTTAAAAAGGAAGATTAATAAAAATTAAGGATAATATACATAAATCTTAAATGACATTGCTGATAATGATAATATATTTTTTCCCTCAAAATAAAAAAAATCAATATTTTTGAATAAGAAAATAGAATTTCATTCTACAGAGGATTTGATTTCTAATTTGTTGACAGAATAATTTAAACATTTTAAAAAAAAGAAAAAAAAAATGTCTAACAAACATGATACAAATTTTGAATAATTGTCAAATGTACAAGAACTAATTTTCAAATAGAAAATTCAAATATTTAAAAATAAATCCTTTAGTTAAAGTTCAATTCTTTAAACAATAATAATTATTCATTTAACACAAAACAATTTGTACATACTTTTCACAGTTTATTTTTGTTTAGTATAGCTATAGAGTATAGGTATATATTTTGAATCCTTTGACAGAAAATAAAATATAGTTTATATACGTATATATTATTTTAGTTTTATTTTAAAATAACATAGTTACAAATATCATTACCAGATAATCCATCAGTGAAAATGATTTATTAAAGGAAGATATTTGTCTGTCTTTCTGATCCATTTTCAATTTTAACCAACAATACTGTCATGTTTTTGGAATAATAATACACAATAAAATATATTATGTATGTACATGTATGTATATGCGGTAGTCATAACAATATATACTTTAAATGTAGTTTGTACATTTATATATAAATATTCGTAAGCATATTTCAATGTGATAAAAATAAAGTTGTACTAGAGAATACATACAATATACGAGTATGTGTATATATAAGCACATAAATATTCAATTCGATAAGTGCTTTATGCCATTTATCAACAACAAATTGTTGAAGAGGGAGTATGGGGTGGTCAAAACAAGTTAGAAATAGAATTGTACCCATAAAGTGATATAATTCCCTTTTATTGTCGTCATCGATTGAAACGGTCCATTTAACCATTTTCAGTGTTTAACAGAGGAGGTGTATTTATAGCATACAAAAATACATAGATATTCATACATAAAAATATACATATATACAAATATCTGTACTATATTTAAGGATAAAGTTGTCCCTAGTGAATTTGAAACGTTTGTATTCAAATTGTTAACAAAATATATATAAAAAAAAACAATAAAAGTGAAAAAATAAAAAATAAAAAAACAACAAAAAAATTATATTGGCAATAGAAATAGTTTCGCTTTCAAAATAAACAAAACATTTAAAAAAAAAAACAGACTATGATTGTTATTTTATTTGAAAATTCTATCTATTTTTATTCAACAAAAAAAAATTTATACTATTTATTTAAATCAAAATTATTATTTTATTTCTGTTGATATTATTCACGAATAAAAAACATTATATATTCAGTTTTTCATCCACTAAAATTTAATTCATAAAATAATGTTCATGATAAAAAAACAAAAACAAAAAAAAAATAATAAAAACTACATACAATATATTGTTATCGCTAGAAAACCAACAACCACCCTTTGAGATTTCTAATTTATTAAACGTTTTCGCTTTTTTTTTTTCACAATTTACAAAACAGATGTTGCCATTTTCCATGTCATTTGCGGATGATTTACTATGACTTTTTGTACATACGAACATGTACTTTTACATAGTTGAGTACATAAAATATGTCAGCAATTCTTGATACAACATATATACCCCATCACCATTTTACATACTTACATACATTTATTTATTTCACACAATCCAACACATTAAAATATTTTTACTTTTTTTTCCTTCTAAATTTTACTTCGTACAAAATGATATAAAGGAAAGGATAATATCTAAATACAATTTATTCACAGCATAGTAGCTAAGTAAAAAAAAAATAAATAAATGTTAAATGGGTAACATCACTACATAGTTCTGGTGCCACCCTGCTGTTAAATGTCACCCAAGAGAAAATTTTTAAAAAGATATTTGATTATACGTATAGTATGCTTTTTCTTAAAACATAAAATAGATTCAACGTTGAAAAATATCATTTATTTAGATACCCACTGGTTCTTGTTTGGTATCTGCAAAAGAAAAAAGGTAAAACCAAAAACAAAAAGAAATATGAATTCTGGAAGAAAATAAAATTTCTAAACTTTTTTAAAGCTATGCCATTCTGGTTAAAATTTGTAAAGTTTTTGAATTATAAAATGAATTAAAAAGTCCTTTTTTCGAATGTTTTGATTTCAAATTAAATTATAGAAGTTTTTAATTTACATCTCCTCTTCTTTTCTTCTCTAAAAACATTCATCCTTTTCTTTTATTTGACCTAAAAAAGTTCGAAAAAGTTGAAAAACAGTAGCTAAGATATTTAGGGGCTGTTGTTGCACCTCGACCTTTAAAGATCTTTTGTTGCGATACAATAATGACATGTATTTATACATTGTTTTATTTTTAGAAACATACTTTTGAGGACGAAAAGAATCCTTTGAAAATCATGTCTTGGCTCCAAAGTATGTATTACAAAGAAACCCCTCTCTAGTTTGAGATTAAATTAGAAAATTAATTAAGCATTTTTAAGGATTTAGATTGACGTAGTTTGACGTGACAAAAAATCAACTCGAAAATTACGAATAATTTTTTCGTTATTGTTACAATAAGAGAATTAAAATCTGATACTTTAAAAAATAGAAGACATTTTTGGAAAACTTTAAAATTAAAAATGAAAAGCCTTTCTTTGAGAAGTTCATAATTTATAAATAATGAAAAACGTGAAATAAAGCATTGTTCGAATCTTCAAAAGTTTCTGTAAAATTTTTTCCCTAATTGTACTCTTTTCGGTTTCCTTCAAGTCCTTCTTTAATTTATCGATCAAGACTCATTATTGATATGTATTGTACTCATAACTACAATGGTTTTCCATTTCGAAAATTATTTATAATTTAAAATAAATTGAACAATTATTTCTTTATTCAAACATTACCACTCGAGACTTCAGGAACCAACTAAATTAAAGAAATTCAAAAAAATTTTCAAATAATATTCGTCTAAAAAAAGTAATCATAATTTCTCGTGTACAGGATGTATAGGATCAACTATCTATAACAAAAGTTAATAAATTTTTTTATAATTTTTCAAAAATCAATCTTCCACAAAGCCTGAATTTGAAATTAGAATGTTCTTTAAAAAAAGTATGAATAAATTATTGAAAAAAAAAAAATAATAGAACTTTTATTGTAGTGATTTTCTACTCTCCTCGAAAGGTCCTATCCGAAGTTCTACTTATGCTGAACACCCTGTACATAAATCACCTTCTCATAAAGTATAATAATTTTTTATAAGTACGTTATGGAATGTTTCAAAAATGAAAAAACAAAAAAAAAACAAAAATAAATAAATAAAAATTCTGAATGAATCTTATACAAATATTTATTTTCATTTTTATAAAAAGACAAACAGATTCAAGTCATTAAATAAATATTTGCATCGGCATATTGAAAATATTTGTATATACATACACATATGCATATATGTATATGTGAATAAATAATAAATAAAATAATAAACTTATATACACGCTTTTATATAGACGGACATTCACGAACTATATTCAATTTAACCATAAGAATAAAAGTAAATAAAATTGAAAAATAAAATAAAATAAAAATTTTTTTTTCCTTGATAAGGGTTGTCTATAACACAAGGACGAATTTAATAAAGGATGTGAAAAACATGGGGAAAAATTATGATGGATGAATATAAATATATTTGTATGTGATACATAAATTTATATCATATCAAACCACATTTCATACTCGTCATATGTAGATACATACACATATGTACGATACATACACATAACTAATTTAGTTCTGATGGTTTTTAGAACTAAAACAACACACAAAAAAAGAAAAAATAAGCAGTATTATATTTTAGAGTCAATATTATGGGCTTTTGGGGTTTAGTCATCTCTGCGGGCTGCCAATTAAATTTTAAAAATGTGTTTGTGTACAAACAAATTTTCTCTTTATTTTTTTTTTTTTTTTTTTTTCTTTTTACCAGAAATTTTTATAAGATTAGTATACGGTTGATGTGCAACTCTTCGCTCTATATAAAGCTAATTATTTTTAATTGAAGGTAAATGTATAGTATGATATAATAATAATATGGTTTTTGTATTAGGTACCATATATATTAGATATACTATATATAAATATTTTATAATAATGAAATCATTCAAGGATTGATAATATTAGTTAAGTGAATCGTAATATATTTATGATTCAGTAAATTTTATTATTTACCATCTGTCAAATAATGTAAACTATACTTGATGTTAATTTAAGTATGTTTTGTAGTTTTACTAGTCTATTATAGTAACATTGCGTGTTTATATAAATAAAGTTTGTATAATGATCCTTTTTCAAAAAATATATACATACATATACATTTGAATTGATGTTCAATTTATATAGATATTTCTTAAATGTTACCTATTTTCAGAACATCTTTTATTCACAATAATTTTAGAAAAAAAAAATTCAAATTTATTCTAAATATTCAATTTTTAACGATTTTTTGTTTTTACTTGAATTTTTAATACGTTAGACTAGTCTGTTTTTTAACACAAAAATATCAATATTCATGTTAATAAGAAATTCAAGATTCTATCACTCAGAATTATTAAAAATTTACATTCCTGCAGTGGAATATCTATAAGAATATTAAAAAAAAATATATCTATTTCAATCTTGAATCATTGTTTATTTCTGTACTAGGACTATAAAATTTTTAATGATTGAATAATTAAAAATGTTCGACTGAAAAAATTACAAACATGAACGTAAAGAGTGTCCTTTTATGAACCTGTTGCAATCATTTTTTATGCTTTTCGGAATTGTACACAAATTACCTCAGAAAAATGAACGTCATACATATATAGTATATGTATGTGAACGATAGCATTATGCATCTAGACTTTTTAAAGACAAAAGTTCAATTTAAAAGTATACTATTTTGAAAAGATCTAATATCTACTATATTTAAAACTGTTGTATGCAGCGAATTAAAATGTGATTTATTTAAATGAAGAAAAAATGTTGTAAGTAGGTACTCATATTAAAATGATATACTTTTTGTACCTTTAATATCTATGTGTTTAAAATAGATGTTTTAGTCTTTAGACGTACATATACTACTTATATTTTGGAAGATTAATGGGCACAAAAAAATAAGAAATTGTAATATTTTTCGAAATTGTTTTTTAAAATTTCTTTTTACAATCTTTGATTGAATTAAGGCGACAAATATTCAATAATAGCAACTGTTTTACAATATTTTATCTTTTTTGGGTTTTTCTCTTTTCAAAATTTAAAAAAAAAAACAACAAAAAAAATCGAAAACAATCTAAATTTTATCGTTCGTATCTTTTTTTAAAATTTTAATCATAAACTAAATTTGGAAACAATATCACAAAATAAAACCAAAAAATACACTCAACTTGAATTTTATCAATGATTCATTTTTTACTTCAATTAAACTTGTTTAAATTTTAAAAAAAAAAAATTTATCTACTATGATTTCGAATGAAATTTTCAAAAAAAATTTTATATCAATTTTATGGTTTTCTAGATAAGATTTGGAAAATTCTCATAGGTAAACATTATAAATTTACTTGAAAATTATAAAAAAAAAAAGTGAAAAAAAAATCTAGACACTACTAAATGAAAAAAAAAAAAAAAAAAAAAAAAAAAAAACAAACGAAATCAATCAGTAAATCTGAAATTAAGTAAATTGCCGCATTATAAAGTAATCAAGATATAAATATGTCAATCATGATTAAAAACCGATTCTATCATAAGATTGTATCAGTTTTATTAGGTGGGATTTTACTAATTTGTTAAAAATTACATTAAACTTTGAAAATAAAACCTAAAAATCATTATTATGAGGTGGGTGGGCATATAAATAAAAGCAACAATCAAAAGTTAAATAAACTTGAAATGACTTTTGATAAAATAATAAACAAAAAATATGATTGTTTTTTTTTACTTTGTTTAATAAAACGTGTGATTCTATCATAATTTCAAATCAGAAAATAAAACATAGTACATGTGCTATAACTTCACACTTTAATTCTATCAAATTTGAAAAATCTCGATTAAGTACTTAATTTTGAAAAATTTAAATCAAAGTTTAGATTAGTTGAATATTCAAAATTATCTATACATAAATTTCAATTCTCCGATTGTTATTGTTTTTTTTTTTTTTAAATAAAACTGATAATAGAAAAAATTAAAACAGACTCACACATGTACACAATAATCTATTCAATTTTTTTTTGTATTTTTTTTCTCTCTTTTTGTGTTTTAATTTTTTTTTTATTTTTTTTATAAAAAAAATTATCCTTTTGTTAGTGAATTTGCTTTATAAAGCATTAAATTCACTTGTCATACTGCACATTTTTATGTACCTGTTTAAATTATGAACAATATAAAGGATTATTCATATTGTTTGATGTTAATATGATGATGCGATGAACTAAATAGACCATGAATACACCATATAACATACAACATTTTTAATGGTAGGCGAAATAAAAAAAAAAGTTGGAAAAAAAAAAGGAAATAAATTTGTAAAGAAGCAAAACAAAACTATTTAGGAATTACATCACCCCTTTTCCACCTTTTTATATATGTATGTATATATATTTTTTTTATTCTTTATAATTCGTTGAATAAGCACAATAGGACCCAAACCAGAACCTTACATTATGCTTCATCTATATTTATATGTATTATTTGTATATGTTACACTTTTAACACACATACAAACATACATTTAATAAAATATAATAATGTTTGTACAGAAATTGACGCGTGTCTTTCGTTTCCAACATTAAACATTTTGAAACCATACAAAAGATGAACACATCTGTTTACATGTCCTGCTTGGAAGACCTATTCATACTTTAGAAAATTTTATTTTACTTATATGAGGCAAAAAAAAAAAAAAGGGGAAAACACTTTACACACGTTTTTAGCCTTTTCAAATTTTTATAAAATCAAAAAGTCACCACACATCTGTTCTACCAGCAAACAAAAGTTTGTGATAATGTATGATATGAAGGGTTTTACTTTATTTTTGTCTGTGTTTTTTTAATCAATGAACAAAACATGTAAAGAAAATCATAATTTTAATTCATTTTTTTTTGTTTTTAAGTACTTTGTGTTTACTTCTTTTATTTATGTAATTAATAATAAAGAACGTCTTATCAAAATAAGATTAAAATAGGTGAATTAAGAGGAAAACAAAAAGGTTGAATTTGTAAAATTGTGCTAATTTTCAACTCAGGAACTCTACAAGGACTTAACAAGTACCTCATGATTAAATATTGCACATTTTCTAAATTTAATTGCAAAATTTTCAAAGTATTAAAAAATTATCCTTCGATGTTTAAGTACTATTTAGTTTTTTTGTATGAAAAAATTTTCAGCGAATTATTTGATATCTACTTTTCCTGTTTCTAGTCCGTCCTGAATTTTTCTCGTATTTATTCTATTCAGTTAGAAATATTCACACTAAGAAATAAAATCTTCTTCATACATGATATATGTATTTCATTCTTCTTGTAGATGGTATTGTTGTATACAATCTTCAAGACTTTTTAAAAAAAAAAAAAATGATTTGAGACACATTTTCGGAACGTATTCTTATTCTTAAAAACAGCACCTATTAATCTATGACACATGTACAGTTTACGTGAATTAAAATTAAAATCGATTTAATAGACCATATCTTCAGGGTAAAGTTTGTCCATAATTTAATACTTTTTCTAACATAAATTATAAAATTATAAAATTTCAAAATTGTGCACAATTTTTATTCTTTATTTAAATTAATCGATTTTAAAAACATAAAAATTTCTGAATAATTTTTCAAATATGTATTCAACTTTAATAAATCATTTGTTAATTGACAATAAAACTACACATGCCTTAAATATACATAAGTAAATAAGGATAATACTTGAAAATAAGGACAAGTGATTTTCCATGTAACAAGGATTATAAATATTATAAAACAAGTGGCTACAACACTCATCTTCATAGTTGTCATACATAAAAAACAAAAAAATATTTCTTTAAATCCCAATCCGATAAAAATGTACCATCATTTTCAATAGCACGTGACCTATTCGTTGGGGATTTGGTTCAAATCACCAGTCATACTATAATATATAGGTACGATCAACGTCCTTCGTTTAAACTAGCATATACTTATGTATACTATTTGTATGTATATTCAACCAAAATGCTGATTACTTGATTTTATCTGAATTTCGACTATGTGCACGTGCAACTAATTTAATAAAAATTTCTGCAAATGCAGCTTGCAATAAGAAAATATGCTTTATAACCAACACAAATAAACAGGACCATAAAAATAAAGTAAAATAAAATAAAAGACAAAATTGTTTGAATTTTGAGATTGTAAATATTTTTATGAGAAGTTGAATGTTCCATATTATCATTATTTTTTTTCTTTATTATGTTTGTATGTTTTTTTTTATATAAATATACATATAAATTTTATTCTCTAAGGATTTAAATGGTTGGTGAATGCACTGAAACAAGACAATATACAAAAAACAAAAAAACAAAATGTACATGGTTATAAATCTTGACAAAATTTTCCAGTCACGAACTACAAAAAGCATTTGTTTTTTTTCTTTTTTATGATTGATATGAGAAAAAAATATAAAATTGAAGGAAAAATGTTAAGAGAGAAAAATAAAAACAGAATGACATAATATCATGAGGTACAAGGTTTTAGATATTTGTTGTATCTACGAGAAGTTTAAAAAAAAAAAAAAAAAAAAAAAAAGAAAGAAAAATGTATCATGTATTTTTGATGTAATAATTTTCATTTTACAAAATAAATACACCAAAGAGTTTATTTACTTTAAAGTGACATAGAATCGACTTTAATTTTTTATGAAAATAATATAAAAACTAGGAACATCTTTTTTAGGTATATAAAAAAAAAATTTTTGAAAATGAATGTGTTTTCAAATTCTATAAAATTAACCAAAAATATAGAAACATTATAAGTCATTTTAATCGACGTTTAGGTCACATAAAAAAAATTAACTAAAAGTACAGATATTTTCATCCAATATGACCTTCATGATGCTATGAAGTCCGCCTCCTTAATGTAAGAGAATGATTTTTATCATGAAAATAATGAATATTTATTATTAGTTTTTTAAAGATATCAAAATACATGTTATGGAAAAAAACATTTTAACGCTTTATTCAGATTTTTGCTAAATAGACGGTAACCTAAAATATTTTTTAAATTTTTTCTATCTTCTAACTTCAATCGCATCACCAGGAATGAAAAAAAATATATGGAACCTAGAACTAGAATAAACCAAAAATATAATAAAAATAATCTTGAGAGAAAATCATAGAAATTTTTATACTTATACGGAAAATTTCATTCAATTAGAATGAACAATTAAAATTTGAAGTATCTTTTTACTTTTCATTCATTAGCGTATAAAATTTGAATTAATTTTTAAGAGAAAAAGAATTAAAAATAAACACATTATAAAATCCATTGAAAAATAATTTTTCTACATACAGTGAAACTTCGATTATCCGAACCTCCAAAAATCCGAATTTCCAATAATCCGGCTGTCTTAAATTTAAGCATCAGACATTCTATAATCGGAATTGAATGTTTTCTGTAATCCGAATTATTTGAATGAAATCAAAAAAGTGCTTTGTTCTCATTTTCATAAATACATAATACTGTTTTATAATTTACTGTTATTAGCTAACTGAAATTTTCCTGTTATGTTTTGTTTGTTATTTGTACATAAATACAAATTTGTGCATTACTTATTACAAGTTCTTATGTTCAAGTGTTCAAGTGGTATAGAAAAATATTTCAATTTAAAATTTGTTTAAAATGAGTTCTTGCAAAAAACGAGCTCACAAAACACTAAATTTATTAGAAAAAGCAAAAATTCTAGATGAATTAAAAAAAGGAAAAACTATTAAGGAAGTTGCAATGAAATATGGAATTGGAAATTCAACAGTGTGTGATATAAAAAAGAAAAGCGAAAAATATAAAAAATAAGATCTAAATTTGGTTTAAATATGAATAGAGTATAAACATTATTATGAAATAATATTTTCTACAGGTTTTTCAAAAACATTGATCACAGTGCACTTAAAAAACGCAAAACTATGCTGTATAATACTACCTCAATAATCCGAATTTTTCGGTAATCCGATTTAGGCCTGCCATCAATTGATTCGGATTATTGGAGTTTCACTGTATTTGAAAAAAAAAAAAAAAAAACTAGTTCAAAATTATTACCATACCATATCAAAGGACATCTGAAAATTTTCTTTTTTGATTTATGAAATTCATGAATTATAAATTATTTCCATAAAAGAATTTTTCATTAATACACACATCAATTTTAAATTATATAGGAACTTACACATTAATTCTTTTTTTCTAGGATAATTGCTTGAACAATCAAATAACTTCGAAAATATTTCAAATTTTATTTTATTCACCTGTATATACAATATCCTTCAAATACAAGCAATAATTTTAAAGAAAAAAAAAATACACATAGGTACATATTATAAAAAAATCATAAACATATTGGTAGGCAAAAAAATGTTCATGCCTAATGACTTGATCATATCTATCAGATACCTTACATGTCATATCCTTTTGATGGTATATTAAATATTCATATCGGAAATGCCTTTTAATGTCCCATACTTACATACATATTATTTTATGAATTTTGAATATAGACACACATACATACACACATATGTACATATTTATTATTATAAATATTTTTTTTTTCTTATGTATATTATAAGTATGACATACGTTACATGAAAAGCCATTATAATCGAAAGGTGGTAATGTTATGCAATTTGTTAATGGGTTTGAGCTTATGAATAAATTATATATTTTATATGTTTGCATTCAACTAAATTACATATTTTTCAAGGCCTTACATATTTAATAATTATTATGAAAGTGTCATTGATTACACTCATGTACATGAAATTATAATTTTTTAATTTTCTATAAATTCTAACAACAAAATAGCCGATATTGATAAAAATCTCTGTATAAATGTTTCTGTTACACATGAATATGCAAGTATGAAATATTTTTACTGTTAGATATTTGAAAATAATAAATTATAGTTTTTGATAAATTTAAAAATTTTCAAATACATAGATGAATTATCATGAGAATTACAAAACTGGAGACCTTGACTCTTTTCTTTTTTCCAGTTCCTATACTTAAGTTAATTTGAATTTTTATGACCTTTTTCTGTATTGAGTGGATTGTTGGTATATTACAGTTTAAAGTGAAATGCGAACCACTCATTTGGTTGGGTAGATAACCGAATGTATTCGTATGACAGGGCTGGTACTGATATTTATTTTGACTACATTCATTTCATCAAAAAAAAAAAAACATTGTGACAAAATTATCTCAAAAGATATCTCTTTTTTTCTTCAGTTTTTAAAAACAACGCAGGTCATTTAAAAAACGTTTGTTTGAATATAAAACATATAAAAATAATCTTTTTGAATAATTATCATAAATTTTATACGTTCAATTAATGATTGCAAAATTTTTTTTGCTAATTTAGATAAAATTTAATCATTATCAATTATTTTGATTTGTCATAAAAATTTTAAAATGATAAATTTTGCAGTGATTTTTCAATATTTACACTAATAATAAATAATATCTAAAAAAATCTCTACTGATTATTATTTTATTAACGGTAAAATTATTTTAATCAGCAGTAATTACTTAAATGCCCAATATAATTTTTCGTTTATACTTTTATCTTTTATCTCTTATCTTTTTCGTTAGTTTTTTTTAAATTTTTTTTCCACTATACATATGTATATCTCATTTATTGACCTTTTGATCACATTAACATAAATCAATATGATTGCAATAATTATAGACACATCGTAAAATATCTACTGCAGATCATTAATTTTATTTCATTTGGAACATCTGCATCTGAAATTATATCTACAATATGTATGTATATATAAGGTAGTACAACATATTATTTTTACATATAATTTATATATGATAGATACTAAATATGATTCGTTAATGTATAGTTCAACAAAAATTTTTAAAACAGGTACTACTTATTATTATAGAAAATTTATATTTAACCACAAATAAGTTTATATTAATATGAAATGTATAAATTTAGTACAAAAAAAGGACTTTATATATGTATATATATACTCGTATATGTATGTATATAGATTTTCATCCCCCATTATCCAATAGAATTAATGGACGTCTCACAGACATGAAGTGTCATAAAAGTCTTTCGTGACTTGTGATCTTTATCAGACTCATCAAAAAGAGGCTTGACTGAATTTATTTCGACACAGAAGAATACAGGGTATAAAAATAAAGTATGATATGCCGGTACAAAAAGAAAAAAAAAAAAAAAACAACATTGAAAGAAAAAAACAGACTGTCAGTTTTTGTTATCCTTATAAATAACCTCACTCTTGTTATGTACTTATTTAGCATAAAAAAAAAGTGTACTCGGTATATCATTGAGTATTTTTGATTTATTTTTCATTAAAAATGAGCAAAAAACGTAAAACACAAAATAACTATGTTCATGAAAATTTTCCTTTTTATTTTTTAATTTTTTTTTTTTTTATTTTTTTATATTAATGTTTTTTTAAACACATAAAAACAAAAATTTCCACTAAATCGATTTTTGATTAACTTCTAAAAAAAATTTTTAATCAGTCACTTTTCTGTTAATGATATATATATTTTGTTGTTGTTGTTGTTGTTTTTCTTTAAGTTTAGGTAAACTTTATTTTTTCTTTATTTATTTCTTATTTATAAAAATGTCAACGTTGCGTTATATGAACTTTTTTACAAGCAAAAAAAACAAGAAACGGAAAAAAATAAAAAAAAAAAAGGGTTTTTTTTCTATGAACTGACTAAAAGCAAAAAACTATCTCTGTACAACATTTTATTTTTAGTTTTTATTTTCTAGTCGAATTGGTAAAAGGAAAAAAAATTAAAAAGAATTTTTAAAAGGTTTTCTAGACCTTTTTTGCTCTAAATTTGAGTATAAATAAATAGATAGGTATCCATATTTAATAGAAAAAAATAAGAAGAAAACTTTATCAGTTTGTTGATTTTTCTTTTTTTTTTTTTCAATTTTTTTTGTGTAAGGACGTTTTGTGGTTTTCTTATTTCATATATGTTGTGTATTTATAGCACAAGAAATACAAGAACAACAAAAAATAAACCCAGATATTAATTTATTATGTATTTAAATTTGGTTTTACCTAATTTTTTTTTTCCATTTTAATATGGAATGTTTCATTTATAAATTTTTTAAGCATGTACAATTTTGTCCTTTTTTTCCAGTACCTATTTTAAAAGTTAATAAATAATATGAGAGGTCCTTTATCTCTATTATTCAAATAAACGTGTGGTTTGAATATAAAGATGTCAGATATCTTTAAAGGATTCATCTTGTTAATAATTTTTCAATTGAAAATAAGAAAAGATTGAAGTTCTTAGTAAATTAGAGATTTTTCATTCTTTTTTATTTTTTCGACATTCTGTACTTTATTATATTCATTGAATAAATAAAATAACTGTATTGTGAATTAAAAGTTCATACTGTCAATTATTTTCCATGTAATGATTACCTTCAATTAAAGTCATTATTATACTTTCTTCGTAAAAAAAAAAAAATTACATATGTATATACATATGTATGTATATATTGGCATGACAATAAACATTAAATCTAATCACTTAAAACATTTTAATCCTCTGCAATCAACTGTAACTTGATGACCACAACTATTTTCCAGCAATCTGTTGTGATCATCACTTAACACGCACTCAAAATGCATGCTGCCGATATTACTGTACGTATACCATAAGGATTTACTGTATTGAAAATAGCCCTCTTTAAAACAATACACACATTATACGTATATAAGTATAGATATATGTATGTAAGTACACACGTTTATATTACTCCAAAAATTGACTTCAATATTCCATATTGCACGCATGTGAGGGTTGAAATGAATTTTTTTCTTTTCTTTTTTAAAGTATCATCACATTAGAGAAAAAAAATACTGTAAGGGTGAATATTCTTATAAATGCATCCTAACAAAAGCAGAAGAAAAAAAAAAAAGAGTTTACCAGTCATATAACATCGGATAAATAAAATAATTTTAAATACTAAATATATTTAATAGTAAAAACCATCAAACAAGCTTTAATAAAAGGATATACATATGTATGTACATGATATACATAATACATACATATATGACAATAGTAAAGATGTTTCACAATATGAAAAACTTAAAATAATGCTATAGTAAAAATATTCAGCGCATGGATAAATAATTTTTGTTGGTGGCTACATTATATGTAGGTATGTATATAAATTTTTTTCTGGTTTGTAACAGAAAATAAATGAAAGAGGGTTGTAACATAATGGAGGGTATTTTATTTTTTACATTTTATTTTGAAGACTATTTAAACTCCAACATCAAAATCTATAAAGAAAAATTATTATAGAAAAAAGAAATTTTTTACCCTAGACTTAAAGAGGGACCTGTTTTTATAATATTCATGTACTGCACCCATATAATATGAGTATAAATTTAGATATATTACGTACATGAAAATGCTAAAAAGGGAATAACATTTTTTTTTTTTAATTTTATTTTTATCATATTTACTATTTGTATATTTACAGTCTGAAATAGATATCTGTGGGATTATTATAAAGAATCAGTAGCCGTAGAAACACAAAAGATTCACCATGATAATCTATGAACATATTATCCCTTGTAGCAGTTTTATTGAAAAGGATAACTATTACTCGGACATTTTATGCATTGAAAGGTTTCTGTATTTTGTTTCCGTATTTAATATACATTATAAGCTTTCATCAAATATATGTATATTACTCTTTTTTTTTTTGGAAGTTATGAAAATTAAATTGAAATTTTATACACTTTTTTACAAATATAAATTTAATTAACTTTTCTTTACGAAAATCTACTCAAAGAAGTTTTCGAAACAACAACAAAAAAAAAAATTAATTTCAAGCTTGTATTAAAATATTTTTAGGAAATTCGAAAATATTTAAATAGATACATTCATTGAATGTATATACATACATGTATCTAAAAATAATTGATAAAATTAGCAAAAAAAAAAAGATAAGTATGAAAAGCAGAAGGAATTTTAATCCTTTCTTTATCGTAATCTTATCAACAAATAAAATAATTTCACCGGAATTTATTAATTTTATACAAACAGAATTCAATGATAGAACATACTGGAACCGTAAAATAATAGAATATAATTAAAAGCCATCTGTACTTCATTACGTTACAGGGCCTTTTGACCTATCCAAGTTGAGTTACCTAAACTATAGTTTTATGTTACGAATTTATTTGTTTTAGGGCATGACATTCATGTAATGGATTTTGTATACTTGCTCTGGTCAGCGAACAGAGCCACCAACTTCTTTATTATCAAGCACTTCTGACCCAATTTAAATGAATTAGTTAGTGGTCGTTCGTAGCTGAGGGGATTTTAACGGATTTCAACACACAAGACCTCCAACTTCAGAAGCCAGCACTGACCACGTCCAGAAAAATTTTAAAAATAAGAAATTTTCCTTGACAGCTAAGAATTTTTTTCTTAAACATTTTTAAATCTACAGGAAAATACTTAAAATCTAATCTGATACATACCAATGGCTATTAAGTTGAAAATTTTAAATAAAAACTGTGACAATTTCCAAAAAACAAAACTATAAATAAAAATTAGCAACCCTTTTTCAATAATTGAATAATATTATCATAATTTTTAATAAATTCTTTATAAAAAAAAAAAATTGTCAATAAAAAATCATACAAAAATATATATGTACTCACTCCTTTAAAAAATATTCAAATACATCTAATAAGTTGCTAGGTCACGAACAAAATTCCTGTTCAACTATCAAAATAATAACTTAATTTTTTTATTGCCTTCATGAGAATATTAATCCCACATGTTTGAAATTATTTGTTTTGAACCCTACATTTTTAGCTATTAAATTCTGGACCATAAAAAAGGGATATACCAAAAATTTATGTATATGTAATAAAAATCAATCACAACTATTTAAAAAAAAAAAACAACAAAATGTTCAATAGATAAAAAATTGAATTTGTCATAGATACTTAGGTGCAATATATCAAGTTACAGTATGTACGAGTATATAATACATAATATGACATCATTTTCGCACTCAATTATGTATTTACATTAGTGCGAACAACTTTTTACATCCCCCTTTTTAATCTATTCACTTTTCTTTCATTTTTGTTTTTTTTTTTTGTATACAACTTGTATCCTTGCCTTGGATTGAATCCGTAAATATATGCACATTATATAGCTGCTTAAGTTGCAATAATTTTACTATACATTTGTTATGAGACATATTAGGCTTTTCTCATCGGATTAGACTGACCCTTTAATAGAAAATGAATCTTCCAGTTAATTTATTCATAGTGAATTATTTGAAGTTAGTGAAATATACGTATTTTTTTGTTGTCACCACATATGTAAATAATTGATCCATTAGTGTATATAATCAATCTGGCTGGTAGTATATTGTTAGGTAAGCTTTTATATTACTTATCTGCATTTACAAAGAAGTGCATTTATATAATGAATTATTATAGACTTAATTTTCATGGATTAAGGACTTTTATTTTAAAATTTTTTGTTTTTTAAAAGTGAATTTAAGTATTCTCAAAAAAATCATGAAAAATCATAAGAAAATCATAAAAAAATATAGAAATATTTCAATCTTTTGATTGAGTTTGATTCAAATTATACTTGAGTTTATAGGGACCATTGTAATTTTTTTAAATAAAAATAAGCGTGTAAAATTACTTCAGAAGTAAACTTTTTTTTTTTTTTTTAAATTGAGATATCTTGAATTGAATGAAAACTCTTCAGTTTATCTATTGAAAAAAAAAAATTATCATTAAATTGTAAAATAAATTTTTCAAATTACGAAACTTCAAGTTCAACATTTATATGTACGTACGTTATTTACTTTATGTTTTTTTTTTTGTACAAAAGAAAACAAAAAATAATTTTTAATTTCTTAGAAAATACATATAAAAGATAAGATAAGTTGGCCATATAAACAAATCAATTTTATTTTTTTCTATTATAAAACCATTTTTTTTTTCATGATATTTCTACACCAAAATCTACCATTTGGTACAAAAAAAAACAAAACACTTTATAAACAAACAAACAAATTTATTTTTAAAAAAAAATAACTAAGCAAATATAAACATTAATTTTTAATCCTTTTATGGTTTTTTTTTTCTTTCTAATGGTTTCCTGTTTTAAAAAATCTTTAAAAAGATTTTTATTAAACAATAATTTGCATTTTTCTTTTAAATATTTAAAAATATAATTTGTTTTTAAGATTAACACACACATTTTTTTCCTCATTATTTTCATCCTTGTATATACATATATTTTTTTTTTTCATATTTAATATTCTAATAAAATACAAATTAAATAATTTTATGTTTATTTCTCCATTTTATCTTTTCTATTATACTCTTAATATTTTGCATAACGTTAAAAGCTATTCATAAAAATAAAAACGAAAATTTCATCTGTATTTGTTTGTATGTACAAGGATAAGTGTATACGCAACACACATTACATTTAAGGATAAAATTACCAATTCTGTAAGATGTGTTTTACACTTATAAAAGTCTGATGAATCTTACCATTTAATAATATTCTTTTGTTTCATCATTTGGTTATATATTTACTCACACTGCACACAATATACCTGTCTATAAATTTATATAGTGTGTGCGTATGTTTGTTTATGTGACAAAAATGGTTATTATAAGTTACATTAAACAGAAAATATGTGGATAATCACATAAAACAAATGTTTCAGCTACTCTACCTAGCTACTATACAATAAGATCTAAATGAAAGTTGTATACATACTATATGTACAGGCAAAGAAAGTCAAAAAGTCCTTAACCCAATGTCAAATAACTTTGAAGGTGAATATTTTATGAAGAACATTTTTAATTAGAGGACACTAGGGTAAATGTGAACACCACAAAATGTTTAATGTTATATAATATGAACCAAAGAAAAAAAATAAGTGAAAATAAAAATAAACTTTAAGCATAAAGTATACATACAAAAGTTAATGAGAAGGATAAGGTTTTATGAGAGTAATTGTTGTCGTTGAAATTAATACGATATCATAAAATGAATATATAAGTACTTTGTACATACGTAGAAAAGTGTGGTATATCCTTCATATTATAGTCTTAAGGGGATTTAAAAGAACACCTAAGAAAATAAATGCAAGCACTTGAATAAATTCATTAAAGGTGTGATGAAAACATATCGATTACAGTGAAAACACATACATATGTATGTATGTATTTATCAATTTATAGGTGTAATGTGAATTTTTAATATGCAAAAGCATAAAATGTTATATCCGCACGGTAATTGTAAGTGAATTTATTTTGTTTTGTTTTCTTTTTTTTTTTAAATAACTTCCGTTTTTTATGAGAATTATTGAACGATGATGTATTGTTATATTATGTGTTTTCAATTGATCGAATGGAAATATAAGAAACTAACAAAAAAAAAAATTATAAATTAAAAAAAAACAAAATAGGGTGCGGTTTCAGTTGAATTTTATTGATGTAGCGGACAATTAATAGCAGGTGATCTATTGATCTATTTTATAATATTAATAGTATATATGTATGTACATACATATATTGAGAATCAATGATGATTTTATTCAAAATGTGTGATATATACTTTGTGTATTACAAACATAAATATGTACTTATATACACATACATACATATATGCATCCACCTACACGTTTTATATAATTCATGACTGTATTTATATTGTGTAATGACATATCGTTATTTGTTTATGTTCACTGAAATGAAGAAAATGCCGTGCCCTAGTTCTGTCACATTATTATCATCTAGTGGGAACATTCTATTCTTTTTTCTATTTTATGTTTAAAATGTAGAACAAAGCACAAAAAAAAAAAAAAACAAACAAACAAATACCAACTGACATATTATACTACACTCATGAAAATGTTAAAGCAAGGACAAAAAACTAAGCATGTACATAAAGATTATAATTACAAGAAGAAAAAAATATGGTGACATAACTTCAAACTTTGTTACAAATTATTTTTTTCTATATTTCATTTTTAAATGATATCAAGTGTTATTTAGAAGGACATACATGAAAAATTTCCGTTTTTAGTTTTTTATTTTTTTGATTTTCAAAATCAATTTAAAAAATAAAAAGTTAATTTTTTTTCTTTGATATTAGATCAGAATGAATTTAAATTACAAAACCGTAATAACAAACTTTCAGAAACGGATCATGGAGCTTTTCTATATATCTACACTATTTATCCTAAAAAAATTTGGTTCATATTCTGTCAAATTTCTAAAGATAGTTGACATAAATACAAGATCAGTAGAACAAATTTTGTCCATTTTGAATTAATTGACTGGACAAATGATGGACTCGAATCCAAAAAGAAAATTGTCAGAAAATTTTTATTTTCAGTTCAAAGTTGTGCCCTCAATCTTAAAACTCTCAAGTTTTTGTTTTAATTCTCTAGATGAAGAATTTAGGTTGCTAATTCAAATAGCGAAAAATTCTACAATATCTCTTAGGTTTGTTTACATTCTCGGACAAAACTTCAACTTAATTTTAAAGTTCTTAGATTATTTTGAATAAACTGATTTTTAATTCGATCATATTTTACATAAAGCACCCTAAAATAAGTCCTTTTAACTGTTGATTTATTCGTAGAAATTTATTTTTTTATTATCATCAAATCTTACATTAAAAATTCCATGGTCTTTCTTACATTGTTTACATTTTAATATTTAGCTTTTATGACTCTAAAGATTTCACAAATCCCGAATAAATAGATTTACCCTTGAATATTTATTTAAAAATTTACTTACGCCCTTTGAAAAAAAAAAAAAAGAAAAAGAAAGAAAAAACTAATTCATTATCGAGATCAGTTTATTTTATTCTATAACAGAGAAAAACTTTGATTCTGTTCAAATAGTCTACATATGCACATTATTTCTTGTATATATGTACATAATGTCACCCTAACTTGAGGTACATTAAGTACCATTCATTCATTCTGGTAAAAAAAAAAAAATTTGCCAATACAAAAGTATTACTAAACAGTATAGACATAAGAGTATTTATTATACATATCCCTTGTAGTCCATGACAATATTTATCACTCAACTTAAAATATCCTACAATCTACATTTTCTAGTATTTATATATTTATTTCTTTATATACTATATAGTACTTTGGATTATTGAATTGATTTTACCATAAAACTGAAGTAATACACCAGACAACAGGATTTTATTTTGAAAATAAAATAATAAAAGAAATTGTGGGATGAGAGTATGATGATGATGATGATGATGATGATCACTTCACTTAGGGTAGTCAACTGTAACGACAAACAAATTAGAGCACTTGAAAGATATTATATCTACTTCACTTGAGTATCTATACAGAAAAAATTCGATGAAACAAGTATTTTTCAACAAATAAATACTAATATGTATTGTATCTACATTTATTTGTTATAATCTGTAAAGTAAAAGTGACAAAATTGATGGATTTGTTCTAACTTTTTGTAAAATAATTATTATATTCTTTTGCACATTCTTTTGACATATGTCATCATTAAAAAGAAATTAAAATAAAAAAGAAAACTGAATAAAAACATAAATATTTCATAGAGTTGAATACTATTATTCAATCAATACATTGAAAATCTTAATAATTGAATTAAAATTAAAATTAAAAATATTTATTTGAAATTTAAAATTGTTTTTCTTTTCATTGAAATTATTTCTATTTCTAAAATTACTCATATTTTGTGAAAAGCTACAAATACAAATCATACCTCTTGAAAAAAGTTTTATTGTATTACTAATAAATGTGATTAAAAGCATAAATGTGTTTCATTTTTGGTCACATTTAATAAACCCAAAAACTGGAATAAATATTTTCAATTCAATTTGAAAAACATATTAATTTAATGTGATAACACTGTCACATTAGAATTATACAATGAATTGATCTTTTAAATCGAAAATTGTATAAAATAAAAATCTATTCAGAATATCTTAACAAAAGAATTCATTGATTCAATATTATTAAAATAATTTAATACTTTTATTTGCAATGAGCATTTTTCAAAATTTGTTTAGAAACTGTAAACTTTCATACCATGATTTTATTTTCCATTTTTATATAAGCTTTTTTTTTTTTTTTTTTTTTAAATGATGAAAAATTAAGATTTCGAATTGGAAATATCAAAATAAAGGACTTTTGAAGATTAAAAAATTGAAGGTCTTTTAAACTTTTTAATATGTAATTAAAAACAAATTTTTATCTTTTTTTGAAATTATTTTCATTTTAAAAGATTCAAGGATTAATTGTTTACCAATTTAATTCAGTTGGTATTATAGAAAACAATAAACACATAATGTACAAAGGTAAAAATTTAATTAACTTTCAAGAAGCTTTTTTTTCTCCATACTCAGAATATAATGTTCTACGACATTTATGTTTTAGAACTTTTCTCAATTAATATCAAATTTTTATAAAACAATCCTACGTTGTATAGAAACAAAATATTCTTTCTTGTAAGTATAGTGAATTTTTTAAATCGTTGTATTTCAATTATTTGTACTAAAATTTTTAGAAGACATTTTACTTGTCAAAATTTCATTTTAGTGCGGCAGATAAAATTAATTTAATTTTAAAAAATTAAACAAAATAAAAAGCTCATGTATTTTATTGGCTTTCTGCACTTTATAGATTTTAAAGTTCTGATTTGTGAACGTCAAAGAAAAAAACAAACACGTTGACAAAATATTGCTGCTATTACAAATGACGCAAAAAAAAATTCATAACCATGCAGACTCACATTTCGAGTGCATAAAGATTAACTCTGAAATCTACCAAAATTATAAAATATTTCATCCTGTCGTTCAAAACATACATGCATAATATATATATTTGTATTTTAAATGATATCCTTAAACATCATAAAAACAATTTTACACTGTAAAATTACTTTAATTACAATAGAATAAAAAGCTTTCCTTTTTTTCAATGAAAAACTGTGATCAGATGTGATTTCAAAAAGGCACTCATAATTTTCAACTTATTGAGCTTTAATAAAATTCAATGAACTTTCATCCTGTCATTTTCAACATATAAACCGCCTATGTTGTGTATATGTATAAATTAAAGTCATTAAAATTTCCTTATTTACCAAAATTTTTGTATACATAAGTCACTTATAATATCATAAAATAGTCCTTATTCTCGACCATTATCACCAGGTTCATGAAACTCATTTTAGCAAAATTTTATTCAGAATTTGCACATTCGTGTAATTTTTCCACTATAAAAATTTACTAATATTTTTTTTTTCTATGGTGTATTCAATGTAAATAAACTTAAAAAAATGTCTACTCGCAGACAGGACATATAAGGAGTCTGGTATTAAAAAAAATAAATCATTATTATACCGCACCACCCTAAATCAACACACAAAAACAACAACAATATATTTTTTTATTTTTTGGATTATACTACATACATATATCGCCCGCCATATATAGTGTTTTAAAAGGCGAACTAAACAAAAATTATACACACATACTTATAAAAAAAATTATATAAAATACATAGATTCGTTTGTATATAATTCGAATAACAAAAGGTACAAATTCCAAATACAAAAAAACGGAAAACAGATTTTGTTTTTTTTTTGTTTTGTTTTGTTTTTGGGCACGCCTATGAATAAACTACAAAAAAGGGACATTTTATATGACTGCGAATGTGCAAATTTGTAATAAAGTTCTTGATCTCATATATATATAAATCTAATGTCTAACTTATACTCAATATATTTATACATATCCTGAATATTTTACATATTCATACATACTCAATAGATCATATAAAAAATATTTTGTAAGTATATTTGTTGAATTTATTACACAGTAAAGTTAAAAAAAAATTATTTTTAATGTGTACAAAGATTTTTTTAAGGGTATAGAATGATAATTCTCACCCTTACAAAAAAAAAAAATCTTTATAGAAAGTTGCAAAGTTTACGTACATATTCTTTTCTTTTCCTTTTTTTTTTAAGTTTTATATTTTATATATTCCCCTGTTTTTTTTTTTTATTTTGTTTTGTAATTTTATATGTCTTTTATGGTTTTATATGTTTTTAAATTTTATATACAATACATATATGAACATTTTCAATTCTTGTACACTCCTTAACATTACTAGAGGTCGAAGTGAACACTTTCTCTATAAAATTTCAATTGAAAACAATCTCTTGATAATGTCGTCATTACAGACCACACCCTATAACAAAATAAAAGCAACCAATCCTCTGTGTATAAGTATATTTTCATAAATTCAATGGTAAATCATAAACATAATGCACTTTAAACGTAATTTTTTTTTTCTAAAAGAAAAAAAAACATACATAATAAAGGGCGCATGTCTATTACTATCCATCATGTAACATTTTGGAAATATATTCTGGAAAATGTGTTTTTTTTTTCTGTTTTAAAAATTATTTTTTCCCCTAACTGTTAACCTTAACTGGTACAAAACTGACTTTTAGTTTGTACAATATGAAATTTAATTCACTTTTCCATGAGTTTATTTCAATTTTATGTACTGCTGTTCTGTTGTTTTTTTTTTTTTCATTGAGTTTTCTTAAATTTTTAGTGTGATTCTGATTAACATGTTAGTGTCAGTCTAATTTTAAGCCTCGGAATGAACGATGTTTAAAATGTGACCATTATTGTGCTAATAAACACCATAAAAAATACGATTTTTTTTATGCATTAGTTAGTTTTTATATATAATATATATTTTTTTTTTTTCAAACATAATTTTTAAATGAAAGAAAATTCCAGTGTTTTGAATAACATATAAAAAAAAATTAATATGATAATAAAAAGTTGTACTTGTCCTCATTCTTGACTTTTAAAATACCTACATGAAAAGAAAATGTGGAAATGAGAGTATATAGTGTTTAAAGTTTTTTGTATATCACTGTATTTTAGGAGAAAAATTTATAAAAATCATTTGAAATTTTTTCATGTGAACAAAAATTACTTTTCTTTTATGTAAAAAAAAAAAAAAAAAAAATATGTGTATATCAGACAACAATATGAGGTGTATGTAGTCTTTAGAATTTTATTTATTTTAGTAGGTCGATAAGTTAAATTTTTTTTTTTTTTTTGATATCCTGTGATAAATGTTTGTAATATGAAAAATAAATTATTGTATTGTGTCAGTTATCTTATGCTCCATGTCATTTAAATAACATCAAATTGGTCTAGTCAAAGTGATTTTTCTTTACGCGAGTGTCTTTTAAACAATTAACCGATTAACATAATCAAAAAATAGCAAAAAATTTCAAAAAAAACATCATAATTGTAATATCATCTTTAATGTGTTCTTGAATATTTTTTTTTTTTTTTTTTGTTGTCCTTTTACTATGGAACTACTTAAACTGATGATGTACAAAAGTGATATGTTTACAGGTGAAAAATGTGATGATCGAGTACCGCCAATACATTTGGAACAATTACCAGATTTTTTAATTTGTGAGTTAAAAATGTTATTTTTTTTTTTAAATTTACAAGTGTAATAAGTGAAGAAATTAGTTTTAGAAAAAAACAAGGATCGTTTATTTAAAAAGCAAAAAAAATTGTTTTTATTTTACAGTTCAAATTTAACTTCTAACTTGAAATTTTGCATTTCTTTTGTCACATAAGCTTACCGATTTAATAGACGACCGTTTTAAAAACTAAGTAATTAAATTTTGAAATTTAACCTCAAAAAAAAAAAAAATTAAGATAATTATGAATACGAAAGTCGAACAGGAGTCAGTAAGAACATTAGAAGTTCTAACTTCTGCAAATGTTTTTTTTTTTTAATAAAAAATTCTTGTTGATATTTGTGTTTTTAAACATTACTATGTATTTAAAAAAAAGGATATAAAATCTTTTTTTGTTTTTTAGCGACGGGATTTAGAAAATACGTTCCATCTTATATAAAAATTTGAATTAGGCAATAAATTGAGAATGAATACAGGAATCATACAATTGCTGTCACCTTCCGAAAATACCATACAAGTGTCAAAAATACAATAATAATTAGAAAGTCCTTGTAATATATTTCATCCAGATTTTTGATTTACATTTTCACAATTAAATAAATAGAAAACAAATTCAATATTTAACTGATACAGGAATATTTTTTTTTATTTTCATGGTATTTCACTTAAATCATGTTAAAAACATAAACAGGATTAACAATTTTTAGTAGATTATTTTTCTTTCATTTACTAATAAATCAAATCTATCTTCGACTAATTTGGAAAGAAATATTTAAAAGGGTATTTACATGAAAAATACCGAGAACAAAAAGAAACATAATGTTCCTTGAATATTTGTTTTTTCCACTCTTCTTTTGAAGTATCAAAGGTAAAATTAAAGTGAGTAAATCGATATATGCAATCAAGTATTTTCAAAATTTAACATATTTTTTATTGACAACATCCCCCTGTTTGGTGTCAGCTTTTCAATTTCAAGAAAAGGTGTGTATTTCATGTCTTTTGAACGTTTCCTTCAAAAGTGTTGTAAATCTTTTTTAAAAAAAAAATATAGTCTTCATTATTATATGCATGGAATTTTTGTAGCTTTTAGGAAAGTGGAATAAATATGAAATTATATATTTAAAAGAATTGCTTACTTAGCACGTGATATAAAGCTGATGTTTTACTTATGTACATATGTATATCAAGAAAATGACGATTTATTACTTAGACATTATTAAGATACAATTAGGAAAAAACAATTTTTTGTAGGCTCTTTAATTTTTATTTTGTAATAATAATTTACAAACTTTCATACTTTACTTTACAGGTTATTGCAAAAAAATCACATTTTTCTAATATTTCTTTACTTTTAAAGCAATTTGAACGAATCCTTTGCTAGCCAATACAAGACTCCACTTTGCTAAATATTACCTACTTAATTGTTAATTAATTACCATACTCGAAAACTGTAGTAGGTGAATGACCTCTTAAATTCAGTGAGAATGAGAATACGAAATTATAGTAACTTAACGAATTTTATAGATTACGATAAAGATTCTTATAAGAATCGTAACCTGTCGGCTACATTTTGTATTTAGAAATAGTGTCAGTATAAAGTTTGTAAATTGCTACAAAATATTTAATATTAAAATGTTTAAAATTTCTCGACAAACAGCAGTAACTCTACTTAGGTCTATTCTAAAATAAAAAATCTTATTAAAAAAAAAAATAGTTTGTTTTTAATAAATTGGTGCAAATATTTTTACAAAAATTTTACTCAAAATTAAAAACTACGACATAAGCAGTTATTACCTGAAAGTCTTATATTTTATAAAAATTTCGTAGTTCATAAATTGAAAAATTTAAATAGCTTAAAAATAATAAATTAATTTTTTTCCTTTAATTTTTAGCAACAATTCCAAAGTGTGGAGGATGTCATGAACTAATTTTAGATCGTTTTATATTAAAAGTCCTCGAACGAACATGGCATGCAAAATGTTTAAAATGTAGTGAATGTCATACTCAATTAACAGATAAATGTTTCGCAAGAAATGGTCAATTATTTTGTAAAGATGACTTTTTTAAGTAAGTAAATTTTTATTATTTAATTGTTTTTTTATTTATTAATTTTATTTTTTTTCAATACAAATTAAAGTTTAACAAGATCACATCTTGATAATAATAACAATTTATTTAATTTTTTTCACGTTTCCGGGTGGAACAGACGATATGGCACAAAATGTTCAGCGTGCGATTTAGGAATCCCTCCCACCCAAGTAGTTCGACGTGCCCAAGATAATGTATATCATCTTCAATGTTTTACCTGTGCAATGTGTTCAAGGACACTTAATACAGGTGATGAATTTTATTTAATGGAAGATCGAAAATTAGTATGTAAACCGGATTATGAAGCTGCTAAAGCAAAAGGTTTGAAATAAAATTTAACAATGAATTTTATGTAAAACGTCAAATAACGTTCCAAATAGACAATCTCAATTCTTATTAATTACATACAGGACTCTATCTGGATGGCTCATTGGATGGGGACCAACCAAATAAGAGACCACGTACAACAATTACTGCAAAACAATTAGAGACACTTAAGACTGCTTATAATAATAGTCCAAAACCAGCACGACATGTCAGAGAACAATTATCACAGGATACTGGTCTTGATATGAGGGTGGTACAAGTTTGGTTTCAAAATAGGTAAATGATTATTTTATGGAATTTTTTTGTTTGTTTGTGATAACGAAAAAAATTGTGATAGAAAGAAATAATGTGATTTTTTTTATTTTTCCTTGTTATTTACAGGAGAGCAAAAGAAAAACGACTAAAAAAGGATGCTGGCAGAACAAGATGGAGTCAATATTTTCGTTCAATGAAAGGTGGTGGATCACCGAGACATGATAAATTTTTAGATAAAGATGATTTGAAAGTTGACTATGATAGTTTCAGTCATCATGGTATGTAGATTTTTTTTTTTTTTTTTTTTTTGAAAAACTGAAATAGTTAAAAATAATATGTTTTTCTTATACCTATTCGTTTTTCCGACGGTTATTTTATTAAAAGACAATATTGTTCCAATTGCTTCTTAAAAATTATTTAGCGCGTGTTTCATTCTAAATCTCTTTGCTTTTCTGATTTGTTTCAAAGAAAATTTAACAGTATTGGTGAAAATTTACATAAAATTAAATTATATTTATTTTTCTTAGATTTGTTTTTTTTTTTTGTTGTCTTATTAATTAACTAGCTTTGACTACCGTCATTATAAAACGACACCACAAACCTTATTTCTTTGTTATGCATCGATTAATTTTATACTATACAAAAGTACGAATTAAATATGTACTTTGTTTATTTTTTCGATTTCACAATTAAATTTTCAAATAAATCACACCAAAGAGTTTATATTACGCATTGAAATTAAATAAAACAAAGAAAGAAAGTAGATACACAAATTATAATTACAAAACTTATTATGTATTCACTGCAATTTTTTTTTTCTTTTTCTCTTGTTTATAATTTTATAGATCTAAGCAACGATAGTTACAGTACAGTTAATTTAGGCCTTGATGAAGGAGCATCACCACATAGTGTAAGAGGTTCATATTTACATGGAAGTACTAGTCCACCACCGTATCCCCCAAATCATTCACCACCGCCCATTGGACAAAATCATTCATTCGGTTCATATCCAGACAATATTGTTTATACACCATTAGGTAAGAATTTAAAAAAAAAAAAATGTGAAAGAAAAAAATGTATATTTTTTTCTTGTAATTTTTTTTTTATTATTATCAAAATTTGTATGATCACAATTTATTAGAAAATTACATTTCTTCAAAAAGGACATCCTGTCAATTCATTACTTCATAGTTCAAACGCACATACACTTCAAGGAAGTGGTGTATCTGATTTAAGTAACGATTCTAGTCCAGCACATGGTTATCCAGATTTTCCGCCCAGTCCTGATTCATGGCTTGGCGATACAGGAAATAATAATAACACTAATCATAATAATAACAATAACAATAATAATAATCAAAATAGTTCATCAACACCAGTTGTGCATTACTGATATTCAAAACATAAACAATTAAATAATTTTAAAATAAATAACAGATTCAAATTAAAAATGAAAAATTACACAAACTCTTGTAAACAGAACTTTTTAAAAGATCATCATGTAATATTACAGCATCGAATGCAAACATTTCAGCCATTTCTACATAGAGTCCAGGATCATAGTTAATAATTTATAGAAAATTCAAAATTTTCATGCCATTAAAAATAATTTAAAAAAAAAAAAAATTAAAAGAGAGAGAGAGAAATTAGAAAAAAAAAAAAATAAAAAATAAAAATGAAAAAAAAGAACTTGTAAAAAAATTAAAAATTTGTATCAATTATTTTTCATTGAGAATGATAATGAATTGTATAGATTGCGATAGTTTTTTTTTTAATGAAAAATTATTATTTTCCAATGATCAATTCAAAGTATATACTTATTATATTTATGATATTATAATTTTAAAAACAAAATGGTGATAAAAAATTATTTAATAAGTCAGAAAATTAATCACATACGTACGCTATCTAATAGTACTATCTATCTAAAAAATTTATCATTTTATACTAACTTAAATCTACATACAAGTATAAAATAAAATTTTGTGTAACATGTAAACTCTTAAATTTTAAATATTAAAAAAAAATAATTGTATCTACGTACGCTCTACTTTTTTTTTAAAAAAAAAATTTTTTAAGTTCAAAGGTAGATACAACTTTTTTATGTAATTTAATTTTTTTTTTTTTCATGAAAATGCTCATTGGAAAATAATATGTTTTTTAGTTAAAAAAAAAAAAATATTACTTAACAAATTCATCAAAAAAAAAAAATTATATCAAAAAAGAAAAATTGTCATTTATACATATAATTAAAATTACATATATACATATATTATGATTATTATATTATACACTCATATGTAATATTTATTTATGATGTGCATTGAGATTGATTAGAAAACAAAATAGAAACAACAACAAAAAGTATATTTCTGAATTACAAAAAGAAAAATAAAAACAAAGGTAAAAATCACTCAAATATTGAAACAAAAAAAAACCAATGTGTAATAAATTCACTCTAGTCTCATTTAAAAAAAAAAAAAAAAAAAATTTTTTTTAAAAATAAGTAAAAAAGAAAATAGTAATAAGAAATTACAAACAAAAAAAAAATTATTTATTTTTGAGTCACAAATTTGTTTGTTGATTAATTATAATAAAGATTTTTCTTTTTCTAATTTAATTTTATTTTAATAATTAAAAAAAAAAAAAGGATAAAAAAAAAATTTAAATTAAAAAAACAAAATGTGAATGAAAACTGAAAGTGTTTATTTGTGAATATAAAAAAAAATGAATAAAATAACAAAGAAATTTATGTTCCTTATTTGAAATTTTTATTGTAAAATATTTATTATCGAATTTACAAATGAAAAACGACGTTTTAATCGAATAGATTAGATTCATGTCTTCGAAAAGTAGAAAATTTCCATTGTGTTGTAAATATTTCTAAAAAAAAAACATAGGGTTTCCGTTTCATTTGAAATTATTTATTTCTTCAAAAAATCAATTTGCAATTTTAGCACAATGATTTTGCATCAAAACAACTTATAAATACACCACAAAAATGTTTGTATCCAGAGTGAAATTAGAAAAATTAAGAAAGTCTTGTGAACGATATATTTCGAGAAATAAAATTGATAAAAAATTTGAAAAAAAATTAAAATTAAAAAACACAATAACTACAGTTTGGATGCCAAATTATATTTTTGTTGTATTTTTCATAAAAAATAATTTTTAACTACAAAATATCGTAATTATAAAATTTGTATTACAAAAAAGTAGAAGAAAAAAAAAGAAATAGAAAAACTTTTTTTTTTTTTTTTTAAATCTAAAGTTCAGTAGTAGCAACTCCCCAATATTGTCTCATACGTGATTCATGCTCTAAAGAATCATCCAAATTACGCTCATGCATCACAGCAAAATCATATTCTAAATTATATGGCATGAGTCGTTGTAAAGATCCAAAATATGCAGCATTTGGTCCTCCTCCAATTGGTGGTAAACGTCCAGAACTAAAACGCATCGATTTAAATAAATTTGGTGTTTGAGGATGAAAACGTGCACTACCAAAATGTTTTGATAAAAATGAATTATTTGGAAATTGTGAATTTTGATTGTTATCACTATAAATAAGTTGTGGAGAACTTGCTGATAGAATTTTATTTTGTGTTTTTGTCAAATTACTTGTACTATTTGAATTGATTTTATCTAAATTTTTATTTTTTGTAAATGCTCTGGAAATTGTATTTAATTCTTTATCAAAAAGTAATTGAGTATTTTGTTCTAACATGTATTCCCAACATTTGAATTGCTCTTCCGAAAGTGCTGAATCAGTTTCATCAACATCACGTTCTTTTTCTTCTTCAATTTTAGCACGTACCGCTCGAGCAACACCACCTCTTAAGCTACGTTTTTCATTTGATAAATGGCTTGATTTTTTACTTGTAATAGTTGAACCAACATCAGTATTTGTTTTTGTAGGTGTCATTTCACTTGTTGTATGATCACTTTGTCCACTTGGTGAAGAACGATCACTACGACCCGAAAATTGACGAGTAAATTGCATAGACCCTGTGGAATGACAACAAGTATTATTCGATTCGCAACAGCATCCACATTTACAAAAATTTGCCATTATTCCAGAAGTCTTTTTTCTCATAGTTTGTCTTAGCTCCCGAATTAGTTGATCAACATTTGTTCCAAGATTGTTAAATTTAACCAAAATTATACTTAGATTTTCTTCAGCACCAAAACTTTGAGAAATATCTTGGATTTTTTTTGCAGCAAGTATAACGTTCTCTTCATTTCGAATTTCTGTAGATAAAAAGTCAATGTCCATTATTTCCCATAGTTTTTTATTACATATGACCAGATATTCATCATGTTCTTCTAAAATTACTTCACAAATTTCTGGATCTGGCACAACTAATGGAAAACTAGCACTGTTTCCTATTTGTCGATTTACTGTTTTCGGTGTTAATTTAACATTTCCTGTTTTTCGTATTAAAAATGCTGATGTTTCTCCAACACTTGCAACTCTTAAAACGAATTTTCTCCCTTGAATACCATTGGAAATGAAATCTGAATCAATCTTTTCCCTTAATATATGACACAGTGTAGCACTGACACCATGTTTTTGTCCATTATTTCTTAGTTCTCTGTGAGATGATAATAAAGTGTATTTCATGTATTCGTTGGCTGTTTCTTTTACGGCTCTTTCTTCAAGCAGAATTTTTGGAACAACTTTAACCAATATACTCGGTACAATACAATTCAATTCACCATCAAACATTCCAAAAAGTCCTTCTGTATTACAAAAATTCGGAAGTCTTAGTTGAGAAATATAAAGTTTTGGTGCCATACCAGCTGTTTCAGAAAATCCAACTTTCCATGGTATTTCTATTTCTGCATTTTCCTGATACGAATCTGGAGTTGTTGGAAGACTTTGACGATTTTTACCTGATACATCTACTAAGCTCATAGGTCTTTGAGAACGACAAGTTTGTAATTCTTGTGGATCAACTTGAAGTTGTAGATTACAGGATAAATCAAGAAATTGTAATTTTTTTGGTACAAGTGCTACTAAATTTATTTTATCCAATTGATTGTGAGCTAAATCTAATACTCGAAGTGTTGTAGTTTTAGCCAACGCTGGTACCGATTGTAATTGATTGGAATGCAAACGTAAAACTTTCAATTGTCTTAGAGCAGATAAATTATCAGGTACATGTCGTAATTTATTACCAGAAAGTACAAGTTCTTCAAGTTCTGGCCAATTTGCAATACAATTTTCTGGAAATATTGTCAGTTGATTGTAAGCAGCATGAAAAATTCTTAAATTTTTAAATCCAATTAATGAATCAAGTACTCGATCATTTAAACAATTTTTTGTTGCATAAAGTTTTTCCAATTGTGAAGAACAATTATCACTTGCTGGTAATGTTGAAAGTTTATTATTTGATACATTCAATATGACCATATTTTCACAGGCATTGAAAAAATTATCTGGTAGATTTTCAATTTTATTACATTGTAAAAACAATTCTTGTAAAGGTAATTTACGAAGTGGCATTGCTGGCAAGAAAGTTAATTCATTATATCCCAGTTGTAATGTGTGTAAAGTGTTCAATTCACTGCAGAATAAATGTTCAGGTAAATTTTGTAATTTATTATTATTTGCAAAAAGAGTTCGTAACTGATGACAACGACCCAACCATTGCGGTAGTTCTGTTAAATTGTTATAGCTGACATCTAAATGTCTAAGATGAACTGGTGCTGGAGCAATTGAAAGTTTATGTAAATCTGAAATAAAAGATTTTTTTTTTTTGTTTTCTTAAAAATCGTTGAAAAGAACAACAAAATTCTAAAATTACCATTATTTCCGGCAATTAAAGTCTTTAAAAGTCCCCCATTTACTGTCAGTTCAGCCAATTTATTTCTACAACATTGAAGTATTTCTAATTGGCCCAAAGCTGATAAATCTAATGTTTCGATTTCATTTTCACTGATATCAAGTTGAGTTAAATTCTAAAAAAAAAAAAAGACAAAAAACAAAAGAAAAAATGAACAAGTAGTTAAGTACAAAAGTTATAAATTTATCTAAATTTATTCATTTTATATTTTCTTACCCCATAATTTCCAAGAATTATGTTCCCTTTGAGACTATTCGATCTTAAACTGACTTTTGTAAGTGGCGGATTTAAATTATTCCTATCTCGAATTTGTTGTTGATTAATATTATTTAAAAATTTTGATTCTGCTCTCTGTGAGTACATATCAACTAATCCCATTGTACGCATTTTTATTAGAAATGGTGGTAATTTTGATATTCGATTATATGCAACATAAAGTGATTTTAAATAACGTAAAAGTCGAAGAGAATTTGGTAATTCAACAAGTTCATTACGATCAAGTCTTAATTCCTCTAAACTTTATAGGAAAAATGAAAAGAAAAGAAAACGTAAGTATGTTAAAAAATTCTACATTAATTTCTAAGTTACTACATAAAATTTAATAAATAAAATTTACGTTTCTTTTTTTTTTAGAACCAAAGGCCGGTATAGAAAAAGTCTTTTAGTTATTCAAATTTTTTTTTTACCTGAAAATATTCATCAATATAACCTCGCGAGAAATATATCTCAGATGTGAGATGTAAGAAATATATCCAGCTTAGAAAATAAAATTACCAACCCCAAAAACTTTTCGACTTTTCCAAAAAAAAAATACTAATCATGGAATTTCTAAAATTTTAAATTATCATATTTTATTCAAAACAAAAAAATGAAAAAAAAAAAAAAAACAGAAAAAAAGAAACAATCACATAACGAAGAAAATTATTATAAAAATTAAAGCAAACAAAAATGAAATTAAATTGAAATTTTGCGAAATTATTATAAGCCTCCGGTAAAAATAACTTTTCAGAGATAAAAATTAAGTAAATATAATGAGCGATGACAAGCATTTTAATTTTTATTACATTAAAAAAAATCATACTTAAGCTAATTTCAAAATTTTATTTTCTATATTTTATTATTTTTTTATTTTTATTTAAATAAATTTTCTATAATGGAACTTTCTTTTATTATTTTCAACACATTTCATTTATAATTTATTTTTTTCATAATTTATATCTTTTTCAAATTAAAAATCAAACAATTTATCAATTACGTATTTAATTTCGATTTAAAGATTTAAGTAAATCCACCCACAAGCACCCACACATACATATTAACATAATTTATACATTTTTTTAATGAAAAATATTAAAAAATAATTAGTAAAATTATTATTTACCAATCTTTTTTTAATGGGTAATTATTTTTCCTATTTAATTTTCTCTTAAATTTTTGTGGTATTTATTAAAAACGTATAATTTTCAACATATATCTTCACTCACATTATTCACGAATTTTAAATACTTTTGGATTTTTCAAAACCAAAAAAAAAAAAAAGGTTGATTGACCTTTCAAATTTCCATTGAAAGAATGTTAATGAAAATACATTAAAAAATTTTAAATAAATATTAGATTTTTATTATTTTTAGAAATTCAATAAATTTGCAATATGAACACACACCTATAATTTATTAAATTAAATTTTAAGGTTTTTTTTTCTAAAAACAAAAATATCTCTATTTTAAAAACTAGATATTTTTATTGAGAAACAAGGTCGAAGTAGATATTTCTTATAATTCTGTAATATATGTATATATACATATATTTTTTTTAAAATTATTATTCGAAATTAATGTTGAAACCTAATTAATTCATTTTTAAAATCACGTAAACTCAAATTGAACTAAATTACTGGACCGTCTTTGTAATACTGCACATATTCTGTATTTAATGTTAATCGAGAAGTTGAAAAATTTTATAATATGGTTTAAAATAAGAAAAATAAGATAAAACGAAAAAAAAAAAAAAAACAAAGACTTGCAGCTTGGATAATTATTATAGCTAAAAATTTATAAAAAAAAAAAAAAAAAAAAAAAAAACACAATTTTTGATGAAAAGCGAAAACATTATATACTTTTGTACAATCAGATTATTAAAAGCAGAACTCCCTGTGCAGACATCATATATGTATGTATCAAAATGTACTACACATTATTTTCAATGGGTCATGAAGCGTAAAAGGTCTTTATATCATGAAAGTTTTAGTGGTTCGACCATATTTCACATTCCCATATACTAAAAGCAGTCAAGTGTTCAATATTTGTTATATTTATATTGGATTGGAGTCTTATTATCATTTTTTATACTTTTATTTTTCAACATACAATATATAGGATTTATTTTTTATACGTGATATAAAATATCTTTTATTGTACATTGTATGTGTATATCTTGAAAAATAAAAAAATTAAAAATATTGATAAAAATCTTTTTGTTTTTTTTTGTTTTTGCAAGTTACAGTCATCAATAGAAGATGTAGTAATGCTTATTTTGTTAGCCTGATATTGCATCCGTACAACAAGTGAAATTCCGTAATAATAATGTATATACCATATACAAATCTCTTGTCTTGTCATTATAATATTGTTTCACTCCCCACATTAAACGTTAAATCATTCATTCATACAGTATACGTACAGCACCTAAATATATTCTAAATATTTTATATATATTTTAAAAGATTTAAAATATTATTGAATTTACGATATGAGCGGTGAATATTTGTACTGCTTGAAAACTAAAATGCAACGTACCGGAAATTTCAAAACAATGAACTACTAAGAGATAGGCAACGCCTTATGTAATTTTTAAAGTAAACATTCATTTCTATTTTTTTCTTTTTTTTTTTTTTTAAATCATAAATTATTTTTGATCGTTTTCTATTCATTAATTTTTTCAATTAAAAAAATATATATATGTATTTCGTTTAGAAAAATAATAATTACTTACAATTCAAGATGATATATTTCTCCAGGTAACCGATCAATTGAATTATCAGCTAAATCCAAAATAGTAAGTTTTGAAATTGTCAATAAAGATGTGGGAAAAGTTTTAAAACCATTTCCTGATAAACGTAAAATATGTAGTTGTGGAAATTGTGTTAAAGCATTTAATCCAATTTCTTGAAGTTTATTTTGTCCAGCAGAAAGTTCTTGTATATCATTAATTGATTGTAAAACAATTTCTGGAATTGTTTGTAATCCAGAATTACCTATATCCAATCTTCCAGATTCACTTATTTCTGTTGTAGCCTAAAAGAATATTCATAAATTATTTTTTTATGACATTTTTAGAAAGTACAATATTCAATTCTAAAGACACCTCTCTCAACAGATATGTGAACTTGCAAATTTTTTTTTTCAAATTTAAAATAAAGTTTGTTGTTTTTTTTCATTATCCTGAAAAATAATCAATATTTTGGAAGCACAAAAGTACTAAATGTTCTTTTAATTAGTTTTTGATAAAAAAAAATATTGTAAATAGAACATTTAGGCAAAAAAAGGACTTTTTTCGTTTTGCATATCATGAATTTTCAATACTTATTACCCCTTTGTTGTATTGAATGTTGAAAAACTGAACACAATAGACTCTTCTGTCTGAGTGCTCGTAGATGTTTACATCCCCACCACCCACATAAACAACCCCTTTGTAGTTCTAATTTTTTTTCTTCGTTTAATCTGAATTACCTTTTAAATTTGACTTATTAACCCTTTACATCTCATTATTTTTGGCAATTCTACCACAGAAGGTATTGAAAGTTGAACCAAAGAATTTCCACGTAGTGAATACAATGAACTCTTTTTAAACTAGACAATTCTGTCAATCTTAATTATTCATCATTGTGAATACAATTAAACATTAAAATACACATGGTTATTTTTTTCAATTACCATAATGTCTCAAACGTTTTTTTTTTCTTACCAAAATAAACAGGTACATATATGTAGATATGTATGTAAGTATATGATGTATATATGTACATATATGTATTTATGTCTTATTTATATAATATACAAAAGAGCCTCTATATATAAATAACCAACATTTTAAAAAGCTAAAGTGAGATTAAAACTTTTATTTATTTTTTTTTTTTTAAATCAAAACTGTTAAAAACCTGTAATTCATAAACAGTGTTTTTTTAAGCTTTACATTAAATTAAAAATCATAGATAGATTTTGAAAAATCAAATTTATATTTATGTACATACATACATATATGTATTATTACACATTGTTTCAAGCTCATCTTAGAAATATTTTGAGGCAATTTTTAAAAAACTGAAATGCTCTAATAATTTTGAACACGCATTTTACTACATTGAAAAATTTTAAAAAAAAGCAGAATTTTCTTCAAAAAAAAAAGTATTTAAAAAGATAAAAATGAATTTTTCTTTTTTTTACACACAGATTTTTATTAAATTGAGAAATTCAATTCTATTTTTTTGAAATATTTTTCCTTTTTTTTTGTATTTTTGAAAATACATAACGCAATTTAAAAAATTCAATTAGATTTTAGTTTTTTACATTTAAAATTATAAAATTTATTTTTGATATGTGAATGCAAGAACAATAAAATCATTTGAACTAATGTTTCATTTTTATGCGCTTTTCAATAAGAAAAATTCATCAAAATCAATTTAAATTGGTAAGATACAATTTTCTTCCGGAAATTGCAAAAAAAAAAAAAAAAAAAATGTTAATGAAAATATAGGAATTTTCAAAAATTTTCTAGTAAAAACAAATTAATTAACTTACATTTTGATATGTCACATTTTCAGAATCGAGTTCAAGTGAATCTAATTCAATTGTATCCGATTCATTGAAGGTTACTTTATTTTTATTAAATGCCTTATATGATGAACTTGAACAATCATCAACATTATTGATATCATTTATTGAACAATTAATCATCACCATTATTATTTTATGTTTTATTTAATAACTAGATATCGATCGTATTTAAATTATTAATAAATTATTATTATTTTTTAAATAAAATAAAAGATCACAATATTAAATAATCGCTATTAATCCTATTTAACATGATTCAGGAATAACAATACAATAATTTACTATTTTTCTACACATTTTCCTTATTAATAATTTAATATTTCACCTTCAAAAATTAAAATACTATCAAAATGAATTTCTAGCGTTTATGACAACATAATATTAAAATTGTTATTTCTTCTGAGAGATCTGTGAATGTAATAAAATTCTCTAGTTGAATTTATATATTTAAAGTTTGCACAAAATGACAAAAATGACAAACATTTAAATTATAAAATTATAAATTTTATATCGTTTATATGTACATATGTATGTATGTAGGTAGGTATATTCAATTTAACGGTTTTCAGTATAGGAAAATAGAAAAAAAAGAGAGATTTTAATCGAATTATGTATCTAAAAAAGCGTATCTTTACTATTATTAGAAGAATATCTTTATAATATACTCACATATATATTTTTTATAACGACATACATGTATAACTGCAAGCAATTATTTGCTTCACAATCACACAATAAATTGAATGACTAAGATACTATACATACATATAAAACATTTATATTGTGATGTCACATATCACGTTACATTCAGGCAAAATTCTTAGTTTTTTATACACCTGTTTACTTGGAAACAAGTCTCTTTATTTTTGGTTCTTTCTATTAACTTTGACGGATTTTTAAGAAAAAAAAAAGCTATGACTCGCTTCAAGGGTTTTAAATACTAAAACACAGACAATAGACATGAAAGTCTTCAAAAGGGATGACTCAAAATTCAACGCTACTACCTACTACTGAATTAAATAAGTAAATAAGAAGAAATTTTCAAAGAAAAAAAAAACGTAAGTTCTTCAGACCCCTAAAGTAGAATTTAACTGTCGTTATTTCAAATTTGAAATCAAGAAATTGCTTATTTAATAGATTCAAATTGAATGCATAAAATTGGAAATTACTGCATTCAAAATACATTAAATTGGATAAAAAAAAACATAATCATAGTTATTTTAAATTTTATGCTAATTTACTATGTCAATCGTTATAGACAATTTCCGATAATAACTTTTTCATAACGTACAACTAAATTAAGGTAAAAAATATTATATCAATTTAATAGTTACAATTTATATGTAAAATAAACTCATTATTTTCTCCTTCTTTTTTCAAATAATACATATTTTTTTCTGAACTAATTTACTACTTATTTACCTCAAGCAACCAACTACTCCATAAATCACGCTCCCATGATTCTTCAAATCCCAAAAATAAGACTTTTTCTCGTTCAGTACATGATGAATTTATACTAGTTGATGAAACACTTGAGCTCAATAGGTCACCACAACTTTTATAATTTAATTTATTATTATCTTTTAAATAGAAATTTTTATTTTCACATATTATTTTTGGTACAATTTTTAATATTAAACGATCATAACTTGGTGAATGTTCAATTAAATCAGCTAATGATAAATCAAATATTTCTGGACTAACATATGAATTAGCTGGATATAGATATAATTGTGTACCAATTAATGCAATACAACGTCTTTTCCATTGTGGAAAAACAAGTCCTTTTAAAACATCAACTGTACCAGATTTTGTAACACCTTTACATAATGGAATTTCAGATGGACCAATATAAAAACGTAAAAGATATTTCATTTCTGGATCAATTTCTAAACGTGATCTTCTTGATGAATTTGAATAACCTAATTGTGTATAAAATTCATCTTGAATTTGAAATGGTTTATCATTTTCATTTAATCTACGTGCATTTGATCCACCAATTTGTATCCATAATGTATATTCATCAGGTAAATTTAATTCTTTAACAATATCATTAGCTGTTGTTCTTGAATTACAATGTACCATTCGACTTGGTTCAATTGTAATTAAATCACTACGATCTGGACCACAATAGATTCGTATCCATCCATTTGTTACTATATCCTTTTTATTCGATTTATTATTGTTATTATATGAAATATTTTCATCAATTTCACGATTTTCTGGAATTGTTTTATAATTTTTTCTTTTATGCACTGGTAAAGGATCTTTATGTTGATGAAGATTAGTTTTTCTTTGATAATCTTGTACAACTCCTAAAACACCCATATTTTTTTTTTTTTAATGAAAATTCGATTTTAAAACACAAACTACAAAACAATAAAAAAAACAAAAAAAACACAAAATAGTAAATAAATAAAAAAGAAAATTCTACACCTTTTGTTTATTAGAGTTCAAGACCGTTGCGTATTGAATGAAAACGAAAACAAAACTAACTAAAATACATCACCTGTTTCGCATCACCTGTGCTGACCGGCGATGAACAACTTGAACATCATAATATGTGCTTTGGAAACAAAAAAAAAAAGAGGGAAAAGAACATTAAAATATTTAATTACATATATGTGAATACATTATATGTATTACATGTATGTGGTATGTAGAAAAAAACGTATATAGGTATTTCATTTAAAACACATTCACTTAACTTCACATTATTTCACTTGTATATCTAATAATTTCACACAATTAAAATTATGTATGTACATATAAAGAAAAATATTTCAACAGTTTTTAAAGTTGATTTTTACCATCAATTTTTGTTTTTCTTTGTTTTGTTTTTATTGCATGTACATTTCAAATTTCAATGCGATACGTATGTGAAACACATACTACTTGTACATATTTATTATTCTTTGTACATATACCTGCCTATCAAATACAATTTTTTTTTTTTGTATATGTAAAACAACATAAGAATTTCCCTTCATTTTTAGTACGACATTTACCTGTATGAATTTTTTTTTTGTTGTTTTTAATCATCTTTTTTGATAGTCGTTCATAAATGCAAATTACTTAAGTTCACTATATTATTTTTTTCTTAAAATCGAAAGAGAAATATAAAACTTATCGTTTTATTTCACTTAAAATTTTATTGAATTGCATTTTAACCCTTTCATTTTTTTCAAAGTCCTTAAAACTGAAGACTTGTGAGCAGATAAATAAATTTAGGAAGTCCAATTGAAAAAAAAATCTTCTTGATATTTTGACTTAAGTAATAATAATATTCTATAATAATTTTCTGTCGCTATTTTCAAATTATTTTTTAAAAGAAAACGTGTGCTTTGTCTTAGAATTTAAATTTTAAAAATACAAAATTTATGTAATTTATCAAAAGCATTTTAAATGAAATCATTTAGAAATAAAAATATGTAGTTTGTAGTCTTTTGTTGGATTAAATAAAAAAAAAATAAATTATTTCTTTAAAAAAAAAATAATCTAAATGTGGAATTTAAATTTAAATCTTTCAGATATCTAAATGATAAATTATTAGTTTAACGCATGTTACAGATACATACATTAGATATTTAAAATATTTTAATTCTAAAAATATCACTAACACGATACAGGAAATTTAGAAGAAAAAAAAATTATGAAATCATACAAAATGCCTTTCACTTTAAATTTAATTATTTTTGAATTTTTTTTTTTACAAAATTTCTATAAAAATTACTTAATTTTTGTGCATTAAACAATGTTTATTGTTCTTTTAAAACGGATTTTATGTTCTATTATTCAAATTTAAAATATACCTGTATAGTGTATACAATGTTCATATGTGCCTACAAAGCAACAAAAAAAAATAAATTCAAAATACCAATACTGAAAGACATGATTCGCATAATAAATTAATGTAAGTATAATATACAGCAATTGCTTGCACAAAAAAAAAAAAAATGCGTAGAATCCAAATTTTATAAGATAACAAAAGTGACACGACTTTAAATTGAAACATGAATCTTATATTTATGTGAAAATTCGCAATAAACTTATAAAATGTACATAAAAAAAAGTAATATTTGAATGATGGGAATTTTAAAAAAAATATACATATATATTTTCTACTACTTTAAATCTGCATAATACAATGTGATTGATTGTGTAAGCATATTAAGCAGAGAATTCTACGTGAAAGAATATTTGTATACGTACTAATAACCTTTGAAATTCAAAGCTAAAAGAAAAAAGAGTTGAAGACAATTTTTTGGATGATTCAATCACATTAAACACCAAGGAATGGTCGCTTTAATTAAAGGATCACCCCAAATAAAAAACTAATAATTACTTTCAATTCACTAGATTGAAATAAATTATTACTATACTAAAATTCGGAGGAATCTGCAAAATTATATCGAACACGATAAGACTTTTAAAACTTATCATTGAACAGGACAATATAAAATTTAAAAGCCGATCATATAGGCTTAGGTTCATCTGCTTAAATTATTTTTTTTTTCTAACGGATCTAAAAAGGCATCTATTTCGGGTGAATTTGAAAAAAGACGAATTCTTAGCTTAAAAAAAAAACGCAATAATGCTCATTTGAATTGAACATTTAATTTGCTCATGCTCTTGTACTTGTACTAAGTTACCATAACAATTTACTGTTTTTATCTATTTACTGAAAATAAACAAAAACTAAATAAAAATCTAAATAATTTTTTCCTATCTTCTCAAAAAAAAATGGATGCATTTCAAAATCCACAAGTTTGGAAAAATCTACAAGAATTATTATATCCACCAGAAAATTCATCAGATTCTGAAGATGATACACCAGTACCAAATAAAAACTCTGTGAAATTAGGTAATAGATTAATAAAATATTCTTTGCTTATAAATAATAAATCTCTCAAATTTTTGTTTGTCTAAGGTCCTGGACAAATTGGAAACACAACATCAGTTAAAAATGATATTAAGGAAGAAAAAATAGAAGACAAGAAAGATCTAATTTTAGTTAAAGACAATGAAGAAGAAATTGATAAATGGTTAGAAAAACAACATCAAGAAGATTCGGAAATTTTAGATACAAGAAAACGACCAGAATATAGAATTAGTTATAAACAAGCAATTGGCACAGAAGATGTATTTTTACATGTTTGTATTTTTTGTTTTTTAATCTAATTTAACTGAAATTTAACTTCGTTGTTATTGAGACACGTAAATTTTTCCCCCTCTTACTCTTACAGATAAACAATCGGACACCAGCATCTATGAGCTGTGAAGATATGATTATTGATATCGATTTACCAAATGAAACTGTTAAAGTGGATGACATGGATCTTAAAATAACAGAAAATGAAATTGATTTGAAAACACCTTTATACAGATTAAAATTAAATTTAATGCATAACATTAATCCTGATATAGGAACAGCAAAATATGATTTTGAAAAAAGAATTTTAACAGTAACATTGAGAATCAATAGAGAATTGGATTATATTAATTTTTAGAATAAAAATAATAATAAGAATTTTTTTAAATTATGTAATAAAGACAAGGTCTTATTTAGCTTGTTTATAAAAACTATTAAATTTGAAAATATGTCTAAGCAGACTAATAAAAAATTTTAAGCGTGCATATGTATCTTTAATAATTAAAACAATTTTACTTTGTACATATTATTTTTTTTTTTCTTAGATAAAAACATTTTAACGAATAAACAATTTATTTACCATATTGCAAACACTTAATATGCATTAGATACATTTTTTAAAAAGCAACTATAAACAAAAAAAAAAAGATCATAAATTTTAAAAACATAATTTTTATGACAACACATACGAGGTCAATCTACTCAAAAATATTAACGGAAAAACAAAAAAAAAATTTATTAGTGCAATAAAATCATAAATTTTATATTGAATTTTGAATTCTCTTTAAAAAATAAAAATTAAAAAAAGAACGAAAAAATTAAGACAAAATAAATTTATTTGTTGATCGTGTAATCAAATTCAATTTTTTTTTTTTTGCATTTAATTTCATACTATACATCGGAATGGAATCTCGAGACATCATAGTTTCATTTGTGGTATATCGAATTTTCGTAGAAAAAAAATTACACTTTTGAGTCCCAAAAATAGCTGCCTACATTCCTACAATATAAAGCTTTTTTTCGCAAACTTGAAACTTAAAACAATTTGAAAAAAAAAAATTTAGTACAATGGTAAATAGAAAATTATTCCAATAACAACAACAATTAAATTCAGAAACAAAAAAAAAAAACAAAAACAAAAAAAAAAACAAAAACAAAAAAAAGAAAAACAATCTTTTTTAATGCTTCTTGACAACATTACGATCAGTTGAATTAATGTTTTGTGAAAATTCTTCAAAAAAGTTTGTGAACAAATTCTTCTTATTTTTTTTAATATATGTATATATATATATAAAATGTAGTTTAAAGAATTCAAGAATGATAAATCACTAACACGATCCAGATCATATAGCCGCATTGTAGTATCAGTATGTAATTTTAATTCAAATGAAAAGATGCTAAAATATAAATTGGTAACATATTTTAAGAGAAATTATTAAACGTGACTATTTCCTATTTTAAATAAGTGAAAAATATATTCTTTATAAAATTTTGAGTAATTATTTTCATTTTAAAAAAGTAATGTGTGTTTTTAAAATAATTTCACTGTGAAATTTTAATTTTATGAATTTTTTAAAATTAGAAAAAAACAATGTAAAAGTTTTGATTTATTTTTTAAGTGATTTTTCTAATCGGTTTTAATACATTTTTTAAAAAAAAATAAATTCTAGTATTAATTCTATAGTGAAATTTAATTTAATTTTAAAAATAAGCAGTTCTCATTTTGATAGAAAATTTAGAATTCATAAAATAAATTTAAGTTTAAATTAAAATTAAGAAAAATTCTGAGTAAGTAAAATTCAATTTCTATCTTGTATCTTAGCATTTACCATACATAAAAATCTTTTTTCAAAAAAAATTTAAAAAATTAATTTTGTGATGAGGTAAAATGTTGATACCAATACGCTAAGTATTACTTTGTGCAATTAAAAGATAATCTTTGGAAAAAAAAATTTAAAAATAAAATTACAGTTAATTTTTCAGTTAAACAATTAAAAATTAAAATTCGTTTATTTTTTCTTCTACAATATCTACTAAAAAATCATTAAACAAAAAAGACTTCCTTTTCTTAAATAAAAAATTAAAGTAATAAAAAAAAATGTTTACTTTACTTCATTGTAATAAAATTTCATACAAAAGATTAAATTTTCAGAAGAAATTTGAATCTACAAGAAATGCATTAAATTTTTCTTGCCAACAATATTGACCTCAAATTAAAAATAAAAGTAAAATTTAAAAAAAAAAAGAAGAAAACAATAAAATGACAAAAAAAAAAAAAAGAATTTATCTTGAATTTAATTAGCTAGATTTTATAACGGGAAAATAAAATACATTTTTACGTGCATTAAAATGCAAAAATTTAATTTAAAAAAAAAACAGAAATTTATAAATTAAATTGGAATGGATTAAAAACATAATAAAAAGGATTTGGTAATTTTATACATAGAATAATGAGATAGCTATTTTGGCAGTAATTTTTCTTAGAAAAACATTCTTAAAAATAACATCAAAGACACTATAAGCTCCAACCGTCTGTTTTAAGAAGACACTATATATTTTGTTATTTACATAATTTGTCCCATTTCTAAGACACCAAAATTACAAGAAAAAGTGTTTTCCTGAACTTGTAAATTCTATTTTTTTTTTAAATATCAATCTTAACAATTTTTTAAACTTTTTTCTTTGTTCATTTTACTAGGTATGTCAAATATGATTCGTTGCATAATTACTTTATTCATAATCTTACTAGTTTGCAATTCAGTTACAAACTGGAGAATGGATCGAAGTGAGTGCATCCATAAAACATAAAAGCCAGAAACATTAATCTTTAATTTTATTTTTTTTTTTCAATTATGTACTCAAAAATATTCAGGACCTCAAGTTTATGGAGAAAATGTACCAAACAAATTCATATCTACACATTTGAGAAAAGTTCAAAAACGAATTGTAATGTTACATGATTATTTTCGTACAAAAGTATCTCCATCTGCATCCAATATGCTTAATATGGTGAGTAAATGGTTTTTTTTTTCTAATTTTAATTGACTAGAAATAAAAATATAAAAAAAAAATAATATTTGTACTTTTTAGAAATGGCATCGAGGAGCTGCAAAAGCCGCAGAACGATGGGCTCAACAATGTAAATTTTTAACACATGATCCACCAAGATCAAGATATATACAAAATTTTGGATCATGCGGACAAAATATTTTCGTTTCTAATCAAAAAGTTTCATGGTAAGTTTTTATTATGATTTTTTTTTCTGATATCTATTCACCACATTTGTTTGTTCATTTTTAGGCATTTCGTTTTAACAACTTGGTTTAGTGAAGAACGAAATTTCACATACGGTAGTACTTTCAATCATTTAAAGGATGTTGGACATTATACTCAAATGGTTTGGGCAGCAACACACAAAGTTGGATGTAGCTTAGCAAAATGTCCACATGGTCCAGGTGGAAGACCATTTTACAATTACATTTGTGATTATTGTCCCAGGTATTTATTTATTCTGATATTGTAAACTACTTATTTTCAATGTCTATTAATTTTTTTTGATTTAATTTATCAAGTGGTAACTACCAGGATAAACTTGGTTTCCCTTATAAAATTGGAAAACCATGTGAATCTTGTAATCGATCATGTCTTTCAGATGAAATAAGGTATGCGTGTTTAAAGATTAATTTCTCCAAACGAAAAAAAAAAAATTATGAATAAATTTTAAATTTTCTAGATTATGTACAAATTCATGTAATGCAGTAGATTTATGGGCTAATTGTGCTGATTTATATAGAAGTTGGGCAGGGTGGCTTTGTAATGATGTAACTGCTGAAGGTTTAGACAGACGAAATAATTGTCGTGCTACATGTACTTGCCATGGAAAAATTCATGAATGAATAATTTTCTTTTTTTCAACCACTGTTCTAAAAACTGTTCTGTTCTAGGTACATTTATTCATTTTATAAGTGGTGTGTACTTTTATTTCACATTAAGGACTAGTCCTTTTTTAATTTTTAAAATGTTAAGTGATTTTTCAAATAAATCTTATTTTTCTAAAAAAAAAAAAAAAAAAAAATTAATTTTTTTTTCAATTTTGATGTTTTTCTCACTCATTTTTTCACAAAAAACAATGTACATACATATAATTAGGGTCTGTATTTAAGAAAATATAAAATTTATTTCCGTATTATAGCAGAGTATTTCAGAAAAATTGTAACTCGATGAAAAATGCTAATCATTGTTAAAGGAGGTATCATTTAATATCTTGTGAAAAAAATAAATATTCTTCTTACCTTTAACAGGTGGAAGTAATACAGAGTTGTAATTTGAAAAATATTTTAATAAAACCAACTGGAACAACAGTTCATATAAAATCTTCCTTGTCAACATTCTGAAAATAGAGAAAAAAAATAAATTTTAAATTGATTCGTGTAATAAAAAAACAAAACTCTAAAAAAAATCAAAAAAACTTTAATATGAAAAAAAAAACATCTTACTGGCTTAAAAATATTCAGGATATGCTACAGTAGATATAAAACGTAAAGACATGGCATAAATAAATTTTTCGCAAAAAAATCCCTCCTGGAGAAAAAAAAAGTTAGTAAAATATGTGAACGTAAAATTTTTTTATTTATTGAATCATTTCTACTAAGCTTTAAACTGAAATATTTGATAAATTTTTGGTATTCAGGAAAATTTCTAATCAATTTATTTACCTTTTTCATTTAACTCTGAAAAAAAAAAAATAAAAAAAAAACAATATATATTGCTTAACTCTGTTTTTCATGGCATTTCATCTTTACATATATTCCGTAGAAAAAAAAAACTATGGTGTTTTCGAAATGCATTGATGCAATCTTGATGCGGAATTTAGCTTAAAACTGCTGAATTGTGTATCACGGCAGTATATCAAAATCTTTTTAATTGTTGTAAAAAACTCCAAAAATTTCAAAGTGTTCCATTTTTAACGGTAACAGAAAATCCCTATTACGATATAACTTTGGATATTAATTATTTTGCTAAAAAAAAATTTTTCAATTATCATTTGTAAATCAAATTGAAAATAATACAAGCGGAAAACAATATAATCTTCTTCAAAAAGAAAAATTATATGTGAATACAGAGCGCTTCCAGGAACTAATTGAAAGAAAAAAAACATTTGTACAACAAGGACAGAATTCGTTTCACATCATTAATACTTTACCAAAATTTCTATGTTAAAAATTTTTTCTTTCTTTCCAAAAGCATTCTGTAAGTACATCTTCGAAAACCTCAGATGATCGTCAGTTGATGAAATTCAGCAATTCAAAGTTTTAAGCTGAATTTTATCAATTGATGATCTTTGACATTTTCAAAGATGCACTATTTTTATACTTGTGTGTCAAATTGACTTTTTTAATATCAAAAAATTGGCTCTACTCAAAGAAAAGTTAGCTCTAGAAAAATACTTTCTATATACATATGTATCAATTGATTTTTCATTTAACAAACTCAACTTGTTTTAACACCTTTTTATCATTTGACACACATTTCTACAGATACTTTTTGTAATGAAAATAAAAAATGAAATGATTCGCAACATTTTTGAACTTTATTATTAATTTATATATATTTCTTTTTTTTCTTCTAAATTTTTATTTTAAATCGATTTTTATTTTCCGGCTTTTACACAAAGCTTTTTGTTTTTGTTTTTTTTTTTAAGTTTATTTATTAAATTTTTATTTTTAAAAAATGTTCTATATATATATATATTTTTTAATATCTAAAAATTTAAATCAAAAAAAAAAAAACGGCAAACATAAATAATAATAATAATAATAATAGTAATAGTAATAAAAAATTTGAATTAATAAATGTATGTATGTATAATAAAACAAAGCGAAATTTTGTCTTTTAAAACTAAAACGCTTTTAATTTGTATCACAACATACTAAGCCTTAAATTTAAACAGTAAGTAAGTATGCATTCTTTTATAACGTATGTATGTATAGTTTTTTATTTTTTATTTTTACTCTTATTTTTCTGTTATTTTCCTTCTTTTTTTTTTTTTTTTGTTTTTTTTTTCTTTTTTTCATCATCATAATAATGGAATAGAATTTATTATAATTTCAGTTATTTTTAAATAATATTAATAATAGTATAATTAATTTAAAAAAAAAAAAAAAAAAATGTGTATATTAAAATCGTTTTAAAAACAGATTATCGAGACACAAACTAGCTAAATTTAATTTAATATTTTTTTAAATTTATGTACTTTTATTTATTTTGTTTTTTTTTTTTTTTACTATAATTTTAATTTTACTTTTTTATCTTATCCAATATCTTACTATTTATATATATATATTATAACGCACCGAACATTTCTTGCATAAATTGTTTATTCATACATATGTGTACTATATATATATATATATTTATTTTATTTCTTGTATATTTTTTTTAAATTATATGTGCCTCACTATATATATATATATATATATATGTATGTCTGTATATAATTTTTGTCTTACTATTGATTATTAACTTTATCTTTTGTTGTTTTTTACGAGCTTAAATTTATTACTCCTATCATACTCCTATTACTTTTGTTATGAGTTATTTTTTCTTTAAATTTTTGTGTTTTTTGTTTTTTTTTTTTTTTTTTTTTTTTTTTTAAATTATAATTTTAATGATATGAATTAACAAAATAAAAAAAAAATTTAGGTATGTTTAATTAATTATGTATAATCCTGTTTCACTTAATTCTATATACAAATATGGTCAAGAAGCTTTAGGCTTAAAACTATAAATTTCTTCTGTTATTATTTTACTTTTATTTTAATCATTCTTATTTATGTAGTTATGTAATTTGTTTTTTTAAATCAATATATATAGTACTTTTCTGTGTATTTCTCTTATTTCTTTCTTAAATGATTTTACGTTTTTTTTTTTTTTTTTTTTTTTTTTTTGAATCATTATTATAATAATTAATACATAATTATTTATAATTTAATTGTTTTTTATTCTAAAATTTTTACTTATTTTTTCTATATAATTCCATCATGCTTTTTTCATAATTGTTTCCTTTTCTATTATTTTTACTTTTTTAAATATTAATAATCAATCACTAAGTCTTACATTTACACTTACGTTTTTTCGTTTTTTTTTTATTTTTTTTTATTTTTCTCTCCATTTACTCTTTGTCTTCCTCCCTTTATATCCTTTCAGACTCATTTTTAAGAAATAATTTCTTTTCTATTTCAAAATTAATATACCTTTTCTTCTTTTTGTTTTCTTTTTTCTCTTTTGAATTTTGTTTTCCTATAAATGGCACGCAAATATACTCAATTTTTTTTTTATAATTTGTTAAATCTCTTTTTCCTTTTCATATTTGTTATTTCTTAAAAAATTTCTTTTATAATAAATTTTAATTCCTAATAAATTTAAATATAATCAATCACTTGGTATTACTATTAGATAATGATGAAGATGATGATGTTGGCGATGAAGTTTCTGTACCTATTTCAACAGTTGCAACTGAATTAACACCTGAATTTCCACTGTTATTACTACCAGTTACAAGATTACTATTACCACCCATAACGCCAATATTTGCATTATTTGGTGAAATTGCTGATGTATAATCTAATTTGTAAACTGAACAACGTGTTACATCTTCCATAGATGCTTCTTGGCAGTCACGACCTGTATGTGATTGTGATCCACAATTAAAACATGACATCACCTTATTACCTATTGTTAATGTTGTGTAAGGTGAAACAGCTAAAAGAGCAGCAGGAGTCTGATGTGGTGGTACCTGTTGTAATTGTGGAGGAGGAGGCTGTTGTGACTGTTGTTGTGTTGTCTGTTGCTGTTGTGACAGTGGTGGGGGTGCTGATGTTGGAACTGAAGTTGAAGGTGATGTACGTACCACTTGTGGAGGTGCTCCACCGGGTGGTAAAAATGTTATACCAGCTGCGGCTACTTGCGGTGGATAAGGATACAAGATATCACCATTGGGTTGTATTTGAAAACCTGGATGTCTAAATGTGCCTGGAGGACCTATAGCTGGATTATGAGATAATATTGGAGGTCGTGTTGTTGTCGCCAAATGCTGTGGATGATAAGGATATGTAGCGCTAAATTGTTGCTGTTGTTGCTGTAAAATAACTGGATTTGTTGTTATTACGCTACTAACTCCACCAGCTATTGACGAAGGTGATGTTATGAGTACTGTACTTGTTACCAAATTATTATTGCTAGAACTACCGCCACCACTACCTGCTGAACTTAAACTATTGTTATTGTTATTCGTTACAGGAGATGGCATTAAATTAGGTCCAGTTGCTAAAATAATTTCATTGCCGACAAATTGTTGTTGCTGCTGTTGTGGACTATTCGTTGTTGGTGCATAAATAACTGTTGTTCCACTATTACTACTACCGCCGCCACCACCACCACCACTGCCACTACTGTTATTACCACCAATTCCACTGTTTATCAGTTTATCTGGCCTACCATTTAAACGTGTAACATTCATTTGCTTATTAAAATTATTTTGATCATTTAACCTAATGCTATTATTACTACTATTTGTTACTATAGTTGGTGTATCGGGTGGTGAAACATCTCCTGTTGAACCTATTGAACTACCAGAATCACTTCCACCACTTTTATGCCTATTGCTAATTATATTATTTTCTACAATTGGATTGTGTACATCAACTAAACTCATATTTTGAAGTGTATAAGCAAGACTTGCATTTACACCAAAATTTGTTGACGGTTGTAATGATGATGGACCACTTATAATATTTGATGCTATACTCTGAAGATGTTGATTATGATGTTGTTGTTGTTGACTGTGATGCTGCAAATGAGCTGTTGACTTTGACTGCCGCGGAATTGTATGATGACCAGGCCGATAACCATTCCGGCATAATGTTTGTAATTGTGTCATAGTTCCATCAACATTCAATACCACCTTGAATATAAAAAACAAATAAAAGTAATTTTAGAAAAGCAAAACATTTTGATAACAATACTCACAGTTTTTTTTTTAAATTTTTTTTTTTTAAATACTGAATAACTTTATTTATTTATTTAAGAGAAATATACTAAACTGTATATTCTTGAATAAATTTGATTGAAATTTTTCTAAAAATAATTAACTTAAAAATATTTTAAAAAAATTATAATGAAAGCTCTATAAAGTTTTTAAATGCTACATTTTATTTCAAATTTTATATATTTTTACTACAAAAACCAAACACACTTTAAACATTTTCTCAAATACAATACATACATATATGTAAATGATTCATATTATGAATTGTTATCGTGAGATTGTAATATTACTAAAAACAAATTAGTTTTAAACTGAACAAATATGAAACAGGATGACTTGATTTCTTAACTTGTTAATTATCAAATCAAAAATTCATTTAAAAATTATAGTACACACTTTTCTTCAAAATGAATAGTACTGGACATTTATGGGGAATGTAATCCATCACCAATTAGCAATTTTAAAAGAAAAAAAAAATTAAAATAATGTAAATATTACATAAATTCTATTCACAACAGTTGCTTAGAGCTTTGTTTCCGAGAAACTACTATCAATTTCGAGTTTTGAAAATTATGTCAAAATTGAAACAAAATTTTTAGAAAATATTTCCTTCAATTTTTAAATTATCCAATCATAAAATGTTTAACACTTACTGAAAACGATGGTAGATATATCCAATAACTTCCAAATATTTATTTTCTTCTTTTTTTCATTATTTTATCACAAATCTCTGTATATTATGGAAAAATAAACAGTACATAAGATAAATATCAACATGAACTTTTCAACTTTTTTTTTTTTTCGAAATTATAAATTTTGAAGTTGTTTCAACGAAAAATTTCCGTATTTCATAAAAAATAATTTCATTTCGACTTTGGTAAGCTTTTACACTTTCTTGAAACATTCTTTTTTAAAAATTTAAAATTTGTACATATTTTGTTTATTCGTGAATTCTATTCTGTAGAAGTTATTTTAATAATAACCAAAAAAAAAAATTGAATTGAAACAAACATCAAAACAATTTGAATCCACCCACTATGAAATTTTCACCAACTAAAATATTTTATCATTTTGATTTGAATGAATTTATGAGTTCAGTCTTGTTTTAATATTAAAAATAATATCTTTATATACTGTTAAATTAATATTAAATACTTATACGTTGTAGTTGAAATTTTTTAAATAATTATTTACATAACAAACATACATAAAAAATATTCTCGATCTAAAACATTACTATGTATTATTAGTAATAATGTAATAACTATAAAAACAAAATTATCAAATAAAATCTAAAATATTTTTGTCATTTTTTTCTATACTTTTTGTACATAAATATTAAATAAATTATTAAGCAATTCTGTTAAAGCTGAGATCACAATTCTTTATTTAACATGCACGTAGAAGAAACTGGAATACTCACTTCATCTAAATTTTTTAAATTTTGTTGTAGAATCATATCATTTGAAATTAATCCGATCAATTGCTGTTGTGGCTGTTGTTGTTGTTGTTGTTGCTGTTGAACAGGTGGTGGTGTAGTCTCAACTGATGGACGGCGACTACTTCTTAATGTGATACCTCTTTGTGGATTTCTAATTGACTGTGGTACTTGTTGTTGTTGTTGCTGTTGTTGCATCACAATATTACTCGATGATGAACGATTTGGACTAGTTGTACGACTATGAGACGGTGAAGATGGTTGACTGAGCATTGGAGATGATGATTGCGGTGGATGTTGCTGCTGCTGCTGCTGAAATATAAAAGAAATCGGCTGCAGAAAAGATAAAAAATATCAAATTAAACATTAAATTAGGTATATAATTTACCTCTAATGATTGTGGAGGATAAGCTTGTAAATTAGGCCTTAATGTCCATGTTAGAGCATTAGGATGACCAACTGCAGCAAATTCTGATGGAATGGCAGCAATATTCGAAGGCAGAATATGATGAATACTGTCAACAGCAATTTGATGTTGTAAATTTGCAGCAGCATCAGCAGGTATCATCTAAAAATTAAATAAAATTATAAGTTGAATATTGTAAATTGTTTTAAAATATTTATTTTGACTTTGTTGTTCAGTTATTGGATCAAGAATTAAAAGAAATTCTAATTTATCTGAATAAAATGAATTTTTGTTTATATATAATATATATAATCGTTTCTCATAAATAAATCTTACTTTAAAAAAAAAAACTAAAATAATTTAGTGATTTTTTGGAGTGTTCTTAAAATAATTGTACCTTAAATAGAATAATTAAGCCCAGTACAATTAATTTTACAAGTAATATCGAGGAACAAAAAATTCTATAAAATTCTCAGATTTGAATAGTGAATTTATACTTTATGACCATAAATTAAGAACATAAAGAACTTACTAACAAGTTAATTTGTTACATTCTCTTATAAGGGCATATCTTTGTAATATACATATGTACATACATATTAATGTAAAATTTTAGATATTCAAGAAACTTTGTTCTTATCAGGCATAAAAACATGTAATAAAAAGCAAGATAGTTAAATGTATTTTTCATTTCTTAAATTTCATTATAACAAAAAGATATAAATTACAAAAAAATTATAAAAAATAATAAGTATACAAATTATAAATTAAAAATTTGAATATTTAAAACAGAAATTTTTAGGTATTACAGGAAACTAATATTATTGTTCTAAAACATGTTACTTTTTTTTCAATTAATTTTCTTTGTTTAAATGTTTTTAGACAGCTATAATACATATATTGAAGTAGAAAATTTGACCTAAATAATCTAACTAAATATTACATTCACATTATATGCGTATATATACCCTGTATATATTTTTCTTAGCTTATTTTCTTTTACTATTAATTATTAAAAAAAAAAAAATTTTTTAAATTTTATTTTAAAATGAAAAAATATATTTGTCACATATGTATCTAAGCATGTATAGATAGATATTAAATGTATCTTATCTAAAGAATATTTTAAAACAATTCTAAAATTCTTATCTTTAAAATCAATTTGAATTGAATGAACTTTATTGTGGGGCACTAAAGTAGTACATGATACAAATTGAATTAGGCACATTATTCATAAAAATTAAAATTATAATTATACAAAATCATATAAAAATTATTTTAAAAATTTAAAATTAATAAAATACGCAGGTACTTAACGTGTATTGTTAGTAATAGTTAATAGCATGTGAGAAGAAAAATAACTCTAACCTCGGAAAAATATTTATTAGGGATAATTAAGTACACATATTCATATGTATAAAAATAAATATGTATAGATACATAATATATGTATGTCAAATTTATAATTTTTTATTCACTATAATTCCACTAGAATGATTAATTTAAAAAATATAGTGTAAATTACAATTTAAATATTATATCATCTATTTACAATTTTTTTTGTTGTTGTTGTTGTTTCTTAATAAAATTTATTTATTAAAATAAAAAATTATTTGGTATAATTTTATTAGCATAGACAACAGGAATTTTGAATAAATGCAAAAAAAAAAAATTAAAAACATATTGGATCGAAAAATCTTAAAATAAAATTCAACAATACTTAGCACATGGAAAAAGATGTAAATGTACCTGAGAAATGGGCCCCTGTGGAAAGCCCATTGGAAGATTACCCTGGGGGATCACCTGGATCGGGGTTTGAATTTGCTGATGACCACCATGTTGCTGTTGAATATGCATTGATTGTTGTTGCTGATGATGTTGTGTGCCTTGTGACGGTGATTGTTGATGAATAATTTGAGCATTTCTGCTTTCTTCAATTTTTGTAAAAATTTCTCCACATTTCATACGTTGTTCAAATGAAAATACAGGATGGTTTGTAGCCATTGTATAAACAAGTAATAATTCTTGAAATGTATCTGGATCATTAATTTTAGTAAAATCTTTTTCACCCCAACCATCAAGAGTCTTAAAAATCTCATTAACACATGAACGACTGCAGGCCCTAATAAGTGCCAAATATAGCGCCATTTTGCGGCGTATTTTCATATCTGTTGGTTCACCACTTTGGCAACTAGCAATATCAGCAGCTGATTCTTGTGGATTATTTATTCTTAATTCGATTCCACGTAATTCTTGAGAATCCCTTCTACCAAGCTCCTCGAGACATGTACCCAGAAAACGTAATTCAAACGGAAGGCACATATTAAGTAGTGTGCACATTGTATCAATCCTCTTATAACTTTCTAGCTCCTTGAACCATGAGACGACGTCCTCTTTACAAATCATTTCCAAAAATCAAACATTTACGTTCCTAAGCAATACGTCAAAAATAGTTATAATCCTCTAGCTTCCTCACAGTCAATAAAACAAAAAACGGCACCACGGCTAAAAAAAAATTTAAAAAACTACACAACCAATTCACAGAACACAGGCAGAAACAGAGCAGAAGCTCTAAAACGATTCAAATGTAATTATTTGACGAAAAATTAATTAATTATTATCATGTTTGTGAAAAAAATTCTACATTTAATCATTTACTTAATATATCTTTTCTTTTTCACTTCAGCCATTAAGTTCTGAATCTGCTGAACCCGTTCACCTTCAATAACCAACACATACAATAAAAAACACTTTAAATTTACTTTTAATATTTAAAATTTCAGTCTATTTAAAATTTTAAAAACCTAGATTTTAATATTTGATACATTCCAATATTTTTTCTTAGGATAATTATCAAAATCTTGAATTTTCACTTTATTAGAAAAAAAAAACTCTAAAAAGCAGACAAGACAGACAACATCAGTATGGTTTAATTGTTCGGATTCGGAATCGGATAAGTGCGAATTTCCTAAAGCGAAAGCGAAAATAGCAGCAACCACAGCGAAAAATATGAAATCTATTTCAAAATTTCAACACATGATAGTTCGATGAACTAGCAATTAGCATCGAATTTGGATTGTAATTACAAAACGGCTTCAAAGTACAAACGGTTCATAATTTTCAAGCAACAATTTGTTCTCAGCTTTCATGTCTTCTAATTTTAAAATAATGAGAAATTATTATTTGAACCTTATTTATTTGATTATAGTTATTAATTTTAAAATCGTTTATATATGTCATTAATTTCGGCTGATGGACATAAGCATAAGCACATTTGCGATATCCGCGCACATCTCATGTGAACGTCAGTTAATGCTTATAAAAATAAAGTTTGGTTAGAAGAACATCCATAGTTACTTTGCAGTTTTTTGACATATTTTCCCAATTGGCTCGAAGTATTTTGCTGACCAGTTTTAAATAAATTGTGAAGTAATTATTTAATTAATTAATCTGTTTGTAATAGAATTATAAGTCCGAAGAATGGTTGTCCAAGCAGAAAATGTTGTGCAAGACGTAGAGATGGAAAATGTTGAAAATACTGGAGATGAGGCGGAAACAAAGAAGGATACAAACTTGGTTCATATTCAAGAAATAAAAGAGCAAACTCGACAAATTGAAAAAGGAGTTTCTAGTAAAGAACCTAGGTAAAGGAATTATTATAATTTTAATACAAAAATCAATAATTCTCCTGAAAATTACAGATTTATTTTGAGAGTATTGCGTATTTTGCCGCAAACAAGAAGAAAGACAAATGCAGTTGTTCTTAAAAGTCTGGCAACAAATTTGTATCCACCCGGTGCAGAAAGGGATACTATGCTGAGTTTTATTGTTAATCCTGCTTCTGGCACCCAAGAACCTGAAGGTATTAAGAATAGATCTGCAACAAAACCACCTGTTCCAGAGGTTGATGCTTATTTCCATCTTTTGATTCTAATTCGCTTAATTGATGATAAACAATTAGCAAAAGCTTTACCTTGTTCAGAAGTTTTAATGTCAAAAATTACTGGTCAAAATCGTCGAACTCTAGATCTAATGGCTGCCAAATGTTACTTCTATCGTTCCCGTGTAGCTGAGCTAACAGATAATTTGGAAAGTATACGACGTTTTCTTCATGCTCGCCTTCGTACAGCAACATTGAGGAATGATTTTGAAGGTCAAGCAGTTCTAATAAATTGCCTATTAAGAAATTATCTTCACTACGCTTTATATGATCAAGCAGATAAACTTATCAAGAAGTCTGTTTTTCCAGAAACAGCAAGTAATAATGAATGGGCAAGATTTTTATATTATTTGGGACGAATTAAAGCTGCTAAACTTGAATATAGTGTAGCGCATAAACATTTAGTGCAAGCACTTCGAAAAGCTCCACAAAATTCAGCTGTTGGATTTAGACAAACTGTCCAGAAATTAATAATTGTTGTTGAACTTTTACTTGGAAATATTCCAGACAGGCAAATATTCCGACAATCATCTCTAAGAAAAGCACTTGGATCATATTTTCAATTAACCCAAGCTGTTCGTTTAGGAAATTTACAACGTTTCGGTGAAGTAGTCGAAAATTTTGGACCATTATTCCAAAAAGATCATACATACACTTTAATTATTCGTTTACGACATAATGTCATTAAAACAGCAATTCGTTCAATTGGTCTATCATATTCAAGAATATCTCCTCAAGATATTGCTAAAAAACTTGGTCTAGATTCAGCTGAAGATGCTGAATTTATTGTTGCAAAAGCAATTCGTGATGGAGTAATTGAAGCTACACTTGATCCTCAGTTAGGTTATATGCGTAGCAAAGAAAGTACTGATATATACAGTACTAGAGAACCTCAATTGGCATTTCATCAGCGTATATCATTTTGTTTAGATTTACATAATCAAAGTGTAAAAGCAATGAGATATCCACCAAAATCATATGGTAAAGATTTAGAAAGTGCAGAAGAGAGACGTGAACGAGAACAACAAGATTTAGAATTAGCAAAGGAGATGGCTGAAGATGATGATGATGGATTTTAAAAAGCGATAAAATAAATGTGAAAACAAAACATAATTACTAATCTATTTCGATAACAGTTTCTTTGTTTTTTCATTCAAATGCTTCAAGAATTTTTAGTAAATAAAGTTTTTTTCAATTAAACATACTTTTGTTTTGATTTTATCTACAATACTAAATTTTCTTGTATATCAAAAATTGAAAAAAAGAAATTATATTATTATATTAATTATATCGGAATAAAATATGCCTATACCAAATTAGGAGCAAATGAAATATATTCCGTATATTTGATGTAAAAATATTCCCTTTTTCGTTGCAGTCAGAATGTCGCATTTTTTGCCAATTTGATTTTTATCTCGAAATTTTTTATTCCTGTTAGAAGGGAAATTTCCATAAATGGGAATACAATACATACAGTCAAATTCCAGTATTGCCACTATGTTTCCTTTCAATCTAGCACTTGAACAAGTTCACTTTCTGATAACACTGTTGAAACATTGAAAATATGAAAACTGATGATTGATAACAAGTATGTACATAACAACTGATAGTGATAACGTTTGTTAGGTTAAGTTAAGGTTGAATGAAGATCGAAGTGTCTACAACATCTTACGATTACAAAGTACTGTTTACTAAACATTTGAAAATTACTAAAGAATCTATAGGAATATAATCTTATCTATATTGCAGATATGATGATACATAATTTACGTTTTACAGTGCATTTTAATTTTTAATGAATTGCGAAGTAACGTAGTCAGGTAATTCATTTCAAAAACTAAAAAAAAAAAACAAAATGATTTCTTGTACAACTCGTAATTCATATAATTTCTACCGAATTATATCCAGATCAAAATATTTATCCATTAATTTAACACAATCATTGAATTTTTCAAATGATTCTGATGATAAAAGTGGTTTATCTGATCCAAATAATCCAATAACAAGGACTTTAAGAATATTAAAAAATGATGTGAAATCAATAAAAAATTTTTTTAAAACAAAAAAATTTAATCGTCATAATATAAATACTGAAACATTTGAAGATGATTTTGATGAACATATTTCAAAATATGCAAAAACAACAGAATTTCAAACACATTGTGATGTTTTAGTTATTGGTGGAGGTGTTGTAGGTTCATCAATTGCTTATTGGCTTAAAAAGAAAGCACGTGATGGACTTAATGTCGTTGTTGTAGAAAAGGATCCAACTGTAATTTATTTTATATTATTTCTTTAATATTTATATAAAATAATCCTGAAATTTTTTGTATTTATATTACAGTACAAACAAGCATCAACAGTTTTATCTGTAGGAGGTCTAAGACAACAATTTTCATTACCTGAAAATATTCAAATGTCCTTATATGCAGCAGATTTTATTCGTTCAATTAAACGAAAGTTAGGTGAAGAAATTGATGTTAATTTTTCACCACATGGATATTTAGTTTTAGCATCAGAAGAGGGTGCAGAAACATTAAAACGTAATTCTGAGTTACAAAATGAATTAGGTGCTAGAAATGAACTTTTAACAGCTAATAAATTAAAACAAAAATTTCCATGGATTAACACTGATGGAATAGCTTTAGGTAAATAATATTTATATTTTTTATTAAGTTAGTTCAAACTATAATAGGTACCTATAATTATTTTTGGTTTTTTGTCTTTAAGGATGTCATGGTCTTGAAAAAGAAGGTTGGTTTGATCCGTGGGCTTTGCTTATGGGTTTAAAAAAACGTTCAATTCAATATGGTGCACATTTTGTTGATGGTGAAGTTGTAGGATTTGAATATCGTAATCAACCTGATATCATAGTTCAAGGAGTTGAACCTGGATCTTATGACGCAATCGATAAAGTAAAAGTACGATTACCAAGTGGAGAGGAAAGAACAATTAAATTTGCTCTTTGTGTTATAGCAGCTGGTGCAATGTCTGGTAAAGTAGCTCGTTTAGCTCGTATTGGAAAAGGACCAGGTATTTTGAGCGTACCATTACCTGTAGAACCAAGGTAAATCGTTTTTATGCTTATTGTATTTCAAAAAGTGCTTTGTTTTTCTGAATTCTTTGGACTTTCTAAAAATAATTTATTCTCCTCTTAAAGAAAACGTTTTGTTTACGTATATCAATGCCAAGGACAAAATGAACCTGGATTAAATACACCATTAACAATTGATACTACGAATACATATTTTAGACGAGATGGTTTAGGTGGAAATTTTATATGTGGCAGAAGTCCCAATCCTGAAAATGAACCAAATGTTGATAATTTAGATGTTGATTATGATTATTTTGATACTGATATTTGGCCAATTTTAGCAAAAAGAGTACCAGCATTCGAATGTATAAAAGTATCAAATGCATGGTCAGGATTTTATGAATATAATACATTTGATGAGAATGGTATTATTGGTCCACATCCATATTATCATAATTTATACATTGCAACTGGATTTAGTGGACATGGAATTCAACAAGCTCCAGCTGTTGGTAGAGCTATTTCTGAATTAATAATGGATGGTAGATATCGAACAATTGATTTATCAAGATTATGTTTTGATAGAATTATTGTTGATCAACCAATGTTTGAAGTAAATATAATTTAAATTGTTTTTTTTTTTTTTTTATTGTAAATTTTAGCACATATGTGTTGAACTTAATAAGATGAAAATTTAACAGCATAAAAAAAATGTATGTAACAAATAAAAAAAAATTATTTATATCCTTTCACTCAGAATTTTTCATTATTTCACTTTTTTTTTTAAATTTATTTAAACTGTCCTGGTGCTGGTCCAAAAAGACCTCCTGCTTGTTTACTAGCTGCTCGTGATGGAGCAAATCCTAAAAGTTTTTGTATATTTTGACGTATTGACATTGTACAAAGGATATAAAGAAAAATAAATGAGCATTCTGTATAGTCTTCTCCTGGAAGATTACGATGGCTTAAACCTTGAATCCATGAAATTGGAACAAAAGGTAATCGAGCTACGACACGTCCATCAAAACTAATAAATAAAATATAAAAAGTACAAATTAACTAAGTATTTTTTCGCTAAAGACAGAGGATGAGATAATAATATTGGATTATCATACTTACATACTGTTAAACATGCTTAAAAGAGCTGTAAATGCAAAACCTGTAGCAAACATTGATTTCATTTTAACTAAAGACAAATCACGATTATTATTTTTTAATTTCTCTTCATCTCTTTCAATTTTCTTTTTTTGTGCTTTATCAAGTGAATCTCCATTTCTTTGTTTAAATTTCTCCACTAAAAGTAAAAAAAGTATATGTAGGTATATTCAATTTCTATTTTGATGAAATGTATTCAGCTCAATCAAGGCATAATTCACAAAAATTAAAACAACTTGAGCAGGGCACTATTACCAAAATAAATATTTTATTACGTACATTTTTTACTTTGTTTTTCAACTTCTCCTTTTAATTTTTTATATTTTTCCGTTCTATATACCAAAATATATGTAAGACCTTAAAAATAGAGTTGTATTATTAAATTTTAAATATGAATTAAATAATGAAAATTATATGAACATTTACCTTCTCCTAAAAGAGCTGTACAAATTGAAATAAAAACTATTAAAAGAGTATCAGACCACATTTTAATTTTAATAAATATTTAAAAAAAAAAATTGAAAATTAATTAAAAAATAGTGCAAAGAACCCGATTCGAAAATGTGCTAAATTTTCAACAGCTGTTTATTATGATGACGTCACAATTTGGTTTCCGCACAAGGGACATTACAAGGGACAACATGGCATATCAGTGATGCCAGTCTTTTAAAAAATAATTGTGCAATTGGAATTATTTAAATTGTTCAAAAATTCAATCCCTGCTGGAAAATCTAATTTTAATTCCAATTTTTTGATATTAAAATAATTCCAAAACAGTTCTATCATTTTTTTTTTTTTGGTCTAAAAGAGAAATAAAAACGATATTTCCTTCCCAACTTAAGGTAGTTTTTTAATGTAAATAAAGATTTAACTACAATTCATTTTATTCCTCAGTAACCTTCTTTGGACATGCAAGAGGATTTATTATCTCAAAACAACCAATAACCTACCATACCTATATACACCCACATAATTTTTTAATTTAGAAAAACAAGTTTTTTTTTTATTTTTAAAAAAGCAAATATAATTTTGTTTAAATATCTTTCACATTAAAATTTTATTGGCCATGTTCGAGAACATCAAATAATCGTTAACTGCAGGAGTTCAACTTAAAATTTGAATATATGTTAAATTGTTACAATTGACGATAATTTGTCGTTTCTAAAAAAGTTTTTTATAAATACAAATTTCTAATTTTTTACATAAATGTCTTCAAATTTGATTTCAACTTAAGAAAATTAAAAAACCAACAAATAAATAAACAAATAAACAAGTGACAAGTACTATTTAAAAAAACGTCTCTATAAGTTTTACTACTAAAAATCTCATAGACATGATTTTTTTGCTGAGCAGCAATGTAATATAAGCGTACAGTAACTTTTCTTTCCGTGAATGTTACGAAAATTACATTAAATAAGTCTGTTTCTTCAAATAATATTTAAGAATCGTCTTTTAATTCCCCAACTTTTGGTCAAATAATCTCACCTGATTCAACATCGGAAGATAACTCTTCAGTACCTTCGACTTTGTAGCATAATACATCTTTATCAAATGATCCTTCGTTATTTGTTGAAGAACAAGTTTTATCAGATAATTTATTATTCTTGGATTCATCATTGGTTTTATTTTCCTCATGTGATGTCTTATTCGGATCTTCAATAAAAATTATATCATTGTCTGATAATGGACTTAAATCATTATAAATTGATCTACGGAAATCAACATCATCATTATGATCATTATCATCGTCATTATCATCGTCATCATCATCATCATCATCTTCATAGTTAATGCTTTCTAATGCTTCTGAAGATTTTGTTTTTGATGAACTTCTTATACGTTTTTTTCGTTGTTGTTCACGATTTCGTTTCTTCTTTTGTTTTTTCGTATTAACTGTATGTGAAGGTGAATTATTTTCTATTGCTGTTAATGAATCATCATTATCATCTGAATCAAATGAGAATTCATCACTTGATATATCTTCACGCATACGATATTGTTTTGGTAAATGTGATTCATCTAAATCATAACTATTGACTAATTTTCTCATTGCTTTAGCTTGTAAAGTTTGTTCAGCTTCTTTAATTAAATCATCAGTTATACCATTTTCATTACCTTTTTGACGTTTAATACTTTGTACAATAACACGTTTCTGATGATCCAATTGTGGAAATAATTCTCTAGAATTTTCTAATGCTTGTTTAGCAGCATGCATTTCAGCTTGTTGTATACTATGACCTTCAGCTGTTGCTAAACGTTTATTACGAAAATAAACTGCTACAGTATAAACACGTGTATTTGTTGGTCCAATACTTTGTATAACTTTATAATATGGTATATCTGGTTCACCACCTTCCATTGTACGTAAAGTTAAACAACATTGTTGAAGTTTTGATTTTGGATCATTCCAATCTTGATTCATTATAAATAATTGTAAACGAGGGAATAAACATACTTGACAGAATGTTTGACAATATTCTAAACCTTTATCAACATATAATGCACCTAAAAATGCTTCAAGAAGATCAGCACGATCTTTTGTTTTTAATTCAGCTCGAGGATTTGAATATACCGCATATTTTGTCATACCTAAATCATCACAAACAACTGCTTGTGTACGATTATTAACCAATGATGAACGTAATAATGATAAATGTCCTTCATGATGTTCAGGAAAATGACGATATAAATATTCTGAACAAATCAATTGTAAAACAGTATCACCTAAAAATTCTAAACGTTGATTTGAACCAAGTGTTAAATGTGTAAAACCAATACTACGATCAGTAAATGCACGTGCTAATAAACGTATATGTTTAAATTGTACACCAATTGATTCTTCAAATTTTGTTAAATCTTTTAAAATTTGATATGATTCAATCCATTTTCTATCACCTAATGGTTCTTGTTCTTGTAATGGATGTGGTGGATAATTTTCCCAAACATCTTTTAAATTTGAATTATCCATAAATAATGCATTTGCAAATACTTTATCAGCAACTGTAATACCACCATCTAATAATAATGCACCCATTAATGCTTCAAAACAATTTGCCATTGCATGACGTAATTCTAATTCATGACATAAATCTGAACCATGAGCATATAACATAAATTCATCTAAATGAAATTTTTTAGCTAAAACAGCTAAATGTTGATTTTGTACAATTGCAGCACGATATGTTGCTAAACCACCTTCTTCTAAATCAGGAAACATAAAAAATAAATGAATTGAACTTAAAAATTCAACAACAGCATCACCAAGAAATTCTAAACGTTCATTATGTGTTATATTACTTGCTGTTTCATGTTCTTTACCAAATCTTGACATAATATTAATTAATGTATTTATACCACGTTTTCTTGTATTCATATAATGAATTTTACGATCACCATATTCTGGTTGACGTATACCACAATTTGTTAAACTATTTCTAGCATGATCTGGATTTGTTCCAAAATTTTCTTTATATGATGGATGAGTTAATGCTAATTGTAAAAGATAACGATTATGAAATTTATAATCTATTAATTTTTCTAAATAATCTAAAGATTGATGAAATCTTAAATGAGTTGTTAAAACTGGTATTAATAATGCATGTTGTACAATATCACACATAATACCCGTTCTATAGAAACCTTTTGAACTAATTGCTACTGTTATGTTTCTTTTCATTCTACCTTGTGTTCGCATTCGTTGTAATTCATTTTCTTTATCTTCAAGTTTACGTTTATCTTCATATGTTGGTTTTGACATATTTGCTAATAAATGACGAAAACGTACATATTCTCTACGTGCCTTCTGATATTCTGGATTACCAGCATAACTTAATTGTGGTGGTCTTATACCAAAATGTACTATAACAGGATGTACAATACCATCTTCATCTTTATCAATACATTCTTCTAAATCAGATACATTACGATCCAATTGATCTACACGTACTGAACATGGTACATGTCCTGGATTTGTTACAATCATACCTTTAATATAATCAACATAATCTTGCCATTCATTTTGACTCATTTTCATCATTCCTTCAAGTGTTTGACGATCAACTAATGATCCAGAACAATCTAATAAATATTTTAATACTTCACTCATGGCTAAAACTTCTTTTCCATTATCTTCTAAATCTCTAACGAAACGTGGTAAAAAATGAAAACAAGAACATGATGTATCCTCTGATCCTAGTGATGGCATTAAATTAAAATCAATTAATTCTAATAATTCATGAAACAGATACTTAACTGAAATAAAAGAAAATACATATATATAAGAGATTAAAAATGTGATTTTTTTTTGTATGTAGAAAACTTACAAAATAAATCCAATTCGTTTATTGTAAAATGTTCTGGCATTTTTTCTTCAATGTATAAAATTCTGTATTCAATATTAAAACGAATAACCTACAAGAAAAAACAATTAAAATTATAAAATAAAAATTTATTGTAAATAATTACCTTGCATGTTGGTAATTCATCGATTGGTGCATGTGAAAGTAATGAGAATCCTTCAAATAAAAATTCATGTTGATCATATTTAATCATTGTTGGTGTTTTTGTTAAAAAATTTGTTGGTGGTGAAATTGTTATACGATAATGATATAATTTATTTGCATTATTTCCATTTAATTTACATTTTGGAAAACCAATTTCACCAGGATAAATTCCATGTCTTATTCCAGTTCTACGTGATTTTGCTGAACAACGACATAATGGACCGTCATTCATTTCACCTGGTTCATTATGCCATAAATCTGGATGAAGACGATATGGATGACTCATTTTCTTTTTTAATTCTTCCATTGAACAATCTTCTTCAGTTTCATCATCTTCATCTTCAGATGATTCTGATGAACATTTCTCAGCTTATAAAAATAAATAAAAAATTGCAAAAGATCATTAGATTAACATTTTAATTAAAATAATTAATTTTTTCTTCTATTTCATTGAAAATACAAGAAATTACTTCATTAAAATAAAATTTACATTTATGTTTGCAAAGTCTTGTTTTTCTTTTTCTTTCTGTAGCTTTATACGGTTCTTGAGCACTTTTAATTTTTTCAGCTCTCTTAACCAATTGTTCATTAAATAATTTACATAATGCATCGAGACGTAGAGTAGATTCAACTTCATTGCCATTATTTGTTCTTCGATAGAAAAGTTCTGCTGGTGATGAACGAATCCAAATTTCTTTTTCTTCATTATTTGCGAGTTCTGCTAATTTTTTTGTTATTTCTTCAGATGTTTCACAAAATTGACTTCTGTATGTTTTTAATAATTTATCACGTTCAGTTTCAACACGATTCTGATACTTTGAATCATTTTCATTTGATAAAGAATTCCTTCCGTATGATGAATAAGGTTTTGCCGAAGATGATCTATTGAATTTATGTGATGAGATACTGGTAACTGATGAACTTCTATAATCTCTGTCATTTTGAAAGCATGAAGTAGATCGAGAACGTGATAGTAAAGGTTGATGACTTTTACTCCTTGAGTTTTCTGAATCAGAACTTGAGTCTCTAGAATTAAAAGATGCTGGTCTTAGAGATTTTGAATTGCTAAATAAATGTTTTGAGCTTTGAGAAAACGGTTTATGTTGTTTCGAATAATATTGTTTTTTGTAAAGTGAATATTTTGAAAAATCACTTGTCTTCTCAGTAGGCACATTCTTATTAATTGATGGAGTCCAACTTCTTGATCTGTCTTCAATTTCTTTTGTACATTTATTGGCATCTTTTTGAACCGTGTTCAATATAGTAGCATTGTTTCCCAAGCTCGAGTTTTTGTATAATTCTTGCGAATACGTAGGTGGTGGGTGGTAACGTTGACGATATTGATTCGGAAAAGGAGTTTGAGGAGGATAAGTTTGGTAGTGTGATTGATATGAATTGGACTGCGGATTATGAGGGAAGCTATAATAAGGACGATGAATGGGCATAGAATTTTTTTGAGATTCAGAACAATTAGAAGGTACAACACAAGGAGGAGGTACATTAAAATTTGGTTGATTAATTGATGAGAAAGGTGGCAAATTAAAGGATGAACATCTGAATGGATAAATTGGTGGTCTTGAAGAACTATAAAATGATTTTGAAACAAATGGAGAAACTCCTGACTGATAGCCCACTGATGCTGGTGCCGGTGGTGAAGTAAATGATGTAGAAGAAACAGGATAATATGGTTGACCAGCTATTGGCGGAGGAGGTACACTTGGATTAAATTCAGGTGGATGTTGTTTATGATTTGTAAAATTATTCATTTTTTTTAAATATAAAAATAAACTAAAAACACTATTACGGTATCGATGTAAACATGTAAACACCAAACTTAAATTTTGACAACTAAATTAGTAGAGACTATAGGCTTTTCGAATTGTCAAAAAACCGTGGACGTCGATGATAAAATAGAGTAAATACAGGCAAAGACAAAAAGAATTGTTATGTAGTATGAAAATGTCCCATACAAAAATTTTTGTTCTGGGGTTCCAACAATGTAACAATTAAAAGTTTTAGTCGATACTACAATAATTTCTTTGATACAGGGTATGTAGACACTAGACAGACATTTAAATGTTAAAGTTAAATTGTAAAATTTTCCCTATTTGAATATTTAATGATGCATTTTAAAATTTCCTAGAGTGGAAAACGTGATTAGTGGCTCTATTTTATTGGAACTGAAGAAGTGATATGTGATCACATAAATTTTGCTCAGTTCACTAATCTTCTTGAAAATAGCATCACTTTAGTGTCCGAGAAAATATGAGAAAATTAAATTACATACTTGAACTAATTTCACTGAAAAATTTCAATACTACGAAACAAATTAAGAAGAAATATAAAAATACTGAACTGAAACTGATGAACTGATGAAATAAAATTTTTCGTAGCGACCTCTATTGTCAAATAGAGGAACTGAGTGTCAAAAAAACATTCTTCTTCAGTGAGGAAGTGAGAAATATCAGAATTATCAGTTCATCAGTTCGTATAAAACACAGCTAGTAATAGCACGGAATTGTTCGAATTTTAGAACTCTGTACGTTGTCTTTGACAACTGAATATGATAATTAAGGTACATGAGTTATATTTTTTGAAGAAGTGAAGTAGTAACATTTCCTCACTCTTCTTTCAAGAAAAGTATTTTCGTACATACTATAAACCCTGTACTATGACGTTTTTAGTATGTTATATCGAAAATAGAGTTGTATCGATAAAATTCGAAGACATAATTAGGTTTTATTTTTTAGCACCCCTAATTTCGATTTCGAAAAGGAATAAATTTTCAAAATGGTGAATAATTTGCATTTTGGAAGAGCTTTTCTTTCATAAGTGTTTCTGGCGTTTCTTGTTGAAAATTACAAAGAAAAGAAATTAATTTTCATTTTCAAATACATTTAAATAGTGATACTACATAAGAAATATATTTCGGTCTTAAAAGTAAATAAAAATATACTTTTTGAAGTAATAATTTTTGCATTAATGTGTTCTGTGTAGTTTATTCTTACAGGTGAATATGCGACGCAAAAGTGATAGAACTAGGTCTACTACATCGCCTGCTACTGCGGAAAGGACACGACGTTCGAGTCGTCGAGGGAAGAAAACTCCATCAAAATCACCTGAGCCGGTTGTGAAAAATTCTGAAGAAAAGGTAAGCGAAACTGAAAATGATGGAGATATTGAAAAAGCACGCGATTCTAGTTCGGATCGTGACAGTGAAGATCGTCCATCAAGGAAGAGTCGGAGAAGCCGGTCATCGAAAATTCTTGTTGAAGAGAAAAGTCCACCTAAAAGAAAACGAACGGGTAGAACAGAGAAGATGCCCTCACCTATAGCAGAAGAAAATGGCGAACAAATGGAAGAAACAGATAAAGAGAAATATAAGAAAACAGAAAAGAAAAATGACAATTATAATAATGATGATAATGAAGATTCCACACCAGGTGGAACTCTCAAATCAGACGTTCGGCAAAGTAATAATGATGAGGATAGTATAAATACTACCGCATTACAAGCCGAACAAATTTCAAGAGATGAACAACAATCAATTGTCGCTTCAAATGAAGACAGTCAAATGGCAGATGATAGTACTGAAAAACAACGAGAGTCCAGTACTGAAGAACAACGCAAATCCAGTACTGAAAAACAACGGGAGTCCAGTACTGAAAAACAACGGGAGTCCAGTACTGAAAAACAACGGAAGTCCAGTACTGAAAAACAACGCGAGTCCAGTACAGAAGAAAAACGGAAATCCAGTACTGAAGAAAAACGGAAGTCTAGTACTGAAAAAAAACGGGAATCGAGTACTGAAAAACAATGGGAGTCCAGTACTGAAAAACAACGGGAGTCCAGTACTGAAGAACAACGGAAGTCAAGTACTGAAGAACAACGGAAGTCAAGTACTGAGGAACGAGAGTCCAGTACTGAAAAACAACGAGAATCCAGTACTGAAGCTGAACCAGAGAAGAAAGAACAATCAGAAGAAAAATCGCCAAGTAATTGTGAAACAAATAATGATAATGATTCTGAGGAACCAGAAGATTCACGAGAAAGCAGTAGGTTTAAAGCGAGCACAGAAACTGTACAAGTGCAAGAGAGTCGTTGGGATATTGAGGTCAAGGATAAAAGGAAGACAAACGCAGATGAAAAACCTAAAGAAAGGAAAAGTAGATTTGATCAAAGACATAAAGAAGCTGAAAATCATGTTGAAAAGGAAGGTAAAGAAAATGTAAAAGAATGTGCTGTGGAAAACTCAAAATCAACTAGTAATAATAATGAGCAAACACAAAAAGTTGAAAAGCAACAGTCTCAACCGGTACGTAAAAGGAAGTGGTTGAGTAGAAAAGATTCTGAAACTAAACCAAAAGTTTTAGCAATTTCAACAGATTCATTAAAAAATCTGATATCAGATGTACAACCGGTACCACTAAGTGATATAAAACTTGAATCTTCATCAGAACCGGAAGAAATTTTTGAAATAATTGATGAAAAACCTGAAAAAGAAAAAACAGTACGAAGTAGAGAACAACGATCAAGAGATAATGAATTTAAAAGGGAAGAAAAGTCATTACTTTCATCTAATAGAAAAATCTCAATAATAAACAACGATAAATCATTACAAAGACCTCCTAGCCCTCCTAAAAATGAATCTTCAAATATTTTATACATTACCAATCTTGTTCGGCCTTTTACAGTATTACAATTAAAAGGTTTACTTGCAAGAACTGGAAAAATAGTAGATAATGGCTTTTGGATGGACAAAATAAAGTCAAAGTGTTATGTAAAATATGAAACTGAAGAGTAAGCCTTTTTTATAAATAAATTTCTATATATTTTTAAATTATATTGTTTGTAAACTTTTAGTCAAGCAATTGAAACAAGACATGCACTTCATGGTATTCGATGGCCAACATCCAATCCGAAGTGCTTGAATGTTGACTTTGGGACTGAAAGTGCTATGGAAAAGGCAGTTGCTTCAACACAAGATGAAAATCCAAGATTTCCAGCAGATAATTCAAAAGATAATCGACTTGTGGGAACTGGATGGGACAAAGAAAGAAATGATTTTGATGAGAAAAAGGTTGGAAAAATTTTGTTGAAATGTTGAAATTTTGTAAATAATTTTTAATGTAATTGCAGGAACAAGAGGTGAGTAGGCCTATTCGAGAATGGGATCTAGGAAAAAAAGAGGAGTTTGAAAAAGAGATGGAAAGAAGCCGTGAACGAGAACGTGATCGGGAAAAGGAACGTGACCGGGAAAGAAGACGTCGTTCACCACACAGGGATGATTCAATAAGAAATCGAAGGAGTGCAAGTGCGTCTCCAGGTTAGTACAATGCATAATTATATTTTTTTGTATGAATAAATTTTGTGTATTAAAAAAAAAATTATGTACTTAAAAATTAATCCTTTACAGCAAGAAAATTTAAAAAGAAGGAAAATGATCCTCCATTACGTCTTCTTGATGATCTGTTCAGAAAAACAAGAACTACACCATGTATTTATTGGTTACCATTAACTCCTGAACAGGTAATTGATTTTTTTTATAACTTGAACTTTTTTGTTCAAAGCCTTATTTGTTCAATTGTTTTATTACAAATGTTTGATTCCTTTATATTCAATTTGGTCTGAAAATATATTTTAATGTAACAAGGCATGTGATGTAATATTAAAACACAAATTACACGAACCACTGGAAAAGAAAAAGAAAATACACAAAGTATACATATATTATTTTTTACAGTATCATTTTGCAAAAATGACGAGGAAAATTGCCATTAATTTAATTCACTTATTACGATTTCCCTTGAAAACTGAAAAAAATATACTTTTGAATAAACGATTCATGTTTGTAGCATATTACACGTATCGTGAAAGTTTTTTTTAATCAACTAGTATAAGGTTAAGATATAATATAATTTTAGAGTATCATATGCATAATATTTTCATGGATGTACATAACTGTAAATGATCGTGGATAAAGCTCTTTATGCTTGGATTAGCGTGAAATAAGAAACGTGAATTATGGAAATCCTTTGCATAATTTTTAAATGTAAAAAAGTATCGTAAAATTAGTCAGTTACAAAGTACGATGTTTTTCGTTCACATAACATTACTCAACAACACGGGATCGATACTGCAATATTATGCTAAAATATACGTAAAATAGTAAATATGTATCTAAAAAAGAAATTAATATGAAACAAACTGTCTTTTTAGTTGCTTTTGTTTTTATTAATTGAACTATTCAATATATTCGAGATTTTAGGTACAGTTTTAAAATTATACTTAAAAATTTATAATTATCTTTTTAATTTTTTCGGTAGATTGCTGAAAAAGAAGAAGCACGTCGTAAACGTATGGAAGAACATGAGCAACTTCGTAAAGAAAGAGAACGTGAACGTGAAAAAGAACGAGAAAAAGAAAAAGAACGTGAAAAGGAAAGAGATAAAGATAGAGAAAAACGTAGAGAACGTTCTGTACAGAGAAATCGTAGATCTCGAAGTAGAGATCGGCGACGTTATTAAGAAAATTTAAATATGAAAAAAAAAATATTAAAAGAACAAACATAAAAAAAAGAATGTGTAAAGTGCAGAAAAAAAATTACACCACCGCAGATCTAAAAGAATAAAAAGTGCTGTATTACACAAAAAAATATAAAATTTATATACCTATATTCTAATTAGAGGAGATTGTGTTTACATGCCCGCCAGCACAATATCATACTTTTTTTTGGAAACAACACAGAGCAAAATTTGGGTCTGTGGATAATTATTTAAATGTTTTTTACATAATTTTTTTTTTATTTTATTATTATTATTATTATTATTATTTTTTTTATTTTCACTTTTTTTTCTTGTTTCCAAGAGTTAGATTATAACTGAATACTTTTTTTTTTTAAATGTTTATCATTTTTTTTTCTCTCAATTTAATTCCGTACAGCCAACACAAAATATTCATCATCTTCGATATTCTATACTAACTTTTTTCTATTAAGCTTTTTCCATTACCTCGTATTTAAAGTTTCACTTAATATTGAATCTTATTCAAAAAATTTTAAATGCATATTAGCCTGTTTTTTGTTTTTATTAAAAAATATTCATTATGTTTTTTGTTTGTTTTTTTTTTATTTTTGTTTTTCAAACATATGAATGAAAGTATGTATGTAACATATGAAATAACTTTTCTCAAAATTAATTAATAATTTTAGTTTTAATTTATTAAAAAAATTTCTAGAAATAAATTAAGATTTTGGTTGAATTCAAAAACGTCAAATACTGAATTGTTGTAAATAATAATTATTTGATGTTTTCGAATTCGACTTTTACATTAAATTTAACCATGCAACATATACCATTCATGTTAAAACATCTTTGATAATCATTTCTGGTTAGTATGTTAGATATTTCAAAAATGATTAATCGAAAACTTTGTTGAAATGAATTACAATTAGAAATATTTATCAAACATGTTTCAAGATGAATGGTATATTTGAAGATAATTATTAACATGCCCAAGCAAAGTCATACAAAACGTTGGTTGCAATAATACATTCAGCATGCATGACGTAAGTACTACATTTTTTTTATATACTACAATTTATTCTAGAGAAACAATTTGAAAATGGAAATCACCGTTTATCTTCAAGCATCACTTGAAATTTAATTAAGTGCAATTTTGAACTTATGCAAATGTGCAAAATCAATCAGAACAGACCCATATTTTCTATAAAGTCTTAAGTGCAAAAACGACTTAAATCACATTTTTCGAAAATTTAATAAATATCGTTTAAAAGAATAACATAAAAAATACTTTTTAATACTTTTAAAAAAATATTCAATTTAAGACATTGTTGCACTAAGTACTTCATACATACATATAACAAAACAGTTACGAATATGGAAAAAAAATTATATGCATGTATAAACAATTGCATTTTGCCAATAAAATTAATTATGAATTTCAAATAAAACAAAACAAAAAAAAAAGAAATTAAAAGAATACTTCATAGATTTTTAATTAGGCGCAGTGTTGAATTAGATACATATTTTGTTTTATTTTTACGTACCTAATTTCTTACCTCTTTTTTTTTTCTTTAAAATATTTAAAACATTTTTGTGAACTTTAAATACGATTCAAATTAAGATTAAGAAAAAATTTTCAACTTTTTTTCTTTGTGTGTGTTGTTAAACAAAAGGTTGGCTATAGATATAAGAAAATATATAAATATATAAATATTAAAATACATAATTATACTATTAACAAAATATTTAAAAATATCCTAGGGATGCACCATACAATTTTTTTAGGAATTCTTATTCAAAACAATTTAGAAAAAAATATAAAATAAAAAATAAAATAAAATATTCAACATAATCAACAAAATACAAAAATAAGTTCATACATATGTAGATTTTTTTTTTTTTTTTCAATAACATGAGGTTTATTTAAATTATGATTTTTTAAAAAAAAAATTAATATTATTACGTGTGTATTATTTCATCAGAAGCTGAAATGAAAAGAGTCAGTGTGCATATGCATCGGTTACTACATACATATACATCATTCATCAATATTATCTACTATTCTTCAAAAAATGTGCGTATAACTACAACATCGTATTTGATAAGATTTTCGTTATTTAATATATTTTAATGGAGTAATTAAAACGATATACAATATACCTAAATGTTAATAACGAAAATAATTTGAATGCAGTTTAAAAAAAAAAAATTTTCCTTGAAGAAAAAGATTCATTATTGAAGAATCTATGAAAAACAAAAAACAACAACATGGAACACATCAATCGTAAAAAATTATAAGGAACAAAGTGAAATAAAAAAAAACGATGCTTTTTATAAAATTCTCAATATCAGAGAATTTTATTATTTTATATTATAAAAATTTCTCATGGAATCTTAGAAACAAAAAAAGTAAGCAATAAATCAGTTTGAGGAACTATTCAAGACGATTTCAATCGTAATCACATGGAAATGAAGAAAGTGCAGTGTAAAAGAAGTATACTTTTTTTTTTTTTTAAATATACTTTTATTAAAATTAAGAATTCAATAATTATTGTAATTACAGTGATTCAATTAAAAATAAATTCTCTTAATAAATAAATTTCAAATTTGAGTTTGAATTTAGAACAGAAAATTCTCTAACATTCCTTCAAAAAATAAATTATGTCTTCTATAATGAATTATTTTATTTTTATATACATTTATACCCTTTTAAATTGATAAGGACCAAAATGAACTAATATATGATGGGCACTGTACTTAAATAAAATAAAATTATTTCCCTTCAATAAACAGAAATTGAGAGAAAAGAAAAACGACATACATATATTTGGACAAAGTTCCTAGAAATTCTTTTGAGTCTTACGACATTGGATCCTTTTAGAAAAGAAAATACAATACAATTTAATACAATTGATTATTACTATTAAAAACTGTTTTTTTATTTTACGTGAAAAAAAAAAAATGAAATTCGTAGTACGCATAACAACAATCACAATACAATTATAAATGACGATTTTTAAAAAATATTTTTCTTATTACAAAAAAATTTTTTTTCTCGTTATAATTATCAAATTTAATGGCAGTAATTACATTTTGGATGGCATTTTTTACCTTCTACACCACACTTACATCCAGCTGATGTATCCCCTTTACCAGCAGGACCCCATCGTGGACCTCTAGTTACCCAACATATTTCTGTTTTACACATTGAACACTTTAACCAATCACAACCCCATTTTTTCATTAAGACTACCTAAAAAAATGAGATTTTTATTAGAAAAGTTTCAAAAAACAAAAAAAAAAATATAAATTACTTGACATGTTGGACAGTTCATTGCTTCACCCTTTTCAACCATCTCTTTAAGCATATCCTTTGTTCTACGAGCTTCTATATTACTGTCACAATCACTATTCAATCTATCTTGATATTGTTTACAAGAAAGTCCATCATGAATTACCTTTTAAAAAAAATATATAAGAACTGAATTACAAAAATTTCTAATGGGAAATTTGCTTTTTCAAATTCATCATAACATACCCGACATGTTAAACAATTTGTTATCCTACATACAGGACATTTAAATTGATTTACATTATCTTCATAGATACACCAACCTCGACAATTTGGTGTTTTACAATGAAATGTATTTTCAATTTGATGTTCAGCAACTCTTACAGATTTTGCTAAATGTAATTCATATATATCCTTGCTAACTATTGCTTTTATTTCACGTTCTTGTAATACACTTGTACAACTATATTCAATATCAATATATGGACATTTAACTTCAGCATCATCACTATATTGTATGGTATTTTTTAAACAATCTTTACAAAATGTATGAAGACAATCACGTAATATAACACCTTCACCAGGTTCATATTCCATAAAACATATTGGACATTCAAAAATATCTAAATTTACAACAATATCAGAATTTTCTAAATCTAAAAGTTCTAAATAATGTTTGTATTCGATTTTTTTTGTTTCTGTTGTAGATATTGATTGTTTTAAAATGGATTTTTGTTGATTTTCAATTTTTGATTTTTCAATTTCTTTTGTGGCCATTACTGTTGTTGTTGTTGTTGTTGTTGTTGTTGTTGGTATTGGTGATGAAGATGTTGATACATTTGCTGTTTGTTGATCAAAACTAATTCTATTTGGATTAAAATTATCAACTCCACGATATTTAGATTTTGTTATATTTGGACTTGAAAAATGAAATGCTATTTTCTCTTGATAATTATTATTAATTTGTGTTGTAGATACATTTAATACATTATTTAATGATTGTATTGTATCATCGATAATATTAAAAATTTCAGTTGATTTTCTATTTAAATTTGATTTATTTAAATCATTTTTATTTTCTGGAATTCTTTTTAAAACATCAACTGATAAATTTGTTGATAATTTATCATATTGATGCAAGGATAATAATTCATTTTCAATTTTATTATTTTGAATATATTGTGGTCGAGCTTTTGAACAAGCACTACATGTTTCACAATTAAATGAATTTATAAGAGTACATAAAGGACATTCCCAAGTATTATTTGATGTTTTTGGTGGTAGAGCAATTGCACCATGAATATCATTTGTTTTTAATTTTATATCAGTTGCTAATAATAAACTATCATCATCATCATCATCATCATCACTGAGATTATCGATTTCTTCACAAATTGCTTTTGTAGGTATAAGCTTAGATATTTGTATTTTATTCATCAATTTGAGATCAAATTTTGCTGAATTATTTAGAACATTATATTGCATAAGAGTTTTCTTATCATCATTCACAATTTTATCATTTATATACCATTTTTGTTCTTCTATTGGAATATTAAATGTTTTTAATACTTTTTGTTTTAATTCCAAAATTGTCATTTGAAATTTTACATCGATTTGTATTAATTGTTTCTTGAATGTTTTATCTTCTATCATTACGTTAATTCTGAAAAATAAAAAATTTAAATAAAATTTAGCTATCATAGAATTTCGTTAAAAAAAGAAAATTTATAATTTTCAAATTAGTTTTTTTTTTTTTAATTTAACCGTTTTTTAAATAAAAAAAATCGATTTTTTGTTTAAAAGAAAAATTCAAACTTACTTTAAGTTTTCATCATTTTGATTTTCAACTTTCTGGCTCATTTTTGAACTTTTTGTTACTTGTAAGGATACCTTCATTTTAGCTAAATCCATTGCAATTCGTGCAGCTAATTCATCATTACCCTCAGAAATGGCTAATTCTAAATTTTTCATAATTTTTGTTAAAGCCAATGTATCTGTATGATTTGTATCTTTTGAAAAATATCTTTTCGGTGATTTTAAATTATTTTTATCATTTTCATTTAATTTTTCTGTTATTTTCGATTTTTGCGATTCGATAATTTTTATTTGATTATTCGATTTTAAAGAATTTTCTATTTTGGAAAATTCTTTTCTATCTTTTACAAATTTATTAATAGAAATTTCATTTTTAGTAGCATTAACTGATAATGCATTCCCTTTCGATTCAGCTTCAGAATCCTTTTTGATTACATTTGAAGTTTGTGCTGATGCTGAAACTTTTTTAGGTTTGACAACAGCATAATCATAATTTGTTTGTGAAAATAATCCTGAATTAGATACTGTTTGATTATTATCAATGATTGCACGATTTTGTGGAATTTTCTTGATGGCTCCTTGACTAACATCATTTTTTGGTTCTTCCTGTTGATGGTTGGACAATGATGATGATGATGATGATTGTAATGCTTCTTGTTGTTCCTTATCTGATAATGTTGAATTATTACTTTCAACTGAAACGGTTTTTTGTAAAACTGGATATTTTTCAGTTAAAGCTTTTGCATTCATTGCACGAATTTTTTCTCTTAATCTTTTCTTTTCCATTTCAAGAAAATTTGGATCATTTAAAAGTTCATCTTTTTCAATTGATTGATTTGTAATATTATTTTGTTTTGGTGTAAATTTTAAAATTCTTGCATTACGTATTTCTTTTAAATCAACATTTGAATGATTTTCTTCATTAATTTTTGTTTCATTATTTTCTTCAATACTTTTACTTGCATAAAATACTGGTGTTACAGTTGCTATTATAGCTGAACTATCGATAAGCGGTTGTTTAATTTCATCTTGTATCAATGAAATATTTGAATCTGAAGTATGAATATTTTCTAATATTTCATTACAGATTAAATTTGATACATTATTATGTGATGATTTATTTTTTAAATTAAATTTTGGTGAACCAATTGGTAATTTACTTGGTGATGAAGATTTTCGAGTAAATTGATTCTGATACTTTTTTCCAACTACAGATTCTGATGATGATTTTGATAATGCATTATTACTGTTACGTGGTTTAAAATATTTCATTACTTTTTCAGTCTTTTTATTCCATTCACAATTATTATTTCTAGAATTATTTTGAATAATTGTTTTATTTCCATTTGAATTTTGTACATCATGTATTTTTTCTGTTGATTTTTTCAATTTATTTTCATTTTCATTGATTTTAGTTTCAAAATTACCAAATTTTTCAAAAGGTCTCAATTTTTCACATACTTCACACATAATTCTCCAACTTGGATTTTCTAATGTACATACTGGACAGGTCCATGATAATTTTGGCATAGCATTTTCATCATCTTTTAAATCGTTGTTAATAAAATCAAATTTTTTCTCTTCGATTCTTTCAAGTTGATCATTTTTTTTCTCATCATTGTTGTCCTTTATAAGATTATTTGTAATGATTGATGAATTCGTAGTCTCTGAAATTAAAGATGTTTTAGATGTAATTTGATTATTTGAAAATAAATCTGTTCGTCCAATGAATGATGTATTTAATGAGACTTTCGACATATTTGAATCTGATTCAAATTTAGAAATAAGATCTTTTGTAGAAATAACATTTTCTTCATTATTTTCCAAAGATTTTTCTAAATTATTAATATTATTAATTTTTGGTGCAAACATTTGTTGTTGTAGTATAACTTGATCGGATGTTTTAAAATATTTTTCATCTTTGATTTTTGATTGAGCTTTTTGTTCTTCACTAATAATTGCAGCAGCTTCACGATCTAATTCACTGATATTAGGAATACCAATTCCTGATCGTCTTTTTTCTTTATCTTTTGATTTTGAATCATTTGAATGGTCTTTGTGTCGTAAGAAAAATCCAAATTTAGTACCAGAATCAAATATTGATGATCTGGTATAACCAACTTCTGGTAATGCATTACCCATTGAAATTGATTCCTTTTCTTTATGTTTTTGTTTTCGTTTTTCCATTGTTTTTAAAACAACTTCCCGTTTAAATGGAATAGAACTTTCACGATTATAAGAAATCGGTCTTTTATACCATGGTTTCGGTGATATTGGTGAAATTGGTGAATTTCGTTTTGAGTCGTTCGATATTAAAACAGCATCATTAGTTTTCGAAGATTGAGCTTGAACGACTTTTTCTATAACTGTTTGCTTTTGTAAATCAGTTAATTTACTTGTGTAATTAGTTATCTCATCGACCATTTTGTTACTACTGTTAACTGATAAATTTTCTTTAGAATCGGTACTAATGCTACGTCCAAGAATTGCTCTAATATCGTTTTCACTGAAGAAATTTTCTGATGTTGAAGTTAATTTATCATTGTCATTAACATCCGATTTCGGAATAGTTAAAGGTGGAGGTGGGGGTGCTCTACGTTTCTTTTTATTCAATGTTGAACCAGATGATGATAATGTTTCAGTATTTTTTGTATTAAGAACTTGACATGTAGAAGATAATGATTCAAGAATTTTATTGCAATTTTGATTTTCTGCACAAATAATTGGTGGTTGAGGTGCTTTTCGTTTACCTTTAACATGAACATATGCTCCGGATCTTTTCTCTTTGGAACTATCACTTACAGTCCGTCGATGACGGTGTATTCTATTATTTCTTCTTTCATTTGTTAGTTGATTTTTAACATTCGGAAGACTACTATCAAAATATTTTGTATTATTAAATCCTAAAAACGAGGCATTATTTGATTTTAAAGTATCTGCATCGTATAAATGATATTTCGTTCTTAAAGTTAAATTATTCTCTTCACGATAATTCTTCATATGATTAGTAAAAATATTTGTTTCGAATCCGTTATCTAAAATTAGTTTTCGCTAAAAAAAAAATAAAATTAAAAAAAAACAAGTGAATTCGTTTACAAGAAAGGAAATAACAATAAGTAAAATTGACCCTTACTTCATTAGTTATTCCATCCGGCTTATAATTACTTGGCTTAATATAGGCGAAACCCGTAGTCGAGGTGCTTATTATACTATCACAGCTTGAACTTGGTGAGAATTTGCCAAGACTTTTAGTACTTATCGTACTTTGTGTTGAACTTAATGTCTCACGACTATTTGAATATTTGGAATCTGAGGTAATAACAAGAAAAATTGTATATTTAAATAAAATTTAACAGTTGATTTTTGTAGAATTACCTTTTTTGAACCACTTCAAAAATGTTGGTAAAGCCGAAGAGCAATGACGAGATTTTTGCTATAAAACACACAAAATTTTATTAATAAAAGCGTTTTAAGCTAAGCATTTCTTCTTTATCAGGAGTAAATTTTGTTAAAAATTTTATTTTACCTCTTTTTGAGAGAGCGTTGCCTGATCCTTGATCCCATTAGGTTTGTTCATATTATTATAAATTTTATTTTGAAATTCATTTTTAGATTTATTTTTTACGTTATTTACGTTATAAATTGTAGTAGGTATAAATTATCTAAAATTATTCAAAAATTATGTATTAAATTTAAAAATTTGGAAATTTTTTTATAAGTTAGAAAAAAGTTAAAAAGTGGGATAAACTTAATTTGAATGATTCAAAACTGATATATCAATAATTTTATAAAATTTCCTTATATGTAGCTTATTGGTTTTCAATATTTAAAACAACAAAAAATAGATTTTTGTAATCTGGCATACATAAATGTAGGAGATTTGATTATTCTTCATCAATTATTAAAAGTAGTAACTAAGAACAGTAAGCGACATTGGATCCGATAGCTCATTGGTAAGAACATTGCCACAGAAAGGCAAAAGTCCGTGGTTCAGTTTCCGGTTTTATCGAATGTCGCCTTTCTTTTCTTAGCTACTACATAAAAATGTCTTTTTTTTTTTGTGAATTAGAAAGACCAACGCAAATTTAAAATCTAATTTCACTAAAAAAGAAAATTCAAAATCAATTATAAAATTTAATTTTCTGAAGAAAAAAAAAGAAAGATAAGCATACGTTTTTTTTTGATATATAGAAATTGAAAAATGTCATAAAAATTTAAAAACATATTCAGTTTATTGGAAAAACATAAGTATGTAATTAAATTTATGAACATTTACGAATTTTAAAATTGAAATATTTTCATATTTCTAATTAAAATCTTATAAAATATCTTATATCCGTCAACATGAGTAAAATCTAGACATAACAAATAACATCTGTGTTACAAGAAAATAAAATTTTTTTTTTGCATGTCACACAAAATTTTATACTTTTTAATTTTATTTTTTCAAAACAAAAAAAAACACAAGAACATCAAAATAAAAATAAAAAAAAAAATAAAATAAAAGAAATTATATGAACTAAAAATATGCACATATTTAAACAAAGAAGAATGCAAGCATTCCAGTAGGATAAAAATCTTATATATGTACTTATAAGAGAGAGATACAAATTTTCATTTTCTAAATAAATATAAGTATGAACTAAAAGAGCCTATTATTATCTATTTAATAATTTTCTTTAAATATTTGCTGTTAATGAAATTTACGCAAAATATATTATAATAATAATGTAATAACATCTTCCACATATGAGAGATATGTATATGCAGACATTCATATGTACATATATATTTCACATCTTTATCAATATATGTATTAACAAAATTCATATGTACATACTACTAATCAGGGAAATATGATATAGATAAATAAATTGCAATTTTTAATGTGAGAATTTTGATAATATAATAAAAATATTGAATCATTACAATTAACAATCTGTGTTTACACATATTAATTTTTATTGTAATCTGAATTGAACAAAGGTGAATGATCGATCTTGAAAAATGTTGGAAGAAAAATAGATACATAAATATTTATATATGTACACGCATGTGTTATATATGATAATGATTATTAAAATGCAATTAAATTTGATTTATTCAAATTATATTATTGCACAAGACTTAAAGTATACATTTGAAGAAAGAAAAAAAAAATGATCATTTATACAAAAAAATTGAGGAAATTTGAAAATTTTAATCGGTTATTATGCACTTTCTACAGAAAGAGTTCTGAATATAAAAAATTATGAAATTTAATAAAGATGAATTATTTTGAATTCTAAAGAATGAATGAACTTTTTTTTTTTTTTTAAATATAAATGCCTACAAATTATTGTTACAGTTAAATAAGAAGACATACTAAATCATTGTACATATGTAACTTTAGAAAGAAAAAAGTGCATTTTTTTACAACATTCTTTCACGCTATCACTATGATGGCATTCCTCTGAAAATATCTATGAGATCAGATAAACAAATTTTCATTTAAAATGTGAAGAATACATTCTGGTTCACAAATGCACACAATTTTTTTTTTCTTTCTATATATGAGTTAAGTGTCTATAGTCAATTTTTCATTCATTTGTTATTTTTTTTTTTTTTTAGAAAAATTAAAAAAAAAATTTACTTCCTTTTTTCTTTTCTTAAATAATTATCATCAACATTATAGAGAAAAAAAAATTAAAATTATTAATTATAGATATATTTTTAAAATGGGTGGAGCATTTTAGAGTATATTTATACATACATATTAAGATAAATGTGCTGTACAGTTTTTTTTTTTTTTTTTTTACTTTTTGGAAATTAAATGAATTGTATTTCAATGACAAAAATCAGTTCAAAGTAAAAATAAAATATGGAAATTTTCAAGATACAACAGATCATAGGCTTTAAAAAGAAAAAGTAAATTAATTTGTTTTTCTCTTTATACACAAAATATTTCGGCGGATATGATTAAAGGCTTTTTTTTAGAAAAAAAAAAAAAAGTAGATAATTGTGACGAAATACAAGTATATCCGTCATGCGCATTAATTATAATGTGAAAATATTGTACTTTTTTTTACAAGAAAATTGTTTTTTTTTTTTTTTTTTTTTTTTTTTGTTTTTATTTACTCAATTTTTAATTTTCCTTGTAGTTTTTTTCTTTCCTTAGTACATAGAATCTATTTTTATTTGAAAAATAATTTTGAAGGTACATTATTTACTCACTAAAAATTTAACTCATGAAAAATATAGAAAATTTCAAATATATCTACATACTCGTACATACATACATTATATGAAATGCGATGTTTCTTTAATTTATTTGTTGTATTTAATTAATTTGAATATCTTTTTGAATAAACTAAATTTTACAAAATCATATGTATGTACGTCAAAAAATATAATTTTTAGTAATAGATACATAATTTAATTGTATTATTAATAAAAATATATTTTAAGTGTATTTCTTTTTTTTTTTTTATTACACATTCAAAAATATTAATTTTTTTTTTTTGTTTAAATAGTTTAAAGAGAACAAATGTGAGAATTTATAGACATTAGGAAAAAACAATTTTATTTTTTTGGTTATTTAATTTTTACTTACAATGTATAAAAACACATACTTATAATTTCCAGCCAATAATATAAAGAAAATCTGCAAAATTTCTAAAAATTCTTAATACATATTTCTAAATTAAGAACATAATACTTATAATTGAAATGGATCTGTTGCGCGCGGGTCAATGAGTGTCACCTTACATTTAAAGAAAATTCATATACATATGTACATAAGTATGTACATTTATTTTATTATACAAATATCTATTCACGCATTGTACGGATATACATATATGTGTTTTTTTTTTAATTTTTTTTTTAAAGCTGAATAAAAATGCATAACATGTGCAATTAAAAAAGAAAAATTGATTAAATTGAATTGAAATGAAAAAAAAAAACTATTTCTGATAAAAATATCAAACATTAATCACACACTTATTTAAAGAAAATTTAAAAAAAAAATTTAAATTTAAAGAAAAACGTTTTTCTTTTAGAAACAATCAAGGTCAACATATTAATTTTACTCACTTTTAATTAATTGTGCACTTTTTAAAATGATAAAATATGTATGTATGTATGTATATTCAACAAATGAATATGTCACACGCTTTTCACTTTTTTTAAAAAAAAAAAAAAAATTTTAACCTCCTTTTTTTTTTTTTTTGTTTAAATAAATTTTCCTAATTTAAAAGATACCAACGATCACGACGGATCAGAATTCAAAAGAGATACTAAATTTATGGAGGGTCTGATGTGTATATTATGCTCCCTCAATTTTATTTTATTACTTAGTATATTACAACTTTAGAATATTTTTTATTCATGATGATCATGATGACGATGATGATGATGATTATATATGTAGATTGTAGATTATATTCATATTGCGTTTGCTTTCTATATGTACAGAAAAATAAAAATTAAAAAAAAAAAAAACAATCGAGTATGTATTCGCATGAAAGTTTCAAATCCGTTAAGTAGATATTCTATTCTCTCTGATATATATTTTTTGTACATCAGCCAAAAAGACAAGATATTGAGAAGAAAACATCATTCCATTTGAGAAAGAACATCACATTTTAAGATAACAATTATTTTCTTTTTCTTTTCATTTTCAATTTAAAAAAAAAAAAACATATAAAAAGTTTGCAAGTTTTAAAATTTTCATTTGAGTCATTCAGAACTTTTTCAAAGAAAATAGAGAATAATTTTAAATTATAATTAAATTAGTGTATGAATAATAAACTGTATTTTTTATAGACTTTTTTCAAGATAGCAATTTATATATTTTATTTGATCAGAACTTTTGGATCAAGTAAAAAAAACTAGAAATTTTTGTATCTAGAAATCTGAATATCATTTTAACGCAACTAAAAGAAAATCTATAGATTTATGATAATTTCACAAAAAAAAAAAAAAATAAAGTGACACCTTGGTAAAAATATTTCGAAATCTATAAAGAAAATTACTTACCCAAAAGGATATGTAATCGTTCATAATCAGAACTCTAAAATTAAAAATTGTGAAACGGTCTTTCATTCCACTACATGTGTTCTTCCTTCTTATAATCTACAGAAATTCGAATGGGGCATTCATCAACATTAGATACTTTCTCTTCCTCTTCTCCCAAACCCACCCATCTATAATATTCTCCATCTTCATTCTCCATATACAATACATATGTATGTATGTATGCATTGCATATCCATATGTCCTTTTTGTCCTTTAGAGAATATTTTTGATAATAAAGTTTTCTAAAGTTATAGTTTCAATACCACAGACACTCACATTTTCAATTTTTTTTTTTTAATTTGAGTTTTAAAAAGTTTTTTAAATATCATAATCCTGGAAAAAATATTTTCACATATTCCAATTTATTATAAGTCCAAAATTTTTAAAGAATGTGAGATAGGGTGGTCCAACAAAAAGAAGTAAACAAAGTGATTTATGAGGAAAATGACAAAAATCCCGCTCTAGTGGGAAAAGTTGACCTAATGGAGATTTATAAATGGCAGATTAACGAGTAGAAATCATATAGAAGAACTTCCTTAATTAAATGAGAGCAGGAAAAAATGTTGAATAAAGTAAAAAATTACAAAAATTAAAATAAAATAAAAAAATATACGTAATACAGATTTTTAACGCATAAGTCCGATATTCAAATTAAAAATTACTTTAAAATTAAACGATTATTTTCTGACAGCTGTAGGATTCAAAATGACAACCTTAAAATCTAAATGAATTAAATATTTACTTTCAAATTGAAAGTGATGAATCATCCGATGTTATCGTTGCTTTTCCTGTAGCTTTTGTTCAATGGTCAATCGATCTGAGAAAAGATAAATTTGGTGTTCTTTATAATTTTGTTTTAATAAAAAGGCAAAAGAAGCTTTTACGAATTTGAAATATTTCAATTGTTTTATCGAAAATTGTTAAATTAAAATTTAAATAAAGTATTTTCACGTAGTATTACAGAAGTATTTTATTAATTTTGGTGGAAAACAACAAAAATTTATCTTGGGTTTCAATTTGCATATCAAAAACGAAAAAAATAAGAATTTATTTATTTTTTTTTTTTTGTAAATTTTTATCGTTCCAAAAAGTTAATATAATTTTCAGCAAATATGAGTGACTTTTTAAAGTTTGAATTATTGGAACATTTATAGCTGTGAGGTGTTTTTTAAAATTTAATTTCAATTTTTTGTATTTTTGTTGAATGCGTGTGTGTGTTAGAAAGTGCGCACACACTTATATGAGCTATTGAAAAAAAAAACTATAAAAAGTTTGTTTATATACAACACATATTTGATAAAAAAAAAAAAGGTCACACATAAATTTCTCAAAAATTTTGTTCAGATTATAAAAGTGAACAAAGAAATAACTGTGTATTTTATATTTAAATTGAACGAAAAAAAATAATAAAATATATAAATATAAAAGAACTTTAAAGTACAAAAAAAAAATTTTAATAAAAAAATCATTTAAAAAGTGTAATGTACCCTCTTACTATTCAAAAGAAACAACAACAAATCATAAATAATAATAAAATACGAACAACTGTTAAAAAGAGACTTTCAATACATCCATCAACAATGTTCAGAAACTTTAGTGTTACAAATGCAACAAGAAGAATAATTTGTAAACACAAAGGACAAATAAAAATCATACAAGTATTGAGCGCTAAATGTTCAAGTGCTGTTTGTTTGCAGGCGAGATATTTTTAAATTATTCTTTCATAATAATTTAAAAAGAAAAAACAAATATTCAATTATACAGAATATATCTCAGACGTACCTGCTTTAAAACATATTAATAAAGCATCGTAAACAGAAGAAATCGATTCGATTTGATCTTGAGAGTAAAAAGAAAAAAAAAATAAATTTTTTTCGAATAAAAAGACAAATCAAATTTGAAAAAAGAAAGGACGAAATTTGAGAAAGGCATTTCTGAAAATCAAAATTTCTACCTAAGTTTACAGTAAATAAAGCAGATTATTATTTATCTGCTTTTAGTACACGGTAGATAAAGGCGATTGCTTAGCCAGAAAAAAAGGAGAAATACAATTTGTTTTTTTTTTTTTTCATTTTGATTGAAGAATACAAGTGGAAAAATATTTGATTCAATATGAAACTCCTTGAAAGTTCACGATTTGAAGCAATTAATAATGCTTTGTCGATTAAAACTGGAGATAGTACCATATTTGGTCGCATTGAAAGCTATTCATGTAAAATGGTAGCTGCTGATAAAGCACTATATAAAAGATTTACATCTGAAATTCATGGATTAGGTCCACATGATCTACAAGCTTTGTCTCCTCCTCAAACATTAATGGATTTATCACCAAATTTTGGCAGAGGTAGTCAATCTAGTGATGATGGTCTTATGCTATGCGATACAATCTCAAGAAAGACATTATTTTATTTGATAGCTACTTTAAATGCAGCTTTTGAACCTGATTATGATTTCTCTGATGCAAAGGTATTTTAAAAATATAATTTTTCTTTTATAATTTTCAGAAAAAGTAAATTTGGATTTGGATTTTTATTCCGTTAAATTTATACAGTCGTAGTGAAAGAGTTTATAACGATAAATTTCATCAACAAATCACTTTATATAGATTTTAGAACTTATTTATCGATAAATCTTTATGAAATTTATCTATGAAGTTGAATATTAAAATTTAAAAATTATCTTTTATTTGCAATTTGACAAAAATTCATTTAAGTGTTTGATTGTCGCTGCTTATAAACAGATCTGTGACTGTGATAAATACATTTGAAAAAAACTTATATGGATGGATTTATATTCTAAATACATAATTTTCATAATCGTTATTTATTTAAAAAATTAAATTTTTCAGCAATTTGGAAATATGTATTTTCATACTTATATTGATCGAATTTAAATCGTTGAATTTATTATTATTATTATTTTTTAAATTTAATTTATAGTCTCATGAATTCAGCAAAGAACCATCCTTACAATGGGTTATGAATTCAGTACATTCAAATTTATCAGCAATTGCTGGAGATCAATATCAGGTTTTACGTCAAGCATTATGGTCAGCTATTGATGATGAAATTCAGCTATCAGAATGCGATATTTATAGCTATAATCCAGATTTAAGTTCTGATCCATATGGTGAACCTGGTTGTCTCTGGTCTTTTAATTATTTTTTCTATAATAAAAAATTAAAACGTATTGTATTTTTTACATGCAGAGCAATTAAGTAAGTTATTTATCTTTTTTTTTTTTTTTTTTTAATTTTTCTTTCCAAACTTTAAAATTATTATTTTTAATAAAAAGCGTTTTTCTTTTTTCCGTTTTTTATTTGTTAATTAAACAACCTTGAATTTAGCATAATGATGTGAATTTTATTTTTGTACATAAAGATAAAAATTTACGTAAACATACAAAAACAAAAAAACACATGATATATTTACCCAAGTAAAAAATTAAGAAAAAAAAGGTATATTTTTAGTATAATTTTTTTATTCTTTTGTGTTCACATCTGTAAATTTCTATTAATTTGTTGAATTTATGGCAAATTTCCAAATTTAAAAATTTTTGAAATTATAAAATTTTAAATTTTTATTCAATTGGCAAGACTTAAGAAAGCCATGCATACATAATTGTATCTATATATGTATGTACACTTAACCGACAAAACTGTATAAAGTCGATGTCCCGTATGTTTACAAATAAAAATTGATTTAATAAAAACATTTGAAAATTAATCCCATATTTGTTTGTTGTATAATTTGCAAGAAAGCTTTTCATTATAAAATAAATTGTACTTTCTTTAAAAATAAAAACATTAAAAGCTTTAACGCTTCAACAAAAGAAAGTTCTTTATTATTGCCCATATTATTTATATTTTCAATTTGATAATTAGTTCAGAATATTTTTAGAAAAAAAGCAGTTAATGCTAGTAAATAATACCTATGTATGTATGGGAATTGTATCATAAATACAGTTTACGTAAATTTATGTAGTTTATTTTTACTCCTGAAAAAAAGAAAACGCGATTTTAATGAACAAAAATCCTAAAGAAAATTTAATATACATATAATAAAAAAAGTTATTTTATTTTATTTCTTCTTTTTTAGTTCACTTTATGGAGCTGATTCAAGTATTTCATCTGATCTTTCCATGGAAGAGGATTGTTACTAAATTCATATTGGAAAAATTTAAAAAAGAAAGGAAATTTTATTACATACTTCAAATTTAAATGGTTTTCAAAATTTTCAATGTTTGCAGTACATTTAATAAGTGCTTCTTTATAAAATTTAAAATACTATAAGGGGTGTTCTATTTTAAAATATGTGTTTGGTAATAATACATATTATAACATTAGAAAGTAAAAGAGAAAAAAAAAAAAACAAAACAAAATTCGAACGATTTCTTTTGAGTATATTTTCAGATGTAAAGGCAGGTGAGAGCTGCGATGTGAGAATTTACATTTGAAAAAATACGCGATGCTAATGAAATTTAGCTTATGTTTTTTATAGATTTTTAAAATTTACAAAATTTTTTTTTTTTTGTTGTTAAGAATTTTTAAAGTTATTAAATTAGAATATTTTTTACATATAACATTTATAGTTATTTTAGAGTCGACAAAAAAACAGAAAGGTGTTTGCACATATCGAGCAGAGAAAAAAGCTTAAATCCTGTGAAAAAAAAAAAATGAAAAAAATAAGAGAAAATATTGTACAAACAAATGTAGAAAAATAAACTACATAAAGTCGATGCATATGATATTTAGGATAGGATATCTTTTAAAAGAATAATTTAATTTAAAAAAAAAAAATTAAATTTTAATCATGAAATAGTAGATTCAGCGTTGAAAATTCTTAAATAAAACTGACAAAGATAAGTGACAAATAAGTAATGATTATATACAAATGTGTCATTTATTTTAAAACTGGTTTAAGTCACTTTTTGAGATAAATAATAGACGAAGATTGATAAATTTTTTTCAATAATTTGTAACACTACAAACAGTTATTTTCCCCACAAAATTTTTGGTAGAAATAAAGTAGTTACTTAAAAAACTTTATAGAAACTAACAGACAAATCAATGAGTAAACTCAAAATACATAAAAATGACATACGATTTTAAGACCATTTTAAAAATAAACGGCATAAATGTAAAGGATGATTAAACAACAAAAAGAGCTGAGAGTATCAACGCTTGAATAATATATCCATATTAGATGGAGAAAATATCAATACTACAAACATTTACAAACATATTTGACTCGAAACATTATTTTAACATTTTAAATGAAATATTCTCTTGAAATTTTATATTTTTAAAGATAATTTAAGAAAATAATAAATAATTATATATATCACAGACCACGATTATTCTATGATTATTTTTACACAATTGTTTAGAAATATAAACAACATTTTAATCATTTTTTTTTTTTTTTTTGAAATATATTTTAATTTAAATATTTAAGAAAATGCAAATTCAGTTTTATACAAACAAATAACATTTATGGCATTATTATGTTAACTCTTTAAAATACAAACAAAAAAAATTATAAAGTAAAACAAAACACAAGTATAATAACTTTTAAAGGATAAATATTATTAAATAAAGTATGTATTTTAAATCTTATATCTATTTATATGAGTGTTTTTCTTTTGTTTGTTGTTCTATGTTAAAAATACCAAATTCGGATGGATTTATGTGAAATAATTTTCCAAAAAAAAAAATTTTATAATCTGCTGAAATAAGAATGATATAACAAACCAAATGAAGATGTTGAGAATAAAGTAAAGCAAGTCCACCATAATGCAAATCCTAGAAGTCCTCTAAAAACTTTTACATTGAACACCTGAAAAATATTGGAAGAAATATATGTACATATAACAAAAATTGAATTATACAAAAATTTAAAATACAATAATAAAAAAAAGTAAATTATACGAACATCCTTGAGACTTGAAAGTGTAATTTGAAGATTTGTAACAGAATTTATAATTGAAAATTCATCATCTAATCTTTGTTTTCCTGAATATTCACGATTTGACATGTAATTTTTTGTATTTGCTTGATATTTTGTCCATGAAATTCCAGATAAATTTTTATATAAAAGTGTAAGATAAAAACATAATATAAGAGGAGCAATAAATTGAAGAATAACAACACATAAATAATGAAAAATTGATGAGATCTGTAAAAAAGAATTTTATTACTCTTTTAAATAAAGTAGATTTTCTATGCATTACCTTTGTTTGTAATTCAACATTTGTAATACGTCCAGCTTCTTTTCGCATTTCTTGTATACGATCATAGGCAACATTTAAATATGATTGAATATAAATTGGTAATAAAGCGAATCTTAATAATACAGCAAACAAAACTATAAGTAATCTGGCAATTTCAAAGCCATGAGTAGTTAGTCTATAAATAAAATAATTTAAAGTATTAATTTGCCAGTAATTTAAAAAAGAAAGTGCATCTTCGAAAACGTCAGATGATCATCAATTGGAGAAATTTAGCAAATCAAAATTTTAAGCTGAATTTTAACAATTGACGTTTTCGAAGATGCACAATGTTTAATTGAATACTCACAATGGTCCTTTCATTCCTTCAAAAACACGAACTGTTAAATAATCACGAGTTACTGGTCTAATCCATAAAATAACCAAAAAGAATGGAAAAACGAAACTTATGTTCAATGCCAATTGCATCATTCTATCATCTTGACAATATCTAAAAAAAAATAATATTTGAGTCGTTTTTTTTTTTCGAAAGTGATATAAGTCCACTTTTTTTTATTCTGTGATATTTCAGGCTTTCTATTCCAGTTTCCATGCACTTTTCACGCAACTGCTTAATTTCTGGTCAAAAGTCCTCGGGCATAGTAATCTATAATAATTTTAATATTGTGAACAATTAAAAGGATATGCCAATCCCCGTCTGAAATTTATTTTACACCAGAAGTGGACTTATACCATTTTCAAAAAAAAAAAAAAAAAAAAAAAAAACCGGCTCATTTATTGCATTATTTGAAATTATTTATTACTTCAAAATTTACCTGAGAGAATCTTTATGCATTTTTGAAATTCTTAATCCCGGAAACAGAAATAATGATCCTAATAAACCGCATGAAACTGCAATAAAAAATTTAACAACAATCTTCGAAGTTACACCTCTGCAATAACACAAAAAATTAATTTTTCAAATACATAATGTAAATTTTGTAAATCCACCCTACGTTGAAGGTAATCCAAGTTCAGATAGAAATTTTGTTGCTTTTTTATTAAAACTATCATATGCTTCTTCTAGACCTGTTTCAAGAATCCTTTCATCCGAAATTAATACAATCATTGCTATAAGAAGATACACAAAAAATGCAATGATACACATTGATCTCTCACCCATTGATTTGTCATATTTGAAATAAAATAAAGTGAGAGATGATAAATATTTTCTAAATTAAATCATTAAGGAAACATTTTGAAAATAAAAAAAAAATTATAGATTGAGAAAAAATATGACTTTTACAAACCATTCAAGCACATCAAAGCAAATTACATAATGATCACGTATAAGTACATACGTACCTACCTACATACAAATAATTTATTCATTAGAATAGACCTTATTTTGGAGGTAATTGCATTTAATTTTTAAAAAAGGATACATTGCAAATACGATTACAATAAGGCACCATATTAAACTTAAATTAACATCCACTCTACGTGGGAAATAATAATGAAATAACTAGAAATAGAAAAAGATGAATTAAAAAGTAACTATATTATCATCGTACTTATTAATTTCTTTTTTTTTAGATATTTACCTCTGATAATATATAAACTAATGCGGTGTATATACTGAAATCTACAAGCCATTTATATTCTTCAAAATACCTTAAATGTATAACATCTATATAAGAGATATTTGTAGTCTGTAAATTAATATCAATATTCTTTGAAATGTAAAATGATTTTGGTTTTTCTTTGGCGTAATTTTTTCCTTTTGATTTATCTTTAGGTATACCGGCTAATTCTCTAAGATCATCATCAGTCGGATGTAAATATCGTTTTAATCCAGTTGCACAAATTATCCATTGAGCAAATGAAAAATGAGGACTTAATTTTTGAATGATGCACGTAACAATCAATGTAATGGCCAATTGACCACCTAATAATGCCTAAAATTAATAAAAGTGTTACAGATTTTGTGATAAGAATTTAAAACTAATATTTAAAAAAAAAATAATACCATTATTAAAATAGATACTTGTTCGGAAACTTAACCCATTTGTTTTAAACGGAAAAAAAGAGTAACACTTTTCGTAGAAAAATTAAAATAAATTTAGGTTAGACTAGTTAGAGTTCTTTCGAATTTAGAACAGCAGCATCAGTGCTAGTAGATTTCTTTCAAAAGAAAGGAAATTTTGAAACCGTTTAACAAAAACCAAATCCAATAAGGGAAATTTTTTTAATTTTTCATATTTTCTTTAAAATAAAGATAACTTTAACTTAAAAAATTAACATAAAACATTTTTAAACATTTCTCAACATAAATTCAATGTTTTTCTCGAATAATATCCACGATAAATTAAATTTGGGTTTTTTGCAAGGAAATTCCTTTCGAGACGATGTTTGAACATACAAAATTGACCCCATTTTGAAAGTGAAAAATAGCAAATCGAAAAAAAAATTCTAAAATAACTCACAAATCAATTTACATTCGTTTAAAACACATAAATTTAAAATCAAAAAATCATTTGTAATCAGTAGTAATCAGTAAGAAGTTCCAAAGTTTCTGATTGGTACAAAGTACATATTTTAAACTACATTTACTAGAAAGCATAATGGATAATCTCAATTTTTTCCAAACACATCAAGGATCCAGAACACACCGTTTTTTAGCATGGCATAATTCTCATAGTACATACTGAAGGTATACAATTGGGTGTATACAATTTTTGAACAAGACATTTTTATATAAAAAATAAAAAAAATTAAATTTTTATTAGACAGTTTATTTGCAAACAAAAGTATATATAAGTGCTTTTCACAATATATTATTTCTTCCTAGTAATTACAAATATTTCAATTTTTGTTCTTGTATCCCAAAATAACTTATTTCCACAAGGTGAATGTTGTTTCTTTTCATAAGAAAATTTCAAATCATCTAAAAAAAACAATTTTATGATTTAATAAGAAAAACTAATAAAAAAACAATTTAAATATTTACCTAAAAGTTTCAAAAATTTGTTTAAAGTACATTGATTTCGAACTGTTGCTGCTAAATACATTACACATGTATCTTTTGTTTTATTAAAAAAGTGGTCTATCGTTTGAATAAGTATTTCAAATAAATTTTCATCATATATCACATCTGCAGCTACAATAAATTCTGGTAATATAATATCTTCAATTTGATGTGTTCCTACATTTTCCCATGGTAAATGCCAAATACCAATTTCTCCTTTTTCTGTTTTAAATAATTTGGAATTTTCAGTTTCTTCCAGTAAATTAATTTTACTAAAATTTTCCGTTAAATTTTCATAAATTAAATCAATTACTTTTTGACTTCCATCTGATAATATAACTTTGGAAGCATTACAACATTTTGAAATTGTAAAACTGCATAATCCTGTACCAGAACCAAGTTCCAAAATACATTTCCCTTTAACTATATCTGAATTACATAGAAAATAATCTGATAATGCAATTGATGCTTGCCAACTACATAATCCTGTAGTACCATCAGTTACAAAATTTGCAGACTCTTTTAAACTTAATGTATTGTGATCAGGTAATAAATAATGTTTATATGCAAAATTTTTAATATTGCCAGTTGACACAGTTTGTAAAGAACAATATGTCTCATAAATAGAATCATGAACTTCATAATTATTTTTTTCTAGATTTTCAATAATTGATTTTAGAAAATTAAGTTGATAATTGTGTCTTACACAATGGGGATCATGATTTTCTTTACAAAGTACAGTTTGATCAAGTAAGTCCTTTTGTTCATCCCATGATATGTTGAATAAAATTTCCTAAAAAATTTTAATTACCAATAAAATAAATTCTTAGTTATGTCATAATTCACATACTTTCCAATTTATCAAGTTAACTGGATAACAACATAAAAACTGCTGTTTTAAAACACTAATAGACCGCCCATCCGAATCTATAACCATGTTGCTGTTATTCTCAAATCTCAATATATGATACTTGATTTTTAATGATAGGCATAGGACAGGAGCCCAAGCTCCTATCCCCTCTGTAATCTTAAGAAAAACTTTTTAAAATAATAAATTAATTTATGACATTCTGGGAAAACTTGTATTGTACAGAATCAATTAAGATTTTAAAAAACACTATTACACTAAACGGCTGTTGCACCTGTTATGTTATGGCTGTCAAAATACAATTGCGTCCCTAATTAGGTGCGTTTACATGGAAATGTCAAGAAAATTGATCCCATAAATTACTTTATTAGAATTTAAAGAAATAAAATCTCACAGTGTAAAATTCAAATTAGCTGTGCTTTCATTTTATTGGAACTGAGGAAGTGTTTTCACTAGCATCAGTTGAGCTCAGCTCACTTATCTTCTTCTTGAAAATAAACTTACTTGAAGTGTCCAACATAATATGCTAAAAAATTAAGTTACATACTTGAACACTTTCACTGAAAAAATCCAACATTACAAAACAAATAAGAAGAAATACAGAATACAAATTACACCTTTATTGTCGACTCGAGAAAATCATTAAACATTAGACAATTGTGTATTGCGAATTTCCAAATAAGATCCATTTCTTTTAGCAGCGCAATTTTTCAAATTTTAAATAAGCAAAATTTTCTGTCAACTCATGAAAGACAAGGTGTTCCTAAACTGGCTGTTTTTTGTTTTAAAAACTTGAAAAAAATTGTTGCTCTGCGAAATTTGAATTTGAATCAACACACACATTTACGGTAATTTCAAAATGTGAATTTTCACCAAAAGTCAAGTTTGAGTTGAAATATATTTGAAATAATGATTTATAAGTTCATGCATACGCTTCTGATGGCGGTCAAATTTTGAGCTTCTTTTCTTTCTTGGTGTTTGTTCTGTATATTCTAAACAACGCGCTGTAATTTTAATAATTAAATAATTCAAGTGAAAATTACAATAAATTCATTTCAAATGATTAAAGTGCAATAAAATACAAATATTTAATAAAATTTCGATTTTTAAGTGGAAAGTTTTTTCTGAAATCGCCGGCAGATTTGCAAAAAAAAAAAAAAAAATAGGCGATAGCAGTGAAGCTAAATTGGCTTTTTTAGCTATCGCTATCCCAATTAAATTACATACATAAAAAATTTGAAAAGTTGATTTTTTGGTTTTTGTGTAACGGAAGATTAAAGAGCGTCTTTTTATAATTTTTAACTTAATTTTGAAAAAAATATCGAAAAAAGTTTTATTTAAAGGATTCTTAAAAGTTGTTGATTTATCAAAGGTAAAATATATTGAATATTTTCTCTGAAATTTTTATGAATTTTTTTTTTCATAGGGCATATAAAATGGCGCTTGAATGAATATAAGAAAATTATTTTATAATAAGAATTTTTTTAGTTCGCATTTATTTTCAATTAAATGTTTGAAATTAATGTAATTTTAATTAACTTAAAAATAATCTATACGTAATTTATTTTATATGTTATGATTTTCATAATTTTTGTTATTTTTTCTTGTGTACCATTAAAGTACAGTCTACACAAAAGACAATCACTTTGCTTCTTGAAAATTTTATATATGTACATACATAAGTACTGAAGTATGTACCTACATAATTTCCGAATAAATTTTATTAGTTTCTAAAGAATTTTATTTTATTTTTTAATTTGAATAATTTTATTTAATTTTTAAAATAATTTAAAATTGTACAGGGTCGTCTGAGTGTGAATATCAACAGGGCTTTTAACAAAATGCATAATGGAAGTAGATCTGGAGGAGGAGGAAGTAGTAAGGGTGGTCATATTGAGAAAATCTATCAAAAGAAATCACAATTGGAACATATTCTTCTTCGGCCTGATACTTATATTGGTTCTGTTGAACATACAAAAGAATTAATGTGGATTTTTAATGAAGAAGAAAATAAAATGATACAAAAAGAATTAAATTTTGTTCCGGGTTTATATAAAATTTTTGATGAAATTTTGGTAAATGCAGCTGATAATAAACAACGTGATAAAAATATGTCTTGTATTCGTATTGATATTGATGCTGAAAAAAATCTTATATCAATATGGAATAATGGACAAGGTATACCGGTTGTAATGCATAAAGATGAAAAAATGTATGTACCAACAATGATATTTGGTCATTTATTAACATCATCAAATTATAATGATGAAGAAGAAAAAGTAACTGGTGGTCGTAATGGTTATGGAGCAAAATTATGTAATATATTTAGTACATCATTTGCAGTTGAAACAGCATCAAAAGAATATAAACGTAGTTTCCGTCAAACATGGGGTTCAAATATGACAAAAGCATCAGAACCAAAAGTTAAAGAATTTTTTGGTTCAGATTATACGAAAGTAACATTTTCACCGGATTTATCAAAATTCAAAATGGAACGTTTAGATGAAGATATTGTTGCATTAATGTCAAGACGAGCATATGATATAGCAGCATCAACACGTGGTGTTTCCGTATTTTTAAATGGGAAAAAATTATCAATAAAAAATTTCAAAGATTATATTGATTTGTATTTGAAAGATAATAATGATGATGCTGGTAATCCAATAAAAGTTGTCTATGAGAATGTCAATGAAAGATGGGAAGTTGCAGTTGCACCATCAGAACGTGGTTTTCAGCAAGTATCATTTGTTAATTCAATAGCAACAACAAAAGGTGGTCGTCATGTTGATAATGTTGTTGATAATATTGTAAAACAATTAATTGAAGTATTAAAAAAGAAAAATAAAGGTGGTGTTAGTATAAAACCATTTCAAGTTCGTAATCATATATGGGTTTTCATTAATTGTTTAATTGTAAATCCAACATTTGATTCACAAACAAAAGAAAATATGACATTACAAGCAAAATCATTTGGTTCAAAATGTCAATTATCTGATAAATTTATAAATGGTGTTTCAAAATCTGGTATCGTTGAATCAGTATTATCATGGGCAAAATTTAAAGCACAAAATGATTTGGCAAAAACAAGCGGTAGAAAGAATACAAAAATTAAAGGTATACCAAAATTGGAAGATGCTAATGAAGCTGGTACAAAAAATTCACTCTCATGTACATTGATTTTAACTGAGGGAGATTCAGCTAAATCATTAGCTGTATCTGGTTTAGGTGTTATCGGACGTGATCATTATGGTGTTTTTCCATTACGTGGTAAATTATTAAATGTACGTGAAGCAACACATAGACAAATTTTAGATAATGCTGAAATAAATAGTTTAACAAAAATTATTGGTTTACAATATAAAAAGAAATATTTAACAATGGATGATGTTAAAACATTACGTTATGGTAAAGTTATGATAATGACTGATCAAGATCAAGATGGTTCACATATTAAAGGATTATTAATTAATTTTATACATACTAATTGGCCAGAATTATTACGTTTACCATTTTTAGAAGAATTTATAACACCAATTGTTAAAGCAACAAAACGTAATGAAGAATTAAGTTTTTATTCATTACCAGAATTTGAAGAATGGAAAAATGATACACCAAATCATAATACGTATAATATAAAATACTACAAAGGTTTGGGTACATCAACATCAAAGGAAGCTAAAGAATATTTTCAAAATATGGAAAAACATCGTATATTATTTAAATATGATGGTTCACAAGATGATGATAATATTGTAATGGCATTTGCTAAAAAATCTGTTGATCAACGTAAAGAATGGTTGAGAAATCATATGGATGAATGTAAACGGCGTAAACTTTTGGGATTACCAGAAAAGTAAGTGATTTTTTTTTTTAAAGTTCTCTTATGTAGATTTTCAAACTTTTGTAGAATCTTAAGTGCCTTCTACTTGTATTTTTATGTAATAATCATCACTTTATTTTTTTTTTTTCATTTATTTTTAGATATTTGTATGCAAAAGGAACAAAAGAAATAAGTTATTCTGAATTTGTTAATTTAGAATTAGTTTTATTCTCCAATGCTGATAATGTACGTTCAATTCCATGTTTAGTTGATGGTTTTAAACCAGGTCAACGTAAAGTGATGTATACATGTTTTAGACGTAATGATAAACGTGAAGTTAAAGTTGCACAATTAGCTGGTTCTGTAGCTGAAATGTCAGCATATCATCATGGTGAACAATCATTATGTGCAACAATTGTTAATTTAGCACAAAATTTTGTTGGTTCAAATAATATTAATTTATTAGAACCACGTGGACAATTTGGTACACGTTTAACTGGTGGTAAAGATTCAGCTAGTCCACGTTATATATTTACATTAATGTCACCATTAACACGTTTAATATTTCATCCACATGATGATCCATTACTTGAATATGAATATGAAGATAGTCAAAAAATTGAACCAGTATGGTATATACCAATTATACCAATGGTATTAATTAATGGTGCTGAAGGTATTGGTACTGGTTGGTCAACAAAAATACCAAATCATAATCCACGACTAATTATTTCTAATTTAAGAAAAATGTTATCTGGTGATGAACCATCACCAATGCCTCCATGGTATAAAAATTTTAAAGGTACAATCGAATATATATCCGAGAATCGTTATTTATCAAATGGTAATGTTGCAATAATAAATGATAATCGAATTGAAATAACTGAATTACCAGTTGGTACATGGACACAAACATATAAAGAAAATGTTTTAGAACCATTATTACATGGTTCAGATAAAATTAAACCAATTTTAAGTGATTATAAAGAATATCATACTGATACAACCGTAAGATTTGTTGTATCTTTTGCAGCTGGTGAATTTCATAGAATTTATTCTGAAGAAGGTGGTTTCCATCGTGTATTTAAATTATCATCAAGTATTTCAACAGGTCAAATGCATGCATTCGATCATGCGAATTGTTTAAGACGTTTTAATACAGCAACTGAGATACTAAAAGAATTTTATACATTACGTTTAGAGTTTTATGGTAAACGTAAATCATATATGGAAGGACAATTACAAGCACAAGCAGAACGTTTATCAGATCAAGCACGTTTCATTTTAGAAAAATGTGAAAAAACATTAGTTGTTGAAAATAAAAAACGTAAAGTAATGATAGATGAGCTAATAAAACGTGGTTATAAACCAGATCCAGTTAAAGAATGGCAACGTAAAATGAAAATGGAAGATGCTGAACCAGCTGATGATGAAGAAGAACTAGATGATGAAACTGAAACAGCATCAACAAGTGTTAAAAAAGAAAAGAAACCACCAGTTGATCCAGAAAAAGCTTTTCAAAAATTATCAGATGTTAAGAAATTTGATTATCTATTGGGTATGTCAATGTGGATGTTAACTGAAGAGAAAAAGAATGAATTATTGAAACAACGTGATGTAAAATTGTCTGAATTGAAAGCATTACGTGCTAAAACACCAACAATGCTTTGGTTAGATGATTTAGAAGAATTAGAAAAGAAATTGAATGAAATCGAAGAGAAAGAACGTCTTGAAGAGATGGGAATTAATAAAAAACAAGCTAAAGCATTAGCAGCAAAATCAAGAACTGGTATGGGTAAACGTAAATCAGTAACTGGTGGAGGTGATATATTCCCATCAGCACGTGGTATTAAAGTTGAATTTAAAGTAACTGACGAAATTATTAAGAAGTTTGAAAAGGTAGCACAGGCAGCAGCTAGAGGAGCTGAAAGAAAAGAAAAAGGTGAAAAAGCAGTTAAAAAAGAGAAATTGGATAAAGGTGGTGGGGGTAGTGAAGAAATTGATGAATTTGATGCAATGGTTGAGGATGGTAATAAAAAAATAAAACCTACTGCTTCAACGAAAATTGTAGAAATTAAAGTTAAGGAAGAAACATCTACTGAGAAGCAAGAAGAAGAAGGTAAAAAGAAAGGTAGAAAGAAAAAAGATGATGGACTTAAACAAACCAAACTTGATTTCAAACCCAAAAAAAGTGTAAGTACAAGAACATTTGATATATTTTGTCTTATGTCTTATTGAAAATTTTTAAATATATTAAAAAATGTTTTTATAGAAGAAGAAAGGCTCTGATTCTGAGGAGGATGACGATGTTGCTCCAAAAGTACCACGCGATAGACCTGGAAGGCGAGCTGCTTCAAAGGTAATGATTTTAAAAACCAATTGCAATCCGTTTTGTTAATTATTATTATTTTTTTTTAAATTTGATTTCCAGAAAATTAATTATTCAGCTCTTCTTGGAGATGACGATGAAGATGATGATTTTGATAATGCTAACGATGATGATGATGATGAGGAACCAGAACTTTTCGTTAATGAAGCAGTTCAGGAAAGACATCATCAGTTTGATAAATTATCAGATAATGAATCAGAACCAGAAGTTGAAAACAAAGTTTATGAAATTGAGGACAGTGATTCATCACCAGTTAAAACGAAGACACGTGTTCCAGGTGGTGGTAGAAAACGAAAAGTAGTTTCAGATGATAATAGCAGTGATTATGAAACTTCTAAAAAGAAGGTTTGTTATTTTACCTATTTATTTTTTTTTTGTCTGTTTTTGTTACAAAAAATTAAATTTACTCTTGTAATTCATTTTTAAAGTTCATTTTCAACAATAAAAAAAAAAACATTTTTCTTTTTTAATTTTCATTTTTAGACAAGAAAGGGTAAAAAGGCCAATTTAGAGTCAGATGAAGACTCAGGTTCAGATTTTCAGTAAAAAAAAAAAAAAAACTTTTTTTAAACATACAAAATAGAAACAAAGGAACGATAATATGTATGTTTAAACGAAAATCAATATATAAAAAAAAGTAATAATTATTTTATGTAATTTATTTTAACGTTATTTTTTCTAATTTAAGAATTGTGCAAATTTTTACATTACGTAAGCTAAACAAAATTTACAAAAACTCATGGACATTTAAAATTTTTCACGATTTATTAAAAAAAAAAATCACCTAATAAAAAAAATTATTTTTTTTAAAGTCAAATTCGAAATTACACTAGAATTCATTCCAAGTACTTTAAAAAAAAAAAAACGAGCAATATACATAATTAAAAGTAATAAATCAACGAAATTCCTTTTTTTTTTTTTGAATAAATTTTTATTTAATAAACGAAACTATCTAGTTTTCTGACATACAAGTAAAATACTCGTTTATCATTTTGAAAACATTGAAATTCTAATAAAATTTTATATCATATCTGCCGGACAATTTTAAAAATGAGAATAAATATTTTTAAGATGAAAAACAAAAAAAAAAAAGGATTCTGATTTTTTCTTTCAATAATTTGTATTTTATTGATTTTTAATTTTTTTGTGAAAATTACAAACATATTGTTAAATACTTTTTTTTTCTATTATTTTTTTTTATCATTTTTACATTGATTAATTTTACTTTAGATTAGTTTTTTAAAATTAAGAGAAAATAATTAATATCAACAAAAAATACATTCATTTTAAACAAATAGAAAAGAAAAGAAAAAAACAAATACTAGAAAAACTTTTTTTCTAATATTTATCATAATTTTAAGATTTTAAATAATAATAGTGTAGTAGTTTTAGAAAAACAGAAGAAAAAAAACAGAGAAAACATTTTTAAAGATGAAAAACAAAAACAAAATCTTTTAAGCAAATGTGGTTGTCATCAATATGTCGTAATATTTGTGTGTAATACCAAAGAAATTATAGACAGAAAGAAGTCTTATGTAGTATCGACTAAAACTTTTAATTGTTACATTAGACCAAGGGTAATGGAACACATGGTTTGTTCCATCTTTGTATGAACAAGATTTTTTTTTCTTTTTTCTGACGTCATCAGTAGAACTTTTTTTTAACTTTGACATAATGGTGTTATTGTTTTTATTTTTATCGTTTTGTGTGATTTCGTTGAGCTAAAAAATAAATTATACAGTGTTTTTTTTTTTTTTAATTTAAAATAAATAAAAAATGGTTAAATGTGCAGTTGAAAGGTTGTAAAAATTACAGTAACAAAAAAAATGACAATTTGAAAGTGAAATATTTTCAATTTCCATAAAAGACAAAAATATTTTCAAGAGTTTGGTTAAGTGCTTGTGAAAGGGATGGACATTTTAGTACTGAATATGTCAAAATTTGTTCGGATCATTTCACAGAATATGACTATCTATTAAAGACCAATTGCTCCATACTTCTTTTGAAAAACCTTGTTCCATTAACCTTGCATAAGACTGTAGAACAGTACGGAAAGAGAAGGAAGAAAGTAAAAGTTTTCTTAACAAAACCAATGTACTTTCTAAGATATTTCAATAATAGGGTTCCAAAGGTGGAACCCCGAACAAAAATTTTTATATGAAACATATACTACATAACAATTCTTTCTGCCTATAATTTCTTTGGTAATGCGTTTTTTTTTTAGAAATAAGGAAAATTTAAATTTTAATTTAAGTAAAATTTTTTTCTAAATTCAATTTTTCTTAACAACAAAAAAAAATCTTTTCTTCCTTTGTTTTTTTTTTTTTTTTACTGTTAAAGCATACATAATTTATTCAGAGTACAAAAGTAAGTACAATTTACATCCACAATTGAGAAAATTTTCTATTAATTCTTTCCCTTTATACAAAAATATTCTTAATAAATTATGTATGTTCAAAAAAAAAAAAAAACTGTAATTTTTCATATTTGTTTTAGGTAATTATTCAATTTTACAAAAAAAAAAAAAGAAAAAACAAAGTTTACAATGCGTTAGTTTTACCTTTTCTTTTCTTATTTTTTAATGAAAAATTTTTATCGAAAAAAAAAAATTGTATCTAACTGTATATAAAAAATTTTTTAAAGAAAATTTTTCAATAATTAGTTTTAGTTTAAATAATTTTCACAATTTCAATATCTATTCTATGTACCTTTATAATTTAATAATATGAAAATAAAGTAATTTTAAATGGAATTGAATGTTATATTGAATCAGTTTCCTAATAGAGCACCCGTTGTTTTTCAACTTTATTCAAAAATTCATTTTTTATGTTTTTAGTGGCCGAAAGAGTTAATTCATTGGTGGTTAAAATTTATCTAATTTATTTATAGAAGTCTGTGCTTTCGAAATGAGTTACAAGATGGAAAGTACCTCTCTAACCTGAGTCCTGACCACAAGACTTCTTACTTTTTATTTATCAAAGAACTCAGAAGTTAAGGGGCTTTTCGGAAAAAAATAGACAAATTCCATTCCTACAATAAATAGGGAGTTTTTTTTTAAATTAATGAGCCAAAACGTAGTGATCACTACTATATTAGCACAACATTGGCGCATGCATGATGGAAAGTATGAAAGTGGGAATTAAATATTTTTTTGAAGAACAACGAGAATGATCCATTAAAAAGTGCTATCAACAAAAATGGAACTATAATTTTGATATTTCAGAATTTCTTAAGGTCTCAAAGGTGGGAGGCATTTCTGAACTTCGGAAATGTAGAAAGCTCAACACACTTTTATAGAACAAAATGTAGTGCCCAAACGGAATGTGTGAAAGCAGTTATTTATGGAAATTGGACTAGAAAAATTCAAAATAAACGCCTTAAAAATTCTGTAACCCATCACGACGTTTAAATCCTAGTACGCTGTATTTGCAATCAACAAGATTCCAATGTTAAAAAATAAAATAACATGTTATTTAACTTAGTTTTTTTTCTTATTTTTGTTTTTATTGTAAATATGTTAAAAAAAAACATTTTTCTCTTAGATCATTCTTCTAAGTAATCTATTTATTTTATCTTCACGATTACCGAAATCACCACCTTCAACATAATGATTATTCTTCTTACGCCATCCACCAGTTGGTGTATTCAATTTGAAGGGCCATAAGAAATTTGCTGCATATTTGAAATTTGGTCCAACAGTATAAATTTCATGTACCAAATCTTCAACACATTGTAAATTATATTTTTTACGCATTTTACGTTCAATTACAAAATTATCTGTAATTGGAACACGTTGTTTATGATGTTTAACAAAACCACGTTTGTAAATCAATTCACGAACTGATTTCAAATTTGGAAAACCCCATGTAATATAGGGTTCAGCAATGCGAAGCATATTGATGGTTGCTTTGTTCAATTTGATGAAAACTCCATTGTTGATTTGAAGTAAACGGAATAATTTAAGTACTTTACGTACTTTTGGTGCTACTTTATTGATACTGTTGAAAAAAATGAAACAAGTTAAGAAACAAATGTTACAATTTAAAAATACATTTAATTTACCCTCTGATACGAATGACAAATGCCAATTTCGCTTCTGCTGGTACATAGTAGCTACCCCTTTTCTTGGCGATTCTTCTCAAATTGATTTCTCTACGATCAGCTTTAGCATATTCATGAGCATATTTTTCAGCACGTAAGAAATTTTCACGTTTCCTTAAAGTAATTGTTGTTCTTTTCTTGAGTTTCCTCTTAATTAGGATGGAACGTGCACTTAACCTCTTCTTTTGTACTTTTAATTTTGATTCCGGCACGGCTGGAAGCTTTTTAGCTTCAGTTTTTTTATCAACTTTCGTCATTCTATAAAATATTTTAAAACTTTTATTGAATTTTATTTAAAAATTGTAAATAATTATGAAAATTTAATAAAATTTACTAACTCTGACCCGTCAACTAGCACGTTGTATGGGAAAAAGAAATAGCAAAGGAAGTTGCTGTGTTATGTTGGCAAGCATGTAAATTTGATTATGTGGACGCCATTTTGTAAAATTTAAGATTTTTTGTGAGAGCGTTCAGAATTTATGTTTATTTTTGGTAAAATGTGAGAAACACAGTAAAATTTTGTTATTAATTTACATTCAATTTTAATTTTTGTTTTCTAACTGGAAAGGGTATTTTACTGAGCTTGAATTTATGTATTTGAAAAGATTGCGGAGTGAAACATTAGAAGTGTTCTGAAAATGTTATTTGATTTCCGGTTGCTTGTTCGTGTTGTGTTACCGTTTTAAAGTAATTGTGAACAGCTGATCCATTGTTGACAATTACGTAAATTAATTTTGGCGGATTGGGATTGTCAATTGTGTTGTGTTGTGCGTTTTTGTTTTTATTTGATGTTAGGCAACAGTTTATTTTGTAATATTTAATTAAATTGAAGGAGTGAAAATATTTAAAAAAGTAAAGAAAATTTTGTAATAATGGCGCTTAACTGTTCATCAGCTTCAATTTATCACACAAGTCCTGAACAAAAGCGTTCTGCATTGAAAGCAGCAAAGCGGTACAGATATGGTTCACCAAAGATAAGGGATTTATTGCGTGAAGTATTAATTTTTAATATATTTTTTCTACTTTTTCGAAAATTGCAATAGAATTTATCTACAAAACAAAAAAATTTTCAGAAATGCAGAATGCGAATGAAAGAAGCTCGCAAAGATAGCTTCGATGATGCACGCCAGATGCAGAATGAAGTAATTTTATATGTAATTTGTATAAATTTCATTTTTTTTAAATTTCTTCGATTCAATTTTAGACTTTAATTGGTAAAATTCTTCGTGAAGAAGTTGCAGAACTTGAAGAAGATATTAAACTTCAAGAATTAATTTATCAAGAAATGTTAGAGGAAGTACATGAATGGTTTATTCAAGAAATAGAAAATCAAGAGAATTATATTATTGATGTTATACAAAATGATCATGTATTTTGTCCAGTTTGTCAAAAATTCGAATTAGAAACAAATGGGCAAAATGAATTTAGATGTCAATGTGGAGTTTAGTAAGTTTACTTAGAATGTTACAATTTTAAAATAATTTTTAATACTGACCTTTTACAAAAAAACAAAAATTTTTACAGCTTTAAATATTGTGGTTCCCTTAATGATTTCCAATGTACAATTGAACAATGCTTATCAGAACATGATAATAAATGTGATAAAAATTTGATATTTTTTATTGAACCAGCTACGGATAAAAATTTCAAATTGAATACATTTTGTGATTGTTGCGATTATTATTTTATTTTCAATTGAAATTTATGTTATTGTTAATTTTGATTTTGACGAATTCTTTTGCGTGTAAATATACTTGCTTTTTCTTCTTCATTACACATACTTTACTTTATTCATTAGAAATAAAAAAAATTTAAGTATCAATGTTTTTTAACAAAGTTGTTTTTATTTTGCTTCGATTTTTTTTCTTCAGAATTATGGGATATTGTTTTTCACACTTCATCACATAGAAATTATTTTTAGTCTTTATTGCTATGGTTTAATTGAGATTTTCAATTATAATTACTTTTCAATATTAACAATTTCTTTATCCCTTGTAATCTACGACGACCATGAATATTATAGCCTAATACCGTTAAAATTATACATTTGTTCATCAGTTATGGTGCACGTAAGACTAATTTAGCATATCCTAGATAATCTGAAATGTAACAGATGCTGATTTTTTGTTATACCGTATCTAATCAATAGCACATGGAAAATGTTTAGCATGTGCATTATTTGAAAAAAAAAAAAAAAAAAAAAAAAAACTAAAAGCACAAGATCAAGAGCAATTGCCATGTTACCAAATTGTGTCAGAAAGTACTCTTAGATTATAGAAAAAACTGTTCTATAATTTTCCTGAAAAAGATAAATATGTAAATGTCTGATTGATTAAGTGGTTTTCGATTTATCTGGGTTGTTTTCACGGACTGCAATGGATCATATTGGTCTATTTTTTCTGAAGGCTTAATGCACACTATAAATCTTAGTTCAGTTTATTCTTAAAATTTAAAAAAAGGAGGTTGTAATCCATACTTTTGTATTTGAAAAATAAGAGAGGTGGAATTAATTATGTGGAATTAGTGTGTCAGTTTGAAATAAGGAATTATATTATTTCAAAAGATTTTCAATTTTGATAAAAACTTATCAATTTAAACTGTCTCCTTCTCCATTCCCCTTTCCATTTCTAAAAATGATTTTTTATCGTTAGTCCCAATTGAAATTTTCCTCTTTCATTTCTTTCTTTATTAATTTCCCTGAAACAGTTATTCTTATATGAAGGCGGCTTGCAGCGTTTTTCGTTTCAAATTTAAATGAATATTACGGCATATCATTTTAGATTGAAGTGAGTGCAGCGTGTATGCTTACTATTCCATTGAACGTTTTGTTTTAGATTTTGAAAGATTTCTCATTTTTCGAATAAATAAAAAAATTTCCTATAAATTTTCAATAAATGACAGCTGTTTGTTTTTTTTTTTTTTTTTTTTTTTTGAAGTTTTTCATCTCAGTTCCCATACCATTTTCATATAACAGCCTAATTTCTGGTGAAAATTTCTGGGGCATAATAATCTATAATAGTTTTAATGTTATAAATACTTGAAAGGGCATAGCAATCTTCATCTGAAATTTACTTTAACTCATTTCTTTTTCATTTATCAAAAGTGGACTTATACCAATTTCAAAAATAAAAAGGCTCAAATATAACACATTAGTGTCTTTAATATAATTGTTGAGTTTGGTTTGGTAAAGAAAAAAATAGTCAAAATTCAAAATAGACCATCTGCTTAATATGCATACATATTTGTACTACAAAGTTCGCTGAATTCAAATTTCAAAATTTTAAGACAAGCCATCCACATTCAAAAATTATAACAGACGCTGAGTGGGTTGTGAAAAGGATCATTTTTCTTTTCCTCATTTTTTTAAGAATCTGATGAAATGAAAGAATTGGTGTGATGATTTTTATTTCAATAAATAAATAAAATTGTTACATATGGTTGGTATTTCCATTTTTTAACGGCTATTCTACGACTTATCTTTCTGAAGTTTAACTTAAAACAAACAAAAAATATTCGATATTAAAAACAGGCTAGTAAAATCAGAAAATTTGTTAAATACTATAAAATTCAAAATCATAGGAAAAGCTATGTAACAATGTGTAAAGTGAGAAAAAATATTTTTTAATAAACTGTCCCGTTATATCTTCAATAAACTTTAAAATGTCTAATAAACTTTTTAATTACTTTTAATTGAAAAAGTGAAATTTCTAATTCATAATTTTTGTCGTGACTATAAATTTTAATAATAAATCGGGAATAATTAATTAATAAAGAAAAAAATGTGTACATGTATAATAGTTTTGTTTTAAATTGATCGCTAATATCAAAGAGATTTAAATTCTTTTTTCAATATAATTTTTAAACGAAATAACAACATTTTAACATGCAAAGATTTTTTGTTTTTCTTGTTCATTCTTTGATATTAATAGAAAAAAAAAACATACATATATGTATTTTCTATAATAATATATTATTAAATTGTATTATTTGCTGTAAAACACATATAAAATATTGTTTTTGATCTATTTAACAAATATAACATATAAGATAAAAGATTCATCATCATGTAATAGGTATTTTTTTTTTTTGTTTGTTTTAAATCTAAATTTATTTGTTTTGACACTTTAAAGTATTACAATTTTTTATTTTAAATATTACACACATTCCATAATATGTACTGTGTATGATTATGATACTAGTTAATTTCCCGTCTAATAATAAATATTATTTTGCGGGGCCAATCACCCTCCTATGTATGTACTCGTACATATGTATGTAGGTATATAATGGTTTATTATTATTTTACAAATTATTTATTTTGTTTTTTTTTTTTAATCTTTTACATTTTTGTCACTAACAGTATATTGTATATGTTAAATTACATATGAAAATTGTACGATGATGATGATGATGATGATAATGGTCAATATTATAGGAGATATAAGAATTTTTATTGAATGGCGCGAGTATGTCACAGTATGATGATCAAATGTTATGAATCGTGTTTTATTAAATACCATCATCATGAGTTGTATAGTAAAATGCTTTTTTATTAAGTTTTATATAGTTTACAGTAGCTTCACATAATAATGTAATAATATAGATTTTTTTTTTCTTCTTCTTTAATATGAACAATAGCCAATTATTTAGTTGGACCACAAACAGTGAATATTATCTCTGGCACTTCTATAGTATATATATTCCATTCATCCATTCATATAATGATGATGATGATAATACTATAATGTAAAATGTTACTTGTAAAAAGCATCTCTTTTAAAAAAGTATATGTATCTCAAATTAAATGATCTCAAACTATACAACAGAATATCTAATAATAATAAAACATATTACTACCGAGTTTTTGTGTAGATAGCTTTCATTTTTTTCTTTCTTTTTTCAAGAAGATTAATTTAGTTTTTAGTTTCGGTTCAGTTGATAAAAAGTGAAATTCTATTTGAAAGTTTATTAATTTGTTGTTTTTTTTCCCTATTATTGTAGTGTATAAATTGTGTGTGTGTGTTTTTTTTTTTAATTTATGAAAATCAATTAAAATTGTTAATGATTGAGAAAAAAAGGGGTATTTAGCGTTATAAAGTTTGTGTTTTAACCGATTTTTTTTGTTGTTGTTATTTTTGAAATATAAAATATTGAGAATTTTTTTGTACGAATTAAAATGTATTAATAAAAAAGGGTTGAACAATAAGTCGAAAGTAGGACAATGTGTTATAATATACAATCGCTGTTATTATGTAATAAATTATCATCAACACTTTCTAAAAGTTTTGATTTTTAATTGATTTGAATATTTTTTCGAAAATATGAATTTTTTTTTTTTTTTAAAATAAAATAAAAATGAAAAATTAACATTTACAGGAAATTAGTAATAATTTTTGTTTTTTATTTTGGTTTATTAACGCGATGATATAGAATAAAACACCTCAAATGTGTATTTTTGTGTACATACATACATATGTATGTTACGTTCTTGTACGTAGTACATATGTAATGTATGAATTTATTATACCTATGATAAATTTCACAATACATATACATATACATATATGTGCTTATTTTAATTAATTAGAATTTTAATAAAATAATAAATAATTTGTTGTTTAATAGAAAAAAAAATTAAATATGTATTTTCAAATCATACATAAATTGTGCAAAAAATGTCATATGGATAATATGTGCTCATGTGTTTTTGATGCGTTATAACAATAAATAAAATTTTCATTTTTATTTTGATTTCATAGTCATTTTAATTATCAATAAATATTAATTAAATCAACAAATTTTTGAATTATTATTTTAATAATGTGATTAAATTTCTAAAATTTCACCTATATTATTTATATGATTTTAATATTATAATTCAATTTTTATAGTTAAATTACGTTTTATGATTTTATATGCTCGTTTATTCGTTAATTATTCGAACATTAAGGATACGGCATGTATGTAAATTAAAATCAAAATTGCTTTGTTTTATAGATACTACCATGGTAGTATTATAAGATTTAAAGTATTAGGTACCTATACGTTTTTCTCAGTAATACTAAATAGATACCTACCTATTCCAAAAAAGTTCATGAATTCTATTTTAAACCACCTTCTGAGTGCACATTGAAATATGGTCAATTTTTTACCAAAAGAATAGAACTTTTAAATTTTAAAATGCATTTCCATCTTATGTATTACAACACCTCCCTCCTCTTATAATCTACTGAAGTCCAAGTGAAGCATCTACTTCACCCCCGAACTTTCCATAAAATTCAGCTCCATCCTCATGCACTAGCGCTATGTTAACATATGTAAGTGTAATAAAAAGATATCTCTACCTTGTAGTTCATTAACAATAAAATAAAATTTTGATTTTTTCCATAGAATACCACTTCCTTCACTGCCGAGAAAATCAAGCCTTCACGTGAAATACATTTTTTTTTTTAAATTAAAATTAAATTTTTAATGTCTAAATACATATTTAAATATCTAAATATATCTATATTAAATAAGGTATTCTCTCTGATGCATAGAATAGAATCAAAAGTAACAGAAACCGGAAAAATTAAATGAAATTTCATACTCAATTAAAATTTCAAATTTAAATCCTCATATACTCATTTCATATATGAAGATCATCACTCAATTTGTGAAAATTCTCCTAGACAATAAATAAACAAATTAAAAAGGAAAAAACAAAAAAATGCAAAAATAATCATACATATATGTACATATGTATTTATTTAAAAAAGAAATATTCTTGTTATTTTCCATGAATTAAAGAAAATTCTTACATATTACAAGAACGATTTACGTCTTCCTTTACAGCATTTTAAAAACAAACATATATATATATGTACATATAAGTATTTTGGTATATAATATCATAATCTTGAAATTTAATTTCCTTCAATAAATAATAAATTTTAAATACACAGATATACATATACATATATGTATGTATGTAATTCATATATACATATATACATAAATCGTCTTGTATAGGTTGAATTTTATTTTCATGTATGTACCACCACCCCACCGCATCCCATATCAACCAGTCAATTGTAAAATCAAAGAAGAAAAATCAACTTATAAAGAAAATATACTCGTATGTATGTACATACATACATGTAAACTTCCAAATGAAATATTTTTTATTTAGGATTTATAATTCTATTTATATATTTTTGTGTGTTTGTATGAATGTTGTCTTTGCAAATTTTAAACAATATTCATAAATAGTAGATTTGTATCGTGTACAATATACACACGTCCACAAAAAAAAAATAAAAATATAAAAATATCATTTATTAAAAATAATACATTGTTTGTTTATAGAAAATTTTACCTCAAATTTCATGCTGATCTTTCATTACATTTATCAAAAATTATTATTATTAGTTATATTATAGCTACGTATGAAATTTTCAAATATTTTTATATGATGTTTTTTTTTAAAATAAAAATAGCAAATACAGTGACTTCAAAAATAATTTGTCATAGTAAAATGAGATGTAACTCTACGGCATATTATAATTTTTTTTTGCAAGGATTATGAAATCGATTAGAAATCTCCTCCTATATAAACTATGGTGACTGGTGAGTCTTTGCCTTCTTTACGATTTCCCTCCATCGTTGATGGTCACCAACTGTAGATCTTCAATTCTTCACTCCCATTATCACCAGATCTTTTTTTCACAAGATTTATCCACCTGATTCTCGACCTTCCTACTGTACATTTATTGACCAGATTCGTATTTAACAGTTTTTTAATTAGAATAGATTTCGGTGCTCCACATAGTCAGCTCATCTGATCCTTCCGCCTCCGTAAACCTTGCTAAACGTTTCTGTTTACGTCCATATGTCAACACCGGACGTATAAGCGTCTTGTAAATTCAAACCTTGGACTGCTTTATAAGTACATTTATACTTGTCTTTATTAGTCTTTTTAAGACGTGGTAACATTTGATTTTGATTGTAAGTTTCCTATTTTGTTCATGATTACTGTTCACAATTTTATTTAGTTATAATAATTCGCTGGAAATGAAAATAAGAAAGAAATAATTTTGGTTTATAAAGTATAAATCTATATGTTGTCAAGACTCTGTAATTTTATAAAGCACTGTATTTGTAGATACAAATTTTTACACAGTGTTTTTTTCTTATTTATTCGTCGACTTACAGAATATCTATAATATATATTTTTTATTTTCTATTTACTGTCTGCATAACATCTTAGCATGTAATTCTTAATAAAAAAAATTTCTTTATTTTTTTTAATCTTTTATTTTAATAATTATTAAAAGACATCATTATATCGTCATATATTCCTTGAAGAAAGACTAATGGAACTTATTAATACGTGCATTTATTTCTTGAATAAGTAGCAATAATAAATTTTTCATATATGTATTTATTTATTTATTATTTTTTTATTAATGTTTTTTTTTTGTTGTTGTTATTTTTATTTGATTTTATAGTATGGATCCCCTTAAAAGTCGGTATATATTCATATATACGAGTATACCAAGAATTTATTATGGGAAGATAATAAAAAAGTACAAGAAGAAAATGTTTATATGTAGGAAGAAGAAGTTTAGAATAATGAGAAAAGGAAAAGATTTTTTTTTCTTCTAGTATTTATTATATATACACTATTTTCAAGTACATATCATATATGCTCTTATACCCACTAATAATAAAAAATGACTATTTCATCTTTTTAAGATTAAATAAGAGTGTTTTATTAATGTTTTTAATGAATAAAAAAAGAGAACAAATAAAAAAAAAACAAACGAAGTGTGTATCATATCATCATTTTATTTTTTTTAAATTTAATTCTGTTATTATGTCTTTAAAAAATATTATTTATGTATTTTTATTCGTGTTTTGAAACACCCTCATATATATTTTTTTTAAAGTAGAAATTCTAATCATGCTAAACTCTTTAAATATATTTAACTTTTTTTTTCTCCTTTTTTTTTGTTGGGTAGGCTCTTTATGTAAATAATGTAAAAATGAAAGAAGAAAAAAAAAAAAACATAAACGTAATGAAATCAATTCTGTAAAAAAAATTCATTCACGAAACTCATAAACCAGACACGTTTTTTGTAGTGGCTTAATCAAAAAAAAAAAAAAAAAAAAAAAAAAAAAAAAAAAAAAAAACGTATCTTAAAATACAAAACAAACTCTTAAAGCAAATTAAAATGCGTTTGCATATTGGTTCCTTAATTTGTAAAGAATCACAAAGTAATTTAGATATAAAAGTTAATATGAAAAATAATAATAAGTATGTATCATAAATAATTTAATTTTATTTTGAGTATCTATATCTGGCATGATTATATTATTTGTTAGTAGCGTTTATATTGTTACAGGGGGTGTTTTAAAAGTTGTAACACTTTTTTTTTCAAAAGGAAATGTTTCTTCATTTCAATTTGATTTCTTTAAAATACCTTATTATGCATGTTAGCTACTTTTAGATATGTTTATAGATTTTTATCCTTGAATATTCTTGATTCGTCTTAGCACCGTAGGATATGATAGTTTCGGATATCATTTGAAACGAATGAGAATTCTTAAAGAAGATACCTGTGAACTATGTCTTGAAGATAATGAGACAGGAGTACACACACATTCTATACCAATGTCTAGTGTTGTTAAACAGAAGGGTTGCTGTAACTTGTGTTTATTTTACGAAGGACGATAACCTTCAAGCATATGTTTAAAATCACTACAGACATTGGAGTAAGGGTATCATATATAACACTTTACTAAAGTGAATCTAAGAAGAAAGTAGAAAAAGTACCCAAAAATTAAAGGTCTATTTTAGGCTCCATCAAGAATTATAATTTTATGAAATATTCAAACACCGAATAACTTTCTTAATTGGTTTTTTTCTTGTGAAAGTTCTTACTTTAAGAACTCTTCTACATTTTTTAAACCATCCTGTGTATTATCGTCATCTTAAGTGTGCTCAAAAAATTTTTTTTTTTTAATTGTTATTATTGGTGCAGTAACTTCTAAGAATATTATGTTATATTAAAAAAAAAAAAATTAAATATAAATTTTATAACATTTGAAATTTATTAAGAAACAAAAACAAAAACATTCTAAGAAAATTAGAAGAGATTCAAAATTAAAAGATTTATGATTCATATTATACAACAAATTTTTATGTAAACAACATCAAATGTCTGGGATTTTTTGGTATTTGATTTATGAAGTCACCAAAAGAAACTTTGTTAGTTTTTTTCAATGTGTTTTTTTTTTCTGTTTTTGATTTTTTGTAAAGGTTCTTGTACATTTTTTTTAATGCATTAGATGTAAGTTTTATTTTGGTACAACTTTAAAATTTAAAAAAGTAATATAAAGCCAAAAGGCATTTATGTAATATTTATTTTCTAAACAAAAAACAGAACAAATACAAAACTTTATTTTTTTTGTTATGTACCGATAATTAATTGTCTAAAATAATATTTACTTAAAAAAATCTAAACAAGGAAGAGCTTAAGTACTATATACGAAAATGGAGAAGAAATAAAAATTCAACTGAAAGATATGTGAAAATAAAAAAAATAATAAAAACTTTTAAATTAAACATATTAAAAATTAAGAATAATTGAATTGATGACGAAACCAATTTTTTTATTTCCAAATAATGTTTTTTTTTTCTTCAAAAAATATATACATACATATAGCTATGTATGTATTTTTTTCTGTTATCAAAAATGTTAGAAATCAATCTACATAATATATGCTTTGTATTTTTATCTTAAAACAATATGTGAAATGTTTACTTCAAAATGACATCAAACTGTGAGAATATAAATCTTATATAAAATACACTTTAAGTAGGTACTTAAAAGATTTTTTTTACAACAAATAATACATATAATACAGATCAGAATAATATACATGTACATATGTATGTACTTATTTTCAAAAATCAAAAATTTAAAAAATATAAAAAAGGAAAAATCAAATAAATTTTTAAATTGAACCGTACACACATATTAATAACATTCCAACTTTTTGATTTCATCAGTAAAATTAAATTTCATTGAAAATTGTTTGTTATTTTCTTTGGAATTTTGCGTTTTTTTTTTAAATTTTAAAATAAGTATTTCATTGCTATTTTTGTTTGAACAAAAAACTTTTGTATTTAATATGTTTTACAAAATTTTTCAATTCAACAAAAATGTTAGCTTTTATTTTTTTCCTATACAAGACAAAAGTAACGAGTTCAACGACAAAAAAAAAAAAAGAAAAAGAGAAAATTCAAAAAAACTGTTGACAAAAATGCATAATTTTCTTATTTTTTAGTGAAAGATATGTAAAAGGAAGTGTATATGAGATACGTATATAAATTAAAATTTATTTAACAAAAAAAAAAAGTATAGAAATCTCAAGTGGTTTTAAAAAGTCATAAATTTAAAATGAAAAAGAGAAAATTTTTTGAATTGTCTGATAAAAGAATTTCAAAAATTTTTTTTTTTATACTCTCTTTTCTCAAAATTAATTTTTTTTTTTTCGAAATTTTTAAATATTGTATTAAAATGCAGACACAAGACATAAGTTTAGTGAAAATAAAAAAACTACGAAAATAAAAAACACATCCTTTTCATTTCATAAATTTTTCATCATTTTTCTTCCTCACGTTTGCTTTCTCTTTTTTCAATTATCTACACTCTACATACATATGTATGTATGTATGATTTTTTTGTATGTTTTTCATATGTTTTATTTTTCTAATATAAATTTTTTTTTTTTTTTTTTTGATGAAAGAGGTAAAACAAAAATAAAATTTTTGTTTTTCAAGTGCATTAACGCATTCTATAAAGAAGAAATTTAGGTCAGCAGACGTAAAGACATACATATGTACATAGAATATGAAAGTACGTGTATAGCTATATAATAAAATACATATGTTATATTATTATGTAGTTTTTTTTTTGTAAATATGTACTTATAATTAAAAAGCATGTAATAATAAAACATAAAAAGGATGAAATTTGAGATGTAAAATGTAATATAAATTTTGTAATTATATAGTATCTTTTTTGATAATTTGCATATGTTTATAAACAAAAAAAGTCTTAATAAGTACTTTTTTCTTTTTAATGATATGATAGAAAACAGATACAAAAAATATTTAAAATAGAAAATATATAGTAAATATTTCCTTTTTTAGATATTTTTCATGAAAAAAGATATTGATGTCATTTAAAAAAAAAAAAAAATTAAAAGAGATTTATGAAATGCATGATTGCAACACATTCTTTTCTGTCTGTTTCATTTATTTGTTTTTTCTTTTTTATATGAATATACATATATTTTTTTGTTGCTGAAAAATGAAAATTCTATTTGTTAACAGCAATGTATAAAATAAAATGAAATCCTTATATGTATTAAGGATTAAGTATCATGGTATTCATTTTATCAAGTGCCAGTAAAATTAATTATATCTTTTTAAAATTTATGTTAGTTCAAAAGATAAAATATAGAAATTCTGTGGATTTTTTTTAATCAAAGTAAAGTAAAGTAAAAATTGTGGTTAAAAAGATATTTGAAAATTTATTGAATTGTAATATATAATAGATTTTTGAACTGAAATAATGTCTGAGAAGTTTAAATTACATTTCAGTTAAGCATTCTCTAGCATGTCTTATCCAATTCGAAAAGTTACATTTAGTTTATTTTTTCTTGAACAAAAAAAAAAAAAAAATAATTTTTTTATGATCCAAGAAAATTGTTTTTTCACAATGTAAATTAACAATAATAACATTTTATTGTTTTCCACATTATAAAATATTTCAGTTACATTCTTTTTTTAGAATGGAATTCTTACCAAGAATGTAACAGTACCACAAGTCATAAAAAAAACATACATAATTGCTTTCTAAAGACTATTTTCTTAAACTCTGCTAATATACTTCTACATTGCAGTTTTGCTTTTTTTTTTTTAAATTTAGAAATATAAGGAGCCTATTTTCAAAATGGAATATTTGAAAATGTAATTTAAGCCGGTAATTTTAAAACTTTCTTCAAAATATCTTTTAACTCATTCGTTGGTAGAGAAATTAAGAACGTCTTGTCCTGGTTGCCAGCTATTATTTATTGTTTTTAAAATAAATTTTCCCTAAATTATCGTTTATCCTTCGTCATTATTTTTCCCTCATGTAATATATAGAAATTCAAATAAAAAATTGCATAAAATAAAAGAAATTGCAAATATTTTAGAACAGAAAGTGAGAAGTTTTTATTTAATTTTTTTTTTTAAATAAAAATAATATCGTGTAAATGATCACTTTTTGGAATAAACATCCTCATTTTTATGCTCGAATATTGTAGCCATCCATGTTACTAAGAACAGAACGTCAACAATAGAAAAGAAAAAAAAAACGCACTCATAAAATCAGACTAATGCATGTTCATGACATTGAAAATAATTCATAAGAAATTATTCTTTTTAATATTTAGAAATCCTTTACATTATTATTTTGCAAAAGACAAAAAATAAATACATATGTGTATAGAAAAGTAATTTGTTTTAATTTTATTTTATTGTAGACAAAAATTTTATGTCATTTTTAACTATCAAGCACATTTTGTTTAAAATTATATTCCATGATGATGTCGTTACAATATTGAATTTAAATTTAACGTTTTTTTTTTTTTCTTTATTTTATTTTTTCTATGCGAAAAAAAAAATTAAAACAGCTTATATTTAATTTTCTGTGACTAAAATTTAAATTTATAATTAAATAAAATTTATTAGCCACAAAATAATGTTAGAAATGAGTACGTGAATAAATATATATATGTACATACATAAGTATGTACATATATCTTTTATAAAGGAGGTATGAAAAAAAAAGTAAACTTTTACATCATTAAAGATCAAACAATAATTTTTAGCAAATAATCGGATTTTTTTTTTCCATAGAAATAAGCTACGTCAATATATAATTCAATAAAAAATTGTTTATATTGAAATTTAAACATATGTATGTACATAGACAATATCTTTATTTGATATTAAGATACTTTTTTTTTTTAGTATTTTACTTTTGAAATACAAAGAGAAAAATCGTTTATTTTTACCTCTTTTTTTGTTGATTCTTTTTGCCTTTTTTTGCTAATAAATTTTAAAAGCTAATTTGTATGCAATTTGCATTTAACGCTTCAATTTATGTGTGAAATATGTTAATTATATCGCTTTGTTAAATTTTATCAATATATATAATTTTTTTTTTTCATTTCTTTTCTCATCATATAATGAATTTAAAAAAGACAAGTAAAAAAAAAGTTTAAGATAAGTAACCTCTACTTACCTACAAATATTCTTTCAATATTTATTTTCTCCCCCAATCTTTTTCTTCTTATTTGTATTATTTTTTTTTTATATCTTACTCATAAATGTAAGATTTTATGGTGCATATGAAATTTTTCAAAATACAGATGATATGTTTTAATCATTTCTTAATTGATCATAAAATTGTTGGTACGTCTATTTTTCACATATCATCAAAATATTCATCAAAAATTCCGTATTGTACATCATAGAGAATTTAAATTCAGTTTTTTATTTTATTTTTATTTTTTGTTTTTCTTGTTAAATCAATGAATGATCATTTTTAATTTATTAGAACATAGAAGAAATTTTTTCCTGGGTAAAATGAAAATCTGTATCTGAAATGTACATAAAAATTTCATATGTACATATGTTTGTTCATTCATTGTATCATAGATATTATTTAGAACTAAGTGATCGAAAATATGACTAAGAATATATAATTTATAAATGATATTGTGTTGTAATTTTAAAAATGTTTCTAGCAACATAATATGAACTAATTTTACATATGTGAGGTCTGTTAAAATACTTACTACATATGTAAGATACTTTTTGATGATTTAAAAAAAAAAAAAAAAAGAAATGATGATGATTATCATCATAATAGTCCTCATTGCCTTCGTCTTCAACATCATCATCATCACCATTATTACACGCGTGCTGTATCCAACAAACCATTCATTTCAAATTGTCAAAATGTTGATCATATGGATATTATAACTTTTTCCACTTCAATTTTTGCGTTTAGTTAGTAGTATATTATATATCTGTTTTTATTATTAATATTCAGTTTATTTTAGTATTCTCTGTTGTATCTGCTGTTGTTCATTTTCATTTCAGTCTGTTGATGATCTTGGTCGAAAACGTAACGTAACGTACTTAAAGTTCTTGATCTCTATATTTTAAATAATATACATATATTGTACTATAGTATCTTTTTTGCATAATATTATGCATGCAATGCACATTGTCGGTATCAAGATTATTATATAGATATTTGAAAAACATTAAGTACTTATACACGTTATATTCTGTTATATTTACCTTATTGTAAATTGGTATCGTGATCGACGGGCGGTTATTTAGTCATTAATTAAAAAACATCAGATTTCGATCATTGAATTCATTTAAATGTGAAGTAAAAGATACAAAATATATATAGGTAGATAGAATATTGATAAATAACGTGATCATGAAATAGAACAGATTTTTATATGTACATACATATATTGAAATGATTCTTTTATATTTTAATTTTTCTTTTTTTACATTGTAGTGTATCTACTACCTACCTAAATGTACTAATAGACAGAAAAGAACATGAAAGAATTTTCCGGCATTTATAGAAAATGCATTTAATTTTGTTGAGTGTTGATTGGTAAATGAAGTATTTTCCGGAATAATGTTGTTTTTTTTTTTAAATTGTACACGATGATGTACTTTGATTTTGACAAAATGCGACAAAAATCATTAGACTATAAATTTTTTAAATGTAATTTGAATTTAATACAAATTTGTAATTATTTAAATCGACACCAAAATAATTTTACATGAAAAATTATTGAAAAAAAAAAAAAATAATAAAAAACAATAAATAAATTGTAAAGTGCACATTGTGTGTAGTTCAATTTGACCTACAAAATTTTGTGTTATAGTGTGGAACATTTGTGTTTGAATAAGAGAAAATAAAAGTTCTTGTTTTTTTTTTATGTTTTGTTTTTTTCAAATGTTTTTTGTGATTGAAATATTTTAACGACGAAACGACGAAAGTTTTATTATTTGTTTCTTTTGAATTTAAAAAAATAAATAAATAAAAATGTTTAATTCAAAAGTTTGCGGATATACATTACCTCTTCAAAGGGATATTTGCATAATAAATTTATCCCAATTAATAGCAACAGTAATATGCATTTTAATTACCCTTGGAATTGGAATTTATATATTACGTAAATATCGTAAAAGGTAAATAAATAAGTATTATTGATTTATAAGAATATTAATTCTTTTTTTTTCTTTATACATACTTTCAAATAAATAACACTATTTTACTTTTAAAAAAAATTAAGGGGCACATCCTCATAGCAAATTTAAAATTCTATTTTTGTTTTCATTTTTTCCGAATTTATATAATTTCTCCTGAACATTTTCACAAAACGTAATTTTTTTGCGAACTACGAAAAGATATAACCTGATTTGTAAAATCCTTTCCACTTAATAACTTGTACTTTCTTGAAAAAAGAAAAAAAAAACAATTTCTTTGAAATCGGTCCGGATACTTACTGCCCCCCTTAAAATTAGAAATTTTTTGTTATTTTTACTTATGTTTTCTTTCAAATGAAAAACTAAAAGAATAAATTCTTCCTCAATTATGTTTACATTAAATCACAATTGGGAGATTTCTTTATGTGTGTTTTTTTTATTTTTTATTATTGGTTTTTTGGGGAGGTGGACTACTAAGTAAAATATTTGTAGCTTCTGTTTTTCTTTTTTAATATACATACATATAATAAATTTCATTATTATTGTATACTTTTAGCGAAATCTATTTTTGTTCTATTTCCGATGATTAATATTTTTGATGGTCAGCATTTTATAGCATGTTCGTTTAAAAACATAAATTTGATTTTTTTCTTCTTCTGTGTAATAAAAATTAGCTTTAAATGTAAATTTTTTCCATTTATTTTTCATATACAGAAAAATTACATATTATTATTTTTTTTCTCCTTAATTCTTATTTGCACACCTACGCACATGTAATTTTATATAATTTAGAGCAAAAACAACTGGAAAAAAAGAAGAATTTTAAATGTCGAAGTTTTTTTTGAAAAAAAATTTTTTTTTTCAATATAAAACTTGTTTCTATTATAAAATTTTTATACTCTTTTTCGAGGTAAATTTTCCATAAGGATTTATTTTTTTCAAAATGTTTTTATTCCTATTAAAACTTAATATTCCATGTACAAAAAAATATGGAGAAAAATATCATTTTTTTATATTTTAAAAATAATCATTAAATTGTACTTTTGTTGCTATAGGTTTTTTTTTTTCTTAGTTTATTTCTATTCTGGGTGAAAAAAAAAAACAAACAATATTATAAAATGTGAAATTTATATCTTTAACGATTTAGGTTAATCTCATAGAAGAATATATTCGGTAATTTATACGATTTTGGAAAAAAATGGGCTACACAATTTTTAATATGTATTTTTGTCTATTTCAGACGTTATGCATTTCAGTATTTTATAATATTTTCATACACCAAAATTCAAGTCCCAAATTTTTTTATAAAATTTAAAAAAAAAAACAGACGAAAATAATATGGAAATTTATAACTTTACTTTTAATCTGTTTATTTTTTTATGTATATATTATATATATAGTATGTATATATATATTTTTGTTGTTGTTGATTTTTTATATGTATAAACGAAACTGGAACTCATTCCCATGAGATATATGTTTATATTTACTTTAAAAAGTCTACAAAATTACAAAAGATATTAATAATTTTTTAAAAGTTTGAAAAAAGCCGTTTATTTTGAAAGTGGTATAAGTCATATTTTAGAAAAAACTTAAATGTGCAGAAAATCCAAATGAATCTAAGTTTGCCAAATTACATAGACTAAAATTGATGTAAGTCCTTGAATGGAAATCAGAAGGTAAAAGAAAGATGGCTAGATAAAGTTTATGAAGATATTGAAATGCTTGAGATAACAAATTGGAGAAACTTAGTAAAAGATAGAGGAAGAGTGAAGGGTGTATTGATGGAGGCTAAGGCTCGATGGGCTTCAGTAACAGACAGATAGGAAAAATAAAGTTCAATTTTTATGTGATCCTTATAAAATTAAAAAAAAAAAATAAATAAAGTAGTTGTATGGAAACTCCATGGAAGCTGACAGTGTAAAAGTGACTTACATATGTCACTTTCAAAATAAACAGATCAAATACTTATTCTTTTAAAATTAATTCTAGCTAATTTTAAGCCATTTTGTGAGTTTGGTGGATTTTTTTTTTTAAAAAAAAAGAAGTATTGATCATTTTGTTCTTCTTCTTTTTTTATGATTGAAAACCGATTTACAAATTATCAATAAAAATCTTATTACATGTCATTTAAAATAGTAATTTAAAATTTATTGGATTTTATAAAATTAAAATGAATTTTATTGGATTGTTAATTACTGTCCAAACTTCGTTAAATTTCAAGTAAACATATATTAACATGGGTAAAAAGAAATAAAACATAAAAATAATTTTCTACATATCATACTTAAAAATGTGCAATTTAAATTTATTGATAAATAAAGATAATCTGTACCGCATCAAAAGATTATAAATATATGAAATTTTTTCTTCGTGTTTTTTTGTTTGTTTGTTTGTTAACTTTTTCAGGAAATTGTATATGTTAAGTATAAGAAAATTAATTTAGAGATTAAATATATATATTTATTCCATCTGGAAAGCTTATAATATGAAAAAAAAAGTATATAACGGTGTATATTTTATATACCAAATAATTACAGAACTTTATGTATTTATCGTATTCAAATATTCATGTAAGTATTTGGTATTTATGAGGTTTTAGTACGGTAATAAATGAACTGTCTCATGTCATTATCTTTTTGTTTTTGTAAAACTTAAAAATTATAACTTTTATTTCCGTTGACTTGTTTAACTGGCGAAATTTATTATAAATTTTCATAGTAATACCGTGAAAACAAGATCCTTAATTGAATTATGTGTGTGTCCCATTATATTTATCATGAATTATATCATAATAATCTTATAATAAGTATCTTGATGTGAGATTAATGCATTTCAAGAGATTTTCTTTTTTATATCTTAAAATGAATAACTTTTCATGTACAGGTATTTTATGTTTAATGTTATTAGTTGTTTATTTCTTTTTTACATGATTTTTTATATATTATATTTTTTTCTTGATGATTTTCAATATTAATTCTTCGAAAATAGTAGAATAATGTTTCAATACGTCATGGTGAGATAAGCAAAAGTAATATTGTTTCGGGGATAGTTAAAGGGTTTACATTTATAACATTGAAAATCCTAGGTTCAGATTCTATCACAAATTTACTTAATTAGTATTGCAACAAAGTATGTAATAGTAAAAATAATCAAGTTACGATCAAATTATATAAAACTATATCAAAAGTCCATAAAATTAAGGGATTTTTTTTTTATTTCAAGAGATTTTCTTTATAAAAGTTTGAGCTTTTTATTTTTTATTAAGGTAATTTCTGCTCAATATATTATTAGATATTTATTTCTGAGTTTGTAATATAATTTTTTTTTAGTTTTTTCCACCAATTCTTTTCGTTCTTCATCTCCTGTGACTTGAATTTCCTTTTTTAGAATTCTGCTGTGCTAGCAATAAATAGTTTTCTATTTTAAACCTTGCTAAAATCGATAAAAGTCCAAAAATAAGTAATATTTAATTAAAAAAAATTTCATTAAAAAATTTTAATTAAAAGTTTTAATTTTTGTAATTAAAAAAAAAAAAGACATTCAACTTAATTAAAAAATTCTCCTTCAATAATAAAAAAAAGATGAATTACTAAAAAAAAAAAAGTTGAAATTCATTCATGTAATTATTTTTATTTTTCCTTTTTGTTCTAAATTTAAAACTTTCATGTCTTTTTTTTTTTTGTTGTTGCATATATTATTTTGCAGGTGTTCCAGGACATTATTATGTTTTCACAATTTACGATCAGCTAGTGAATTATTATTATTGACCATCAACACATTGGAGTTTGCTAGTGCATGTCTTCCAATTCCTATATCATCATTATCAACAACAACAACAACAACATCAACATCATCATCATCAGATTCATTTATAATAGTTCCGACATTAACAACAAATAAAACAACTCAATTGAATGTACAACAATTGAATGGTCATGCCCTCTTGATAATGATAATTGTCCCATTTGCTGTTTGGAATTCAATTCTCGCAATAATTTCAACCATTACTCTTGTTGGATATCATCGAATTGTTGAAATTAAAAATACACCAGGTTTGTTATATTGTTTATTTAAAAAAAAAAAAAAATTAAAAAAAAATAAAACTCATATATCAGTATTTTGTATTATAAGTAGTGTGATAGAGTAGGTGTGCATACAAGTAGATGCAGTTTTAAAATTTATTTATTTATTTTTTTTTTCTGATTTTATTTTACAAATCACAGGAACATGAAAAAAAAAAACTACACTGTATTTTTATTTTTCAGTAATACTTGATGTTTAACCTGATGTTTTTTCATTCACTGTTTATTAAAAATCATTAATTTACACGTTGAATAGTTTTGTAACAATAAATAGGTACATTTTTATTTATGAGATGGTTACTTTTAACTGACATTTAAATAAATTGTATCTGCAACAAAAAAAAAAAAAAAAAAATAGAAGATAAAATAAAATTATACCAAAATAAATAAAAAAAAATAAAAAATAAAAACAAATCAATAACTGTAAAATAAATTCAATATAAAACAATTTTATGGTATGTTAATATCAAATTGTTGGGGAACAAAAGAATTTAAAAATAGGAAAAAAAAAAAAAAAATTCAAAATATTGAATATGTCATCGTTTTGTAGAATAAATATTGTGTGTACATGTTAATTATATTATATGCGTTCATATTGAACATATAGCATTTAAAATAAATAAATAAACATATGTGAATTTTATATACACTAATAATAGAGTAAGTATGCATAACGCATGCTATACACATTATTATTATTATTATTTTTTTGTTATTTCGATGATGATGATGATGATGACAATGATTAAGATGACAATGACTGCAAATCTTCTAGATGTCATCATTTAAATAGACAAGAATTTTAAATTATTGTATATACATACATATTTGTTTATTTAAATTATGTTAAGTTCGAATAAAATTTTATGATACAAAATAGTTGAACAATGAAAAAACTATATCTATAAAGTACAAAATAAGATCAATAAGAAAGGGTCATTAATATATGAAGTTTATAAGAGAATACATATAATAATGCCTGATCGTAATTTTTTATTTTGCTTTAGATGCAATTAAGAATAAAATTGAAAATTATTAATGGGAAAATTTTATGTGTGATGACATACTATGGTGCTACTTAGAATTTAAAGCTTAATATGTGTAGTAGCTCTTTTTTTGTTAATTTTTGAATTAAAAAAAAATTATTTTATTGACTGTTTTTATTGTTTAGATTAACTGAATAATTAGATAAAATTTTCAGAAAATGTTTGAGTAATACAGGAAAATTTTGTGATTGTAAACTGTTCATTTAGATAAGTAGTTGATGGTATGAATGAATGAATAAAGAATGCTTCAAATAATAATAATTTGCTTGTAAAAAGTTTGCGTAGGCGAGTAGCTTAGAACTCTTAAGCTGTGAAACATCCTTTCGTCTAATTTGTAAATCATGCCTCCCGTTTATAATTTGAATAAGTTCAAACAGTGTAGAAAGGGCTAAACATTTTGTTAAATTCAACCAATATGTGCATAAATAAAATTATTACTCCTATTCTTTTTCTTAAAATACTCTAGACTATGTATGACCTTTAAATTTATATAAGTAAGCAAATTTTTGCACAGACAAATTGAATTTACTTTCTGTACATGTGTTGTTTAACATTTAACGGACAGGCCACATATAGATTTACATTTTTCAATACCTTATGTTCTCTGGGACGGATCATGTAAATTTTTGTTTTAGAAAAATTTCACAAAGTTTTGGAAAATATTATTGATATTTTTCCTGTTTGCACTATGGCTCCATTAGCATTATAACAATTGTGTGTTTCTTGTTAAATTTTCTCAAAAATTTGCAAAAGTCAGAAACAGAAAAGAAAAAATTCTAAAAAACCAACCCGTCCGTTAAGTGTTAAAATAAATGTATCATAAATTTGTTTTTTTATTCAATTTGAGAAAAACAAAATCACATTTAAAGAAAAACAAAATTCATTTATTTTTTTCAGATTTTTTATATGTCAGCACAATAACAGAATTATGTTTATTGATAATACGAATTTATAAAGTAACTGAAGTGACACAAGAACATAATATCACAGAACTCGAATCATCAATTCAAGCATTGTCAACATTTTTTATGATGTCCTTATTTACTCTAGACTGTATAACAATTTATAAACAGGTGAGTTAAATTATATTTTAAAGATAAATTTGAAATTTTTTGTTTTTCCTTATTTTTTTTCTTTGGTTTATTTTCACGAAAAGTTTTATTGAACAAATTAAAGTTGACAATTTGAGAAATAAGAGAAAAAAAAATTGAAACATGAAAAAGAAAACTTTTACTTTATCTTACGAAAAAAAAAAAAAACAAAACTTTTGTATCTGTCCTCACATTTGTTCTTTCATAAAGACATAAATTTTACAGATTTCATCCTTTTAAGAATCTCATAAAAAAAAGTAAAAAGAAAATGATTTTCAAAGGTGAAATAAAAAAAAAAAAAAACAAACGAAAAAGAAAAATTCTACAGGAAACCCATGAACAATTACTGATCGTTATTATAAACTCACTGTAATTAAGATTCATTATAGTATTATCTTTTTCTCTTTTTTTTTTTTTGTCGCTGGTGATAGGTTTTTTTTTTGTTTTTACTTGAAATTTTTTTTTTTCAAAAAGTAAATATAACTTTTTACAAAAATCTTTTTGTTCGTTTTTATAAAAAAAAGACAACAAAAAAAACTTTTTCAGTATCTTTTCAAGAATGAAAATATTCGACGAAAAAAAAAACAATGGAAAAATTAGTAGCAACTAGTAATTTTATCTACGTGCTCTATGTGAAAAAATTTTTACAATTTGTTTTATATATATTTTTTTTTAAATTTTATTTTAAACAAACATTTTCAATTCAATTTAACATTACTTCTTGTATGAAATGATATCAGAGATTGTAGATATAGTATGCAGTTTATTGTTGTTGTACATGTTAAAATGATAATTTTAAACCTTTTTTAACCTGCATTTTAGTGTAGTTTTCTTTTTACCGGAAAATAAAATAGAAGTAAAACGAATATTTACTTCCATTAAATATTTTTTTTTTTTTCAATTTTTTTTTTGTTTTCTGTTCTTTCTATTGTTTCTGATTTTTTTTTTTTTTTTTGAAGATAAGTTTTAGGACTTTGAAATTCGAAAAGTTTTGTGATAAAAAAAATAATAAGAAGAAAACCTGAAAGTTATTATTATGTTTTCTTTTATTGTAATTAAGAATTTGATTTCAGTTGAATTATATTTTTAAAATTAAAAAAGAAAAAAAGAAATAATGATAATAAAGCTGTAAATTAAAGCAAAGAATAATTTTAATTATTTTACAGACGATTAAATATGACTTCCTGTGCTTTTTTTTTTTGTTTTATTTGAATAATTTTAGAAAACCCTTTTATTTTGAAAAAAAAAAAGAAAAAAAAAATGGTTTTTATGATTATTAAATTTTTCTAAAAGTCGGTTTCCTGTAAAGAATCGATAAATTTAATTTTTTTTTTATTGAAACAGCAAAATTTATAATGAATGTGTTTAATAAAAATTCCTTTAACAAGGGAAACATACTATAGATATTTGAAACTTTATTATATCCTTACACTCTGTATATACATACATATTTATATATGTATATGTATATACACAAATATTTAATAACTTCCTCAATTTAAATTGCAAAATAAATTTTAAATTATCAAAATAATAATAAAGAGAAAAAAAAATTGTTGTGGAATACAGAAAAAGAAATTTTTTTTTTTTTGTAAAATATACAAACCTACAAACCATATAAGTTTAGATATAAGATATATGTATGTACATGATACATAGGATCTGTTAAATTTTTGAAGACATACTCAATTATTTCCATTCCATAAAATTTGGAAAAAAAAATAACAAGAAAAAAAGGAATACTCATGAGAAGAACGAACGAAATGTTGGGAAAAAAAGAAAGGATAAAGAAAAAAAAAAAGGGAAAAGTGGAGGAACAGTGAAAATGTATAAATTTTTGGCGATTTCAGTTCAAATATCCTTTTTTTGGTCTGAAAATTTTTTCTTTCATTTTTGTTTAGTGCTAAATAAGTTGTTTTTTTTTCTACCATCGCATGAGATATATTAAACGAAATGAAGGAAAAGAAAAATTAAATTACTAGGAAAAGCAAAGGAAAGAAAGAAAAAAAAGAAACATGAGAAAAATTTATTCAAAAATTAAATAAAAATCCTTTTTTAGAATCCAATATATTGTATATTGCATTTTTGCTTGAATTGTTGGTGTAAGCATTTATAATTTGTATGTATATATACATATGTACATCTACAAGTGTATGATGATATTTTGTGCGATATTACGGTATACATACATATGTACATATATGCTGGTGCGAAAAGTAGCAAAATTATATTTATTGAGTTTGTGATATATGTCGGAAAATATAAATAATATTTCAACATGTCCATAAAATTTTTTATTACCACATATATTATACATGACTTGGTGATAATTTATATTATGTACTTTATGTATATTTCCTGTATATACTGGGACATTCTATTGGTAATTCCTTATGCCATCTTATACGTAAATTATAACCTTTTGCATTTAAAATACCATTTTTACCAGAAAAAAAAAACAAATTAAAGAAATTCGTATATTTCCTAACTGGAATAAAAAAATGTATTGTTTTTAAATGCCACATTCAAAATATTTATATTCAAACTTATGTGAAGACTTCTATTTACTACTCCAATTTAAAGGATTTTCATAGGATGTATAAGATAACCATTGAATAATTGACTTTTTCATTAAATTTTTTTTTGTTTTCTGCTTTCTGAGTCGGAAGCAATTATTTTTTTTATTCATTTGCTTCATGAAATCTAAAGATTATACACTATAAGTCTTTAATGAAAAGGACAAAACGAACAAAAATCTAGAAAAAATGTAAAAAAAAAGTCATAGAATTCATTCAAGAACTATTAAGCCGACTTTTGACGAAAAAAAAAGTAAATACTTCATTTTCAACATTTTTATTTCTTTTTTTTTTTCAAGTTTTATTTACGTATGTTTGTGTTTGTGTAAAAGTATATTACAAATTTGATTTTAAAAGTATAGCATTGAATTCGAAATGATTATTGTTAAGTTCTTCCATAGTACCATGAATATTTTGTTGTTATTTTAGTTTTGAATTTTTTTACTTAGCTTCTTTGAAATGCTTGAAGAGTTGAAATGAAAATCAAATCTATAATACGTTATACACACTTTATATATACTATATTAAATAATTCTAAACCAAGGAAAGGATAAAAATTTATTCCACGGAATAGTATTAAGTTCTTTATTCTTTTTTTTTTCTTGTTATTTTTTTAAATAACCCCAGATAATAGAGTTCAATACCGTTCTGGATCGTTAAAAAAAATATACTAGCGCATAACTGTATATTGTTGCAGGAAAAAAAAAAAATAGCAAATTGTAAGTATATCGCGAATCAATTCTTATTGCAAACGACAAAATCGATTTTCATGTTATCACTTAAGTGGGAGTTTTATATGTATAAAATTTAAATGTGTATGCATTTAAAATCTTTTAATTTTTCTCCATTACAAAAAAAAAAAAAATTAAAAGTTATTTTTGAGATATTTTAACCTTTTTTTTTTTTCTTATTTTAATTTCCTTTGACAGTGTTATTTTAATGTGAATTTTTCTTGGATTTTAAAAAAAAAATATTTTTTTATTTTTGCAAAATTTATACTGCAGTTTATTGAAATAAGTATGTATGCAGATTTTATGGAAAATAAGGTTGAATTTTTCGTTTATATGAACGGTTTTTGTTCATTTAATAATAATAATTGTTTTTTTTTCTTCTGTTAGAGTTTTTTTTTTTATTACAAAAATGTTTTTTTATGATATGTAAAAATTTTACAAAATGAATTTTAAAATGTTTCAATGATCAAAAGCCACATACATATGTACATATATGTACTATGAATGTACAAAAACAAAAAAAGCATAAAGTGAATAGTTTATGAGTTCACTTTTTTTACCAAGTAAAAACTTTAAATACGTATAATGTTTTTAAATTTATTGTAGTTTTAGTCATAAAAAAAAAGTTTCTTTATTTTTAATTTGAATTTATTCATTTTATTGTTATTATTATTTTTTTGTTCTTCTTTATATGAAAACGAAAACATAAATGCCACATGGTACAAAGTTTTTTTTTTTTTTTAAATTTAAAAATTTAAATTAGTAGTTGAGTTGCATTTTTTATTTGAGTATATGAAAAGAAAAAAAAAACTGTTTAAATTATTGGTATTATTATTATTTTAGTTTTATTTTTGTTTATGTAGAATAACTTTTGAAATGTTTTATTTTGGAAAGTTTTTTTTTTCATTTAAAATGTTAGAGGTTTTTGAAATGAATTTTTCAAGTATTTTTTTTTTTTTAAAGAAGCAAATAAGAAAAAAAAAAATATTATGGGAAAAAAAAAAGCTATAAAATAGTTGAAATGAATAGCTTAAAAGGATAGAAAAAAGGAAGGATTTAATAAGGAATATCATTAACCTTTGTGCCAAACCTATATTTTGACCAAAATATTTTTTAAAAGATAAATTAATATTATTTATTTTGTTTTTTTATTTAAAGCGTTTAAAACCAAAACTTGATGATAAATCAATGAATCAAGATGATGGAATAGGTTATAAACATTCAACATCAACATTTTATTCAAAAATTATATTTTGGTGGTTAACACCATTATTATGGCGTGGATATCATGAACCATTAGAACAAGAAGATCTTGGAAATTTACGTGAAGAAGATAGTGCAAAATATCATTATGATCAATTTTTATTAATTTATAAAACTGCAGCAGCAAATGTAAGTAAAATTTAATTTTTTTTTTTTTGTAATAAAAATTAATTATTTTTTTAATTTTAATTTTGTTTTTTTAAAAATTACATAATAATAACTGAAAAAAAAAATTTATTATGTACACATAATAAAATTGTGTGATAATGATTACATAAAAAATAACGAAAAACCAAAAAAAGAAAATTTTTAATTCCATTTAAATTGCCTTTAGTTAATACATTGTTGAATTTATCCAATTTACACACTATAATTGATTTTAAAATCAAAAACAACAAAAATTATAAAATTAAAAAAAAAATATATATAAATAAATAAATTAATGGTCAAGGTATGTAAAAAAGAAGAAAAAAATAATACATATATATTTACACTACTATAATTTGCTTTAGGGTCATTATGTGAAATTATTTTTATACAATTTTTAATTAATTTAAATTACACATTTAAAAAAAATATGTTTTTTTTTTTTTTTGCATTATTATTAATAAAACCGTACAAATAATTTCAAAAAAAAAAAAAAAAAGTTTCAATATGTTTCAGAATAATTGAATTGTGAAATTACTTTTTTTTACGAAATTTTTTTAATTATTTTTTTTTTTTTCCAATAAACTTTATGTTATTTTAAATACATATTATGATAACTTGTAATGTGTTAAATTATTGACCAGGAAAATATTATATAAAATGTAATTTATTTTTTATTTAATATAAAAATGACTAAAATAATAGTAATTTTAATAAAATATTTGAGGTTTAGATACGTAATTCGATGTACATAAATACAATTAAGTAAAAAAAAAAAAACAGGTTCATAAAATGTTCAAAATTAATATGTTTACTAAGTGTACTCATCCAGTTTATGTACATGTACAAAATTATGTTAATTTTCCTTTTTTTTTTTTTTTTGTCACCGGATATATTTAATTTTTTTGATTTAATTTGACATAAATTATATTCAATTATAACAACAATAACCAAACAAGAAAAAATCAATTTAAAATGTTGTAAATATTTTAAAATGTTTACAAATTCATAAATATTAAAAATTAAAAAAAAAAAAATGTAAATAAATAAAAATAAAGAGCAAAGTAAATGTGTAATTTTTGTGTTATCATGTACACATACATCTCGTATGTACAAATACATACATAGGTAAATATTTATTTTATTGGAAATTGGAATATGTGTACATTTATAGTTTTTTAAATGTAGTTAAAAATTTTCGTGGAAAAAAAATATGCTGATTTTAATTGTTTTTGAAAAGAATATGTGCACATTTAGTTTATCATACACAACAACAACAACAAAAAAAAAATTTTTTGTAATATTTAATAACTTTTTTACTAATTAAATACATTTTTTGCATTTATAATTTTTTTTTTTTTTTTTAAAAAAAACAATATTTATTTTGATTTTTATTTCATCTCTAAAATTTATTTTTTTTTCTCTGCACAATTAAATTTTCATTTGGAATAAAATGGATCAATAAAATATTTATAACATAAAATGGAAAATTTACAACAATTAAAATTAAAATTAATCTAATTTGGATAATACAACAACAACAACAACAACAAAAAATTTATATTTAAAGTCAAAAAATCCATCACTTTGGTTATGTTATCTAAAAAGTAGTTGGAAAATGTTTACATTAGGTGGAATTTTAAAGTTATTTGGTGATTTATCAGCATTGGTTGGACCATTATCTATTTACCAAATTGTTGAATTTATTGAACAACAATATAATAAAACATCAATAAAAAATTTAACAATAAAAAATGTAGCAACAACAACAGCATTGATGATGACTTTAAATCCATATCAATATCAGAATCAACAACAGAATCAAATGTCTAATCAAAGGCAACAAATGGGTAATAACAATTCATCAATTATTCTACAGGGATATAAAATTGATAGTTTTATAAATCCAAATAATTACGATTACCTTTCACAACAACAACAACAACAAAATTATATACACAATAATTATAATCTAACAAAAACAATAATAAACCAGAATCATCAATTTTCTGAGAATCCAATTGCAAATATACTTCTTGGTCAAGATGTTAAAATATACTATCCAAATTGGAATGAATTACTATCAAATGGTTGGATTATTGCATGGTTGGTATTAATTGCTTCACTTGTACAGGGTGGATTATCACAAGCATCAACACATCTTCTTAATATGACTGGTATACGTATAAAAACATCATTACAAGGATTAGTTTATCGTAAAACGCTTTTATTAAGTTCAAGTTCTTTAGATTTTGATAATAATTGTGGTTTAGTTGGTGGTAATAATTGTAATAATAATATTATTAAAAATAAAAAATTTAAAATAACAAAAACAACAACATTAATGACATCATCAACAACAACAACAACAACCACAAATAGAAAAGGATCAATGAATTGTGCTAAAGATGCTGGTGCTATAACAAATCTTATGTCTGAAGATGCACTTAATATAATGTCATTTTTTTGGATTGTACATTATGTTTGGGCAATACCACTTAAGGTAGGTTAATTTAAAGAAAAATATAATAATATTTTCCAGTAACGTAAATTACTTATATATAATTTTCATTATTCTTCTTTTCCTTTTTCTTATTTTTTTTATTGTATTTCCTTTTTTTATACAATAAATTTTCCTTTTCAAAAGAATTTTAAAAGAATACTAAAAGTTAATAATCTGAAAATTCATAAAAAAAAATAATTACAAATTTCTTTTAAATATTTTCCACTTTCCACCAGCATCAAAAAAGTATTTTAAAGAAAAAAAAAGCACACAATAAAATTTCTCTCTATAAATTTAATTTTATTTTTAATTATATTACTCACATTTTTATGCAAAATAAAAAATCATATTATTTTTACTGCATTGTTCTATTATTTTCAAATTTTATTTAACTTCATGATGGTAATTCAATTACCATACAAAAAAAAAATATTCTTCGTATTCAATTGTTACTTGTAAAATGTACAACTTATAGTATATACCTAAAAAGAGAAAGTAAAGAATTATAATTAATTTAAATATTTTTTCAATTTTTCACTTTGTGTATGTGTGATTTTTATGAAGTATATTTTCCTGAGTAATTTTATTTTCTACATTTAACTCTTTTATACTTGCTATATGCTTGTTATACAATTAAAATGTTCTTGTACGTTTCAAATATCCTTGTGAATAGAAATTTTTTTTTTTTTGTATTACTGTAACAGAATGAAATATTTAATTTTTTATTTTAAATTCTATTTTCAGATTGGTTTGGTCATGTACTTATTGTATCTTAAATTGGGTATAAGTGCTATTATTGGTTCTTTTGTTTGTATTTTAACAATGACACCATTACAATTTTTAATTGGTAAAGCAATGTCGAAAAATTCAGAAAAAGCTGCAGTAAGTACATTTTTTTTATATTGTTTTTAATTTATTTTTCGCGGGTGATTGGAAAAGTTATGTCGATTTTTTTTATTTATAAATTTATTTGCAAATTAATAACATTTTTTGTCGGTCTAATTATTATTTTAACTATTTTCGAAAAGATTCCAGTTTGATTGTGTGGAGAAAAAAGTTTGTAGTTTATTCAAAAAATGTGATTTATGAAAAACAGTACAAACTAAAAGGACTTGAGAGCTGACAGTTAGAAATATTTTTTATATGCCACGATATAGGTTTATATAGGGTTATTCTTTTACTGCGTTTCAGATCCATAAAACGCTGGCGCATGAATTTGAAAAAAAATGAATGAGTGGTGCTAAGGAGGAAAGGAAGGAAATTGTTGATGAATGTTCCATTTGACTTCTATAGAATATAAGTCATTTATTGTTTAAGGTCTTGAATGAATGTTCATCAAGTGCAGATGATTTACAATAAATGATAATGGTCGTTTTTCTGCAACAGTTGCCACTCAGATTTTGTGGTTATTTGCAATATTTTTCCGAAAAAAATCTTCCAACCAAACATGAGACATTGAAATGTTGAGTCTTAATTGTTTTTACTAAAACTAAGTACTTGATAATTTCGTAAGGATTAGATGCAAAAGACAAAAACTATTAATGTTAACAAGGATCAAAAAAGCGACAAAAACTTTATAATCACCCAATACATACGAATAATAAAATCTGTTAAACGATAATGTTTTTTTATTTTTGGATTTAAAGATGTATTTATTTAAAATACGAGTTATAAACACACAATTTAAATAAAATTTAATTGAAAAATATTTCAAAAAGTTTTAATGATAATTATTATTGTTATGATATGAAACTATTTAAAATATTGTTTCTGATTTATGTTTATGTTTTTTAAATATGTAATTCTCTTGTTTTTTTGTTTTTTTTTTTTTGTTTTTTTTTTAAAGGAATGTACAGATGAAAGACTTAAAAAAACAAATGATATTTTTTTGGGTATTAAAATAATAAAATTAAATGCATGGGAAAAAGTATTTCGTGATAAATTATATGATTATAGAAATAAGGAATTAAAATATTTAAATAAGGATTCAATTTACTGGACAATGATGAGTAAGTACGTATTTAATGTTTACATACATATAATTTTTTTTTTAATTTTTTTTTTTGTGATTATTAAGTAAATTAATTTTGTATTTTGTTGTAATTTTTTAATGGGTAAAATAAAAGATACATTAAAAAAAATAAACATAAACATTTTAAAAAAAATGTATACGATTATTATATAAAAATTTCTTATTTTTGGCATAGTTTCCAAAATAGAATTACATTAAAGATATAAAAAAAAAACTTTGGAATTTAAAATGGCAAAAAAAGTTCAGAAAAGAATGTTAAATGATTTTAAGAAAGTTGATTTAATTAAAAAAAAAAAAATTTTGTTTTCCTTATGTATATGATGACAGTAATAAGTTAAGAAATACGCAACATTTTTTGCGTTTTTTTTTTTTTTTTTCATTTTATCTTGAAGAATTCATGACCTACTTTTTCTTTTAATATTCTAACTTGTTATTTTTATTTTTTACATTTTGAAAAAAAAAAAAAAAAAATATAGCATTTCTTACTCACGTCTCATCCGTTCTAATAACATTTGTCACACTGGCAGTTTACATAAAACTTGAAGCTGACAATTTTGTTTCGAATAATAAACCCTTTTATCATTTCAATAATAACATAAGCACCATTTTAAATGTCACAAGTAATATTATTCAAAAATATTCAAATGTTAGTAATGTAAATACGATTTTCAATGTGAAAAGTGACAATAATAATATTGTTGGTATAAATAACGATTATATTGGAAATATAACGAAAACATCATTTTATAATGAATTTACAGCAAGTCGTTTATTTTCAGCATTAGCATTATTTAATCAATTAACAGTACCATTATTAATATTTCCAATAACTGTACCAATAATAATATCAGCAATTGTTAGTACAAAAAGATTAGAACGTTTTCTACAAGAAACTGAAGTACAAAAAGAATTTGAAGGTATACGTAATATGGCACGTATTTTAAGTAAAAGTGATGCATCATTAGATATGTATGAAAATGATGATGATGATGATGATAATAATGTTGATCAAATGAATACAACAACAAATAATACAATTGGAATGAAAAAAACATTACAATCATCAACAATACCACCACCAACATCAACAACAATAAAAATTCCATTAACAAATACAAAAATTGTTGATGATAAGAGGCAATCAATAACAATAAGCGAATATGAAGATGAACAAAAATCTGATGATGGTGAATATGAAATTCTATCGAATAAGGATAAAGTATGTTTGGATCCAATAACAACAACAACAGTGATACCATCTACTTTAACAGCAAAATCAATTTCAAATAAAAAAAATTCTAATATAACGGTACATCATCATCATCATCATCACCATCATCATCATAACAATCATCATCATCCTTTAAAAAAAGGTAAAGATCTTATACGTAATTCACGTATTGAAAAGGCATCTTCACGTCATCGACATAAAGTAATTGGAAATCGTGAATCATTTCAATTTCAAACATCTGAAAATATAGCTGTATCAATTTTAAATGCTGTTTTTTCATGGAATAATTGTAATACCATGCTAAAAATTGATAATATTCAAATACCAAAAGGTGAGTTATACAATAAAATATTAAAATCCTTAAAGGATATTTTGAAGAAAAAAAAAATATATATATAAGAAATAATTCATTGAATTCTCAAAAAGGAGAATACAATATTGTATTGTTGAGATGATTTTACTTGAATAACCTTTTTTTTTTTCTCAATTAAATAAAAAATACAGGTAAATTGACAATTGTAGTTGGTAAAAGCGGAAGTGGAAAAACATCATTTTTATCAGCATTATTAAAGGAAATGCAGCAAATATCTGGTGAAGTTATATGGAATAAGTAAGTATAGAAAAAAACATACTCCTATGTATAACAAGTTTAGTATCAAAAGGAATTTTTTTTTTTCTGAAAAAAAAATTTGAAAAACCATTTCAAATAATAAGGAATTTATCTTTTCGGATTTATTCTGCGGTAGTACCTATTTTTTTTTTTTAATATATACATATTATATTAAAAGAAATTTCTTGAAGAATCAATTTAACAGAAAAAAAAAAAATAAAAAATATGACGATATTTTTTAAAGTTAAATTTATAAACTTAGTAAAATTCTTGTTGTTTAAGCTAAAAAGTTTTCTGTCTTAAATAGGTAGGATTCATACTATAATATCTTTATAATACAGATAGTTTTCAATTTATATGAAGTTTTGTCCTTTTTGTGTGATCTAAATTTCTTAAGATTTAAAATTTTTATATTGGAAATTCTCTTATGTAATTTTAAGAACTTATTTTCTTAAATAATATAAGTTTTAGAAAATGAATAGATATTCCTTAGTAGATAGACTTTTTTGTCTATTGTATGTGATACATACATACATATATATATATATGTGTATGAATGTATGTTGTATATTTTTGTTATAAAATGCTGATGTATTAGTTTTAAAATAAAATTTATTATATTACAACGATATTCCATATATCTCTAATTGACAACAATACCCTTCTATAAAGATGAACTGATCCATAAATATTTGATGTCAATGGGCTATTTACAAAACTTTTTAGCTTTATACAGATTTTAGGTGATTTCATATACATACATATTATGTATATACATATACAGATATTTGAAATCTTGAAAATCTTCTACCACATCTTTAAGGATATTTCATTCGTTTAAACATATTATATTATCACATCACTATACTGAAATTTTAACTATGATTATAAATATTATATAACCAATCTACAAATATCTATTCTATATACCTATATACATACATTCATTTATTATAATGTATGAGTATCTATGATGATGATGATCCTGATTCCTGGATATAACTTTATATACACATGTATATATACATATAGTTCCTATATCATCATTCAATTCAGTTAATATAGTTTCCATGCAGGCAAAATAATATATTATATTGAAACGGATGTGGAATAAGACATTAACTTTATCTTTTTGGTTTTTTGCGTACCTATTGAAGTGAAATTTTTTTCATACATTTTTTTTTTGTTGGTCTGTTTAAAGTAGCAAAAAAAGGAGATTTTGTTATATAAACCAAATGTATTAGAAAATTTAAGAATTTCAACATTTATTATTTGTTTCTGTTTCCATCGATACTCCACCTACATATGTATCTATTTAGTTTGATTGTACATATACATACATATTTTAGATTTTTTTAAAAAGGAAATGTAGAAATGGAAAAATTTTGAAATTTAATTTTGTCGTTAATAGTTAAAAGTTTTTAAAGCAAAAGTAAACCTTTAACACGTGTTTTTTTTAAAATTAAATATTCAAAATGACGATTTTATTAGATTAGATTAGATATTTACCTTTTCTTCTTTTCCTTTTTATCATTCATATTTTATGGACGATTTTTTAAATTTTAAATTAAATCGTATCTGAATTATTTTTAAATAGCTATGCAATAGAGGCAAAGGTTAATTTTTTTAATGAGCCTGATTAAAATATATGTATGTAGTTTTTTTTTTGCACACAAACTCGTACATTTAAAGACGGGTAAGAGAGAAAATTATTGAATAGGAAATATTCCATAGTTTGAATTCCAATTAATAAGTATTTTTTATTAATAAAAAAATATTTTTTTTCTTCAGATTTTCGACAACAGCATATGTTCCACAAACACCATGGTTATTAAATTCTAGTATTCGTGAAAATATTCTATTTGGTGAATCATTTCGTCCGAAACGTTATGAAAAAGTACTTGAAGCATGTGCATTAAAACCTGATATTGAATTAATGCCAGAAAATGATATGACAATTATTGGTGAAAGAGGTATAAATTTATCTGGTGGACAAAAACAACGTATAGTCATTGCACGCTCATTGTACTCATCAGCGAATGTAATTATTATGGTAAGTTCATAAGCAATAAATATACAGACAAAAAAAAAAAACAAAGAAATGAAAAATGAAAAAAAAAAAAAATTAATAATAAAGGATAAAAATGAATGTGTCATAAACATATTGTGATAAAAAATTTTTTTTTCATTTTTTACTATTTTTTTAATTTTCTTTTTTTTTTTCCTTTAAACATTTTTCAAATTTTCTTGTTGTTGTGCACATTGCTCATTGAAAAGAAGAGGAAATTTTTTTTTTGTTTCTCAAATATTTCTACATGATTCTTACAACAAAAATAATAATCTAACTTTTGAATTTTTCGTTTTTATTTTTTTAACTTCTATGCTGCATTATTATTATCCTCATCTTGGATATTCCAACACATATATATATACAAACTATGTATGTACTATTTAAAGGATGATCCACTTTCATCGTTGGACAATGAAGTTGCCAAGCACGTTTTTGAGAATAGTATTAAGAAAATGCTTTTAAAGGCCAATCGTACTGTTGTATTAGTTACACAAAAATTGCAATTGACATATTATTCTGACTATGTAAGTATATATCTATCTATAAAATTGTAAAATTGCATCACCAAATAACTATTTGTATAAATGATAGTAATATATGTATAAGTAAGTATGTATGTAAGTCTTACAAAATTCTTATAATATTCAAACTATATGAGGACACTTAATTTTTATAATAAACATTTTTTTTTTTACTTATGCATGTAAAATCAATAGAAATAATGTGAATATAAGTTCAAAAGCTTCAAGAGTTTATTCAATGGTTTTATCTTTTACTATATTACCTACTTTACAACATTCATTTAATGTTATATATAGTAAGAAAGGATATAAAATCTTTAACTTATATATTTAAATATATTCAATATCAAATTTTTTTTTTTTTTTTTGAATAAGAGTTTGATAATAGAATATAAAGTGATATGATATGACTAAAACGATCGATAATATTACAATTTGATTAAAAAGTTTTAAAAAAAGATATCAAATATTTTTTTTTTTTAGAAGTACTTTATTTATACAAAAAAAAAAAGCAAAATCATCATTAACTATAAATATATCGATTTCAATTTACTGTGATCATTTTTATAGATTATTGTAATGAAAGATGGTTATGTTCAATGTTCAGGTAGTTTCAATGATATTGAACGTCGATATCCTGAATTAGTTACAGAATGGAATTCTATTATGGCAAAAGGAAATGAAAATGATGAAATGAGGTATAAAATTATTTTTTAAAAAAAAATATTAAAAAAAAGCATACAATAAGAAATAAAAAATTTATACAATGTTTTTTTTTTTAATGTTTATGTACAAAAAAAAAAAATAGTAGTCCTGGTAAAACAGCACGTGAAAGATGGAAACTTTTTAAAAATGTATCAAAAATGGGATTATTACGTTCACAAAGTGTTGAACAGAATGAAAATGGATCTGTAAGTACCTTTTTTTATTATTATTTTAAATTTATTCATAATACAAATAAATACATACACACACAATATTTACATATACATATATGTAATTCAATGTTAAAATCGAAAAAATTCTGATGTCTGGCTTTTTTTCTTCTCTTTTTTGTTTACTTTTAATTTATTTTCTATTTTGCATTGGAGGGTGGTATGAGGTGAAAAAAAAAAAAAACAAAACAGAATATACTACTATATATAACTTTGATTGATTTATTATACTTTGAAATTGATAAAAAGTCATAATTTCCTTTTTATTATTTTTTTTTTATTTATTTTTTTTTTGCCATTCACAGACTCAATCATTATATAAACAAAATATTCGTCGTTCAAGCATATTTGGCTCGAGACATTTGATCTATGATATTCCATTTCCAATTGATGAATGCCAAAATGATGATATCATAATACAAAGACGTGGTAGTAGTAATCGTCGTTCATGTATGACAAATTCAATTGATTTTGGAAGTGGTAGTAGTATTGTTGAAAGGAAAAATGTCCTTAGGGTTAATTCTTTACAACCGCAAACAGCAGTTAAAACAGAACGTACACCTGTTGTTAGAAATATATCATCACCAACAACATTATATGATTCAAAGAATAGGTAAGTACATATAGTATATATGTACATACAATGTAGATGTTACAGATTAAGGATAAAAGATAAAATCTATAAAATGTGTTTGTTGAATGTATTTATATTTTATATATTTTTTTTCTTTCATTCCCATAGGAATATTGAAAATGATTTTAAAGCAAAATCTGGATTTCGACAATTTTTACATAGGATGTCTTCAAGAAAATCAAATACTGCTGTCGGTGCTAGAATTCATAGAACAATAAGTGCATCAAATTCAATTCAGTGAGTTTGAATTTTGAAATTTTTATATGTAGTTTGAGATGGTAGATGTCTGAAGAGGGTGGTTTTCGATGCTGCAGATTAATGATTCACTTTTTGTGATAGAATTTTGTCTATATTTTATGTTGCTTTAAGTTCAATCAACTTTAAATTATTGGCAGTGAGAAAATTTATTTTTGTTAAAACCATTATCAAGTTCATGTTCTGTCGACATATTGTGGAATGGTTCACAATTCACCTAAAATTTTCTTTAGTGTTTGAGATATCATGAAATGCTTGTCATTTTCAGCAGTTAAGGGTTCACCCAAGACTGTCGTTGTTAAAAGACGAAAAATATAAAAAAACATTTTTTTTTTTAAAAAAAAGTTTTAGTAGTTTGTGTCACTGATCTGAATTTTTTTTTTTGTTTTTATTTGTAGGAGTATAAGCGAAGAATCACATCATACTTTAAAACGTTCCAGTTCAGAAGCAAGTAGTGAGTTTTTGGATGATGAGTCTGTTCAAGGTAAACATTTTTCTTAGTTTCGTCAAAATCGTATTTTAAAATACATCTAGAATTCGATAATTTAATATAATTATTTTTCTTATTTGCATTTTTTTTATTTTAGATTTAACAGACGGTGAATTAGGAAATTTTCTTTATGATGAAGAAAGAAAATATGGAGAAATACCATTAGATATTTATATTCTTTATTTAAAATCATGTAAATTAAGTATAGTTATAATATTTTTTATTGGTATATTAATATGGCAAGGATTACGTGTATATACAGATGTATGGTTAAGATATTGGACAGATTCAGATGGTTCATATGATATTAAATATTATTTTAATAAATATACAATAATATCAATGATATGTATTATATTATCATTAATATCAACACCTCTTGGTCAATTAGCTGGTTGTAAAGCACGTAAAAAAATTTATGAAAAGTTACTTAATTCAATTTTATGTAAACCATTACATTTTTTCCAAGTAACACCATTTGGAAGGATAATTAATCGTTTCAGTAATGATATGGCTATTATTGATAAGGTAACATTTATTAACTTTTTTTTTTTATTTTGTTAATTAAAATTTAATTAAATTTTTTTTCTTTACTTTTGGTTTTTTGGTCTTTTTTTTTTTTTTTTTTTTTTTTTTTTTTTGAAATTTTTTTATAGAAAATTGCTGCAACGAGTATTCGTTTATTGCATTTTTCATTACTTTGTTTATGTGCAGTTTTAATAAATATCTTTGTTACACCGTGGTTTATTCTGTTAACGATACCCATCGGAATATCATATTATGTTATACAAAAGTTCTACAGGTGCTCCTCAAGGTTAGTATAAAAGTAAACTAATTCATGATGTGTTTATTTACCTATTTTATTTTATAATACACATGTATCGTATGTATGTATGTATGTGAATATATTTATGTACATATATTCTGTATTAGGGACAATATCATTTTAATAATGTAATGACTAAATTATATGTATCTTATCATCATAATACTTTGAATTGTTTGCTATGTAATTGATTTTTTTCTCTTTTTTTTTTTGTGTTTACAAATATTTTAGACGAAGAGTGTCAGTTTCTGATTGTTATATTTTATATTTGGGTGATTCTGTATGGACTGTTTGATATCTTAAAATATTTTATAAAGTTCTTGTTAGTTTATTGCTTATTTTTTTTCCAACAAAAAATACACGTTCTTGTAGTAAATTTTTCTTTGTAAAAAAAATAAATTGAAAAATATTTTCTTACCTTGAGATAATAGTGGTTTGCATTCCACTTAAAACTGTAGCTGTATGACAGAAAAATAGTCACGAAAACTTGTTTATTAAGTAGGCCAAGGTTCTGTATGAGCTGTAGAACCATAGAATAAATATGTGTTTTGCGAATTGTTTTAAAATATATTCGCAAATAATGACCCTTCTTTTCTATATAATATGTTTTGCAAGAAAATAATTCTATAAATGTCGTTTTCGTGATTTGAATTCATATACATTTTTCTTTTCTTTTTGAGTCAGTTTTCTTAGAAGCATCCAATAATCCATATACGTACACTGATGTATATTAATCCTTTTTGTATGATAAATGTACTGAAGTTGGACTGTTACTTCATTTGCATACATTTATATATAACATTAGAATTTCCCATGATATTTTACTTTATATTGAAAATATTATTCTATCGTTGAATTTTCAACATTTTTGTCATTTCATTCATTTTATTCATTTATAACTTTTGTTTATTATATATCATCTATTATCTTTAGTATAACAAAAAGTTTATATGTTTGAGATATTTCTTATATGTATATATCTATAGGGAACTACAACGTATTGAGAATATCACAAATTCACCTGTCATATCACATTTTACGGAGACAATTCAGGGTGTAACAACAATACGTGCATATAGTCAAGAATCAAGATTTACAGAAATTTTATTCCGTCGTCTAGAAGCTAATACTGTCGCTTTTATTATCCTTAATACAAGTAATAGATGGTTAGGAATTGCTCTGGTAAGTTAAACATAGTTCAATTATAGTTATAAATACAAACATACACAAAATGTATTATGTAATCAAATCTATCTTACCTAGTACATACATGTATGTAAGATACATTTTAGTTAAGCAATATAAAATGCAAAACTAAGCTAACTTTTGATATTTGCATCTTTTTTTTTTTTTTTTTTTGTATGTAAATTTCTTATGTAAGCAATAAACTTCTATTTTTTGTTGTTATATTTTCAATACAGGATTATCTTGGTGGTGTAATTGTATTTGTTGCCATTATAACTGCACTGATTGTATCTGAAACAACAAATTCTATACAAAATGTAAATATAAATGAAAAGAATAACATTAAAAGTACTACCAGTAGTAAAAATAGTACAAATAATAATGATGATTTTAAAGAAAATGATGATGTTTCATCATTTCTATCACCTTCATTAGTTGGACTTGCAATAAATTATACTCTACTTATACCAATTTATCTTAATTGGGTAGTTAAACTTTTAGCTGATATGGAAATGTATGTAGGATCTGTTGAACGTGTTGCATATTATGGAAATGATTGTAAAGACATATCATCATCATCACCATCATCGTCATCACCAACATCATTGCCATCGACAACATCTTCATACTGTGAAAATAATTCCAGTGAAATTAATTGTATGTGCGGTTAAAAAAAGATTTTCATTCTTCTAACTTTTACATTTTTTTTCTTTTTACATTAAAATAATGATAATTATATACTGCAATATGCATCTGAAAGTGATTACATAAGAAATTCAAATAGAACAAAAACAAAAAATTCAAATTATGTAAAAAGATTGTTAGTTTATTTTAAATTTTTAATTTAGTTTTTACATAATTCACAAGCAAATTTTAAGTTTTAATTTGAATTAAATCCATTTTGTTCGTTATTTAATTTTTTTTTTCCTATAAAATTTTTAATGTCAAGAATAATTTGTTTTTCACTTTTATTTTTGTTATTAAAACTTTTGAAAAAAAAAAAAAAATAAAAAAAAAAAAAAAAAACAAATAAAGAACTATAAAAAAAATGTTGTTCAATCAGCTTGTTTACCTAGTTTCGCTTTGTCTGTCTGAAACAGTGAAAAATTAAAGTTTTAATATTGATTTTTTTTGTTTTTTTGTTTTTTGTTTTTGTTTTTTTGTTTTTTTTTTTTTATAGTCTATGCTTCTATGCAATCATTTTCAGTGTGTATTTTGTTTAGGAGTAAAAAAAAAAACGTCTAACAAAAACCAAAAATAATAAAAATTTTATTTTTATTGATCAATTTAATTTTTTCTTTTTACTTTTTTCTTTTAATGACGAAACTTTTAAACCAGATAAGTCAGTACCAATATCCTGGCCACAAAAAGGAGATATTATATTTGAAAATATTTGCCTTCGATATCAAGGACAAAAACAAAATGTCATTCAAGATTTATCATTAACGATTCTAGCTGGACAAAGGGTATCTATAAGAAAAATTTCAGTTTTTAATACATATAAAAATTTATTTATTTTTTGTTCTAAATTCTTTTTAATAGTTTTCAATTTTTTAAGAAAAAAAAAAAACTTTATCTTGTTAATTTTGAAAATAGTACAGTTAGTCTTTAAAAGTCGTCAAAATACGCATAAATATTTTTTCTTCATTTCAGAAAACTTCATGATTTTGATATAAATTTTATTTTCCTTTTAAAATTTTGTCTTTGGCTTAAAAACAAAAATAAAGATGAAAATTTTATATAAATTTTTGTTTATAAATATTTTATATGCATTTTATTTGTACAAAAATATTAAAGAACAAAAAAAAGAAGATTTATTTTCATTTTAAAATCTTTTCTCATACACAAATATTTATCTGTTTTTTTTTTTTTTTTTTTAAATATGCAAATATTTATAGATTGGTATATGTGGTCGTACTGGTAGTGGTAAATCATCTTTAGCAATGTCACTTTTTAGTGTATTAGAAGTTATACATGGACGTATTTTAATCGATGATGTTGATATAACAATGGTACATCCAGATGAAATTAGATCAAGACTTTCAATAATACCACAAGATGTACATTTATTTAATGCAACAATAAGAGAAAATTTAGATCCACGTGGATATTATACAGATTTAGAATTATGGAATTGTTTAGAATTGGCACAACTTAAAGATATTGTTAATGCAATGCCATTTGGATTAGGTAAGTAAAATATTGTAAAAAAAGAAATGAAAGTATACGAAGTTCAATGAATTTGTAAAAGGTGTATATGGTAAGGATTTTGTGATATTTATATCAATGAAGTAATGAAAGTATATGTATATCTAATTCATTTTATGTGTTAAATTCATTGAAAGCCATAACACAATATTTTAACTCATTGATAAATGAATAAACTCAATTTTTATACTTTTTTTTTTAACAGATACTGAAATCATAGAAGGAGGACAAAACTTAAGTGCTGGCCATCGGCAATTATTTTGTTTAGCAAGAGCTGTCCTTAGAGGTTCTGTTTGTTTAGTTTTAGATGAAGCAACTAGTTCTTTAGATAATCTAACTGAAAAAGCATTATTAGAAGCAGCACATCATGCATTTCATGGTAGAACAATTATAACAATTGCTGTAAGTTCAGCATTATTTGTAGAATTCTATTTAATTTAATTAATTAAAAATAATTTAAAAAATAAATTATTATGTGCTATTTTTTTTTCTTTAAAAAAATTAGCATCGATTATCAACATTATTAAATTACGATCGAATTATTGTACTTGAAAATGGTTCAATTATTGAAGATGGTACACCAAAAGAATTACAACAAATTCAAAATGGTAAATTTTTACAAATGTTAAAATCAGGTAATACTTAATTTCTTAATTTAAATTAAAAAGAGAAGAAAAAAAAACAAACGAAAAATTAAAAGTAAAATAAGAATGTTTTTTTTTTTGTTTTAAAGTACATATTTGTTCCCAGTGAAGTATTATTAAATTATGTATGTATATGAATTATTATTTTAATGAATTATAATTTTAATTTTGTAAAAAAAAAAAGTGTAAACAAATAAAATAATAAATTTATTTAGAAAAACAACAAATATTTTTAACATAAAATTAAGGACAAACAAAAAAATAAATTTTTTTTTTGATAAACATTAAGGTTACGTATTTTATTTACTCTTAAATTTTGTTTTATGCTTTTTTGTTTTTTTTTTTTTTTTTTTTTGTGTTTTGTGTTATGAGTAAACAAATAAACATTTATGAATTTATTGGGTTAATATTTAAAATTATATACGTGACTCTTAACAAGAAATTATAACATAAAAATGGTGAAAAAAAAAAAAAACACAACAAAACAAAAATTTAATGCCAGTTATATATTTTTCTTTGTAATCTTTCCTGTAATATATCATATCTTAAAATTCTAACAGGTTTTTTTCTCTCTACTTTTTTTTTTTTTGTTAATCTAAAATATTTATTATTTTCTCGACCTTTTGTATTAAAATATACTGAATATACTTCATTTTTGTAATTTTCATACTGTAATTTACATATACATAGTTGAATAATTTAATCATGTACATAAAATCATAACAGGAAAAAAAGGCCCAGTTATTTTATTTTATATACTAAAAAGATAAATATGTATTCAAAAAATTTTCAAATTTATTATAAGTCACGATTTGTTTGACTTTTAAAAGTAATTAAAACGGAAAGAAATAAAGAAAATTTATAAATTTTGTTTACAACAACGGATACTTGAATATACATTAAACTGAGAAATATACAAATTTAACATCCTTGTATTTTTTTCTTATTTTTTTTTTATCATTTGATTTGAAATTACAACATCCTTTTTATTTGTGTAATAATGATTAAAAACTCCTTTTGTTTTTTACTTTAAGGTTATATTGTTTTATGATTTTATTATTATTTTTTTGTCAAATTAAAAAAGAAAATTTAAATAAATAAAACTAAAAAAAATATTAATGCATTGTATTTAGCTGATTTTAATTTTCAGTTATTTAAGAATATGTAATTCAGAGTTGTAAAAACCATCAAAAAAAAAAAAAAAAACTACAAATCCTAATACTCATGAAAACAAGAAAAACATTCTTTTGGTAAAATTTTATAATATAATCCATAATATGAAAAAATCGTTGCTACAGAAGCTTATTTAATTTTAATTTGAATTTAAAATAAAATATAAATTATTTGATATTTTCTATTTTATTTCAAAAATATAACGAATTTATGTTTTTTTAAATTTCAAATAAAATTTATTTTATTTTTTATTTTTATTTTTCTTTTTTTTTAAAAATTTGTTCTTTTAGTTTAATTTTACATTTACAATAATTCATCTATAAATGATCTCATTCATTCACATATACTTACATATGTATGTACATATATGTTACATCTCGGTAAATTGTATGACCACAAAAATTATGAATTTTTTATTTCATGTATTCGAGTATTTATAGAGAATTTTTAGATCTTTTCTTTAAATAGATATGCATAAACGTTTCATACACATATTAGTATGTTGTAGTTACATATATCTTTAGATATTCTATATGTATTAGATACATATATTAAAATATAAATCGTATGCATTTCATGAGTTATATTACACTAAAGTTTTGGTTTTGGACTTGCGTTTAAATATATTTCATTTTGAATTATATAATCTTATTTTATTCCTACTCATTTGTTTTTTTTTTTTTTTTGTATTTTACTATGTATATGTGATGAAACGTTTTTATGTTTAAAGATTTTATGTTTTTGTATATTCATTCATTTGAAAAATTTTTCATTTTTATTTTTTAAGAAAATAAAGTAATATTGCAAAATATGATAAATTCAAAAGTCTTATATCTTTTAAAAGGAAATTTATGTAATAATTTCACATTGAATAATAATTCAGTTGGGAAATACGTGAGAATGTGGAAAATATAGAATGGAATAAAAAAAAAAAGAAATACAAAAAAATGAAAGTTAAAAAAAAAAAATTAACATAAGTAATATACGTAATGCATCGAAAAAACATAAATTTCATATTTACATTGTATCATTACAGGGTGCAAAAAGGATTTAATAAATTGACAAGTTGTAGAAGTATTTGACAGGTGTCATTTTAATGACAAGTATAATTTGATGTCCTTTTATTTTGGGTTTTAAAATTGAAAAATCTTTAACCTTGCTGTTTTGTTTTTGATGAATTCCGCTTTTACATTAGTTCCAGATTTTTCGATTATTAACATTTAAATAAAATTTTCACTTGAATACATACTTTCTCTTATAATCTTTAGAAGTTCAAATGTGGCATTCATTAATACTTTCCTTTTCTTTCTTCCCTTTATCTATCCTTTAAAAAAAAAACTGGTGAAACAAAAGGATCTTTTTGAAATATATGAACAAAAAACAAATGTAGGGATCAAACGCAATGCTTGCCTTTTTTACTTTGTAGTTCCGAAAAAAAAGGATACGATTTTTTCTGCTCAAAAATATAAAGGATCTAGGTCAAATGCAGTTTATAAAGTACAATTAACAAAACCCCATCTCTCCTTATACGATTTATTTTTTTAGTTTCTAATGAAAAAGAAGTGAGCAAAATAGATTTCCCGATTAAGCTGAATAGCTTTCAATCCATTTAAATAGAAGGACCCTCTATGTATTTGATACATTGGATCATTTATGAACACAATTACAAATGTAAAATTCAAAATTATATTATTGAACAATTTTATAATTATCGGCATAAAAGTCCTTTGTATTGTGAAATTTTCTTTTTCTTTTTTACATGTTCAAGCATAAGTCAATGTTCGATATATCGCATATAATTTATTGCATTTTGCAATGGAACAAAAAACAAAAAGCTATTGAATGTTCATAAGTAGCTATTATACAGATGATATAGCGCACACAAAGGAAAAGCATAAGGAATTTTAAGTTTAAATTACAGGGTAATTACATTTTTATATTGCAATGATGTGTTTGTGAAGGATATGACAAATCTGTATATACATAGATTCCATATATCAATGTATGTTGTTGTATATACATATAACCGCTATTTGAAGATATAAAATAAAATCCTTTTTTTCTATATATTTCTTAAGATATAGAAAGTTAAGAATATAATATTAACACAATTTCAACTTTCTTTGTAGTTAAACAAGAACAAGTTAAAGGATTTTCTTATTTATTTTTTTTTTTTTAAAAAAAAAAACGTGATCAGAAAACAGAATTTGAAAATTTTATTGAAGTAAAGTTTGAAAAACAAAGTTGTACATATGAAATTGTAAAATACTGGTAAATACATACACGTTAAAGTTATTCTACAAAAATTTTAGTGTGTGTAAATAAACTTTAAAAAAGTAATTAATTTAAAAAAAAAAAATAAAACAATTAGAAAATTATGAGCAATTAACGAAATAATAAATTTTGAAACTAAAAAAAAAGAATGAAAAGGAGAAAGAAAAAAAAAAACCCAGACAAATTTCTCTCTAAAGAATATCTGTTATTAAAAAAATATTTCCTCTTTAAATTCACAATAAATATGAATAGAATTTTTTTTTTGTTCTTGAAAAAAGTAAAAAAAAAAAAAAGAAAAAAATAAACACAAAATAGAATTAAAAAGTTTTATTCTTCTTTGATAGTGTGGTAAGAATATGAAAAGTTAATTCTTATAAAATTGAATATAAATAGACACAAACACACATATGAATACATATAGTATACATATTATACAATGTTAGCTTTCAGTCTTTAAATAATCTTTTCATAAATAACTTTTATGAAATTATATAATCATAACATTTTAAATCCTTCCAACTATTTTATTAAAGGAATTGTTCATTTGTGTTCTATAAGAAGGAAAAATCTAGAAATAAGATAAATACATATATACCATCAAAAATGTATTTGTATATTTTCAAATATATTATTATCTACATTTATCCAATTTTATTATTATGTTGTATACATTATTTTATCATCAAAAAATTTATACAACAGATGCTATTTGTTATCCTTTTTTTTTGTTTTTTATTTTTTTTTTTGAAAGTCAGCTATGTTGTTTTGACTCTTGATAATAATTAACAAAATAAACTTCTTAATTGAGAAATATTTCAGATTAACAGTTATTATATTATGAAAACACATGTACTATATAATATGTAGTGTGTGTATATATAGTCAACAAAGAGAAGAAAGAAAAAAGGACTCTATAAGGATAAAACAGTATAAGATAATAAAATTTATCCACAAAATAAGATTTACATATTCCTTGGAAAATATTCAAATTCAAACGTAATCTATTGACGTAATGCGATTAAAAATTATGATTCGTTGGTATTATTTCCTTTTGAACAAGAAAAAAATATATATTTGAAATGTTAAAACATAAGGATAATTTTCTTAATTTTTTTTTATTTTTTAAATTGTTACAAAAAATCGGATAATATTAAATAAATTCTACAGTTAATCTAAATTTATATAAATAAAAAAATAAATGAAATCCCATATGTACATATCTACATATGTATGTAGGTACAACTGTGTGTATTCAAAATATTCGAATATATGTGAATATATTTTTATTTTGTTAAATTATCCTTTTTAATCCTGTTGTCTACCGCAATTTTGGTTAAATAAATACGTTATATGTTTGAATGTGCGATTTATGAAAAATTTATATACATTGATGCAAATAGTTTTATATATACAAAATTTTTTTAGTGAAGTAATAAACATACACACAACATGAAATGACATAATGAGAAATCATGTTTTTGTTTACATAATTTAAATATTATGTAAACGTATGTACATACTTTGAGGATAAAGCTGGAGGTCTTAGATTAAATTATATAATTTGATTTTTTGTAGATAATATAGAACGGAAATAATTGGATAAATTTATTGAATTTTGTAATCAATATGCGCACACATTCAATTATATTATACAATTACATATATTCAATAGTGTACATATTCCTAATTTTTTCATATATGTACATAAATGTTGATAATTAGCTGTGAAATGATTTACAAATTTTCAATATTTTCATTTATTCTTGTGTGTTTGTGTGTGTTCACAGCACAGTGTAACCTTAGAAACAGAGTTCAGGCAACGATCCCACATAATATTACAGTACACAATTGTATGAAAAGCAGTCTACAAGATAAATCAAATTTTACAGTTTTGGCCCTCCAAAAGCACATTGAAATTACTTTGATATAATATTTTTATTTTTCTTCATAATATACTTTCTATATGGCACTGATATAAGGATTGTTTTTATTTTCCATATAGTAAAGTTCTTTAAATTTCAAAATATTTTGTATACTGTAGTTTTGCATACAGACTTAACTATTAAAACAATACCTGTCTGTACGGAGTATTTTATTACTTTATACATAACGCTACTTAATTTTTATAATGTGAAAATAATAATTTCAAAATGTTTTTGGAACACTTAAATTGCATTGTTATTCAACATTAATATAAGTTAAACATTATCTATGCGGTTCATTGTGGAATGTTGGTAAAATAATGATGACGTTTTCTAATTATCATGATTAAAAAAGTAGCATGTGGAAAAAAAAATAGACAATAAGGAATATGTAGCATCATGGTAGTAAAAAAGATAGTAAACATTAGATGAATAATGACAAAGTTGATTCGATATATGTATGTATGGTATTGTATCCAGTCTTCGTAGATAGTTTTGTTTATTATTAATTAGCGAATAGGTAAATGTTCAGATACAAAACAAACCACTTATTTGAAAAAAAAAAAAATGATTCTAGAGAACATTTTCAAACATTTTTATGATTATTTTTTTTTATTGAAAACGAAAATAAATTTCACAAGTTTTATGAAATATTTTGTTTATTGAGTTCTCTGTGTGAAATTTTTGATCCTTTGAAAGTATGCATGTATATACATATGTATATATAATGTATATGTATAAAACAAAAATGAGTAACTGTTTTCTATTACATGTAAGTTTAAAAATAAATACGGAATTATTTCATAGTACTTTCATTTTAATTACTTAAATTTTTATTACTCCTATCTTTTTTTTTGTTGAGAATTCAGTTAGATTATGAATGGACTTTTAAAAAGGACTTTTTTTCAAAATGAAAAAATAATGTAAATGTAGATTAGGTATAATTAAAAGTTTAAATTTAAAATATGATTAAAAGTAAAAACTAAAAATTACTTTGAAAAAAAAAAACAGAAACTTGGCAATGTTAAATTCATTCCGTAATCCTATCAAATTTTTTTAAAATTATTATTCTTGAACTATAATGAAAAGTATGTAATTTGAAAATGATGAAGTGTAGTTGTTAAAAAACTAGGTTATTTGAAAATTAATAAGCTAACGTAATAAGGGAAAAAATATTTGTATGTATAATAAAATATAAAATAGGATTTTAAAAATATAATTTAATCGATATAAAAGGTTTCATTGTTACTTAAATTGCCAATTTATGTAAATCTGATAAATTATTTGAAAAGAAAACTTTCAATTTAATGAAATTTTTAAATTCGTTATATTTGAAAAAAAAAAAGTTTCTATATTATTTTGGAGTGCTGGCTACCGATTTTAATTTTAACATTACAAAAATAATTTTTTTTTTTGAAAATTAAGGAAAATCAACAGGAAAGAAAACAAGTTAATAAAAATTTGATTTGAACAAAAAAAAAAAATGGCAATGTCATGAGTGTATAATTTTTGCGCAATATATAATAAGAGTTAGAAAAAGAAAAAAAGAACTTTTCATTTTTATTTAAAAAACTATTTAAAGGAAAATAACACTCGTGGCAGTCCTGAATATTCTGTTGAACACACTTTTTAACCTCAGAATGTATTCTTATCGACTTTGAGCCTTTTTTAAAACGTGATCCCTTCGAGCTCCGATCTTTAAACTTCATCCATTCCACCATTTAAGTTTTCTGCATAGAATTGAAAAAAATATTGCGGATAAGCTCACAGTAGATCGTCACCGATGAATGATCAACATTTTTTTTTAGGAAGATCAGACAGCATTGGGTTTTATATTTTAGTAGCATTGAAATCGAAACTATAAAATGTTAAATATGGTAAAAAACGTAAACGTCTTTTTTTATTGATTTTCAGAAACATACTCGTACATTAAACCACATAATAAATCAAAACTCATAATATAATTGAAAACAAGTTTACATAATAAATATTAAATATAAAACATGAAAAATAAAATGGGAATGAATAATAAATAAAACCAAATGAAGAGTTTTGTAAAAGTGCATGTTAAGATATGTTTAAGTATTTTCTTTTCACAACAAGTCTTTTGTTTACCTTCTAGGTACGAACTTTATACAACATTCAACTTATTAAACTTATATACTATGTATAGTTTCTGCAAAGAAAAAATAAAGAATATCTTTTCTGCATAAATTCTTAACCTTGAAGCGTATTTTTATTTTCAATAAAATTTGACCAACAAATCAAAGAATCTCTATTTATATCTTGTTTTTCAAGTTTTTTTTTTTACTGGTTAGACAAATTTCTTTGTGATTTTATTTCATCATTTTCAATTCTTTGAAAAAAAAAAAAAAAATAAAAAAAAAATATTTCCTTGGGTTCAATTCATTAATTTTTCGCAGAAAAAAGTCCAAAAAATAAACAAAATCATGGTTTTTACCACAAATCTAGATTGATGCCCGAGCCTGATACAATCATACCTATAACATTTTTGTACATTGATGATGATGACTTGTTTTTTTAAAAATATCTTAAGAAAAATTTTTATTATTTCAGTTTACTTATAGGTAGGTAGGTTCTTTTGTAATTTTGTTTAATATGAAAAGAATAAAGTTGACTCTTATTCTGTTTGAACCCATATAAATGGTTGTATTTTGTTTTTGTTCTTATGGTTCCCATAAACTTAAAGGAGAAAAATATTAAATAGAACATCACACAAAAGTACAGAACATCAGATACAAAAGTATCTGAAGACCTGCGCAATCAATTGTAATTATTTTTAACTTTTTTTTTCTTCTCCTTTTTTTTTTCAAATTTATTTTGCAATGTGATGATGTAGATTTCAGTTATCTCTACGAAAGATTTCATCCTTTTATTAATATCTTTTATTCTTACAAATTTCATTCTTTTTGCTTTAACAAATATACTTAATTATTATGTTATGACCATGTCGGTAATTCATTAAAATTAGAGGGCAAAGAACTTAAGTTTTCTTGCAAATTACAACATACATGTACAAGAACTCGTTATAACAGAGAAGTGATACATATTTTTGTTCTATACAATATGAATTGTATAGGTATTTTATTCTTGTTTTTTATTTTATTTTATTTCTTTGTTTTATTAATTGTACTTTGAGGATTCATGTCATGCAATGCCTTCTAAGCCTTTGTTTTATATGTCGTATTTGTATGATAAAAATCCAGTCACATTGTATCCCCTATAGTTTTTCGAATAAACCATAATCAATTCGTAGAAGTTTTGTAAAAGCTTTACCCCAACTTTTCATCTCCTATATGATGTTAATGATGATGGTACATTAAATCTTTTATTATGTGCGTTTTCAGAGAGCTTATCCAGTTAGCAGGTAGAAATATACATATGCATTCACATAACTGTTTGTATAATTTTATTATTTTTTTCTTTTCTAAATACAGGTTGTACCAATAGTCAGATAAATCATTAATATCAGTGGTACCAGATTCATGAATCCATAAAATGGAGCAAATATTCTATCTCCTAAATATTCGAAGAACAGAGAATAAGAAAAAGTATGTTTAAGATTATGTTTTCATGGTAAAAGCCCTTGAAGTATCTATCACTATAAAAATTGGTAAATTTTCATTATTTTTGCAAAGTTTTTTGTGCTTTCAAACAAAATATAAAATGTATTAAAGCAAAAAAATTAAAAAAAAAAAAAAAATAAAAAAAAAGAAGAAAGAAGAAGAAGAAATTCTTTTTTTTCTGTTATAACAACATGTTCCAAAAAAATGTTATAGTCTGGATATTTGTAAATTCAGTTTATTCGTTGCGTTCAATTAGAATGAACGGATTTACTTAAATACGCGCGGTAAATTTTTATCGTTATTATTTATATACAAGAAATTTTGATTTTGTTTCGGTTACGAAAAATACTTTTCTAATATGAAAGTATAAAAAATTTTGTTTTTTAATATCAAAAAAAAAAAAAAAAATCTTTAAATTGAAGGAATTGTACAATTGATCAATTGAAAAAATAAAAAAAAAACAAAATTAAAGGTTTGTTTTAAAATAAAATCAAATGAATGCGATGAATTGAACCGTACTTAAGAAAATCGTGAGAAATTTAATTTTTGAATGGATAAGTGCTACATCTATATAATATCAATTTAGTATGTGAAGAAAAAAATATTTTAAATAATAAAAAAGATATTTGCATTCTACGAGAACAAAAGCATAAAAAATAATAAAAAGATTGTTCAATAAGTTATTTGATGTTGGTTTTTTTTTATACTTTGTAATTTGCCAAAGTTAATTTTTCTTTGAACGTGGTGAAGCCTTGAACTTTTATTTATGTTTACGAATTTAATAATTGAAAAAAAAAAAAAAAGAATCCATTAAAAAATAGAATTGTTTAAATTAATTTGATTTGAATATAAAAAAAAAAATACATATGTATGTATAAAAATATTATTAAAAAAAATTTTGAATTGAGTTACATTTTATGAGTTTGTTTGTGTATTATTCATAATTTACACTAAATTGATATTTAGAAAAATTTTAAACAAAATTTATTTTATAAAATTGCTTACACAATAGTTTATTGTTTATTTTAATATTTTTTTTTTTCTTGAAAAGAGGACAAAGAAGTTTTACTGTATAACGAAAGTGAAATAAATTTTTTTTTATGAGTTTCCAACGTTTTGATTTTATTTGGAAATTTTGTGTGATATTTTTTTTGTATAGAATTTGTGTAATGACGCTAATACAAGATGAATAGAAATTCAAAAAAATAATAAAAATATTAATTGAAATATTCTTCAAATAAATTTCAGTAACAGGAAATACTTTGAATGAATAAAAAGTAATTTTAGAAAATAAAATTTTTAAAAATTGAAAGCACAAAAAAAAAAAAAATTAATTTGTTGTATGAAAATTCAAGTACATATTCATATAATTTTAGGTTGGCAATCTTTAAAAAAAAATATACATATATATTTCTTGTCGGTGTTATGTATTTGATCTTGAATTTTTCTCAAAAGGTTTAACTCGTTTCGGATATCATAAAAATGAATTATAAGTGATGGCTTCTTTCAAAGGATTAAAAAAAAGCAATTATATTTCAAAAAGTCATTAAATTAAAAATAAATTAAAATTTTTTCACGGAAAAATATTAACAGTGTTCATTCATTTTTTTATTTCTTATGAAAAAGTTTAAAATGAATAAAAAATAAGTGGAAAAATTAAAATTTTGTTAACGTTTTTAAAAGAAGGCATACATTTTTTGTTTTCGTTTTTGAATTTAAATAATTCCAAGATCTTAATTCTTTTTAAGTTTAAATAAAGTTGAAAATATATTTTTTACAAATAAGTTATATTTTTTTTTTGAATAATGTAATAATTTTAAATAAGAAAATTTTTATGGGAATTTTATTTTTTGTTTTCGTTCTCTACTTATTACTATCAAAAATGTGTAATTATAGAAAAATTCTAGTTTAATTAATTTTGCTGAAAAAGAGGAATTAATGAATAGTAGCAGATGAATATTAGCTTCAAAAATAATTTATGGTAAATATTATTTAAAATATTTTCTTGGTTAATCTAGTTTTTAAAAGAGATGAATAACTTTAATGAAATTTAAAAGTAACCTGAAAAGTTTGTTTGAAATTTTTTATCACATTTTAATTTGATATAATTTGCTGAAATACTTATAATGAATTTTATTCGGTTGTGAAGTTCCTTTGCTTATTTCATTTTACTTTAAAATTAAACTGAAAGTTTAAATTTATTTATTTAAAAATATTCTTACAAAAACTGAATTAGTAGAATTTCTTAGAAAATTTAAGTTAACAAAATCAATCAAACTGCTTCCAATCCTGCTGACATGATTTTCAAGATATACTGAACTAAATTTTTTCAACTTTTTAATGTTGAATTTAAAAATTTAATAATTTGAAACAACTCAAAGATTTTACAATTGTAGTAACTGAAAAACATTAAAACGACATTCGACTCGGCCGGGAATCGAACTACGGAACCTTTACCTTTCCGGGGTAATGCTCTTAAACCATCGAGCTACCGAATGCCATGTCATCATCATTGATGAAGAATACTCAAACCTCCTACACAATGTAATATTTTTTCAGTCTATTTTTGTATAATATTAAGGATACTTCAAAATGTATTGATTACGATTGTATTTTTTTTTTATTGAGGCAATAATGTTCTAAAAAGAACGAAATAAAATTTTGGTACTTTTGATAAAAATTACGTGTACATATTAGAAGCAGCCTTCCTTCACGAGTACTTCAAAAAAAAAACTATGTCTTCCACTTTTCAATCTAGAACAGTATCTCGATCAAAATATTAGAAAACACAACAATAAAATTTTAATTTGAATTTTAGTTAGTTTTTATGAATTTTATAAGTGTTTAAATAGTGAAAAATTTGAAATTTTTTTTACCTTTTAACAAGTGAAAACATTTGTAGTAATTTCAGTATGGCAAAAATCCAAAATTAGATGTTTAGAAAATAAAAGAAAATTATAAAATTTTGAGAAAACATAATAAAAAGCAAAAAACTGAAAAAATGAGTAAAATTATAAAAAAAAAATATTTGGGTAGTCGTGCATTCAAAACAATTTTTAGACAAATATTTAAATATGTCCTTCTTGAAGTAGAGATTTAAATTTAAGGCAATTTCACAATATTTTTTGCAACTACTCTTCGTATATACATAGTTCTTGGTTATCCTGAGAGTATGTTCAACCTCTATAAAAGAGGTGCACGAGATGCTAGATTATCGGCTATTTCTTTGATTTTTATTACTTTGTAGCGTGAGACTTAAGTATTTTAGAGTAACCCTGTTATGTTTTGCCATAGGTTTTTAAGTAATCCAAAAATTAATTTAAAATTAATATTTTCAATTTAAACAATTCTTAAAAATAATTTCCTTCAGAAAAAAAAGTAATTAAAATAAGTCTGGATTACAGTCAATAAACATTTCATATGAAAATATTTTTATAAGCATTACAAAATATGATCATTCATTTACTTTAATCATGTGAATAAAATATGAATACTCGTATGAAAAAAATAAACTAATAAAAAAAGAGATAAAAAGTTCTCATTAAAAATTATAAAGGAAAGAAAATTCATAAAATTATCCTGTTACTGCATGAACAGTTTTTCTTTGTTTCATTTTTTTTTAAGTAATACATTTTTGAAAAGATTGTAAATATAAAATTCACATACAATAAATGATGTGGATAATATGAGCACATACTTGTTTAATTTATCTGTATATGTATTAATATGTGTATGTATAATACCTGCATTTTATATGTATACAAATTTCTTTTTAATCTTCTGTTATATGTACATATGTATGTACTTAAATGAAATGTTGATTATAATTATTATTAAAAAGCTTTTAAATATTATAAAAGTTGAAATCTTTGTTAGAAAATTAATTTATTTAATTACTCTTTAGAGATTAATTTTAATTTGAAAATTCATACGTGTATAGTATCTTTAAATTTGAAAAAAAATTTATATACGTATACTGTAACATTTTTGATTATTTTAATTAATAAACATTTTTTAAATTCCCTTTTTTCAATTACATTTTTTTTTCTAATAAAAGGTTTTTATAATATTTAATAAAACACTGTTATGTTATGAGTATGTTGACATTTTCTTTATTTTTCTCTTTCCAATTATTTTTATAATATAGATGTAATAAAATTACATGCATCAATAAAACTTATTAATAACACAGAATATAAAGACAAATTTATATTTGTAAATATTTTTATGAACATTTTTTAAATGATCGAAAAATCAGAAATTTGAAGCTCATAAACTTTTTTTTTATAGCACATTACATTGTTTGCAGAAGGTAAATGTTCCAGTTTTCGGTATTTTAAATGTGTTAAATTTTTAGCGAAAATCTAATCTCTTTTTCAATGATTAAAATTTGTTTGAAGCTTAACTTTTTATAGACTTCAATTAATCAAATTTAACTTTTCATAATCTTTATTTAATAATCATACTTGTTGTCATTTGTACTGTAGGTAGTATTAGTAAGATTTATGAACAGCTTTTTAATTTACAAACGAAAAAAAAAAACCTGAGAGCACAAGATCAGCTTGAAGACCAAGGACAAGATAGGAAGATGCTATTGAAGACGAAATGAGGAAGATTGGTGTAAATGAGTGGAGAGTTCTTCCTAGGGATCGGGATGTTTGAAGAGGCGTAATTAAGTAGGCCAATGTTCAATACGAACTGTTCAGCCATTGATGATGATGATAAACAGTTTTTCAAAGAGAAGGAAAAAAAATTAATGATATATGAATGGAGGTTTATGTTCAATGACTACACTTCTTTTTTTTGACGTTGCAAGATATTCTATATGATAGAAAGGTTGTTAATCTTATCTCTAGTTGATAAATTCAAGTTTGAATTATTGAAAATGGTCATTCTTTTCCTTTAACTGTATTAATGTATTCGATGGAGAATTATGGCTATTCCAAAATTGAAAAGAATTAGATTTTCTTGAAATTAAAAATATTATTATATTATTTATTAAAAAAAGATATTACAAGAAAAAAATTCACATTATTTTACACTCTAAATCATGAAAATATATAAATATAAGCTATTTCCAAGACAATTCATATCATCAGCACTGATTGTTGAATATGACTGGAATAAGAAGTCATTAACCCTATAAAACATTGAAAATTTATTTCTTTTAGAGATATTATGTTTTATATTATTATGATAACGATCAATAAAATAAATTCATTTTGTATCCAGAAAAACGAAAAAAATATATATACATATGTACTGCGTTATTTCTACATGGAGTAGCTTTAATTCTTTTGATTCGTTTCATTGATAAAGAATTATCGTATCATCAACATGGATGCGTAGAATTTAATTAAAAAGAATAAATATAAAAATGTATAAAAACAATTTTTCCTTTTCCTGTCTTTCTTCTTTTCTTTTTTTTTTATATTTTTACCATCAAATTGTTTTAATAGATACAGATACAATAACAATAACAACAAAGCAAAAGAGAAGAAAAAAATTATTTTAGTTAAGCTGACATGATCCCTATAGATATTCGTTGTTTTTTTTTATTATATTTTTTTAATCTCAATTTTTTGTTTTGTGTGTGCTTATACAATTTTGCATGAAGAAGAGATATGTCTATACATACATAGCTACATGTATGTAGTCTTTTTAAAATTGACAAAAAAAGTCTTATACGATTATGGGAAAAAATAAAAACAATTATTGAAAAAATATAACAGTTATTCATTCACATAAAAGTTAATTATTTTAAATTCCTAAAAAAATTATATTTTTGTGATGCAGCATTTTAGATTTTCAAGTTTATTGTAGTGTCCTTTTTTAAATGAATAAAAAAATGTTTATTGATTTGAAAGTTTTACTGAATTTAGTGTTGTCATCTTATAAGATATTAGATACTTTTTTTTTTCTTTCTCTTTTTAATTTTATTTTCCGAATTATTTTATCTTGCTGTTTTGTGTTCTATTTTAAAATGAAAAAGAAAAAATATATGACAAAACCAGAAAATAAAATTATTAAATATTATTTGAAAACATCAACATTATCTCTATTAAAAATTTTTATAATATTAAATTCTTGTCTTCTTTTATAAAATTTATTTTTATACACAATATTTTCTTAGTTATTACTAAAGATAGAAAAATCATATAAACAAATCTTCTTACGTATATTTCATAAAACACCAACATAAGGCAAAAATAATGTGGCAAAAACAAAAATACAAATTTCTTACTTTTTATCTTTGAAATTTTTTTTTTTTTTTTTGTAAAAATTTTTGTTAATATATTTTATAAAAGTTTTTGTCATAAAAATCTGATGATGTCCTTTTTTTTGTTTCAGTTTATAAAAATGATATACATTTTTATTGCTACTTATTATTTTTTTGTTTTTTTTTTTTTGTGCACAATTTAAAAATATGGTTTACAATTGAAATTATATGAAATGAAATAAAAAAAGAAGAAAGAAAAAAAATTAAGAGAGAAAAAGAAATGATAAAAAAAAGGAAACAAATTTGATAAATTACTTGAAGATTATATAAAGCGTGAAAACATTTGAAAAATAACAGAAATAAAAAAAAAAATCATATAATAAAAAAAAAAAGAGGAAAAAGAAAAAAAGAAAGAAGTAAATGAGATTTATCATGATTTAAAAGAATTTTCATTGGTATTTAAGATTATAAATTTTTTTTTATTAATATCTACATACATATCATACATACGTATATGTACACATTCAAGTAATACTAAAATTTAAAAAGAAATTTATACCCTTAAGAAATTTTCTTTATATGTTCATCTCCTTCTTCACATATGTGTATAAAGCTATGTATCCACTGAAATTAGTTATCGTGCCTAGTAGTCTTGTTTTCGTAAATACAAAAGTATATGGTGGGTGTGCAAATTGCTTTAATGGAGTGACATTTTGGAAAAAATCACTGAAAGTTTAATATCCACAAATAAACCAAAAAAAAAACTAAATCATCGAAAGCTTCCCATGAGTTAAGCCGACAATCATGTAAGCAGCTTGCATGCGGAACACAAGAAATTTCTATATAATATGAGCCGTTCATAAGTCAAATCGATTAACTTCAGTTTTTAAGTTTTTTTTTTAAACTTTACTGCCAACATATTGAAAATAAGATTTTGTAATAATTAGATTTCACATGACAAAATTGAAAATATTAATTTTTTTCGAGTTATAAATTATTTTTTTATTTTTTTCTTCGTTTTTTTTTGTATGGAGTTTATAAATTTGACTTGTGAACGTTTCATATGTAGTTATCGAATGTAGTTTTGTTAATGGAAGATTTCGAAAGAAATTTAAAAACAACTTAAAATTTCAAATATTTGTGTATGAAACAAAATACGCAAACTATTAGTAAACTGCTTGTAAGTCACAGTAAACATGTACCTTAATATTAAACATTTATTTATTTTCTATTTTCTCTCAAGAAAAAAAAAATATTTATAAAAAAATTCTATAGAAAGTAATTTCCAAAGAATTTTTTCACAAAAAAAAAAAAAAATAAATGTTATTTATTTGTTAATTTTATTTTACCACAGATTAAATTTAAAATACTCACATAATTATTCATGTTATTTCTTCTAATAAAATGTTATAAGTATGTTTAACATTCTTATAATCATGTATTTTCTACACACATTTATTTATTTATATAAAAGTATTTCTAAGAAAATTTTCAAGGCATATGAACATTTAAAAAAAAAAGAACAAAAATAAGGTAGAAAATTTAAAGAAAAGGAAATATATACAAGATGTATTTATATATTATGTATCTTATTTGTAAAGGTATTATATTAATCTAAAATTATTTGTGAATATTATTTTAATATAATACACGCGTATATTATAATCTTCACATATGTATGTATGTATGTATGTTAATTTGTGTGAAATTGCCTAGGGGAATATTTGAAATATCAAATCTTTATCTTTATTTAAATATATACGTGTATATTGTTTATAATGATTATAATATATGGTATACCAAAAATATATTTGCTATTTAGAAAAAAAAAAATACATATTTTTTATTTTTTTTAATTGTCAAAATTTTGACACATTTGTTTTTTAACCCTTATCACACTCAACTTCTGTGTTAAAATCATGTCGAAAGATACATTTTGCAATAAGAAAAAAAAAAAAAAAAAAACAAATTTAATAAATGATAAAGTTTAAATTTTTATAATTTCATAAAACGTATACTACATTTAAAAACTGTAAAAAAAAATATTAGTCCTAGTTTAGTTTCTTTTGATCTTTCATTATATATATTTTTTTTGAATTCATTTACCTTCTAATAAAATACTTATCATGTGAACGACTATACGTACACCTACTCCATCAGTTTATGATTAAATTATTTTAAATTCAAATGATTTTGTATGTGTATTATTATTATTTTTTTTTTATTGTGTAATTGTAAAATATCTGATAAACCGATATACTTAAATGCTTACAAAAAACATACTAAATAACCAAAATTTCATTATCGCTTCTATGTTTCATTTCAGAATCTATATTTTATTAGATACAAAATATATATATATGTATGTAATATATTTTACGGTTATTAATATAGTGTAGGTGTGGTTTTAAGTGAAAACGGAAAAAGCTTCATTATGTTTGTGGTCCATGTTGCCGAGAGTCATTTTAACTGTATACTGAATAAAAACTTACTGAAAAAAGCGTAGGTACATACATAAAACAAAATGAATAGATTTTGTTAAAATGCAATTTGTATGTAATATGTATAAAATGAATTAGTTTTCAAAAACATACATATTTTTGAAAAATTTTCGTAGCGAAAAATGAATGAAAATTCTTTCTATGTAGATATATGTAAATGTGTATTAGTAAGTTTGTATGTTAATTTTTTTAGTTATTTATACAGAACCACTAATTTATTTCATTTGTATAAATATTTTCTGTTAGGAATAAAATCAATTCGATTACCAAAAGAAAAATCGCCTTTTTTCTTTTTTGAAAAGTATTATATACATATTAAATAAATAATGATCATACTCGTAGGTATATCATACACACATAAAATTGTAATTTACAATTATTCGTTTTGAATACACGCCATTATTATAATTATGTATTTCAATTATAAATGTTATTAATACATAAAATTTCTGAAATAATTCATCTTATTTATGATCATTAGCAATATGAATGATATTGTATGTATGTGTATTTGTGTGTCTTAAATAGGCTGAAAAAATAAATATGAAATATTTCTAAAAATTTACACATACATCTTTAACTGTTTTCCTAATAGTAGGCAAGAAATTCCTTTTTCAGTTCATTTTTTTTTTTTTTCATCATGAATTAAAATTTTTTTAAATTTATGATTTTTTTTTTTTCAAAATAATACGTGCATGGTGTTATGAAAGTGCGAAATTTTTGGGAGAGAAAAAAAAAAGCGTACGCACTCACATTTGAAATGGATAACAACGAAAAGGCATTACGACATCCTCTAAGGTTACGAAACATACATAAAATCACAATATATATTTTATGATTGTACCTTCTATATGAAAAAAAAAAACGAAATAAAGAAAATAAATAAATATTTTCATTTCATGTTTCATATATGGAATACTTAGAATTATAAACATATATATCCTTATAAATAGCACACAAATGTACAATTTTGAAGATATCTGTTCTTATTTCTAAGAATATTTTTTCAAATGTATCTTGCTTTTTATTTTTTAAATTCCTAAAGATGACAAAAGAATGAAAAATGGTAAATAAAAATACTTTATTCAAAGAAATGAAGAAAATTACACGCTAAATGAATAAGCTTTTATTTTTTTTTTGTATTTGTATCTACATCACCCATCAAGGCTTAAAAGAAGAAATGAATGAAAAGGCAAAAAAAGAATTTTTTAAAAAAAATGCTCAACACTTTTCAATTGTACATATTTTAAATGTTAACCCTTGACATCGATGAGTATTTTTTGCTTTTTTTTTTACAATTTAGGCATTTTCATTTTCTGTGATTTTCACTAAAAAAGAAAAGAAAAAAAAAAACAAACAGTAAAGGAAAAGAAAAATAATAAATACAAAATTTTTATCGTTTTATACCCTAAAGATATCTGTCAACCAGGTAACATACACAGGATATACACCTGACAAAATTATGGTGAAATTTTCAATTTCTTTTTATTATATGTATGTACATAATAAACAACATACTTATATGTACAATGTATATACATATGTACATAAGAAAAAGAAGAATAAAAAAAAGAAGATTGAAAGTAAACACCACTTATTCATTAAAAATCACAAAGGGAGGTTTTTATATGTATATATTTTTATTTGATGTTTATGTTATAATAAACGAAAAATTGTCCTCATGTGTATGTTTTTTAAGCATATATGTATATGATATGTGTACTACTATGTATACATTTTTCTAGATGAGTATATGAACATTATCCTAGATTAATCGAGGTTATTATAAGAGTCAGTTGATTTTAATTTACCTGTTATGAATCTTATAATATTAATTTTTTTTTTTTATATAAATAATTTCTCTTCTTCCAGAAATACATATGATTTTTTTTTTAAATTTTTTATTTCATATGTATACGTATGTATTATTTTTATTCTGTATATTATATTTTTGTACATACATATGTAGTATAGTATTTTTTGTTTTAAATATATGAGAATTTGTATAGGTTAAAAAAAAAGCAATTGGAAATTTTTGCTGATGAAAATTATTATATGTATATCATGAGTTATTCATATATTTTTCCTTTTTTTTTTTTTTTTTTCTAATATGAACCCATGGCATCAATTTATATAAAATGCTTTAGTTTTATAACATTTAAATAATAGATACACACATGATTAAAAATAAAAAATAAAAAAGTCAAGGACATATAATTTAATGATACATAATGTTAATGAGAAATTTTCTTTATCCTTTTTTATTAATGTGTATTTTTGTACATACATAGTACATACATACTTTGATGAAAAAAAAAAAAAATCAATAGGGAAAGTATTTTTCAATTATATGAAAATGTACAGTAATAATAAATTATGTTTTATCAATTATACATATGTTTTGAAAAGAATTGTATACATTTTTTTTTCTGATTTTTATAAAAGTAGGAATAATAAGTGTCTTTTTTAATTTTAACCCTTAAATAATCACAAAGGTCACACTTTCAGATTGTATCTTGCAAAATTGAAAGGTTACTTTTACTTTTTATGTTTACTCTATATAAAACGAAAAGCGACTACAAAAGCACAATTTATTAGATATTTTTTTTGGAACTAATTTCCTGAAAATATAGACTGAATTTTCTTGATCTTTTGAAAATTGTCACTAAAAACTTGTACGTCCCTAATGTGTTAGATATTTCTTGAAATCTTTCCCAATATAGATTTCTTGTGTATAAATACTATACCCATTTTAAATAAAACATAAACTAAATGCATGTGTATGTGTGTTCACATATATAAACATACATACATAAGTGAAAAGATTTGAGGCAGAGTAAATATTTGATGATGTCTAAGAAAGATATTGGTGCATTTAAAAAAAAAAAATAGAATTATCTAAATCAGAAAAATTTATATTTTTTCATTCCTTTCTAAAATTTTTAATTGAATTTACAAAAAAAAACATGAAGGAAAAATTTTAGATTTTCAATAAAATTATTTATGTTGTTAAGGCAATAATTTTAATAGTAAATTTTAGCAAATTGGCGTATATAATTACGGTAACGGAAAAATTACGAATCATCACTACACCTTTTTTATTTAAAAAAAAAAACAGAATAGAAGCCTCATTATTTAATAAAATTTTCAAATGGAAAAAAGAACTATGGTGGAAATGATTCTAATTCTTAAATTTATTAGATATTTTTTTATATTTTTATTAATTTTGTTTGTTTAAAACTTAAAATGTTTTATTTTTCCTATTGTGTGTGATTTAATAAATATTGTGTATTTTACTTATTTACAATATAAAAAAAAAATTGTGACCTAAATGTTTTCATGACACTTTTATTTTTCTCTATTTTTTTATATTTTATTCAATTAAATTGAATATGTCGTTAAAGGTATCTGATGAATTAAATAAATCAATCGATAAATAATAAATAAGGGAAAAAATATAATAAAAGTGAGAAAATGACTGACTTAACTTGCTAAATAAAAAAATATGAAAAAAAAAGTTGTATTGATGCACTTTTTATTATTTCGATTTTGAAAAAAAAAAAAATGAATCAGAAAATGAAATATATAAAAGCTTAATGCATCAATAATAACAAATAAAAGTGGATGCAATTTGCAATAGAAAAATTGCAACAGAATTACTCTAATTGGCATACAACTATACCAGAGGGAAAAACAAGAAAGAAAGAATATATATATTTTTTCTTCTATGTATCTAAATATATAAAAAAGTGTCAAGTATATATGTATGTATATGGTTTCTTTTTATAAAAGAAACTTAGAAACTGTAAATGTGTAAAGTTAATTAATTCATTATTGCAGTTTGAATAAATTTTTTTTTTATCCTTAGAGAATAAATAGAAGTTAAAAAAAGAAAAAAAAAAAACAAAATTTTATTTATAGTAAAATGATTTTGAAAAAAAAAAAAAAAATACACACATACTTTTTTCATATGGCTTGTATAGAATTGAAAAAAAAATTCCAAAAGAAATTATTCTATTAATTTTCTTTTTGAAACTAAGTAGGTCGACAATATTTAATGTCTATTAAAAAGGATTTCTGAGAGTTTAGCTTTTTGTTTGAAATAATTGAATAAAATTTACAGTACAGTACATTGAAAAATATAATTACATAAATTGATATCATTTTATTTATTTAAATTATTTCGAATAAAATTAAACTTTTAGGGCCTATGCTATTTGATTAAAAAAAATTCTGATAAAATTTCTGATAAAAATTTTTACAATTGAATTGACCACTAGAACAATCAAAATTATGATTCTGAACTGTCAAAATTGGGCTTTATTTATGTAAATATTGATTAAATAAATTTTCATATTTATGGTTTTAATTGGGAGAATTTTTATTGTAAATTTTAATGAAATTAATAATTAATAATTTACAGTAGATACATACATGATGTATTATTTAAAAAATTATAAAGTATATGTATATGTATGTACACATACATATATACAAATAATAATTATTGAATTTTTGGTTTTAATTAAAATGTAGTAAATCACAGTGTTTTTTTTTTTTGTTTTTGAATATTTAATGATTTAATGAAATTATTTTATTAAAAATTTTGTTCAATACGAATTCAATCACTTGAAAATAATAATTAATCAAATTAAATGTCAATGTAATAAATCAAAAAACAAAAAAAAATTAATCAAATTGAAGGGAGAATAAAAAAATGGTATTGAAAAAGAAAATCGAAATTATTATACAGAGTATGTATTTCAAGATTTAAGGATTCTTTTGGACAAATAAAAATTAAATAAAATACATATTTTTTTCATTTTTTGATAAATTGGAAAAATTTAAAACGTCTGAGGTTGCAAATTTTTTAAAAAATAAAGGCATAACAATAAAATATAGCCTTAGCATATGTAAAATGTAAGAAATGAAATATGAAAAATCTCGTTACACCCTGTCACTATGAAATATCTACATCAAATTTCTTTCATATGACATGTACAGTAATTTTTTTTTTTTTTGTGCTTCCAAATAATTAGTTTTTCGTATATGAAAATTTAACAGAAAACGATATGAATAAAATGTAATAGTAATTGTATAACTTGGTTAGCCGCATGTTTAAATGTCCTTTCAATCCTAAAATATTTTGTGAAAATCTATCCTTTTTTTGTAGTTTTTTTCTAGTAAATATTCTAAATGTATACTTTAAGTGATTTTCACTTGTTTAAATAATATATTTCAATATTATATTATATAAAACAAACACATGTACTATATACGTACATAATATGTATGTACATATGTGTATAATGTGTGTGATATTTAAAGGTATTTTTATATATAATATAATGTACAATTAATTGTGTTATTATATTTGTTTTAATTACACATACAACAGAATTTATTCATGTCATTAACCATATGTAATTAATTTCATCATTTTCACATTTTCATAGAATATTCATATAGCATAAAATAAATATAATAAAATGCTTTTTATATGTAATATGTACATTAAATTTTTATTATTATGTAGGAATACATAAATATTCACATGTATGTATACATAAGTACATACAAATATGGGAATGTTCTTGAGTAATTTATTCTTGATTTGTTGTCAGCTCATTTTGGGTGACATTAAATTTAAATTAAAATACGAATCGATTTTTTTGCTTTTTTTTTTTTTGTTATACTAACAACGAATATGTACTCAAAAGATGTAAAATACTTGATAGGAAAATTTCTGAAGATCAAAGAATTTTATAGAATCCTTATGGAAAAAAAAAAAAACAGTTTTATGTTATCACATTAGATATTAAAGGAAGTTGTTAAACACTTTTTTTAATTTTGAATATGAAATTCAGTCCCAACAAACATTATGAAAACTGATATTGAATCGAAAGCTATTGTGATTTTTTAAAATTTTATCTCCTCTATCAAATTTATTTAAGTACATACATAGTTTATACGGTTTGGACCGTCTGGACCGTCTGAAATCAGCTGAAATTATTTTTACCTTTAAGTTTCATCAAAAAACATCGATTCTCACTACAATAAATCCAATTGCGCACTACTCGTTTTAAAGAAATCGACTGACAAGAAAATCAAATTTTTAAAAGCTTTATATCTAAGCTTGTCAATTTTATTGAAAAGTTAAAAAAAAAAATTGAATCACTTACGGTTCAAAATTTTTATTAATTTAAATTCTAAGAAATTGTTATTTGGGATTATATAACACTTAAATATTTTTATATATGAGTGTTATACTTCAAAACGAATATTTTGACACTCTTTTAAATGAGCTCATTTTTGGTTTTGTTCTTCCAATCTGTTTTTTTTTTTTCATCAATTAAAATATACTTGACATTAAGAAGATTATTAAAATCTTTTATCTTTTATAATGAAATGAATTTTGAATTTTATGTAATAACAAGAAAATGATACAAATTCAAACACAAATATATATCTATAGATTGTTTTACATTATATGTATGTATATATAAATGAATATTATGGTTTTTGTATGATGAACATTAAATGTGTAATTTAAATTGTTTTGTAAAAGTTTAAAACAACTATTTGAATTAACATAAACACACTAATGTGGTGTGTAGATATTTTATAATTAATAATTAACTATATAATTAAATTTATTAATATTAAGAAAACAATAACACACAATAATGAAAATTAGATAAACAGAAACATTAGATAAAAAATAAATAAAAGTAAAGTAAGTAAAATAAGTAAGATTGCAAGTAAAGTTTATCACAATTTCATTCATTTGTAAAATATCTTTTTTTTTTTTAAATTTTTTTTTCATGTTCTAAGATTGAAATTGGAATACGAAGCGTAAATATGGAATATTGATAAGCATAATCAAAACAAATATAACAAAGATACATTTTTTTTTTTTTTAAAAGGAAAAATTGTTAAACTTTTTTTATACATATACATGTATTTCATTATTTTTGTCCTTTTAATTTTATTTGTTTTTGTCATTGAAAAAATTTTTTTTTTCAACTTTCTTTTTTTTTTTTTTTTTTTTAATTTTTCTTCTTTACATTACTTGTTTTTTTATTTTTGTTATTATTAAATTTCATTGTAATTTTAATTTGAATTCTAAATGGTGTGTACCTGTAAATAAACAAAAAAAAATTATTTATTTATTAATTTTTCTGCCAAATTCCATAAAAAATATTTTTTTTTTTTATTTTCGTACAACTTATTTTTAGACAATAAACATTGAAGATTATGTGAAATGAATTTTAAATGAGTTCAGTTGAAAATATTAGCGAAGGAATTTTTTTTTTTCTGTTTTCTTTTTTTAATAAAAAATACCTGTAGCATTTTTTTTTTTTTTTTACAAAAATTTTGTAGTTACTATGTTATTTGTATTGTAAAAAATTGTTATTTAAATATTTGTAGTTCAAATTGTTTGTGAATAAACAAACAAGAAAAATACGCAGAAAATATAAAAATAAAAATGAAACAATTATTATTACAGGAACGTTACAAAAATGTTGTAGTAATCGTAAAAAAAAAAAAAAAAAAAAATTCGTAATGTGAATAAACTTTCAGTTGTATGAATGAGGAATGATGTGACATTAAATTAAAAAATTTATACAGGATATACTTCTATGAATAAACTGTAAATGTAAATATGAAATTAAAATTTTTCACAACAAAATAAAATTTTAATATAAATTTTTAAACAAGGAAATTATATAAAAAATACCTGTAAATAAGATGAATAATGAACAAAAAATATAATATTTCACAAAATGTTAGTTCATCAATTTTTAAATCAACATACATACTACTTACATAAATGTTTTTTCTATATGAAAGGTCATTTTGGGTCAAAAGGTCATTCAATCTGGAGGAATATGGTTATCCAAACAAAAAATTCGGTAACAATTTTTAAATTTTGTAGTGACTTGGTGGTATCTATTGCATAAATTTATGCATAAATTTTCTATTTGTGTTTTAAATTTAAATTATCAAAAAAATCAATGGTTTTTATACAAATTTTTCTTTTGTTTTTTTTTTTACAAAATGTAAACTTTAGTTTCTGAATGTTCATTCCCATGTAAATTATAAATTATACTCAAAGATGAAACTAATCAGAGTTCTTTCATGCATTATAGAGTCAACACTGAATTGCAAATAAGTGAGAAAATTTACAATAAAATGTAATATAAAAATAAAGATCTATTGTATCTTTTAAATCTATATATTTACAGATGTATTCTATCGTTACCCAATATAACGTAATATTAACACGTTAACTACAATGATAAATTAAATATGAAAAATTAAAAATATAATGATTTAAGATTGAAAAAATATTTTAAAATAATTAATTATGTATATACTTTTTTAATAGATTAAATGACGATAACGGATGTGACAAAGGCTTAATATTTCATGAAATAATTCAAATAATTTTTTCGTATGTAGACAACACGTAAACGGAAAGTCTAATAAAATTAGGGAAGTAGTGAACGTGTTAAATTTTTGTTGGTACACATTATAGTACATAAATTTACTTTTCATCATTCACTTTCACAAGTGTATAAACATTACAAATTTGAATAACAGTTATATATTCTTATACAAATATACTACTTACACATATATGTATGTACATATACTCGTATAGGTAGCTCGAATACTTATGTAAGTTTCCTGTTTTTAAATTCAAATTAAACAAAACACTAAAAATGCATTTTATAAACTTTACCTGTCCATGATCATTTTTTTTTTTTTTTTGGTTTACTCTATAAATGAAAACAGACTACATAAAATATTCACTTTTGAATTACATATACTCTTGATTTCAAACGTTATATACATTTACACCATGTTTTTATTCACGATATCTACAGATTAGTTTTGAATTGAACTTCCAGTATCCAAAAACTTTAATTATATATTCTGATATCTATTCAAATGCGATTTAATGGTTCTCTTTCTACTACTTTTGATTTATTCAATAAACTAAAACTATAGATAAAAAATATTTACATAAAATATATATAAAAACAAAAAATATTTAGTCATGCTTTTAATAAGAGTAAAATAAAAAAGAAGTAGCACATTTTAAATTACTTAAGAAAAACAGCAATTTTAAATATCTACAACACTCTAGATACTTACTTACATATATTATTTTATATATTTCGCAGAAAAAAAAAATACATAGTTTTACAAAACTTAGTAAGCAAAATTCAAATGAAATTCTTTGAATTTTATAATTTATTCGAATTGAATGGGTATAGTGTGGCACAATTTCCGTTTTATTTGAAAAAGATTTATCTATTAGGTGAATTAGTTTGTTTTTTACTATTAAATTTTTCCATGGTTTTTGATTTTGCATTTAATACAGCTGTTTTGAATGAATTTTGAAATTATTTATTTGTTAAATTCATTTTCTTGGAACAGAACAACAATATTGTTTTTTTTTATGTTTTGCCTTATTTAATGTACATAAGTATGAATTTTTTTTAAAAAAAAGATTTAATTTTCGAATTTAAATTTTATGCAATTCAAGCATGAATAAGTCTGATATATTTAAAAAGATTATTTGTTATAATGAATATAAATAAAGAATATATATTTATTATAATTATAGGTAATAATATGTTTATTATAATATACATATGTATAATACATATATGTATGTGTCTTATTATACAGTGTTGCCAAATTCTGTATTTTTTAGAATTTTCTAAATTTTTTTGTGAATTTTTCTAAAGAACAGTAAAATTTCTTTGCTTCTTCCTATTCTAATTGAATTTATTGGTGAGTACAAGCAAACACAGTTGAATTTATAAGGTACAAAAAAAAAACAGTTACCAGTATTACGATAAAAAACCAGAGAACCTTACGTGGTAAATAAAAAAATAAAAAAAATATTTTCTTTCTTTTTAAATTTTCCTTAAAAATTATGTACTAACCTATAAGTAAAAAAATGCTAAAAGTTTTTAGGATGGAGATTCTTCTTTTTCAATTTCCGTCATTTGCCTTCCACATTCTCAATCTCTTGTTCTTCTTCTTTTTCACCTTATTATTCAATTATCATTTATTTTTCTCTTTTAAAAATGTTTGTCTTGAATTATTATTATTCCTGTTGAATGAAAATTTTTTTAAAAATACGGCATCACTGTTTCTTTGTTGTACATTTGTATTAAAATTTATGTATATACACAATTTTAATTGATTTAAGAAACAAAATGTTAAATACACAAAAAGGATCTTTAAATATTTATGTATGTATTTACGAAACCGGAAAATAGAATTTGACAATATAACAAACGAAATAAAAAAAAATTTAAATTTAAAATACAATTTTGTATAAATTATTCATAATTACATTGCAAAATAATCTTTAAATTTTTAGAAATTAAAACAAAAAAACAAAATGTTTTTTTTTTCATGAATTTTTTTTTTTTCAAAAAAAAAAATATAAATTACGTAATTTTTAAAATAAGATATCAAATTTAATTATTTATACAAAAGAAAGACTAATGGTAATTAAAAATGTCTGCAACATACTTTTACAAAAAAAAAAAAAAAAATACAAGTAAAACAAAACGTATTACATATACATACGTACATATGTATGTGTGTAACGAAAAATTTAATATGAAAATTTTATTCTAAACAATTTTTCTAATTCCTATTTTGACCCAGACAGAAGATTTACCTTCAAATAATTGTGTTTTATTTTCTTTCTTCTTTGTGAAACGTATTTCTTCAAAAAAAAATTTGAATTTTCATTTACAAAACATAATTTTAAACGTCCACATTTCACAAAAAAAAAAAAAACATTCAATTTGGCTTTTTAAATTAATTTCAATTTGTTTTTACAATTTAGTTTACATTGAAAAGCCAAATTTTCTTATTTTATCGTTATCTTTGTGCTGTATACTTGTACATTCGTATATTTATTCGCAGATATTTTAATTTTCTTTTACCATTCAAAAGACCAAAATACTTATCACCTGTGTAGGAAAAAACTTTTTTCTTTTGTTTTCTAAATACTGAGCTACTATCTGTTTCTAAATTATAAGGATGGCTTTTATTACTCTATTTAAAAGGACTCAAAGACAACGTAGAGTACAAAAAGATGTTTTTAGATTCACATTTCAGGTAATAATAGAAGAAAATTCTTAAATAATGTTTTTTTCTCATTCCATTTTTTTTTTTAGTAATTTCAAAAATTATTCAAAAACAGTATGACTTTTCAGAGAAACACTAAAAATAATATATTCAGGTGTGTTGTAAATAGGCAATTTAATTATATAGTAGAAAATATCTAAAATGATAATAAAAGGAAAATAATACTTATAATTGATATAGCCGCGTAATTTTATTATATATGTATAATATATTGTATATGTATGTGTGTGTATCTGTATATTTTAAAATTTATGAGATGAAAAGACAAAGAACAAGATAAATATTAAAAAAAATATAGAAAAGTCGAAGGTTAAATACTTTAACAAATTTAGGGAACATAAAATAAGTACCTTTTAATTATCTTTTTATCTTTTTTATTATTATTTCTTTTTTCTTTAAAAGATAAAAGTATAAATGAAAATTTAAAAGTAAGTTTAAACGTTTTAAGTTTAGAAAAATGAATAAATTTATGAAAGTTTAAAATCTAAAATTAAATTAAAAATTTCCCATATAGGATGTATTAAAAATTTAATGGAATTTCTATTGGTTACGTAATGAGCTATTTAAGTATTTTACGACAAGAAAAAGAAAAGAAAAAAAAGGAAGGAAAACATAAAGTAAATTATTATTTTGTGATAAATATCTTTTTAACAATTTCCTAGAAATTAAAATTCCATTTAAAGATGATAAATTTAATTTTTTGAACTTTTTAATTGAGAAAAAGTTTCGGGAAAATGCTGTCATTGACTAGCTAATGGAAGTACTCACTTAGTAGAGATCCAGGGACGTTGAAAACTTATTTTTTAGGCCATTGAAGAAGAAATTTCGAAATTTTTAAAAAACAATTTTTTTGAAATTAATAAAAGAAAAGTATGTATTTTAAAATGAAAAAAAAAAAATTATGTTTTTTTTTTCAATTATTGAAAAAATTTGTTTTCGAAATTTTGAAAGAAAAATACTTTCGAATTTTTGAAGCAAAATCGAATTGTCGAAGAATTATTTTAGGATTTTCAGAAGAGACGTTTTAGAATTTTCGCATAAAGCCTTAATTATTCGACGTTTTCCACAAAAGCTTACCACAGAGGCCAATGTTAAGTTCCTACTAGAAACTAAGTACTTGCCTCTAATGCTAACCGAAGCCAGCTAAGCAGCTAATTAAAATACAAAATTTTCTTGCTTTATATAGAAAAGTATTTTTTCAAATTTCTGTTAAACATAGTCAGGCTTTTTATTAGTAAAAAATAAAAGTAATAAAAATTAGAAGAAGAAAAGAAGAACAATTAAAAAACTAGTATACTATATAGTATATAGTACATATATATATATGTACATTTACCACTATAAGATACAAACTTAATACGAAAAAAAGTGATGTGTGGATTAAAAATTTTTCTTTTTTGTATCCTTAAGTAGTGCAAAATAGTGTACTACGCAAATTAAAAATTAGTGTCCCAGAGTTGTTCGAAAAGATTACATTAAATTTGATATATATTTTTTTTTGTATCTTTTACACGTGTTGAATATTAAAAAAAGGGTTTAAAGAAAAGATATAATATCGGCTGTAGACACAAAATCAGAAAGAAAAAAAACATAAAACAGAAACACGAGTAACTACATATTTGATTGATTACTTAACGAAAAAAAGTTATATACATACATATATGTATATATAAAATTACAGGTAAATTTTGAATATGAAATTAAATTTATATGATAAATTTCTGACTATACATCAAATGATACGATCTTCATGTCAAATCAAATAAATTTAAATTGTGTACATGTATGGAATGAGTATAACGTATTTTATTGTATGTTTTTTGTTTAACAAAAACAATCTCATGATGCGTGTTTTTTTTTTGTGAACATTGAATAATTTTATTTTATTTTTTATTTTATTTTACTTTTTGTTTTACGTTTGTTTTCACCTGATCCTTAAAAAAATTGATTTTTTTATTTGCATTTATTTAAATATATATTTTTTTTGTTTTGTTTTTTTTTTAGGATTCATGCACAATAAAATAATGAATGTAATCTGATATTTTTTTTGTTCATATTAAATGTCCCTTTTCTTTCCTTTTAATTTTTTTTTATGTTCGTTTTGTACTAGATAAAAAATTATGTATATATTCTAAATAACATTTGTAATTTTTGTTTTTTTTTTTTTTGTTTTTTTGTAACACAAAAAGAAAAATCTGTTAATTTTGTTTTTATTTCTTTTATTTTCTAATTATTTGGGGTATTGCTGTATTATTTGTCATTTTAATAGCAAAAAATAAGATGAAGCAAAAAAAAAAAAAAATTAAACCAGAGAGAGATATGAGAATTTTATTAAATTTGGGTTTTTTGTTTAACTTTTTTTTTTTTTTTGTTTTATTTTTTCAAATTATAATTTTTTGTATGATGATTTATTGAAAAATTTTGACAAATAATTAATAATATTTTTTTTTTTATTTATGTTTCTGAAACAAAAATGAAAAGAATCATGAAAATCATTTTTCATTTTTGAATTGGTTAATTTTTGTTTTTTTTTTTTTTTTTTTTTTTTTTTAAAAAAAAAACCTATTGAGTTTTTAAAAAACAAGCACCATTTTTTTTTTTTTGTCTTTTTTTTTTTTGCTAAAAATTAAATTAACAAAATAAATGAAAAATAATAATTTCTCCCAAATGATTATGTCGTTAATAATGAAATATATTAAGAAAAAAAGAAATAAAAGATTTTTCTAACATTTTATTATATATGTATATTTGAGTTTTGTTTTGCAGATCAATAAATTGAAACTTAAAAAAAATCACGAATGTTTTTGAAAGTACTCTATTTTGTCAATGTAATTTTATTATTACATATTTTTTTTTTTGATTTATTTTTGAAATTCAACAACAATAAAGAAATAAAAAAAAATAGCAGAATATCTACAAAACAAACTTTATGATGATAGTAAAATCTATTTTTTTTTTAATACAATGTTTTGAAAATTTAAAAAAAATATATCTTATTTACGTAGTTTTTTATTCTTTTACTTTTCAACTATTTGACTTTTTCTTTAAAGATAATTACATTTTTCATCATTATTTCAAATATCGATTTCCGTTTTGAAAAAAAAAAATTCTCAGAAAAATATTTTTCGTTTATTTTCAATTATTGTTTCGATTATACATATTTTGTGCTGTTTATAGATAGATATACATATATACATATTTCGAAAATTCCATTCTATCATCCGGAAAGTAAATCATTGAAAGTAATGTGCTTTTATTATTATTTTTCTTGTTTTTTATACTTATTTTTTTGTTCCACTAAATAAATGACGATGGTGACAAAACAAAAAATCTATGGATGAATATAAATGATATTTACTATCGAACACACAAAAAAAAATACTACAAAATTTAATGTCCAACATTAAAAAAAGTAAAAAATAAAAACGAATATAGAAAATCTTTTTTTTCTCTAGATTCTTTTAAATTGTATATATAATTTATATGTTTATATTTTTTTCGTGTGCAAGCATTATTGAAATTATGTATTTTTGTTCTTGGTGTTGTTGTTCATTTTTTTTTTATTTTTATTTTTTTTGAGATATTATTCAAGAATGATTTAACATTAGTATTTATTAGAAGAAAATGCGAAAAAGAAATGAAAAATGGAAAAAAATAAAATAAGATACAACGTTATCAAAGCATTCAGTTATAGTCATTCAGAGTATTATAGACAAATCGAATGGAAAATCGATTACCTATCGATAACTAGCTTAAAAAAATAAATAGAAAAATTTTTAGAGATTTTGTATAACAAGAAAATATTTAGCATAACACTAAATGATTTTATTTTTTTTTTTAAGTTTTTCTTTCTTTTTTCTATATATTGAGTAGAATTTTCTCCTTAGTCATGATTGTTTTTTTTTTCATTTTTTCTCTTCATATATTTGATACACACTCTGTGTTTTGATTAAAAAGAAAAAATAATAATAATATTAACAAAAGGGGTAGTAGGGAGTAGTGGTTTTATTTACATATCATATAATGTATGTTTATTTATTTATTATTATTACTAACTTTTTTTTTTTTTCTGATATGGCGCCAAACAATCGAAAAACTTTTTACTTTTTATATGTACAAGGAAATCAATGTTTTTATGAGAAAAGAAAAACAAAAAAAAATATCGTAGGCCCATTTATGACAAAAATAGATAAACAAAAAAAAAAAAAAATTTATAAGACAATATTGTATGTTTATTAAAATATATAAATAGATAAAGACTTTGTTTGAAATTTTAGTTTTGTGGATAAAACATAAAAGATTTATATGATCATGTGGTAAATATTTTTGAAAATATAAAAAAATAAAACAGAAGAAAAAAAAAATGCAATTTTTGTTTTTATTTTATTTTTATTTACAATATTATGATGATAATATAAAATCAATGAAATATATTTTCAATAACAAACAAAAAAATAGTATGTTCTAATTTATGTAATTTAGGATAAAATTAAAAATTACAGGAAAATTTTATAAATTCATAAACAAAGAAATGAAAAATAAAATAAAATTAAAATTTTCTGGTTTTTGAATACAAAGAAAAAGTTTTTTTTTCATTTAATTTTGTTATATTAAATTTAATTTGAAATGATACCAGTTTTTTGAATTTAAGACTTCTTCTCGCTCTGCCTCACAGCCCACGATAAAGCCATATAGTTTATCTTACAATTCGTCACAATTTTGTTTTGTCTTGAATCAATCTTTTATAATTTTGCACGTGCATTATTCTAAGATCCTATTTTACACTATTTAACCATATTTTTTCCGGCCTTCCTTGCTCTTCCTACACTATTGATATTGCTAATGAAGACTTTTCGGATTGTCTTATCATCCGATATTCTTACTAAAAGTCCAGCCTACTTTATCCTTTGAATTTTTCTAAATACAAAATATACAAAAAAAAAAAATCAAAAATACGAAATGTTGAGTAGAGTTACTTCATGTTTAAAGTCAATTTTTTCTGTTTTTATTTATGTAAATAAAAATTATTTTCTTATTTTTTCAAAAAGCACTTAAAACAATTAAACAACACTGTGCAACACAAAATCAAAAATGAATAAAAAAAAAATTATTACATACTGAAATTAAAAGATAAAACAACTTAAAGTAAAATTATAACAGAATAGCCTAACTTTCTAATTAAAATTAATTTAAATGGTATAATCAAGGCAATCAAGACAAAAAAACAACAACAATAACAAAAAAAAAAAACTTTTTTGCTGATTACATATAGCATAAAATAAGTTCTTTTTCAAAGTTTCTCCTTACTTTCAAAAAAAATTTTTATGTTGTTTTTGTTTCCACTTAAAAAAAGTGAAAAACAAAAATAATAAAGAAAAAAAAAAAATAGATGTAGATCAAAAAATGTTCTAAAAGAAAATTATAAAAAATTACTTTACCATGATGAAGCATTAAAAAAAACTTCCATTTATATATATCATTTAATATTCAAGAATGAAATTAAGATTTGACATATTTTTTTTCATTTTTACATTAAAAAAAAAAAAACCATTTTCATTTTTAATATAAAAAAGTTAAATATGGTTGATGTAAGAAAAAAAAAATTAATTTGAATAAAATAAGAAAAGAAAACTTCAAGAAATTTTATTAATTTATTATTAAGAATTAATTTATGTAACTTTGTATATTCAATTAATTATGATTCTGTCAAAACTTCAAGGTGTAATAAATTTAAAATAGGGAGTTTTGTTTTAGATGTCCGAAATGTTTTAAATGGTGGTTATACACCTACTATATAGAATTTAATAGTGAAAAAAAAAAAAATTGTCTGTAACTGAATAAGTGAAATTATAAATTATGACATTGGAGTAAATTGTAATTGCATTCAAGGACAACTGATTACGGAAACTTTAAATATGAAACGATATCGGAATACTAAATTTATGGGACTGTCCAGAAATAATATTCTAATTTTAATTTTCTCTTTCAATAAATTTTCTTTTTTATTTTCTAATTCAAAGATAAAGTTCCATTCCAAACTTTTCTAACACATAACAAAAAAAATAAACAAAACAAATTTAATTATCATAAAAATAGTTTTTTTTTCTTCTGTCAATGTTTGGGCGTTTACAAGAAATTTCTAAAAAAAAAAAACAAAAAAAAAAACGAAACATTTGTTGATAACAATAATAATAACGTGATTGTATTTCAGTATGGAATAAATGTCACAAGAGTAAACATTAAAATATTCACTTTATATGTCCCATATATCTTTTTTTTCCGAATAGATTTTGTTTTTTGTTTCTTCTTCTTTTTTTTTTTTGTATATAAAATGAAGTTAATTCTAAGGCATCATAAGCAGATAAATCTTATGGTTTTCATGTTTCATATTTATTATCAAACATTTATTATTGTGTGATAACAAGATCAAACTGTGCATGTATTTGAAATGACTGTATATTGTAATATCAAAAATGATATGGTGTCCATTGCTTTAGTCAAAGGGGCGCCTTCTAATAATACATGTTTCAGATAAATTCTTAATGTTTGTAATTTTGTATTGTAAATGGAAAAAAACGATAATCACATGAATGAAAAAAGAAAGAATAAAAGCAGAAAAAAAAAGAAAAAGAAAAAGAAAAACGAGAAACAAAAAAATAATGTTTTTCCTCATTATAACGCTATAGACGTTGTAATCACAAAAAGATCTGAGAGAAAAAAAAAATAATACTAAAAAGTTATTTGCTTTGGTTTGCTTTTTTTTTTTTTTTTTTTTCTTCAAAGAAATCTTAAACTAAAGTATTATATCAAGTACAATACAGTGTTTAGTTGAGTAGTATTATATTGTAACTTCTACTATATCAGTATGTCCATGTCCAGCCAGTTCTTCAATTTCTGTTACAAGATTTCTTATCACAATCAAAAGTAAGAAGAGATGAAACCAAAAACAAAAAATAGAAAGAAAAAAAGAACTAACTACGAATAGCTAGATTTCTTTTCTATTTTTTTTTTTCGTATCCTCAAGTATAAAGGTTTTCTATTTTGTATGTCCACTTTCTTTTGAATTTTTTTATATTTTTCCTTTTTAGTTCCCTTTTTTGGTAACTGTATTTTTTCATCAGTATCCTCTTTGTGTTTTCAGTTTTACTTTTTTTTTTCTAAAACTTTTCTTTTTAATAGGGTTTTTTTTTTGAGTATTTGTGTGTGTTATATTGGTGTTACACACAGAATTAAAAATCTTGACAAAAAGAAGAAGAAAAAAAATTACCAAGTAAGTATAACCATTTACAACAGTGTGGTCTTGAAAATTCTAAGAAAAGTAGAAATTTTTCAGGAAAAGATAAAAAATAAAAGTAACCAACATAGCTATTTACACACAAGTTGTGAATATAAAATACAGGAAGAACAAAATCGTTTTTTTCTTCTTCTTGTTCCCGTATATGTATAACTCTGTACACATATGTATACTTACATCATGATTTTTTTCATACAAATTAGATCAGTATAAAAGGAATGTGAATAGATGACTTTTCCTTTTTTTTTTTCAATTTCCTACCACAAGTTTCCTTTTTTTTTTTTGGTTTTATTTATTTATTTATTTTTCTCATATCTGTTTTTTTTTTTTTTTAAGTGAAAATATTTAACTTTAAATCTTAATGTGTAACTAAGGAGTTTATTTTTATATATTTTGTATTTTCTCCTTTTTTATTATTTATTTTAAGTTTTTTTTTTGATATTTGTATGAAAAATGATAAAAAAATATAATAGGTATCATCAATAAAAAACAAAATTGAATATAATTTTATCCTTTTTCACTTTTCTTACCTTTTTTTTTTTAAATATTTTGTTTTGCTCTTGTTATAATTTGATTTTGTAGCTTCGAAAGAAGCATTTTCTTATTTATTTTTATTTTTTTTTTTGAGAAAAGTAATATCAACAGTAAATTCTTTTTTTAGATAAAAAAAAAGGAATGTTTCTTGAAATAAAATAAAATGAAAAACAATGAGAGAGTTTCATTTGCTGAGAATAAACCATTAAAACTAATCCTAATGACATATTAATACACTTTTACAAATACATACATACAAAAGATCGTCCATTCGGTAAGAGTATTAAAATTTAAAAAAAAAAGGTAGAAAGAATAATTTTTAAATTATTTTTTTTTTTTTCGTTTTGTATTTCATTCCTTGTTCTTATTAGAGTAATAATTTAAGTTTTTGAGTTGTGAAAGTTTTTCAATTTTATTTTTTATATTCAAGAGTCATTTAGTTGTGGAAAAGTGAAAAAAAAAAAAAACATAAATGATGAAAATATTGAAACGACAGTAAATCATGCTCTATCTTAATCTCCACCCAGTTTGGCTTTGATTTCAATGGAAAAAACTGTGTTTATAAATAAGTATTAAGTTTTATGTATTTGCTGTGTATTTAAGTATTATCATGGAATACAGGGTAAACCGGAAATATGTAAGTTTTTATGTGATGGATGAAAATCTTTTTCTTTTGTCCTGTTTTTTTAGGAAATTTTTGATTGATTGAATTGGAGATTTTGCAATATGTATTTATCACTATGTGAAGGATTAACCTATGGCTAAAGGATGGGTCGATGTAGATGATTTTTTTTTTAATGCAATTTTTAAATTCTTTAAAAGTAATTTCCTGTCTTACATGTTGTTACAGGGTGCACAATTTGGATGAGAAAATAAAAAAGAGTATAAGGACAAAAAAGGATTTTTTTTCCTGGGATTTAACTTTATCATATTACATTGTATGTACATATGTATGTGGTATTAACGTCCAATTACTTTTTTTTTCACAAACTGTGTATAGAGTACGGATCAGATTGAAGTTTGTGTAGATTTGATAGAATTTCCGAAACTTAGCTATATTCGGGTTACGCCACGTACATAAGTATGTTTGTATGTATGTTTTTCTTATAGTTTTTTTGTTTGTACATATACATAATGTAAAAACCTACGTAGTTACCCAGGAAGCACTAGGAGTCATCTAGTAATCAAAGAAAAACATTTTGGCCAATATTTTAGTACGAAAAATCTTCTTCAGAGATCCGAAGGCCAATATCCGGTATTATGAAATGGTTAACGTTATAGTGAATGTGAAAAAATGATTCGTTTTATATTCTTCCGGTTGAAAATTAGAGAAATCAATGTGTTTTTTGACGAATATTAGAAGAACCTCTAATGTTCTTCCAGGGTAATATTTATTTATTGGCTTGGTGGGTATCTCCATCTACAAAACAATAAATTAAGTATTGGAAAGTACTAAATGTCTACATATAATGTGATATTAAAATACTATATTTTACTAATCTCACCACCCATTTACGAAAGATTCTGTATTATTTATGAAATACATTTTGTCTTAGATTAAGTAACAAATTTCAAAGGCATCATATAACATTTATCTTTTGTTCTTTAATCTTGTCTGTATTTATTAACAAAATTTCATGTAGAACATTTCCAATGTATAAAAGTTGGTCATTGATATAATTTTGTTGACAAATTCATGATGATATTTAAACCAGAACGTGTCAAAAATTAAATTTTCACAAATTTTCAATTGAATGTCAATTCTAGTTAAATGATAATATTTCAATTCATTATACAAAAGACACAATTACATATATTATATACAATTTATTCATTTTGAATAGATTTTATATACATACATCAATGTATGTTTATGCTTAGATATAAGTTTGATGTATTATATTAATTAATAATGTATTATAATTAAAAAAGCTAATAATCGTATACATATGTATAGTACATATATATCTCTATAGGCTTTCTATAAATAATTATTGTTGTTTTTGAAGATTTTCAATTAGTTATTGATCCTTAAAGTTTTCCTGTTGTTTTTTTTTTTCTCTAACAATTCTTATCATCCTGTCAACAGTTGTTGTTTGCTATACATTTATACATACATACAAATATGACAAAAAGATAAAAAGAAGATTAAGATATTTTGCATTTTTTTTCTTCTTTCATAACGTTTTTGTTGTGATTAAACTTATGTTCAATAATAAAAAAATATAATAAAGAATTATTCAGTCTAATGGTTTCTATCAAGACACTGTGCCTTTAAGGATCTTAGTAATTGTTTTTTTATGTGCAAAACATTTCTAGATGAAATAATTAAAGATTTAAATTTATCAAACTTATCGTATATACTATAGTTATTGTAGAAAAAATGAAATCAAATGAATAATTAATTCATCAGGAATTTTCATGTTTTTCTTTCTTGTTTTTGTATTCTAATTTTTTTTTTCTTCTAAATATGCAAATTTATTTTCTTGTTTTTAAAGACTTTATTATATCTCAATTTTCAAGAATATGTACATATATTTTTTAAAGCATATTACAAGAAAAAAATATGAACTTCAGAATTTCATGGGAAATGTTGTAAATATTTTGCTTTACTAAATTTTTTTTTTCATCTTTTGTATTTTTTTTTATTGTTCTTTTTTTTTTTTTGAATTTAAAGCCTATAACAAAAATATTGTGATATGTAGAAAATAAAAATGAAAATATAAAATAGCAGATTCAAGTTCCCACATTTAAAATATAAATGGCCTTAAAAAAAGCCAGCAACCTTTTTATTTATAAAAAAAAAAAGAAAGCAGAAGGAAAAAAGAAATATGTATGTAGGATGTAACAAAAGGAAGAGAATATAATTCACAATTTTATGAAATAAAATCTATCATGACCGCAATAAAAATGAGAATCATTTTTTTTTCATTCAGTGTTGTCCCTAAAAAAGTTTGGTTTTTTCTTTCAGTTTTTCTTTTCTTTATTTGCAACTTTATTTTTATTTTCTTTCATTTTTTTTATTCATCTTGAAAAAATAAATCTATTTATGATCATTACAAACATACAAACGGGTTATTTTTATTTTACTTCTATTTTACATATTGTATTCATAGGCAAATTTATCATGTGTAAGGATTATGTATGTTTTGAAAATATAAGGATAAACAAAGTTTAAGCATTCTGTAAAGAAAAAATAATATTAAACAGTTCACTTTCTACAATCCCTAACAATTTTTATGTCATAAAAAAAATGACTTTGAGGGTGGTAACTGTCTTTTTTTAATAAAACATCATAGATACGTCTGAATAATAAAATTTTTTCTAGTTATATGTATAATTTATATTGTGAACGTCATATACAATTAAAAGAAGGTTATTCAAGAAAACGGGAGTTTTGGGGAAAATTGGAATGAAGTGGATTCTTTGTGTTATTTGTTGAAGGATTAACTTTTTTTTTTTAAGGATAAATTTTAATGTTGGAAATTTTATAATTTTTATTTGTCATTGTTTTATGTAAATTTTGCAGATTATACAAATACAAATAAGTCATTAATCAAAATAAGCCGATATTGTTATACAACAATTAATGAAAAGCATAAAAAGTCTAAAATGTTTGTTTTTCAACAGACTTTCAAGGATTTTAAAAATATTAGAGTTTGCTTTTCAGTGATTTTTTTTTTAAATATTTTTTTTTGTATGCGATAATTTGATTATTTATTTGGATGTTGTAAGATTAAGGAAAATTAGGGATAATTATTAATCCTAATATATAACTAAAAATATTAAAAGAATAAGAAAATTTTTTTGTATATTTACTGTATCTACATATGTTTATGTTGCGCCGCTGATGATTATGGTTATGATGAATGTCCTGGCTATTATCATCATAACTCGATAAGGACCTTGGGTTCAAGTTAACTTGGGTTCTCTAGGCGAATTTTTCTGTCATAAAGCCAGGAAATTAAGGAATATAATTCGTGACAAAGTTAATCTTAGTTTCAATATATTAATAGGATATTTTGTAATTAAAAATTTTTATTAAAATAAAAAAAAGTTAAAATTAATAACAATTTTTCAATTAAAAAAAAAAAAAAACAAAATTTAAAAAAAGTAATTTGAGTTGAAAAATTACTCCATAATGATTAATTTCATTATAAAAAATTATAAGGAGTGTTTTTTTTTGTATTGTAACCAAAGAAGGATATATGTATGTATTTTATGATGTCTGGAAGACAATAAAAAACAATTTTTAATTGTAGTTTAAAAAGTAGGACGAAAACATAATTTTTTTTTAAATATAAAATTAGGTTCTTCTTCTAGTTAAATAACTTTTAATTCCAATGTTGAAAAAAAAAAAAAAAAAACAAATTGAAGAAAGAAAAAAAAAATAATAAATTAAGAATTATACAATTTAAACGTCAAAAAAAAAAAAAAAAACAAAAAAAAAAAAAAAATTCAGTTGAATAAAAGAAAAAGAAATAAAACGTAAAAAAAACATTAAATCTGTGTTTGAACTTTCTTTAAAAATCTGTAAATTTTATGTTTATGTCCGAACAAAAGTTTATTGCACAAATTGCACATTGCTGTTAATAGTAACTTATAATTCAACCATAAAAAAAAAGAACTTTATGGCATTTTAGACATAATATTAAATGTACCGAACAAAAAACAACAAGAACAAACACACTTATTCATATCTACATACATAAATACGTAAGTATATGTATATACATACGTATAATTATATAAGTACATAAATCATATAATAATATGCTGTAAAGACAAAAATACAATAAAATCTTATAATATGTGTAACAATTGCGCCAAGACAAATTTTTATGTACAATTGTTTTTTGTTTTTGTATGTATGTAGTATATGTTGTTATTTTTTTCACGTAAATTTAATTTCTATACCATTAAAACCTCAAGATCAGATTTTCATAACAAGAAAAAGAAACATGTTTAACGTACTATGTAACATGATCCTATCATAATTTTGTTTCCATATAATGTTTTTTTTTTTTTTTCGTTATTGTTTTTAATTCAATCTCATGTTTCTCATTTTTCTTATTTATTTAAAGCTATAAAAAATTTCATTGCTTATGGAAAAAAAAATGGAATTGCAAAACATTTTCAATTTTAAAATAATTATTTTTTTATTCAGTAAAAAAAAAAAACATTTATGTATGTATATATTTAATATACTTTTTAAATGCTTCATTTGTTATGAAACTATAATAAAAACAGAATTTATGAGTAAAAATTTAGTACAAATTTCATGAAAAAAAAAAAAAAAACTAGAAAAACAAGAAAATAAAAATAAATTATTTCGCTTTGTTAGGTTGCAATTTAATTTTTTTTTATTCGAAAGTTTTAAAATTTATTAAATGTTTCACAAATTTTTTTCTCTGTCTTTTTTTTTTTTTTTGAGATTTAAGTCCAAGAAAATAAATTAAAAAAAAGAAAGAAAAAAAAATTCAATATAATGTGAAAATATTCGGACTTAGAAACTGTAACCAATTTAAAAGTAAAGGATCATATATATCCTTTTTATTGTAGATTGTAAAGTATTTTATTCATTTTAATCTTATAGCATATATAGAAAAGATTTAATATCTTACTTAGTTTATATGTATTTATTATATATGTACATATGTGTATTTATATATCAAAAATATATCTATGTATCAATATAATGTGGTATCAAAATGTACTTCAATAATGAACTGATTGCTTTTAAAGATTATGTGGAAAGTAATGTGTAATGAATCCATGAAATTAAATTGATATGGTAGACGAGTATAAAGTAATAGTTATACTTATATAGTAAAGAATAAAAATAGCAATTTATTTACTATTTGAACAGATTTTTATAGAATCTTAATTCTTATATATAATGTTGAATAAAAAAAGCCAAAAAAAAAAAATCTTGATGGTATACATTTAAAATCTTTAAAGGATAATGTAGGGAAAAAGAAAAAAAAAAAAAGAAGATACAAAAAATATACTGGGTATATTAGATTAACAATTGATTGCTAATCATGACGAATAATTTGAGGTTTTGAGTGAATGTACTGAATAAAATATCATGGATGCAGGAGTTTCACTAGTTAAAAAATTCACAGTGAATTTTGTTTATTGTTTCTTCCCTTCCTAAATGCTTTGAAATCGATTACTCTCTCTGCTACTGCTCTCTGAGCAAAAAACTTAAATATGTCACGTGTTTTTATTCCTTTATAGAATAATAAAAAATTTTTTTTTTTTTTTTTTTTTTATTATATATAACTTTAAAATGTCATTAAATCTTGTGTAGATTGTGTTTATTTTTCTTCCTCCAGCTCTGAAATTTTGTATGAATCCTTGACCCACAGACTTCTTAGTTTTAGAAAACAGCACTCTATCTATCATTTCGACCGTTAACCCCCAAAAGATATTTACAGACCTTGCTATAATCCTACTGACAGTCAAGTCAAGTTTGAGGTTAGCTTGAACGGCCATTCTTTTAAATACTTCAAATAAATAAAATATTTTCGGTAAAAAATATACTATAGTTTTTTTTTTATAAATAATTCTAAATAGATGGTACTTATTTTTAGCCAAAGGTCGAAGCTACTTAATTTCTGAGTTAGAAAGGTACACAAATCCTATTTTTGGGTATGAAAATTTATTCCTTAAGCATTACCCTAATTGACAATTATTAAACAGCTTATATTTACTAAATGCCTGAAAAGAATAAATAAATTTGGATTTTCATTCATGAAAGTAAATAAAGTAAAAATGATATTTCACCACAAAATTATTATTTTCTTCTTAAATCTCATTATTTTGTAGATGTGAAATTATTTTTCTTGAAATTTGTAGATTGATATAGTGATAATCCTTAGAAATACATATATTCTGAAAATTTCTAAAGAAATTGAAAAAGAAAATAACATTCTGTTAACTGTTTTTTTTTTGTCTCGCCAATACTTATTTCTTTTTCGTTTTTTCTTCTTCTTTCCTTTTTCTTTTTTGCTTTTATTCTTTTATTTATATACCTTTTAAGATTAAATTGAAACCTTTTTAATAAAAGCTAATCTTTTATCAATTTATTTGAAGATAAAATACATATTTTTCATACAATTTACATTTAAAAAAAAAGTAAATTCTTGTATACATACATATGTATGTTCATATATATGTATATGATTTGACAATTTTATATACGTTGGAATATTTTTATCTGAAACAAAAGAGAAAAAAAAACTTCATTTATATTTCATAAATTATACGCATTTACCCATGTAAAAAAAAAAATTTAAGTATATAAATACAAAAAAAAAAAAAAAAAAAAAGACTTTGTTTGTTTTTATAGTCGAATATGACATCTAAAAAAACAAAATATACTTTTTGAATATGAAATCATTTTGAATCTTCTTTTATTCAAAAATTGATATTATATAAAAAGATAAAATCTGATCCTTAAATAAATTGAGAAAAATAATTGAGTAGACATCATACAAAAATTTTATTTGGTCTTTTTTTTTTCTTTTGAAGAAAAGAAAAGTAAAAAAAATCTCAGGCTGAAAAGGTAGATATTAAGATTTAAAAAAAAAGGACTTGATTTACCCAAAATACCTTATATTAAATGAACTGTAAAATAATTTTCACACTTAAATTACAGCAATTCAAAAGTACTCACAAAAAAAAAGGATATTTTTCCCTTATGCCTAATGAAAAATTAAAAATATGTGAAAGTTCATTACAACCAAGTACAAAAACAAAAAAAGGATACAAATATTGTATTTATGAAGAGATTTAAGTGATGTTAAAATGGAAATTATATTTTCTTTCAATTTTCATTCACGTTTATGTAAATAAGTACTCGTACGTATTTATGTAGCTATATATGTATGTTAATGTAGAACTAAATACAAAATAATTGAAAATTTTAAAAGGAATAAATGAGTAATATAGTGAAATTCTTATACTTACTCGTATACATATACACATTTTATATGTACAACAAGGATATCAAAAACGGCCATCCCCAATAGTATCGCACATGAATAAAACATCCAGTTACTAAGAAATTTTTATTTTTTATTTTTTTCAAAAAAGGAAACATTTGTAAATCATTCTAGAAACGTTTGTTAATTTTGATGAATCCTTTAGGATGTTATAAATCCAGCAAAATTCCCAGGGTATAAAAGTGTAATGTATAACTAAAAGTTGAAGTTTTTAGTCCCTTCAAGAAAAATGATACAATACAATGTATAATGTTTTCTAATACATATACGAGTATGTATGTATAAAATAAAGTAGATATTTTATATAAAATTTTTATTTGTGTGAATAAAATAACATAATATAGCACATTTTGTAATATACATATATACTATATAATACTCATTATACATATATTATGTAAAACTTATTCTATTTAACAAATATCTAGATACATAAGTATGTATATCTTTTTTTTATTTTTAGTTTTAGAGAAGCTTTATAGCCTTTTTGTCTGCTGTAGTTGTTGTGTAATGTTTTGGTAAAAGAAATTTCAATTTTTTTTTTTTTTTTGTAATAAAAAAAGTTTTTTTTCTGTATTTTCATTTTCTAAAATGATAATTTTTTGATTGATAAAGGAAAACCAGAAAAGATGCAAAAAAAAAAGAAAAAAAAAAGAAAAAAATCAAAAAAGATACTAAACCAAATATCATGGGCATTTTGATGAATAATACGGGGTTATGATATTAATGTTATTGAAACTGTGAATTAATTTAAATTAAAATATGCAAAAAGTTTTTTGTTTTTTATTTGTTTTTTTGCTTTTTTATTTATATAAAAAATAAAAACAACAGATTTTCAAAAAGAATCAATAACAATAAGTTTTTAATTAAAATATCATAGTACGCATACCCAAACTATGTGTGTGTGTGTTTTTTTTTTTTTATTAATCACAAAGTAATAAAATTTTTAAATTATTAATATTTTTTCTCTCACACGTACTACACAATATAATATTCAAAAATCATTATCCCATCCGGATGTTTCATCTGGTGGTATATCTGAATCTTCAGCACATACTGAAAAATATCTTATATCTGTATTATTACTAACTGGCCTTTGGATAGGTGATGAAAGTTGTTTGTTATGTAAACGATTCCAATCAAAACCATCAAACCAGCTGTGAAGAAATACAAAAAAAAAAAAAGTATTTTAAATACAAAATGAAATTTTACTTGTTATTTTGTTTTAATTTAAATAAATTTCATAAATAAAAATTTTTTTTTTTATTATTGTAAAAAAATTTATAATTGATTTTTTTTTTTTTAAATACCTGTGCTTTTTAATATCAGCAACACCTTTTTTCTGGTAACCTAATCTTTCAGCTGGTGTTTGTTTACATAATTGTTTAATTAAAATTTGTGCTGAACGTGGTATTTTAGTTGACATTCGTACAACATCAATACCACCTAAAATTTTTTGAAAAATACGCATTTGATTTTGCCCGTTAAATGGTGGTTTACCAACTAATAATTCATGTATTAATATTCCTAATGACCAATAATCAACAGCACGATCATGCCCACGATCTAATATTATTTCTGGTGCTAAATATTCTGGTGTACCAACAAATGTATTCGTTTTATAATTTTGATTTAAACGTTTTGCAAAACCGAAATCAACCTGAAAATGTGTCAATAATTTCTAAAGAAGTTTTATTTATTAAGAATTTGTTTTTGTCAATGTGACAATGTGTAATTATGTGTTGCAATGATATAGGTATTGTAATTCAACGAGTGCAAAATGTAATATTTTTAAGAATGATTTTGTGTGTTGTGAGTGTGTAATGTTGTAATATTAACTATGACATACCAATTTGCAGTAACCATCTGGTGTTAACATTAAATTTTCAGGTTTTAAATCTCTGTAAACAATATTTCTTGCATGAAGGAAATCGAATGCTTCAACAACACAAGCAACAAGAAATTTAGCTGTCGGTTCATCAAAATATCCTCTTTCATGCATTATCGTCCAAATGTCACCACCTAAACATGCTTCCATTAGGATGTATACGTATTTGTTGTCACGGAATGTTTTATATAATCTACAAAAAAGGTGGAACAAATTGAAAATTCTTTTTAAAGGATGAACTTTCAAGTTTAACTGGAAATTATTTTTTTAAAGGAACTTTTAAATTAAAAAATCTTTGTGTCAGATCAAAGGACAAGAATTCCAAGGTATAGTTTATGAAAAATAAAAATAAAACTTACTCAACAATAAATGGACAATGTTGACACATTGCCATTACAAGTTTTTCATTGTAAATATGATCAATTTGTTCTTGTCGAATTATTTTAATTTTTTCAATAATTTTTAGTGCATAACTTTGTGTTTTATTGTATGTGACTAAATCTACACGACCAAATGCTCCAGCACCTAGTGTTGCAACACGTTCCAAATCACTTAATTGAATATGATCATAAGCACGATTTACAGCTGATGGCCTTTTAATTTCTGGTAAAACAATTTTATCAACAGGCTTTTTCCTCAATTCTTTTATTGGTCCCAATAAACTTATGAATGATCTATTTTTTAAATAGATTGAAAAATTTAAAAAAAATTATTAATTATCTTGAATATAAATCTACTCCTATTTGTCTTTTGTTTTTTATTATTTTGTCTAATTTTTACATACTCACGATCCAATTTAAGACATTCAGTTCCTGGAGGATCAGCATAAACACTTGCTAAACGATAATCTTCATTAATTAATGCTTGTTCACCAAAATATTCACCACGTCTTAAACGATTCACAATTTTCGTTTCACCATATTCATTAGTCTTTTTAACTGTAACAGTATTACCACGTATTATATAAAAATCATTTCCTACATCACCTTGCCGAATTATACAAGTATCACTCTCAAAAAATACCTGAAAAAAAAAAAAAATTATGTAAATTAAGCAAAAAAACATATTTCTAAAAATTATGAAAACCCATGAAATTACCCTTTTTAGTAGATCAACAATTTGTAATAATGTTTCTTCATTAATATCCTTAAGAAATGGTGCTGATTTTAAGAAATTTAAATTCTCTTCACGTTCTTTACTTCCATAGTTTACCATAATTGTACGAAATTTTTTACGATCTATTTTCCATACTTTTGCTTTTGATGCAGCTGTTAATTAACATAAAAGAAAATGTTTTTTTTTTTTTTTTTTTAAATAATTTTATCACAGGGTGTGTATTTTTGTGTGTTTATGTATAATATAATCATACCTCTAATTGATGCAAATCTTTTTGCATTATATAAAATTGCAAGCTCTCCAAAAACAATACCTGAACCAATTGTATCAATAATTTCACCATTTTTAATTACATCATAAATACCATCTTCTGATACATAAATTTCTGAACCTTCTTCATCTTCTTTAATAATATAATCTCCTGCTTCGTATGTTGCTGGTTTCATAGCATCAATAATAATATCTTTACGTTCTTTATTACCCATATAATTATTAAGAAAATCATTTTTTTCAATTGCATTTCTAATTAAATCCCGAATCCTTAAAACAGTTCAAAAAATTATATTTCAATAGAATTATTTAATAATTTTACTTTTTATCGTATATTTTTTTTTTTGTTTGTTTGTGAATAAAACCTACTTTTCATCTTTTGTATAGACAGATACAGTACTATTTCTTTCATCAGATATATCTGGTCTAGAAAATATAAGACCTTCTTTGCGTCTTATATTTGTATTTTCAATTGGAGGATTAAGTACATCGCTTTTACTACATTCATTTTGTATACTCCGTTCCTTAAAATAAAGAAATACAAAAAAATACAAAAAAAAAAAAAATTATAAAAAAAACAAGGATAATATTATACATTACATAGAAACGTAATATGTACATTGAGACTATAATTTTTATTATAAAATTATCATGAGTAATATTTTTTCTTCTATTTTTTTTTTTTGATGTTTTTTTTTTCAACTATTAAAATACTGAGAAACATTTTTTGAGTTTCCTTTTACAAATTTTTATGATATTAGTACTTACTTCTTCTAAGAATCCAGAATCTCGTGTGTCAGATATTCCTACTACAGCATCTTGATGATCCTTTTTATCTATCTACAAAAAAAAAAGAAAAGAAGAAAAACAAAATTATAGGACTTGTGTTACTATGGATTTAAACGGACAATAACCTAAGTTTAAGAAGAAGAGAAGAAAAAATATTTTTTTTCTAAAATGAAACTTTGGATTTTGTGCACTTAATTTTTATATGATTTTCTTTTTTGTTTGTTTTTGTTTTTTTGTTTCCCTCACAATATGTGTTTTTTTTTGTTGTTTTTCATTTTATATAATCTTAAAGTGAATATGGGTAAAAATGGTGTTGTTATGTGGTTGTTATTACGATTCCGTGGATATTATATATTTTGAAATTTTCAATGATTTGGTTGTATGTGTTTAACAAATGCATATGTACAAGAATTTTTTTTTTTTTTGCATACATATATTTATATACAAATTATTAGAGTGTGGTAATGAATGTATATATATAATTTTGAATTTTTGTAAAACATGTGCATGAAGGTGAAATAAAAAATAAAAACATAAACAAAAATAAAGGAAATAAGTTTAAATTTCTATGTTTATATTTTTTCTTCTATGGAAGTTTATGTTATATTTTATTTTGTTAGAAAATGTATGGAGTACTTACTAAGAAGAAATAAGGATTAGTTTTTTTCACTTTTTGAATAAAATGTACAAAATATTCTTTATTCAACAGAAAAATAACATTTGTTAGTTTTTATACTTAAAGCTTTTCATCGTAAATATCGGTTTCTCTTAGTATTTAGTTGAGTTGAATGTGTATGACTATGGTTTAGCCAAATAATAGAAATTTTGAATTTGAAAATATGTAAAATACTTGTGTTGTTTAGAATTAAGTAGTTATTTTATAAAGTTGTCACATAGATGAATTTACAAAAAGTTTGTTTATAAAATTTAGTGAATTTAATTTGTTTATGGATTTCAAAAGTAAATAAACATATACATAAAGTGTATCTATGTGTAAGTAGAAAATGTACATCAGGTATTTTAGAAGGTAAAATTAATAAAATTTTCGTATTTGAATGAAAACGAAATGATCTACATATGTACAAAAGGATGATGTATAATAGAAGTTTTCTATAAAAGCACATTTCTATTTTAAATAAAAACATTCGTATAGGTTTGTTTTGTGTGATATTTTGTAATGAAATTTAAAAAAAAAACGATATTTAGATGTAGGTTAAGTTTGTGTATTTAAAGACAAAAAGGACTTTACTATAGGTTTAAATCATAGTTTCATGTTATTTGTAATACAGATTCCATATATGTAATATTTTCAACTTTATTTTATTCTCTAGATTTTGTGGTGTTAAATGTGTGGTTTTATGATGTTGGTATGTAAGCAAAAAAAAAAAAAATGTGTGTTAGTAAATCTACATGTAATGTGGTTAAATAAATAATTTTCATGTGTGAATTATTAATAAATATATATATGTACATGTATATAATAAGAACACTTAAATACCTTTTTAGAAATGGCATTATTTGAAGATGTTTCATATGGAAATTCTTCATGTTGTGTATATTTTCCACTCCATAAACTCTGAAAAGATAAAATTAAAATTTAAACAAAAAAAAAAAAGTTTTTTTTTCTTGTTTTTTTTTTTTTGAAACATAAACAAAAGAATGTACTGTATTTTATGTGTCATTTAAAAGTTTATTATTGTCATAATTATAAATTATTTGAAAAAAAAAAAAACATAAAAATTAAAAATAAAAAAATAAACACAAAAAAAGACTGTAACATTTTATCACTTTAAGAATTAATTTAAACATGAATATTTCATTAATAAATTATAGTTTTCAATAAATATTTCAAAATTAACTATAAAAATAAGTAAAAAAAAAAAATATTCATTACATCGTAATTCTAAATTAAAATGATAAGAAATTTTCAACGAGCCATAAATAATTTACGTAAAAAAAAAAACCAAATGTAAATTGCTTAGAAATTAATCGGATTATTAATTTTTCAGATAAAAATAATAAAAACTATAATGGTCAAAAGAATTTTAGATAAAAATTGGTAAATTTTTTTTGTGACGTCATTTTTATTAGTATTTTTTTTTTTCGTTTTAATTCATTTTAAATTCGTATGCAATTATAATCAAATGTCTAAACTAAATTATCTTTCTGTAAAGCTTTTTCTAACTTCCATTTGCAATTATACTCGTATTGTAGAGTAAATTTTTGTACTTGTTTTTAATTAATTATGCCAAAAAACAGAAATTTGAAAGAAATGCGGTTTTTATAAATAAAATGTACCTACCTATCTAAAAAGAAGCATTTTTTTGGGAATTCTTGTGATATTCTATTTTTCACGTAAATTTCAATCAAGTTTTCTGGTGACAATATTTTTTTTTTGATTTATCAAGCTTAAAAATAATATTTCTTGTGGAAATGTTCAACTGAAAGTTTTTTATGGCTTTCTAAGGCTTTCATTTCAATGGCAATTATAAAAAAAAACATATTTTTTAATTTAATGTTTCCCACATACAAAACATGTAGTAATATACTTTTTTGTAAATATACATACATATATAGTATGTACATATTTAAATAACGTATAACCATAGCAACTAATTGAAAAATCAAGTATGTATTTATCATTTTTAAGAACTGAATCAAACAACACGTTTTTTTTTTTTTAAGGAAATTTTTGTATGAAAACAAAATTATTATTCATTAATTAACATGTTTACTTTTCCCACAAAACATCTGTTTAAATATCTATTTCATAAAATTAATAAACACAATTGTCAAATTATTATCATCATTCACTGAAAATGTGAGAGAATGGTAAACAAAAAACTAAAAAAGTATCTCCTTATCTCTAGTTTTTGAATATTTAATGCACAATATTTATACAATTACATATTCACAAGCGCGTTTACTTTGTAAATGGAATTTTCCAATTATGATAAGGAAGATCTATTGAAAATCGGATTTGCTTAAATTTATTTTACAAAATGTCTTCAGAAGCTGTTGAGGTTAGGATCATAAACAAGTTCCAGAAAAGTAATTTTTCTTGTGAAATTCTTATAACAAATATTTTTAAGTGTTGAATAATTCACATTTGTGGATTTTTTTTTTCCACTTTTCAAGTAGACATGATGTGATAGATACCAGAAGCCATCTGAAAATCTAATGATATAGCCATCTATTATTTTAAATGAATGTATTCTAGAAGCTTTGCAACAGTAAAAGAAATTTAGAAAAAAAAATAAAATAAAAATGAATTAATCCTTAATATTTTTTTGAAAGGCTCATTTCAAAGTACTACACTATTTTAATTGCTTACGTTGCTATAGTATAGTTAAAAGGGTGAAAAATCTTAAACTACTTCAAGAACTAATGTGAGTAGTATCCATAATGTATACTCGAATAAAAGTTTTATAATTTTATTTTGAAAAGATTAAAAGAGATTACATAAAATATTTCAATTAATACATATTATGCAGAATTTTGTGCATGTGAGTGTATTTTTGTTTTATTTTTTTTTTTAAAATATTTATAAATGTAATCGATTGTTTAATAAAATTTTATCACAATTAATCACACTTACATCATTTTTTTTTCCTGTGCTAGAAATTGGATCAAATTCTTGATTTTTTGTAAATATTTTCAATAAACATGACATTTTTATAAATTAATTAAAATAATTATTTATTTTCGATAATTATTGAAATTAAAAAAAAAAAAATAATAATTAAATATTAATTTGTTTCAAATTTTCTAATATTAAAAAACAAAAAATAAACAAAAAAACTAAAAAAAATAACATAATTTTACTGACAGTCATTTAATTTAAAATTTATCATGTATATAACAAAATTTTGTTGTTTTAATATTTTTTCATATTAAAAAAAAAACAAAAAAAACAAAAATTGTTATAACGTACACACATCACACACAATATGTTGTATCTACTTTGATACCAAACTCTTATCACAATATGATTTATATAAAATGAGAGAAAAAAAAAAAACAAATCTAAAACATAATTTTTTTGTTTGTTTGTTTAATCATATTATTAATTAATTTTTTATTTTTGTGTGTGCTTTATAACCGTAAAAGCATCATAATTTATAATTTAAAATTAAAACAAATTAAAATAATATTAATTAAATTTATATGTAAAGTATCTTAAGGTTCATTATATACTATAGACTGACTAAAATGATTGTCGATCGGTAACTAAATTATTATTACTTTTGTACGTATATCACAAGTACTCGTTAAAATGTTAACAAGAGTTTTTCACTTTTTTTTGTTTGTTTTGTAGTTGTTGTTTTATTTGTCTTTTGTTTTTTGCAAGTGCTATTTTTTTTTTTAATTTTATTTTTAGTTTTCAATTTGATGAAATTATTTTTATTTTCTTTTTGTTGTTGTTTTGGTTTTATTAAATTTTTCTCTCATTTTTGTGTGTATTTTTTGTTTTAAAAGTTTTATGTTCTCAATGAAATAAAGAAAAAGTAATTATCTGATATAAGGCATATTTATAATGTAGTGATTAGTTTCACAATTAAAAATGTATATATAAAATAAGGTAATGGTACCAGTAATGAACCTTTCATTTCTGGAAATTTCATTTCAAAATTAAATATGAAATTAAACTTGTCTGTTTTATTTAGGTTTTCATTTTTTTGAGATTTAACCACAGATATCCTTTGTAACTCTTAAATTTAAAAGTATTTGAACAAAATTAAATTTTAAAAGAATTATAAGTTAAGGGCACATAAAATCAGAAGTAAAAAAAAAATTTTAAAAGAAATAAATTGAATGTGAATAAAATTACCTTAAATGATTTTTTTATGCGTTTCACAAAACTCGATCTGTTTTGAATATCTATCTAAAATTTTGACAATAAATTATGCTTTAAACCCTCTAAGGTATGTGTGTGCTTTATTGTTGTCGTTCCCTTTTTTATACTTTCAATGGAATTTAAAATGTTAATAGAGAAAAGAATGTGTTTATTTTTTTTTTTTGTTTTTTTTTTTTTTTACTCACTTTTACTATGAAAATTATATCTTATCAATAAAATATTTACTTCTTAACATACTGCCCTATTCTATAATACTTACAAACTTGATAAAAATATAATCAAAAGATAAAAAATAAATAAACTATACAAATTGTTTTTCTCTCTGTCCAACGTATTGTATATATACTATATAAAAGTACAAGCACTTACACATTTTATCTTTCCGTTATCGTTTTATTATTTGTTTCATTATTTTCAAATTCATTTGAAAAATTAAAGTCAAATGTAATGTTTTTTTTTTTACAGTAATTAATAATAAAATATTATCTCTGTAAAAAAAAAAAAAAAAGACAAAGAAAGAGGAAATTCCATTGTGAAGGTTATAAGTTCAGTTGTATGTATGTATGTACTTGTAATTTTTTATTTACTTTTTGATTAAAAAAAATTCCTCAAAATAATTCAAAACTATGACAATATTTTTGTTAAATTGTTAAAAATAATTTAAAAGTAATTTGAAAATTATTTCAATAGTTAAATTCATTAGAATTTTTATAAATTTGTTAACAGAAAAGATATTTCATTCAAAATTTTTATTCACTATAAAATTTATTAGATGGTTTCACTATTTTGATGAAAATATTTATTTTTTAATTCAATAACATCAACATATGTGTCAAAATTGTGAAAAAAAAAAAACTTAAATATTTATCTAGAAAAAAAAATTATTTATGAGAAAATCCTTTTTTTAAATATATTAAAATTATCTGATTTATTTTATATTATAGAGAAAAAAAAAAACCATTTATACAGATTCACATTTCTACGAATATTATAAAATGATATAAATTGTACCTTTAAATGTCTTGTTGTTAAGTTGATGATGTTCAAGATTTTTTTTCTATGAAAATTTTTAAAAGTGTTTAGATATGTCCTTTTTTAGAGTGGAGAAAAAAATCACTTGAAAATCCATTATTATATCATTTTCACGCATGAAAACTTCATTTTATATATGTATGTGTAGTATATATCTTTACTAAAAATATTTAAATATATAATTTCCTTTTTCAACATTACTATACAAATAATATATAATATGTATTTATAGGTATATACGTATATTTAGGGTATAATGTATTCCAACAAATCAACAAATTTAAAGTGATAAAAAGCTTTTTTTTGACTTTATATGTCAAACACATATGAAAAAAAAAATATATAATAATTTATCTTTCTAAATAGGCTCAAAAAATATATATTTTTATTTCAAAATCTTACCACATTTTTATTTTAAACATTATTCATATTTGTGTCCTTTTAAGTGAGCTGTCATCCCTTAAAAAATTTTTATTTTTATTTTTTTTTTTTTTCTATATCATTTATATTTTTCAACCATAACAATTTTTTCGTTCAATAATACGAATTTACTGTTTCATTTCAGTAAATACACACGAAAACAAAAAAAAAATTGTTTATGTGTATATTTTGTAAATTTGAAAATTTTGCTTTGAAAAAAATTTAACACACGTATTTTTCTCAAAAAAAAAAAAAAAGTATATTCATGATTCAAATCACAAAAAATTATTCTTTATCTACATTTGTTTTGTAAATGGTCAAAATTACAATTTTTATCATGTATAAAGTTCTACTTTTTTTTTTTTTATGTTTTAGCTTTGAGTACTATATATTATACATATATGTACATATACTATGTATATACATTGATGATAATCCGATAAAGGATTGATCCTGTGTCATTTTTACTCTTTGTATTTTTTTTTGTTTGTTCTCTCAGCTGTTTTTGACATCTTTTTCTGATTATTATACTCTTTTGATACAATTTTCAATTGTTTTGTAATTCCATTTCATACTGATTTTACTAATAAATATTCTGTAAAAAAGTGTAAAAAATACACGAAATAAAAGCCAACACAAAATAACCTATAGATACGTGAATGCCTGTTAGAAAGTACATGTCTATTTCCTATTATTATTATTATTATTATCGATATCTAAAATATTCAAAAATTTATATTTCCTTTATATCCTTAAAAAATTTTCACTATACAATATGTAATAAAATTTTTTTAGTTGCGACAATTTCTGGCTTTAAATTTTACTTTATTCGCATGTTAAAAAAATCCAAAAAATACGAGTACATATATACTTATATCTATGAATGTATAATATTTACACAAAAACAATATATAGTACATACATACTATATGTGTAGATACACAAAGTATCTACCAGATAGAATTTAACATTTCTTTGGCTTTGTATGTAAAGAAGACTATCATGATGATGATTTAATCGGGTTTGACCGATTTGGCAAAAATCCAAAAAAAATTTTTGAATAAATTTACTCTTACGACTATTGTACTTGTATGTATTTTGTTTTTTGGAACAGAGAGAAGAAAAATCTATGGAAAATTTAAAGAAGATTCTGCAGATGAAAAGGAAGTTTTTTTTCTTTTGTGTCTATGTAAAGCAAATTTATATTGTATATAATTTTATGTAAATGTAATTTATGATAATTATTGTAGTAGTTTTTGTTTTTTAAACATTTTGGCAATTACATATTTACCTTACAATTTTTGTTTATTCTAAAGGTCTAGGTAATTATTTGAAAATAGCTTTTATATTGTTTCTATATTATTGAATAAAGCTATTAAATAAAGAATAAACAAAATTCAATATAATTAAGTTTAATTCATGATTTAATTAAAAAGCGTGATATTTTCAGTTTTAAATACAATTAGGTACTGATCGAAAATTAGTTTGTTTTTTATTTATGATACACAACGTAGGGTTATTCTTTTACTGTACATAATTAGAATAGCGTTGGTGCTTGTCGATGAAAAAAAATGGGAGAGGTTATGGGAGAAAAGCAAGTGAATGTTAATGAATGTCCCATCTGAACTTCTGTAGGGGGGCGTTCTACAATTTAAGAGTTTTATTTATAAAAGATTGACGTTTCAACGTATGGGGCGGATGCAGGCTTTCAAATGGTGATAAGATCATCAGATACTTCTTATATCTCTTAAGAAATCCTATGTATGTGGCAGCATTTTTTGCTAGATCAGGTTTTTTTAAATTTCATCTGGAGTTTAATTCCAACAACATTAAAAATACAATTTTACAGATACATATTTGATTGCTTAGCTTGAAGAGAAAATTTCAATTTACATGCTGTTAAACATATATTACATATTTTAAATTCCATATTTATTAAAAGACACATATAAAAAAAAAAAAAAAAAAAAAAAAAAAAAAAAAAAAAAAAAAAAAAAAAAAAAAAAAAACAAATATGTTTAAGAAATTATTTTTCAAGAATAATTTTGTAATAGTTTTGTATTTTATATCCTTTTATAAATTATGTATATTTTTTTAGAGAATTGAAAAATGCATGAATAAATATACATATGTATGTATGTGTACACTGTACAGGTATTTGTATAATGGAAATTTGTACACCTGTGGTTTTTTTAAATGAATTTAAATAACATAAATGCTCTGTATGTGAATTTGTTTTTTGTTTTTCATAAATTACATTTATTAGATAAAAATAAAATTTTTTTAAATTCATATGTGTGTACAAAAATGCATTATTAATTAAATTGCAAGAATATTTTTATTGATGTTATGATGTTGTATATTTTGTACATTTACTGCATTTAAAGCATATGAAAAGAATTAAAAAAGAAACATTAATAAATTTCAAACACAAAAATTAATTTAAAAATTATTTGTAATATCCAATTGATATTCTTAAAACAGAATTTGTTTTTCAAATTCAATTTTGAAATATTTTATGAATTCTATCTAAAGAAAAGTCATCACTCATAATATTACTAAAAATCTTCCAATGTACCTAATTAAAGTTCATTTAACTCTCATAATATACATATGTATATAAATAATGGTACCTCCACGTGAAAGAATGGACTGCCATTCCAGCTGCAGCAGTATAATGCCCTTTATTTAAAAGTCAAAGAAAATAACGTGCTTCATAAAAATGTTGCCCTGCAAAAAGTTTCCTTAAAACATTGAACGTCCTTTTTTAATCCTTGTTGGAAGTAAATTATATACACACATATGATATTTTCTTTTTTTATTAAAGTATATAAGTAAATATATGTATGTACATATGTATATATTTTTTCCATCATTGATGCCACCTAATTTTACTTAAAATAACTCATCAGCGTTTTTATATTTCTTCTTCATTGATATCTTTTACCCATTTTGATATGAATGCGCGTATAAATTTACTAACTGGATAATTTCCAAAATATGTACAGAAAAATGGTAGTTGTAATAATGCATTAACATGCTCATATTACATATTTCATGTTTGTTTATGTAAGTTTCACGAAGTTTAATAATAAGTATGTGGTACATGAAAGTATTAAATACACATATGTATGTATGTAAAAAAACATGTCGTTTATTTGAAACGATAACATCATGGTGAACATGTGTACTTAAATATTTCAATAGGTAATTAATTTAAAGTCAATTCATACATGTATGAAATAATATGTTGTTGTTCATACGATACATATATTACAGGGTAATGTTAACGTTTTAAAAAACCAACAAATTTATTTTCAAAAAAATGATAATCCTTGGCAAATGTATTTTTTTTCCTCGATATTTTAGTATTGTCTGTCAAAATTTAATGTCTACAAATTTAAAAAATTTAATAGCATAATTTTTTTTGGACTACCCAGTTCAGGAAAATGTTGGTACTTAAAAAAAAAAAAAAAACAGAAAACAGAAGAAGAATTTAATTATACATCAATGGTAAAGAATATGTTTTAATTATTCTTTCAAAATATTTTTAAAGAAAATTTATTAAGGAAAAAATATTGTACATATTTTATAATCTTTTTATTGACATTTTTGTAGAATTAAATTAAATTAAAAATATATGTAAATTATATCTGCCTTTAATTTATTTTAATTAATATTAAAATGTAAGAAGATATTCACAAAAAAACAAAAAATATATATATATATATATATATATTTTTTTCTCTTTTCTTTTTAAATTTTTCCTGAATTTTTGTGAACAGAATAAAATTTTCTAGAACTGTATAAGATAATAATTAGATAAGTTTTATTTGTTTTTCTTTTATTTTTTTATTTTTGCATATAAAGTTGAAAAGTTAAGAAAAAAAAAAAAAATTCTACATAATTAAGTTAGTATGTAAAAGTGTTTGAAAAATTTTACCTACAATATTTTTTACATTTATCATTTTATTTAAATTTACATTTTATAAAATTTGAAAATTTTTTAATTGTTAAAAAAGATAATTTTACATTTCTATACGAGAGTATACATACGGTATCTACAAGAAATCATATCATTATTCTTTTAAGATATTTACATTGTATTTTTCTTATTCCTTTTCATTTTTATTTAATTTTAATTTTATTTTTCATTTAAATTTTCTTTTTGAAAAATTATTTAAAGCAATATAATTATCATGATTTTTTCTTACTTTTATTGTATTTTTGTAAATGTTTGTTTCTTTTGTTTCTTTGTTAATATGTATATATGTAAAGTTCTTGTAGAAAATTGTTCATTATTTTAAATAGAAAAATTTAACTGAAAAATGAGTTTTATTTTTCCATTATTTTAATTTTAATATTTAAAAGATGACAAAAAGAGTGATAATTCATGTTTTAGTTTTAAAATTATACGTAAAAGTTTTCAGAATGTATTTAAAAAAGTTTTATAATTTCTGTTTTTTTTTTTTTCAAAGTTTAAATTCTCTTCAGAAGTTTTTAGTTTAAATAAGTAATAAAAAATTTAAATTTTTGTAAATTTATCCAGTTTTTATTCTAGAAAATTACTATAGATCCTTGTTTACTGTTTTTTTTGTTTTTTATATTTTGACTAAATTGATTATGAATTATTTAAAATTTTATTAAATGAAGAAGTTAATTCTTTTACAAAGGAAAAAATTAAGAAGTTGTATTGGAATTAAGAAAGTTTATTCAAAACTATAAGAGAAAAAATTAAAATAAATTTTATTTTTTATTTAAATGTGTCTTTTCTATTCACATTAATATTAATAACATCTTCTGTTACTTATTGCATTTATCAAATAATTAAAATTGAAAATACCTCAATGGTTGAGAAATTGCCTTCTAATGTAGACATTTATTGGAATTTATCTAAAATGAACTAATCAATTATTGTCAATTATAATATTCTGCAATAAAAAGCTTGAGGATATATTTCCTTATTTTCAATAACAAATTAAATTTTATTTGCATTCTTTACAATAATAATAAAAATACAAAAAGAAAATGGAAGCATGAAAAGGATAAGAGGGGGAAGGGAGAGAAATAATATGAAAATATAACTTGAAATGGAGAATAAATAAAATGAAGATAATTTAATTTCGATTGGTCATCTCTTGACAATTATTATTGTTATGAAAATGAAAAAGCTTTTTGAAAATGTCTACTTCATTTATTTTCTATTCATTTTGAAGAATCATTTATTCTTATCTTTCTTAGTTAATATATTTCATAACTGTAAATGTCCTACTGGACTTAAAATCACAGAAGAAAAAAGACTATTTTTTTTTAAAGAAGAAAAAAGTTTTTTTTTTTTTGTTTCTTAAAAATGTAACAATGAAAAGATTTAATAATAATGATAAAAAAAAGCATTTCGCATTCCATTTGAAAATATTCATTTCATTTTTTCTTATTTTATTTTATTTTTTGTTGGTTACGGTACACAATATGATTTTTAAAAATAAAGAAAAATGAAAAGCATAGGAAATTTTATTTAACTGTTGAGTAGAATATTAATGAATTAAATTTTTCAATGTTGCTAGTTACATTTTTATTTTGTTATCTTTTTTGTAAAGTAAATTATCTTTGGGGAAAAAAAAAGAAATCATGAATACATATATTTTTCTTGAAAAAAAAAAGTAAGGGAATTCTGTGTGAAAATTTATAGAAAAACAAAATGCTTTTTTGTTTCCAACTTTCATGTTTTTATTATTTATTTTTATTTTTCCTAATCTGATTTAAAATAAAAATTCATGTGTATCTAGATAAGGAAATTATTAAAGTAGATTTAATTTGCATTATAATTTATTTTTACTTTGTATAAATTTCTGTTTTAAGAGTTTTGTTAAAATTTGTACAAGTCTTACAGTTTTAATGATAAAAAAAAAAAAATGATTAAAGCAAAAATATTTTTTAGGGTATCTTTTTAGGTTTTCAAAATAACTATGAGGTTTATTTGTGTTTGAATTTTGGAATTATTATTCAGATAATTATTTTTGAAGTTAAAAGTGAAAATTGAAATGAAAAACAACTTTTTGCAAAAAAACAAAAACAGTCTCTTATTTTTTACAATATTCATTGAAAAATAAATAAACTACTTATATGAAACTCATAAATCTAAAAACAAAAGATAAAATCTTGCAAACAACCTGTTTTAGAGGATTTTTACATTTAGATACAACCTTCATATGAAAATTTTTGTTTTTAAATGTTTCAAAAAAAAAAAAAAAAAATTCATAATAAAGTCGAACTATCATAACCATAAAACAATATTTTATTTTCCAGTATAAGAAAAATTTACTATTACCATGCACAATAATTTATGTTATGAAGATGATAAAAACGTTGATGATGGAAGATATGTGATAACAAAGTTTTAAAAAGTCGAATTTTGTTTATATATATTTTTTTTTTAAATAAAATGTCATCACTGTTTTATAATGCTATTTGTTATTGCAGCTATAAAATCGTATCTTTTTTGAATAAAAGTATAAATTTTACTATATGTTTTACATGGTGATGTAAATTGCAAAATTGATGACAAACTTGACAAAAAGCATAGAGAAAACATTTAAAAAAAACAGAAAAATTTAAGATTATGAAAAGATAAATATGTATACTATAAATAATTTTGTATTTTACCATAAAAGAAGTAGGTATACGTAGAAAATCATGAAAAACATGACACATTCTCATCATTTAAGAATTTTTGAAAGACATTGATATATCAGTTATTTATACAGTTATGCATTAGAATAATGTTTTCACAAAATATTTTATAATATAAACTATATGTATTTTTACAGTACATACATAATTGAAAATATTTATATACATAGGTGGGTACCTTAACTTAACCCATAATTTGTACATGTGCACACAAGTATGTTAAACATTAAGAACTTCATTGAATTTTCATGATGATGTTGCTGAAAAGTTAAAGGAAATGTTATACATTTGTTATATAGGAGTATGTAATTTTTTTATATGTATGTGAATTTTAGCTTTTATTTTGAACTTGTAGATTATCGTTAATATGTACACAAGATACATTTATAGAAACTTATTAAGATGTACATACATTTGTTGAAATAGATGCAACAGAGTAATATTGTAAATTTGATAAATTTATGTAGATTTGTTTTACTATCAGATATCGGGATAAAGAAGTATATTTCATATATTAATTGATAGAATTATTTTTAAATTTTTTTGAAAAATACTTTAAACATTTAAATAAACGATAAATTAATTTTTAACCTAATTTTTTTTTTTTCATCAACAGATTATCAATTATTATCGATCTATCACGACTATTAGATGACATCAAATAGGGATGATAATAAATAATAATCGATTTATTGTTGTTAAAAACGATCAAAATATAGGACAAAAGGACGTTGTTAAGAATACACAACCCTTAATACAAAATAACAATCTCATCAGCATCATTTACGCTATCACTGCACTATAATCGTCCTTACCATCATCATCATCATCGTCATCATCAAAGCAATTATGCTTTACTAAAAATCATATATGTACATATGTATGTATGTTTATGTACCATCAGCTGCAGCAATATATGTATGTACATATATACACATATATTGCAGTATTTAAATAATACAAAAACAGATTGACACATTAACTACATTCTCGTAAAAAAGGAAAACAAAGAACCAACAACGTTTACAAAGAAACAAAATAAAAAATAAAAAAAAACAAACGAAATTTTCGATGTTGTACCACCATCAAAGCTATTATCATCGTTATCATTGTCATAGTCATCTATATCACGGCTATCATTACCATCAATGTTGTACAGAATTAAAATCCTCATCAGCTGGTGGATCAGAAAGGATAACAAGAAGACTTCCACGAGAATTTCGATGTCATTTCATTGTGCAACGAGCCATAAATAACATCAGTAAAAAGTAGCAGCACCGCATATTATAGCAAAAAAAAAAAAAGAACAACAACAAAAAAAACGAGAGTAAAAATTGTATATAAAACCCCCAATTGCCAAAAAAATAAAAATTAAAAAGAGAAAAACAGCAATATAAATAATTTTTCATTTTTCAAAAGGATACGAAACACAACAAATTTGTTATGCTTTGGGGATTCGTTAAAAATGAATAAAAACAAAAAATAAAAGAAAAAATTCAATAAAAGTGTAGCACAATAAAAATAAAAAAACGCTAAAAACGCAATCCTTATTTTTATTTTTTATTTTACGTCAACATATCATATATCTTTTATATTAAATTGTGTTTATTCAATGCTAAATCACTATCCGCCACAATAAAAAAAAAAAAAAAACGAAAGAAGGATAAGAGTGCACATTGCCTTGACCAATACAAAAGTGAAATAATAGTCGATGACATCATTTTTGTATCAGATCATCTATATGTTGGCTTTATTGACAGCCAAACGTATAGAAAAGGTTTTTGTTGAGGCAACAACAACAAAAACAACAACAAATAACATTGTAATGATGGATGAATTCAATAATGATACTCAATGGACAATACAGATGGAATATCATCAGCAGAAATTACAAAAAGAAGAACAATACAATCAAAAACAGCATCATAATCAACATAGCAACCTTAATCATTATTTTCAAGAACAACAATTTCATCAAAAGGAAGAAAATCCATTACAAATTAAACAACAAAATTTTGAAAATAATAATCAATCATTAAAAAAATATCATAAACGTCGTGAACCAAATATACAAAAACAATTTGATAATCCTGTAAAAGGACAACAACAAGAACATCAGAATAATGAAGAAAATTGTGGTGGTATTCTAACAGAATCTTATGGTATAATTCAAACACCAAAATTTCCAAATAAATTTAATGTACCAATTACATGTGTTTGGATAATTGATGCATCTGAATTAGCTAGTGGACCAAATATTTCAATTGTTGTTTATTTAACACAATTATATGTTCTTGGAGGTTTAAAATTTACTGAATACATGTATTATAGTGATGATTATAAAGTTCCAAGTCATCGAATATTTGAATTAACTGAAGATGATGTTACACAAGTTACATGGATTCAATTTACTAGTCAATATCTTGAGATTAGATTTACAATGAAAAGTTTAGAAGGTACACATTTACGTGCATTAGATCAATTTTTAGATGTTTATGGTTTTAATATCACGTATGAAGTGGATACAGTTAAATCATATCAATGTAATGCATTACAATGTCGTTTCCTGGGGCATTGTTATGCCAAAAAAGACTTTACGTAAGTATATATACTTATACATATATATATATATATATATTATAAATATGTATGTATTGCAAAATACTTTGGATATGTGTTTGTGTGTGAGGGTGTTTATTTGTGTTTGATTTATTGTTTTGTTTTTGTTTTGTTTTTACACATACACATTGAGTTTATGTATATATATAAATATCCTTTACATACCTATTCCACATAGAATCAAAGCGTGTATTTACAATCTAGTTATCCTGGACATTCTTGCATGTTTTATTATCAGATTACGTGATGTCGTTTGTGTCTAAGCATGTTTTTATTAAGTTTTCGTAAATTGAATAAAATTGGACATGATAATGTTTACCAAGGAGTCTCTCTAAAGAGTACATACATATATGATTGTTATATAATACAGCCTACAACAGTATTTGTTTTTTGTGTTGAAGGGTGGTTTGTAGGATGAAAAAGAAAAAAAATTAAATGAATTGGAAGCAACTTACATTACATTCATCTGAAAGATGTTTATTGATGATATAATTTCATGACGTAAGTTTTTTTTTTTGGTCTATGTGTGTGTAGGTGCTTCTTTTTCAAAGTATAATTGAATTCTCAATTGACCACTTTGAGAAAATTAATCTAATTTTTGAATGTTGTACTCATTATGTTCACAAGGACCAGGTTTCCTTCTAGTTTTTTTTCCTTAATATTTTTTTTTTAACAATTAGATTTAGTATGCCATTAAATTGTTTCGTGCTAAATAATTACTGTGTTGTCTTTAATCATTCTGTTTTTTGTTTTTATGTTTTGAAGTGAAAAATCATCTTATTTGAATAAATGGAAATAAATGATATAACACAAACATTTAATTACAAATTTCATTACAATTTTCCTTAAAGCAAAAAAAAGAAAAATTAAACGTTAGTGGTTTTGTGATAAACATTTTTATAAAGTTTTCAGGTCAGTTGATGATAAGTCAGATCCTTCATAATATTTCATGCAATTCTTCAAAAATTTCATTAGGTATATGAGCTTCAAATTTTGATTCTAACAAAAAAAAGCCCACTTTACATGACCGTTTAAAAATTCAAATTAGAAAAAAAAAACATTCTTTTTAGATACAGTTAAATAACGGTTCATATTAAATTTAATGACCGTTAATAAAAGAAGGACATGAAAAATAAACTTTAGAAGAAAACAAATTAAGCAATGTTTTTCTTCTTTTATTTATAAGAAAACATGAAAAATGAAGATAAAAACTCAAAAAATGTTATTTTTTATTCTTTAGCACAAAAAAAAAAAAAAAAAAAGAAGAAAGAATGTGGACACTTAAGAGAAAATTGAGGGCTTGTATACCCAATTACTTGTTTTCATTTTTTGTTGTTTTTCTTTTATGTTTTTTTTTTTCTTTCTTTCTTTTAATTAGCTATACATCATGCAATGTACAAAGATATTTTTTCGACCTTAAGAATTGTGAAAAAAAAAAAAAATTAAAAACAATTACCTTTATAAGGTTACCAAATAAAAGAAAAAAGTTGACAAAAAATAACAGAAAAATTGAGTGGCCTACATAACATAGATCATCATTGTCCACAAACACTAAAGAGCAAGGTTGTAAAAAAAAAAAATTTCCAAAATACAACAAAAAAAAAAACAACTTGTATGTACAAAAGTTTTTTAATCTTTTCGTAAGAGCCATGACGCAAAAAATATAAATAAAAGAAAACATAAACGAGTGAAAAACGACCGGATAAAGATGAGAACGAAGATAAAGCTTAGGGTAAGAAAAAAAAAAAGTTTTATAGAAGAAAAACAAAAAGAAAAACTAAAACTTTTAAATTAAACTTTATTTCGTGAAAAAAATCAAACAGAAAAAAAATCTTTCCAAATAAAAAAGAAAAAAAAAGAAGAAGAGCAAGGTCAGGTTGTCCTGATTAATGTTATTGTTGTGCAGAATTAAAATGAATGAAATACAAAAAAAAGATTTTTGTTTTGTTATTTTTTTTTAAAATCTTGTTCTTAAGAAACATCAAAATAAAACACGTCATAAAAAATAACAAAATTATGCAATTTGAACTTTGATGAACTATATTTATGTTTAAAAATAACTACAAGTTTTTTTGTTTGTTTGTTTTCATTCTTTATTTTTAGGTATTTTAACGTGCTAACGTTTCTTTTAAGGACTTTATCTAGTCTTGAAAATGTTGTTTCATAAAATTCAAATGTTTTTTCTCACAAAAATACGCTTGAATATCAAGTTATTCAAGATATGTTTGAGAAGAAAAAAAAAAACAACAAATTTTTTTACAAATGATTTTTATTTTTTTTTTTCAAAGTTTTCATTATTTAAAACTTTCATTTTATTATTAGTTCTTTCTTTTATTTTGTTTGAAGAAAATTCACTTAGAATGTTGAAAAAAAGTTTTTTAGTGATATCTTTGGAACTTTTAAATGATTCATCATACACAAAAGTTATGAAGGAAAAAAACTTCTTTTCTTTATTTAAACAACAAAAAAAAAGAACAAAGTTTTATTAAAAATTTTTACATCATAAAAAGTTAGAAATTCATAGTTCATTTATGATAAAATTAAATTGTTTAAAAGAATGTTTTTTTTTTCTTAAAACAATACCAAAGGACATGTGTCTCTCTTTCTCTTTCAAAATTTGTAACTATAAATTTTCATTTTAAAAGAAACTAAAATCATCAAAGACAACAAATTAACAAAGAAAATTCAAAAAATGTTATAAAAGTGTGTTTTTGAGGACTTTCAGAAAGAAAAAAAAAATTTAGAGTTATACCTGTGTGATATTTACCACACAATCGTGTTTCTGAAAGTTTTTTTTTTTACATAGAAAAATTTTTGATTTAATAAAAAGTCACTTTTTTTTTTTTTGAATTATACTTGAAAAAAATAAACTCAATAAGAAAAACAAATAAGAAGGATTTATGTATATCCTAAGATGAAATATTCTGTTCTCTCATTTTCACTTACAATAAAAATCCATTTGGGAATAAACATATAATGAAGGATAAAATAAAAATAGATTTTCAAGGTCCATTTGACAAAAGTTTACGTGACTAAATATTTTATATGAAAGCTTATCTGAAAAAATAAGTAAATACCTATGTACGTATGTATGTACAAAAAAAAAATAAAAATAAAATAAAATAAAAATAAATGAAATACTCTCTCATACTTTTTACAGACACTATAATTCTCGAAGGACAAACAAGATGAAGATTTTTATAAGACATTTTATATGTTATCAAATATGTCATCGATTTTCATGGATTTTTTTTTTTTTTTTTTTTTTTTTTTGTCTTTTTGTTTCTGACGCTTTAATGGGATTGTATAAAGAGAATGAATTATTTTCACTAAAGAATCCTTTATAATTTGCTAGTAATTTATGTATATGGGTTAAATTTGAATAATTATACTTCATATGTTACGATTGCACATTTAGGAAAATTTTAAAAGCACAAAAAAGGAAGAAGCTTAATAATTTGTTTTGTTATTGTGCACAAAATACATAGATAGAAGCTTGATAATTTGTTATGTTGTTGTTGTTTGGAAAGTAAAATTAATATCTTAATTTTGTTTGTTTTTGTTTTCAATTTAAAATTTGTCTTTTCTATGATCATTCAATTAAATTGATTGCATATTTTTTTCATTGAATTAAAAAAGAATTTTTTATATTAAAAAAAAAAAAAAAAAAAAAAAAAAACAAAAATTAAAAAAAAACTTTTCGATTCAACAGAATAAAAAAATGAATTTTTCAAAACATGAATTACCTGATTAAATTTCTCTAGAAAATTCATTCTTAAATTTTTCTTTATAAATTCAGTTTCATTTTAAGATGAAATTTAAGATTCCATATTATCTTGATATGAACATTAAAGATACATGGAAGTACCTATGTACTTTTTTTTTTTGAACTACGTTGAAAATTTTACTTCGTTTCAAATTTCCCTCCTTTTTTAAAGATTTTATTTGGTATTTTTTTGGTTTTCTAAAATACTTCTGTATCTTTTTTTTTTGTATTTTTATTTTGTGAGTATCATTTTTCTAATTTTGTTGTTTTTTTTTTGTTGTTTTTTTCTGACTTTCAAAATAATGGATTTTTCTTATTTTAAAAGTAAAATTTTCCATTACAAAAATAATATGCTTAATTTATATTAAATTTTATGGCATATACATATATTATTTTTCCTTTTTCTTTCCTTTTTTGTTATTTGTTTGTTTACGTAGTAGGTACTTATTATATGTATTTATTTTCCACATCATGTACGTGGAAAAAATAAATTCTGTATTCATTGATTTTATATAGCATATTTTTGTTTTTTCAATTACTTTTATTATTTTATATTTATTTTTCTTAAAAAATTTAAAAAAAAAAACTGAAGAAAATAAAAAAGTTAAATTTGGCAATTATTCTATGTAAATTTTGCCTCATTTAGGTCAATGAAAAAGCAATATGTTTATTGAAGGTTTATATTAAAAGAAAATTATGTAGCCTGTCTGCTGTTTTTTTTTTTTTTTTTTTTTTTATTTTTTACACCTGTTTTAATAATGCTAAATTTGAAGGTAAATATTTGTAAAACAAAAGGTAAATAACCTTAAAAAATATGAAAAATGAATGTGTGTGTCTTTTTTTAATTTTAAATATTGAATTTAGGGTTTTTTGTTGTTGTTTTTGTAATATAATAAAACAAAACTTATTTTTCAGAAAAGTTTCAAAGAAATTAAAAAGTTTAGAAAAACAAAAAAAGAAAATTTTTTCAATTTTGATTTATTTTTTTTTTCTCTTCTATAAAATAATGAGATTTACACAAATTCGAAAAATTATAATAAAATTAAATAAATTGAAATGAGAAAACAAAATTTTTTCTGGTAGAGAAAAGTTTAAGAAAAAAAAAAAATATATTTTCCCTTGAAAAGTTATAATTAAATTATTATTTTTAACTAATTTCATATGAGAAAAATTATACTACTTACTTAAAATTACATATTTCATGTAAGTTTTCCTATTAAAAGTTTTTATGTTTTACAGGATAAAAATTTTTTTGTTTTCTGTTTTTATAAAATGAATTATATTTCATAGTTATTGATTTAATGTATACTTAAAGTTTTATCATATAAAAACAAACATATTCTATTAAAATGAATAAAAATTATTTTTTCAACTTAATTTGCATAGTTTTTAAATTGAAAAAAAAAAAATTTTAAATCTGCATTTATTAGTTCTTTGCAATTTCATGTTTTTACTTGTTTTTTTTTTTTTTTTAAATTTTGTTTTTCAGTTTAATTGGCAATTTTTCAGAAATTAGTTGGAAATTTGTTTTAAGTATTTAAAATTGTTTTTTTTTTTTTTTGGTCTACTCTTTTGGTTGTGCATTTGTTCATTTATAAAAAATATATAAAGATTTAAATAAAAACTACTGTTTTATTGATCATAACTAATGACAATATAAGTTTTTATATAGATATCTGCTCTGTGATACAAGATACAGATACAAGATACAAGATACAAGATACAAGATACAAGATACAAATACAAGATACAGGTACAAGGTACAAGCAATGACAATATAAGTTCTTATAATAATAAATATATATTTATGTATGTATATAATGTTTGGGAAAAATATTTATTTGATAAAAATGTACAAATTTTTAGAACATTATAATTTGATATTTTTAGTACTTTGGGAGATATCAGGAAATACTGATTTTCAGTTTTATGTTACTTAATATTTATCACGTTTTTCCTTTGCTCACATATATTTAATATATTCGGTGAAAATAAAGTTTAGAATTTTCTCTACATTTCATTAGAACATAATTTTCATGTAACTTTAATCACAAATTAGTTATAAGTGATTAAAAACAATAAGTTGCCATATTAATTTGGTACGCCCAATCTCACACTTCTCCGCACACGGCACTAGTTCGGAAAATTTTTTGAAATATGCTGATTGTCGTATGTACTATCAGTGAATCTCTCTATAGATATCTGCTCTGTGTCATAAAATAACATTGATAAATTTCACAAAATAAAAGTGTCTTTTTCTCTTGTACTTATTTTTATTTTTAAACATTTTTTTTTTTTTTGTGCTTTAATTTTCAATACATCACTTTACTATCGATTTCAAATCAATTTTCTATTTATTTATTGTATTTTTTATTTATTTTGTTTATTTTACTTTTTTTTTCATTAATTTTATTTTTATATTTTAAATACAAAAAGTTATACTGTACAATACATATACATATATATTTTAAATACATGACATTTGAACGAAAATGTTTGTTCGGAAAAATATCCTTATTTTTTTTTTTCATTTTAAATTTACCGTTATCGTTGTTTTTTTTCTTGCTTTTTTTGTTGTTTGTGTTGAAATCTTGGTTATTTATTGAACGATGTATGCTTTCCAGAAAATTAAAAAAAAAAATAAATAACAAAAAATTTACTGGAGTTCAATGTTACAATAGAGGGGAAAAAGGTGATCAAGTATAATCTAAAAAAAAAATAAATAAATAAAAGAAAAAAGTATATAAATAAAAAAGTATTATAAAATTATAAAATAAAATAGAATGAATAAACGATGATAGTTTAATGCAATTGCCGTAGTTTAGAGCAATTTCCGTGAGTGTTTAAAAGTGAACGTAGAATATATTTTATAAAAAATTGGAAATGATGTATAGAATTTTAAAGGTAAAAAGTAGAAAAAAAAAATGAAGGAAAACAAGACAATTGTTAATGGTAGAATACATACGTTACGGAACAATGCAATTTGTTGTGCGTCATGAATATGAACACTTTTATAACATGTGAAATATTCAAGGAAAGTGATATGAAAATGCGCTCATACCTACTCCATCTTTACATGATTTAGGGAATACCCAACTTATGTTTCTTCTTGTAACAGTAAAAAAAAAATAATAATTTAAAATAAATAAAAAGAGAATGTGGAAAGTTTGAAATATGTGAAGTAATCACAATCACATAAAAGTCAAGTGTGAAATAAAAAAAAATGGAGTATGTAATTCATTTCCTATTCATAAAATTGATGTATGAATACAATTAAATACTGACATTAAATGAATGAAATATATGTATAACAAATTACACATAATATATGTTTGTATGAAGGATATAAGTATATATATAGGATAATATCTACATATTAATATTTTCATTTTTCCCAAGATAGCGTTTTGCGATTGAGAATATCAAGTTGAATGAATAAAAAAAATGATATATTGTGAAGCTTCCATTTTGAAAGATAAATTGAAATAAAATTGTTAGAAATTTTTCTAGCTTCTATTTTTTTTAAAAAATTTGAATTTAACTGTAATTTTTAATAGTCCTTTATTCAAAGAAAAAAAAAAAAAAAAAAACCGGACATGTCTTAAAAAACTAGTCAAATTGGAAGAGTGAAAAGTTGAAAATCACTCACAGATTAAAAATGAGAATTAAATGCCTTCAAGGAGTTACACTGAAAATAAAAGTTCTTTTTTTTGCATTTGTGATTGTGTTAGTAATGAAATTATACTTAAGTATACTGACTTCTTATATTGAAAGTTTCACATTAAACTTCAAAAGTACATATAGCTTCGGAGTACATATGATTTCAACCATGATTTCACTTACATATGTTTTTTTCTTTTTTGTTTTCATTCAAATTGTGAATACAGGATTTTGCCGACTAACTAACCTAATCTAAACTTTTTACAATTTTTCGGAGAAAAAATTAAAATTTAAAATAAAACCTAAAATTGAAATTCATTTTTAAGATTTATTAAAAATTTTTGAAGAGAAAATAACGTTTTCTTTTTTTGAATATATTGCAGTCATGTGGTTCTAAATGTGTGGGCATGTGTGCGGTTTGTCGACACAGCGATTTTTCCTCCGAAAATACAAATAACAAAATAGAAAAAAAAAATAATGAAAAAAAAAACACTCATTTTTAAAAAACTATATTTTTGCTTTTATTTTTTTTTTTTAACTAAACCGTTTTTTAATTTAAGTTGAGTGAACTGAAATATTCACCCGTGTACAAAACAAAGCAAAAAAAAAAAAAAAAATATTATAAATGTTTTCTGTGTCATACATAATGTTTTATCACTACTCATACATACATTTGTACTGCACATAAAAACCGTACGTACTAGAAAAAAAAGGGGTCCGTAATCAAACATGAAAGTATTTTGATGAAATTTGAAAAAAAAACAAAAAAAAAATTACACAAACAAGTAGAACACACACCTGAATACTTGAAATATTATAAATTTCATATTTTTTTTCCCTCTGTTCTTTATTGTTATTATTATTTTTTTTTTTTTTAATTTTTTGCTTTCATATATATTTTTTTTTCAGTTTTTAAATAATGAAGAATTTTCTATTCCCATATGAATCACACACTCATATTATCTGATGTTTGGTACATTTTTGATATGAAAATTATTTTTTATTTTATTATGTGGAGAAAAGAAAAAATAGAAAATAAAAATAAAATTATGAAAAAAAAAAAAAAATTACCATTTTGTTAAATAAAAATAATGGTAAAAATGTAAAATCTAAGTTACTGAACTGAATTTTAAATTTTTCATGATAAAAAAAAAAAAATTAACAATTTATGATTTTTTCGTAGCATAAATATTTTTAAATATTTTCAATTATTTTTTGGCAAGTTTAGAATTAATTTGGTATGAAATTTTCATGCATTTGTGATTTGTTATGGAATTAAATTTAAGTTTGTCATGTGGTCATTGTACTTAAAAGATTAATCACAATTTGAGGATAGTTTTGAATTTAAAATTTCATGATGTTAATATTTTTTGAAAGAAAACTTTGAAATTTAATTTAATTTATCATATCGAAGAGAAGTTCTTAAAATTTGACATATGCAAAGTAGAAAATACATTTTATTGATTTCAAAAGTAAGAACAAGTATTTACAACTACTATCTGTTTATAAATAATTTCACTAAAAATAAATAATTTATAAAATTTTCAATGAATATTTTCATGTGTACATAAATCTCATTGTTTACTTGTGAAATATCATTTTAGAAAAGCTCTTACGATATTTCAATGTAATAAAATTCGAACTTTAAAAGATTTTCAAAGAATTTTGTGAATTTATTATAATAGAAAAATATTACAGATTTTTCCTTTTCATGAATTCTATGAAAAATTTTAATATTTTCAAATACATTAAAAACAAAAAAAAAAAATTACTAAAATAACAGAATAAGTTACTTAAAAATATCTTTTATGTATATTCTATAACATAATCACAGATAATATCCTTTCGAGACTAAGTTCTTTTTAAGCTTTAAATATAATATTCTTATTTAAACCTCTACAAACAATGATGATGATAAGAACAATATCAACTTGAATTCTGTGAGAAAGATTTTTGTTTCAGAGGATTTTTACCAGAAAATATAAATTTTAGTTGCATTTTATTTATTACTGTTGTTGTTGTTGTTGTTGCTTTTGTTAAGTTTTATTTGATTGTTTGCAGACAATAATGAAAATATCATACATAACAGCAGGAGGTAACTGAGATGATGTAAGTACCAAGAGAGAAAAACATTACGAAAAATGAAAAAAATGAAAAAAAAAAACAAAAAGAAATAATAAAAAAATTATGATAAAAAAAAAACGGCAAAAGAATAAATATGTATGAATGTACTGAAGTCATTTTTTTTTTTTTGTTTTGACTAAAGATATGTTATATAAATGGTTTTTTTTTTTCTTATTTTCTAGGATATAGAGAAAAAATATTTTTTGACAAGTTTATTTGATGACTAGAAAATTTGTGAACTCTTGTTTTATTCTGTGAATGTATTTTTATTCAAGTAATTTTTTTTTTCTATTTTTTACTCATTTTTGTTTTTTGTATATTTTCATTTAAAGATTATGTTTTTTATTTTGTTTTGTTTTTTTCTGGCTTCTGTTATGCATTTAAAATTTTTTTTTTTTAACATTTCAAAATATCAACGTTTGACATTTTTTTTTTTTTTTGTACTCCAACAAGGACAAGATATCGTTGTTAAGTTTATAAGAGTAAATATATAAATATACGAGTACATATCTTTTTTTTTTTTTTAAAAAAAAAAAGAAAAAAAGAAGAAATAGTAAAAGAGAAAAGGATAAATATAAAAAGATTAAAGATATGGTCTAAATATGTGAAAAGTAGAATTTATTATTATGCAGAAGATGATATTGAACGTTTTCTAGATGTATTTTTTAACTTGTTTTTTTTTTTTTTTTTTAGTTTTCCATTTTATCTTCATATCATTCCTGCGTTGATACATAAATTGGATTTTTCTTTTTTTGTTCTTGTTTTTTATTTATGTTTTAAATGCATAAGATAATACAAAGTGCATGATCTCGTCATGATATTTATTAAAGACAAAGAAAAAAATTATATTCTGGCAATGAATCGAATTTAAATTTAGAAATTCTTATTTATTTTTTTTTTACTTTCTAGATTTATTTTACTTGATATTTTTAAGTGTGTGTGTGTGTGTGTTATTTTGAATTCAAAACAGTTTTTTTTTTTTTTTTGCAGGGAAAAATAATTATTCAAATTAAATCTACAGAAGATCACTTCTTTTAAAGTAGAAAAAAAAATAGAAAAATCCTCTTAGACTCAATAAATTATGTGAGTGCTAGTATCTTTTTTTTTTATCCTGTTTTGAAGATCTTAACTTCTCAATAATTTTGGTATACTTACTTCTTTTTTTTTTATTCTGTTTTTTTATTTTTTATTTACGATTACGTGATCAAAAATTCATTATGTTTAATAAACAAAGTCTTTGGAAGTCCAACTTAAATAAATATTGACTTTTTGACCGTATTTCTTGTCGTTTGTTTTTTCTTCTTGAAAATGAAGAAATTTAGTAACATTTTAACTACATCTGGTGTTTTATTTCCTTATATATTTTTATTTATTATATTTTTATGAATTCTTTCCAAATACTAAAACTCTTTCTATATTTTTATGTATATACGCACTATTTTCTATGTGTTTCGATTTTTTATATTTTTGTTTTATTTTTACGACCAATCTATGGCTTAAAGATTTATTATTTGTACGCGACATGATTGAATATTCTTTTTAGTACAAGAGGGTATTATTTTGATGGGGTTGTAAATATAAGTCTAATTGTGTATATGTATATAACAAATCACAACATAGAATCGTAAACTTAAAAAAAAAACATACTGAAGAATCTAATATTCTTAAATAACAAAGTTTTATAGGCTCTAACAAAAAAAAAAAAAAAATTCTGTTTAAGGATATAATTTTTCTTTCTTGAAATACTTACATAAAAGAATTTTATATTTATAGTTAAAGAATTTTTTATTTTTAGTATACTATAAGATTGTAGAGTAATTTTTTGTGTTGTCTTGTATTAATCTACGATAAAAATAATATCGTAAATAAATGAAAAATAATTACGGTTTAAATTAAAGGAAATTATATACATACATATTTTATGTAGAAAAATGTAATTTCTTTATTATGTAATTTTTTTAATATAGAAGCTTAAAATATTTTTAACATTATGGAATAATAAAAATTTCATTTATGAAATTGTTTAATTTTCTGTTCGACCATGACCGAGTTTTAGTAACACTTCAAAATTTGTCTTTCTTTGTCTTCTTGGTGAAATATTAGAGGTTAATTAATTTGTGTTATATAAAAAAAATAGCTCCTCAATTAAAACATTATTTTTTGTTTTTGTAAAATGATAAAAATTTTTGGGTATTCAATTTTTCTAAATTTGCTTTTATTGTTCAATGAAAATTTACTATATTTAATGAAATATGTTTTTATTTCTTTCTTTTTTTTTTGTTTGTTTAATGTTTTAAGCCATCAATTATTTACAAAATTTACTTGAATAGATTTTTTATTGGGCAATTACGTGACATTAATGGTAATTTTCTTATAATTTTTTTTTGAGAATTTATTGATTATGCTTGTAATTTTACTGCAGAATTATTTCATATTTAGTTTTTTTTTTTTTAATGGAGAATCCATTTATTTAATTGAAAAAAAAAATTGTTCTTGAAAAAAAAAATATTTAATGACAAAAAAGAAAAAAATAAATTAAAATAGAGTAAAAAATAAAGGGAGAAAAATTCAAGTAATTATGAGAAATTATTACAATTTTAATAAATCAAATTGATCGGCTTTTATTAAGATATATTTTATTATAATAACTTTTACAAAGAGTATTTTGAAAAAATTTAGCTAATTTAAGATTAAAAAACTTTTCAAAGAGAAACTATTCAAAAGAATAGAAAAAAAAAATTCAATCTTTATAAAATTTTTTGTAATATTCTTTTCTTGAAATTGAAAAATCTTTGACTTTGTATAGCAAGTTTTTTATTAATGATGAAGAAAGGTTTCATTGATAAAATTGTAAAAGTAAATGAATTTGATAAAGATATTGAAAAATAAAATAAAATAAATAAAAGAATGAATTCATAAAACAAAATACATTTTTTTTTTTTTTTCAAATTTAAAATTGAACTTTTTTTAATATCATAAAATTTTCAATAAATAAAAGTTTTTTTAAAAAAAAAAAAAAAAAAAAAAAAGATCTACAAAGAAAATTTTAATAAGCTTTTTATTAGTCAATAAAAAGAAAAGACTGCAATAGCAAAGAAATTTCAATGAAATAGTAAATAACTAGGTACTTTTTTTTTTTTTTCTCATTTTTTATTTTAAAACTTTTATCATGACATTTTAAATAATCTTGGACATTTAATATGATTAACTTTATCGTAATGATCTGAAATGATTTTTTATTTATCTTTCTTGAAGGAAATTAAAATTGATGGTGAATTGGGTTAGTAACGGATGACAAAATAATACTAAAAATGTTAACGAGAAAAAATTCTTTATTCAAGTTTCACATGAAATAAGATAACAATAGATAAACAAATGCCATGATATACACAGAAAAAATATTTCATATTAAAATCCTTATTGTTTTTTTGTTTGTTTGTTTGTTTTGCTTGTTTGTAGAAAACAATATAAGAAAAGTACTCAAATTTTTCATTTTGAAACTAAAAAAAAAAGAACTTTTTTTTCCTATTTTTCTATTTTGTTCTTCGATAAACTAAACTGAAAAGTAAGAATACACAAATATAAAATATACGAATTGTACTTTGAATTTGAAAATTTCTCTCTAAACATTTTCTTCGTAATACAGTTAAATTCAACATTTTGTTGAATGGATAATCTATTTTTGTTCTTTAAATTTTTTTTTTTATTTCATTTTATTTATATTTGTATTGATGTTTCACTGTAGAAGTCAATGTTCTGTAATTTTTCTTTTGGTTAAGAAGTTAATGGTTTGTACACCTTTTTGATCACCTGTGTAAAAGAACAAATAATATCAAAATAACAAGAACAAAAACAAAAATATTTCTGTACTATATAAAATTCAAGCGCAAAGGTAATAACAACGATAAATAAGTAAAAAATTGTGTAAACAGTGAAAATAGAGGGTGGTAAAAATAGAAATAAAACAAAAAAGAGGAAAATAAAATAAAGCTCAACTTTTTAGAAAAAAAAAAAACCAAACAAAAAAAAAAAGGAAAAAGAATAAGTAAAACAGGACGAATTTATTTTATTTATTTAAGAGGGTTAGTGGTAAAAGATTAAAAGTTTGGATTGGATTTAAAATTATTCATTTTAGATTCGTTTTTTATTTTATTTTACTTATATTTTTCTGTTTTAAAAATTGTTTTTTTTTTTAATAACAAAAATGATTTTTAGTAGCACAAATTTTATAAATCTGTCAGATAAAATTATAAAATTATTTAATTTTAAGAATAAATTAGATTTATGAAACATAATTAATTTTTTTTGTTTTGTTTATTATTTTTTTTTTTTTTAGATATTTTTTAATATTTTGAACTTTGTGGTTTTTTATGTGTATGATTTTGCTTTTAATAAAATAAAAAATTTAAATAGAAATAAATTTATGTTAATTTTAAAAATTGAAGTAGAAGATAAGAAAGTGTACGTTAATGTATTTTTTCTTTAGAAAAATTCAATGTGTACAACAACAAAAAATCTGTGTATAGACTTGAAAATGAACGTCTTAATTAATTCATTAAACAAAAACCGTATTCATAATAATTTAATTTGTTTTTTTTTTTGTGAGTAATTTTTTTTTAAATCGATAATTAATTTTATTAAAAGCTTTCCTCTTCCACAACAACAAAAAAAAAACGTTAATCATTGTTTGTAGTTCTTTTAAAATTTTTATGTGTTCCACTTAATTTTCCATATATTATTTATTTTTTCTTTGTCTTGCAGATCATATTACTGTTCATGCTTTCCCGGATACAGTGGTACAGATTGTGGTAAAGGACCATTATGTGAAGATCCAGAAATAAATGTTTGTGAAAATGGAGGCACATGCAAGTAAGTTTATTTCCTATCTTTTTGTTGTTTTTTTTTTTTTCATTTTCTTTTTTTTTTTCTACATTTTAGAACAAATTTTTTTGTGTACAAGAAATAATTAAAAACTTTATGAAAATTTTATTTAACATTTTTTAAATGACTTTATATGTGAAAGTTGTGTATGCGTGTATATTTTTTATGTTTTGTTTTTAAAATTTAACTTTTATCTGGTTGAATTGATTTAATTTCTGAATTCATTTAAAAATTAATATCAACAGGATATGATTTTTGTTTTTTTTTTTAAAAAAGAGAATTTTATATTTATTTTTACTTTTTTAAAGTGCCTTTTTAAAAATTAAAACGGCTTTTTTTTTTTCATAATTCTCCTTTCAAATATAATAATTAAAAATTCAACATTTATTTATTATTCATGCTGACTAAAATACTTTATTTCATTAAGTAAGCATTAAAAGAGTAAAATTTTAAATGTATCCATTTTAAGAAAGAAAAAACACAGAACACGTACCGTATTTTTTATTGTTGAAATAAATAAAATGTGGTTAAAATTTCATTAAAAATCAAATAAAAATGGAAGGAAAAAAAAAATACTGTATTTCACTTTATTACTTTTTTTGTTTTTGTTGTTGTTTCGTTTTAATATAAAGAATAAAGTTTCTTCTGATCCTTTTTTTAAGTGGAGAACGAAAAAAATCTTGAGATATTTTATTTCAACACATATATATATTTTAAGTTTCATGTTGACAAAAAAAAGCATCTTTCATATGTTCATTTTTTTTTTTTTTTCAAATTCAAGAGTTACATGAACGTTACAAGAAAAATGATTGAAACATTTCATAAATATGTATAATATTTTGAATTGTTTAACGATCTAGAAACTTTTAAAAATTTGTTCTAAATTAAATCTTAACTCTAAATTAAGTGAAAGGAATACCTATAAATGTTTGCGTAAAGTATTTATTCATACATACCAAGCAAATAAGTAGGTATTATGTGAAAATATCTTTTTTTATAGTGATTTATTATAAAATATGAATTTAATTTTCTTTCTCATATGTAACTTTTTTATAAAATACACAAAAATATGTAAATACAAATGTATGTATGTATGTATGTAATATTTATGTCACTTTAATAAATAATCAAACAAATATTTCTAACAGGTGTATGAAAATGTTATTAAAATGTAACTTTACAGTTTATTGAACTTTTTATATTTTTAAAAAATAAACATACCTACATACATATGTACATACGTAATTTAGTGAAAAGTTAAAATAAGTTTTGTATAAAGATACTTTCAAAGATGCTTTTCATATTTTTAATAAACATTAAATGAGTTTGTTTGTTCACACTTTAAAGGTAAGTAAATAAAGTTTTCATAAAATTATTTGTACAATAAAATTCAAATACTAACAAAAAAAAGTTTCCTTATTATTATTTTTTTTTAAAATCTACTATGCAAACATACACACACACACACACACACACACACACACATATCTATCATTCACAATATTGAAATATGTGTTGTCAGTTTAATTATTTAAAAAATGCATTAAATAAAATGGAAAGCAAAAAGAAAAAAATAAAAAATAAAAGTAAAATGAAAAGAGGATAAAATGCAATTCTTTTGTTTTATAATATCCGTTCAAAAATTAGCCATTCACTAAAAGACTACATACATATATTATATACTTAAAAGTGTGTTAAATTTATTGCAGTTTATATTCTATATAACGGTTCATGATATCATCAGAATCAGCAATGGCATCTGAAATGATGATGATGATGATGAGGATAATGTTTAGAATGTTAAATGTACAATACAAAAGGAATAAAATGTCTGTTGCATCATTTTTTTTTTGTTCTTTTTCAAAAGTTCATTTGCCTTTTATCTTTTTAAATAAAATATAATACATATACACATACGAGAAAAGTTGTATCATTCTACTTGTTTTAGACGTTAATTTTAACATCAACATTTTTTTTATATTTTTCGTTTTATTTTTTTGATGTGCTTGTTAAAATGAGTTTAAAATATAAATTTTATGTGTTTATGTAGTATTTATGTTTCACATTTTAACAAGTACCTACTAGATAATTTTATGTTTTAGTTTTTGAACTTTTTTTCAAAAGACATACATTCATAAAATTTCATTTAATATTTCATTTTAAAAGTGCTAATTGCTTTGAGTTAATTATAATATTTTTGTATGCATTCAAAAATTGTGTAAAGGTAAATTTAATTATTTGATTTGTAACTTTTCTGTTAAACAAGAAAATTTTATTTTATTTTTTTCCTTCTTTTTTTTTAGATTTGAAAATTCTAAATTTAGTCACTTTAAGGTAATTAACTTTTGATTTAAAATTCGTGTTATTTACCTTTTTTTTTTAATTTTATTTTTGAATATTATTTGATACGTTCACTTGCTAAATCGATTAATTTTACAAAAAAAGTAGACAAAACTTGAAAAAAGTAATCATTTAAATAAATTATTCGATGGATAAAAAAAATTTAATTAAGTAGCGAAGAAGCTTAATTTTTAAAGAAATGTGTTTGAAACATAAAAAGTTGGAAATCAATTGAATTTTGGCAATGAAAATAAAAATAATTAAAAAGGTGGAGTTAATTAACAAATAGCTTATGAAAAGCTCATTAAACGATTTATGTTCTACCAAATAAGGTTCTATATCTTTAGTTCTACTTGCTGATAAAATAAAAAGTCTTTAAAAAATCTTATAAAATTCTCATATTTATTTATTACGCTACTCATTAAACTCTTTAAAATGAAAAAAGTCATTCGTTTAAAAAAAAAAATAAATATCCATTTTAATAATCACTAAAATAAGATACACTCTTGAATTCTTATAAGTAATAAATTGCAGCTTCACTTAGAATTAATCTGCATTTTTATCACAAATTATAAAAGTTCAAGTTTCATTTTCCAACAAAGAAATTCTATATTTCAAAAAATAATTACAATATTTTTCTGTTTTTAGTTTTTTTTTTTTTTTTTTTTTTTCAAATTGATTTTTCCAATATTTTTGTAATGTTTTTAATAGCGTTTCAATTATTTTTTAATTAATAACAATTCAAAAAGTAAAGAATTTTCTAAAAAAAATTTATTTCAGAAAATCATAAAGCTATTATTGATTCTACTGTTAGGATATTGAAAATTTTTATTATGTTATCTTGCATTTAAAAATAAAAATTTTGAAAAGAAAAACAAAAAAACTATGAGAAAATAATTAAAATTTCATACATGAAACACAAGAATATGACATGAACATATGATATGATGAAATTCTTTGTCATCTTATATGTGAATTTATTTTTCAAGATTAAAAGATTTTTGTGTTTTATATTGCAAAAAATAAAAGTAAAAAAAAAAAAAGAAGAAAAAATAAGGGATTGAAAAATATAATTTTGTTATATTTAAAAAGTATTTTTTTTTTTAATCTTTTCTATTTTTGTTTGTATTTATTTTTATATTTTTTTTTTCTTACAAAAAAAAAAAAAAAAAAAGAAAGTCAACATGTTGCAGAAGCAACAAAATATATTGAAAAAGTTTTCTGTTTGTATTCCTTCATCTTTTTATATTTTTTTCTTTTTCTTTCATAAATTTACCAAAACATACATTTATGATTTCAGCATTATATAACACATACCAAAATACATATATACATATTTAAAAATACAAAAACAAAACGTGAATTTAATAAATGAAACTCAAGAATGTCAATTCTTAAAAATTTGCTGCATCGAATGTAAGTGTTTTGATCCTTTTCTTTTTGTTTCGTTTTTATTATTATTTATTTTTTTTTAAAATTTTTATTAAGTTATAGTTATGATGCTGAAAATAATAATAAGGTATGATGAGATAAGAAAAAAATAATAAAAAAGTTTTTTTTTTTTTAAAGAAGATATGTTTGATAAAATTAAAAAAGTGTTGTTTTTTTTTCTTTTGATTTTGTTTTCGAAATTTCAAGTTATTATTATTATTTTTTTTTTAATTTATATTTTATTAGCAAAAAAATTTTCTTTGTTTTTTTTTTTTCAATGAGATGTGTTTTATTTTGTGGATAAAAAATAAATTCGATATGCTCATGACAAAAAGGTCAAAATTCAAATTAAAGGATAATGTGAGAAAAAGAAAATGATTTTTTTTTTTCTTCAAAGATTTGATTTTGAATTGAGATAATTATACAAAAAAAAAAAGTTTGTTCGAAGATAATGAACAAATTTTAATTTTAATTGGAAAAAAAAGGAAAAAAAAAATATTTTTAAGATAAAAATAAATGTTCATTAGATTTTTCTATTTGAGTTTGATTTAATTAAATTGAGAATTAAAAAACTTTTTTCATTGTTGGAATGTTGAAAAATTTAAACCTGTGTCAACACGTTATCAGATATCTTCTTGTGATACAATAAATTATGCCTTCTGAAAAAGGTTTTTTTAATCAAACCGGATAAAAGATCACATGCTACATTATTTTATTTCTTAAGGGCATAGGGACCGAAAAACTAAAGAAAAAATTGCTTTTTAAAATTTTTTTTTTTTTTAAATATAAATTCAGTTCCGCACTGAATAGCGCAAACAGCGTTGTTCGAAGAGATCTAAAGTGCTCAGAGTATACATATTATCAATACGTTATCAATTGACAAAAATAAATATCAAAAAAATTGTCTTGTGAAGTACATAAGAAAGTTTTAACCTTTCAAGTCAAGATTCAAATAATAGTATTTGAAATAATTTCAAGTATAAAAAGAAAATATTAAAACAAATTTGAAAAATTTCCTGTAACAAAAAAATTTAAAATGTATGAAAATTTTTATTTCCGTTATTTTACTGTTGTGCTTTTTATCGACTCTAGAAGAAATTTTTTTGAAAATCGATATGCAGTATGTAATATGTTATTTAAATTGTATCTCATCAGAAACTTTAGATATATACATGTATCTTACAAAGTATTTTTATCCTTAAAAAAAAAAAATTAGAAAAGGAGAAGAAAATTTTTATTTCTAGTCGAGACTTTTTCTTCTTTCGAAAAAATTTATTTTTTTTTCAGTCAATCGCATAAATTATTCGTAAAAAAAAGGAGTCAAACTTATTTTCATTTTAATGTTTTTTCTTCGTATACACGCATAATTCTCGAAGAAAAATAAAGCTAGGAAAAGCAAAAAATATAATTTATTGAGGCATAACATAGATATTGAATAACTTGTGCTGGAATTATGATTAATAGTGGTAGTTTTTGAAATATACTATATACATATTCTAATGTAAGGATAAAAGCAAGATATATGCTCTTAAAATAACAAAAAAAAAAAAACATAAAATAAAACGGAAAAAGGAAGGAAAATAAATGATGAAAAATTTTCCACATTAAAAAGGAAATATGCTGAAATTAAAAAAAAATGAATTTGCTTTTTTTTTCATTTTTTTTTTCTGAGTTTTATATTCCATTTTAAATTTATTTATAGCTTCTTGAATTTATGTTTTTTAAATAAAAGTAAAATTTATCTAGTAAAAATTAAAAGTTAACGGTATTTTATTAGTAATTAGAGAAAAAAAAAGTATAAATTGATTTAAAAAATAAAAAAAATAAGTAATATGGTAATATGCAATTAAATGGCGAAATGTGTGTTTAGCGTAGAACAAAACCAAAGTCCAGAATGGTTTAGTAATTAAAATCCTCTTTAAAAATGAATACAAAGAAAATGCTATTTTTAAACATATAATCCTTAATCCTGAATATCCTTTGTATACTAGAGAATTTATGAGGCAATTTAAATAATCTCGTTAATTGCTTATAGGATGAGAACAAGGCAAAAACCGTTATATTAGTTTTACGTTTAAATTCACATAACTACATTCACTATGTAGAAGTATGTACTTATATAAAAAATACTCGTAGTCAGACGTTAGTTAATTGCTATAAAAAAATTGCAAAAAAAAAAAGAATCTTTAAAAAATTTTTTAAATTAAAAAGGAGAAATTGAAACTAATTTATATTTAATTTGTTTTTTTTTTTTTCAAGATTTTAATAGCATTTTCATTTTAATAAGTTAAATTTAAACAAATAATAATTTTCAATCGATTTTTCAAAAAAAAAAAAAAAATACTTTCTGAAACTTTTTAAATAATCTTTTTGTTTTCGGTGTGTTAATCAAAATGTATGAAAAAAAAAAAAAACTTTTAATGATTAATGAAAATCATCTATGTAGCACATTATAAAAGTGGTAATATTTATTAACATTCAATAAAGAGGATAACTTAATATGAAAACTTTTTATCCTTAATCATTGAAAAAAAAAAACAAAGAATTCTGCAAAATCTTAATTAAAGTTTGATAAATCATAAAAATAAAAATTGCTGAACATATGAAATTATTTCTTAATTTTCTCCTTGTTTTTTTTTTTTTTCTTTAAAGAGAAAAAAATGTCGGAAATGTTTCGATTTATTTTAATTTTAAAATTTTTTATGAAAATTTTATATTCAATTTGTCCTTCAAAGATAATTTATTATTTTAAAACCAATATGTTGCTACAATTTTTATGTTTTAGTTTGTTTTTATTTTTTTGACATTCGTTGAGGACATTTATTGAAAAATATTCATAATTATTTATTATTCTTTAACGGCAATATTTTATGAATTATTAATTTCAAAATGAAATCTAAAATTAAAGGACTTTTTTGAATTTTTTTTTCTTCTTGATATTCATTAAAATTTATTCATATTCAAATTGAAAATCAATGAAGAACATTGAATGGATAAAAAAAAAGTATTGTATTATAAAAAGATACAAAAAAAAAAAAAAAAAAACATTACAAAACCATTTTATGTTTTTTGTCAAAGGTTAAAATGCTATGTTTAAATACATTTCTATGTAATTTATTTTGAAATAAATATATTTAATTGTGTTATGTTTTTTTTTTTATTATGCAATAAAATGAAATTTATGAATTAAAAAAAAATCAAACATTTTTTTTTGCTTTCACTTACAGACATATTGGTGATACGGCTGTTACATGTATTTGTCCACCAGGATTCAAAGGGAATAAATGTGAAATGCCAGAAATAGATGAGATAAATGGTAAGTGTTCATACATTGAAAATAATAAGCACTTATAAGAATATTTTATAAAGAGATTGTTATTTTTTTATCTATTTCTCTATTTCCTCTAATAAAAGGATAATGTATATCGTCCGTTTTTTTATTATCTATTATTTCTCTATTGTTAATGAAAATTCATTTATTGTACAAGATTTGTTAGAAAAATTGAATTTTACAAACATCAATTGCATGAAAATTTATAAAATTTTGATATTGAATTTTTCGATTATAATTTTTAATCAAACAATCAATAATACGATAACAATTTCAACTCAGAAATATTTTTTTTTTTTTGTGTTTGTGTATGTTAAACAAAGAGGTTTTCAAAATAGAATTTTCGGAAAAGTAAAATGTTAACTGATAAATTATTGTTAATGTATTGATTTTCTAATTTTAGAAAATTCTCATATTCGTTTTTTCCTTTTACCTTTTTGTTTCTGAGAATTGTATATAATAAGTATTTGAAAATAGAAATATATTGGGGTCATTGTTCTTTTTTAAAATTTCTTCATAATTCAATTATTTATTCTCCCAGATTTATTGTTTTCAATTTATTTCTGAAAAACAAGGTAGTTTTCCATTTTTTATAACATTAGGTTATAATAATCTTGTTATACTTCTGCCTACACATTATGTATGTTCGATATTTTCCAGTTTGTTGTTTCAATGTCTTTTAAATTTAAAAGATCTAAAGGAACTCTGGACAGTTTTGTAAGGAAAAAAGGTTTTCCAAAATTATATTAATTATATTGTTTTAATTATATCTTTTTTGTGACGTATTAAGATGTAGGGATATCCATTTACTGCCTATTATTTAAGATCACACTCAATTAAAATGACAAAAAAGTGGTACAAGCTACAAGATCATAATGGAAATAAAAGATAGTGTTTATGAATATTGGAGAGAGGGAACACATAAGGAGGAAGGATTTTATATATTTTTAAAGTGTAGGAGATTTGAGTATTTTTCATCAATGATTAAGTAGTAACAGAGAACAGCAAGCGACATGGCATTCGGTAGCTCAATGGTTAGAGCAGTACTCCGGCAAAGTAAAGGTTCCGTGGTTCGATTTCCGGGCGAGTCGAATGTCGTTTTTTCATGTTTTTCAGTTACTACATAAGAATAATAAAAAATTAATCATATATTATTGTTCAATAAGTCAAAAAAATTCGCAACATCTAAATAAATGCTTTAGAATTTCTAAATAAACCTATAAAATTTTCATTAGCTCTAATGCTGCAGTTTTTTGAAGACATCATATTAGTATTAAATGCTTGTAATTTTCAATATTTTCCAGTTACATTGAATTTAAAAGTTAAAAAAAAAAACATTTATATAAATTAAACAATTTTCTACATTTCACTCGCAATAAACAAATTTGCTAATAAATTACTTTTCAAAAATTTGTTTAAATAATGTATTATCTTTACTCAATAGAATTTGACATCAAACCATAAAATTAAATAAATATTCTATCTTAAATATAATATTCTAATGATAAATGAATGTTACACATTAATGACAATTTTCACACTTATTCTCAAAAGATATCATATCATCTATACAAAAGGATTTTAATGTAATCCATTTACTTAAATGTAATTTTGTTATTTATAAAATATAAATGAAATTTGTACTACAAGAAAATATTGATAGAATGCATAAATATTGTATTATTATTCAATTTGTTAATGTTTTATAAAATTTGTGTATTTCTAAATATGTATAGTATATATGTACATATATGCAATATTTACTTAAAATTTTGTGGTTTTTATACAATATTTTACCTTTACAATCTAATAATCTTTAAAGTAAATTTGAAATATCTTTACTCTACAATATCTTAAAATTTCAAACAAAATTATAGTATACATTTATCAAAAATGTATTAAAAATTTATTTTAAGTAAATTGTTTCTTATAGAGAAAATATTTTGAAATGAAAATCGATAAATTAGTAAAACAATCAAAAATTGATGAAATATGGATTCTCATTGAAAGAAAAGAAAAAAAAAAGGAAAATTTCATCGAAGTTTATTCATGATTTTCATTTTCATGATAGATATATAAAAAATTTTTGTATGTCATCTGACTTTCGATTCTATGTAATGACAAATTTTATAATAATGAAATAAGAATCATGATAAAACTCATAAAAATTCCGTTTTTTGTGTATTTGTTTTTGTATTAGAAGATATACAAAAATACATGTGTTCGAATAACAGTGTGTTTATTTTTTTCGATTTTATTTTTATCTATTTATGAGAAACGAGCGATATGTTATGAAACATGGTAAATGAAATCAATTTATGTTTATGATAAGTATGTAATAAGGATTCATATACATTTCGAATGTCCTTGAAAGCAAAAAAAAAAAAAATGATAAAATACAAACAAAAATTGGCTTATTCGATAATTTTTCATGTATGCAAATTCGAATGTCCTTGAAAACAGAAAGAAAAATATATGATAAAATACAGATAAAAATTAGTTTATTCGATATAATTTTTCATGTTTGCAAATATCAATAAAATTATTTAATGAATTGATTTTTCTTGTATTTATGAACCATTTTTAAAGCAAAATTTTAAGATTACGTGATTGAATTATTTAGGCATCGTTGACAATATCGTATTTGAAATTTGATTGAAAAGTTTTTTCTTCTTTATTTTAAAATTGATGTCACTTTAAAAATATTCGTACTTTTTTAAATAAATAATTTGCATCAAAAAGACGATATTCTGAGGAAGAAATTTTTTTTTTGTTTTTTGAAGATTCGTTTTTATAATGTCAAAGAGATTGGGAAAATTTAAATATGTATGTATGTTTTTGAAATCTTCTTGAAGAAATCAACAGTTTATCGAACTTTTAAGAACATGTGTATAAAAAACATAAAGTAAATATGAGCAAAAAATCAGGTAAAAAAAGTAGTAAATTTCATAAAATTTCAACTTTACTTAATTTCAAAACAATTAATTTATTTTAACAAAAAACGAAAACACGAATTAAATTCATATTCATATTTCGTAGTGCAAAAAATAAGATATTTTCAAAATAAGTAGTCTGATGGAAGTTATTATAGAAGGAGAGCTACATACAATGAAGCTTTTAGTCAAATTTAACTTTTAGAAAATATCAAAATGGGAGAAGCAAATTTCCAACATTTAGTACCTAATCCTTAATCAAAGCTATTTTTACAGATTTTCTTATTTTATTTGATTATGATGAAAATGTATTGAAAAAATTGGAAATAAGTAAAAAACGCTTCAGAAAACATTTTTGAAAACAAACACGCAAACCTATAGTGCGTTAATAATGCGTCAGCAAATAATATACAAATATATTGTTTAATCGTTAGAATTTTCAAATATGTAAGTATATGTATATTTTTTAAATTATAATTTTTTCTTACTGGGTATACATTATTTTCAACCTTGTATGTATGCGTATACACAATATATCATTAAAATTGCAAATTATTTGCAAGAAACAGGATGTTGTTTTCCTGATATATGTCATTCTTCCTTGCAAATTTGATCAATATCAACAAAAGAATTGCATTTGATGTGACTTCCTTTTTAGCGTATGATGTTTGTCAATATGTTCGTACTTATATATCGCGGATACATGAAGGTTTTTCTATTTTTAGGTAGCTATTTTTTATTTTATTTTTTACAGTTTTTTTTTTTGTATTATTATTGATTTTAATGCATAACACAGTGCAAATATATATAATATACGTTTGAATTTTAATCTTTCTCTACGTGTATATGTACAACACCAGTAAATTGACATCAAATTTTCTATTCGAACAATCTTTCTAAATTTTATATGTTAGCTAAGCGAGTATAAAATTTTAGTATAAATCAGCGTATTTTTTTTATATAACAGTAAAATTTTCAATCCTTAACAAACACACATGTGATGTAATAGAATATACAGGAGCATTTTTTTTTTACTTTTTTTTTTTTAATATGTCATTTACAGGAAAATTAGTGAAAGGAAATAAACAAGTTTATGATATTATGAAGATACTTGAAATTACAAGTTAAATCAGTTTATTTCATTTTAAATACATACAGTTAAATATATGATACTATACGTTATATCGTATATGTATGTTATGTAAAATCGAATAGATATCATCATAAAAAAAATTATAACTTCATTTGAAAGAAAATTAATAAATAAAATAAAATAAAGAATTTTTTAAAAAGTTAACACGCACAAGATAAGGAAGAGAGAGAAATAAAAACACACTTTAATTATTTCCTCTTAGCTTTTTCATTTTAATTATTTGTTTTTTTTTTTTTTCTCTTTTATTTTTATTTTTTCCCATTACAAAAAAAAAACAGCATGAATTCTAAACAATAAAATTAATTTACTACTTCGTTTACTTCTTTACTGATAGTGAAAATTGCATGTTTATTCTTATGGGAAATCCTAAACAAAAAAAGACAAAAAAAAAATGAAATTATATTTTACAGTTTTTAGATAGTTTATAAAATCTGTTTTAATTTGTTAGAAAAAAAAAATAATAATAATAATAAGATAAAAAAATAATGAAAAACATAATAATGTAATTAATCTGTGTTTAATGGGTTTTTTGTTAACTAGAAAATACATTTGTTTAAAATTATTAACTTTCAGTAAAAGTCAGTTTCCTTTTTTTTTTTTGCTAAGCTTTTATATTTTTTGTTTCTGTTACAATATTGTAAAAATTTCCTTTTAATTAAAAAATCTCTCAGGATTACAGTATCTTATGATGACAATAACAATTTGTTTCCCATGTTTTCTATATATATATTTTTTTTTTGTTGTTGTTTGTGTTTTTTTTTTTAAAATAGTTTTTCTATTTTATGTTTTAGAAATTAAATAGCCAAAGAAATGTTGTAAAGCATAATGAAAAGCAATATTTTGTTTAGAAATAGAAAAAGGATATTATTTCAAGGATAATAAATACATTTTCATATTTTTTTTGAGCTAAAGAGAAATTATATAAATTACTAACAAAATGGACAAATGTGTTTTTTTTTTTTTGTAATATCGGAAAAAATTACAATTAAGTGGACATTTTTGTTTTTTGTTAAATGAAGGAGAATAAAACATTGAGACATTTTAAATGTCAATGTCAATTACTCTTCAATTGTTTCATTTGCAATTAGTAGGGTAACGAATATTTTAATTCAAATCCTAGAATATAAGTTTTTCTCTGTAGTTTTTGAACATAACCTTAAGTATTTAGATTGTGGTCTAAAAAAAAACCCTTTTAACAGCCAATTAAATTTTAGCTAAAGGACTTCTATACAATTATTGTAAAGTTTGTAATTTTTCGAAAAGGATACATAATTTCTACATTACTCTTTGGAGAAAAAAAAAAAAACATTGTAGTTTAATTTCCTGGTTAGTAGTTGTCATGAAAAAAAAAAAAAACAACCCCTTTTTTTATTATTCGCTTGATAGAAAGCTTTTAATTTTGTATTTTGTTTTACTTATTTTTTCTTTCTTGATTTTATAAAATTGAAAACTTACATCAACATTAAATGTATGTAATTGCATTACAGGTTGTACATTTTCAACAAATACAACAATAGAGTATTGCCAGCAGCAATGTAAACAATCTAATAGACATGAAAGTAATTTTTTGTGCAAGAATAGTAGATGCAGTAATGTAACTTCTGTGATAACAGCAGCAACAACAACAACAACATCATCATCATCATCATCAACAATGACATCAAGTACATCGAGTACATCTGCTGCAAATAAAAGTAGCTCTTCAAAGGACTCAAGTAAGTGGATAAAAGTATTTTAATTTTGAAAAAAATGAAGAAAAGAAAAGAAAAAACAAAATAACAAAACATCAAGGCATTGAATTATCATAGATAATGTTGAGAAAAATAATATGTTAAAAAAAAAAAATTGAAAAGAAATAATCCTTATTGTACTTAGGTATTCACTATAAAAAAATGTTATCAAAAGAAACAGAAGAGCTTTTGATTTTTTGATATTAAAATGAATTTAAAAGACGTGGGTGTAAAAAAATTAAAAAAAATAAGTGAACATAAAAAAAAAATCATTTGAAAAGTTTTATGTACCAAATTGTGTATGAGTAGGTATTGAAGTATTAAATAGGTGAGGATTTTCTTTATTTGCCAATTACATCAAAGGGAAAATTTATAAGTAAATATTGTATGATCACAATTAAACCATTTGCGTGCGTTGTGGAATACCTATAACACAATAAATTGTAAATTACATAACACGTATGTATGTAATTTTTCAACCACAACTGTTGAATGGGACAAAATTTCAATACTTGCTTGGATTACAAGATTTTCGAGTTACATATGATACGAAATTTTCTATTTTTTTTTTAATCTAGATCTTAATCTTATAATTAAAAGATAATACCTGTATTTTCTATGAAAAATTATAAATATTTCATATTTTACGCGTTTTTTAACCAAAAATTTCAAATTAAATTTCAGCTAAAACAATTGAACTATTTTTATTGATCTTTAAGAGTTTTTAATGTGACTATCATAATTTTAAATAATTTTAACAAAAAATTTGGCTAATTCAAATGAAATGTTAGCTATTATCCAAATAATCTTATAAAATCCGTTAAACAAAAAGAATAAAAATGTTCTTTTACAATGAATGATAAATTCAAAGTAATAAATTAATTTAAAAATACAATTTTTTGTTTTTTGTTATTGTCTTAAAAACGTAATCCCACAGAAGAAAAAAAAAATAAATAAATAAATAGTACTGAAGAAATTGAAGAAAAATAAATGAGAATGACAGCAAAGACCATTCGTCGACAATTCCATAGAATAATGCCGATAATAAATTTTCTTTTGACTTTTTCCGCCCACTTTTTGACTTTTCAATCTTTACAAATTTTTTTTTTTTTTTTGTATTGTTATAAAAATGTAAAAAGCAATAAAAAAAAAAGAGAAAAAGGAAAAATAATAAGAAAAAAGAATTGAAATGAAAAATTTGAAAAATTGCTATCATCGTTTATTCCATTTTCAATTTCTATTTCTGAATAATTTCCTGTCTGTTTCAATTTTGTTTTTTATTTTTATTTTTTTTTTTTCGCTCAATATTCCTTTTTTTTTTTGTTTTTTTCTTTTTGTGTCTGTTAATTTATATTCTGTGAAAAGAGCTTATCAATGTTTCATTATTAATTGCAGCATTACCAGTATGTTATACACATAAATTTTTAAAGCAGATTTTTTACTCATTTCGAATTTTATTTAAATTGTTTTATTATTATTTTTTTTTTTCAAACTAAAAACATTTTTATATTTATTTTTAAAATGTTAAAAAATGTTAAAATAGAGAGAGAGAAAAAAATTTGAAAATATTGCAATTACATTTTCACTTACAAAATACCAAAACAAGAGAGAAAAAAAAAAGAAAACAGAAAAAAAAAAACAATTTTTATTTTTATTTTTTATTGTAAAAAATGTTGTATCAATTTTAGCACACAAAAAACATAAATAATGAATATTTGTTTATTTTTTTTTTCAACAATGTTAAATGAATTTTAATGTTTTCAGTTTATTTTAAAATAAAATGCGTTCATAATGTATATTGGGATATTAAAATACAATTGTTTTGTTTTTTTTTATTTTTTTTGCTTTTATTTTCGTTTACAAAGTAGGTTTATTGTATAACATGCATTTTTACCCTTTTTGTATAGAATTTCAATTAATCTGTTGTATTGAACGATTTTTCGAGTTTTTTTTTTTTTTTTTTTTTGTAATTGCCATACTAATTGACAATTTATAAAATTAATGTTGTTGAAATAATACAATTTCTCATTTTTATTTCATTGTTTTTTTTTTTTTTTTAATTTTAAAAATTTCATTAAAGGTTTTGAATAACGGGATAATGTATAGAAAAAAAAAATGAAAAAGAAAAAAACAAAATTTATGATTGAATTGAAAATAATTAAAAATTATTAAAAAAAAAAAAATTAAGTAAATAAAATTAAGTAAAATAAATCCTTTTAAATTCATGTTTATAATTTATTGGATTTTTTTTTTGTGTTGAGTTTTTTCGTTAAATCAAATTTAATCCTTGTTTGTGGTTTACAAAAAAAAAACATCATTATTCATTTATTTTTTTTTTTTTAAATTAAACTTTCCAGACAAAATTTCTCATAAAATAAGAAAAACGATTTTACACCTAATTTGTTATTTTTTCTAACAATTTTATCTGTGTTTTTGTTTTTAACTTCTATCACACTTCTATACAATTCAAATTTCATCAGTTAAATATTTTCTTTTTAGTTTTTCAAAGATAAAAAAAAAAGTAACATTATCTAGCTACTTGTTAAATAACAAAAACGAGAGACCAGACCACAAAATAAAAAAAAAAATTTACATTAAAATCACATATTTTCTAAAAACTTTTCACGTTTATCCATTAAAATTTTTTTTTTTTTTTTTTACACAAAACTTTCTTATCTGCAGGTGTATTATGACATACAACAAACGATTTTCGAACATAAATCATATCTTCTATAAAAAAAAATTACAGATTTTAGCTCTTTTTTTTTTCGCTTCCTCGGAAAAACATGCATCCAAATAAAAATTAAAAAAATAAAAATAAAATTCTTACAAAAAAAGCTTTGATGTGAAAACTAAATCTAAAATGTATTTATCAATTTTTTTCATTTTTTGCTTAAATAAGAATTTTTTCTCTTCCTTTTTATTTTTCATGTTTTAAAAAAAAAAAAAATAAAGCAGATCGGAGTAATAAAATACATTATGAAGTAACGATACGTTTGGGTACAAACTTGACAGCACTTTATCGTCAACCTGACATTTTAGATAGACGTTCAAATGAACATCTTTTTGGTCTTCTGGAGAAACATGTAAGTAAAAAAAAAAACAAAAAATAAAATTTATTATCCATAAACTTTTTTTATTTTTAAAATAAAAAATTATCTTACTTTTTCTTAAAGAAACAATTTATTTATATTTAAATTTAACTGATTTATCTGTTCTTAGTTCGTTTTTTTTTTTTCTCATTACCTGGTGTAAATTTTCAAAATCTCTGGATACTTTCGTGGCATCAATGAAATCATATTTTAAGTTGACTTTAAATAAATTTTAAGGGAAATTTGCAAGTTTTCACGAAAATTAAAGTTTTGATGTATTTTTTCGTTTTTTTTCACAGGGAATAAGGTAGAACAAAAAATAACAAAATAAAAAAAAAATAAAGAAATAATAAAAAATTCACCAAAATTTTTTTTTCTTTCTGGTATATCACGAAAATATAGGGAAAAAATATATTTTTCTTCCATCCCCAATGTACAAAATTAAAAAAGGGAAAGAAAAAAAAAAAATTAAAAAGAAAATAATCTTTAAATTATACTATCTCATGAGACTTTATAATCCTGATGCCATCCATAGCTTCTTTTTTATTTTACTTTTATCTAATTCTTGATTTTGATCTGTTCTTCTCATTTTTACCCACATTTCCTTATGGAAAATGAATCTTAAATTAATGATATCTACATAGTAATAATTATATACGAAAGTGAAGGGCAAGAAAAGTAGCATGTTTATCTTTTGTTCTTGTGTATTTGTGTACCTACAAAACAAATCTTAATAACTGCTGATGATATAAGATAACCATCGACTTACCCACATTTAAAGGTAAAACAATTTTAGTTTTTTTTTTTTTCCGTTATTTTACTTGTTTTTTCTTATTATTATTCTTGTAAATGATATAAGATAAGTGTTTTAGGTTTTGACATATAATTTGGAAGAATATTTAATGGAAAAAAATGAAATAGAATTTTTTGTTATGATTTTTTATAAATAAAATATATAAAAATAAATAAAAATTTTAACGGTTTGTGTATCTCATTAGATTATTTTTTGTTTTTGATTTTAATTTTTTCTACGTGTGTACTTCTAATTGTATCTTATCTTATTTTTTATTGATTATTATTTCTAACACTAGCAAATGCGTTAATTTTCTCAGAATCCAATTATTTTGACTTGTTTAAAATTTGTAAAGGATATTTTTATTGTTATATATATATATTTTTTTTTATAAAAAAAGCATGTTTGTCGTAGGTGTAGAAACTTAAAATTTTAAAAAACAAAATTTTTTTCGAAGATTTTCTGGAAAATAGGAAATATTTTTTTCAGTAAAATCTAAATTAATCGTAATTTACATTGTGTAGATTAAAGTTAGAGCATTTACATTTGAGTATCTTTTTTTCTTATATTTCTAAATTATGGGAACAAAATATGAGGAAAAAAGTTGTTTTTATAAGTCCCATAATTTTGTTCTTTTTATCTTGTAAGTTTTATGCAATTGGACAAATTTTTATCATACACAGATATTATTTTTTGTGTTTAATTTAGGATTTTTTTAATAATTAATTTTATTTTAACTTGAATTTTCCCATGAACACTATGTTTACCATAAAAATTAAATAAAGTAAAATAATTAACCATTAACCATATTTACTGCAATTTTATGTGAAGAACATGGAGTCATTAATTTTTCTTTAAACAAAATAATGTAGTAAATTTTAAATAATTATGATAATGTGTTATCTTGAAATACTATCAGTCTTTTTTTTTAAAAAAAATAAGGTTCATAAAAAACGAAAGTGAAATAGAAAATGATTTTTCAGAATTTTTATTTTTTTCTTATCTTAATTTAAATCCTCTCAAACTGAAAGAATACACACAAGAAACATCTTTTTATAAAATAGTTATCTAAATAAAAAAGAAAGTAGCAAAAAAGAGTTTCACGTGTTGTTGCTGTTTTTATGCAATAAATTTTCATTTACTTTTTTTTTCTGGACATAATTTTAACAACAAAAAAAATAAATAAATAAATAAACTACGTGGATACTTAAACACAAATATTTTTGGGAATATACAGGGTGGTCTGAATGTAGTGTGTATGATTAAAGTTAAAGATAGATTTAATTCAAAATTTTCTATGAGTAATAGAACGTTCTGCCTGTATTTTACTCATTTTGTATTTTGAAGATTCAAATCTATTCCAGTGTACTTCATGTGTAAGCTTGTAGGTAACCACTGAAAGGAGTAAGTTTCAAAGTTTCACATTTAGAAAATTTTTCAATGGTTGAAGTAAAAATAATAAATTATTTCAGGTGATATTTTTAGAATCATTTGCACCTAAGTATTTGTAAGTTGTGTCATCTGATTAAATTGGCAATAATCTAAAAAGTATGTAGAGCAACCTGTAAAGTATACATACATATATTATTCTAAATTATCTTTTATTTTTGTTCTATTTTAATTTAATGTTGGAATTTTTTTTATAAAGAAAAATAAAACAAAAACTTGATATCTTTGAAATAAAAATGAAAATATTGCACGTGTTTCATGGAAAATTTATTTAGTATAGAAAATATCTGATCACAACAAATTTAATAATTTGTTGCTTTTTTATTTTTTTCCCTTTGTTTAAAAAAAGATAACAGATTTTAGATAAAATATGAAACAAGTAACAAAAAAAAAAAAAAATTTATTGATTAATTTAAGATTTTCCAAGAGAAAATACCGTACCTGTTGTTTATTTATGATATTTTTCACAGTCATAAATTTTGTAAGAAATTTATATTGAAAATTAAAACAATATAAAAAATTAAGGATAATAATTTAAGTTAAGAAAAAACAAAATGAGAAAGAAATTCTTGAAATTTAAAACTTTTTGTTGGGTAAAAATAAATTTTACTTTAAAGAATATTTAAAAAGAAAAGTTTTTGTTTTATCCAATTTGACTTGCTCTACATTTCGATATATATAAAAAAAAATCCTTTTATTATCTTTTCAATTTATTATGTTTAAGGATCAGATGAAAGAGTTTAATTAAGACCTCTTTAAATTTTCATAATTTCTTAAACACCCAAGTACACTTTTAATCAGAACTTTTAGTTTCCTTATTACATTTTCTTTACAATTGCAATTCTGAAAAAGGACATGTCATTTACATTTTCTCAAACATACATAATAAAAACATTTTCAAAATTAATTTAATTGCTTTATTCTAAAATTTAACAATTTTCTTGTTTTATTATTTTATTTTTGGGGGCGATATCTATACTATTTTATATATTATACATATTTTTTGAATTAAAAAATAATACAATAAATTGTGAAAATATGTATTAATAATTCAAATACATAAGTAATCTCATGAAAAAGGACATCAAGAGCAAATATTTTATTATTATTACAACATTTATTTCAACTAATATTACAGTTAGTGGACAAAATAATTATTTTTATAGAACAATTTAAGATATTTATTTCGAATAATAAATTCTATTTTGAACAGAACATGTACCTACCCTTACAAAAATATTTGAAATAAAACAATAATAACAAACCATAAGGATATTTTTTTAACATTAAAACAAAAAATACATAGATATAATTTTTAATCAAGGATATTTTGTGTTAAATTCATATTTTCTTCATCAATAGCATGCCCTAAACTTTGACTGAAACGTTGTGGAACATTTGAAATTGTATTTAGAACATCCCTTACAGCTTGACTGGCTGTTGAAGGAACAATGCTAGGAGTTGATGATGATGCTATTATTTTATCTGGCCATATTGTATTTGTTTTTGCATTATTATTAGAAGTAATTTGATTTTGTTGTTCTAATATTGTTGGCATTAAAGATGAATTTTGAATGGCTGTTGATGTATTGCCACCACTATCAAAACCAGAATTTGAATCATTATTATTTGAATTAATGACAGAAGCCATTTTTGTTGTTTTTATACTTCTATTACGTCCTGTTTGACTTGTAACTGACCGAGATAAAGGATTCCATCGATTCAATTTTATATCAGATCCTTTCTTTTCATTATTATTATTATTATTATTGTTATTATTGGTAGATTGTAAATTATGATGTTCAAGTAATGTTGAAATCAATCTATCAAGTGCCTGAAGGTCTGCATTTAATTTTGAATTACGAACAGATTCTGTCTGTCCTCCGCCACTACTAGAGCCACCGTCAGTCTTGTTTAATCCAAGACGTCGTGTTAACTGTCAATTAAATTAAGTATACAAAAAAAAAAAAACTCTTTTTAATTAATTTTTTGTATAATAATAAGATTTTGACACAAGAAAATTAAATTACTATTGAATTTATAAATATAATTTCTCTTTTTTCTTCTACTATAATTGTCATAATTGTGTGTGTGTGTGTTTTTTTTTTTTATTCTTTCATGCATAATTTATGAATGAAAATATAATTAAAAAATTTGTTTGGCTTTTATGGAAATACTTAACACGAAGTGTGTAGCAAGCAATCAGAGTGTGTAAATTAATATGAATGAGAAGGAATTTTATTTTTATTTTTTATATTTTATTAGGATAATATGGTTTACCATTTTTAATGAAAAAAAAAACACACCACAAGAGAGTTGAATTTTTTTTTTTTCCAAAAGTAAAAAAAAAAGTAATAAAAGAAAGTCAAAGACACATCTGTTAGCATTTATTTTTAGATTTTCTAACTTTTTTTTCTTTTTCTTAATTTTGGTCAGAAATGACATAGATAAGCGATGAATTGGAAATAATTAGTTTTCTTCGAAATAATCGTATACCAAAATTAGAATTAAATCGTTCGAATTTCAATATAGAAAAAAAAAATATTTTGTTATTGTGTAGAGAACCTCTGGTAGAATAATTTCTAAATAAAGTTTTAATGTGAACAATTGGAAAATAATTGAAATAATTAAAAATTGATGATGATTTTATGGATGTTATAATGTGTAATAAAGAATTGAATAATTAATGAGGATATACCACATAATGTTTAGAAGATTTTATTTATATGATGAAAAATAGTAAATTTTTTTTTTTAATTTGTCATTTTTCTCTAAAATTTTTCCCTTTTAGGACAACTAAATAATTTACATATTTTGTCGTGTTCAAGGTAAACCTTTTATTCTTTAAAAAAACATTATGAGTAAATAATTAACACCCCTCTTTTCTATTATTGTTTTACATAAAATTGAAAAAGGAACTTTCTACCTATTAAAAAAAAAAATCTTAAGTTAAAAAAAAAAACACTATCTAAATAATATATCCAAATAAAATCATGAAAGAAATTTCAAATTACCTGTTCCATTCAAAACAATTAATATTCTTACCTCTTCTGAAGTATTACCCAAATAACTCATTCTTTTCACCTTTCTAAATGTTTCATCATTTACGGCTTCTTGAACAGCTTGTTCTAATACGGTTTCTAATTCTTTATTTTTCGGTTCATTTAAATTTGAATAACCTCTAAAATAATAAGGAAATATAATTTTTTTTTTTTTTAAATCGATAAAATACAATTTTATTGAAATAAAATATCAAAATTGTAAAATATATAAAAAATATGTGTATATTAATTTCGTGTTATTTTTTTGTAAGATAAAATTTACTTACGGCAAAAATTTATCTTTAAATGTTCCTCCTCGTCTGATGGTTGAACGATTTGTTTTTCTTACCGTTCGAATATCAGTTTCCCAGAATCTAAAACGAATAAAATAAAAAAAAAAAAACGATTTACAAAAAACAAATAAAGAAATAAAAACAAGGTAAAAATCGACAACTTTGGGAAAAAAAAAACGGTTTTTGTTTCTTCTAAAAATAATGTGTTTATTTTTTCGTTGAATTTTTATCCCTTTTTTTTGTAAAAAAAAAAAAAAAAGAAATTGAATTGAATTTGAATGTGATGTATGATTTTATGAAAAAAAATATATGTATGTATATATTTTGGAAGTTTAATAATCAAAAAATATTGGAATGAAAGTCTAAGAGGATTGAATGCATACTTTACACAGACGTAGTTTTTGGTTTTTTTTATATGAAAACAAAAAAACAAAAAAAATGATGAATTTCCAATTTCATTTTTCACAGAAAAAAAAACGTACCATAATCATAGTCAAAAAAAAAAAAATGTTCAAGAATAATTTGACTTTCTAATACTCTTTACTTTTCTCATCTTTTCTCATCACTTTCTTTGGTTTTTAGAATAAATGTTTTTTTCTCTTTATCAAAAAAAAAAAAAATAAAAAAAAAAATTGTGTCGAGATATTTTTATTCTTATTTTGCTCATTTAACATGAGGATTGTTTTTATCTTTTGCTTTTGTACTTTTTTTTTTGAGCTTTAGTGTCATAAGATGAAGGTGAGTGAACATATGATGATGTTATTTTTATTTTAAGGTTAGAAGTATATTTCCCTCCGCATTAAAAGAAAAAAAAAAAAATAAATTTAAAAAGAAAAAAGATGTTGTCTAGAGAAGGGTTATTAATATTAACATGAAATACATAATGTAGAAAAAAAAAGAAGAATAATTTCATATACAAAGTGAATGGTGGGTGCTTTAGAAGCTTTAAAGTAAATTGTGAATTGAATATTTAAGGTACATATGTACATACGTATATAAATAAAATCTAAAAATGATCCTTTAAGTAATTAAAATTTTGGTAAATAAAGAATAATAGAATAAATTTAATTTTATGAAATAAATTTTGTATGTAATTGAGACGTTTTAAGAAAATAAAGAAATTTAAATTAAATCAAATTTAAGATACTCTCTGCAATAGATTCTTGATAGAATAGAAGAAACATTTTCAATTAAAACACAAAAATACTTCAGATTTCAATTATCATAGTTTTCAAGAAAAAACTTCAGATTTCAGAAAATTTCTCGGAAGTAATTTAATATGTATTTTGAATGAGTTTTTTTAAAACAACGTTTGAAACAGTTCTATCAAATATATATAAAATTACAATTCTTATTGAATTTAATGTATTCTAATAACAAAGGTAAGAAATTATGTTCTCTTAAAATAAAGGAATAACAAGGACAATGACAATTATCTTAATATTTAATTATTTGTCATAATAGATTTTTCAATTAGGTTAATTAAACATATAAATCCAGACGAATTGCAAAAAACAATTTTTTAAATTTTTTTTCTCTATTCAAATGTTCAATTTACGTATCAAAGCAAAAATCCGTAAGACAAAAATTATTAAATAAAAAAAACAAAATGAAAATAGAATAAATAAGTCATGCAAAAATCCATTTACATAAGCACCTACGTAAAAATGTTATTTGAAATGATTATTTTTGTGTTTCTGTTTTTTTTTTACTTTTCTTCAAATGAATTTATTATTTTTTTTTTTTGAAATCCTTTTTAAATTAACGATAATTTATTCTAAATACCGTCTGTGTATCTTTTTAAATTAGTTCTGAAAAATAGACAAAAAAAAAGAATTATACGTGAAAATCTCTTAATTTAATTTATTTTTCCTTGAACGTTTAATGGAATTAATTTGTAAAATCGTTCATAACCTTTGAAAAAAAAAAAAAAATATTTTGATTCGGAAAAATAATCAGTATGGATTTTGAAGTATTGCTGAATTTTCTCACAAATTGATAAGCAATAAAAAATTATTTTTGATATGTGTGATTTTTGGATATTTGGTAATCCAATATAAGCTCGATATTTTTTCACAAAAAATAAAAATGAAATTTTAATTCGATATCGATTTGGAAAAAAAAAGTTCAACAAAAAAAAAAAAGCTAACGGCTAGAATAAAAAGAAAAATAATGAAATTTCACCATGGGAAAGTTAAAGTAGAGCAATTTTTTTGGCTAAAAAAAAAAAAAATTAAATTGCACGTACACGATGATGAAGCTTATGGTGTTTTTTCTTTTCGTATTGACTTTTTTTTTTTTAAACCGAACAAATTTAGTTGTGTGAAAAAATCTACTTTTTATCACAAAAAGTTGTCTAAATCTAGATAATTGACAACAAAAAAGGCCAAAAAAGGATATTTTAAATGTGTTCTTCAAAAAACAAAAAAAAAAAAAAACGATAGAAAAGGAGCAAGTGCTGAAAAAATAAATATTTGAATTTTAAATTGTTTGATGTGTTCGTCATTCATTTTGACAAAATTTCTACATGACGTATACAATTCAAACTTTTTTTGAAATGAAAAGGAGGAAAAAAAAACAAGAACATTGTTTTTTTTAGATACATGAGAATGTGTAAGGATTATTATAGTAGTGTAGTGTCTATAGTATTTGTGTTTTTTAATACTCTTGTGTTGTCTGATACAAATTGAATTAACTTTTTGATGATACAATCCTCTTTTATCGACACCAATCAAATTTTAAAAGTTGAATTATTTTTCAAGATAAATTGAACAATAAAATGGAAAAATTCAAAAAAAGGAAACAGAAAATAATTCAATTTTATTGTGTAAAATATCAAATTGTTCATTTTTGTTTGAAAAATCTAGATGAGCGTTTTTTCATAATTTTGTTAAATTTAAAACATTTTCGGTATAAAAATGGGTTTAAAATTAATGCAAATTAAATAATTAAATTAAATTTTCAATTTTACGGTGAAATTCTCTTAAGAAGTGAGGGAATTTGATATGAAATTTCTTTGAAGTTGATTACATGTAAAATGTAGAATGTGAAATTTAACGATTCAAGGTTAACTTAAAAAAATTTAAAAGTTTCATAAATCGTATGTAGATATTTAATTTGTGTGTGGAAACACGTATTTTCAAAGTTATTTTTTAGTAATTTCAATTTTGAAACTAAATTGGCCTGTTCCATTTTCAATTTTAATATCATTTTGAAGAATTTACTTGAGAAAAAAAGTCAAAATAAACTTTTTTTATTTCAAAGAAGGAAAGTTTACACAAACAACAAAATTCCCTTAAAGTTAATAAAGTTTGGTGTATGGAAAAAAATAGGCTACGAAATTGAAAATATATTTTTAAAAATTAAAAGTAATGTTTTGTCAAGAAGAATAAATTCTCAAAAGTGTTTTGGTGTTTGTTTTTTTTTTTTTTTATCAATTTAGAACGTTACACTGATTTACGTAAAAATTACATTTAAGTTTGAAAAATGAAATCAATATGAAAAAAAAAACATAATAAAAGAAAATGAAAGGACTTTTATTTTGAAAATAAAAAGAAAGCATTGAAAGTGACAATATAAACACTAAAAAATATTTGAATAAAAATCGAAGAAAATATTTTCATTAAAAAATTTTTAAAATATGTATACAAAAAGTATCTATGTACGAGAATGTCAAAAAATGAACGAAAAACTGTTAAGTGGAAAATTAAGTGAATTTTTCAAAAAAAAAAAAAAAAAAAAAAAAAACATTGAAAATTCCAAATGACAACTGTTACAGCTTTTTTTTATTATTCTCCCTTTTTTCTTTAAAAAAACAAAAAGTATATAATTTAAATGTTTGAAAATTCTGTCAGTTGCTTTTGTTGTTTTTGTTGTTTATTATCATTTATTCTCTTTCATTTTCTTTTTTTAATAAATATTCCTTTTTATTGAATGTATACTCGTGTAATATATATGTACATTTAAAAAAACGAATTAAATGAAAAACAAAAAAAAACAAAATTTCTCTGTGACATCTGTTTTACAGTAAAACTTCATTATAGATATGATTTTCAAGTTAATTCTAAATATATTCTAATAACTATGGTATCTAGTTAAAATCTGAATGCTAGATTATAAATTTAAATATCATAAAAATGATAGATTATTATACATATATCAAAAACAGAGTAGTAGGAAATTTTATTAAGAATTTTCTAAAGAAAAACAAATCTCTTTCTTTTACTTAGAATGAGGATTCTAGCAGATTACATGAATCCATTTAAAGTATTTTGATACTTCTTTAGTATATCTTTGTTTTGTTCTTAGTTTTATTTATAGATTTTAAAAAGCTTTTGTATTTGTTTTTTTTTTTTTTTTTTTTTTTCTTAAAATGAATTAGTTATTTTCTAGAGTTCACGTGAAAGTGAAACGAATTAGAAAAAGGTATGTCCATGAATTCACGTGGAATTAAAAATCACTATTTTGTTCGAATGAGTTTCACTTTCGAAAATATATGTTAAATGTCAAAGTTTTATACAATATTAATAAAATATAATATTATAAAATTTATATTCTCAAATTTTGTGCTTTTTTTTCATATTAAAAATAAAAATTAGTTGAATTCATATATATGTATCTCTTCTGAATGTGAATTCAGAAACATCTTCAATCCACTGCTGTTGAACATGAAATTTATTTTCGAAAATTATTTTCTGAAATTGTATTCAATAAAAATGAACTCTCTTAAGTAATTTGTAGAATACCTAAATTAACTTTCACATTTAATTCCACTGTGAAATGAAATATGGAACATGATATAGAATATGTATAAATTTCTCAAAATTCAAAGTAATCTAATTAGCTAATTTGAATTTTCAGATTTAAAAATTTTAATAACAAAATCGAACCCAAAACAATGTAATCTTTATTCCTCAGAATTATTTTTTATTTTCATATAGAATAAAGTTTTTCATTTAAAAAAAAAAAAAAAGTTAATTGAAAACAATAACAATTAATCACATGTGTGTGAAAATTAATTCAACCATGTATTATTATAGAAAAATTTTTTAATTATACAAGAAAATAAAATATGTATGAATTTTTTTTTTTTATGGTATGTAAATATTTTTGAAGAAATTTCATTAAATATGTGAAACATTATTTTGAATTTTACTTGGATTTTTTTCTTTTACCTTTTTTTTTGTATGTATTGTTGGAATATATTAAAATTTAATTTTACATATTGTATGTTTTTTTTTTTTTTTTTGTTTTTCGTATTTTTTAATTAAAAAACTTTATTTAATGGGACAAATATTTTAATTTTATTACAATGTTTAATGGGCCTAAAATAGATTTTTCTGTTTTTATTTTCTTTTCTCTATATAATAACAAATATCTATTGAAATTGAAACCCTTTTTTTTTTTCATGTTTTCTTTAAAAAAATAAAAACAAGAAGTAAATATTAGAAAAAAAATGTAATGTTTAATAGAATATATAATCAATTTTACTACAGATACCTTTTTTTATTTTTTATTCTTCATTACATGCTTTAAGCAATTTCTAACTTAAAAGAAACAAAATAAACTTTGTTGAAATTTTTTCAAAAAACATAAAATAAAAATTTATTTTTGAAAATGAACATTTTCATTTAATGATATGTATAAGCCTCCTACGTAATATGAATTAATTTTGTTGTATTTTCGTATTTTTTTTTTTTCTTTCTCAATTTTTGTTTTTGAAACTTTTGAAAAACTCATTCGCACTTCGTATATGAAATAAATATGCTTTAATGATAATCAAATTTTCATATAAAAAGTAACGTTAAATGAATTTATAACACATTCATTTTCATTTTTATACAAATTTAAATGTGATACAAGTCTGTTTTTGTTTTTATAATGAATTATTTTTTGTGATGTTGTTTACATTATGCGAGAATAATTTTAAATAAATCTGAACATTAAGGTAAATTAGGTCGAAGTACGAAAAAAATCATAGTATGGAAAAAAAAACAACAACTAAATAACCCTATTTTTCACTTTTATCTACTTTTACATTTTTTTTCTTCTCCCTTGCTTCTTTGCTTTAACGTGATTTCTTTGAAAACTGAAAAGTGCAATAAAATCAGAAACCTTTTTAAAATATTTTACATTAATGTTTATTTATATTTTTTGTTTTTTGTTTTTTTTCATTTCATGGACTTTTTTTAAAATTTATTTCCTGTATGTACTTGAGAAACTTTAAAATTTTCTCCTTATTTTCAATTAAATTTAAATGTAAATTATTAGGATATTTATGAAATTTATATTCCACCTCTTTAAAAAAGGATCATATACGTTAAATGTATTTTTATGAATAAATTTTCAAAAAAAAAAAAAAAATACATAGAAAGAAAAAAAAATTACGTACAACAAAAATCCATTTTATTTTATTTATTATTTTTGTTGTTGTTTTTGTTTTTAAGTTAACTTTAGTTTTTTATTTTTTGTTTACTTACCTCTTAAGATCTGGACTTGCTGTATACGGTGCTGATACTTCCTTAATTTTTAATACAATTATGGCTGTTATAAAAATACAAATTATATTTACCAATGTTAAACATGCTGATACAATACCATTTATTAAAAATTCAGTTGGTAAATAATTTGTATAAATGAATTGATAAGATGAATTACCCACATATGGTTCACCTTTCATATGAGGCATTTTAATATCTGGATAAATAAGCCATATACATGCAAGAGCCCAAAATAAACCCTTGAATTATAAGAATAAAAAAAAAAAAATTCACAATTTATAAAAACTTAAATAAAATGAAATATGTAATAGATTGGTTTTTTTTTTTGTGATTTACAAAGTATGTATCTGACGTATAAGATTTAAATTAGGGATAAAAAATATACATTTTGACACTTAAATTCCATCACACCTGATAAAGTATAATTTTTATTCTTCAAAATTTTACAAAATAAGAAAAAATTAAACAGTTTTTTTTTTTCCTCATTTTTCCATTGTTTTACAAAAGTAAAAAAAAAATTTCAATAGAGAAAAAATTTGAGATAGCTTTTATTGAATTGACACACACGTGCATAATTGTTTTTCGATTTTTTCAAGTACTTTTTGGATTAAAAAGACTTTTTTTTTTTCAAATGTAAAATAATGATTTATTTTAAAATTAAGTTGCGTTTTACGAGAAAAAATTTTCAAAATTATATGAGTAAATCTTTATATGAATATACAATACATATGTACAATAAATTTAAAAGATTAAATAAAGAAATATTAATTGAAAAATAAATTTTCTTATGACGAAATAGAAAACAGAATTTTTTTCTTTTTCAAAATAAAAAACATAAAATATAACAAAAAAAAAAAAAGTCATCCACAATAAATTAAATATAAATACTGAAGTTTTTGTGGTACATTAGAAAAATTTAAAAAAAATAAAAATTAAATAAAATACGTATTTTTTTTTTGTTTTTTCAATTTTCTGAAGGAAATTTTAATTAATTTCTTTTTAAAAGCTTTTTCTTTATTTTGTTGAAATTTAAACAACAAAGAAAAATATTTCTTTTTTTTGTTTTTTATTTTTAAAAGAAAAATTACACAAATTAAAATGTCAATTTTTAAAATTATTATAAAATTTCATAATTATATTACAAAACGGGAAAATATATTTATTTTTTAATATTTATTCCCCTGAAGGTTTTTTTGTTAATAAAAATTGCAGACAAATTTACATTACAGTCATAATAATATTTATTTTCTTGAAAAACAAAACAAAAATACACCAAAACGAAAAACCACAATGAAAAACAAAAACGTAGAAGCAAAAGTTTTACAAAAGAATAAAAAAAAAAAAACAAAAAAAAAAAAAAAACTAAAAATAAATAAATTACTCTTTTTTAAATTGATAAAGTTTTCATTTAAAAATGAATTAACCGTAAAAACCAAAGAAAAACATTTAAAGATAAAATGCCTTTGAAAATGAGAAAATTTCTCAACACCACTACCATCACAACCACTGACTGTCATCATCATCATCATCGACGTTATTCTTGAATTTCAAATTTTTAAACATATTTTTAATTACAAAAAAAAAAAACAGTATTATTAAAAGTTTAAATAACACAAATAAAATAAAATAAATAAATTCTTTAATATTTTAATTTTTATTAATAAAACAGTGCAATGTAATGTTTTTGTTTTTCTTATTTTCAAATTATATTAAAGACTTTTTTCGGATTCAGTTTTTTTTTTCTTGATTTATTTGAAGAATATATATATTTTTTTTTTAAAAACAACAACAACTAATTAACAAAGATTGTTTTTTATAGTTTGGCCGCTAAATAACTTAAAGTTAGTTTCTTTTTATTTTCTTTCATTTTGTTGTTCCATTGTAAGCTTTTTTTTTATCTTTTATTTTTGTCATTTTCTTCCAAAAAAACTGTTAAAAAAACAACAAAAATCTTTGTGTTGAAAAAAAAGAAGAAGATAATATTGGAATTTATAAAAAGAGAAGAAAAAAAAACGGAAAAAAACAAAATAAATAGCAAAAGTGATGAAAAAAGTACCATTAAAACTTTCATCATCATTTTTGTTATCATGCACACATCAAAAATTTGACGCACATACAATATTTAAATTATAATTATTATGACTTGAAGCAAAAAGGACAATTCAGTTTTAAGTAATGATTTTGTTGTAAAAAAGAAAAAAAGAACATTATCCTTCATTTTAAGAAAAATGATTAAAAAGAAAAAAAAAAACCCAATTCGAAATTTTAGATTTTCTTATACAAAAATGTGATTTGGTTTTTTCCTTTGAACGGAAGGAAACATGTTTTTTAAAAGAACATATAATTTTTCTCCGATTTACTTAGAAAATTTTCAATGATCAAAAACAAAATTATAAGAAAATCTTTAAGGAATGATCATATCCTTGAAATACTGTATAATTTTGACTCTCACCTTGTTTATTATTATTTATATATATATATATTTTTTTTTTCATGAACAACATGATGGTATTCATTTATCAAATTTTCTGGTTAATAAATGATGAAGAAAATGAGAAAATAAAACAACTATTGAATGACGTAACAAATATGAAATGAAGAGATTTCCTTTTTTTTTTTTTTTATCCCTAAAGTATAAACGAAAATGACGATGATGATGATTATGATGATTATATAATATCAAAATTATTATCTTGAATAAGACCAAAAAAAAAAAAAAAAAAGGAAACAAAACAAAAATATTATTTCAAAACAATGAAAAGGAAAACAAAAAAAGTTAACAAGATTGTGTAACAAAAATAATACTAATAAAATTAATAAAACTGACTGAGTAGAAAAAGAGGACATTTTCATTTTTATTTAAAGATAAAAACAATGTTTTTATTATTTGTGTGTGTGTGTTTGATTATGTTTGTATGTGTGTACTTTTAGATATATCTAAATGAAAAATGATTAAATAAAGATAATATATTTAATTCATTTTTACACATTTGAACATATTGAAGAAGAAGAAGAAGAAGAAAAAGGACTTTAAGGTTATATATAATTACTTATTGTGCCATTTCAAGGATAATTTTGTAAATACAAGATAAAATAAACAAGCAAAATACAAAAAAAAAAAATATATGTGACATATAAATGTTGTAAACACATTAAAGTTTTATTGTTTTCTATTACATATCAAAATATAAGTAGTTTTATGTTATTTTTCAGATAATACAGTTAACTTAAATTCAAGAAAATGATAAACAACAATCATCAAATGTAATTAAATGACGATTTTTCATAGATTTCATTAATCATTTTATTTATACAGTGTATTAACATTAAGGACATTTAGGTTAAGTTTTTCTATTGTACATTTGTATTGTAAAATAAAAACAAATTGAAGTAAAAATTAAAAAGAATGTACATACATATATGTATATGTAAATATGAAAAGGTTTAAGTAGTTTAAGATTAAAGTTTAAAAAAGGGTTTAAATTTAATTTATATATATAATGTAAAACTAAAGTATATCATTGGAGGTCATCAGAATGTTTAGTTGGAAGATTATTTCAAAAATAGGAAATAAATCCTTTTTTTTTATTTTTTATTTATTATCTTTTTTGTATCCTTTCTACATATATACGAGTATTTCATAATAAATCATTTTGAATCTACATAAATATTACGATAATATATAAAATGTGACATATCAAAACGGATTATATTCATTTTATTATACGACTTTTATTCATATACCTATGAATATGACATAGTTTTGTTTGAATGTTTTAACTCATGTTGTAATTACCAATATAAAATGAAAAAAAAAAAAATGACTATCTACTTTTCTTTTTTTTTTTTTTTTACATAAGAACTATATAACTGAATTTATAATTAAATTAACTTAACAGTTATATAATAGTGTAAATTAGAACATTTATTAAAAACTTTTTAAAATTTATTATGCTTGAATAATCATTTTATCATTTTTAAGATAAAAATAAGTATATATACATATATGTATGTATAATAAGTAATTAAAAGGGATTTAAGAATTTGTTTATTTAATATTTTAAGTCCTTAAAATATACACAAACATAAATAATGTACATTGTTTTACATATTGTAATTATAATAATGTGTATTATAATGTGTTAAAATATATTTCTATGACAATTATCATTTAATAGAAGTCCCTTAAAAGCTCTTTTGTTATTCCTAATGGTTTTGAAATTAAGGAAGTTTAGGAATTTCTTAAAATTTAGAAGAAGAAAAAAAAAATATACAAATAATAAATACTATTTTTGTCCTTGATAAAAACACATTTTTGTTTTTTTTTTGTTTTGTTTTGTGAATTAAATAAAAATACGAACAAAAAATTGAATTCTTTTTTTTTTTTTGGTGAATATTCAAATAATGAACAAAAAAGTTTTAATTAAAAAATAATAATTTTTAAAAGTAAATAAATTTCAAGAAAATAAAAATTCAAGTGCAATTTCGTGTATTGAAAATTTTCAATTTTTTTCTTTTTTTTTCGGAAAAATTATAAAAGAAAAAAAAAAAAGTCGTATTTAATAAAATTCTAAAATAAAGAAAAAATATATAATTTCAATTTAAAATTCTCTTAATTTTGTTTAAAATACAAAATTATTGTGCTTTTTGTTCAAATGATTATTTCAACAACAATTTTTGTGTGTGTTTTAAGTCAGAAGTATTGTAAAAGTCGAACGAAATAAGAAATTTTAAAAGGAAATGAAACTTAAAGGACAAAAAAGGATACATAATTTGTCATGTTTTGTTGGTTTTTTTTTTCTTTTTATGCTTTTAAATCACGTACATAGTATTTTTTGTTCTTTATTTTTTATTTTCTTGTTAAATTGAAAAAAAAAGAAAAAAGAAAAAAAACTTTGACTTACACAATTAACAACTGGTGGTAGTAGTGATGCAGATATTGCAACACCAATCAGTGGTCCAACAGCTCCTTGTAATAATGCAACTGCAACTCCAGTACCAGAAGTTAATGCCCATGCTAAACCCATCCATAAAGAACGGACATTTCCTCTGAAAAAAAAAATTATTAGTTAAAGTAAATTATATACGAGTACCTACATACGTCATACATATATATTTTTTCCTTTATTTTTTCAAAATAGTTTTCTCTCTTCTTTTTCAAATTTTTTTTTTTTTTTTCAAATTTCTTTTAATGTAGAAAAAACAATAAAGAGGTACAATTGTAACGGTAATAATCAAAATCATAATGAAAAAATCTTTTACAAGAAACAAAAAGGATTAAAACAGCAAAAAAAAAAAAGAAAAAAAATGCCAAGTTAAAGAGAAACATAAAATATTTTGACAAGCATAATGAGCATGTAATTTAAGTTGCATTACATTTTATCATTTCATCAAGGCTTTTGTTGCTGTTTTTTTTTTTTCTTCTTAAATCCTTTTTTGTTCGTATAGTCATGGTATTTTCATACTGAAGATCATTACTATACGTTAGAGTTATGGTTGGTATTTTTTGTTTGTTTTATTTTGCCATTTAAAATATGTTTTCTCTTGTTACCATTTTTTTTCCCGTGATTGTTAATTTTTTATTTCAACTTTTTTTTTTTGTTTTGCTTTTATTTTTTCGTAAAAATAAAATGTTCATTTCGAAAAAAATTCATTTTTCACTATCTTTTTTTTATTTTTTTATATTTTAAATAAAGTTTCAAGCTTTTTCCAGTAATTTGGTTAATTGTATTTTCATTATTTAGCAAATTTTCAACCGCACTCGCATAACAACACACACAGTAAAATACTAAATAAATTCATATTTATTTTTATATATATAAAAAAAAGGACGAAAAATGTAATTTACAAAAACAAAATTGTAATAAAAGTGACTATTTCCAGATTCAAGTGAAACATTTTCATTTTAAATGAAATAAATAGAACAGAAAAAAAAATGATTCGACAAAAAAGGTTGAAAAATGTAAATTCCTTTGAGCAAGTAATTCAAAAAGGCACTCAAAAAATATCATCACTGGAATAACAATTTGTCATTTTTTTTTTTTTGAATCGAGAAAATCAAAAAAACACATATTCTAAATATAAAAAATTTAGTAATTTGAATAGTCACGTTCATAAAAAGAAATAAAGATGACAAAATTTCATCTGATTTTTTTTTTTTTTTATCTGATGTCTATCTATCCATTCAAACGTTAAATCTTATCATCATTTTTGTTCATATGACTTTTTTTTTTTTTTTATCATTTTATGATTTCAAAATGATATTAGATACATTTTTTTTTTATTTGTGTGGATATTATGAGTGCTAGATTGTTTATCATATAAGTCGGTAAACGTACAAATTTTATAACCTTTTTGTTTCTTCCGTTTTTATGTTATTTTTTGCTTTCAATTTTTTAAATTATTGAATTGTACATGTATGTAGGTTATACCCGAATTGTAACGGTAACGATTGCAATCAATATTATTATGTATCTATAATATAAAAATGTGGACAAACTAATGAAGCAGGAAATTCTGTAAAATTTTCATTTTAATTTTCACATACTACATACATTCTCTTTTTTTAGTATGACGAAGATAATATAAAAACAAACAACAAAAAAAAAAATGCAATGAAAAAGAAAACTAACTTATCATATACGAGAAGAACTGAACAAGCTACATTAAAAAATGAACAAGTACATTTTACCTGCATCATTTATACATATTCACATATTCGAAGGTAATTTTATATATGCATGATATTAAATGGTAGCGAATATTGACTAGGAAAAAGAAATGTAACATTTTGAATTCAGGTTGAGTTTTCTATTTTTTTGAATTGTGCACTCAGTTAAAAAGTACTTGAATGCATAATTTTGTATATTTGAGTATTCAAATAATGTTTGAAGATAAATTTTTGTGAAGTGTTGATAGTAATAAAGTTTGTTTTTTTTTTTGTAAATTAACAAAAAAAAAAAAAATAAATAAATAAAAAGAATTGTGGGAATAAATTAAAAACTTTTAAATCAAAAATTCCTTTTTCTTTCAAAAAGAAAAAGGTTTTTTCTATTTCTAATAAGTTTGTCTACTCATCACTTGAACAGTAAAATTAGAGAAAAAACAAATTGAAATTTTTCAAGTTCTAAATTTTCAATTAACATAATTTTTTTTTTCACTTACCTTCCTTTCATTTCTTCAGTTGGCCAATCAGTGAAACCCCATGGCATTTCAGTTGTACCCACAATTAGTCCAAAGATGAAACCGAATAATAATGAAATAATAATTCCAACACCGAGTGTCATAAAACCAACTTTCTGTGAAAAATATTACTTTTTTTATTTATTTAATTTTTTTTTTTTTTTTAAAGAAAAAGTAAATCATAATTATAACAATTAAATAATTCATAAGAAAAATGATAATTCTAAAAGGGTTTTCTTGTCTGTTTTATTTTCATCACTATTGTTGACTTCTTTACGCGTTAAGTCACATAAAAAATTATTTATGAAGTTATAAAAATGTTTTTATTACTAAGAAAGGTAATCTAAGGATATTTTTTTTTATGATTTTCATAATTTTCAAATTAAAATGACTTCCTAGAATCATTAAAATATTTTAAAAACTTATACGCGTGAAACATAAATTAAATAAGCATTCATTTTAATTATCCTTTATTCCAATGATGCAAATTAAAGAATAAGGACAAAAAAAAAAAAAATCGAATTTTATTTCCAGTTGTGAACATTCAAACACACATTCCTATTTTGAATGTGAATTTTTCTTTTTCCTTTTTTGTTCAATTATAATTTTCCATTCATTCATATTTTTTTTTTTTTTTTTTTTTTTATAAAATATAGAATATTTGCTTTTTATTACCGTCATCATGTCAACTTCATATCACTTTTGATGACATTCAAAACACTAACATCGTTATCACATGCCACCCAATTTCCATCTCTTCCACAAAATAGCGAAATTAAATATAAATAATATATATTTTTTTATTATTAGCATTCTTTTTTATTGTAAATTTAAATAAATCCAAGAAAAAGATTTTTTTTTTTTTTTTTTTTTTTTAAATAGAAAAAATGAAAAATCAGAGAAAAATTTTCTTGGCATTTTCATTGTAGTACAATGACTTTTAAACCCCTTCAAAAAAATGTTGATTATAATTTGACAGTTTTTATTTTATTTTAAAAAAAACGTAGAATTTTTTTTCATAAAAGAATTTTTATAAAGAATGCAGGAAAAATATAAATTTTGTTTTAGGATCAATTGAAGAAGTATACAAATAAAATGAAAGTGTACGTAAATACGTCGAGAACATTTCAAAATGTTCTCTTAAAAATCATTAAAAAAATGTTTTTTTTTTGTAAAATAAAATTTTCTATTTAAAATTTATGTTGAAAGTAAATTAATTCTTTAAGATTACATAAATGTGTGTTATTTAATGTATAAAATTTACATATACACAAACACATATACATATATTAGCAACTTTCTTACACATTTTGTTTTTGCTTTTTTCTTTTTTAAACCCGAAATAAGGATTTATAATTCGTCTTATCATCATTTTTTTTGGGTCTTTAACAAAAAAAAAACCAAAATATTTTCTGTAAGTATGAATATTACAAGAAGTTCATAAAATTTCATTACTTGAGAACATTGCGTTTTAATTTTGGTATTTTTGGTGTTAAGATAAAATTTTTGAAATTTGCAAAAACTTTTCTCGTAATATTTATTCTGATGATTTTAAGAATTTAAGCTTTGTTGTGTTTCTCTTTTTTCTAAATTTTCTACTTATTTTTTTTTTTTTTTAGTTTTAAGTTAAAGAAAATCTCGAATAGAATAATAATAATGAAAATAATTGCGGAAAAAGCAAATGACTTTAACAGAATTCCTTTTTTCTTATTTTACATTTTATTTTTTATTTTACACATAATTTGTGTTTTCGTTATGTGAAAAGGGAATCAGGATAAATTTTATTATTATAAAGAATTTCTATTTTAAAATTATAAGAATTTAATGTCAAGTAGATAACTTTTTTTTTTTTTTGTGTTTTAAAAGATAACTGTAAATATTAAAGGAAAAAATAAAATTAAATGGAAATTATTTTGAAAATTTTTATGACATTCTGTGATATTTAAAAGAAAATAATTTAAATTTTTGTTTTTCTTTTATGAATTCTGTTTTTGTATAGTATATAAGTTTTATATGAAAAATAATCTTCTTAAATCTTTGTTTAATTTTAGAACATATATACTGAACAAATGTGAATACATACATATGTACATACATATTTGAATAACGTGATCATATACTTATGTACATACATACATACAAAGACAAAAAAGGGGGTCAATTTACACATTTGATCCTTTTATTTAAATTTATATGCAATAAAGGTATTCATCATATGAGAATTTTGTTGATATGGTTTCAGAATATTTAACAATTTAAAGATATTTCTTTTATATCAAAGTTAAATTTTTCAAATTGATAAAGTTTACATTCGAATAACATGTGTGTAAAGTGAAAAGGTATTTTATACAAATTAGAATTGAATTCATTGTAAATTTTATGTTTTCTTTTTTCTTTTACATGTGAAAAAGTAAAAATTTTAATTTGATTTCAAAAATTTGAAATTTTGAGAATTGTGATAAAGAAAAGTTTCGTGAATTATTGTTTTGAATTGAAAATTTTCAAATATATATTTGTAAGAAAAAAAAAATATGCAAAATGTTTCAAATAACTTTTAATATGAAAAAAAAAAAAAAACTCTGAAAAAAAACAAACATTGTAAAATTAAATCATTAAATTTTCAAGCGATTCAGAAATTACGATTATGTCAAGAAAATATGCCAAAATAAAATACGCATATATATGGTATATATAGTATATGAATGTATGTGTATTTTTTCTTTCTTAGTTAAGCGCAATCTCTTTGTTAAAATTCACCACAAAAATTTTTCTTTTTTAAAATTTTTTTTACTATTATAACACTGAACTCATAACCTGTCTGCAATAAATCTTTCTAAACTTACAATCATGTCCATTTTTTTGCCGGAAACTAAAATAGGAAAATGTTAAAAAACTACTAAAAATACTTTAAAAAAAGAGAAAAAAAAAATTCTGATAAAATAAAAATCCTAATAAAGTTTAAAAGAGTGAAAATTTTTTAAGTGGCCAAAAATGTCATAAATGTCACAAATGTCATAAACGGATTCTTTATTACATTCATACATTCTTTCATAGCGAAAAAAAACGAGTTTTTTTTTTTTGGCAAAAAAAAAAATTTATATCGTTCCAAATTTTTCTATCCATTTTACATATACAGACATATTTTCCTTCCATGCAAAAGAAAAAAAACAATGAATACAACAAAAAAATCTATAGCTGTTTTTTAACCGTATTTTTTTTTTATTCGTTTTATTTTTATTTTGTGTTTGTGCTTTTTTTTCAGTTTTTATATTTTCATTTTCAATGAATAAATAAAATACTTTCAACGAAAATTTATTAATTTTTCATAAACTAATTCAATATACATATATGTATCTATGTACATAAATATACAAAATATATTAAGTGCTTACCATTAATTCACGATCTGATATAATTGTACCGAATGTAATTGACATAACTGGTCCCATAAGTGGTGATACTAACATTGCAGCAACAATATTTGGTGCATTATTTTCAACTAAACCTAATGCAGCTAAAGAGCTTTTAAAAAAAATAAATAAAATAATTCATTTAATAAAAAAAAAAAACAAAAAAAATCTAATAAATCAAATGAGAAATTTATGTTTTATGAATATTTTACAAATTTATAATAAAAATTTTCATCACTTAAATGGTATATTTTTTGACATAATAAAATATACTAATTATTACTGTTTAAAATGTAAATTTGGATATTCTTCTGAAAATTCTTCACAAATTAATTTAAATTTTCGTTGAAAAAGATTTTTAATTAGAGAACTACAAGCAATGTTTAAAAATTTGGAAAAATTCAATTCACTTTTGATTGTGTAAAATTTCTAATTAAAGAATTACAAAGAATTCTAAGCAACTTTATCATTTAGAACTTTTAACTTTGACATCATGAAAACGTGAAAAAAAAAATACGAAACATTCAGATTGTGTAGGAGATTTGAGTATTCTTCATCAATGATTAAAAAGTAGTAACTAAGAACAGCGAACGACATGGCATCCGATAGTTCATTGGTAAGAGCATTGCCCCGGAAAGACAAATGTCCGTGGTTCGATTCCCGGTCTGTTTGAATGTCGTTTTTCTGTTCTTAACTACAACAATTGCTACCTATTTTTTTTAAAGTAATATAAAGCTAAAAAACGACAAAGAATACCGCTTTAACATACATTTTTCGTAAGCAATTTTCATGTGTCATTTACATTCTTTAATAGTAGGTACTAGAAATACTATCGAAAGAATAGCCTTTTAAATTTTTTTTTCTGCAAAATTAATTTACACAAAATTTTACTGATGCATAATATTTTTCAAATCAATTAATTCAGTAAATACATAGTATATATGCATATTTGTTTTCTCTAATTTATTTGTGTTCATTTAAATAATATCAATAATTTTCAACTACTATAATTTAATATTTAACTTACTCAGCTGTCACAATCAGTAAAATATAATCAAATGATATAGAACCACCAGCTCTAACTCCATCAACCACCTGTTTTACAGTCAATTTAGATTTAATTGATTCGACAAAATTATTCCATTTTGAGAGTCCTTCACAACCATCATCATCACTGAATGTATAGAACGAAAAATGGGATAAAAAAATTAAAATAAAAATGAAAAAAAAAAAAAAAAAAATTAAAAATTTATAACACTCAATAAATGAATTTCTATAGAGAAAGAATTTCAAGGGAATTATCAAAATGACTGGATTAATGGCATATTAAAAAATAATATATAAGGACGATTTGTAATTGAAAAATATATATATAAAAAAAAACTGTTATGTGTAATGCACTCGTAAATTTAAAGATAAAAGTTAATTGAATATTATTGAGTAGTACTTTTTAAAAAAATATATAATTCTTTACAATTCTATAATAACATTTAATACATATGTATATAATAACTGTTAAGTGTATTTTTATAGAGTGTTGTAATATTTGTGTGATTTTGATCTTTGAAATGAAAAAAAAAAAATTAATAAATAAAATAAAATAATATAAAAGAAAATTGATAAAAAGCAATTGTAAAGAAATTATTTATTGATTGGTTCATTAATTGGTTCATGTCACAGATTTCTATCGAAATGGAATTAAAATCGAAAGTCCATTTCGATCGAATTTGAAATCGGTGTTCCGCATTTCGATCAAATTTTAATTACTTAATTTTGTTCAAAATAGATAATTACAATCATAAGATAGAAAATTAACTAAATAATAAAAAAAAAAAAAAACTTTGACTTATTCGCTGTAAATCACTTTATTCGTAAATAGTAATGGCATATTTGTTTGAAACGTAAAATCGAAATGAATTCACATCCAATAATACCATCGAATTTAATTTGTGGTATTTCAATATGTAATCGAAATCTGAAATTTCAAATTACATTTTCAAAATTTAATTGGCAAAGAAATGAAAATGTGTGATATACCCATTCGATTTATTGGGAATTTTTAAAATTTAAGTTTGTCTTCTACGCAAATCCTTGAAAAACTTTCAATTATTATTGATTTATAAATTTTCAAATCAGTTGAAGAGAATAAAAATGTAGGTACAAAAATCTTTCAAAACCATTTTTTTGTTTTTGTACAAGATTTCGTAGAAAAGTTTTGTGATTTTTAAAATCTAAATTATATGGGGATTTGAAAATCGTTTTATGTAAAATAAAATCGAAAGTTTTCCAAAAATTTACTTTTTAAATAATTTTTAAATTTTAAATTTGAATTAGCATTCTTTTAAATTAATTTTATTTATTTTTTTTTTAACTTTGAAACAAGATATTTTAATTAATTAGAAAAATTTCACAAGTAAGTTGTTTTAGTAAAAGCTTACCATAAAAAATAACCACATTTTGTTTACTTTTAAAAGAACTCGTTCAAAGCTTTCTGACAATTATTTTATATACGAGAAATATAATTTTGTTGTTGTTATAATTCAAAGATGAAGTTTAAATACGTTTTTTTTTACAATTAATTTTTAAATTAGAAAAAAAATGTTTCATGAAGTTTTTAGTTTTTTCTCTACTCATAAATACTTCAAAGTTTTATAAAAATCACAATTTGTAATCAAAAATAAAAGTGATTCGATTTTTTTTAGCAAATATTTTTTTTTTTTTTTGACTTTTATTTTTATTCTATACGAATATAAAAATGTGTATTGACATTTAAAAAAATAATAGGAAAAAAAAATGTGTTTTTTTGAAATTGCATCATACTGAAGTTTAAAACTTTGTTGTTTTTTTTTTCTTCGAGTTAAATAACTTTAGCAATCTATTTACTCGTAAATGTAAAAGTTGAATAAAATTTTTTGTTTGACTTTTTTAATTTTTTTTCTACCTTTTCCTAATTAGGTAAATTCTATTCATAAAATTTTAATGGTTTATTTATCTTGCTATTTTACTAGTTTTTTGTTTTTTTTTTTTTTTTTTTTTTGTTTTTTTTGGTAGTAGTTTCATTACTTAATTATGTAGGAAACAAATAAAAAATTAAAATGAAAGAGAGAAAATCAAAATGTTCAGAACTTTCATAATGATTGTTTAGTATCTAATTAAGTTATTTGATTTCAGATAAATCTTAAAGAAGTATATATCTGTTTTTATTTTAATATTATTTTTCAGAACAGTATTCATGCGGTTAAATTACATTCAAAATTATTTTGTGATGCTTTTTTAAACCCTACATACATATACGTATGTGTCATATTATGCACGTATGTACAATACCTTCAAATAATTACATCAATTATTACAAGCCAACAACAAAAATATATTTTTTTTTTTGCTGTGAAAAACAATCTATTATATGTATATACGTCATATTTGCATTTTTTGTATATTTGTGTGCACATTTATGGATACAATTTACATAAAACATTCAAAATTTCCTGTATCATTTCTATTCTACTTCTGAGAATAAACATCAAAGTTATGCTAAAAGCTAAAAATAGTAGTCAATATAGTCTATGTACGTAATATTTATTTTTAATTTGATTTTTTTCTCGAGGTAAAGTGAAAATTATTTTCATAGTTAGTTAATTTAATTATCAGATTTTATTTATTTTCAAAAAATACAGGTGGACTTTTTCATTGTATTATTTTATTATCTTAGAAGAACAATATTCTAATATTTGAGGTAAAATAAATTTTTTTTTCTCGTTTGTTAATCGTACATATTTAAATATTCGCTATATGTATACATGTTACATATATGATATCTGTTCTGTTGTTATACATACATACATATGTATATATGAAAACTATGAATGAAATGAATGAATTGTCGGTGCTTTTTAAGGAAGGAATTTATTATACCCTCCGGTTTTAAATACTTCCTAAAAAAATAACGACACTATATGTGATGTGTACATATGTATACTTATGACTTTTTTTTTTTTTAAATAGAATATGAAAAAAAGTACAATACAAAATTCTCTATATCATATTTTGCATTCATAATAACAAAAAATCTTTGAAAAATATTTTTTTTAAATCTTTTTTTAAAGTGACATAATAACAAAAAAAATAGAGTAGATATATATATGTATATGTACATATGTAAATTATGTATTTTAGCATTGAAATACTAACATAATAGCATGAAAATTAACAATAAAATTGGTAGAATAGTAACTACTTTCTTTCACTACTTAAAAAAAATACAAAAGAATTCACACTTTTTACCATTTAATGAAAATATGCATGAAAAAAAACTTATATATGTACACTTACCTGTCTTCAGTACTATTCATGGCATTCGTAATTGCATCATAACTAACACTACATGGTAGAACACTAAAATGAAAATATACTTTTAATTTTTTTTTTTCTTTTTCAAATTTTTTAATTTCTTTAAAATGCAGAATAATAATGAGAATGCTGAAACAATTAAAAAAAAAAGTTTTTTGTTTTTTCAACAAATATTTTTCACTTTTAAATATGTTCAACTAAAAATTCATGAATTTTCACTTTATACACATGAATAAAGTGAATTTAAGGATAAGGATATTCGACTTTAAAAAAAAAAAATATTAAAAAATTGAAAAATGTGATACTAAACAAATGTACATCCTTGTATTGATACAATACACACACTATTTTTTGTTTTTGTTTCATTATCGTGAATAAAAAACAAAGTATGCATATTATTTGAACAAAATCATTGCATGCATGCAGCACTAAAATTTTTTATAAATATTTGAACGTCTGCAATGCTGCTTTAAAATTATGTCATTTTTGCATATACGAGTATGTACATGTACATAGTACTGTAAAAGGTATGTACATGTACGTAGAAATTTTGTACGTGGAGCATGTTTACAGGATGTTTTGTTTTAATTCGTATATCAAATTGTCTTTGTTAGTCATCCTTTAAGGAATGAATTACTTTTTGATTTCAGAATTTTGTTTGTTTTTTAAGTTTTAAGAATTTTTTTGTAACAATTATGAGAGATCAAAAAATTTAGTTGGTGGTAGTCTTAAATTTGATTACTGGAAAAATATTAAGTTGAATATGAATTTGTATGCTTTTGTATGACAGTTGTAAGACTTCAAAACCACAATTAAGTTAGATATAAAAATTAAAAGTTGTTAATTTTGGAAGGTCCAAATTTAAATTTAATTATAGCGCTACAGAAACTAAAACACTGTTGTGTGATTAGTCGAATGTTGAAAAAAAAATGCCTCATTTGTTTGAATGCTGTTTTGGTTTGAGTTTTTCTTCATGAAAATTAATGAGCTTGTTACTTGAGCTTTTCGAAAATATTTTGTTTCAAAGATTCAAAATAAATTAGAGTAATTTAAAAAATGTATAATAATTTTAAGAATGTCTTTTATTTTTGTTACACGTTGTATTAATGAGAGAAAAAAATGTATATGATAATAAAGCTGTTATTAAACACCATTTTATCCTTTTTATAATCTATTTAAAAATTTTAAGTAATGAACAATGAATGCATACAAAGTTATTGCATACATGATAAAATGATGTACATTTATGTAAGAATTTAGCGAATGTAAATTTATTTTTACCTGACACTAGAATTTAATTTTATTCCAATACCCAATTCAGTTAAACAATGAAGTGTTGTTTCACATGGTTCACCGGATTGTAGAGGGAATATAACATGATAATAGTTACCTTTTTTATCACTTGACCACGTAACATGATCGATTTCAAGTTTGATTAAAAGTTCCTCTAGAATCTGTAAAAAACAATTTTAAAAAAGTATTTAAATTTGCAAATACTTTGTAAAAAAAAAGGGCAAAATATTTTAAAAAGTAAGCAAAAAAATTGTTTCAACTTTATAAATTTAAAAAAAAAAATAAAAATACAGAAAAGAGAGTTTAATGAATCGAGAGGATTTTTTTTTTAGATGACTTGTTTTATTTTATTTTCTTTAACTTTCACTATTAATCATAATTTTTCTTTTCTTTGCAAAAATTGACACTTTCTCTTGTTTTTTTTTTTCTTTAAAATAAATATAAATCATAAAAGAAAGTATGTAATTTGTTGGCATAATTCCTTTACACAATTGAGAATTTAATTTAACCTTGAAAATAATTTATTTTAACACGATAATAAAAATAGTAAAGAACATAATTCCTATACTTATTCTCTATAAGAAAAAAAAAAAAAAAGAATACTTTATTAGGGAAAACACGATAAAAATAATAATAGCACAGCATACATATACATACATATGTATGTTTATTTGTATGTATGAAAGAATCTAAAAAGTTGTTCATCCTTTTAAATTATTATTGCCTCAGGAGGTTTAGGGGGAGATACTCATAAAAATGATACATTACTTAAATGTGAGCAGAGTATCTATTTAACTTTTACTTTTACTGTTATTTCTCTTCTATTTTATATATATTTTTTTAATTTTCTTCCGTTTTGTACTGAATTGCCTTTGTCATTTCATTTTTATAATGTTTCATAGTTTTCCTTTTTTCCTTCTTCTTCTTTTTTATTGTTTTTTTTTTTGTTTTTGCTCATTCATTTATCGTGCAGTTCATTAAATCATTTTTTTAAAGGCATTTTCAACTTTTTTTCTTCAGTTCACTGTTTTATATTCCATTCACTTTTTTTTTTTTTTTTTTTACTTTTCTTTACATAAAGAATATCTATAGTTTTTTTATTTTATTTTTATTTTTTTATACTTTTAAAATTTATGCTTTTTTTTTTTAATATGTAGTAGCTGCTTGAAAACAAAATTTTTTTCCTTATAATCAAAATGTTTTTATGATGAATACTTATAAGATTTTTAAGGATTAGAAGAAAAAAATGGTTTGTAAAAAGAAAAAAAAAGAATGGAAGACAAAAATAATACACATTGAAGAATAGAAAAAAAAATTATTTTTTAAGGATTATTCAACAAGGGAAAACTTAACGAAATAAAAGTCAAGTTGTTTAAATTGTTTTTATTTCTATTTAACTTGATTTTTTGTTGTTGTGATTTTTATGCAACTCTTTAAATAGAAAGAAAAGAATACTTTTTTTTTTGTCAATTGTTCACGTCTGATGTGAAAAATATAATAAAGTACCTTAATAACTATAAAATTGATATGACCCAGTAAAAAACTTATTAAGTTTGCAAAATCAAAGAAAAAAGAAGGACAAAAAAAAAAAATAATAATAAAATGAAATCTTTTGTGCTTGTGTGGCGGCATCATCTAATAAAATTTTTGTTTTTGAAGAGATTTTGTGAGTTTTTTTTCTCTTTTGACCATTTTTTTGCAAATTTTTCCTCTTGAAGTTTTTTTTTTTTTTGCCTACTTTTTTCTTAGCTTTATTACTTCACTAACTGAGAGAGTAGAATGAAAGAAACAGAAGAAAAAAAGGTCAATAAAAGGTTCCTTAAAAAATACGTTTGAGTACGATCCTTTTCAGTATTGTTTGAAATTAAGTGTTTATGTGGACCTTTTCAAAAGGATTTTTTTTTTCTTCATATGTATTATATTTAGATTTGTTGAAATAAGTATTAAAAATGAAGGCATTTTTGATTTTCTTTATTTGTTGGAATGTTTCGCTATTTGACTTTTATGATTTCAGTTGAATTCCTTTTTAAAATGAAATGAAAAAATCAAAAAATGTTTTTGTTGTCTATTTTTTTTTTTTTCTTTCTTTTTTTTGTGTTATACTATATATTGATATCCTATAAAAAGAATTGATATGAATGTAATAAACGTTAGTTTTTGGTATTTTTTTGAAATAAAAGAAAATATAATAAGCATTGAGGAAATCATTTTGAATGATTCATTTTTTTTTAATATGAAAAATAAAAGTAATTTTCGAGGCATTTTATTATTATTTTATGCTTTAAGATTTTATTTTAAAGAAAATGAAAAAAATTAATCAATTTTTTTTTCGCTTCAGTTCCATTTAAAACAGTTTTTAAAATTCAAAACGACAATAAAAGTCCTTTTGAAATAAAAACAAAAAAAAAGTTAAAAAGTAAACTACAACTTATCCAGATTAAATTTAATTTTTCATATTTACACATTTACTTTATTCTGTAAATTCTTACAAAAATTGTAAAAGATAAACGAAAAATGTTTTAAATGAATTATAACCAATAAAAGTATAAAATTCTACTTGTTATATTACTATTACAAATACTTTTACACAACTAAACAAGCTATAAAATGAAAAATCCCATTGTTGAAATAAAAAAAAATAAAAAAAATGGTTAATTTATACTTACTTACCTTTTCCATTGCAACAACAACATTTACATTATCCCTGTTGTAAATGTCATGACGAACTTTTCCACGTTTTCCACCTGGTGTACCACGACCACCTCCACCACCACCACGTCCACCACCTCGTCGTTGTTTATATGCATTCTTGTCACGTAATTCAACCTCAAGTCGAAGGATAGCATTGTTCTCTGGAAGATTGATATTCAAGTTGTTACCGCCGACGCCACCAACACCACCAACATTTTTATTAACAACGTGGTGACCATGAATTATACCTGTCGTTGTATTTGAAGAAATTGGAACAGGTGCAGATGGTGTTAGTTCATTGTTATCCCATCGTTGTTGTCCTGTTGCATAAAAAAAAAAAAATAAAGAATAGCAAAAAAAAACAAAATAAGAAAAATAATAATAATAAAAAGAAGAAAGTTATTTTTTCCATCAGTTTTCCAACATTCAGAATTTTTATGATCAAGTTAGGAACTTCATTTTTCTCTTTTTTTTTTTTTTATTGATTTTCGTTTGGTTTCTTGTTTTATTCAATTTTTTTATACAAAAAGTTCTTAACAAAAGTTTATTTGTTTGTTTGTAGGTAGTATGTTGTTTTAGCTATTGTTCTTAAGTTTCAGCAGGAAAAAAAAAAAACAAATGAAAAAGCAAATAAACGGAGTATTTTGTTTTTTAATGAAATAATGTTGTTTTTGTAAAATAAACTATAAATTTTGGAAAATTAAAATTGAAAAAGTGAATAGAAAATTTTATTGTTGTTGTTTTTGTTTTATTTATATTAAAGAAAATTATACTGGTATATAGGAAACTTTTACCAAAAATTATTTTGAAAATTCCATAGAAAATATAATAAATTATTTTCTATTTTCAATTATAAATGAATTAACTAACAATAACAATTACAAATACATATATACATATATTTTTATTTGAAGATATACACATGTGTTTGTATACAAGTGGTACAAGTTAGAAAATTTTTATTGCTTTTCAGTCAATAAAATAACTTATTTCCTTGTAATTGTTCACAAAATTTACGAAGCTTTATTAATTTATAACGTTAATTTCTACTTTTTATTTTTATTTTCTCCCTAAATATATTCTTATGTATGATTGTAAGCTCACATATGTAAGTCATATATGTAACTTGTTTTGTAAATTTTCAATTAATTTTTAAATTAAAACAAATATGTATGTTTTTTTTCTTCCTTTTTTGACTTTTTCACAAATATATATATTTATTTATTTATTTTACCATTATCCTGACTTTTATTTCTTTATCAAATAAGGATAATAAAAAAATTTAAAAAAAAAATGAACTTCGTATACTTTGGAAAGAAATGAAAAAAAAAAAGAAAAAAAAAAACAAATCCTCTTAATATTTTATGTATCAATTTTCTTGACAATTTCATTAACAAATAATTCAATTAATAAATTAAAATTTTATAAAGAGAAAATTCTTATTTTACTTTAGTACTTATGTTGCTTTTGGAATGTAATTAGAGACATTAAAAAAGAGATAGCTATATTTAATTTTAGAACATGTAGGAAAAATTTTTGAAAGAATTTGAATAGTTAACGAAGTATGTAGATACGTTGATGACTTTTTGCTATATAAAACTTTTTTTGTTTTTTGTTTTTTTTTGTTCGTGTACTGTGTTTTTTTACTTTGAGCTTTGAAAATTGGATGTAAGAAAACTTTTACTTTAAAATATTGTAACAGTTTACCAAATACTGAAAATAGTTATACCTAAACAACATACTCGTATGTATCTTAAAATGAAGCAAAAATGTCATCTAATTATGATAAAGTCATTTCGTGTCACAAATAAAAGATTTATTTTAATTTTTTTTTTTGTTTTTGAAGTTTATGCATTAAAATTTTACACGCTTAAGACGTGTAATTTTGATACTGATGTCAAAAAAGGATAACTTTATTTGAATTGATGTTTTTTTTAGTATTTTTAATTTATTTAAAAAGCTAAAAAACTTAAAATTTAAATTTTACATTAGTGTTTTTTTTTTTTTTGACGCTTTATATTCCAAAATTTTCACATGTCTTATTTGTATAAAATTTTTTTTACTTCGTCAATTTTTTTTTACTTTCAATATTTAAAAAAAAAAAAATGGAACAAGTTTTAAAATTTAATATGTCTTTGTTATTTACATTTTTTTTTTCTTTTAAATGAAAATTCATATAAGAAGAATATCAATTTTTTGTTAATTTTTTTATTTATTTATTTTGTGATTAAAAACCAAATAAATTACGTACATATACTTTAAAATTTGTATTAAAAAAAAAAGTTTGTAAAGGAAATTAATTATGCAGTTAGTAAATTTACATACATGTATACTATATGTATATGAATATGTAATATATTAAAATAAAATGTAAAAAGAAAAAAATAAGTAAATAAATATACCATGAATAAGTTCATGTTCAAAATTTGCTGTTGGTATAACAATCAAAAACACAACTCCAGGCATCTTTTTATCTTTTAACTATACTCTATTCAGTTGAAACTTATTTATATATTTATGTATGTATGTATATATATGATGTTCTGTATAGTTAGTTGTATTGTAGAAGGTGTTGAACTATAATAAACAGGATATTTCACTTCACTTCACTTTAGGAAAACTTAGATAAATTTAAAGTAGGTATACTTACATACTAACAAATATTGTATTATGGAGTAAATGTAAGAAACAAGAATATTTTCACAATATTTTAATAACAAAATGGAATTTACAAACAAGTAACACTAAATTATATATAATAATAATGTATATAATAGTAGCACATATATGTATATGGTTACCAGTTTATTATATATATACACTTCAATTTATATGAAGAGGCCACCGAAGACCATTGTTATCGTCATCTTGACAGTTAATTTTCCAAGAAGTGGACACAATATACAACTATTTAGATAATACAGTTTATATTATATTATTTATATACTTTTATACATTTATTGTATATAGTAACAAAATTCATTCGTCCTCGTTATAAAACCACAAACAATTCATAGAATCTGCAACAACATGTACTTTAAGAATTAAAATACAAGAATTTTTAATACTTAAAATGAAAATAATGAAGTATAAAATAGTGTTTTTTTTTTTGTTTGTTGTGTATATGTATGTATAAAAATTTTGTGTTGTATATACTTATGTAAAATAAAATAAATAAAAATGAATAAAAAATTGGATATCAACAAAAATACTTAATTTTAAAGTGAAATTCCCCAAAATGATACTTTAAAATTGTGTCAAGCTGATTATATTATATATGTATATGTGTTGTGTTCTTAATAGGAGTATATTTTCTGGTTGATAGTAACAAGTATACTGTTATAATATTACTATTCTTATTTTTATGCATATAATTTTGTAAAATATCTAGCTAATGTCAGTTAAAATTTTCAATTCAATTATTGAAAGAGCTCTAGATCTAGTTAAATGTTGATAAATTAATTATCTTTTAATTAGTATATATATGTAATTTAAAGTGTATGACGTTGAAAATCTCTAAACTCAATCTAATAAAAAAACAGATATTTTCATCATATCTATATGTTATAGAATATTTTTCAATTTTATGTATTTGTATATATATAAAATACATATTAGTTAAAGCAATACCACACAAATACAAAAACAAACAAAAAACTTGAGAAAATTTTCTCTGTTCTTTTTTGTTTTTTTGTTTTTTTTTTTTTGTAATTTCGAAAAAAAAAAGTTATAAATTGTTATCACTACTTAGACACTATCAACTAAAAATTGTTTTTAAAATAAATTACTTAAATATTAAAGATATAGAAATAAGAAAATAAAAAGAAAATTGTTGGTATGTTCAAACAAAATAATTTTATTATAAATTTTTGTACAAACTATGTGGAGAGAGGATAATGTTTAAAAACTTTCATAAAAAATTATTTTTCTGCATTGTGAAGGAAATAAGAAAATGAGAAAAAACAAATTATCAAGGTAAACTATCTTATAAAAAAAAATCAAAAAATAAAAATAGAAAAACAGACAATATTTTCTTCTCCAAAAGTTAATTGACTATAACTGAATGTAAACTAAGTTATTTTCTAAAAAAAAACTTTCTTTAACAAATTAAAATTTAATAAAATGGACGTTTTAAGACAAAATTAAAAAATTCTGATACGTATATAATTAATATCTTAATTTATATTTATTTGAAATGAGTTTTAAATTAGAAAAGTTTCATTGTCAAAAAATTTTTTATTGTTGTTAATTTAATAGGAGAAAACAAAAACACAACGGAACCACCTAAATAATTAATAAGATATTTTGTAACATTCTGATGAAATTTGCCTTAGAAATTGTAGAATTTTTTTTAAATTAATTATTAAATTATTTATGGCTAATTTTTGTCGAAACTTGCAAAAATAAATTACGAAATTTTATTTTTTATTGAATAACGAGTGAACCAGATGAACCAGTAACAATTGCCGCCTTATAGAAACCAGCGACGTTAGAGAAAGCGACCTAAAATTAGATGCCTATAATTCGTCTAAAATCAGTTTTAGGTGTTATTCACATTAATTGATTTAAATTTCAAATTAAAAAAGAATTGATTAAAAGTTTATTTTTTTTCTTCTTAAAGTTCTATGGTATTTAAAAAAAAAACACCCGTTATTTACTAGCTCATTATAACCTAATTTTTCATATTTTGTAAGCATAATATAAATAAAGGATCTTTTTAATAATGTGAAAAGAAAAAAATCTTTTCACTTTTCAATAATTTATCAAAATGTATCATATTCATTTAAAAAAGTCTATTAATTTATAATTTCTTTTTCTCCTTTATTTCTTTAGAAAAATATCTGTGTACAACACATAACATTCTTTTAGATTTAACTCTTTTTTTTCTCTACTCACTACTATAAATTTTTTAACTTGATGCATGTATAAAAAAAAAAATGCAAAGTGAATTTTTCTTGTATAATTTGCTCATCTATTTATCTTTTTTTTTTTTACATCTTTTGAGAAATTACTTTTAAAGAACTTTAACTTGTACAACCACCAGGTATGTAACTAGTAAGTAGATGTATGAATTTATCCTCTCAAAGGTATCATTTTGGCAAAATTCCAAAGCAAAAACGAAAAAAAAAAAAAAGAAAAAGGTTTATAATTCATAGCAAAAGGATATAATAATATTATATACATTAGATTTGTATTTACAGATATAAAAAAATACCAACAATTTGTATAACACTCACTTGAATCTGTTCAAATATATATATACTTATGTACGTTGTGTTTGCGTATGTAGAAAATCATACAGGGTTTAATGCACCTATGTATGTATATTTTCACACAAATATACATACATACATATATGAAAATGTAAAAATAAAAATTATGGTGATGTAATATATGTTATCTAATTTTCATGTTTGATGAATGACCGTGATTTTTCTTTCTGTACCTCATAAGTGTTAAGGTGTTCATCTTCTCTGTGTGGAAAAAAGAAAGATTTTTATTTTTTATTTTTATTTTATTATTTAGTTTGTTTTTTCTTTCTTTCTACTCATGAATTTTTTTTTTCTTATTCGTATTCGTATTGAAAAATGATGCTTCAGTAAAAGTCATGTGTATAAAAAAAAAATGGTATGTTTGTGTGAATGTATCTGAAATTTTATTTTATACAAGTAAATGTATATACATATATATATATTTAGTATATATTTTCACATAAATATCGTAGAGGTGTTTATAGTGGGAAGGATATGAAATCATTTGAAATTTTCTTACAGGTTGGCATCACATATACTCACTTTAATAGATTTATATGTACATATGTATATATTCACTTGAAAATCATTAAGGAGTTACAGGTTTACATAAGAAAATTGAAAGAATAAGCATAAAAATGTTTTTTATTCTCTATTCAAACTTGTATTTTTTTTTTTTTTTTTTTTTTCATTTCTTTTTTTTTATTGTTTTTGTTGTAAATACCTTTATAAATGAAAAAGGCATATAATAAGAATAACTGATGTATTAAAGGTGGGAAATGAATCAAATAAATTTTGTAATATTGTGTTAAAGTAAATATAAAGTAAACAAGATCATCACAATAAAAACAAATTAGCTAGATATATCATGTAAAACAATTTTTTTTTTTATATACATATATGTACATAACACGTAATGTATATAAATATTGTATGTTATTTTGTTGGTATTTCTGTTATTGTTTTATTTATATTTGATACAAAAATGGATTATGTAATTTTTCAGATAAAATGGGAAATTGAATTAAAATAAAATGAAAAAAAAAAAAAAAGAAAAGAAAGGAAAAAAAAAAGAGTAATTTGTTATTCTACTCTTTTCTTAATTTGTTGCTTTTGTTTTGTGTACGTTGTTTGTTTGTATGTGTTTTTATTCTATTGTATATTTTTCTGATTGTTTATTTATTGTATAAAACAATTTGTGAATATAATTTTCATGAAATTGAAATCATAATACAATAGATACATGATACGATACAAAGATATATTTATTATTCTTGCTAGATTGAAAATTATTACTTATTTTTTTTTTTTACATTTCTGGGGGTAATAGATTATTCGAATAGGTCTCTTTTTTTGGTTTTTCGAAAGAAAAAAAGCTTTTTATTAAAAAAAAAACATCATTGTAAATCCTGAAGAGACTAATTTTAAAAAAAAACAAATTTGACAGTTGTAAGTGTTCACGAATAATTTCAAATTGACTTTGAAAACACCCTCCATTCTAAATTTCTATTACAATTTAAAGATTGAAAATCACTTTGAGAATTTATTTATTTCCTTTCTTCTAAAGTTTTTTCTAATTTTTTCTAATCAATAAAATATTTTTAAAGGATTGAATGAAAGTTAAAATTTTTTAGGAGAATTATTTGGATATTTTTTTTTTTTGTGCAATTTTACAAATGGTTTCAAATTCAAAGCATTTCATTTTGTTCATTTTTATTTTTCCTAGACTTACAATGTGCATACGTATTCTATTCGAATCTGTATCGTTTGAAATATTTAATTTTGTAAATGCAATTATTGTCAGTTTTATTTAAATAAACATGAAGGAAGAAAGAAAAAATAACATTAAATTTATTGAAATTTTAAATTTATTGAAAACATACAAGAATATGTTGTTGTACGTATTCCTTTTATAAAAATTCCTTTTCTCATGTATCTTTAGTTTGTACTGTTTTTATTTTTTTTAATCTTAGTTTTTCGCCAAATACATATATTTTCTTTCGAACTGATGATCAAATATACTGTGGTAGATATTTTTCTATTCTCTGTACTCACTTTTATTCTTATTTACATTTGCAATATTTCTTATGTACATATGTATAGTATGTATGTATTATATATATAAAAAAATTTATTAAAGTATTTTCACATTGGTTCAATTTTTCAAATTTTTTTTTTATTTCTCTTTCTTAAAAAGATCCTTTTTGAAATACCATACTATATAAACAATATATATATATCTTTCAAAAATAGACTTCATTGTTTCTTGACAGTTTTAGATTTTTCATTTTTACACTTTGAAAGAAAAACATACCTAACCTATAATACATTTTGATAGAATGCAATGGAAAGGAAAATCGCAAAAAGAAATAGAAATGAAATTTTATTTTCACTTCATAAACAAACAAAAAATAAAAAAACTGAAATAAAATTGAAAAAAAAAATTTCTTTTTTAAAGATTGTTTTTCATCTTCCGTTGTATGTACAAGACCTTCAAATATTCCCTTTATTTATTTTTTCATTTTATTCTATTATTATATGTATATTTTTCCACTTTTTTTTTTTCTTGGAAAATAAAATATTGATGTGAAAAATAAAAGAAGAGTTGTATCATTCATTTATTTATACGTATTTTTTTTTCATATCATTTTACACGTATAAATTGATACACAATTCACTTAAAACAAAAATCATACCTATATACAAAATAATTCAGGTGATGAGAATAATAGGTATTTTTTATGATATACTAAGTGTTGAATACAGAAAATTTATCTGTTATGAGAATGATATTCGAAAATAATAAAATAAACAATAATATTTTATTTTTTCTTACATAATTTTTTTTATATACAAAACAGAAAAATTTTAATAAGTGAAACATCAATTTGACAACTTCTGAAAGGATAAATTTATTTGATTATGTACTTCAAAAAATTTAAAAATTTTCAAGTAATAAATAAATACCTACCTACATATTTTTGTTTGTTTGTTTTTATATTCTCATATTAATTTTTTAGAGAAAAAAAAAAAAGAAAAAAAACCAAAACCGAAAATTCATATAAAATAATTTAATGGAAATTATTTACAAAGATCACTTTTTTTTTTTTCAATTATAATTTTTTGTTTTAAAAAGAATTTTAATTTTAATTCTGAAACGAACATTTTAAAAAAACAAAAATTGTTTTTCATTATTTTTTATTATCTGACAAACATTTTAAAAAAAAACAAAAAAAAAAAATTTAATTTAAATTTTCAAAACAAAAAATTGAATTAAAAATTTTCTTTATAAATATGAAATTTTAATGTTATCCTTTTTTTTTTTTTTTTAAATATTCTTTTACAGATGGGACGAATTTTAAGGAATTCAAACATTTCAAAAATCAATGACCTAGAAATAATTAGTAACTTGTAAGTATATAAAATAAAATAAAATAAATTCTTGACAAAAAAAAAAAAAAAGAAAGATCTCTAAAAAAGCAATAAATAAGTAAAACAAAAATTTAAATGAAATTTATAATTTCCATGAAAAAAAAAAAAAAAGAGAAAAAATTAAAATTATCTTAAGGCAAAATTTTATTTATTTATTTCCGCATTCCTAGAAAATTTGGCATCATAAAAGAAATTAATGCATGAATAATTTTTATTTTTGATGAATTTAAAGAAGAAAATATATTAAAATTACGAAAAATGGACATTATACCATCAAAATATATAGAGATCCTTTTTTTTTTCTATTTTTTTTTTCGATAAATATTAAGAGTATCTTTTTTGTTAAGTCAATAAAAAAATATACTTTTCATACAAAATACATTTAATTGACATTATATGAAATATGAAAATATAAAATATAATTTGAAAAATTTTCTAGTCCTTGGTCTTATATTTCATTTTCCAGTAAGTGTGTCTCAAGTGGATGTTTGTGTATTCGAAAAAATATAAAATATCATTAGTGGACTAGACTAGCTATCGTTAGAGTAAAAAAAAAAGTTTTTTTTTTTGTGTTTTTGACATTTTCAAACAAAGTTTTTAACTATGTAATTTTTTTTTGGATCCCTTGTACTGTCATAATTGAAGTGTGAAAGAAATAAAATAAGAAAAGAAGAAAATTTTATTAATTAAAGTCGATTGTAGGTTGTATTTTTGAAAAAAAAAGGGTTCGAAAAGTTATAACTTTTAAATAAAATAATGAACCAACTTTTTTTCTTTTTTATATGGAGGAAGTGTTAAAAAGGTTAAAAAAAAATGGGATTCTACAGAAAAAAGTGGGGTTTAAAAGCAAGGACTTTTAATTTGGAAAATTCAAAATTGTTATTATTCAACGCCTTTCATTATTATTATATTTATTTGATTAACTAGAAAAGTAACAAAAGAAATTCAGTTTTAAAAGTTTCTTTTGTATTTTATCCAATTTCTTTTCTTTTATTAACTACAATTTTCGCATATTAACGAAAAAAATATGATTATTATCCTTTTTTAGTATAAAATTATAGAGTAACATAATTTACTTTTTGAACCATCGGATATAAAACAATTGGTTTTTGTTCCATGTTAAGCTTAATTTCAATATTTCGGGGTGTTTAAAGGCGGTTATATAAAAATTAAGTCAGGATTTCCTTTTTCCGACGTCGGTGTTACAGTTCTATAGAGCCTTGACTAATTCAAAGTCAGGATTTAAAAGTTTCAAATTATTTCTGAAGATAGGTTTTACCACAAAAATCAAACAAAATCATGTTTTTTCTTTTCAAATTTTCACAGATCGAACAGACTTGATATCACATTTCATTTTTCTGGTATAAAAAGTGATTCAAATCGAATACGTGATGCAGTTACAAGAATGGTTGAACGTGGACGTTTAGGAAATTTTACAATTATTTCAGATTTTTTAAATTTTGAAGAAGTACCATTATTACAAGTTAAAGTAAGTAATTTGTGTAAATAATTCATTAAAATCTATTTTATTTTATTTTTTTGTGCCTATTTATTCCAGTTCGTTTTTTTTTTTTTTTTTAATTTAATTACATTTCACTTTAATTTAAATATTCTAAATAAAAAACAAATTTATTCTTCGTTTAGAAGAGATACAAAATTTAAATTGAATGACAACAAAATATTTTTTTTTTCTTCTTTGTGTTGTTTTAATAACTCCACAGTAACAAACTAAAAAAACAAGTTTAAAAAACATCAAAACAAAGATAACACGAAAAAAAATTAATTAATAATAAAAAACTAAAAATTTAAATTGAATATTCAAAACATATTTTCAAAACATTTTATATGATTTTTCATTTTGGTAAAAAAAAAAAATTTATAATAAAAAAAATATATATATCCGATACCGGCATTTGGTTTAATTTTTTTTTCTGTAGGTACTGTCGTATACAAAAAAGAAAATTGAAAAAAAAAAACAAAAAAAAATTTTTTTGCATGTGTATTTGATTTCATTTCATAAGGATGAACGAAAAAATAGAAATTTCAAAATTTTACATTAATTTAAATTTTTGTTTATGTTACTATGTCAATATAATGAATTCATTTTGTTTTTTCCTATTAATTTCTTCTCATCACTTTCTCTACTTTTTTTCCCAAAAGAAATTACAAATAGAGTATATGAAATTTATGGAAATAAGTGTAGGTGTATAAATTTTTTTTTTTTTTATTTCAAAATAAATTTTTAGTTGGTCTTATCATAGTATCTAAAAACAAAATCAGATTTTATACTAAAGGACATAAATTATGATAAATTATTTTGATAAGTAAATATAGTATATTTTTTTTATTTATTTCTTTTTCATTCACTTTCATATTTTATTCTATAATTTTTTCGAACTTTCAATTTATGATTTCATTCAAGAATGTATTTATTATTCATGAAAAGTAGAAATTTAATAAAAACAAGATGAAAAATCAATTCTGCGAAAAAATAAAAAAAAAATATGAAAAATTTCACATATTATTTGACATTATTGTCATAAAAAAAAATATACTATAATTCAGCAGGTACGATGAGTACATTAATATGAACTTTATAAAAATCATAATTTAATGCATAAAATTTTGAAAAAAATAAGTATCGAATTGTATTTGTGACACGACATCCAATATAAAATTCAATTGTGGTTAACAGAAAATGTTGTTGTAGTGGTCGAAAAATTTGCGGTTTAACACGTCATATAAAAAATATTGAGAGTTAATTTTTGTTATTTTTTTTTTTATTTAATTGAAATTCAAAAGCAAAAGAAGAAAAACACATACTTATCAGATTTGAAAAAAAGATAATGTCAGCAAAAGATAATTTCTTTTTTTTTTTTTTTGTTGTTGTTGTTTTTCGTATTTTTGTCACACACGTGCAAATTGCTTTAAGCGTTGTCATAAATACATGAAATATTTTTGAGGACATTGCTCTTTCAAAATTTAAATCAAAATTTTTTCCAAGAAATAAAAAAAAAAAAAAACAGAGTGTATAAATAAAATGAATCACACTCAATTTAATTTTGAATTTAAAATCAACCACACGTGTTCATATAGAAATATGGAATTCATATTTTAATTCGAAATTATGTGACATTAACTTTTTAATTAAGTTCTTGTTTAATTTTAATCAAAATTTCAAAAGAAAGAGTTAAAAAATATATGTAAAATAAATTATTTTATGTTAATTTCCCAGAAAATCATTCTTAATATCAAATTTTATAATTTTTATTTTTTTTTATAATTGTTTTATAATTGTCTTTTTTGAATTTTTCTAGTCACTTGTCATCAACCAAATTTCACCAGTACGTGAAAATTCCGAATTTATAATATCATGTGTTGCAAAAGGTTCATCTGGAATGGAATTTTTTTGGTATAAGGATAATGTGCCAGTTAATACTTCAAAAGCTACAAGGTAATTAGTGACTTTTAAGTTTTTCATTTTATTTTTTTCAACACATATAGTCACTTATAATAGTCAATGTCATGTGTTACCTTTTATCGTATGTGTTTTTTTCTGTTATTCTTTTTTTTTTCTTGCTTTTAATATGTTTAAAATGAATTATTGGAAAATTTTACTGGAAAAATAATAAAAACAAAAAATTACAAACACCCCTGTAACATAAATATATAGACAATTCTTTTGACAACACGTCAAGTATTACACATTGCCTTTTTAGAAAGGACAAAATACAAAAAAAAGAAAAAAGAATTCTACTAAGAACCTCAATAGTATGACAGATAAGTTTCTATTGAAAGGAAATAACTAACATATATAACAAACTTATAAATGAATTTATCATGATGATGATGACGATGATAGAAATGAAAAAATAGATGTGAACAAAAGTCACGTAAAACATTGTAACTTCGACATATGAACATGCCTGTCGTTGTCACATGTAAAGTTGGTGAAATTTAGTTTTCTGTTATATGTATTTTTCTAAATATATGTAAGGACCAAAATAAGAAGGTGTGGAAAGAAGAAAAAAAAAAAAACACAAAAGTATAATAATGGTTTAATGTCATAGATTGATGAATAATGACCAGTCTAGTATAGTGGATCATTTATTGAAGTTTAGACTGAAGAAAAACAAAAAACAATTTGTAACATGTGTTAGCACCTTTATACTTTTCGTTTTATTTTTACTTTTGTACAAATTAATTTTAAATTTATATTAGTATTATTTAACTTAGTTACTTAGAATTTAAATATCACTTTAAAATCTTCTCTTTAAGAATGTTTAAAAGTGGGAGCAGACTCCTTTCTAATAATATTTGAAGAAAAAAAGATTGTTTTTGTGGTTTCCTCTTATTCGGTTCAATAATATACGACATGAACATTCCTCTAAAATATTCAATACAATTATCCTAGCTCATTTTTTTTTTTAAATTACCATAATTTTTAAAATCCTTCTAATTGCAATTAATGTCAGTTGAAAATGTTTATTTTTTACATATAAATTTTTCACCTTTTACAAAATGAAATTATTCAAATCATAAATTGACTAAATTAAGGAAGAAAAAATAAAACAGGATTAACTTCTTACCTAAAAGTCAATTGATTATAAAAGAATTAAATTAAAACTTCAATATTAATTAAAATCAATAAATTTCATTTAATTTTGAATGGTAGATACATTCGTATGTTTTATAGTTCATTTTTGTTTTTATAATTTATTATATTGAAAATTTTTTAAAAAAAATTACTCTAAATATTCAACTTTATTGTTGTTGTTATTATTATTTTTTTTTTTTTTTAAATTTTGTTCTTTTAGTAATATGAAATGAACAACGTTTTATAGCGAAAGGCATCAATAAATAATTAAACCCCATCCTTATGCAAGCCAATTATTTTTCCCTCTTTTTATTTTCATGCTTTCATAGGGATCTCATTAATATTTTTTTTTTTTGTTTTTTTTTTGTTTTTGTTTTTTTTTTTTTGTATAATTTTTTACACATTTATTATTTCTTTTATTTTTTGTTTTCTCTTTCTTTAACAAAGGAAAAAAAAAATACTCTCAATTTTTTCCGCTTTTCTGAATTTTCCATCAAGATAAGTGAATTCTATCATGATAGGGTGGATGGGTTTGTTTTCTTTCTGCTCTATATTTTAATTTTAGTCTTAATCAACTTTAGAATTTTTTTTTCTTCTTTTTTTTTTCGTTTCTTATCTTTGTTTCTTTTTATTGTTGTTTTTTGTTTCATTTCATTACATTCTTATATTTAGATTTTTTAGATATCCTTTTTGTTTGTCTACTATTTATTGTAATATACATACATACATATGTATATATTTTTTTTTTCTTATTTATATTTTGTAAATATCTATAATCGTACATATATACAAAAGAAATTGTCAATTGAATTTTTTTTCTAATTATCCATTCTCTATAGATTGCATTCACAATAATTGTGCAGTTTAAAACTTAAATTAAAATTCAATAAAAAGAACAAGATAATAAAGAAAACAAATGAAAAGAAAAATAAAAGGATTAATGACCTTAACTAAATGAAGGTTACTTGTACCAGATAATTTTAAATTATAGCTAATTAAACTTGAAAAAAAAAAATGTATCTTTTGTATTATCTTTTCGTTAGCTTATTCAATCGTTCATTATGTTATTATTTTTCAAGCTAAATGAATGAATTTTTTTTCTTACTTTTGTTTCAAGTTATTTTTTTTTTTATTTGCTTCTTTGTAATTTTATTCAAATTGAAATTATTCAATTAAAATCTTAAATATTTCGAATGCTTTCAGAAATAAACTAGTATACAACGTTTAATAGTTGTGTGCAATATTCAGTATGAAGTATGAACGTTTTCCGTTTTAATGAAATTTTACTTTGTTTTTTTTTTTATTTTATTTTATTTTTTTCAATTATTTTCAATTTTCTATCGATAAAATTTATTGCATTATCCAATTGATTGATTTTAAAATCTTTTTATATCGAAAATTTATGCACCTTCTAAGGATATATGATATTAAAATTTAAAATTTTCTTACATTCGTGGGGTTTTCAAACTGTAAAATTTTATTTTTTTATTTTTTTGCTGTATAAATTAAATTACAATTAAATTCGTTTTCGAAACTACTCGTATGTGCATATAACAAATTTAAATACTTAAATTGGTAATCTTTCCAAGCTACATATACTTTTGGTTTCTACTTTTTTTCAATCATTATAAAATTTTAGTCAATTTTTTATTTTAGACAATTTTGTAGGAAATATATCGGAAGTATTTTGAAAAATCTGTCTCATATGATAAAACAAACTTGTTACTTATCAAAGCTATTAATTAATTTAATTGAAAAAAAACGTACGACATTACAAAAATACTCACCCTTTAAAAAATTCGATTTTTTTTTTAAATCCTAAATTAGGTAAATTCCTTAAATATTACAAAATTATTCAATTTTCTGAAATTTAAAAACTTCTTGTAACATTATTATTGTTGTAAATACATATGTACTTAAAAATTTCGTTTTCTGTTTGATATAATTGTTTTAATTTTATTCATTTTCATTTATTTGTCTTCATTCGTATATGTTATCCTTATCCTTATTTTATATGTATCATATATTTTATAACGTTAATGTAAACAAAATTGACAAAATACATAAAATTATATCAGTGTTTACGATCAAAGATATGTAGGTATGTATATTGATGATACGATTTATATAGAACGTATTATAATCTGTGATGATGTTTCATTACATGAAATAAAAAAAAGTTATACCTACTTACTTGAAACAAGCATAAAATCTGTTTGCTACAATAATAATATCAAAAAATTTTAACTCGAAAGAAAAAAAATAATCAATTCTTGTTTCTATTGAATAAAATCTTGTAAAATTATGTTTAACAACATTCTTTAAAACTCATAACAAATTTATGGTGGCAATGACATCCTTTTCCTTTTTATTTATTTATTATACTATATGAAATACTTTATCTTTTAACATGTACATATATATTTTATAATATGTGTACATTTTAGGAAACCTACATGTTTCAGAAAAGAAGGAAATAAAAAAAAACAAAACAATGTTAGATATTTGTATATCTAAAGGGAAATTTTATGATCTAAACACTCATAACTTAGGATACCATTAACCTACTTCATGTTTAGTGATCCTTAAAAGATGAAGGTAACCCTTACATTTATTTCATTTCATATTATTACACATATACATACACATACATATATATATATATATATATATGTATGTCCTCGTAGCATATATTTATTTTTATTTTTCTTTATTATTGTGTTATTTTATTTAACATTGAAAAACATCTTCTTAAAACTCATATATATCCTTTTTCATTAATAAATTTCTTACTATACAAAAGATCTTCAAATAAATAAAGTTATTTTGTACAATCTTAAATCTACACGCATTATACATACATATATACATATGTATAGTATCTTTTTTTTCCAGTTTAAGTTTAATACTTTTTTTTTTATTTCATGCACAGAAAAGAAAAATGTCTAAAACACCAGTATTTGTAGTTTTTTTTTTCTTTTCTAAATTTATATGTTAACATAGTAAATACCCTCAGCCCCTATTATGTATTATACATATGTATATAACTATCAATATTTTGTACATACAACACATTGGTCAACTTTTGGGCATTTACTACCAGAAATAATAATATTCAATATGATTGTGGTTTTTTTGGTTTTTCAAATGAATAAAATGTTACTCAGAATACATAAATTGTTTCATTTATACAAAATGTATATTCTAGAGGAAATTTTGTAAAATTGGGATACAATAATACAAGTATCTAGAAAATTTATAAAATAATAATTATCACATAAATCAAAAATGATCGATCAAATTATTTGTTTATTTGTCTGAAATTGTTAAAAATTCAGAATATAAATGTCAATAAAACAATAAATTTTGATATAATCTACCCTATTTTCTCGTATTTAAAAAACAATATTTTGCTTCTAGGTACCACAAAATTCACCGGTTTTTTTTTTTTTTTTTTTTTGAATATAATAGAAAAGATGATGATTTTTTTTTGTTTGAAAAATACTACGGTAATGTGGTTTAAAATTCATAAAATTTTTGTTTGGATTTTTCATTAATTTCAAATTCAAATATATACTAATCGAGTAAAAAAATTCACAACAAAAATATGTATATTTTTTGAATATAAAATGTGAGATTTTGAATATTTTATCATTACCAGAAAAACAAAAACAAAAAATAAAATATAAAAGTTCGAAATTAAAAAGTATTTTAAAGTGAGAAGTCCTTTGCTTTATTTTTTTCAATAGCTACTATTGTAAAATTTCGAAATGAAAATGTAATTATTCATGGTTTTTGTGGTCGAATTTAAACTGAAGAATATTTTCTATTTTATAAAAATAAAATTATATGCATAAATAATCGATTTTTTTTTTGTTATGTAAAACATATAATAGCACTTTAAAACAAATTTAATTTTGTTGTTTACATTTTCAAAATAATTCAAATTAGAATGATCCATATAATTAACCATCAATTAGTACGGGTATAGTAAATTTGTTAACCACACAAATGATGTTAGAAATTAATAAAGATATTATAAAGGTAAATAAATATCTGTGTTAGTTGGTATATGAATACATATACATATGTAGATACAAAAGATGATCTTATTTCTTGATGGAATTTTAATTATCATTCAAGTGTAATTTTCATAATTCAATGAATGTCATTTACTATACCAACAATTAGAATGTAGAAAGGTCACCAACACAAATGAACAATTTCATGATGTTTCTTAATTAGAAATTTTCATAATATTTATGGTATTACAATAATTTAATAAAAGCATTTTTAATGTCTTTTAAATTCATTGTTAGAAAATTTCAATAATTTTTGTATTTAATTAAAAATTCAAAGAAAAATGATTATAACCTTTTTGTAGGACATTTGTTATAAATTTCTTATTGGAAAAAAAAAGTGAAAGAGGCAAAATATATTGATAATTTTTAATTAATTACATCGATTTGGTTTTTTTTTTTATTTTCTTAATACTTATCTTTTTTTTAAATGTATATTTGACAGAGATATATGGACAATGAGATTATCACCAGAACCAAAAAATGTTTATACATCACTCTTAGGCATTCATAAAGCAAATTTATTTGATGAAGGAGTCTACACGTGCAAGGTAAGAATTTTGATAAGCATTTAAATTGTTTATTTTTATTCTTGTTTTTGTTTGATTTAGTGATACTTAATTATTTTTTTTGTCTGTATGTTTTTTTTAAGTGTGCCACGACGTAGGGATATCATTTTACTGCGCTTTTATTATGCGCTGGCACATGAAAATGGCTCAATTGATAAGGGAGGTCAAAGATAGAAAGAAATAAAGTTTAGATGGATGCCGTATTCGAACTTTTGAAGATTAGAAGAGGGGTAAACACATTAGATAGAAAAACGTTCAACAATTTGAAATTTATATTGATAAAATATTGACCATAATTCAGTGTACACTCGGAGGGTGGTTTCAGATAAAAATTATGGGTTGATCGGGAATGCTTTGTATTTCTTGTAAATATATATATACGTGTTTTATTAATAATAAAAAAAATAATAACATACTTATATAGAAATTATTGTCACTTAAAAAAGCATTAAATAATCAATTTAACCCTTCGGAATCCTTTAATAAATTCACATGTTCATAAAAAGTAAAGTAAAAAGTAAATATAATTTGAAAGTAATTTTAAAACATTATTACTGTATTTATTGTTTTTTTTATTTGAACACGTATCAAATAAATCTTAAACATATATGGAATAACTTGAACATAAACAGATATAAAAAGAAAAGAAATGGAAAAACTGAAAAATTTTATTGTAATCTTATATAATGATGGAATTTTATACGTTTTATAAATGAAAGACAACAAGTACTTTAATATCCTTACATTTTGTGTTATGTATTTTTTTTTTATCTACTTATTTTATAAAATCCTTTTTTTAATTCTTTTTTAAAGCAGTCATATTACATTCATTAAATTTTAATTAGACATTATAAAAGTTATTTACGCTCTTGGTTAATGAATGACCTCTTGACAAAATAATGAACCTTTTCTATACACAATTGTTCTTTGAAACAATCAATGATGAAAAGAAGTATCTGTATGTGAACATACTTGTTTTTATGTATTTTTTTTGTCTGGACATAATTTACCGGAACATTTAAAATGTTTGTTAAATTTTATAAAATACATAATTACATTTTTCCTGTTTTTTTTTTGTTTGTTTGTGTAATATTTATTATCCTTTATCTCAAAACTCTCCTGTATGACAAGTAATTTATAATTTATCAACACAATTTCAGTGCCTTTTTTTCTCTTCTTTTTTTTTTTTTATTATAATATAATGTAAAAAACGAGCAAAAAAAAAAAGGTATGGAAAAAGGTTTTCCTTAATGTTTCAATTGATTACCGTGTATTGTATCAAAGATATCTTTTTTCTTCTTTATGCAAGAAAATCACTTTCTAATTTTATACTGAATAAGAAAAACGAAGCATAAAAAAATGATTGAAAAACGAAGGAAAAATAAATATATATCTCATTTTTCCTTTCAATAAAGGAAATCATTTAGGAAAGAAATTATTAATTGTAAAGTACTATACATAAAAACAAAAATCATAAATCTTTTATTAAGAAAAAAAAATTTAAAAAAATAAGAAGAAAAAAATGTGTCTTTCATTTTTTATTACATTATTCACCTTTTGATTAATTTTATAAAATAAAAAAAAAATTTTTTTTGTATCTGCAAAAAAAAAAGTTAAGGAGAAATGAAATTTTTATTAAATTAAAAAGGGTAGAAAATAATAATGAAGAAGAAAAAAATTGAGTACAAATAAAAAGGTGTCAAAAATCGTTTAACAAGAAAAAAAAAAGAGCACAAAGAAAGTTGAAAAGGGATCATTAAATGAGAGCTTTTGAAAAAAAAAGCAAAAAAAAAAAAGGAAAAGGTGTCAACTTGACAGTTTGACAGTTAACCCCGTCATCACATTGTTAAATACATAAAATTGCTCATGATAAAAATATTTCATGGGTTACGCATTTTTATTATTATGTATTATTTTTTTTTTTTTTGCTCACCTATTTCACCTGAAAAATGAAAATAAAAGTGGACATTGTACATGAAGTAATTAATGTTAAAAAAAAAAAAGAAGAAGATAAAATAAAGCTTTTAAATTTTTATTCATATCATTCAAAATTGACGAGTAGAAAAAATAAACAATTACATTGTGTTAACAAAAATAATAATGACAAGTTTTTCTTACACGTGTAAAAATATTCTTAAAAAATTCATTAATGAATTTCAAAAAATTTTTCAACAATTAAATTATGGTGAAGAAAAATGTTATAATTTATTCTGATTGGAAAATGGGTTATTTCAATATTTTTGCCTAGAGATAATATTTAGCATAGAACGCAAATAATAATTTTGTTTTTTTGTTTTTTTTTTTTGAAATCCATAATTTTTTATTTTTTAAGATGGAATTGAAATTGAATGACACCAATAAAATTAAATGCTTTTTCTTAAATTACCAAAATATTTTGGAGAGGAGAAATAAAAACAAAACCAAATACAATAAATTTAAAGATCATGTAGCACTTACTATTGCTATTATTCTTGTTATCATTATAAACATAATCTTTTATTCTTATCATACTCTCATTATCTTAGAAAGCTAATTAAGTGAAAGGTTTCTTGGAGGAAAAAAATATAAAAGAATTTTTTTTTTTTTAAAAAGAAAAAAGGAAAAATTGAGCACTACTAAGAAAATGAAAGTAAAATATACAGCTTTCCCCTATTATATCCTATTCAGTATACACGAATATATTCTACATACATACACGTATGTATGTACGTATATATGTATATAGCTATAGCTATAGAAGAATAGCTTTCATTTTAATTAATTTGAACACAATTTTGCACTCTAATATGCTGTGAGAGTGAGTATAGTATATGACTTCATTTTCTTGATGTAACACAATTCAACTTTTTAAGAGAATATAATGATTCTTATCTTCTAACAGTTTATGGATATTATATACACATGACACGAATAAGAAAAAAAAAATTGACTTGAGGAGGAAAAAAATTAAAATCTAAAATGTATCAGAAAAAAATATTAAAAAAAAGTAAAAACTGTATGCATTGTGTCTATGAAGAAAGGATTTTTGTTAAAAATTATGTCAAAGACGTAGACAGAAAACAAAAAAAAAAAAATAATGCATTTTAAAATGAACAAGAAAAAAAAAACTAATAATGCCTTGTTATGCAGAAAAATCTTGTTATTTTTTTTCTTCTAAATACAAAAAAAAAATTTAACTGCAGTTATATGTTCAATCTTTACTTGTGTTGTACATACATACATAACTATACTATAGAATAACAATAACTATAGAAGACTAATTACATGTCGAGGTTAAATTGAGGAAAATTGGCAGCAGTAAAAAATGCTTAAAAAAAAGAGCAAACTCTGGAAACTGTTTTAAGAAATATCTTTGTAGTTTTTATACACATAATATGTATCATATATATAAATATTTTAACAATTACTTACATTTAAGTGCCCCAGTAGCGTATAAGGATAAAAGTTTATTGTAGAAACATTTTTTTTTTTTCTCAAATTTAAAAGGACTTAAAAAGGCTTATTTATACATGCTTCATGGGATTTTAGAATTTTAAACTTTGAGGTTTTTTCTTATTTTTTGTATATGTACATATACATATGTATGTATACCTATACAATCTTTTTTTCTTTTTGATACATCTCATCTAAATTCAAAATGTTCTTTTTCTAAGAAAAAAAAAATAGAATAGAAGAATAAAATAAACCTTATTCGAATAAAGGTCAAAGAACATGTCAAAGTTCATTTTTCTTTATTTTTCTTTTATACAAACATACATATTACATACACATACAATGTATTCTTTTAGTTTAAATTCATAGCAATGAAGCCACTTTCTATTCAATTCCAAAAAGTTTAAATCCAGGTCATATTTTATAAATTATAAAATAAAAAAGGTAAAAAGATGATGATGATAATGATAACTCACCTGAGTGTACTATATACCTATTATAAAATGTATACATAAATAGCTAAATTTCATTTTAACACCATCAAATACCATGTAGAATGTACCCACCGGCCTAAAATTGAAGCGCTTCCAAAAGAAGCGCATTGGAAGCGCTTCTTCGTCATAGTTTTTAGGAGCTCTTCTGGAGCTCTTATAATTTGTACACTAAATACACAATTACATATGAATTTTTTTATTACGTAGACGCTAAAAGCTATTACGAAATAGTCTCATTCTTTTGTGTGAAGTGATTAGTTCATTAAAATAACTTAGTATTTTTTTTATTAAGGTTAAAAAAATAAACTAATAAAAAAAACAAAAAACAAAATTAAATAATAAATTCGTAATTAATTTTTCTATTTAACAAAGTAGTTTAAATATATATGTAATGATTTTTAATAAAGTTAAAAAAATGAACTATTAAAAATTAATTAAAGATTGAAAATTTATTAACTTATATTATAAGTTGAAAAATCAATATTGATTTCGAAAATAATAAAAACCACTTTACTTAAAATATCATATAAATTCCATAAAAGCTTTAAAAGCTTATACAAATGTGAAGTGCTTCTAAAACGCTTCCATCTGAAGCGCTTCTGAAGCGCTTCTATGGGAGCAAAATAGAAGCGCTTCTTTCTGCGGACATCCAATGATAAAAAAGAAATGAAGAAGGATACAAAGAGGAAGCGCTTACTGCATCAAAAGAAGCGCTGAAACAGCGATGTTTCAGCGCTCCTTTAGCCGCTGGGTATGAATGAATGTTATACAACTACAATTAATATGCTTTACTACACAAATAAACAAGAAATAGGCTGTCTTTTAAAAACGTTACTATATTTATCTGTATATTATGTATGTATGTATGTACTAACTGTACATGTGTATATGTGTAAAAGTTTATATTGTGTATGAAAATATAAAATTTGTTAAGAAAGAAAGGAAACCTTTTAATTTATTTCACTTCCCATTCTGTAGAATTTTATATATATTTTTGTCTTAATATTCATTGTGTAAAAAATATAGTATACATCTTTCATTCTATAAAATAGTACAAAATTTATAGTAATATTTATTTTTATATTCTTTACTTAAATTTACCCTCACGTACAAGTTTATGATGCGATGACTTGAAAATGAATTAAATAGAAATGAAAAAAAATGAAAGAAACAAGAAAAGAAAAAAACTAAATAAAAAAAAAAAACTACTGAGGGTTGAAAAATTATGAACAATGAAAGTCAGATCATTTTTTTTATTTTTTGTTTCTCCATTTTTTTTTTTTTTTGTCATTAATTTAAAGCAATTGAGCTTTTAATAAAGGTGTACATTCGCATACTAAAAGAAAAAAAAAGGAAGGAAATTGAATAGCTAATAGAATAGAGTAAATAACGAAAAGATACAATTCAACAATTTTTATATGTATAGGTACATACATAAGTATGTATGTATGTACAATTAATATGTTATTTATAAGAGAATGTTTTTTTTTTGTGAGTGTGTGCCGAATAATTTCCCAAGAAAAGGGAAGACATGGAAAATTTTTTATTAAATTAGTAGGAATGAAATACACATAATTGAGGTTAGGGTAGTAATTATTTTTTTTTACTATTTTTTTTTTTTACTTACGTTTTATTAATGATGACTTTTTGGTAATTTAGTAGCTTTTAAATGACTTGCGTTGTTTTAGGGTACCATTGTTAAAAAGTATTTTTAATAACTATCATGAGAATTATTAGTATTTATTTTGAAATATTCTTCCTGCTGAGGTCCTTTACTTGAAAATTTAAAAAAAATAAAGTTTGTAATTTCTTGTAGTTATTGTTTTTATTGTTTTTTTTTTTTAAATATTTTATAGTTTTTTAAGGACTACATTTATAATTTTTCCACTGAGAGTAACCTTTTGTTCTGTATTTGTTCCTTATTCTTGAATTAATACATTATTGTAAAATTTCAAATGATCGTTTCAGTAACAATTTCACAAAAAATACACTATAGTTTGAATTATTTATTCTACAGAATTTTTCATTATCCTTTTTCTTGTAAGAAACAATAATAAGGAAAAATTCGTTTTATATTTTTATATTTCATATTGATATTTTTTATTTATTTTTATATTTTTACTTTTCAAATCCTTTTTCCTTTGTTTTTGTATCCTAACTTCATTTTATCTTGATATGGGGGAATTAAATGTCTGTTTTTTATGTTATTGTAATGATAACACACGTTATATAATATTCATCATGTTACGATATGATATTGATGTAAATTTAAATAAATATATGAAAAATATCATAAAAAGAGAAATTTTTATTTTTATCAATATACATCAGAAATTATTATTTTTGTTTTCGTTTGTCATTTTTTTTTTTTCTCTTTAATTCTTTTTTATTACTCAAATGAAAATATTCAGAGTACAAAATAAAATATTTTCTATTTTATTACAAGAAGATATTTGATATAACATGGAATACGTATACGTATACATAACGTATTCCGTTTTATATTTGTGTATTTTACATTGAATGCGTATGTATAGTATAACGTATGTAAAGTGGGTTTATGAAAAATAAATAAAAAAAGGACGAATTGAAAAAAAAACTCTGTAAAATAAAAAAGAAAACAATATACAAAATAATATTGATGAACAAAAAAAAAAAAAGTATTATAGAAATATTCTCGTAAAAGGATGAAATAATGTAAAATCCTGCAATCGAAAGATTTATTACTAATTTCACAATATAATTTTATTATCCTGTTTTATAGATCATTAAAGGATCAATGCCATAAATTTGTTATGAAGTTATTATTTGATTATTTTTTTATTGTAAAATTTATTATTAAATTTATTTGTTTGTTTTGAATTAGATCAATTAATAATATGTTTGTTTTTTTTTTTTTAATTAAAAATTTTAATTTGTACGAAAAGTTATCCAAATTTCATTTGAAAAGTTTTGATAAAATATCGTGAAATTTAATTTTATGAGATAGAGACTATAATAGAGTTAGAACATGGTTGAAAAACAAGTTGTTTATTTGTGGGACGCATAAAGCTTTTTTTAATAGTAAATGCTCAATAAAAGTTTAATTATAAAATATCGTCCTTCTGAATATTTTTATTTTAAAGTGACTGTAATTTTCTTAAAATACATCAAAAATTAAATCCTTAAAAAGAAACAAATTTTAATCTTCTATTTTTTTAAAATTTATACTCTATGAAATAAAATGTATTTTTCTCTACATATTTTTTATTTCATTTCATTTTAAAAATTCATATTTACAATTTTAGACATCATGTCTAATATGACACGTGATTTTCATTTTTAGAATTTTTCTCATTTTCTCATTTTTTTTTGTTTGTTTTGTTTTCATTTTGTTTTTCTTTATTTTTCCATTAAATAAACAAAATAAAGAAGAAATTGCAATAAAAAACTGTTACATTATTTTATTTTAAGTATAAGTAAAATGACAGAAACAGTTAACCAATATAGAAAATTTTCCTATTTTCTTAATGTTTTTTATAACAAAATATTTCACAGAAATTAGGTTTTTTTATGTTTGAAAACTAAACGATATATGTACATACATGTTTAATAAGTTAAAGTTGGATGTGTAAAAACTTTACATTATAACTGTTAAGACCGCGTTTCAAATCAAAAACAAGAGAAAACAGAATGAAAACAACAAAAAACAAAGAATTTCTTAAGAAAAAGAAAATGTGTATAATTTTTTTTTTTTTTTTTTTTTGGTTTTTAAAGAAGCCATCATAATCATATGAGAAAATGAATGAAGTCTGCAACAGGCAAGATACCTTATGTATTTTTCTTTTTATATAAAAAAACATCAAGTTAAATAAAAAAAATTTATATAAAAAAAAGACGAGGTAAAATGAAGAAAAAAGAAAGAAAAGAAAAAAAACACAAATAATAATGAAAAGTACACATAAGAAAAGAAAATAGTGAATGTATATATTATTTCTTGCATTTTTTATGTATTACACATAAGAATACGTTTGCATACAAAATATGATAAAAAATAAATGAATAAAAGTAAAATGAAAATCTATGTATGAACGTATTGTGTATGTGGTATGTACATACATATTATTTTTTTAACATCTGACAGTACTTCATGAACACATTACGTATTAAAAATTTATTTATGTCATATTTTCTATGTAAGACTTCATCTCTGGTATTATATAAGTATATATACATATATCACATTCTGAAAAAAATAGTAATATTTTCTTAAAAAAGTTTTGTTTTTTTTTTTCGGAAATTTAAATAAACAAACAAAAAATAAATAACAAAAGTAACTAAATATGAAATTGAAAATTATGAAGAAAAATGTTTTCAAGAAAATTATCTAGAACTAGAATATATTTTACATTCTTATACATATGTGTAATGTGAGTAACATATAAAAAAAACTATTTAATTTAATATTTATTTTTCCAGAGTGCAAATTTAAAAAAAAAAGACGTTTTTTTCATTTCATAAAGGAAAATGTTTATTATCTCCTCAATTTCATTTATCAAAAAAATACAATGAATTGTGAAAAATTCTTGATGAAATTTTTCTTGAAAACTCTTTGAAAAAAACTTTAAAATACTAAATCTAACAAAAGTAAAGAAGGAGCTTAATTTTCTTTTAAAATCTTATGTTACAATCCTTTATTGTTAACCATCTCACGTTATATTGAGAAATTTTAATCTTAAGCTGATTTAAATTTCAAAGTTTGTGGCATGACGAGAACTTTAAAGATCTTTGTTTAGTAAAAACTAAAAAGATAAAGTATTTTTGCAAACAAAAGATACTTTTTAATTCGAATAATTTTATGCTTTATGTCAAAGAATATTTTGTTTAATTACGCAGTGAAATACATGAGATATGTATGTGTTCTTCTGAAGAATGATTCTCGTTTTTAATTACAAATTCTTAAAAACACCATAATTTTTTTTTAAATACAATAAAATTTTGTGTTTTTATGCAATATACGTTTTTTTTCTATCTTATTTTTACGAACTCTTTTTTTTAAAAACTTACAAAATATTCCATAGAAATAACATTAAAACTTAAAAAGCATTCAACCTCAAATCAATAGCAATATTCAAAGCATATGATTCAATGTTTTTTTTATCCATATGTTTTCATCTGTTTATGTTTCTGTTTTTTGTTTTTTTAAAAGCCAAGAAATGAATCTAAAAACTAGAACAAGAAGGAAAAAAAAGCATACTAACGAATACAAGCAACACAAACGAATTTAAAAATGCATTGAAGTATTATAACAGGAAATCCGAAATTCTACATATGCCAAAAGCATAAAATGAATACAGGAAGTCCTTAAATTTAAATAAACACCTTCTGATTTCGATGTGTATCATACATATCTATATGTACATATTTTTCCTTTTTTGAGTTTAGTTTAGTTTTTTTTTTTTTTATATTCTTCAGATATTATTTTCATTTATGCAATTCAAGAGTGTATGTTTTTTTTTAAAAAAAAAACAAAAACTTTTTTTTTGTTATTATGTAGTATCACGCCTTATATGAACATCATAGATTTTTTTTTATACATATACATATATTTCTACATCGTGTTTTACAATGAAGTGCACGTTCACATCGTTAACATCATTTTTATTAAACTTTTCAGCAAGTGTTATATATGAATTTACCTTAAATCCTTTTATTTTACACAATCGTGCTCAAACTGAGTATTGAAAGTACATGATAATATCGATGAATATCTATGACATCACATATGTACATACTTCTGTTTGCATTTATCTATTGAAAGAGTAAACTTGTTCGTCGGAAGTTAATGCCACGGCTTTAGGAAGGATATTTCTCTAAAGATAAAAAAAGTACAAATATAAAAAAAAACAAACTAAAATACAACAACATTCTAATATCATCCTTAAAACACGACAAACTATATAAAGTGTTGCCTTTTTAAAGATGAGTAAAAATAAAATAAAAGTATTAAATTTTTAATTTTTCAAAAAAAAAAAAGATTTATGGAACCTGTAAGAGTTCTCTTGTTCGTTTTTTTCAACCAAAAAGATTTAAATCTATCATCAATAAAATATAAAAAGAAGTGAAAAAAAGTTTTCATCATACATACTCATATAATGAAAAACATACAAATTGAAAATGAATTAAAGGGAAATTTCAATGAGAAAGTTTGTAAAAGCAAAGAAAACTACAAAACTTGTAGCATAGAATCCTTTATGAAAAGTTTCATTCATAAAATCGTTATCAATGAATGTGTACATAAGAATAAGAATATGTGAAAGAAGAAAAAAAAAATACTTTGTACCAGATAATAATTTGTTTGATTATTATTATTCTTTATAATTTTTTGTTTGTTTTTTAATTGTACTTGAAAAACACTATACTACGATATATGGTACATACAATCATTACGATTATCCTTTCGTATATTGCACCATATACCCGTACCGTTAGTAAACTCAAAACTTAAGAGCATTAAACTTTATCTTCTTTCTTTTATTTTCATTTTTCACATTACACACACATATTTTCATCTTTTAATACAAACATATTCTTATTTCTTTAAAGTTTTCTATAAATTCTTAAACTTTCACTGTTACAATTTTCCTTTTATATTTTATTTTCTTTTTTAAACAGTAAAAGTTTTTGAAAAAACACATATGCTGAGGTTAACAAAAAAAAAAAAATTTTGTTTTTAATTAAATAAACTTTTTATATTTTGTTTTTATGTGAAAGTAGAAAAAAAAAACATGTTACAAAAAATCAAGTTAAATAGATCATATATGGTGATAATGATGATGATGTGATATCATTTAAAGATGCTATAAAAGTAAAAGCGTTTCAACAAACAAAAAAAAAAAAAACATAAGAATGAAAGAAAAACGGAACTTTCATTTCTCAGGAATTTGTTTTTATTCTTACATAAAATTGGTAATGTCACTATGAACATGAAGTAAAGAATATTGTATGTGTGTATATTCTCTTTGATAAAAACTAAATGACATAAAATATTTTATTTTTTTTTATTACTTTCATTGTTTTACTGTATTGACCATAAAATGGTAAACATAAAATTTGTTATAAAGAAATTTGTTGTTGTTGTTGTTATTTTATTTAACAACTAAATTTTATGACATTTTAAGTGAACATACGATGTACATTATTGACATTAAAAAACATAGATTGTTATTCGTTTAGTTTTGTTTTATAAGATCGGCTTTAGAAAAGGATTCATTTTAAAAAAGTGAAAAAAGAAAATATAGAAATTTTTATGGGAAAATTTAAGAAAACATTCAAAAAGTTTATTTTTAACGATTTTTGTTTTTAATAAGCGTTATACATAAATAAATCAATTTTCTAGTTTACTTATATTTGTGGTAAACCATTCTGATGTGTTATAAAATCTTTTTGTGGTTTTTATGGATTTTATAGAATTTATTTAAAAAAAGTTCTTTTTCTACTAAAAAAAAAAATTAATAACAAATCATTTCGACTAGCTGAGGTTTTATTGAAATTAATTTAAAGTTTGGGAATTTTTTTTTTTGTGTAATTAATTCATTTTCACCAAAAATGAACTTAGTAAGTTTTTACAGAACGACGACGATATGATGACCTTCAAAAAAGAGAATATGTGAATAAAAACGTAGTAAATTTTACTAAAAGTCGCTTTGATAAAACAACCCATACGCCATCATTTAAATTTAACACTTTTCAACTATATTTCACAGACCAACTGAAACATCCTCACTCAATCTACTTTAAAATATTATATCAAATCCTTGCAAAATATAATGAAAAACTAAAAGAAAAATCATTGAACTCGATTCATATTTCAGATCGTTTTCAATTTCAGTCTGTTATGTACTCACATACATAGTTTTGACTAGATAATAATATGAATACACATAATATGAATAACAAATTTAATTTTGCTGACTGTTCTTTAAATATACTATATATTGCCTTTGTTGCACATTATTATTTTTTTGTTTTTATTCATTACGTTTAAAATTAACGGACAAAAGATACACCATAAACTGAAAAATTAAAAGTTCACTCATACGAAAGCAAAAAAGCAAAAAAAATTATTAACTATAATACAATACAAATTTTCAATATTAAAAATAATTTCAATCCTCATTTTAATATCAGAATATCATGATATTGTCCTTTTTCATTATTATCAGTTCAATTCCTGTATGAATACACGATGATAAATGTTTTTCCCATAAGCTGAAAATTTTAATAAAAAAAAAAAAAAACAAATTACATACCATAAAGGATTTAACGATATAAAGTACGTATGAAAATATTATATTTTTCTCAAATGGTAAAACATTGAACTATACATTGCGTTTGTGTATGCTATTAGCGACCATATATTCGTATAATAACCGACTATTGAATTTTAATTCGAAACTTGATAACACTTTTATTGTGAATAATTTTTATACATTTAAACTGCAGGGATTCAGTTAATAATTTCGACTTAGGTAACAATTTTTCTAATATTTTTTTTTTTTTAAATTTATTTTCAGGTACAAGATTGGGGCATTGAACAATGTCGTTCAATTGTTGTTCAAGTTCAATCACCGCCACAATTACGTGTTGATCCAGCCAGTGTTACATTATATCGTGGTGAATCATTGCGTGTTCGTTGTCTTTCACCAGGCAATGACCAACAACGTTATGGACAATTAGGATATAGTTGGACAAAGAATGGTGTTTTATTTCAATCAGATCCAAATTCTGTTATGTGGGAGGATTTATATCCAGATGGGAGTATACTTAAAATCCAAAATATTCAGGTGAATTAAATGATTAAACTTCCTTTTTTTTTCACACATATATGTACATACATATATGTAGGTATGTATGTGTATATAGTTTTTTATATTGTGCAAAACAAATTTATGGTTTTTATTTTCCTAATCTATTTGTAAATTCCTTAACATAAAAATAACTAAATTCACCTAATATATATATGTGCAATAAACTTTTTGTATACACAAATGTACTATAATAAATTACATTTTCTTAAGAACTATGAATAGTTAGGGAATACATAACCTCGAAATAAGAATAAAAATGGATACTTAGTTGGGTCATATATGTACGTGCATTTATTATATTTTTGTTAGTTTATCCTTATAATCGCAAGAAATTGACACTTAAGAAAATTTATTTCGGGTATTAAGTTACAAATAATGTTTTTGACCTGTGTTATAATTTGTTGGATGTTAAGTGTGATTTTTTTTTTGTTTTTTTTTTTCAGTATTTTATAACATTTACAGTCCAAATTTATTTGTTTATTAGTGTCATTCTTTATGAAGTATTAAAAAATAAATTATTTGAGAAAATTCAAATAAATAGAATTCATTTCAATTTTATTAAACTTTTGATTTGATTTTTTGATTTAATTTATCATTTTATTTTGAAAAGTATTTCTGTGTTTTTTGTGTAAAATGATAAAACTACAAAAATAAACAACAAAAAATTATAATAGATATCATTTTACTGTACATTTCACACTTTTTTTTTTTTTCAGAAATCTGCAGAATTTACATGTATCGTATCAAATAGTGTTGCACCAGTATCAAAAAGTGTACATATAACAGTCATTGACAGAGGTATCATTGAATTATGTCCAACTGAAAAGCTTTTTAATGTACGATGGCCAGCAAGTGCTCCAGGTATACCAATTATAACTGATTGTCCAAAACATTTTAAGGGTAATTCGAAACGAATGTGCGAACAACGTGATATTGGACAATCAATGTGGTTAACACCAGATTTTTCAGAATGTATTGCCGATGAAGTAGTCGATATTTACAATGAAGTAAGTATCTGATTTTATTAATACACTATATAGTCATCATTCCCTTTCCATTCCCTGTTAATCCTTTTTTTTTTTTATGATGTACATGTATGTATGTAGATAGAAAGTGTTATATAAAGTACCTTCTGAAATGATACTCTATAATACCCAAAAGTATGTCAATAGAGTACATATTTTATTTTAGATATCCGTTTTTTTCCTCTATTATTAAAATTTCCAGTATATACATTTGGGAAATATTATCGATTTCTTTAAAAAAAAAAATCATATACCTATATATTCTTTGATATTATTTCTCGATATATATTTTTTTTATTTATTTATTTTTTCCCACATAAGTTTCGAGCACTTACTTTAGGGTATCAAAGGACAAATTGTTCAGCTATTCTAAAATCGTGCTTGGAATATACAAAAAAACGTTATATGAATTTTCTTCCCGGCGAAGCTGGTTTCCTAATGGATCTTTTACAAGAGGTAAAGTAAAAAAAAATAAATAAATAAATAAAGGAACAGTAGAAACTCCTTCTCATATTAAGTTGAATTTATTTTTTCTTTTGAATATTTTTATTCTATTTCAAAATTGTATATTTTTAATATACATTATATAGCTATGTTCATATATACATATAATATATATTTTTTTCTTAAATTCTATACGATATACAATAAAGTACTTAAAATTATATGTATCTAAAAATTATTTTTCATATTCAGTACAGATACTTATACACACATTATGCTTTTACACAGAATATGCCTTATAGGGACAATTTATATAATTTTTCTTATGCACATCATTTTAGTCTTTTATATATATGTATACATATTTCTTTTTAAGTATATATGAGGAAAAAAAAGTACTAAATATGAAAATACACACAAACATATACACATAATGTAACAGCCTTAAGATTTTTATTTATTAAAAAGGACGTGTCTCAAATATAAAGAGATAAAAGAAGAAAAAAAATACGTAACAATAAAAGACACACATTCAGTTATTAGAAGGGTCGTGAGCTAAAATTATAGATTTTTTTTTTTTTTTATTAGATTGAAAACAGTTTATTAAATTTTGAATTAAGTCACAGAAATTCTTTTTGACCATGAATTTGGAGAATTTTTAATCATAAATCATGAGATTGTTAATAGCTATGGAAGTTTAAAGTAGTGTGAGAATGAGAAATTTAAGCTTTAGATTTTCAATTTTTATATTTTTTTATATTCCATCCACACAAAAGTTTTTTTTGTTTGATAAATACTACAAAAAAGGAATTTGTTTTAATTATCAAAATTGAAGATGATTTCGCTTTATTTTTATCTGATAAGTTTTATTTAACGTAAAATTTCAAAATTAATTCTAATAATACAACTTCCTGGAAATTCTATAATTTCACAAAATTTCGATTTTCAGAAAATGTTATTCAATCATTTAAAACTTCAATTAGATTCATTTACTCCGTTTTATTACTGTTTTTTTTTTTCAACTTACTAAATCTCTTTCTATTCACTTTTCATTTAGATTTTAGATTTATATTATTATTGTTTATAGTTTTAACTTAATCACTATTATTTTCATTAAAAATTAGTTTATTATGCTTTTCACTTATTTTCTATAATTCACCTATTTTATTTTATATTTATTTGCAGGTGGAAAAATATTTAAAAATTAAAGGAACTCATTTAGAACGTGAAATGGCTGCTGAAATAATTCTTCATATTTTAGATAAAGTCATGCAAAATGTATTCTCATTGAATAGTCAACAGGTAAGTTATGAACAACAACAAAAAAAAAAAAAAATAAGTTAATAAAAAAAAAAAATATAATATAAAAACAAAATAAAGTAGGTAAATAAATGTGAAAAATTTAAACACAAAAAAAAAATCATAATTTCTACTTTTTTATATTCTTTTTTTTTGTTTTTTTTTTTATTAAAGTGCATATAAAAGTGTTTAATAGAAAAAGATTTCATTTGCACGTGTATTGTAACAATTTTCTTTCGTTATTGATTTTTTTTTTTCCTTTAAAAGTTAAAAAATAAAAAGTATACGAGTATATTATGCTTGAAAAAGCAGATATTAAAATGAAAATTATGTGAAGTTTATGTATATATTGAAATAAGCTCTTCTATTCTATATATTATAGTAGATAATGGTTTGGTTTATTTTATAATATCCTTTCATATATAAAAGAAAAGAAAAAAACTACGTTCTGTATGCCATGGGAACCGATATTTATGTAGTGATGTGTGTTATGATGATGATGATGAAAAAATCAGACGTTATGTTAATGTACATATTGTCTTTTATTTACTGGTATTTTATTTTTTTTTAATTTTTTTTTTCATGGTTGCAAAGTTTATAAGAGATTCAACGAAAAATGAAGAAAATTGTGAAATAAAAAAGAAATTATGTTAAAGGAAAAAAAATGCAATAGATTTTTTTCTCTTGTTTTTTTTTTTTATTCGGAAACTAAGGACGAAGAGCAATCAATGTTATGTATATTCTCTCATCCGTATTGTACATACATGCATACATATGTGTATTTGTAGTTTTATTGTAGAAAATTGATAGATTCATACTATGTATTTTTTATTTCACTTTTGTCTTATATAATACACATTATATTATGTGTATAAGGTGTGGCTTTTAAATTGGATGGAAAATATATTTTTTTTAAAAAACATTTGAAATATAAAAGAAAATTATAATAGGAGATTTAAAAAAAAAAATGAGTTCTAACTGAAAAAAAAAATTAAATAATTTTCAAGTACATAGGTACTTACATAATATGTACTTAAATTTTTTTTTCATTAAATGTCATCATCAATCACTACTTAACCCTATCAATCTCTTTATTGATGTTATCCTTTGTCAATCATTAATTTTAAAATATCAAAACAATCCCAAATATTCTATAAATATTTTATTCATTCAAATATTCATATCGATACTAAAAATAGCACATTGATTAATTTCATTAGTGATAAAACAGTAATATATACATACATATGTATGTACATATGTATGTATATTGCATATATTGTATTGCACAGATGCCAATTATAATAAATTTTCATATTAAATTGAGATATTTAAAATAACCTAATAACACATAAATCTCTTATAAAAACATTAACAGTTTGTTAGTATAATATTCTCTATTACTATCCGGAATACAATATAATCTATATTATACAAAAATATTTATGTACACTATACATAATTACATATATACATATGTATGTATCTTTCAATGTGTAATACATATTATAGAATGCATTTTATGTAGCTAACATATCAGGTCATATCAGGTATTTTAATTAATTTTATAATTTTTATTAGAGGTCGTCTATTTACAATATAAATTCATTTAAAATTTTAGATAATTTTTAGTAAAACTTTTATTTTGTATTCAAATGAGAATTTTATAAAATTCGAATATTAAGTTATTATTAATAAATAACAATAAATATAATGCTTTTATTATTTAAAAAAAAAAAAACAAAAAACAAAACCAAAAATGTTTTATAAAATTAAATTAACTATTATTCTTTAGTAACGTTAAAATATTTTCGGTTTATTTTTTTTTTTTAGTAAATAGCTTTACACTTTCAATGCTTATGCAACAGCCTATTGTAATTATTTTCTAAACAGAAAAAAAACAACATATTTTAAATGAATAAAAATTACCTTAATATATTATAACAATTAATGTTATTATTATTACATATTTATGGTAATGAAATGTACTTATTCTATTATATTTAATTATTTTTTGTTTAAAGAACGTGTTGAATACCTTCACATGGGAAAAATAAAACAATTTTTAATAGTTTTAAATTTATTAAAAAAATAATAATAATAGAGATAATAATAATCTCATAGAACATTAGATTAAATTGTTAGTTTATTATTTCACTTTGACTTTTTTATTGATCATTCTGAAGAAAAAAAAATGATTCAATTCAATCCTTTAGTTTCGGAAATTTTAAACGAAAAACAAAAACTTCGGAAATTTTAATTACAAAATATTAATTTTTAAATTGTTTCATTAATAAAACTAAAATTTCTTTAAAAATATTCGATAATTAATAAATTAACAAGGATTTTATTAAAATTTGTTAAACCCTAATAAAATATTATACAGGTTAAGAATATTTCTTTAAAATATTCATATAAATTCCTACTATAAAATTTGAGTTTTATATCAAATTAAAATAGATAATTTTAAAATTTCTTTAAATATAATGTTTCAATTTATTCCTTATCCGCATATACATACATATATTACATATATGTATTCAAATTTTATTTATAAATACAAACTCTAACAAAATCTAACACAGAACATTCACAAATTTATGTATGTACATATGTCTATTAACGAAAAAACAAAACAAAAATCAAATTCCTTCTTGATTACAAATTAACTTCCGATACCTTAAGAAATATTACATTATAGAAATTTAATAAAAATAAACGAAGCTATAAATTAAATTTTATTATGGTGAAATATGTTTTTAGCATGAGTAAAAGACATACAAAAATATTAAATATATGCATGATTATGTTTGTTTACTAAGATTTATATACTCCATCATATCTTATTTCAAATTACTCCCAAAGGATACTCACAAAAATATTCGGCATAGTGCTGTAAATTGTATAGATATATGTACATATGTATACGTATAATAATACCACATAATTCTGGCTTCTTCACACCTTTAAGTATAATACATCTTAAATGATCCTAAAATATCTTCATAAATACAATTTTTTAGTATAATACCATTATCATTTTATGTCATCCCTTTTACCGTAATATTTTCTTATAAATTCATCATTATTTTTAATGTTAACGTTATGACTTTCTTCATTCATTCTCATAAAATTTCACCCTATACATAAATATTGTAAAATTTTAATGATTTTTAATTAATTATTTTTCACACAAAATTTATTTATCCTAAAATCTAGCAAATTAGAAAACTTCAACAATTAACTCAATCGGCGGCATTAAATCGTGAAACAATAGCTGCTTCACAATTAGCGACATCGACTTCATCATCTTCTGGTTCATCATCATCATCATCATCATCATCTTCATCGTCATCTTCATCGTCAGTGTCAAGCACATCAGCTATATCCTCAATGGGAATTCCATCATCTTCATCAGCTGGTATTTCTGTAGCTAGTGTGGGTGGTGATGGTGAATCAGCAGCATCAGCAGCAGCAGCAGCATCCTTTTCATCTGCGTCTGCAGCAATACCAGACTCAACTCCTTCATTGGATCGTCTCAATTCATTTCGTATCTATACAACGTCTGTTAAGACATTACCCTTTAATTTACGAGTTTATGGGTAAGTTAAATGATAGAATTTAAAAAATGTAATAGAATTAAAGTGAAAAAAACAATAAAGGGAAAATTTTCTCAAAAGCTAAAAACGAAAAATGAATACATACATCGATTCCGTAATATTATTTGGCTTTTTTTTTTTGAAGATTACATAATATGTCCTACATACTTTCAAGGTTATGAAAAATATAATAAAAAAATTAAAACAACGACGTTTTTTAGGATTTAAAAAAAAAATTTATATAATGAAATGAAATAAATCTCAATTTTCTTTTTAATTTTTCATAATTTTATTTTTCAAATATTTGCTTTATTGTTATATTGTACGTCGAATAACAGTTCAAAATGTTATACAATATGAGAAAAAAAATCTAAGGTAAAAAATAAAAAAAAAATCCAACATAGAAACAACGTAGACTTTTAGAAATTCTAAAATATAAAGTAACAAAAAAAAAAAAAATAGATACTTAGAGATCACATAAAATGTATAAAATTGAAAAATATAATTGGAAAAAATTGGATTAAATTATTTTCACCATTATTAATGATAAATTTCAATTTTATTTTTATTTGTACAAAAAAAAGTGCTTGTCATATTTATTTGATAGCACACATGTGACTCTTACATTTATTAAAAAGAAAGAAAGAAAAAAAAAAAGAAAGGAGAAAAGGCAAAAAAAAAAAAAAAACATGAAAAATCTTTTATAAAATATTTCATTTCACCCCATAAATTTTTAAATTGTAAAAAATTATCTTAAAATTTTATATGATTACTTGTCTGCATTGATTAAATGAATAGCTAGATTGTTCGAGGGTTGCTGTATGTGAAAAAAATAATAGAAAAAAAAAAAAGGATTTTATGGTTCATTTCTCCCAGACTCATTTTTAATTGGAATATACGGGGATGTAAGAAGTTTTGATAAGAACCCTTAGATATATTATACAGTTAGGTGTTGATTTAGTAAAACTCATTCAAACTTTTAATTTTTTTCTAATAAAACTTCGACCCAGTTTTATTTTAATTTCTACATCTCATTCAGTATCCTTATACAAAGTTATGATCTAATTTTAAAGTGGAAAATTTCAATATGAATATAAAAAAAAAAAAATAAATAATTTTTTTCCTCTTATCATTTTTTTTTCTTCTTCTTTTTTTTAATTATATCTTTACAGTGAAGATTTATTTTCTGATCAATTATATATGGAAATTTCACAAACAAAAACACTTCAAAATATCCTTACAAATGGTACAGTTTTTGTATCAATAATTTCATATAGAAATTTAACTAGTTTCCTACCAAAAACATATTTTACACGTGGAAGGTAAGTATTGACATTTTTTTTTTTCATATTTGTGTACATTATAAAATTTAAAATGAATTTTCATATTTCTTTTAAAATTTACACAGAGATGATTTGGATATTGATTATTCACCAGCTTCCCGTATTATTGCAACATGGCTATTCCAATCGAATCGTTCAAATGATAATTTTGTAGAACCATTAAATTTACCATTAGATGCTGGTCATGTAGAAGTAATTTTTCAACATGAAAATATACCAAAAAATACGGATTGGACACCAATTTGTGGGTAAGAAAATATTGAATTTTAAATCGGTTATGTTTGTAAAAGAATTATTTACCTTAAATACACATTATTTTATTTATTGTGTGGATATGTCATTTTATAAAAATTTAATCAATATTAAATATTTTCAAGTATTATAGTTGATTTTTGATTGAATTTTTAAATAGCAGCTATTTCTATTATAAAGTAGTTTAAAAATATTTGTTATATTGAGGAGAAAGATAAAAGGAAAAAAAAACTTTAATCCTTTTTATTTATTTAATTATTTTTTCTAAGGCACTTCTCAAAGTTTCCTCCACTTTAAAATCTAGCTTTAAAAAAAAACAAAAACAAAAAAAAACTTTTTCTTTCCATATGACAAATCTTTTTTATTTTTTATTTTTGATGAATATCTAATTTTTACAGGCATGAGTTAAGAGCAAGTTATGAAGCAACATGGAGGACAGATCTTTGCATAACAAAAAATCTAATGGAGAATATAACAAGGTGTATTTGTCCACTTTCTGGAACTTTTGTGGTTCTTTTTGCAAAGAAAAATTACAATGTGAGTATTGTTTACATGAAAAAAAAAAATGTGTTGACAGGAGTTTTGTAAAAAAAAATATAAATAATTTAAAAAGATAAAAGTTTACAACAACAACAACAATGTAATAAAGGTTGAGAAGAAAACAACAACAACAAAAAAACAAGAGGATGAAAGTCATTTAAAGTATTTAATCCTTAAAGAACCTTGACCATTTAACCTAAATAAGATTTTTCTTGTTTTGTTTTTCTTGTTTTTTTATGGTTTTTCATTCTACGTTTTTGTTTTTGTTTTCTCAATAAATCATGATAAATTTAGAACACAATAGAAGCCTTGTAAGTATTGTTTTTTTTTTTTAAGGATACATAATATACTTACTTATTATACAACCTTTTCCTTGAAATCTTCACTTTTTTATTTTTTTGTCAAATTTATTTTAAACTTTATGTTGTTGGCTTCTCAATCTTTTTATTTCTTATATTTTATTTTACTGAAGCTTTTTCAATAACAAAAAAAAGGAAAAATAATAAGTTTATTGATTTAAAGGAATTTTGGTTTTTTAATAAGCGAATTCATTTTTTGTTGTTGTTCACCTTTAAAAAATTTTCCTTCTTTTATTTAAAAAAAAAAGAAAAAAAAAAAGAAACCTTAGGATAAAACTTTTGTTTCATTATTGTCAACAAGATACTTATTTGTATTATTTTATTTGTGTTAAATTTCAGACTTCAATTGCTCGTATCTCAACACGTCCATTATTTGTGATAATTAGTTGTGGATGCTGTTTTCTTCAATCATGTACAGCTTTTGCATTTTTAATACCAATTTTATATAATCGTAAATGTTGTATAACATTTTTAAAAATGCAATTTTGTACATCAACATCAACTGTGATGGCGATATTTCTACTTGGTTTTCTTAGATTATTACCACAAGTAAGTAATTTTGAAAAAAAAAAAAAAAAAAAAATGTTTAATATATTTTGTAAACAATTTTAATCACGCGGTTCAATTTCTTGATAACTACGTATGTATATGTGAAATTTTTCTCGAAACTTGTGGGTGGGTAAGATGAAACAAAAATATTTTTGAATCAGTCCTGTTTCCTTTCTATATCTTATAACTTTGATCCTAGTATGTAAAATGGCTCTAATTTACGAAAAGCAACATCTGACAAAATTTAAGTCCCTATTTTTAGAACAAAAGGGTTTATTCTAAAAAGAATACGTGTGAAACTTGATTGCTGATTAACCGTTAACACACATTGTTATTAATTTTTATTTAAAAATTTAAAAAAAAAATCTTTTGAAAGTCTAAAAACAAACCTAACACTCTTTTTTAGTAATTATTAAATTTCAAATTATAAATTTTTATTTGTTTTTATGCTTTTTTTCCTTACATTTTCTATTTACCATTAACAAACATGTGCTTTATTTGCCTTACATACATATGTATATGTACATCCGATGTATAGTATATGTTATTACTGCAAAAACAAAGAAATGGCAAAATTTAATTTATTTTTTATTTTTGTATTGCAAACGTATTTTAGGCATGAAAATGAAAACAAATAATCATTAAAAAAAATAAAAAAAAAGAGAAAATAATGTTATCATGGATTCCAATTTCCTCTGTGTTTTTTATTCATTTTCATTTTTTTTTTTTTTCATTGTCAATGTTAACAAAGATAAAAATTTACGTCAACGAAAGCAGTTAATAGAAAAAAAACAGGAAACAAAAAAAATTCATTTATTTTACGTATGTTCCTTATGTGAAAAAAAAAGCTAAAAACAAAAATAAAAATAAATAAGAGAAAATGAACGTAATACTAATAAATAAGAATTACTAATACGGCATTAAAAAATATTTATTTTATTTTTTTTTCCGGTTTATTTTGATACAATTTTTTTCAAGAATAAAAGCTTATGGGCATGTAATTTACTTTCCATAGTAAATGTAAAAAAATTAAACGAGAGAAAAAAATTATGTTATTGGAAATTTTAAAAATTAAAAGAATTTTTCGAGGACATTTTTTTTCCTGAGTTAAGAATTCCTACCAAGTTGTATTTATTTGTTGATGTTGTTTTTTTTTTTTTTTAAATTGGTATAGCCACCCAAAACCTAAGCAATTTATGAAAATATCTCGAATGATTTAAAGCGTCATAAAGTTTTGTAGTGTTTTGCGTTTTCGTTGTACCTACATCATTTCACCATTTTTTCTATATCACTGTCAGCGTTTTGATCCTTTTTGCAATCAGTTTAAAAATTTTAAAAAGACTTTTTTATTTTTGTTTAAAAAAAAATATATGAAAAGTTTTTTGATTCAATTTTTTCAAAACTCTTCATTTTAATCCTAAAGTTAAATTTTAGATTTATGTACTTACATATCATTTTACTTCTTTTAAAACTTTCCAATATATTAAATTCATTCAATATTGAAAATCAGCATCTAAAGAACTGAAATTTAAACGACTTATATCTATAAGAATAATTAAAAATCTATTCTTAAAAAACTTTAAAAAATTATGTAAAATTTTTAATTAATTCACTTAAATGCTTGTGGTGAAATTTTTCAAATTTTCTTATGTATTTTTTCATTGTCAAAAATTTTTTTCATTTTTTTTTTCTTCATTATTAATTTATGTTACATTTTTTTCCTTTTCATCTACTTTTCGTTGTTTTTTTTAAATTTTCCTTATAAAAATGTATTTAAATTGCTTTGTTAATGATGAACTCTAACATGCATTTAAAGAGGCAAAAAAAAGGCAATTTAAAAACAAAACAGAAAAAAAAATTTTGTTATTCAAAAAGGACACCAAAGCGCTTACAAAATATATATATTATAATATTCGTATAATAAAAAATTAAATTCACTTTCTCATTTACAACACAGGACAAATTATATTTTTTATAAAACTAAAGAGTTGAAAAAAATTATTTTGTAGACAAAAAAAAAAATGAACCTCAGAAAAAGGGTAAATTATATCTTATAAAAAATTATATTTTATAAAAAGTTGTGTTTTTTTTTTTTATTGTATCCCTTTTTTTATGTTGATACAACGTTTAAACTTAATGTTGCATATGTAAAACATTAATTAATTTCTTTTGTTACTTTTTTTTTTGTTTTGTCATTCTCATGTTAACAAGTTTAAATTTATGTTTTTTGTCCATTTTTTCTTGTAAAAAATGACTGGAAAAGGATAATATTTTTTTTTTTAAATGAAAATTTCATTAAATTATTGTATGAATGTTGTATAAAGTTTCCTTTTAGTTTCATAATAATTTTTGTTTAAAATTTTATTTAATTAATTGACCATAATAAAAGTTATGAGAATGCATAATTTCATTTTTTTTTTAATTTCAACAAAACAAATGTATTCTGAATGATGAATTCCTCATATACCTATTTTTTTTTTTTTTTTTTTTTTTTTTATAGTTTAAATTTCAAATGCATAAGGATAAGTTTTTTATGAAATGTCAATGACTTTTTATTTATTATGATGAGGAAGAAAAAAAAAACAATATAAAGTAGAAAACATCGTTAAAAGAAGAGACTTTTGTCGCCTAAAACATTATTATTCGCATCAAAAGTGATACTCAAAAATTTTATATAATAGATATTCTGTATGGTATGAATTTGTATAACTAAACCATTAAAAATGTGTGTATTGCTTTGAAGGAATTGATGTTCAGGAAGCATTGACATTAGGAAAAAAAATGTTTGAAAAAAAAAATTAGAAAAAAAAAAAACAAACAGGAAGGCTCAAAAGCTTTGACAAGTTACACTTTATGTCATACACTAACGAGCAAGAAAATAAATCAAAAAGACGCTAGGGTGATTTCATTATTCTGATATACTACAACGCAACATATAAATACATATTTCTCATCTGTATCTCATTTCAATCAGGATAATACATAAATATGTATGTATGTATGTATTTTTAGTTCAGTGTGTTATTCCATTATATTTCAACTAAAATTAATTTGAACTTTTGCTCAGATACAAGTATAGGGTTTGTAACTTTTAAGAGTCTTCAAAAATGTCCTTATGAAACTGTCAATTGTGATTTCATCTCAATTATTTTACATACATACATGTGAAGACCCTGATAATGATGATCATCATGATAACCTTTGTCACTCAATATAGTAGTTTTTTTTTTCTCCTCCTGTTTTTTTGTCTTGTTCAGTTTTTTTTTTTTTTTTCACAGTTCAATAGTTCGAAAAGGTTATCCTTAAAAGGAACCACATTTTGTTTTTTTCAAACATGAATAGATATATTTAAAAAAAAAGAGGAAATTTCATTTATCAAATTTTATTCTATGATTTTTTTTGTCCTCTTTCTTTTGATTGTCAAATCGATTTAAATTTTGGCACAAAAATAAATTACACGTGGAAAAAAAAGGACTTTTTTTATGTTCAACTTGTAAATTAAATTTTTTTTTTAATTATTATTTTTGTTTTACCATACCTGTCTCGAATATGTGATGTGATCTATTTAATAGATTTTACAAATTTATTTTACAGATTTGTAAAAAAAAAAAAAAACTGAATAAACAAGTAAAAAACAAATATAGTTGTAGACCTTATCTACAAGATAATTATTGATGGATATGTACCACATATTATACAAAATATAATATACTTATATGTACATATTTACTATACACATGTGTGGTATTTTATAGGTACACGCATCTGTTGAAATTAATTTAAATAATTTATGCATGAAATTGATGTTGATATTTTATACAATAAAATTCAATATCCACAAAATCTATAAATGCAAATAAATATTACATATTCGTACATAATGTATGTATTACTATTTTACAATATATACACATGTTGTATTCTATGTACAATGTACATGTACAAAAATATACATTCTATGAATTTTAATTATGATATATTTCATGGATATTTTGGATTAATTTTTATATTTTATACATACATTTAAATCACATATATAATATTCATATATTTATTTAAATTACAATATAAAATAAATTGAACTTGAGAATTATTTGTTGTTGTTTTTTTTTTTTTTTTCAATAAATTTTTATAGTAAATGAATTTCATTATAAATATAAAATAAATTATTGTATACATTATATTACAAATTATCCTTCTTCTTTTTTTTTTTTTTTTCACACATCATTACAATATTTCATATGTATTTATTCAAGTAATATTTATATTGTGGTTTACAATTACAAGTTATTATAGTTTACAAAATATGTATGTATGTGTGATTTTTTACATTAAATTAAATATATTAAAATTTATGAAGAAATTATTTTTAAATATGAAATACAACAAGGATAATAAATATTTTAACAGTTGGTAGATAATGATAGGGTTCCTTTTTTATTGAGTAGCCTTGTTTTTTTTTTTTTTTTAAAGTGAAGTAATTTTATAATGAATTCGGAAATGTGAATTTTATTGTATGACATTTACTGGAATGCTAAAAACTTCCAGGAATTAAAGAACGTATTAACCATATTGAGAATGTAACGCATATAATATGTGATACTTTTGAATTTTATAATTTAACTTTGTAATTTTTTTCACCTTAAATTTAAATGATAAACATAATTTTATTTACACATAGAAAAGCTTTTATTTGTACAGAATGAATTTTAAGAATGAAATTCAGTAAGGATAAAAGGTTACACGTGTATTCAAGCAAACACATGATAATTTTCAAGTCCTTTACAAAAAAAAAAAAAAATAATATGAACTCGTGAAGGAAAATTCCATAGTTTTTAGAAATTTTAAATTTTCTTTTCTTCATTGGATTTTCTTGAAAAATATTTTAAAAGGAAATTCAAAATTTGTAAAGAAATTCATTAGAAATATGTTTTTAATTTTAAAGCAAGCCTAGAAATAAATCTTTTTAAAGATCATCCATTTAAGGAATGTTTTTTATTAAAAAATGAATAAAATATTTTTTATAAATAGAATATATACATTTTTTATACAAAGAAATTTTTTAATTAAAAAGCAAAAAAAAAAAAAAAAAAAAAAATTGGATCAAAGAATCTCTTGGGAAAAGTATTTCAAAAGAAATAAAATAAAAATCGACATTTTGAAAAATCTAATAAAATGAGAAAAAAAAAAAAGAAAATAGAAAACTGGCCAAAGGAAAAAATACATATTTTTTTCTACATTTTTAAAATATAATTTATTGTAAACCACGTGGAATATAACCAAAATTAGATTTAAAAAACCAAAAAAAAAAAAACAAAAAAAAAGAATGCTCTTGATGCTTTAAGTAATTGGATGATGACACAGCAACAAGACAATGGAAAAATAACAAACAAGATTGAATAATAAATTCCGAAAATAGAAAAAAAAAGAAAATTTTTTTAATGTTTCCCTTCATAGAATTTTAATTTTTTTTTTTTTTTTTGCTAAGAAAATAAAATAATGGAAGTTATAATGAAAATGTACATTTAATTAATGAATGTAATTGAATATGATAATACTTATGCTTACAAAAATAATCGGAAACTGAATTTTTAGATATATCATCATCATGCATTTTGCATTCCGTTTGTTATCTTAACTTTGAAAGAGGATAAAGATTTTTTCTTTTGTTATTTTTTTGGATTTCATTGAAATTGAATTAAATAACACTGCTAACGATAAAAAATATAGCGTTAATTAAATTGATTTTTTTTTTCAAAAAAAAAAAAAAACAATGTTAATTTATTCATTTCGTGTTTTGTTTGTATTTTCGTTACCTTCTTTGAAATCTTATTGTAATTCTCTTTAATTAATTTGAATGAAAAAAAAAAAAGCATCTGGCCTTTAATTAAAATTTCTTTTTAGAAAAATGATTCCAGAATAAATCAAGCAATAAAAAAAATATATTTATTTTTTCAAAGAGATTTACTTAATAATTTTTTTTGTTTATTTTTTTTTCTCTTTCCTTTTTTTTTGTAACAGGACTGGCATGGGATAATAAGTTCAACTTTAGCATCCCTTATGATTTTAGGATTATCAACAATTGTTGCAATTACATTAATTATACAATCTGAATTAGTACCAAAAAAATTACAAATGACAAATTTTACAACATCATCTGGTATACGTGGTTCAATTGGTATTAGCTGGCTATTACCAATTATATTTTCAATATGTTCACCATTAATTTATACAATAATCGGAAAATGGCCAATATCATGGTGGTTAGAATGTTGTAGTTCCGGTTTTATATTATTTATAATTGTTGAATTATTATTTATATCATTATTTATATTATTATTTGTGATATTATTAAAAAAATTATTATATTTAGCTAAAAAACATGATAAACAAAATGCATCAATATGGAGAAGGTAAGTTTGAAATTTTTATTTTATTTTTGTACACATTATGATCAACATAATCTTAAGTAGATACGTGTAATTACATCATATTCATCTTATTTAATTTATTATCCTTTTTTATTTTTTTATTTCAAGAAATATATTTTTTTACCATCACTCTTTAGTGTAATTATTAATTTTGTTTTTTCCTCTTAAGGATAATTTTTTTTATCAAAATAAAGTTGACTTTTTATATATGTACGTTTAAAAAAAAATACATAGGGTAGAATATCTAGTGTTCGGCACTTCTTAAAAAAAAAGAACCTCTTCTGACACAATTAATGGCTTTATTTATTTTTTTGATTCGTGTCTGAAGAAAAATTATAGTTCAACCTGCTTCATTTTTGTGCAATATAACAAAAATGTTTCGAAAATCCATATTTATTTGATATCTTGAATGAAATTTATTAAAAATTTAGTTTATTTGTTCTTTTTCGATAATTGACTTGTAAAATTTATCATTTTGTATAACTGAAATACATAGATCAGCCTCATGCCGATCACTAGTTTTAAAGCTTTGCCGATTACTGATAAATAGTAATCTATTTGATTTTTTGCATTTATGTATCTATTCAAAATTTTAATCCTTTTAACTCTTTTTTTCTTCATTTATTTTTATAAAATAACAGCCTGATCTATCATGATATGTATGTGAGTTTTTTTCAAATTTCTTGTCATATATTTTTAATTAAAAGCAAATGAAAATTAAATATGTAACATACATACATGTTTCTTAATGTTGCCGATAACTAGATAAATTACCCTATATATAGTACATCCATTTTTTCTAATATCCTCATGTTCCACATTTATAATACGTGCGTGTAATTTTCTAACATAAATCTTTAATGTCACAACATATATATTACATATGAACTAATTTTTTTTTTCTATCCTTTTTCTATATATAGAATTGGACTATTGTACCGGATAGCTATTATACTATTTCTGAAATTGTCAGCTGATTCTTTATTCCTTGTATATCTTAACACAACGAATAATTTGATTACAAGTCATATATTTGGAGTATGCTGTATTTTATTAGTAAGTTCAAATATCTATATTTTATATACATAACATACTTTTTTATACACACATAAAATTATATATATTTGAACATATAAAAATTTGAAACATACATACATATGTACATATGTAATACATATATCCGTTTTATATTGTTTTGGTCCTTATTGTAAGAATTATACACTATAAATACAATCTGTTATAATTATATTAATATTCTCTCCGTCATATTCTCTTAATTTTATATAATAATGAAAGACCATTTTATTAAGAGTATTGTGAAAATAAAGCAATATACAAAATGGCAATTATGAATAGAATATAGAATAGTATATGTATATGTATATACTCAAAATTTAACATTTGTTTCGGCAGTTGAACATGAATGTATCTAATAATAAACTAAATAAATTTTCTGTATGATTTTTCTTTTTATACGAAACTGTTATGGAATTTACTGTTTAATGGATATTTTAAAGTGAAAAAAAAAATGCTTAATGATGTAAAACAATTCAATAATAACTTTTTATTCATTTTTTTTTCTAGTATCTATCTTACTGTTTTTAAATCAAAATGCAAAACATATTTTTAAAAAAATCTTTTTTATTAACAGCGCAATAATGCGTATCTGTAGAACTTTGACTTTTTTAAATGAATTAAAATTAATAACCATTTCTGTACTGCTTAAAATCAGCTCATACAAATACAAACTAGCTTCTATTCGGTCAATAACTGTTCAGCAGTAAGGAGAAATTTGTTATTGACGAATGATGCGTTTGTTTAAGAAAAAAAAACCAATTACGAATCACAAAGGATATTTAGTTCGAAAACTTTCGATTGCAATCATCAAATTAATTTAATCGTTTTACATAAATTTTTATAATTTTTTTTAATTTTTTCAAATTATTATGACGTATGTAGAAAAATTGTGACTAGCCAAATTTTGTCTATTGTTTGGACCCTATTGCATCAGTTTTGAGTCAAAGTAGTAGTATTTTTTACGATAGAAACTAGCTTTAATAAAGAAATCTCCGTAGGGGATAAAGAAAATGTTGTAACTTTTTACTCCCCCCAGAACACACTTTTTTAAAGGAACGAAAATTCGAAATATATTTTTTTTTTAATTGTTCGATTTTAAATTACTTTGAATTTTTTTTATGTCAAATTGACATTCGCCAATTTTCTCCCAATAACTTTGCTTTGGTTTTTTTTTATTACGATACGTGCATGAAACTTTTTGTCGGGATTACATACACGTAAAAGATCAATGTAATGTATGAAGTATATTTATGAAAAAAAAAAACAGTAAGATATTAAATTGATTCGAACCAAGGAAATAAGAATAAAAAACAAAAACAAAAAAGGAAATATTATAACAAAAACAAAAGATAAACAAAATAATATTTTCGTTGATATGTGTGTGTGTGTGTGTGTGTGATATGACATAAACCTTGAGGGTTTAGTTTTAATATAATCGTATAGCTATATGGTGACATTTTGCTATATAAGAATAAATGATGTTAAATGTTACAGTTTCTACATACATTAAATTGTAAATACGAATCTCATTGTAACGAGAAACAACAGAAACACAACAAAAATGGCGAATATTATATAACAGTTTTTTGTAATGAACGCATAAAAACAAAGTTGTGTATATACATATGTGTGTGTACATATACATACAAGAATGCGTTATTACGACAATTCACATATTACTGTTTGAATTTTTTTTTTTTCATCAAAAGAATATAAACTTTCATCTATTTTCATAGCACGTCAAATGAAAAAGGTTTTTACATTCTGTCTTTTTTTTTCATTTTTTTTTTCTTTTTTTTTTCGTTCTTTTATGATATGCTTTAACGCTTTGACTTTATGACCTCATATATGAAATGTGTATGTATTTTGCGTCAAAACACTAAAAATAAAACAGACGATAATAAAGAAAAAATAAAAGCAAAATGTTTAATAATGTCTTATTCTGATAAATTGCAATTTCGGGTATCCTTCTTATTATATTCAAGGATTTATTTATACACGTAATGGTAAATGTGTAAATTGAAGACAAAATTATGGAATCAAATACATAAGATATGAATATTTGTCCTGAGAATTTTAAGAATTTTCTTTGATTTTAGAAAAAAAATAAAAAAAAAATAAATGAAATTGTTTTTGAAATAAATTTGAAGTGAAATTAATCATTAGACATTTTTTTGTTTTTTTGTTTTTTAAATTAAAAACCTAATGAGTAGCTATTTTGAATTTTGGTTCATTTATTTTTGTTTTATTTTATATATACATAAATATTCAAGGATATTGAATAATTCCAAAAATTTTGACCTTAATTAAAAGTTTTTTTTATTGTTTATTTAAACTTTTTTCTTATTGTTTCCAAATAACATTATCATTTCTTCATTATTTATTAAACAAAAAGTACTTGTATTTTTATCCTTGAACTGATAAAAACAAATTCATTCACACTAAGAATGAGTTACAAACTTTTAAAAAATTTTAAAAATTTTTCATTCAAAATAAGCTCAAAGTGAAACAAAAATATTCAAGGAGTTTTAATATGTGTATTATCATTTTTTTTTTTCTTCAATTTCTTTGGTCAATTTTGTACTTTATTTTTTTAGTTTTTTTCTGCGTTTCCATTAATATTCTGCTTTCATATTAACAAACACCCACTATGCTTCTATTAGTAAATACATTTACTTAAAATTGACATGATGAATGACATTAAAAATGATGCCTAATACATATTGTTTTCTTGAAAGATTGTAACTAAAAAAGATTAAATTTTTTTTGTGTTTTTTCAAGTTTTAGTACACTTTAATAATTTGCATTGAAAACTAAATGGAAACTGTCTCAAATAAATGAAAACTTTTTATTGTTTTATTATTCTTTTTTTTTTTCCTCTACATTTACATTGACAAATGTGAACAAGATTAGCTATTTATACTTTTTTTTTTATTATCATAAAATATTTTGTGATTATAGACAAAATTCTATGAAAATTAAGAATATAATATACATTTTGAAATTACCAACAAAAATATTATGTACATATACATATTTCCGTCTGTCTGTAATTTAATTCAATTTTATGACCGCAACAGATTTCTTTTATTATTTCATTTTCTTATTTATTAAGTTTGGAAGGAAAATAATATGTAAAATAATAACAATAAAAATGGTAAAAGAATATTCTGTAGAATAAAAAATAAGTTTTTTTACTTAAAGTCAGAGAGAATAAGGAAAAGAAAATGAATTTTTAGAAAAAAATAGGAAAATTGTATATATTATGTAACAGTTTTTTTCTTCTACAAGCCTAATAAACTTAGTCGATTGTAACAATTTTTTTTAAATTTTCGAAACAATCTGAAAAGATATCTAACGCACATTTTTTCAAAATGCGTAATCCTTGTATATTTGCATTTACATTTTTAAAATGGTTAAAATGAAAAAAATAATAATTACGAAATAACAAAAAGAACTTACACCAGTGAGTTATAAAAGTTTTTCAAATCAAAAAAATTTTCAGATAAAATCAAATTGCATTTCAATTTTCACATGAACAAAAATAAAAAAAATTAAAAAAAAAAAACTAGGAGTAATAAATAATAATTAACAAAAACTAGGACAAGGTTTCTTTTAAAACATCTAAACAATTTTTTTTTATATATTTACGAGAACAAACTACATAGAACACAAATTTAAACTTTTATTTAATTCAACTTTAACTTTTTCTTTAAAAATTTTCCTTGTTTATCTTATTTAATTTATCAACGGTAATTCATTAAATATTTTCCTTGCAGGGATTTTCAATATTATTCTGCTTTGTTATAAAAGCTGAACATAATTTTCGTTCTGAACCATTGAAAAAGATCAGTGCTAAGACAAGTATAGAAGAATACTGTTCAGGATCTATAAATAGTCCTTTAAGTTGTAAGTACAAACATATATAATATTTCCTTTTATATTCCTGATAAATAATATTTGTATATTGATAAAAAGAAGAAGGCAAAAAATAAATATTTTCATACAAAATAATTTTTTTTTTTTTGGTAAATTTACAGTTTATGCAAATCATGAAATTGAAAAAGATAATGAAAGTGGTCCACCATCACAATCTACTGGTATAGTAACTGCATCAACAATTACTTCAACAGCAGCAACAGTATCATCTGGAACATCACAACAACAAACTCGTCTACCATTGACAATATTATCAGGACAATGTTGTAACGTTATTGATCGAATACCATCATCAGCGACACAAACAACAACAAAATCATCAGTTGAAACATTTCTTGGTTGTGTAGGAAATGGTAACGGAAATGAAACTATCTTAGTAGGTGATAAACAAACAATCTGTGACATATCTCTTCATGAAATGGAAACATCATCATTGCCATCACATCATCATCATCATCATTCTCATCATCATCATCAACAACAACAACAACAGCATCAGCAAGGATCATCATTATTAAGTAGCAGTGGGGGTTGTGGGGGAGGTGGTGGTAGTATATGTAGCATTAATAGTGGATATGTATCATCAAAATCAAGATGTTGTAATTTAATTCTTAGTAGTGTGGGTGTTGGTAGTGGTAATCGTGAAAATTCAGGAAATTCTAAAAATCATCATCAAAATGATACTTGGAAACATGAAATTGATAATAATCATAGCATATATGATACAACAAATTATTATCAAAATAATGGTACAACAACTAGTTGTAGTGTTAATAATAAAATAAAATGTACATTACCAGAAAGTCATGAATTTGTTGGAGTTGAAACATTAGATATTTTACAAGGTGTATCACCAGGTAAATAAATAAATTTATATAACAACAAATTATATATAAAAATGAACATAATACGATAATGATGTACTCGTATAAACATATAAGATAAATAATAATAAGAAAGATGTCATTTGTCTTTTTAAAAAATTTCAGTTGAGATAAGAGTTGAATTTTAATTTTGCACAGGTACAATACAGTTGGTCCGTTTTCATGACTTGAATTTATAAAATCGAACAAAATAAATTTCATTTAATATTAAATTTTGACCTATGAAAAAATATAGAAATATAGCTTGAATATAGTATACATAAAAAAAAAACTACAGAATACGAATAAAATCTGAAAGAAATTAAATTTTTGTATACATAAAAAGTACATATAAAATTGAAATTTTAAAGTACGTACATACATACAAATATCTGTAGCTGTGTATAGTTAAATAAAGTTTACAGATAATATCTTTAAATATCTTTAGGCAATTGTTTACCTTTCTAAAATACTATACTTACTACGAAATTGATAGATAGATACAAAGATAAATTTATATTGTATCTATTTATGTTATTTATTATATAGTTCGCGAAATTGAAATGTATTTCAATTGAGTTTATCAATTAATTAAAATCTTAAACGTTTGTTTTTTTGTTTTTTCTTTTTTGTTTGTTTTTTTTTAGCACAAATATAAAACAAGAATAGTAGAATATTTCATCTTTTTCAAATAAATTTTATTTAAGTATTTTTCATTTGATTACCTTTACGAGTGAAATTTAGAATTTTTTAAAGCATTCAAGGTTCAACTACTTAACTTTACATCAAACATTAATTTTAATATTTATTTTTCAATAATAATTTTGTTACAAAAAAAAAAAAAATTGAAATATCTTCAGGAATTAAGTATGTAAATTATGTATTTTAAAAAAAAAAAAAATTTGCTAAATTAATATTCAGATATTTTCCAATTAGTTTATGAAGGAATACAAAATGGTTTACAAGTATGAGAAAAAGGGAAAAATAAATTATAATTATTCAGTTTTTAATTAAGAAATTCAAAAATAAGACAGAAGAAAGTATAATTAAAAGATATTTTTTTCTACATTTTTGTTTACACACTTATAAGCGGAAGAAAGTGGTACATTTTTTTTTTCTTTTTAAATTTCTTCCGAAAATACCCGAAAGACTTCTAAGAAAAAGTATTACGTTTCATTTTTCATGAATACAAACATTGGAACAGACAATCCATTTGGAATTTTCTTTCTTTGCCGTTAGAATAGGTTTTTAAGGACTCTATAGAAGATAAAAATTGGAAAGCTGAAAGCAGATAAATGGAAATGGTATTTTTAAGGAGGAATACATCTACAAACTTGCGAAAAAACAGAAAAATTATTTTTCCTAAAAATGAGTAATTTATTCATGAACTCTCTTCAATCTTGTGTGTTCATTCTACCGCATTCATATAATTCACAGAAGTTTAAGTGGAGTATAAATCGACATTTTCTTTACCCCCATAACTTTCCCAAATATTTTTTTTTTTCAGTTTTATGCACCAGTGCCCTGTAAACACAAGTGCAGTAAAGCAATATCCTAAAACATTGTGGGTAATGGATACAAAAAAAGAAAATGAAATGAAAAAAAAACATCTCTTGTTGCTTCAGCAAATCATTTCACCATAGTGTTTCGTGACTTAATTGTCCAAAAAATTCGAACGAAGTTTCAACTTTCAACTGAAAATAACCTACATACATATATCAGTTGAGTTGAGTGTATTTTGATAATAATAACGAAATATGTTAAATGGAAATGGAAAACATTCATAGAAATTCAATGTTTTAAAAACACAGTATCTGAAACATAAATACGAAATTGATTAAACATTGTCGAAAAAATATTATATAAATGTCTCCTCAGAGTCTCAAATATGATTCAACAATTTTTTTTATTTTTTTTTTTATTTGGTATAATTCCATTCTAAGTACGAAATCTATTGCCCTTTTTACAGTATTACAACACACATTCTGGATATTCAATTGTTTCATTTTAATTATTCTCTTTTCCAGTGTATCATTTTAAAAATTTTGCGATCCTTTTTACAATAAATATTTAAAATATACATACATACGTACATATGTACATATATGAATTTAACCATTCTGACCATTTTTAAAATGTACAAAAAATACGTTTCTATTTTCAAAAACAAGGAAATTAAATTCATTTATTCAAAAAAAAAAAAAAATTTTTATAGTATACAAATTGATTTTATCCTATTACATAATTACTAAGAATTATCAAAATTAGAACATATACATATAATATATACAGTTAATAAATATGTAGTTCGATTTGAAATTTTATTGATGCTATATATTTTAAACATGTGTGTGTGTATGTGTTTGCATTATTTAACATGATATAAAATATGAAATAATAATATTAAAGCAAAATAACAGATTAATTTATTCATTTATTCTTTTATTCATGCAATAATCCTCTTTGGCTTCTGAATAACGAAATCTGGAAATCCTTTAGATTTCTGAAAGCTAAAATATAACATACCGGAAAAGTTTTCATATATGGACATATATACGTACATGCTTTTATATATTGTATGCATTAGTACAGCGAATCGTATACTTAATATAATCGTATATATGTACATATGTATGTATGTATATCTTTTTTTTAGACGATATGTATCTCAAAGTGTAGTATTTATTTACTAAATTTTCATTATTGTATAATAAATGAAATACACTATTTTATCCTGTGTACAAGTATCTTTCTTTTTGCAACTATGATTTCGGTTTTAGTATAAAAAGTAGTTGCTTAGCTTTTAAGTACTTTATTAATATGATCTTGTGTTATTTTTATTTTCGTATTTATTTTTTTCTGTTCATGGATATTATCGTTTAAATATTTGTGAAAACGGAAAACATGTTGTTTTTTTTTTCCACAATTCACATTGTAGATAGCGGTAATAATCAGTTTATTATACATTTTAACTATAGAAATGATTTTCCATGTTTAAAAATTCAATTTCTAGAGAGTAATAAAGCTTTTCATATTTTAAGCTTTTATCCTTAAATTTTTTCGTTCATTTATTTTTTTTTTAATTCAAATTCAAGTTTATTTTTTTCTGTAAATGCTTTTTTAAGTATATCTATCACCTGTATTAATACTAAGTATTTAAGACTTCACAAACATCCGCTTTCAACTTATGCATTTTAATAAATAAAAAAAAAAAACACTGACTGACGAATTTTGTATGCAACTACTTTTAAAGTAACAGTACACATTCTTATAAGATAAAGAATAATCTCAGGATAAACTTCTAGATAGGTAAAGAATAAAAAATAAAACAAAATAGGAATTATTTTAATTCTTACTACATATATGTATTGTTCAAATTTACGTACGTATGTATGTATAAAATATATGTGTACTTACGTTCATAACAATTTCTAAATAAGAAATCAGAAAACATAAGAACATTACCTGTAAGAGGTGAGATTGTACGTGTGTTTATCTATGCACTTAAGACAACAGAATATAAAGGAAACTAAAAAAAAAAACAAAACAAAACAAAATAAAAACAACAGCACTAAACAAAAAAATATTACCGTAATTCGGAAGTTAATTTTAGATACTAATAGAAAATGCCTCAATATTGTATTATACAACTATAATTTTGGTTTCTATTAATTCTATTGTTATATTCTCATGAATATAATATTTTGTGTTCGTGTTTGAATTAGAAAAAGGATATTTCATGGAATTAAATAAAATAAACTGATTGTATTTGCTTATACAATATACCGCAAAAAAAAATACAAAATAAATGTGAAAAACCTATATATTTTTTGCAAAAAAAAAAAAAAACTAATTTTTGATATAAAAGAATTTCCATTGTATACACATACATATATGTACATATATATGTATTTATTGTATGTGTATATATAATTTCACACAGAATCGTGTAAATATGAGCGTAATAAAACGGAAAAATTATATTAGGATAAAAGAAAAAAAGAAAAAATAAAATAAGAACAACAACAACACAAAAATAAAAGTCTAAAGAAAAGCAATATAGAATTCTCTCTGTTTTTTTTTGTTCAAAGTAGAAGATGAAAAAAAAAAAAATTAAATAAAAAAGTGTAGACTCATGTAATATTTAAAGGAATTTACCTTTCTTAAGAACTAAATAACAGAAAGAACCTTTTTCTTTTTACTTTATAATGAAAATATATATTATACAGACAAAGAGTGGATATTGTAAGAGACCTAATATGTTATTGTAACAAAAAACATATATGTATGTATAGGTAGTAGTACAATATATTTTAATGTGAATATGGAAAATATGTACATATATTTATATACATATATATGTACATATATACTTTTACACTTTCTTTCATTTACACTTTTATTTTTATTTTTTTCTACCGTTTTTGCATACATTTTATTTTTTGTTTTTTCTTTTCGTTTTCAAGAAAACATATTCAAAAAATGAAAATAAAATTTTTCTTATACTTTTACACACCTTTTGCCTTTTAAGAACTTTTGTTTTTGTTTTTTATTTTTTTTTCTGTGAGAATAAAAAGATATAAGCCTCATTAGCATAATTTTTCGCCGTATGTCCTAAAAAAAAGACAAGTTCATTTTTTGATAACAAATAAAAGAACAAAAAAAAATATTTAAATTCAAATTTACCTGTACCTGATGGAAATTCATGATTTTAAAGAGAATAATTTATTCTTTTTGAGAATACGTATTTCGTTTTATTATTTTTTTCTTATTTCCTAAATAATAAAAATATAAAAATCTTTTTTTGTTTTTTATCAAATGAAAGAAAAGTAAAAAAAAAAAAGTGTAAAGTAAGAGTTCATGGAAAAAGATTTTCAAAACAAAAAAATCAAAAGTTAAAAAGGACATAATTTATCATTAATTTAAAAGATAAAAAAGAATTCTCTTTTGACATCAATTCAGGATGATATGTTTGACATTAAAAAGAATTATTGTATTATGTATTTGAAAAAAAAAAAAGGATGAGAGAAAAAGATATTTAACATGAAATGTGTTAAATTTTTCCATATAGAGTATGAGATGATAAAAAAAAGTTTTACATATCTAGAATCCCGATAAAATATTTCATAAATTTTGATCTTCTGTAAATCTTTTATTATATATTTTTTTCATTTTTTTTCTTCTTTTCATTATTTCAGATAGTATAGTTGGTATTAGAACAAGTGGTTGCCTCAAACCATCAACTGGAAATTTGAAAAAAAGTTCAGATAGTTGCAGTAATACAACAGCACCATCAACAGCATCTGTTACAACACAAACACCGAAATCTCAGAAGCGTGTTACAATTGTTGAGGAGCCAAAAAAGACAATATTATTACCACCATCATCATCAGCAACATTTTCAACTGGTGGTGGTGGTGCTACCATTGGTGGTGGACATCTTATACATCATGAGATTCATCGCACGCCACCACCAATTATAAAAATTACATCATCATCTGGAGATGATGAAGTTAATACCAATGATGGTAGTGGGATAAAACCAATCGTATCAATCACTCAATTGGTACCATCATGTGCAGTTCCCAATAATAATGAAAATGGTAGCTCCCTTGGGGGTAGCAATAATTTAAAATCTGTTAATGATCCCATCGATGGAATGCTTGATCGAATATCTCATGATTTAGATTATTTATTAAATCGTACCAGTGAAATACCTACTACAAAACGGACAACTGGTGGATACGCTGGAATTGTGTGCAATAGTAGTAGTAGTGGTAGTGGCAGTGGCAGTAGTAATAATGTCATATGTGGCAATACAACGACCAGTGGTGGTTGTACACCTGGAGTTGAACTGATGTGCAATCAACCAAATAATAATGACATGGTTTGTTCACGTCTCATACCATCTATTTCTATTGTTACAGTATCAACATCACAACAACAACAACAACAACAGCATCAATCCATAGGGACCGTAATTATTGATCAATCAACTGAAAACAATGCAATTCCATCTACACTAAATATTGATACTATAACACCACCGCTCACTCCTGTTCCATCACCACTTCCAACTCCTCCACCGCCAGCAACTGTTCCAATTCCAACACATTGTCGAAGTGTACATGAAGTTATCATCGAAGAATCCGAACAGGAATAAAAAATTCAAAATATATGTAAAATAAATTTCATATAATGTATAATGTATGTATGTAAAATATAAGGATTGTGTGGATAAAATCTCTTCAATAGATTATGCATGCAATGATGTTAAGAGCAAAAAAATAAAAAGGATATACGAATACATATACATATGTACTTGTATGGTAAAAAAAAAAAAAAACATATAAATAAAAAAAAAAACTGTGTGTGAAGTGAATTTATCATATGTTTTGTACATATTACATTATAGGGTACTTTATACCATATAAAAATAATATTAACAAATTTTTTCTATATATATGTATATGAACATTATTATATATGTTGTATTAGAATGTGTATATGTGTGCTCTATATATATATACTAAATGTATATTATAAATCTATGTTATAAGAAATAAATAAGTTGTTTGATGGGACGTTTTATGACCCAATAGCAACTTTTAATATTTTGTGTTATATAATATTAAAAAAAAAATAAAAAAAAAAGATTATTATTCTTAAATGGATGATATGCAACAAGAAATAAAACATTTATGTGAAAACCTGGGGGAAAAGAAAAAAAAAACAAAATAAACAGAACAAAAAAGAAAAAAAGCATCAAGGATATACAAAAATAAAATAAACAACAATTATTATTTTAATATACAAAAACGAAAACACACAACAAAAAAAAAAAAAAAGAAGAAAAAAACATTAATAAATAAGGTTATGAATAAATGTTTCTTTTTGTTTATATTAAATAATAAATAAATAGAATTTAATTCTAAGGATATTATTTTTATGTTTTTCAATTTTAGTTCAATATAAAAATAATGTAAAAAAAAAAAACAAAATAATAATAATAATAAAATCTAAAAGTTGTATAATTTTAATAACTTTAAAACGAAACAAAAAATAAAAAACATTTCTCTGGAAAAATGACAAAAAGGAATAAAACATACGTAGATACTAGATAGTAAAAATTTGTACATTCATGAAATTTAAAAATAAAAAAAAACAAAACCACACAAAATGGAAAAAAAAACCAGAAGAATAAAGAAAAACAAAAATTTATTATGTGAAACAAAAAAATTTATAAACAAATAAATATAATATCTATGTATTTCTGTTTTCCAAAAAATCAAAAAAAAAAAAAATATATTAAAAGGATAAAAAAAAAAATAAATAAAAACAAAATTTCAAAAAAAAAAAAAAAAATAAAATAAAAAAACAAACTATAAATGAATTTTATTTTTTCTTTCTACCTGAACAAAATTCCTCATTTTTTAAAAGCTTTAATCCTGTTTTATTTTATTTTTTTTTCTCTCTCTAACTATTTTGAAAAAATAAAATATTAAATTTTTTTTTTTGTTTGTTTGACAGAGAATTTTTTTTATATAATTTTTTCTCTCTACTTTTTTTTTTTTTTGCTGTGAAATGAAAATATTATTAAAATGAGGATAAGAGTGATAATGAGAAAAAGTAGTGGAAAGTAGAAACAAAAAAAAAACACAGGAACAAATAATATGAGTATCATTTTGTGTATAGTGGTATCATTTCGTCATGAAAACGTGATTATTTTCAGGTAAGCATTATGACACGTATATTAAATTTTGCGGAATATTCCCTAGGATTTTATATAATAATTTATTATAAATAATATTATACACATATATGTGTACTTATATTTATTTAAAATAAATAATTATTTTTTTTTTTTTTTTTTTAACATAATATTTTCCATGGTAACACCTTCCTTGTTTATTGTTTGTATATTTTCTTTCTGCTCTTCAAAATCCTCTTTTCTTTCTCGGAAGAAAAAAACTACATTTTTGTATTAAATTTTATCATTTTTTTTATTTTTTCCCAAATTGCAAAAAAAAAAAAATTTAATTTTAATTTATTTTAAAAGATTTAAAAGTATTGTTTTTTTTAGATAAATTTTTTATGAAATATACAATGGAGAATATGTATATAAGTACATTCGAAAAGGAATTTTTAAAAATTAAAAAGGATATTAAAAGGAATTTTTTATGAAATTTTTATAAAAAAAATTACACAAACTAAAGAAAGAAGAAAAAGTACAATTTCAAAGAATTTATTACTATTTTAAACTTTTTTTTTTTTAGTGAAATTATATATATTAGAAGAAATGTTCTGAAAAATTTTTGATTAAAATATAAATAAAATGTTTTTACAAAATTAAAAAAAAAAAATTATGTACTCGTATGTATAAAAGCAAAATATCTGACTGTGAAGAACTGAAAAATAAAATAATTTACCACTTAAAGAAAATTAATAGAAAACAAAAACAATAAATGGATTAGAAAATACAAGGAATAAGTTTTATAATCAAATTTGAAGGAAAACGTTCAATTCAATGATTTGTGTTTTTTTTTTTTTCGCTACAAAAGACATCATTGTACTTTATTACATTCAATAATACCAATTTTCAAATTTACAGTTGCGTTTTTGTAATCAAAAATTTTTATCAAATTATTATCACTAATGAAAAATTTTCAATCCTTTATTGCTCTTCAATTTTATATCGAATTTTCCTGAAAAAAAAAAAACCAATTATATAGGGGAAAATACTCAGTAACGAGCACCCTTAAAGAAAATTTTTGACCTTTTCCTTATACCACGGTTAAAGTATTTGATAAATGATTCCAACCAAGAGTAAAATAAATTTTCTGAAGGGTCTAGATTTGCAATTTAACGCAAAAAATATGTTTTTATTTCAGTAAAATTATTAAAATTAAGAAAAAAACTCAAAATTCGTGAAGACCAGTAACGAACAGTGCCAAAAATAAAATATTTTAATAATAAAAATGTTATAAAGTGCTAGAAATTAAGTTTTAACTAATTTAAAATGTAATTTCAAAAAAATTAGCTATTTATCGCTTTTTTTAGTGAAATATAAAGGAAATAAATATTTATCTCCTTAACGAAAACGTTAAGAAAAATGCCATTTTGGGTAGCACTTTATATTTATTAGAATTATATTTAAAATAAGAATTTGTGATGACAAACCATCCATGCATTGCAAGGATAACATATTTTTCTAAGTATGTATATAGTAAATATTCACCTGTATTTTTATAAAAATATCTTAGTTATAGAATAAAATAAAGCCAAGGGCTCGTTACTGGCGGAGTGCTCGTTACTGGGTATTCTACCCTACTTCCCCATTAACAGAACTAATTTTCTACAATTATATTATGCAATTATGTATTTTATTATCAAATAAAATTGATTGTTTTTAGACAATTAATTAACATTTAAAATTTTCTGCCAGTTACATATAAAAATCGATACAAATAAAATTTCATGATATCAGAGACATGAATTTACCAATAACAAAGAAAAACAAAAGGAATAATACACATAACATTCTTCGTTGTACTTTAAAATGAAATATTTATATTTTAACTACATATGTACATATGTATATTCCACATTTCAAACGACATTTTAATCTATTTTTGTTCAAATGAATACATACATGACTCTGATATGTATAAATTCCGGATGACAAAAAAGCATATTTATTCACTTAATTTTGTTTTTGTATAGGTTTTCACACTGGAAGGGAACAAAATGTCAAAATAATCATTATCGTCAAAGTTTGTATCAAATTGGAGTATACATATATTGCATATACACACATACATACATACATACATTATACATATTTATTGTTATTATTTATCCAACAGGAGTAGTAATTCAGTTAAACAATAATTTATTGCAACGTTATAGAAACATCAACATTATCATCACATAAGAATTAATTAAATTGATTATGTACAGACATAGTAAAAATAAAAGGATATGTGTATGTGTATTCTTGCATTTATATTAAAAACTCAAAAATCATTATCTTTAGTTTAGGAGATGCGAATTAATAATAATCATGATCACCATCATCATCATCATCATCAGCACCACAATATGTATTTATGTATATTGATTATCACATTTTAAGAAAGTCTATAATGTATCCAACTTGCAACTATGTATATTTTATTTATTTATTATGTTCTGTTTCTATTCAATTAATCATTTTATTTTGCTTAAATTGAAAGGATATATAAGTACTATACATATGTATATATTATGCAAATAATGAAAATGACGACGATGATAATGATGATGAGGATGAGGATGACTCTACATATGATTTTAATGATGGATCCTTGTTAAATATCACACTTGAAATACATACGAGTACATATAAACGTATATGACATAAGACATCACTATTGTATCCTGATTATATCTTCATGAGTAATCATTTATTAATTAAAATGTAGATTCAATTCAATTCACAGTATAGTATATACACTTATGAGTATCTTTCTGTCTCTTTAATTTGGTATTCTAAACGCATAATATTTGAATTTTAAATAAAACAATTTCAATTTAAAATTAATTTATATTAAAATTATCAAGATTCTCCTTTTTTTTTCTATCTGTTTCTGTTTCGAAATGGAACTTTTATGAATATTTCAGGAAAATCTTAAATCTTCTATATATGCTTTCACATAAATTACTTGTATTTAATCTTTAAACTTCAATTAAAATTTTCTCTATTTTTCTCTCTCTCTCTCTCTTTTTAATGTTTAAATTACAAATTATTATTTGTAAAATTAATTATCAATAAATTTAATTTAAATTGTCTTCACATATTTACAAAACAAATTAAATCGGATTTATTAATTTTCAAAATTTCACTTCTATTCAACAAAAGGAATTTATTTATAACAGAAACTTAATATTATGAAATCAATTATTAAGGTCATATGATATGTAAGTATGTATACATATATTTGAAGAAATCATAAAGGTGGAAGGTTCAATTACAATTTAAATATAATAAAAGATCTCTAAAGTGTATACATATAAATAAAGGATTTAAATGTCTTACTTATGATCAAATGAAATTTATTACAATTTCAAGAAAACTAATTAACATCATCATAATAATTACATTGAAATATGATATATCTGTCTATTTAAATCTGGTGTATAAATAATTCTTAATTTGAATTCTATTTCGATTTTAATCCCATTTGTTTAGATATGTTATCATAGATATTATTAATTTCTAAATCTTTAGATATGCATAAATATAATATGCGATGTATCTATAATTAAATTAATTGTATAAAATTAAATTGTAGAAAATTTTTTACACTCTTGCAATATTGTATATATGCTTGTGTATGGATATGTATTTGTACATGTGTATACATATAGATAAGTATGCAAAAATGTACTCTGAATCAAAAATTAAAATTAAACAATCAAATTGCATTTCAATGAATGGAAAATATACTGATAAATAAAACATTTTAGTTATTATCCTTTTTTCAATTTAAATTTAACATTCAGAATGTGTACAACAATAAAAATTATTTATTATTAAAGAAAGAAAAAAATTTCAAAAAGAATTCAAGTAATAAATGAAAATTACCTATGTGGAAAAATTCACTAATCTAATTAAATACTTATGTATGAATATTTAATCATACCGGAGAACAAGAGAGGATAATTATGTACATATAATAACTGTTTATTAAATACCCGTATAGTTACGAAGAAAAGAAAAAATAATAAGGATTTTCACTTATATTTTTTTAATAAATTTTTTTTTTTTTTCAAAAATTTTCAAATGAAAATGGAATAGAAAGGAAAATTGAGTTCTAATTGATTGTCCTTAAGAAAATATAATGAAAATTGTTTCATGTACTTTTTTTTGTTTGTTTTTCAATTAAACACTTCTATTGAACAAAACAAATAATTTGTATAAATAAATAATTTATCATATTATGTAAATATGTATACATATATGTTAACGTACTTACATATATGTATGTTTGCAAATCAATTATTATATTGCCAATCAAGCGTTAAATAAATCAATTAATTTCTATTTTATATGTATGCATACATATGTGATTTGTAATCAATTACAATAAACAAATTTGTATTATTATATTAATGTTAATTGTCCTTAAGAAATTAATTTCACGCATATGTGATTTATAATAGAATATAAATTACAAAATGTGCGTGTTTAAATAAAAAATTGAAATTAATCCTTCTAATGAAGAAATTCGAATAGAAGTATTTCATATCTAAATTCAAAATGAATTTTATTTTTATTTTCATTTAAATTGAATAATTATTGCATTGAAAGTATTTAAAAAAAAAAAAAAAGTATCACACTCATAAAAATCATCATTATCATCAAAAAAAAAAGTATGATTAATATAAATTAAGAAAAAAAAAAAAAAATATGCAACAAACATTTCATGATCATTTGTCAAATTGTTGAGAGACAAGTCGTCAAACTCAAACTTAAAGAAAATTATTCCTGTGTGAATAATTTGAATGAACATCAACAAAAGGACAAAAAAAAAAGGAAACAACTCAGAAACAAGTTTAAATTTGTTTCCTTTTTTTTTTTTTTGAGTAAGGTATTATTCACTTTGAAATACTTATATGAAACTTTTACTATTTTTATGTATAGTATGCCAGAGATAGGGTGTTTCCCATAATTTAAGTTCCAGTGAAGTTCCTGTTTTAGAGAAACCGAAACTTTAAAGACTATGTTGATTCAAGAAGAAATAGAAAATCTGAAATTAAATCTAAAACAGAATTTTTTAGATATCATTTTTATTTGTCATTTGAAAATCAACATTTTTCGAAGGACATAATTATGTTTGACACATTTGAAATAGTCGATAAAAAAAATTGAGATTCATCATTGTCCATTTCGTTCTTATTTTTCTCAATTAAATCTATTCATTATTCTTAATGCCTATTTATTAAAAACATTCAAAACAGAACACCCTTCATAAAAATCAACTAAACTAATGATGGTACATTTAAAATACGGAAAAAGGAAAAAATAATATGATCTAATAAAATATTATACAAAAATGTCCTTTTCTGGTATATTATGTTATTATTTGTAATTTTATATCAAAATGAATTTCTTTAAAGTTATAGACAAAATAAAATGCTAAAATATTATTATGGTCTTTACAATGAAAATACTTTATATTTTATATTTATGTAAACCAGGGAAACCAAACTTATTTAGCAAAAAATAAGTAAGAAGAAAAAATAAGCAACAAATTTTTTATTCTTTTTTTCTTTTTTGTTATTTATTTAAATAAAGAAGAAAAAATGTATCTAAATTTTTTTTTTTGGTATTCAGTAAGTGTGTTCATATTTTTTTTTCCCTTTCAAAAAAGGTTTCAAAAATTCCTTAGATTTTAACAGTCCATTATAAGAAGAAAAAGAAAAAAAAATGAATCCTGTAGAATATAATAAAGAAAAAGAAAAAAAAAAAAGCTAACTACCCACAATAAGGATTTTCTTTTCAATATTTCTCCATGGAATTAAAAAAAAAAAAAATAAATGTGAAAATAGAAAAAAATTATAATAGAAGAAAATTTTTGACGTGATAAAAATGAATTTTATTTTATTTGTTTTTTTTTTTTTCTTTTCTACAAAAATACATAATTTTTTTTTTCTCTTTCACATATTCAATTTTATTTTTTTGTATTCTTATACTTAGTACATTTTGAACAGAATAAATTCATAATATGATACATTCATCATAAAGTCAACAGAATATTTATTCATAAGTTGGTATTACTACATAATATTAACCAACAAATCATTTGGATAGACCAAAGAAAACAATGAATTCAACCAACCATTCAGTTGGGAAAATAAAATGACAATCTTATTTAGTACCTACGTATTTTAGATACTAAGAAGAAAGGCCTATAAGATAAAGATGAAAAAAAAAAATAGCATATAATTTCAACAAGTATCTTTACAACAAAATAAAAAATAATAATAACAGATTTAGTCCCAAGTTAATCAGTCAGTCATTCCATTTTTTTTTTTTCTGATAGTATTACAGCCCAAATCAAGTCAGGTCCTCCTACTGAAGTTAACTTGACCTTTCGAGACATTCATTTATTCAATCAAGACAAAATGTATTTCTTTAATTATTTTACTTTCACAGCTTTTACTTTCTATAATTTTTTTTGTAGCAAAAAAGAAAAAGTAAAGAAATCAAAAAAAAAAAAAAAAAAAAAAAAAAAAAAAAAAAAAAAAAAAAAAAACATTTGTAACTGAAAAACATAATGTAATAAACACATTAGATTAGGAATAGAAAAAAATTCAAAATCTACGATACTATGAAAATTATATTTTTCCTTTTTTTTTTTTTTTGGATGGAAAATAATGAATAAAATTACCATAAATTGACAAAGGTTTCATTTATAAAATTGACAAAACACAACGCGGAAATAAAATGTAATCAAATAATAAAAATTATTATTATTCTTAATACATATTAATTTTTTTCTTTTGCTTTCACTTTCTCGAGAATAGTATAAATACCTCCAGATCGACGAAAATGATAATAATAATAAAAAGAATATTTATTATTATAAATTTTATGAAGTACGATATAATGACAATGATAAAAAGATATAACACTTAAAACGGTTTCATAAACACCAATCATTTTTATATATTCACAAAATTGAATAACAATGAAATGCTCTATACACTTAAATAATAAAAAAAAAATGTAAAATTACTTGAACAAATTTAAGAAAACAAAAAAAAAAAAAAAAAACAATCAAAATTTGATCATTATTTATTATTATTTTTATGGTTTTTATCAAGGAAATTATTCAATTATTTCGGTAATTTGAGAAATGTTATTCATTATAATTTTGAATATGGTGATTAATGAATTGTGCATTGAATTTTAAATAAAGGATGAGAAAATAATATATAAAAAAAAGGGAAAATCTACGGAAATTAGAGAATTCCTTTCCGGAAGAGAGAAAATGAATACAATTTTTTGTTTTTTTTTTTATTGATTTGAAAATGTTTTTTTTTTTTTTTGTTTTTCTTAAATCGATTTACGATTAACATGAAAAATTTAATATGCAGCTCTTGTTTTTTTTTTTTTTAATTAAAAATTCATTTATGTTATAACCGGGTGGTAAAGAGAGATGATATAGTCATAAGTCGATTAATCTTATCAGCTGTTGCTTGTTATTTTTAAAAATTAAAAAATAAAATAAAAATATGAAGAAAAAAAAAAAATTCCATAATCTCTATACTGTTTTTCAGATTGTGTTATATATCATTTGTATTTTAAAGACAACTTATTCAGTCTGGTTACAATCACTTTTCAGTTTAGGTGTTTCTGTTTTGTGGAAAAAAAAAGTACAAGTTCAAGAAAAAAATGTCTAAAAAAACAATAAAATTTAATTTTAAAGGTCTTATGGCACCGGTATTTACTGCATTCAAAGATGATAAGTAAATTATCTTATTTAATTTGAAAAGTTTTTTTATTTTTTGTTTTTTAAGCGTTTGTTTTTTATTTTCTTTATATATTTAGAATGAAATCAGTTGATGTGTCACAAATTGATAAATATGCTGAATTTTTAAAGAAAAAGGAAATTAATGGAGTTTTAGGTAAAACAAAAAAAATTAATGACAACATTTAAAATTCAAATTTTATGCTTTCGAATTTAAGGAGAAAATTCACATTGAAATAAGGTCGAAAGAATTTACATGAAAAAGCGTTGAAATGTGATTTTTAAGCAATTTATCTAAAGAAAAATTGTACGATCGTAAAATTTTTTTTTTTCTGAGCCCTATTTGACGGCACTGAAAACTGAAGAAAACAAATCACTTTTAGAATAAAATTTTCCTTTTTTTTTTTTTTTTGAGAGCTGAAGCTTTAATGTTCGAATAAATTAATAAACATTACAAAAAGTTAAAGAAAAATGTAAGTAATAATGTCTTTTTTTTTTTTTTTTTTTGTTTTTTAGTTAATGGAACAACTGGTGAAGGTCCTGTAATGAGTGTTACAGAAAGGAAAACTGTTACAGAAGCTTGGACATTGGCATGTAAAAAACATGCATTAACTTTAATGGTACAAGTTGGTGGTGCTCCATTATGTGATGTCATTGAATTAACAAAACATGCAGAATCATTTAATGTTAATGCCATACTTTGTTTACCAGAATTATATTTCAAATCAAAAACCATTCAAGATTTTGTTGGTTATTTTAAACAAATTGCAAGCTATTGTCCAAATACACCATTTCTTTATTATCATATTCCAATGTTTACAGGAATTACATGTAAGTTCATATACCATCTCATTTAATATTTTGTTATATTGGGTATCTTAAAAGCTTAAGAAATCTTATCTATGATGATAACAAACAAAATTGTAATTTTCTCATTGTATTAATTTACACAAATTAACGTTTATGTATTTGTACAAAACAACAGATTATAATTTTAGTATTTTAAGCTTTTTATTTATTTATCACTTTTTCTGTTTTTCATTATCAAATTTGTTCTTCTTATTTTTTATAGTTCATATGCCAACATTTTGTGATTTAGCTGAAAATGAAATACCAAATTTTGTTGGTTTAAAATATACTTCAGGTGATTTAGAACAAGGTTCAGCTTTATTAAAACCTGGAAGAAATGTATTTTTAGGTGCAGATACAATATTATCTGGTGGATTAGTATTAGGTTTTGATTCTGCAATAATGACATCATTAAATATTTGCCCAGAATTGGCTCATAAAATAATAAAAGCCATTGAACTGGGTAATTTGAATGAAGCTAAAATAGCACAAGATAATTTAAGAAATTGGATTACGAATGTTTTGAAAGAATATGGTAAGACAAAAAAAGAAAATTGAATATACACAAACTAATATTTAATTTCTTGTATTGGCTTTGAAAAGGTGGTGAATGGGTGCCATCAATGAAAGCAGAATTTAATAAAACAATTGGAATTAATGTTGGACCTGTAAGAAATATTTCAGCAAAATAAAAATGAGATTTAAAGATACGAAAACCAATAAAGAGAAGAAATAAACTAAAATGTTCATATTGAAAATTTCAAAAATAAAAATAAATAAATTCTTGCAAAAAAGCTGCTTTTTATATTTAAATAATTATACAATTACTTTCGCATTATATTTATATAAAAAAAATTATTCAATGTAATGACATAATCATATTCATAAAAAAAATGGAATTATAATAAACACATAAAAATATTTAAATGATTTTTTAGCATAATGAAGTAACAATACGATGAATAATCAAATTTTTTCTAAAATGTAAAAATGTAATCTTTAATGTTTACGAATCTTAAGTAAGATCATTCCAATTAGAAAATTATTTCTTAAAATTGAAAAAAAAAAATATTTAAAAGATCATGAAAATTAAAATTTGTACTTTTTTTTTTCTTTTTTAAAATTTAAAACCACCACCATTTTGTGTGTTATCAGTTAAATTTTCAGTATTAAATTCTAATTGTCCATCATTACTTTTTGGTGCTAATTCTTTTTCATCAACAGTTGAATCAGCAAAATATGTATCAATTATTTGGAATGCTTTCTTATAAACTTCTTCATTTTCATGTGATTGTAAATTTTCTAATTTATCTAAACCACCATATTGTTCAATCATTAAACAGAAATTTTCGATAACACCTAATTTTTCAGCTAATACAAATAAATTTCCCAAACCAGTTAGAACAACTTTAACAGTACGTGCATCTTTTGCATCTAATAGATCACAATATGGTTTTACTAGTAAATATTTTTCAATCAATGTTATAACTTGATGTGGTGAACCACTTGTTGTTGCATTTGTAACTGCCCATGCTGCTTCTTTTTGTGATTTAAAATCACCCTTCTCTAAAACAATGCGTATATTATGGAAAATTTCTGGAAAAAAAAAATGTGAAAAATAATGTTCTTTTTAAAATTCTGATCAAGATCAAAAAAGTTTTAATCGTCGAAGCCAAACAGAATTTAAATTGACGATACAGAGTTTGAGAAAAATAGAAAAAAAATAAAAAAGATAAAACGAAATCTTATTTGACAAAACGGGATGTTTAAAGATAATATGAAATATTGAATTAATGAAATGTGATCTAAATCGGTGAACAGAAATTTAAATCAAGAGAGAAAAAAACCGCCACAGAAAAATTAAAAATTTCATATGAGCAGTCCACGTGTCTTATATGATGCGCCTGTTATTCAAATCCAGTTTCTAATAAGTCCTTTAAAATTCAACTTTCACAAGACGATACATTGAAAAAAGAAGTTTCAAAATTTATATACACTTAAGACGTTTATGCAACAAACCGTTCGTATAATAAAATTATGTTAAGAAATATAAAAAGGAAAAAAAATCTATGTACACATACCACTATCGAGAACTTCTTGAATTTGCCTTTGATTTCCAGCGGTTATGTTACTTATTGTCCATGCAGCCTCTTTAACAATATTATGTTTTGAACTTTGTAAAAGTTTTGATAATTTTGGCAATCCGCCAGCGGCAATAACAGCGTCAGTCTGTAATAAAAAATAAGGAAATAAAAATAAATAAGAAAATAACAAAGTATAAATCAACAAAAAAAAAAAAAAAAAAAAAAAAGTAATAAAAATTATCTGGAAAAAAGGATCTACATATATTTATATGTGTACAGTACCTCAAAATATAATTTTAACTCTTTTAAATGAACAATATTACATTATATAAGGTCGTTTTATATTACTTGTCCAGTTATTTTAAATTTATTTAAACTGTTCAATTGATTCACAATAAAGAAACAAATTGAATTAAATGGAATAAATAAAAATGTTTAAAAAAAATTTAGCTAAGAACCTAGACAGAAAATTAACAAAGTGCTATTGAAAATTTTGTGGTTTGTGTGTTACGGAACATATTCTCATTAAATTCCTAATATATGTTTTTATGTCCTTTAGGAGAAATGCCAATTATATATATATATATATATTTTTTTTCATATCGGTGTCAAGTGTAATAAAACTAAATAAAATATAAATTTTGTGAATTTATGAGCTCAATAATAATTTGTAAATTGAATTTTTTTTTTTAAATTTAGGACAGAAATTTAAAAACTTCTTTAGCTGAGAATTAAAAAGCTATTTTCAGAGTATATAGCGTTCTCCTTAACTTTAAAAACATGTGAACATTGTTGCATAATCCTCAATAAACCCAAAGTTTAAATTGTTTTTGGTTCTACTGTGTTTAAAAAAAAAAAACTGAAAACAATAAATAAAATAATATAATAATAATAAAAATTGAATAGTTTCAATATTAATACCGTTATAAATGAAAAGTGCTTTTTTTTTTGTGGGAAAATCAGTGATCTTTAAAATTTTAACTTTTTAAATCATTTTTTAATCAAAAACAGAATGAAAACAAACATTTCGAATTACATTTCAAAGGAAAACAGTAATAAAAATTAAAAACAAAAAAAAAAAGAGTTTTGAAATCTTTAACAGGATTTTCGATAAAAATAAAATGACATCATGATTTTATTTTATTTTTAATGCATGGGAAAAATTCTCAGACAAAAAGGATGTTTTAAACAACAACAAAAAAAAAATTACCATTTTGAAAATCAACCAACCAAAATAAATTTAAACAAAAATTTTCTTTTATTTATTTTCATCTTGGTTTCGTTAAATTAATGTAATTTTCTATCTTTAATTTTCATTTAAAAGATGAAAAAGAATAAAAAATAATAAAATATAGTTTACACAAGAAAATTCAATTAGAAAAAAATAAAAAGCAAAAAGGAAAAAATCATTAAAACAAGAAAAAGTAGTATTAATTTACATGCCCAAAAGAATTATTGTATGTGTGATTCGATTTTGGTTTTTTATTTTTTATTTTTCTTTTGTTTTTCTCTGATACCTTTAGGGTATTAAAATGAAACTTTTGTTAAAATTCACTTTTCTGATTGTATCTTAACTTGATAATGTTTTCACTTGATTAAAATAAAATAAAAAAAAAAAACTTGAGTAAAAGGAAAAAAAAAATAAAAAGGACTCAGACAAAAGGAAAGTATAGAATATATTTGCAAAGAGTATTAAAAAGGACACGAACGACAAAGATAATGGGAGATTGTTTTAATTGGAGTTATTTTTACTTTATGAAGAAACGTTCAATTTTAAATAAACAACAAATGTGGTCACAGTCAAAGTGGTTTTGGATTGTTTCTATATAGACAATAGACACACACACACACACACACATACGTTAAGTGATAGAAAAGTGAACATTATTATAGGTATTGTTTAATGAAAATTCTATAATGGAAAAGTAGAAAATCATATCATGTGATTGGTTTTTTTTTTTTAAATGTTATAACTCGAGGCAATTTTTTAAACACAAAAAGTAGATAACTGAATTCAAATTACATACTTCAATGTGCACTTTACTATTACTGTTTTTTCTTTATTTTTATTAAAGTTTAGTAAAACTTTATGTAATTTTGGTTATTTTAATTGAGAAAAAATAAAATCTTTATCAATAAATTATCACGAAATTAAGCATGAAATAATACAGAAAAAAATTAATTGTACAAAATGACACCAGATATGGACAGGGAGGATAGTAATAATAGAATAACCATCATCAGAAATCTATACAACTTTAAAAAGTCCCCAACAAAAAAAAATTATCGCATGATATCAATAATTTTTTTTCTTATAAAATATTTAAAAATTTGGAAAGTAACCAAAAAAAAAACAAAAAAATCAATGCAAATACTAATTAATTATTCAATGTATATGCCAAAAAATTGCAATCACATCAAATTAATCATATTCATTATTGTCGATCTAATGAATTTTTAGCGGAAATAATTAAAGCATAAAATAAATACATGATACATACGAATTTTATGTTCATTGTACACAATAAATGCAACATGCATTGCATAGAGAATATATCGAGATAATATTTAAACAAATTTTTTATTTTCTACATACATATTTGTAGAATATGCGGTTACTATACACAAAATGTGTTTCAACATTTATTTGTATGCAATTTGAATTTCAAATTATAAAATTCAGTTTTTTTTTTTTTTTAAATTTAAAAATGGAATTCATTTTTGCATGACAATTTGTAATTATAAAATAAATAAGGTGATTGGTTCAGATCAATAGTATGTTATTTTGTATAAATGTAAATTGCTAACTATTGAAACTTAATAGTTTACATGCAAAAAAAAAAAAAAAAAAGAATTAAAAAAAAATAGTTACCTGTTGATCAGATCCAGTTACAATATTTCCAACACTTCTTAATGCTGGTACAATAATACTTGTTTCATTTGAATCCAACAAATTAACAAGTTTCGGTACAACACCAGTATCAACGACAGCTTGAATTTTTATTATTTCATCATCAGTAATATATGATAGAGCCCAACATGCATCTGATAAAACTTGTACATCGGTATTAGACAATAATTGACATAGAACAGGTAATAACAATTTAATTTGATCGAATGGTGGTGATGGATTCTTATTACGGCACAAATTCGACATTAACCATACAATATTTCTTAAAGATGATAATGGTGTTTCATCATTAATTAAAAGTAATAGACCATCAACAACACTATGATTAAGTACGATATCACGTGCAATTGGACCATCACCAGCAATGTTTCCTAATGCCCATACAGCTTGTTCCGTAACAGTAACATTTGGTGATTTTAATAATTTTATAAAATATGGAACAGCATTTGCTTCAATAACAGAACGTGTTTGATCTGCTGTACCTGATGCAATATTCGTGAGAGCCCATGCAGCTTCAAATTGTAATAGAGGACTAAAGAATTAAGGTTGAAAAAATTAAAAGAAATTTTTATTTTTAAAGTAAATATACTTACTGATCAAAATTCTCTAAGAACCGTACACATATTGGTACAATACCATGTCCAATTAACAAATCAATTGGTGGATTACGTTCACGACTTAGCATCTTTCGTGCTGCTTGTGTACCGGCAAATTGTTTTTCAACTACATCACTATTCATATGCATAACAATTTCATCAATGGATAATTGAACTGGTGATTGACCATTGCATTCTTTTAATGGAGATACAACATCATCATCATTTATGTTGCGTCTTTTGAATAAATGATCTTCTTTTTTAGATTTACGAAGTTCAACAGTAACTTCATGTCGTCGAGTTTTTCTTTCCTAGATAATACAATAAGGGATAATAAATGAACAATACAATATTACATAAATTAATCAAGTAGAAAATTATAACAATCAATAAACTTACATCGCATTTTGAGGAATTTTTAAAAGATCTAATACGAGATTGATTTTCAGACATTTTCTTATTTCTTTTAACTGCAAACAAAATGGATAACAAAGAATATTTTAATATTAAAAGGGTTAAACCACATGGAATTTATTACATTAATAGAAAATCAGAAAATATTACTTTTTTACTTACTTGAAATGCTTTTTAAAATAAAGTTATTACAATAAAATACACAAAATAAATACAAAATGAATTCGAAGAATAATTAAATAATTAATTTCTAAACACAAAAAATTCTCAAAAAAAAATCACTAAAACAGAACAATGGAACCAGTTATAATGAACGATGGATTCAAATTGAATAGAAAATCTAACTGAAATTCGACATTCAAATTTGAGGCGAAAAAAGGAAAAAGAAGATTAAAAAGCGGCCTCAAATTTCACTGAACTTAACAAATGTCAAAATTCTAATCGGTGATCACAGGGTTTACATTTTTTTTTAAATTTTAAATTCTTTTTCTTTGTTAAATATATTGTTGTGTGATAGCCCTGATTGATCGTTATGAATGCTGTCATTTGTGGCGTAGATGACTTTCGGCGCTACAACTGACAGTTATATTGGCGGTATTTTTTTTTTGTTTAATCGAAGTTCAATTTTAAATAAAAATAAGTTTAATTAAGTTACAAAATAATTTTATTTTGGTTTTTAAAATATTTTTGTTTTTTAAGTCTATCCGTCTGACCGACTAATTAAGTAATGTTCTAGTGGTTCCAGTGGGTTTTAACAGTAACAAATTTTTTTGCAGCAATCAAAAATTGCTATTAATCTACCAGATGAAATGGTCAATGGTCATAGCTGGTGGAAATCCAAGTTGCAACTTGCAGACTTTGTGTTCTAGAGAATGGCTGAATATGTTATCACAATTGCTATGTAATTTGTTTCTTCCAACTTGGTGTATTATGCTGCTTTGCAATTGCAGTAAAACAGAAATGCTGAAAAAGTTGTGGTAAGTGAAAAATATTTATATTTATTTATACCCCTACATTTTTTGTCTAATATTAATATGTAGTACAACGGTTAGAGATTTCATTAACCGAAGCACATCTGAGGTAGGCCTCTTACCGTTAGTTCTTACTCGTTAGATTGTATTGAAACTATATGAAGTCTCGGCAAACCTTTCTAAATAACAGATCCTTTTCATTATTACAAGTGCTACTGGCGTATTTAAATCTCTTGAAGTACAGTATTCGAGGTTGGATTCATCATTTTATTAAGATTTATACTGTAAATGACTAATTGTACATCACTTTGATATTAAGTAAATAACACAATACAAATTGTTATTGTTTACATTCAATTAAATTCACATTTGCTTGACTTTGTATAACAATTTTATTAGTTTCTTAAATTTTCCAATTGAAATATTTTAAAGGCTGATAACTATCTAATACACTTAATTATAATTCAAACATTAAATAATGTATTAATTAACAAAACCTCAAGTGAAAATATAAATTACATATTTACTACGTAAAATAATCATTATTACGTGAATTTTAAATATATGAACACAACATTTTAGAATTTCTATTTATTTAAAATATGTGAGAATTTGTTTACCTACCTACATTACAAATAGAATAAATATCCATATTTTTTTATATTTTTATTTTCATTTAAAATTTATAGTTCTGTAAAAATACAAACAAAAAAAAAATCTTTTTAATAAATAGCTTAAGCTAGTTGAGTGCAACACCAAAACAAAATAAGTACATTATAATTTTTTAATTTTATTTTTTTATCAATAAAATTATTTAGGGATTTATTAAAATATTTTATAAAATATTAACATTGTCGCATTAGTAAACAAAAATTATCAATACAATTTTTTATAGTTTGATAAATTGCAATATTGCATACACATTCACATGTGCCTACATAAATTACAATCTGATTCTGTATTAGATAAACGACAAAAATAAATAAATAATTATTATTATTATGTGTATAAAATTTTGATATTCTGCTCTATTGACCAATTATTATTATGTGTAATAATAACAACAACATTGCATACTCTAAAAGCATTTTCACATGTGGGTTTGGTACATATGACAAGGATAATAGAATGCTATGTGACAACGTATCTTATAGTTTTAATATGAATTGAAATTTTACAATTATCTATTTTAAGAAGTATCAACAGAAAGGAAGTTCCACATCATTTCAAATATCAAAAGTCAAAAAGTAATTTACTAGTTTTACATGCACATATGTATGTACATTTATCTAATATGGTAAATATGTAAATAATATATTCCTTAGATATTTACAAGAATATATGTACATATGTATGTATGTATATAGAATTTTCATAGTTCTAAAATTTCCCTCGTAAAAACATCTTATTAGATTCATTGGGCGGACAATAATTATATACACAAAACTAACTACATATTAAATAACATAAAATTTCTGTGAGAATATTAAATTAAATCCTTGATTTAAAAATTAAGTACATTATTAAAGATAAAATGAAGATACATGAAAGTTCTTGAAAAGTAATTTACACACTTAATTTTCTTAAAATTAGAAAAAATCTAAAAGTAGTTAATATATTTTAAGAACTTGTTAAATCAAGGGATGTACATTTTAATTAAAAATGAAAGACAAAAAATAATAATAATAGAAAATTACAAACAACATTTTTAAATAATGCAATTACATATACTTAAAATTTCAAATTAAGTTTTTATATGTGTATTATTTAAAAAAAAAATGAATCGTAAAAGCAAAAAGAACAAAAAAATTATAAGTTAAAGTATCGTCCTTAGTTAACTTTAATTCTTACTAAAAAAAAAAAAGAAAATTGTTTTATCATTGAATTGCCGGGCCTTTAAAAGTTTTCTAATGGTGCTGTTGACTTACTTTTTGAGTACAAAGTTCTTTACAAAAATAAGAGATAAAAAAACAACAAAATTATTTCGCATGCGTATTAAATTTTGTATCCGTTTTATAGTACACCCAATAATTATTGGTACATTTTTAAAAAAAAATATTTTCTCCTAATTTTATAGAAAATTGTACCATCAGTACTTATGCTATGAAGTTTTCATTTCTCCTATTTAAAAAGATGAAGCTCAACATTTAACGATATTATCCTTTTTTTTTACTCAGAGCTTTCGAGGTTCATCATACAAAAAAAGAAGAATAAAAAAAGAATCATATTTTACATCATCTAATGAAAAGGATTCAGAAGGATGCATGATACTGGAATAAAATTAAGGTTAATATAAATATTGAGCGCACTTTGAAAAATATTTGAACATTTCGAGTTCAAATTACTTCGTGATGGTATTTCCTTTTTGATATTGTATTGCCTTTTCTTCTAAGTTATTTTTAATTTTACATTTTTTTTTTTATTCTTCTAAAAGTCTTCTATACGCATTCCAATACGTGATACATTATGTATGTGAAGTTATATCTTTAGTACCATTTATATTTTTTTTATTTTTTAGAAAAGAATATAAAGTGAAAAATGAACTTAGAAGCATTACATTTAAAAAAAGAACATCATTCGTTCATTGCGAACAATTGAGAAATTCTTGCTTTATAAAGTTTTGTATTACACAAGAAAAAAGGGGGAGAAAAATTCATTATTTTTTTCTTTCTATGTGCAAAAACTAACAATGCAATGTTCGTCAAAAGGGTCAAAAACATATCCTCTTTTTTTTTTTTTTCTTTTTTTTTTTTTTTTTAGTAAAACGTTGTTTAAGTGTTGACCTTCTTTTTAAAGGAAGTATAAATATTTTTTTATTACAACTAAAAATACTTTAATTTCAACATGCTGTTATACAAAATATTCATAATGTTTTTACATCTTCCTTTTTTTTTTTCCTGAATTAAAATAACAAACTTTTCACGAAAAAAAAAAAAATAAATAAATAAATGAATGAATGGAACTCATCACATTAACGGAAAAGTAAAACTTTTGATAATCCCTTGAGGTAGCGTCAGCGAAAGAAAAAAATTTTCATTTTTTTTTAACATCAACTTTTTGTATTTAATGTAAACGAACTCTATCACACAATAAGGATTTTTTTTTTTTAAACAAATTCATGGACCATTTATTTTTTTATAAACGATCAGACATCATCAAAAATTCCATAATCAAGTGAAATGATTCGTGAATATCATATATATTTAGAAAATGATTTTAATTTTTTGTTATTTTCAAGAAATATTTCATAGAAAACATTTTGATTAGTCTTATTATTTATCTACGCACATTAATTAATTAAAATTTATTTTCTCTAAATGCAGTTTTTTTTTTTTTCATAATCTTTTAAATAAAATTTGTCAACTGCATTATCCTTTAGAAAAATAAAGTTTATTCTTCCAGTTTTAGAAAATTCTAATAAAATTAAAGCACAATTTTTAGCAAGTTAGAGACAATTTGACTGTCTTAAAGAAATTAGAAAGTAGAAACGGTTTTTAAATTCAAAAATCATAATGAACAAAACAGAGTGTACATTAAAAAATATTTCCTTTGGTAAATACAAGAAATGTGTAAAATTTGTGTTTTATAATTCGTTAAAAATTTTCGTGCAATAACAATAATGATATTCATGGTACATTAGAAATGTAATCTTCATCGTAATTACATTTTTGATTATATAAAATACATAAAATAATAAAAAGGTTATTATTTCCTTTTTATGAAAATTATCAACATCATCTGACAAGTAGATTTAAGCACACTAAAGCTTTAACAATACAAACACTCTTCCATGATTGAATTATTATTCTTAAAAGAGAAATGGTATCGTATTACATAAAACACCATTAAATTATTACTCAGTCATTAGTAATGCTCATATTAAAACTAATAAGCCGCGAAATTATTTTCACGTTTATAATCAGAAATGTTATATGTGAAAGTATTTTCCTGCGTTCAAAAGATTTTTTATTTTCCTCTTTTGGTTTTCCTAATCATATTTCGTGATCATAAAAGTTTCTGAAGTATATAGACTCCTTTTTTCATGTAGTTTTTTTTTTTAAATACATATTTTCATTCAACTTTTAACACAGCGTTTGTGTGAAGTATTTTCTTTCTTTCTTTTTTTTTTCTTCATTTTCTTTTCATTCCTCTCTTCAAAAATTGATCAAAAATTTCTTTCATTTTCTCCTTAAGAAATAAAAAAAAAAAATTCAGGAATTTCAAAGTTTATACTTATTTTTAGTATAGAAAGATTCCATTGAAGCTATCATTATTATCACCTTATATCATTGTTGTTATTGCCAAATCCTTAAGGCTTAAACATATGTATTTGTATTTCATATAAAATGTAGGTGTGAAATATAACAAAATCATCGTAAATCACTGAACTACTCATGGTGTAATGGTTTGGAAAGCCTTTAGAGGGAAAATAATAAAAAAAAAAAAAACAGACCGAAAACGAAATAAAAGCGTTTTTTTTCTTACCTACTACATATATGCGACGAAAAATTTATATATGTAGTATACATGCCTCATATATTTTATAAGAATATAAAAAAAGGAAAGGTAGTCCTGAAGGAAATAAATTCTATGACATTTTGACTTCTTCTACCAAGCACACAAAAAATAATATTGAAGAATGTTTCATGCGTTACCATGTCTTACCATAAATAAAATGAAATCACAAATTTAGGTGACTCAAAAATATTCGATATACCTACAAAATAAATATAAAAATAATCTGGTATGCTTGATATAAAGAAAAAAAAACACAAAAATGAAAAAAAAAAATGATAAAAATGAGATAAAAATGTATAAAAAAAAAAAGGGAAAAATGGAATGATAAAAATCTTTTTAACATTTTGAATGCCGTTAACAAATAAAAAAGATGAAGCCAACTTGTAAAGGTTTTTCATCTGTTATTTTTATTCTGATTATCGCACATACGTACATATGTATGTACATATATAAGAAATTCCATGTGAATGTATTATATATAAATAAAATTTTGATAACGATTGACGAATAATTGTATTTTTCTTTTTTGAGCAATGAAGACAAGAAGAAAAAAAAATCAAAATTATGGTAAAACACGTATTTATTTTGTTTTACGTGCATTCAAGTCGATATAACACAATAAAATGTTATGTCCTTAATCCGAACAGAATTTTGGGGTAAAAGTTGAATTTATAAGAATAAAAAAAAGCAAGATTTCCTCAAAAAATATACAAATATATAAAAAAAAAGAGAAAATTAAAATAAAATTTACAAAAATGGTAAATAAAATAAATTGGGGAGGAAATAATGTATAAAGTGTTCAACACACAATGAAAAATTGTGTATTTTTTCTTCAACATTGTCTCTACAAGAATGTATAGTATATGTAAATGCTGTGTACATAAAGTAATTTTTATGCGATAAATTCGAATATTTTCAGAACAAATATACACACGACACAAACGTACAATACAAATGATATTATAGTGTTTTAAATTAAAATAAGTAATTTTTTATTATTTGACAGAATTCTTACCAAAATCACAAAGTGATGAACAAATGGCCATCAATTTGACATAAAATTTGTGAAATTTTCAAAGTTTCATGTTTTTTTTTTTTTTTTTTTTTTTTTAAATTTTTCACGTAGTTTTTGTTTGTTTGTTTGTTTTTCTAAACTTGACACAAAATTTATGTGGAAAATGATAGCATTTGCACCTTTAAAATGTTGAAAAAGATTGATTTATATAAAATCCTTTGTTGTTAAATTGATGTTCCATAAAATTTATATTCCTATATTTTATGTATAAGATGGTAATATCATTTTCTGTTTGTTAGAAAAAAAAAGAAATAAAATATGAATATTTTGTTGTTTTTCCAATTCATGACAATTAAGGACAAAAATTTTTCAAGGTATTTTCATATTCAATGCACGTATACATAATAGTTTTTGTTTGACTTTTCACATTCAAACTATACAAAAAATATCTTTTTTTCCTTTTTTTTAAATCATTTTTAACTTAATTCTTCATTTATTTATTATATTTTTCATTTGTGAAATATTTCTATTCAACATATTATGCAAAAAATATATTAAAATTGTGTATGCAAATCTCTAAAAACAAAAGAAAAAGGTATCTAATTTTATGTTTTGAAAAAAAAAAAAAAAAGTTTCAATGATTAATGAACGACAACTTCACATCAACAATGAAAAATTCGTTTGAATTGAAATAGAAAAAAACTTCAGCATAAAAAATACAACATATACATTTTGGATACACTTGGTAATTGAACTCTAACTCAATGGAAGAAGATCACATATGTATGTATCCATAAGATGATCATATTGTCCTTAACCCTCTTAAAAAGGATATCATCAAGTATATCAATTCAAAATACATATTTTTCACGTTTTTTATTTTTATTTTTATCAAATGTGTGAAAATAATACACATATTATATTTCTATGTACATTGTGTTCTCAATTTATACTTATAGAGTAGTTTCTTCCTTTACAAAATAATGAAAATATTTTTTTAATACGGATACAGGATATTGAAGATATTGAATAAAGAAAGATGTATCTGTTGTTGTTCTATTTTTAAATTGAAACATTTTATATAAGAAAAACTAAGAAATAAAAAAAAAACAAATTGAAAAATAAAACAATTGCATATAAACAAGGACTCTCTTCTTCTTTTGTAATATTAAGACAATTTCCATTTCTTTTATATTTTTTAATTTATTATTTATTGATATTTATTTTCATTTTATATAGTTTTTTTTTTGCAGTTCGTTTTTTCCTTATATTTATTTTTAGTTTTTTTTTATTCTTTTGTATCATTTTTTAAAATCATTTGTCAAAAGAATACAATATTCTTTCACAACAACATCTTTTACAAATTTTCTGATCAATATGTTAAATTGTTCATTTATTTTATCTATCAGTAAATTTTTCTTAAGTTTATAAACAAAAAGAAAATTGTATTATTATTTATTTTAATTTATTTATTTATTTTTTTCAATTTTTTTCTCTTGTTCTAGTTCCATTTTTTTAAATGCAATTGATTAAAGTAATGAAAATTATTTTTTGATATATGAAGAAATAAAGAAAAATTGTTTTTGATTGATAAAAAATTATACTTCAATTTCTTAATGTTTTTTTTTTCTTTTTTAACCAACATAAATCTGTAGAATAGCTAATATGTAGTATTGAAATCAATAGAAAGGAAAAACTTGATTCAGTATTAATATCCTTGAATATTTCATATACAAAAAAAAAAAAAAAAAAAAAAAAAAAAAATATGTTAAAAATAAAATTAGATTTTGATTTATTAAATTAAATATGAACGAATTTCATCATTAATAAATCCATCATTTAATTTATTGTTTTTACATATACATATGTATATATGCACGTGTATATATGTTTTTGTTGGCTTTATATGTTCACAAACATGTCAATTATTGTATAACAATCATATTTCAAGGACAAGGATAACATTTTTATTTTGTTTTTTAATCTTGTATAATTTTTTATTTTGATTATCTTTTTCCTTAAATTTATATTTCACCCACATTATATGTACATTAAATTTTGACCATGATATTGACCTATGTCAATAAATATATACTACACACTTAATATTAGAAAACTACGCTTTTTTTTTTTCTCAAAGTATACATACATATATGTATACAAAGTTATTATACTCGTGTACATAGAGATATGTAAATACATCTGATACTGCCCACATATTTATTTATTGTTATTAGATAAACATGTGTTTATTTGAATGAAAATTGAAACTTTCTTACATTATATTAATGAAAAGTTTGAGAAATGATTCAGACAAATAAATATGTGAAAACTATTATAATAATAAAAATTGTTATATGTAAAACTAAGGTGAATTTTGTAAATACAAAAAAAAAAAAAAAATAAACATTAGGAATAAATATTTATTTTTATATCTAGACGTAAGAAATTGAAATACTGATATAAAAAATAGAGATAGTAAATAACAATAAATTAAGTACACATTATGCTTACTTATAAATTGAGATTCGATAAATATTGTGTGAATTCCTGATTTGATGATACTAAATATAATTTACTTCAAAAAATATTTAAGTTTCAAATATATATGTATGTGTACACTCGTATCCGTTTGTATACATATAATCAATGTTTATTATGAAAACGTGTAGATGATTTTATAGGCACGAGTCTATAATTGCCATCCTTTTGGAAATTATAATTTCTTATTGTTCTTTTTCTTTATGGAATTTGTATGTAATGCAAATTGTATTTTTCAATAAATAATTAACCGTATAAGATTAAATATTTTCTTTGGTTCTTCGTCGTTTTCAATTTTTGATCTGATTAATTAGGTTAAGTTAGGTAAGCTAAATCGGGCAACTCGTTTTCTAATGGAAAGCAAGTCCACGTAGAGGTCTAAAGGCTTATTTTGAATGCTTTTCGGTATGCTAGTGGAAATGACATAGGAACCATTCAGATTTTTGAATAAATTTGTTAATATCCTTTGGTGTAATCTCAATCCAGACTGTCAGAAAACCTTACTTCGAAACAAGCGATTCGTTGTTATTTTACAGCAAAATGAAAAAAAAGAAAAAAAAAACGTGGAAAATCATAAAAAAAATATAGAAAAAAAAATGTAAATATGCGAGATTTTATATTCTTATGCAAAAAATTTAGAATTTCGTAAAAGAGGTTTTAAATTCTAATACATATGTCTTAATAAAATTACTAAAGACCATTCTTTTTATTTTTTCTTTCTTTTTAAATTTTCATTCGATTATGCACAAGTTGTTCATATTAAAATGGAACGTGATTTTCATGGTATTATAGTATATTACTCGTACATGATGTACACGTTTAAATTGAGTAAATTTTTATCCTTATGGATTTGGTTTTTTACCGATTGTAGATTTTTTATTTTTTATTTTTAAGTTTGTATCAAGAACTGTTGTTGTTTTATTATTTTGGATTGTCTGTACATCATGAGATAATTTTAACAAAAAAATAAAATACATAATATAGGAAAATTCGATGATAATACGTACGAGTATGATGATAGTAAAAAATCGAAATTTAATAGCAAAAAAAAAAAAAAAAAAAATGGGAAGAATAAAGAAAAATATCTATGTGAGAAAATTTAATAAAAAGTGTATTTGATAAAAAGATAAAGTTATGTATGCAGTTTACAGTATATGCTTTTATTAGATTTTAATTTTAAATTTTATTTTCATGAAAAGATTTAAATTTTTTGAGGCATTTTTCTGTTGTTGTTGTTTCTTTTTTGTTTTATTTTGTTTTCTTTTTCTACGAAAATTATATTTTATATTTCAAAATAAATATGTAAGTACATAAAATATATGCTTAAGTAATTTATAGAAAAAAAACTGTGAAATTATCTACAATAAATTTAAAAAAAAAAAATTTGCATCTTTTTTAAAATTTAAAAAAAAAAAATGCAACTTCTAAGTATTTCAAATTTATAGAAAAAAGAAAACATTTAAATATGTATAAATTTTAAAATATGTTCTTATTTATCGTTCAAGTATTATTTATACTGCAAAAAGAGAAAAAAAAACGACAATAAAGAGAAATGAATTCTGTCATTGTCTTCTTAAGTATCTTATCGTCATAATTTTCATTTTAAATCAGATATTTTTCAGTCTTTAGAATGTAAAACTAAAATAATTCATATATGTATTGTATAAATTTTATTTTTAGAAATTTAAAAACCACACAGTTATTCAAATTTTTTAGATATTATTTCAAAAAATAAAATAAAAAATTTTCGTAGATTCAAGATTGTAAAATATTTAAACATTTATATTTAAAAATAGAAAAAAAAAAAGGATTATTAAATTTGAATTTTTATTTTAAATATTTTTTATTTCTTTAAAAATTTTTCTTCTTTTTGTTATTTTATAAATAATAAAAAAAAAAAAGCTATTAGAGATAGAGATACTTTTCTCTTTGAATAATCACTTTAAAATTCCCTTTTTCTTAAACCCTTACATATGTACCTACATAAGTACATAATATATGTAGTACATAGTACTACTTACCAGCATAAAACCCTAATACAAAAAAAAAAAAAAAAAGTTATTTTCTACTATGAATTCCTTTACTAAGTCTTTATCTTTCCATATTCCTTTTCTTGAGTTACAAAACAAAAAAATAAAAAAATTATATAGAAATTTATCCATAACTTAAAATTTTCAATCACTTCTCCTCATGAATTTATTTAAAATTTGATATCATATCTCATACATATAAGAGATGGTATTTTTTTTTTTCTTAGTTTGAACTTTGTATAATCGATATTTTTTTCTCTAAAAAGGATCCTAAAATTCTATATTCATACACACATATTGTACCTAGGAAACCGATATATTGTATGTACATATGTACGTATATAACACAATATTGAGAAGAAAAAATTACTAAGGTAACAACTGTAAATTATGTAAATAATATAAAATATTCAAGGACCACAAAAAAAAAATCGTATAAAATATGTTAAGTCCTTTGAGTAATAATAATAACAGAATCAAGAAAACACAAGAGTATAATAATAGTATAGAAGGGGCAAAAGAAAACGAAAAAAAAAAAAAAAAAAACAGGGAATTTAATAGATGTGTAGAATAAATACATATGTTTGTGTAATTTCATAAATATTTGCATACATAAACGAAACATTATGTATATGAGGATGGTATATCCTGAGTCCTGACTGACATATACTGTATATATAATATAAGTACATTAAGAAATGATTACATTTTGACCTTTAGGGCGTTTAAAAAATTATGAAAGAAAAAAAGTAAAATAAAATAACAAAATTTACAAGAGAATATAAATGTAAATAAAACAACAACAAAAAATAAACCAAAAAAAAAAAAAAAAGTGTAGATGAACCTCTTAAACTTTATTTACCGAGACAAAAACTCATGATAATCAAGGATTTAAAATGTATGTTACAAAAATGTAGGTGAGGTACCAATAGATGTACATACATATACAATTCACGTTGATGATAATAATGATGCTGACGATGATGATGATCGACTTACATGAGGATTTGTCTCATTAGCATAATATGAACTTTTTATATTGCTAAATTTTTATTGAGTATCTACGTACATTATAATAGAAGAAAATTCAAGAAGATTATATAACTATTAAAAGGTTGCCTTCTTTTAATATACATTTTTTCGTCTTACTTATAAACGTAAATACGTTTTGTAACATTATAGATTATTTAAAATTTGCAAAAATTAAAACGTAAAAAAAAAATTCTAATTATAAAGATACTTTCGAAAATTTTAAGTTTCATAATATACCGAATAAACATATTAAAAGAATATCATAATTAAAAAATATACATACATATGAACATATTACATACATGTGTATATGTATTTATATATAAAAGTAATAACATATACTTCGTTTATTATGACCTTAAAAAATAATTAAATTTTCATTACACGTTTTACAAAAAAAGGAAGACGTATGTTAATCTTAGATTAAATTACATATATTTTGTTTTTAATTTTAAAATACTATAGAAAATACTAAATTTATAAAATATCACATATTTTAACTACACTACATTTAATCTACTAATTTTAAAAAAGGATTCTAATCCTTTTAATTCAATTTTTTTCTTATTATTAAATTTATCTTACAAAGTAAATATTAAATTTTAAAAATCTTATTATTATTTTTTTTTTTTTAACAAAAACATTATTTTTAAAAATCTTTCAAATTTTTTAATGTCATTTAGCTAGTAACATATCTCATATTACATGAATAAAGATAAAGTATGTTTTTTTTAAAACAAAATTAATCAATCAACAACAAACAAACCAACAAATTTCAGTTAGAAAACTCGGAAACTTTTTTTTTTATTTTTATTTTTTTGTTGAAGCAAATAAGCTTATATGTACTTCCTTATTTAACAAATAACTTAAATCTGTACTAAAAATGAATTCCTTTTTATATTATATTTTGAATGTCCTGAATGTGTACACATAATAATTTTATATACATTATTACTTATGTACATTCAATCACAACACATACTTAAATGAAAAAGTTTTTTTTTTTTTTTTCAGATTTAAAGTTGAAATAGTTTTAAAGTTTTAAAATTCACTTTCAGTTTTTTTTTATCCTTTGCACCAAAAACAAAAAAAAAAGTTTTTATGTTATCTTTAAATAGACAGTAGGTTGTATTTCTAACAGTGTGTTTGAATGGTATTTATTAATATGGTGTTAATTGAACTAACAAAAAATATGTTGAAATGTGAAAAAATCAGAATTTTGGTATAATTTTTTGAATAGTATCGGATCACATGAACCTTCAATTACAGGAATAAAAAATAAAAATAAGAAGCTCCTTTTAAAGAAATCACTATTATCCTTCAACTTAATTTAGAAACGTTTAGTTATTCCAAGATTAGAATGTATATTTGCATTTTCTGTGTGTTTAGGTGTTGTCTAAGATATTAAAAGAACTACATATAAAAAAAAAGTACGTAGTATATTTTGAGTTTCAATTTTTCCCTGGTGTACCACTTAAAAAAATGATCTTATTAAATTTTTTTTATTTTTTGAAACTTACATATTTTATTTTATTACAAAGAAAATTTTTTCAAATTTAAAAAAAAAAAAAAAAAGAGGTTACAATTTTATCTTTAAAACTGAATACAAATTTATGTTGAATTCATTTATATGGAAACAAGTCATAATGATCATCGTTAAAATGGATACATTTTAAAAAGGAAGAATCGTTTTACATTGTTCTTTGTCATAGTTAAATATGTATGTATTTTTTTTTTTTTTTTAAGTATATTAAACCTCAAGGCTATTCAACATATGTAAATCAGAAGAATATTGACATCCTTCTATGATATAATTTTCTTTTTTTTTTTTTTATTATTAGTTTGGCACACCCTGTCTCTATCAGTATGTTCGCATAAACTTTTTATTTTAAAACTGTGTATTATAATATAAATATCTTTCACTGTGCTCTATTTGTAGTGTAGCTTTACATTGACGAAAAAAAAAAAAAACAGTTTTAAGTAAATCTTACTTTTCTTTTTCGTATCCAAGTTTTTATCTCTACCAAAAGTATGTGTGTATTTTGCTTTTAGAGAATAAAAATTGCATTTCATCGCATCCTTGCACATTTCTTTTTTTTAAAAAATATATATACATATGTATATGTATTTCTCGTTTTCATTTTTTTCAAATTTTCCTTTTTGTACATTTTTATTTTATTCATTTTAATTTTGTATTTTTCGTTGATGATGAAAATATTTTACTTTGCATGCTTGATTTGAATACATATTGCTTTTCATGATTTTTATTTAATTTTTTTTTTCTCTTCTATTTCATCTTCTTCTTCATATATTTGTAATTTTCTTTTTTAGTTTATTACATAATAAAAATATACTTTTTTATGGTATAGTTTATTTGTGAAATAGATTTATTTATATGTTTTATTTAATGTTTTCGTATATTTGCAATTCAATTTTATTTTTTCTTCGTTCATATTCTAGTTAATATTGTGAAATCAATTTTTCATAATAAAAACAAGAAAATTATTTTCGTTTTTTTTTTTTTTAAATTTTGTAAATAGAATAAAGTTAAAAAAAAATATGTTTCATTTGATTGATCATTTTTAAACATGATATCATCATAATTTTGTTATCAATTTAATATTTTAAGGAAAAAAAAAAATGCTTTTAAAAAGTACCTACTAAAAAATTAATTTACATATCAACTCATTATACCTGAAAAATTTTTATGTTTAAAATTAGAGTAATTCGCTTGAATAAAATCATTTTTATAATGTAAAATTGTATCAAGAATGTTGTCGTTTTTTAAGATTAAAATTGAAATAGGTAAAGTGATTTAGAATTTTATTTTTTAGGTGTGTACATATAAAGGCAGAAAGCAGAGGTGTTCATATTTGTGAACAAAAGGAGTACAGAATTTACATAATTTCGTAAAAATCTAAGTTCGGTGATTAAATCAATCATGCATTCACTAATCGTTTTGTGCAATTCATTATCATCACTATTGGTACTACCAATTTTTTTTTAGCCTTGACCTCTTTGAGGACATTACACCAGATTTTTTAATTTGAGTTTTGTTTTTTGACCAGTATGTAATTCTTAGTCGCTTTTGGTCTTTCACCACTCTTCTTTCCGTCTGGTCTATTGAAAAACTTAAGACATGGTCGATCCATCTTAATCTTTCTATTTTCATCTAATATAATACATCTGTCTTCCGAAGGTGCCCAGACGAATTTTCACTACTTTTCGAGAGAGTTCAGGTTTCTGTGTCAATGTCGTATGTCAGTACTGACTTTATAATGTTTTATAAAATTATCAACAAAAATATTAGGAAAAACCGAAACTTTTCTGTAGATGAAATAGTTGTTATTGGAAAATATGAAAATACATACATACGATTATAGAAGAAAAAAGAAATGTGACCTTTAACAAAAAAATTCATATGATTTTCTCTGAAATTTGCTTTTTTTTTGTTTATTTTTTTAAAGCCAGTCAGAAAATTTATACTTGCAATCCTGTCGTGTAAATATATGTAGCTTAAAAATGGGAAAACAATGTTTATTTCCCTAATATAAACATTGTTGTTCATTGTAATCGAAATCAAAATCTAACATTTCATTTTAATTTTTTATTTGTCTATTTCATGTTTATTTGAAAAATTTTATATTCATGGGAAATTTTTTTATACACATACATACATATGTACTTCGAACTCTACATTATTAAAATATTTTTAACCCTATATATCTTTGATTGAGTTAGAATCATTTGATTTTTGTTTTCGTTTTGATATCAAAAAAGGACAACATATTTGTTTTTTAAAATTGTTCACATAAAAATGTCAGATATCTGAAAGAAGAAAGAAAAAAAGATATTTTTATGTTATTCATAGATAAAATAATTTTATAGTACAACATAGACTTACAAACACCTATAATCTACATATATACATTCATATATGTGTATAGGATTTTTTATTCTGTTTTTTATTATATTTTCTGATAATATTGTATGAAAAATCATATAATTTGATAACTATCCTCACCGTTGCAATATAAAATTTAAAACAATGTCATCGTTGATTTGTTTAAAAAAAATATTTAAAAAAAAAAAAACAGATAATCATAAAAATTTTGAAATTGACTTTCCAAATTGTATGCCAACAAAGTTTTCATAAAATTTTCTATAAAAATTTCGTTGTTATTGTTATTTTCTTTAATTTAAAAGTATCTAATTTATAATGTCGTGTATTAAAAAAAAACAAAAAACAATAGTAATTTTACAGTCTTTTAGTTTATAATTTGATTTCTTTAATTTTTATATCAAATAAAAATGTGAATGAATGAAAAACGATAAAAAAATATACATATGAGTATTTATATTCTACCGAAATAAAATAAAAAAAACTTTATAAACTATAAAATGATAAACGTATGTTTGTTTGTTTGTTTTATTTTTCCTTATTTTAGGTATATTTGTCTCATAAAAATGAAATATAATATAATATATGTATGTACATGTGGATAAGATTACACAATTTAAAAATATGAGATAAATATCCTGAATGTAAGAATCAAGAATAAAATATAAATTCTCGTACTTTTTTTTTTTTTTTTTTTCAAATTTTATACGCAATGTACATACATATATGAAGTGATGAAGGATATCTTATTTTGAAGGACATTTTATTCATATGAATGATATAATAATATACATAGATAAGGCAGTAAGGCGTCTTTCAGGATCATAAAGTTTATATTGTAGGTCCCAAAACATTAAACTATGACTTTCTGTCGTTTTTTTTTTTTTTTTTGTTCTGTATCGAAAATACTATAACTTATAATGTTTACAGAATTTCTCTTATAAAACACATATGTATGTACAAGTATGTATACTGAAATAGGACATTACATCAAACTGTGTGAAATTTATTTATTTGATACTAAATATTTTGTATACATAATCTGAAATAGAAAATAAAGTCATTATATATGAGACCCAAGTGTACCAAAAATATATAAAATTGTTTTTACGATTCAATACTTGTAATTCAGTACTACTTTTTTTAGCTTTAACCAATTTAACACGTATGTATATATAGTACATATATGCATACATACACAAAAAGAGCTAGAAATTTGTATCTTTTAACAATTTATATATTTTAAAATATGAAAATTTATGATTTTCACTGGTTAATTTTTACATTTATAATTTCGAACACATCGTATCTGTCCTATTTTGTAAAACAAAAATTATCCCTTAGAAAAAGATAAAAATTTTATAACTTGGATGATAGAAACACAAATTTAAAATCTTCACATATCCTAATACACGTTTGTAAATTTCTATTGATCTAAGTTTAATTCGAAATTAGAAATTTTTGAACGTGTATTTTTAATTTTTAAACCACATCAACAGAAAATTGTTTCCAAAAAAAAAAAAAAAAAATTCTAGGAACATTTTTGTGGAGAACTTTCAAGAAAAAACAAAACAATTATTCGAAATTAAATTCTGTATTTGGAGAAGAGAAAAAAAAAATTATACCTATTATTTTTTATTTTTCATTTTATACAAGAATGAATTCCACATATCCTTTAAAATCTAGATCTGAATCTGACTTTTCTATTTTTATTCTTATATCTTTTGCAGAAAAAAAAAAATGTATATACATACGATATTTTAAGAACTATACAAACGTGTTTTTTGTTCTAAAACGTATTTACTGTGGTTAACCAATGTACAGTCAGTCTCATTTAACCAAAAACTATTCCAAAATTGTTACTATAGAACATAAAAAAAAGTAAAAAATACCAAAATGGAAATAGAAAAGTACACAAAACCTAAAAGAGAACAAAAAATAATTTTGTAATATAATATGGTGTTTGTTACACAAAAAAAAAAAAAAACAATGAAAAAAGTCAGTTTTTATATAAAATATAATAAAGCCAAAGGACTTACCAAATATACAGCCCATATTTACAAAAAAAAAAAATTAATAAAACATTTATATAAATATATATATACGTTCGTAACAACAGTTATTTACCAAAAATTTACCAATGCGTATTGTCGCATTCATATTTTTTTTAAACATATATGAACGCTTTATTTATATGGGAAAGGAACAAAAATTATATAGGCATTTAAATTCTTTGAATAAAATTGAAGTGGTTAGCAAACTTTGTGTGCTTTATACAGGTTAATTCCTTTTTCAAAAAAAAAAAAAAAAATACTTTTTATTCAAAAATAAAAAATAAAATTTTGGTAAATATTTGTTGAAAAAAAAAAAAAAACCAGTACCACACTGATAAATTTTCATGAATAACGAATAATAAAATACAAATAGGTACAACAGAATGATGAAAATTATAGGTATGATGTGTATCTCAAAAGTAGAAGGAAGCACTTTAGAATTAAAAAAAAAAAAAAAAAAAATACATATACTAACCCATATTCCACACTTCATATGATATTATATCCCAAAGGAAAAGGATATGAATTATTATTTTTTTAAACACTATATTTTTGTTTGTTCAAATATTGTACCATTATTTGATGAAGAAAAGAGTAAATAATAAAAATTAATTTTTACATTTGAAAAATTATTATTTTTTTGCTCTAACATTTTTATTTTTAATATGCATAAAAGCTTGATTGAAATATAAATAAATAAATTTAGAAAGTATGTTGACTTTTCATTGACTTTATTCATGAAAAAATTAAAATATTGTAGGAATTGAAATATTGTTTTTTTTTTTTTTCTTACAGCAGATACTCGGGATAAATTGAAAAAGATAATTAAAATTTTCAAATGTATTTGTCAAATATTCAAATTTATTTCAAGTATGTAATTTTATTAATTTTTTGTTTTTGTTTTTAAAGTCCTATTAAATTCTTTAAATATTTTCTAATTTTCTGAATGCTTGTTTCTTTCCTTTTCTACAGGATATTTAAAACAGTACTACAAAACGAGAGAGTGTTGAAGAAATCAAGACACAAATTATGTATAAGAATTTAATGTGGATTCTAAATTATTTTACCGCTACAATTGATCAAATTTCGTTTTTAATTTTAAAAAGGGGTAAGTAGATTTTAAAAAGGAATTTTTAAAATATCAAATTAACTTGAAATTTGTGAATGATATATATTTTACAATTTAAGACTGCAAAATAAAATTGAACAGATACTTTTAAGTGAAATCGAGATAATAGAATAATATGGTTTCTTTACAGGATACTAATTTCTTTCTCATAATTTCGTTATAGATTTTTTTTTTTTTTTTTTTTAAATAACGTGTAGGTTTGATAAAACGATATAACTAGTGTTTAGCTTCGTAACAACATCTATGAAACCTTTTTGGAAGAAAAGTATATAAATTTTTCTTTTCGTTAAAGCCTTCAATTTTTTATTTATTTATTTTTTTTTTTTCAAAATATCCTTTTATTGAGTCATAACTTCTAAAGATTTCTATAATAGAATCGAAAAATCATTCTCCAGAGATAATAAAGTACTATTCTACCGTATTAAAGATAACTTTCAAGAAAATTGAATTTATTATGCAAAACCAAAGTTTCTTAAAATTCTTTAATCATTATCCAGCCAAAGTATGTACATAATAATGGTATAGGTACATATAAATATTTTATTATTCGTATTTATGTAGTTACTTTTGAAAACTTTAATTTTATAAATGAAATTACATTGAATGAATGAAGTTGACATTTTCTAACCTGTTCCAGTTTTGATTGAACACAAAAATTTTGTTTTATTATAAAATCACAGAAATTTATGTACATACATACATATATACATATATTTTGTTATATAAAAGTAATATTTTAGGAAATTTATTAGAAGTGAAATTTAGAATGTGAAATTTTCTAATTGGTATCTTTTTTGATTTTGTGTATATTTTCATAAATTACAAAATATGTAGATATAATGATTATTTTAAATATAATATGACAAGAAAAGCTTAAAGATATTTTCCAATCATTATTATCGAATATATAGTATGTACATATGTATATATATTTTTCACTTTTTAATTTTCCATTTTGTGTAAGTATTTTAGAATTTCACATCATTAATCATATTGACACAAAAAAGGGAATAAAAAATAAATTAGGTGACTTTTTCATTTTGCTTTTTTAAGTAAAATACTTTTTTTTTCTTTCATTCTTTAACACAAAAACAAAACCTAACCGTATATCATATAAAATAAATTTTCTTCCAGTTTTTACTTTTTTTTTCTCGCCTAAATTTCAAGTTAATTTACATTAAACCCTTTTCAAAAAAAAAAAAAAACAACAAATGTCAAACCAAGACCACTAATTTCATTTATTTAAAAATTTCATGGACAAAAGTTTTGTTATCTTTTCATTGTTTCTGGTAAGCAAGAATTTTTATTATTTATTTTCACCTTCATGGATCGTTTATTTCTTGTTTTTTCATAATGTTATTTATATTTTGCCTGTTAATTTTTTTCTTTAAAGTAAAATATTTATGGAAAACATCGTAAAGTTCGAAAACAAAAAAAAATAATAAAGAACATTGAACTTTCAAATTTTTGTATACATACTATATACACATATATGTATGTTTTATTATTATAAAAAATTTAATTTTTTTAATTAAATTGAAAGAAAAAAAATACGCACATACATATTTTTTGTTTAAAAAATTTTTGCAATATTCTAAACATAAAAAAAAAATTAGCAAAAAAAAAAAAGTAGAGAAAAAAAAATGTATCAAAACAAAATTTAGAAAATATTAATTTTTCAATAAATAAGTAAAAAATTTATAATTGAATTTAGAATGGAATTTTTAATATACATATTTAAATTATTTAACAAAAATTTTATAATGAAAAATAAATAATATGTGTATAATGAAATTCATAAAAAATGGAACATATTTGGGGTGTTTTATTGAATTAATTTGATAAACAACGTGAATTTTTTTTTTTTTTTTTTTCAAACATGAAAATCAAAATTAAAAATAATTAATTTAATCGTTAAAAAAGTGTATGACAAATGGGATCAAAATTACGATGGTTACAACTTTTGCAACACGGACCAAAAGGGAGTCCAGCCGTTAAAAGAATTTTTGAAATTCAGTAGTTTATTGAATCTACTCTAAATGCTAATTTTTTTTTTTTTTTTTTTTTTTGGCTTTCGTAAGTTCCAGTTAATCTTATGAAGTTTGTCAATAAATGAATTATAATTTTAAAATGCAGCGATTTATGATTGTTGATTAACTATCTCTACAGTTAAGTGCTATTGAAAAAAAACTAAAAAACAAAAACAGCATGCCTGAACTTCGAAATTTTCAATGGAATGTACATATTATACATACATATGTAAAAATTTATAAATATATTCATATATTTTAAAAATATTGTTACTTACAAATGTTTAGTAAACTATAGAAACTATAGAAATTTTTAACCATCCTAATGATGATGTATTTTTAATAAATTGAATTTTAACATCATAATTGAAACCTCAAAATATTTAATATATAAGTATGTACATATGTTTTGTATGTATATTTTACTTACATATATGTGTATGTACATACATATTTCTACATTCATATATCAAATAAAAAGCAAGAGAATAAAAAAGATAAAATCTTTTTCATAAAAGTTTTTGTAAGTTTTTATTCACAAATATAATTCTATTCTAAATTCTAAAATATTTAACAATAGAAATTCTATATTATAATTTTCAACATGATTTTCTAAAAAAATAATAATAAAATTTGTTTTCAATTTATTATTTTCTAAAATTTTCTTTTTGGAATTTCATTCATATTTTATTGTATGTATTCGTATCTTGTGATTTTCGTTACCATAATATAACATTCTTTTTATCTACTAAAACTGTTACTGGATGATTACAAAAATGTAGGATATATGTATTTACATATGTATGTAAATTTTCTATACACTATATTACAATACATATATGCATTGTAAATGAAAAACAAATCAAAATTATTCACAGTTGATTACAAAATTGCCTTTTTAATGTAGTAAATACATATATGTATACATATGTAGCTACATTATAATATGTAAATATGTGTTATATGTGAGTAAATATGTATGTGCCTACATGTATTTTAATTTTAATACATTATTTCACTTAATGCATATTCATATTATATTTTATTTTAGAGAAAATTAATTTTATATATTAATTTTTATAAAATGTATATATATTATACATACACATATAATACGGAAAAGGATTAGATAAAATGAATAAAATGCGGTTTTTAAAATGTATAACATAGTACATATTTTTGCACAATCTTTCAATATTATAAAACATTTTAAAATGCATTCAACCATTAAATACTTTCAATTTGAATTTCAACGTTTTTAAATCAACGGTCATATTATTTGTTTGTATTTAAAAGTACTAATGTATTTAAATGAGTATCACAAGCTGAAAACTGAATGTTTTTCGTGGTTATTGAATAATTATATATACAAATGAGTGTATGTATATGTGTTAATGTATATAAACGAATTTTTTTTTTTTTTTAAATTTTATGTAGAGAATATAATTATTTACAGAATTTTACTTTGTAATATAATATAATACATCAGTAAGCAGAATATGTACTGCAATTTCTCAGATTAAAAATTTAACATTTACATTTGAAATTTCAAACAGAATTATTAAGTTTTTGTTTTATAATACAAACATATACATATAATGGTCACAAAAACTAAATTTGAAAATTAATTAAAGATTGTCATAAAGTTATGATAGGTTAATAATTACGGTATTCATTTGAAATCAAAATATCAAATATATTTGAAAGAAAAGTAAAAAAAATGTGTAGAAATAATTTGTATATAAAAACTTAAAAATTTCATTGAATTAAAATCATTAATCAAACTTTAACTGAAAGAACTTTTGTTAAAAATAATTAAATATCACTCAAAAAGGATTAAGTGTATATACATTAAACTTTCGCTTGTTGTAAACTACTTTATATTACATATTTGTTATTTACACTTTTATCTGATTATGCACATCATGAACAATTTAAAATAATTTACAGTCCAATACGTATTATAATAAAAGTTTTTTTAATCGTATTTTTTTTATTGATTTTTCATTTAAACTTTTTCAATTATTTCTGGGGGGTGTTTTTTTTTTTTTTCAAAGCCATAAATATCGTATTAAATTTTAAAATTCATTTTTCAATATCTTCTTTTAACTTACACCTTTAATTCGAATATATTCAGTTTTCTAATAAATATTATATTTTAAGGTGATTTCATTCATGATCATGACGTTGTTCAAATTCTTTTTTAAAAAGGTGAAAATAATGTGAACTACCCAAAACTCATTCAAAAGGTTTTTAATAGCAACCATTTAAATGTTTATTACACTTTTAACATACACAAAAAAAAAAGGAATCAATTTAAGTGGCCTATAAAAAAAATTTTTCAAACTTAAACGATAAACATCATCTGGTGTGAACAAGAAATTTGATTGACCAGAAAATCTGATAAAATAAACCGACAATGAGGTATTAAAAAAGGAAACAAAAATAAAATAAATATACAACAAACACCCGCTGACAATACTTTATCCACCTACATGATGTTACAAAAAAAAAAAAAAAATCTTTTTTTTTTCTCTATATATTGTATAATATGTACTTGTAAGCAGTTAAGTAAATATAAGTGTATATTTTTCTTCTATATCATGATTTGAAGAAAAGGATCATCCGTATGTTATAATATACTAAATTTTTTTTCCTATTCTAGTAGCACTTCCTTAAACAGTTCCTTAAGAGTACCTAGGGAGAAAAAAAAAAACAATTCATCTTTATGTGTATTAACTTTTGAATCGCACCAATATCAATTCAATCAGACTAAATAATTTCAAGGACGAGAAAATTCCTTCGTTTTTTCCTTTTTTTTTCCTTTTTGTAATACATTTTTACAGAACCTAGTAGCAACGCAATATCTGATTTCCAATATCTTTAAAAATTGAAAATTTTTGTAAAAATATCCTTTAGCAAAAATATACATACATATGTACATATAAGTATATAATACAGAAAAAAAAGGGAAGACAAAATAAATAAGGAAGAAGGAAAATAATGAAAAAAAGGAAAATATAGTGAAATAAATATATGGTTTTGAACTTTATGACTTCGAAATTTATATTTTCAAATAAAAAAATGAAAATTGAAAAAAACATTAAAAAAATACAAAAAAAAGGCAAAAAAGTTAAAAAAAAAAAAAGAATCAAGATTGAATCGATTTCATGCATTGGCATCACAATATGTTACCGATGCATTAAATAAGTAGAAAAAAAAAGGACATAGTATACATGAATGCTAAACATAATCATATAAAAATATGTATTTTTTATGGAGTCACGTGCATGAAAATTTTCCTTGTGGACTTCAATCAGCACTTACTTAAAAAAATTGTAAAAAAATACTAAAAAGAAAGAAAAAAAAAACCAAGATCCATATCAAATAGAACGAATTTTAAATTTTATTATGGCCAAAAAAGAAAAATAAATTGTATATGTATAGATGATATTTGAAATATACATATATGTACATATGTATGTATATGTAGTTTTATTATATGAAATACATATTTAAATAAGAATAAGGATATATGAAAGATGTCATGCATCTGTGTCTCAATAAGATATTGCTATTTTTATTGCTATTTTATTTATCTGATAAATAGAGAATTTAAATCATAAATTCATACATACATATGTATGTATGTCATTTTTAAAACAGAAAATTTTTAGTACTAATATTTTACAATAAAATAAATGTTTTAATTTACATTTTTACTATTGTTTTATGAGGATATAGTCTCATAGAATATACAGAGATTTGAATTTAAGTATGTATAAAATTTTACAATCGTTTTTATTTTTTTGTAAAAATCTGTATTTAAGCCAGGAGCGCTCTATTTGTTACAAAAATTTTATATAACATATTTCAAGAACTCAATCAAAATAAAAAATGATAAAAAAAAAACAACAAATCTGAAATCTAATATTTTGTAAGTTTTCATTTTTGTTCCCATAGTAACGAAATATAAAAAACTTAATCTATCTCGTGAATAATTGAGTTCAACATACTACCAACGTATAAAAAATATGTCTTTAAATTCTTCGTTTCGAATTTTTTATATATATGTACATAAGTCATTAATTAATTAAAATATTTAAAAAAACATGAAAAAAAATGAAATTGTATCTAAGAGATATTAAAAAATTTATATAAAAAATTTTTTTTTTCGATATCAAATTAAAAATAATCTAATTGCCAATAATCTCTTACAAGAAAATGAAAATACGAAAAAGAAAAAAAAAGTCAAAATAGAATTTATTTAAAAAAAAAAAAATAATAATGATAACAATAAAAACCGATATCTTATAGTAAATTAATGTCCTGTGAATAAAACAATGACCTTATATATTATAAAACAAACACTATTTTTAAAAGCATTGATTATTTATTTACTCATGACAACATAATATTATTGAAAACACAAAAACAATACAAAAAAAAAAAAAGCAAAACAAAAAAAAACAATTCCATTAAAAAATGCCGCCAATAATATGTTTTTATTCTGAAATTATTTATGATCCCATAATTCTCATAGAATATTTTATGTAATCATAAAATAAAAAAATTTTTCGTGTATTTCATTACGTAGAATATTTTTATATAATTATCTAAAAAATAAAAACCATTTCAACTGTATTTTGTATATACTTTAATGTTTTTTTATCTATTATGTATAAAAAAAAAAAAGGTCAAAGAGCAAATTAATGTCAGCATAAATGTTAATTATTTCTTATTTAAACTATCATCAGTTTTATTCAACGACGAACATTTTTCTCTACCTTTTAATTTTAATTATTATTATAGCATTTTCACTTCTCTATGATTTAAAGTGTCATATTAAAATGTATGAAATAAAATATGTATGTATGTACTATACACATACATATTCATTGTATGTCGTTTTTTATCACATACATACATACTCATTCATTTATTCATTCACAAACAATTTAGAATGTGAAAATTTTCAAAATAACTTTTAAAATGAAAATGAAAAAAAAAAAAAAGAATATTAACTAAAACATTTTTTAAACAATACAAAAAAATATGTAGTATTCGTACATAGCATATTTTGTTATATTTGTACATACATACAATATGTATGTATGTTTAACTCATAAACTAAAATTATAGTAGTAATTCGTTATAACATACTGTTGAAAATACATATTTAGTCAGATTCCAAAATTATTCAAATATTGTACGTATAAAAATGGTATATTAGTATAGGTACAATGCTTATGATAATATGTATGTATGTCTGTATACAATAAATATTTTCATCATTAAATATAATTTTATATAAAACGTGGAAACAAAGTGAAAATTTATGATTTATAACATCATCATAATAAATTTATGTGATTTATTAAAAGGCCCCTAATAAACTTTACTGGAAAATATAAAATAAAAAAAACATTAAAATTTTATTAAAATTATGAGAGTTAAAATCATACATTTATTATTATACACACAGATAATATTTTTGTGTGTATATGTGATAATTTCCTAATACACAAAATATAGTCATGTTGTAAAAAATATTACACAGATGAAAAATCTGAATTGAATTGAATTTTAATCTTCTTCGTTGAAGTGTATATTTAATTTAGAATTAAATTTAGATTCTTAGAGTCCAATGTTTTAATAAAAATTACGATTGATCTTTAATAATCTGATTTATGAAAACAATGTGATTAAAAACTGATTGGATTAAACTATGGTCGATAGTAGATACTATAGATAGTAGATACTTTCTATAAAACTCAAATTCAAGTTCTAGTATAAGATAAAATTATTCAATACTTTAAGCAAGTTGAAGGGTGTAAAACCAATAAAATAAAAATTTTTAATATAAGCCTAATATATACTCTTACATTACTCGTATATATGTATATTTATTTCAACCTCGAACTATTTACAACTAACTTTTAAAATAAAAGGTGTGATGATATTTATCTCGTTCCTGTTGAGTATTTTCCTGTATTTTCTTATGTAATGTTGGTTGCAGGATTAATGAATTCCTTCGCTGATAGATTTCCAGAAGGGAAATGCATTTTTTCAATTTTCTATTCTTTGATGTTAGTTTTTGTGTGACTTCTAGGCAGACCACAGAAAATTTCTGATTTAAAGAAACATAAGTAATGTAAACGTTAGAAGTACAAAAGAGTTCTTGTAATCTGCTAACTGCTACAATCATTTTTCCCACAGTGTATATGACAACATTAAAAAGACTAACTATTTTTATTCTTTTAAGAAATTAAAAAAAAAAAAATCTTTTAAGTCGCCCTAAAAAATATGTATATCCTGTTACATTGAGATGAATATTTCCTTTTTAGAAAAAATATCTTCAAAGCATATAATTATTCTTATAAAATAAAATCTTTTTGTTTTTTCTCTTTTCAAATTAAATCTAAAATTATATTTAACTTTAACCCATTTTCTTAGTTTTTTTTTTTTTCTTTTCAACTTCGATCAAAAACTTTTTTAGAAGGACTAAAGAAGAAAAAACTTTTTTCTATTTTTAATTTTATGAAATAAATTTAGTAAAACGTTGAAAAGAAATTAACTAAATTAGAAGGATAAATTTCTATTCCTTATAACGACAATGAACTATATACATATACATTTATATATAAATACATATTATGTATGTATGTGTGTACAATAAAAAAAAAATTATAAGGGCAACAAAGAAAATAAAATATAGTCAATGTAGAAAATATATTATGTTGGTTTTAAAAACTGACTTTAAAGACTCAGTAGTACCATGTAGTAAATTATAAAAGGAATAAAGGAAGTAAAAAAAACAAAAATGCTGTATCCTGTTAGATATAAGGATTATTATGAAGTAACACGTTTATTTTTTTTTACAATTTTTTATCCATTATATGAAGTAAATGTTCTCTCATTTTTAATGTCATGCGATTAAAAATATTTCCTTATCCTTTATTATAATTTTTGTTTTTTTTTCTGTATAATGTGTGTTTATAAAATTATAGGAATAAATTATTTTCATGATTAGATACATAAAAAAAGACAAGAAAAAAATTGTAGAGATTCCTGGAAATATATTCAATTATTAAGTGTTTTAATGTACCTACATCAGAATTTTGATTAAAAAAATAATAAGGAAAATAATTTTTATACATATTTTTTTTTTTTTTTTTACAAAAAATTGTTAGTTTTTCGCAAAAAATGAATTTACTGTTTCTTTTCTGTTGTTCTAGGAATTTTTATTTCAGGACAATGTTTATTATGAATTTTTCTTTATATATATATATTTTTTTTTTTAAGATTTAAATTTACGTACGCAGAATGTTTTAATTCCCCAATTTTTCATAAAAATATAAAAAAAAATTATTCAAATAATTTATTTTTAGAAGATGAAAAAAAAAAAAATTATTAAAATTGTTTACAGTTGAAAGAGTTTATAGGTTTTTAATTTAATAAAATATTTTGTTTGAGGAAAAATTATTATGTTTAAGAATATTATTTTTTTTTAAATTTTTTTTGGATTTCTATGATAATGTGCATTTTACACACTCAAAAACAAATTATAATAATATTTAAAAAATTTGAAAAAAATATATACCTACTGTTTTGATGTTTTTTTGAAATTTAATATGTGTATAATTCAATTTTTTTGTATGTGTGTAACAATTCTTAAGTATGTGTGTATTTTATTTATAATAAATTCGCTATATGTACTTAGAAATAAGATTAATGAAGCTAAAAGAAAATTTCTTACGAATTCGTAAAACATAATTGAGTTATTAGTTTTCCAAATGTATGAAAATTTTCTATCAGAATATTCTTGATTGTTTAACATTTAATATGTTATTTCCTGGCAAGAATAAGAAAAGAAAAAAAAACATAATAAAAGAAAACACTTTATTTTTCTCAATATAATTTTATATGAGATTATCTGTTGCAAGTTGTAATTTTGAATCTTGTGAATATTTTATTGCAACTGAAATAAAGTTATATAGTACGTGATCAAAAGAAAAGAATTTTCATATATTACACAAAAAAAAAAAAACAAAAAAAAAACAGCACATTGTAAACAATTTCCATGAATATCCTGTATAAAATACTCTCTATTGAGATGATAAAATTAAATAAAAAAAAAAAAAAATGAAGAAAAAAAAAAACATAGCTAGGTAATTTATTTCTATCCTTTGTGTACAATAAAAATTTCATTTTTTCTATAATTCTTTTTTTTTTCTCTTTCCCTCCCTCTTTCTTTCTTTGTTGGATAACCCAGTATAACAATAAGAAAGTAAATAAAAATCATTTCTTTATAAAATTTTTATTTTCCTATACAAGTACAGTTAACAATAGATTTCATTTGAGGATGTGTATAATATGTGCTGCTTATTTTTTTTCGTTTTTTTTTTTCTTGTATTACACAAAACGAATCACATATATGTAAGTGTAATACAAAATTGTTGTAAGTACACAATATTATACAGATTGTTGATGCTACAATTGAAGTATCTTATTGCTACAGAAAATGAACAAAAATGGAATAACAAAAAAAAAAAAAAAGATGAAATAAAATAACATATTCTGATATTGATAATACACCTACATAATTTTGCATATGTTATGCAATTGTATTTTATTTTTGTTCGTTTTTAAATTTTCTTTATTTTTTGTTATTTATATTTTATTTAACTGTAAATTTATCTTTTCTCTTGAGCAATTAAAATATAATGATGAATATTATTCCCTAATAATTGAGAGTAGATATATAAAATTTTAATGTTAAATTTTGAAAAGAAAGTTTATTCATAAATTGGTTTTTATTTTAAATAAATGTGACCATTGAGAATATGTAAAATTGATAAACGACTTTTAATTGATGGAAATAATTTCACAATGAATCTATTAAGGAATGTCTGTGTTAATAATTTTTTTTTTTCAAATTTTATTAATTTTATCTTTTGTTTAAATTAAAACTTCGTTCATTTTGAAATTAAACCTCTCATTAATTTCAGTAGTTTTAAATAAATTGAATGAATGTTTTTCTTATTTTCGAAATTTCGAAAATATGTATATATTTTTTTTCTCATAAATCGAAAATTTATTGATACACTAAATTATACTTTATAAATTTTGCTTTAGTTTGTCCTTTAAAAATTCACATTAAGAACAAAATAAGTAAGAAAAAAAAGTTGAGTATGAAACTAATTTGCTTTTCCGAGTATGCACATTTGTAACTTTTTAAAATTTAATTAAATAGAAAAGGTGTATAAAAAGTTGTGAATATAAATGTACAACATTTATTTAAAAGGTACCTAATGGTATACGTACATAATATTATAAATTAAAAGCGGTTGAACATGTAATATAAAAGAAATAATTTTTCACACTAACACACTGAATATACACTTTAAGTTAAATTATATGTAAAAGTAGACAAAAAGTAAAAAGTAGAAAAAAAAAAGATAAAAGAATCTGTAACATTCAATTAAAACTAATTAATGAAAATAATTTAAACACAAGTAGACAATTTAAAATGAGAAATTATCTTTATTCATTATTCCCACTTTGTGTATGTGTCTACAAACATAAAACAATTATAAACTAATTAGATATCTTAGTTCCAAAATGATTTTTTCTTGAATAAGTTTAATAAGTGTGTTTTTTCATAAATTCCAATTATTTTAGAAGTTATGAGAAAATTTTCAGTTTCTCGATTTTCAATAACACGTACATAATGTACCTACATATAAAAAAAGTGTGTGCCAACCTGTTTAGATTGATTTGAAAAAGGATATTTTCATATTTCGTTTTGCATGGAAATTATCTCAGAACGAAGGACAGGATCTCTACTCTCTATTCATGTATGATTTAAAAAAAAAAGATCATAAAGTCTTCATTGTATGATTAAAAAATAAATTCCATGATTTTCAAAAAATTCAAAATAAGAAATCATTTTTTGTAAACTTAGTATGTATCTTAAAAGTTAGAACCATACAGAAAAATTTTTTGCAGATTTAGAATCAGAAGATACCAAATTATGACTTCCAATCGTGAAATCGAAAATCTAACTTTCATTGATTTTTGTGATAGGTAAATCCAAAGAGGTGTCACAAGTCTTGGTTTTTTTTTTTCGATTTTTTTTTAGCATTTTGGAATTCTTTTTTAAATCATATAAAAAATAAAATAAAAATGTTAACAAGTATTTTTGTCTACACAAATGGCAAAAAATGTTTAATTTAATAATCAAACCTGTCAGTGCAAAACGAATTTAAAAATGCATCACAAAAGCAATTATACATACATTAAATATTTTCTAAACCAAAATTTTGTATTAACAAATATTTCTTTAACAATAATTTGAAAATTTGATATTAAAATTGAGAAATCTTTGAATGTTCATTGTATCGTCAATTATTACTTCTTTTTTTTTTTTTTTTTTTTTGCTACTAGTATAACAATTGAAAAACTTGTTTGAGCTTCCACCTCCATAAATTATATTGTTTTATTTTTTTCTTATTTTTTCACTAAAGTTCGTTAAATTCGATAAATTTTAAATAAAATTTAATATCTTTTCCACTACAATAATTTCTGCATTCATCCATAGAACATTGATTCACTGTAGTTAACAATCAAGCTATAAATTCATAAATGATTATAATAAGTACACCTGAGCTCGTTCTTTTTTTCTTTTTTTTTTTTTTTTTTTCTTCTGTACACAATGTCTTTTTACACGATTGGCAAGTATGTTGTACCTGTACATATATTATATTGCACACACCATGATCAATTGATCACTTTATCATTATTGTATGTACATTGTACATACTTATTACCAATTTCTGTTGACCAAAGAAGCATAAGTAATAAGGCAAAATCTAGATGAATGTGCAAGCTACTCAAGTATCGATAAGATATATCTTACCTAGGTAAGCACAACAGATATTTTTCTCTATTAAAAACTAAACTTAACATTTATTTTTTTTTTTCTTCATGTTTCTTCATTTTATTCGATAGTAACAACAATTTTTTTTTTCTTAAGCTTATTTTATAGATATAATATAAAATTTCAAGTTTCTGTTAACTTCATCTAGTCCATAGTTGATATTTCTGTAGTGTGGTAGTGTAATTTAAAATTTACAAGAGAAAAAAAAAGATTTTTTTTTTTTTAAATATTTCAATTGAATTTTTAGTTACGTTAAGAAAAAATATTTTGGTGTATGAAAATGACACGTTTAATATCTTTGAAAATTTTCACATTATTCTTAATTTTAGGTGAGTTCTGAAATTTAATTAGAAAAATTTTGAAAAATTATAATCAAATAAATAAAACCCATAAAATGTGGAAGTGACTTTGAGAAAAAGAGGAAAAAAAAATAAATTTTGATGAACATTTTGTGGTTTTTACACAAAGACAAAAAAAGATCATTTTAAATGTCAGACAATAAAATATTTTTTTTTTCTTATTATATATTTTTTTTTCATTTAAAAAAATTTAATATGCGGTTTTATTTTTAACATGTGTTGTTGCCTTTTCTTTTATTTTTTTTTTTAAAAAAAGTGAAAGTTGTGTGATTTGCATACCTGTCGTATTAACAAGATATTTTTCATTTATCATTATAATTAGTTTATTGTGTAATTTTGTGATATATTATTGTGACAGAATTACAAAATAAATTTTAAAAACAAATCGTTAAAACATTTCATATAAATGTACTTATAATATTTTTTTAATGTTTTAAATTTGATTAAAGAAATTTTAAATAATTTTTTTAAAGAATTTTAAAATAAAAATTATAATAATATTAAAGTCCTCAATAAAATGTCAGAAAATATTACAATTTTCTTTAATATCTAAATATATCTACAGATAATGACAACAAGGTCATATATCTAATAAAATTTATTTAATATAATTTTTTTTTCATGTCTTTAAAAGTACAAAAATATACAAAACTTTACAACACACCTTTACGCACCTTTTATTATTTTATCATAAAAATTTCAAAAAAGAAAGATGGAATAAATTCTAAAAAATGAAATAAAATAAAGAAACATTTGAAACATTTTTTTTCCGCATTTTTACATTTGAAAATCATTGAAGTATTTTTAAAAACTTCAAGTACATGTTTTGTGTCATAATATTATATATTTATAAAATTTTCATTTTAAAATATTTTTATTTTTGTTGCTTTATTTAATGCTACATACCATGTACAAAATACATAGTAGTTATAGCTATCACGTTTTTCTTTGCATTAAAGTATCTACAGACTTTTTAATCTATGCCCCTGAGATGTTGGTATCATACAAATGATGTGCTATATGCATTTTTATCTTGGAGACATTCTAAATGAAAAATAATTTGTAAAGTTGAACTACAAGTAGTTTTCCTGATAAACAATACAACTACAGCATTAAATAAAAAAAATATTTTTAGTAAGTTTCTTGGAAAATATAAAAAAAAAATAGAAGAAAGAAAATTTTTTCTTTTAAAAATAAGTAGAAGGAAAAAAAAGTAATGTTTAAAACTAGTAGATACAACTTTTCTTTGTAAATACCTGATATTTTTGTTCCTGATGCATAGAAATATGCTACTTGAAATACCTGTAATAACCACCTATATTCTTGTTCTCAATTAATATATTAATAGTGTGGCTCATAGTTAGTATTATGAAGATTGAAAACATCGTTTATTACTTGCATTTTGCCTGCTTTTGCAAGGTAGTCAACTTTTTATGACATTCATACATGCATGAACATACATGCATACCTATGTATCATATATACAATACATGTTGTTGACATCGAATACTTTTGTTGCAGTGATTGTTGTTGAAAGTTTCATATATAAGCATTAGCAAAAAAAATTATTAAAGAAAAATGGAAGAATTATTATATTAAGAACTAATCACCCCCTATCTAAAATACATTATTATTCTATAGCCGGAAAACCAAAAGTAATTTTGAATTCAATTCATGTATCCACACTTCAATTATACACATACTACATATTGTAACTGTTGATGATGATATGTGGTTTGAAAAGTTAATTTTCTCATTCTTAATTCAAACACTGCACCCTTTTTTTTTCACCTAAAAATTAAACACATTGAAAATAATAACTGAAAAGATATATTGAACGTTTTACAAGACAAGATATTTTTTTGGTTACAACATCAATTTAAATTTAATCTATAGATATATATACTCTTACTAATAATTGTTAACGGTTTGTTAACTGACACCTTAACTAATTATAATTAAAGATTAACTTTAACGTAGGTAAAGTCATTTGTGGTATTGTCATTGGTTTTGGAGGTCAATGATAAATTTCAGTGATGGATACAGAAATTAAATTGTGAAATCAAAAGCATTCCAACTCCTACATAATTTTATATAAAAGAAGGATGTAAAATTATGTATACAAGTAGGTATATATTAATACATAATTGTATATTTTAAAAGAGAATAAAAAGCCACATCAAAGAAAAGTTTTCGTCATCACCTATTATCGTCATCGTCGTTATAGTCATTACTGTCATTACCAAACGACGTCGTTAAGCCTTCTTTGGATAAATTCGAATTTTTAATTTTTTTTTTTCTAGAGAGAGCTTTTGCTTTTTAATGTTCACAAACAGCTCATGAAAGTGGTTTCTAATAAAAACTATAACACGTTTTAAATACTAATCAAGTTTAAATGAGAATTTTTTATATGTACGAAAATTTTAAACGTGTTAGAATTCTCAGATTTAAAAAAAAAACTGTCGGAAATTGTTTTGAAATTAAGTAAAATTTTATATTTTTTTTAAAGGATTAACATTAGCTGAATCACCAAGAAAGTTTAGTCGTAAAGAAGAACCAAAAAATGATGAAGGAACATCAGATGAATGTCCTGAACCAAATGGTTTCTTTGCTGATGCTGAACAATGTGACAAATATTATGCTTGTGTGTAAGTTATATTGTTTTTTTTTTCCTCTCTTTTTTATTTTTTATATTTAAAAATGTTCTAAATTTTCTTTTTTTCTTCTTTTATATTTGTCATTATATCCTCTTTTTTTTTTTTTAAATATATATTCAAAGTGATGGTAAAATAACAGAAAAACTCTGCCCTGATGGTATGGTATTCAATGATTTTAGCCCAGATCAGGAAAAATGTGATTTACCATATAATATTGATTGTTCACAACGCCCAAAATTACGTAAGTTTTTAATTAAATGATTAATTTTAATTTTTCATTATTTTATCTTTTTTTTACTCTATCAATTTTTTTAATTTTTTTTGGTATTTTAATCAATAATAGCATGAAGTTTTTTTTAATAAAAAAAAAAAATATAATAAAATATTTTTTATTTTGATTTTTCATAATGCTTTGATGTTGCTTTCATTCTGATTTTATTTAATGAGATTTTTTTTTTTAAAGGTTTCTCATTTTTTTCCATTACGTAGAAAATTTATATGATACTATTTGATAATATAGTATAGTATATTGTGTAAAAAAAATATAATATACAAAATAATTTAAAAGCAAAAAAAAAAAAACAATGAATCGAGTAAAGAATAAAGTAAATTTCTATAGAAGAACAAAAAGTAGCTATATGTATAAAAAATTAAAACAAAAAAAAAAAAAAAGATTTATATAATGACAAAAACAACAGATTCACAGAACAGAAAGTTTTTATGTGATATAAACAGTAAAACAACAAAAATCTAAAGTGAACATATACTATTATACATATATACATATGCATATACAAAGGACACTTGAATGAAATGTGTTTTTGACAATTTTGTGTATTATACAAAAAACATTACCCATCGCATTTCTCTTCTTTTTTTTTATTTTTTTTATTTGATCCAAAAACTCATTGTATAAATTTGTTATGAAAGTTAACCAAATTTCAGCTCTTTTTATGTGTACAATATATCGCATACATAATTTTATACAAACAATGTGATCCAAAAGTCATTATATTATGTAAATTTACATCTATAAAGAATAAATGTTTAAAATGATCCGGTGGTTGATTAGATAGAATACGGACTTCTGGTGTTGAGAAATTTTAGATTCAATTTAGTTTTGAATAAATTACAGTGAATCGTGTCAAAGAAATAGGTTTATTTTCTTCTGATGAACTGTGGTTCACATTTCACGTACGAATAATATTGGAAAAATTCATAGAAAAAATTTTAAAAAGCTTTAATAGGTTCGTTTTGAACTGTGAACTGTGAACTGTGAAATCTTGTTATACATTGCATGAATTCATAAATGCCATAATCAATTTTCAAAGTTTTTCATCTAGAAAAAAAAAAACAAAAATTAAATCCCACAAAACAATTAGTCGTAAAACAAATCCTTTAATGCTTTTAAGATCACCATCTAAAATTTTCTATAGATTCGATGATGTTATATAAATTTAGTACCTATATTTTTTCTTTTTTTCAAATAAACATCAACATTATTTTCACAGAAAATGCTCACGTTTAAATCTCACCAGAAATCCTTCTTTTGACATAATGGTAAATGGTAATACTGATGATGGTATAGCTGTTATATATATTCGTATACATACATATATGATTATATACGAATGTGTGGTAATGGTAGTGGTATGAATTTGGTTGATGAACATATCCCACTAAAAATGCGATGTGCTGCACAACGTAGATAATTACGTGATATAGGCTTTTTAAGTCCACGTGCGATGGCATTCTTGTATTTCATCAATTCTTTTCTGTTACTGGAGTGAACAATTATCCAACAAAAGTCTATGTATGTATGTGTGTATGTATATCACATATCATATTCCAAAAACATACCGCAAAATCAGCTTAATCCGCGTGTTTATTGATAACATTTTATTATCAGGATTACTTTATATTTTGTTTATTTATTTGTACGGTTGTTGCCCTTTTCATATTATAAAATATATTTACTATATAAATATATAGGTATATAACTTTTCGTGTTTGTTTTTTTTTTTTTTTTCTTATTTTAACGCATGTTATGTTAATGTCATTTTCATTTTTGTTGCAAAAACAATAACAATAATAATACCAAAATATTATAAAATAGCAGCTATACATATATAATATGTTTGTGTTCTCATTTTTGTATAATATGATATTTTGTTAGTTAAAAGATAAGCCGAATATCGTGTCAATATAATATGTATAATACAAATTTTATACACAAAAATACAAAATATATGTTTAATATATATATTATGTAGATACATCTACAATAAATATATTATATACATTTACATACAATTTTATAAAGAAAACTTTGTAAATACCATTACTGACCTATTTAGAAATGGAAAATTTGTTGACCGGAAAATATGAAAATATTTGTGATTATAATAATATGTATGTGTGTGTATACTATATGTACATAAAATATTATGATAAACAATATTATTTTTTTTTGTTTCTTTTAAATACAAAAAATTTTAGATAATATTTATAAAATCATTTATTTTGATTTTAAATATTATTTAGGTTACTTGTTAAATTTTGAGCACAAAAATAAAAAAACAACAACTAAAAGCTAAGAACTTTACATAAAACATAAAAATATCCTTAATTTTATTCAAGGTTCTTTTTTTTTTTTTTTTTAAAAAATGTTTTTTGTTTTTGAATCCAAAAGATATTTGAAACTCCCACTAGATCAAGTGGAATTATCATTTTTTTTTTTTGTGTTTTATTGCATAATAACGTATTATTAAAGGAGAATTTAAAATATATGTATATATAAAGATAGGCATATTTAATGCTAGATTAAATTTTCCTTAATCAAATTTATAACTTAATTAACAATTTCAAAGTAACTGTATTATATATTACACTTAAATATAATACAATTTTCATTATCCTTGAAATTCACAATGTTCTATAAATTTATTTGTATGTAGGTATGTATGTATATATAATATAATAAATAAATTTTATATATAACTTTATATATCATTTAATTTAATGCAATTACATATTATCCTTTTATCTACACATATTTACATATATTCACATACATGTACCTACATATGTATATGAATTTATTTACAGAGGAACCAATACCATCTTTACATTGTCCACGATTAAATGGTTATTATGGACATGAAGATAAAGGAGTTTGTGATAAATTCTATTATTGTGTAGATGGCAAATTTAATATGATTACATGTCCATCTGGTTTAGTATTTAATCCAAAAACAGGAATATGTACATGGCCAGATGAAGCACACAAAACTGGTTGTTCATCTGAAGATATATTTCAATTTACATGTCCAAAAGTTAATGAATCAATTGCACAAACACATCCAAGATATGCAGATCCAGATGATTGTCAATATTTTTATGTATGCATTAATGGTGAAGTACCACGTCGTAATGGTTGTAAATTAGGACAAGCATTTGATGATGAACAAAAACGTTGTGAATGGGCAAGAAAAATACCAGAATGGTAAATTTTTTCTATACATATTTAAATTTTAAATTATTTTATAATTATTTTCATTCAAAACAACAATAAAAATTTGAATTTTAGCGCTGATTGGTACAAAGATCGTTTAACTGATGCACAATTAGATGAACTTGAAAATCCAAAGCCCAAAATTAAAACAGAAAATCGTACAAAAGGTCCATCAAGAAGAAAACAACCTAAAAAACAAACTCAAATTGTTGTAGAAGAAACAGATGTTTAGAATTTTAGATATTTTTTTTTAATACAAATGAAAAATTTTAAAGAAAGAAAAAAATTTATAATTAAAAATTAAATAAACAATAATAATTTTAACACAAAAAAATTTGTTCATGTTTGTGTCTTTGTTCATATTAATTTCTTATTTAATGTTCATAATTCTTTTCTTATTTTTTTATTTTTCTTTTTTAACAACAAAGAAATTTTCTTAAATTTTCTCATTATTCAATTATAAATATAAATTGGCTTTTTACATGTGTCAAAAACAAAGAAATAAGATTTTCGTATAGAAAAGTGTGTGGTTAAGGACCATATGAATATTAAAGCAAAATAAAAAAGAAAATGAAAACTTAAAAAAGCTTACAGTTCTTAAATTAACTTCAATTTTATTTTTGTTTATTATACTATATGTATTGTTAGTGTATCCTTTTTTTTATTTCTTTTTTTTTACATTATCTTTTCCAAATAAAAAAAAAAAACATACGAGATTAATGCTTACGTATGCAAAAATTCCACAAAAAATTATTCTCTTCATTTTCATTTTTTTTTTATAACCATCAGGTAAAGAAGTAATCTTTGATATGTTTGGAGAGAAAAAAAAAACATATATATAACAAAGAAAATAATAATATGATTAGGTTTTCTTAAAAAAAAAACAAAGAAAGGAAAGAGTAAACGAAATCAAATTACACATGAATGTTCAATGAACTGAATTAAAAATAAAAGCAAGAAAAAAAAGAAAAATAAATGACGAAAATGAAAAAGATGAGACCCTTTTTATATTCTTCAAATCATTATTTGTCCTTACACATACATACACAACAACAAAAAAAAAGGCAATTTCATATCCTTTTGCATTTGCTTACTTCAGTACAAAATTACAATCATAAAGTATTAAAATACGTAGAAAAATGAATCTATAACAACAAGGACATGTCCAAGGATTATCTAGACAGTCAACATTTTACATAATTACATGAAGAAAAAAAAAATTTTAGGGAAGTTTTGTTTTTTTTTTTTTCCTTTAAACACACATCATATCCAAAACAAGATATATTTTTATATGCTATTTAATGGAAAATCATAAGGATCATGTCCTTTTAACTAAAAGTATTTACTATGAAAATAAATTATTTTTGTTGAGTTGCAAAAAAAATTTTTTCTTGATGATATTTTTGTTCCTTGAATAAAATTTTCTTCTATATATGGATTATTTTTATTTAGTAAAAATAAATAAGAAAAAAACAAGGAAGGGAATAAATGTCCTGGTATAGTAATCATAAATGATTCTTCTGAAATTTTTACAGGAGAAAAAGCCAATTTTTTGTTACATTCATAAGTTTTAAAAATCACTTGCTTAACTTTAATTTATAATTCCATAAAACCAAAATTAAAATTAAAGTGTGGCGGTACATTACCATTATGTGACATTATTCATAATGTTTTTTTTTTTTAATATTTAATTATTTTATACATAATTTAAAAATATTTATTAAAATTAATTGTTTTTACATTTTTCCAAAAAAAAAAAAAAACAAAAAAAAAATCTTAATCGATGTTTTTTCGTGAACATAATTGCTTCCACATAAAAATAACAGGCTTTTAATTATTTTTAATATTTTGATTATCGATAAATTTTCATTAATAATTTCGCCTACACGTATTTTGATCAATAAAAAAAAAAAATTGAAATGCATATCATGTAATTTACTGCAATTTATGTTTTACATTTTTAAATTTTTGATTTTTAAATTTCCTTTTTTTTTTTTTCATTCACTCTTTTTTTTTTTTTTTTTTTTAAATTAAACCTCAGGTAATTTTATTAAGTATTAAATCTATTCAGGCATTAATCATCGAAATAATCTCGAATTTATGAAAAGGTCATTTATTATTCATAATATTTTTCATGAAAAATGAAAATTAAAAAAAAAAAAAAATGAAATAAAATAAATTATCCTCATTTCTATAGAATACATCACAATAATAAGAATTTTCATTTATGTACATATCTATATTGTATATATTTATTCAGTTTACATACTTTACACATAATTAGTCTGACTGGACCTATTTAATTTTTTGTTGTTGTTGTTTTTTTCATACATCATTCTTATAATTATTCGTTGCATTATAAGTTTTATGTGTACATGGATGAACATGACAGAGAGAGAGAAAAAAAAAAGTGTAAAATGGAATGAACATTTCATAATACAGAATATAATATGTGCGTTATCCTTTTTTCCATTTGTAAATGAAAATATGCTTATATATAATATCCGATTTTCGATGTATTTTCATCCTTGAAATGCATCAATTTTTCATATTTAATTTATAAATACTTTTTAATTTACTCACATACAAAAAATATTCACATAATAAACAAAAATAATTTATATTCGAATACAAATATACATACATACATATATAAAAAATATATACTAAATGAATACTTACATAATTTATTTTATTTAAAATTTATTTTACAATAAAATACGATTAAATTATGTAACAAGAATAAAAGGTGTAAACAAAAAGTGAAAAAGCAAAAAAAAAAATATATATACATAAACGAAAAACTTTCTCTTTAAAATAATGATTATGCAACGATGCTATTCATATTGTATGTATATGGAAAATAATGATAATATTTTATACAAACAAGAAAAAATAAGAAACGAAATATTTGAAAATTATAGCTATTTGACTATATATATATGCACATATATAAACACACATGTACACACAATCAAAAACTATAACTGATGATTTTAAGGATTTTTGTAAAAAAAAAAAAAATCTTCTGTTTTGCCACAGTAAAAACTTTTCACGTTTTTTTTTTCTTTTTACTTTTTGAATAATTCCATATCAGGATACATGTTAAATCGTTATCACAAGGTGGTATGCAAATGAAACACGTATTATACATATGTGAACAAATTTTTAAGTGCATAACAAATTTTCATTTCATTATAAGTCAGTAAGTGAAAAATGTTAACTTTTTAAAAACTTTTTCATGTTTAAAGTAGTTTAAAATTTTTTTTTTTTTTTTTTTTTTTTGAAAATCCCTTTTTTTCAAAAAAATTACAATTTTTGTTGATTTTTAAGATGTTTTTTTTTTTAAACTGAATCTAAATAAATTATTTAAAATTATGCTTTCATTTTTTTTTTTTTTGTCTAAAATTATTCTGAAGAAATTTAAGTAAAAGAATATCTTTTCTAAAAAGATTTTTTTTCAAAATTAAACCAATTAAATTACACACACGTTTTATCCTCGTGTTTTTAAAGCAAATTTATTTATTTATTTATTTTTTTTTTTTCTGTATTGTTTGAAGATTTATCGATGAAAAGCTTTGACTGTTGTTCATAATAAAAGTATTATATATTATTTTTTTCCAAATGTTGCCACGTGTAACGCTTTTTTCTTTGAACTCATTCTTAAAATTAAAAAAAAAGATAAAGATTATAATTATTAAATTTCATATGTATTTATATTTTTTTTAATTACGTGGAAGTAATTTCATTCTAAAGTCATTTAAATTATATATTTAAATTTGATTTTTTTTTTTGATTGTTTGTTTGTTTAAGAATATAAATTATTCTAATCACCCCAAAAAATTGGAAAAAATTCAATTACTTATTTTTTAAAAATTTATACAAATTTTAATTCTAATTCAAATTATTTCCATAAGAAAGAAAAACAAAAATAATAAAATTTGTATATTCAATAAATTTTTATTTTCCAAAGGTTCAAATGAATTTTATTCAATTGAAATTTTTCCATATAACTGTTGTTTTTTTTTTTTTTTTTTAATTTTTTATTTACATTTTTATTACAAATGTTTACTCAAATTTAATAGAATTTGAAATGATTTATAATCATAGAAAAAATGTTAGCTTTTTTTCACGTAAAAATTTTAAACGTATTTTATGTGATACAAAAAAAAAAGAACTGTTCTCGAAGGAGACATATAATTCTTAAAATTATATGTTTTTTTTTCTTCTTAAATTCTTTTTTTTTTCTTTCTTACACTTAATTTACATATTCATTTTAAAATTTATGATGTGTTTAACCATGAATTCATTCGTATCATAATTTTCTTTTTTTTTTTTACTGTATTATGGGAAATCACATGATATATATTGCAAAAAATTATATCGAAAAAAATTTTAAATATTAATGACATTGTGGAATATAAAAGCGATAAAAATAAAAATAAATTTGATGGAAATGAAAAAAAGAAGAATATTTTTTTTTATGAACAAATAAAGTATAGATATATACATAAAAAAAAAAAGTATACAAGTCTGCAGGAGTTTTTCTCTCAAGTGCAAAAATTATTTTTAAATACGCAAATGTTTATGTGAACAATAATTGGATTTATATTAAATAAATTTTTTGGTTTGCATTCAAATCAATTTTGAGTTTACTTTTCATTACAAAAATTATCGAAAATATTTGAAAACACATTTAAAACTGGAAATTGCAATCAAGATGGGACCATATCATTTTATCACTTATAAAAAGGACTCACAAACAAAAATTCAAATCTTTTTTAAACCAAATTTTTCACTCGAATTTTTTACATTTCGAGTAATTTCATTAAATTATTTCCAAATATTGGAACAAAATTTGTTCAAAAAACTTTCAGAAAATGAACCCAAATGTATCTCTATGCATAATTCCCAGAAAACAAGTGAAAAAAGCTCAATGCAAAAATAAAAAGTTTTCAGGCATAAACTTTTTTTTTTCATTTCTTTTGAATTCAATTTAAAAAATAAAAAAAAATTATTTAATATGTGAGAAAAATCAAATATGAAATATTTTATAAAAATTCCTAAGTAAAAAAATTAAATATTATTTTAAACTGAAATTAAATCAACTTTCTACAAAATTATAACAGTTTTCTTTTAAAACTTTTTAAATCAACATAATTAATTTCAAATAAATCAAAAACTTCAAGATAAAATTCAATTTGTAAAACAGTAAATTATGTATTATTAATAATAAAATTATTGACAAATTTATTACTACTATATTTTCTTTAATAAATAGTAAATTTGTTATTCATTTAAATCACTCAAGAGGATACAAATCTTTCAATTGCATGACATAAATATGTCATACAATGGAATTTGTGTGATCATATACACAACGCTTTATTAAAATGAGAAAAATCCATGTAAAAAATGTCATTCGATATTTATGTAGGTATGTGTTTTTGCTTATTTTTGTTGTTGTTATTTACTCCTATTTTTTTGTAGTATATTAATTTTCAATTTTTAGCTTATATCTTGAAATTTATCCATATATCCTTGTGTCATTCATAACGTAATTTTACATAAGCAATTTTATCGTTTTTTTTTTTTATTTCAACCTTCAACATGTTTCAACAATATTTTATTGATCATTTTTTTTTTTCAAACATAAAATTTTAAATTCTTAAAGTTTTCTTTTTGATGAAAATTACATAATTTTCCTTATAGCATTTGCTACACAAAGGACAAATAAAAACAGACAACATTGTATTGAATGCATTTAAATTTTACATATGTTTGCTACAACAAACAAAATTTATTTTTGGTTCGTTAGGAAAATTCTCTGTTGTAAAAGAAAAATTTTCAAAACTTAAATTTTAGAATGTAATTTTTTTTTTTCAAAGAAAATTCAAATTTATTTTTATGTATAAAAATTTTGTTTTTATATTTTTGACGATTAATAAAATTCACAATGTCTAACAAAAATTATGGTTTTTCATTTCTCGTAAGTCTTCATTCGACAGAAATAATATAAATTTTCAATTCATTAAAATTATCAGCATACAAATCATATATGGAATGCATAACATATAAATCTAAATGGCATATGAATTCACATATACACACACACACTAGTATATGGTACATGCATGTATAAATTATTATATAAGCGATATTTGCATGTAAATCTTGCTATTCAAGAAAATTTATAAAATGGCCGTGAAAAATTTCAAATTGTGAAAATCCTATCAGAAAAACAGAAGCAAAAAAAGAGGAAAAGAAAAATAGAGAAATAACAATTTTTAAACATTTATTGCTGATGTTGTACACTTGATAACTTGTAACTAATAAAACTATACTTATGCCACTAAATTTTAAATACAGATTCAAAATAAAGATTTTAAAAGTATAAATTCAGAAATAAAGGATTAAGAGGAAGGATGAGAAATTCTATTGTATACGTATACGAATTCTATTATGCAGATACTTTTGGCATAATATGCGTTTGTTGATAATATACATATATTCGCGATTACATATATGCATACTCGTATATAAATATGTGTTTCTGACAAATACAATTTATGTGAAAAGATGAATTACTTTACATTCGTTTACAAACATTCATTTGTATACGTGTATAGTGTATTTTATTTGGTTCTACAAAAAATGAAAAGAATTTAAAATACGCACATGAACCGTGATTATAAAATATCTCGTGACATATTTAAAAAAATGTTTCTATTAAATTTAAAATACAAACTGGCAATTCAAAAAAAAAAATTGTAATTAAACTCAAAATTTTTTGTGAATTTTTCTAATGGATTCTCATGGTTTTTAGTCAAAATTCAAGGTATGTGAAATTCTTAAAGGACATTCACACTTAATCTGAATTTTAAACGTTTCAAAAATTTTATTCAAAGGCTTTTTTTTTTTATTTTGAAAAACTTTTAATATTTAAGAATTAAAATGAAAAGTGTTCTTTTTTCTTTTAATTATTTTCAAAAAGTAGGTAACGAGAACTGGGCATCCAAAACACAAAACATTTAATGTTAATTACCTTATTTAAATTTTAAACAATTTTTTTTTCTCTAAAGTTTTTTTTTAAAAAAAAAAATTTATAACTTATTTTGTATTCACTTTTGAATATTTTATTATACAAAACAAAAAATTTTAAACCACAGAAGATGTCTGAAAATCTCACTGCGTGAAATATTCACAAATAGAAAAGAAATTAGACAATATGATGAATAAAAGTATAAATGTAAAAAACTTCGACTTTAAAAAACCAAAAAAATTTTATAAGAAAGAAAATATTTTAAACTCGAGAGTATTACAATACTTGCATATTTTAAAAGTTTTTCAAGAAAAACTTCATCTTTTTATATATACAATGTGCATATAGTGTAACAAAAGTATAACTATCACATCCCATAAAATAAGAAACTTTTAAAATAAATGGTAAATTGAAGAAATAAGAAGCAAAAAAAAAAAAAAAGAGACTACCACCAAAGATACATTTTTTAATACATACATATCATGTTTATGAACATTTTAAAAATAAAATAAAAAAACAAAAACAAAAAATAAAACAAATTTTATGTTGTCATACTTTGTTTTGAACTAAATACACAGTGCAATTGTACACAACAAAAGTCCATGAAAATTTTAAATTAACAACAAAATAAAATAAAACAAAAAAAAAAAACGTTTGAAAAAAAAAAAATAACAAAAAAAAAAAAACTAAAAACATAAAAAGAATACAATTTGATGTACATTTTCACTGAAAGATTAACAATATTTCACTATATATACAATTTTATATGAAGAAGATTTATTGCACAATTTATAAAACAAATACCACATCTTAGAAAGTCATTATCCTTGTTATATCCTTCAAACTATTATACATACATATGTATGTATATGTGTGCTGAAGAAATCATTTAAATTCATTTTATTTTGTTATTTTCTATTTGAAAAACAAAATAAAAAGAATAGAAAAAAAGTTTTGATATCTAAAAAAATAAAAAAATCTTTTCATTCTTATACATTAAAAACAAAAAACACACACTTAGAGCATATATGCCGCATTATATATACACATTTACATATAGTAGCATTAGTTTATTTGTAAATGTTTGCATTGTGCATTATTATATTCATTCTTTGAATATAAAATTGAAACAAGATTTAATCTGTGATACTATAGAGATACATTATTGAGTTAGATCGATTAACTCTTCCTGTTTCTCTTCTTCTTCTTCTTTTTTTTTTTTTAATAAAAAAAAATAAGAAAAAAAAACTACTTATAAAATAATGAGATAAGCTGATGAAACAACAAAATAGAGAATTGAATGAAAACACATAAAAGAAAAAGTTTTTTGTTCCTATTTTTATTTTTTTTTTGTTCTAAAAAGAGTAACTTGTTACTTCTTAAGTACAACCAAGTACAACATAGATTAGTTACATGAATTTCTGAATGAAAGTGTGAAAAAAAAAAAAAAAAGAATTATTTTACTTATTTTTCTTGTTAAAAGTTCTTATCGGAAAAAAAGAAAATGTATTGAAAAATAATTTAGTCCTTGAAACATCATCATCATAATATTGCTTATACGTCGTGTCTGTAAAGATATCTAAGAGATCAAAATGTAATAAAAGTTATCACTGTGTATAGTAAATATTGTTTGATATAAATTTCTTTTTTTTTTTTTCATTGAATTGTATTTCACATTTTATAAATATTTAAAATTGGAAAAGTTTTCATATTTTAACCGACATTTTATTTATTTAATTTTTTATTTTTTTTTATTTTTAAATGGAATTGAAAATGGAAAAAAAATAATTCTTATTTTGCACAATATAATTAATATCCTTGGATAACATAACGTGAAGTTTTATAATAAAACAACAAAAAAAAATCTAAAATTTTTTTATTTATTTAATTTACATTTTTAACAATCCTGAAAACAGTTCAATTATGAAAAAATAATTTAAAGATATTCTTACCCTTAAAAAAAAAACAACTTTCTTTACTATGTACTTGAATTTAAGCCTTATGGAAATGAAAAGGCGAAAAAATATTTAATCGTAATATCATACTTAAGTATTTTTAAAACTATTAATTAAGATTATAATATTTTACTTACCTAAACTATTTTTTTTTTTTTTTTGAAATTTCATTATAAAAACTTTTACTAGTTAAGCTTATATGTATGTTTAAATCTAAATAAAGTAATTTATAAATAATCAACAATTAAAAAAAAAAATCTACGGTTATAAAAGGATAATTTTGTATTATGTATAATCTTAACAACTTTTTGAATTTTTCGAATTTTTTTTTTATCCTTAAGAAATATGCGAAAAAACTTATATAAAATAAATTTTCTTCTTGTTCCGCATTATTTGTATCTGAACATTTTTCTTAAACGGGTATGATTTTACTGAATAGGAAAACTTTTTTTTTTTTCTGTTTTTGTAACATGGAGAAGAAAAAAAAAAAAGAAAGTAAATACTCGTAAGTTAATTTTTATTAGAAGTTAATGATTTAAAACGTGAAAAAAAAAAATGGAAAAAATATTAATTTTTTTTAAAAAAAAAAACAAACTTTTCTTGAGTTTTAAGTTAATTTACATACTTTTTAAAAAGTATTTGAAAAAAAAAACACTCACACAAGGACGCATATATAAATAACAATAAGGAAAATGATTTAATAAAGTTTTTCTTTCAGAAAAATTTAATAAAGCCTTAAAGCTAAATAAATATTTATTCATAAAATTTTTTTTTTTTTCATTTTCATTAATGAAAAAAAAAATGAAGAATTTATTAAAGTTATAAATTAAATAAAATTTACAATGAACAAATTTTTTATCTTAAACATCTTTGTGTTTTTAATTCTGTAATGTAAGTATATCCTGAAAAATTTTTTTTCTCAATTCAGGATTCAAGGAAGGTTTTCATAATCAAAAAAAAAAAAAAAATTTATTGAAAAAAAAATAAAGCAATTTATTATATTAAAAGGACATCCTTTCATTTTTAACAATTTAGTTTCAACATTTTTTTTTTGTTTTTTTTTTTTTTGTTTTAATGTATTTTTAATAAAATATATACTGTTTTTGAATATTCCAGATATTAGGTGTTTCTAGGAACAATAAAATTGAATTCACACCACTATGCAATGTTTTTTTTTTCTTTCATCTGCCTAATGATACAATTAAACAGTACCTACATATGTATGTACGTATATATCATACCTACAACTTTTCTTTCGTGTGAAAATACAATTACAAAATTAAAAATTCAAATTTAATGCAATCATATTTATGTTTTCTACCAATGACAACATTTTAAATATTTAATAAGAATTTTTATGCAAAAGTTATGTTACATTCAATTTAAAATACTTTAATGTCAACATTCTAAGTATACATTTTCATAACCTATACTTTATTATTCATAAACGTATATACACTGTGTGTATCTGGCAGTCTTGCTACAGATGTAATCATAAAACCACAAAAAAAAAAAAAGCAAAACAGGAAGAAAAAAAAAATATTAAAAAATTACAAAGTAAGTTTTTTTTACCTTTAGAATTAATTCGTGCGAATTAAAAATCGCAAGTCTCAAGTACCCTTCTTCATCATTTATAAAATCAAATAAATTCACTCATACAATTAAAATTATAAATTTATATGTACCTATAGAAAAAAAATGGACTTTCTTTTTTTTATTTCATCTTTTCTTTTAATCTATGAAATAATTTCAAAATGAATGGTTTTGTTCATTTTTTTGTAATAGTGTAATTAAGTGAAAAGGAAGCTGAAGAAAAAACAAAAAAAATAAATAAAAATAAGTAAAATACAAGGCATTCAGGATAAGTAAAAAAAAAAAATTTTTTTTTAAAAAACAACATGTTAATCCAGACTGCTGACGTCAAACAGCAATCTCAAAAGGATTCAAATAAAATAATGATGACTGCCACAATGGAAAATCATAAATTCAAGGAAAATTCTAATAAATTTTCTACATCATCATTATCTAAGAAATTTCTTAAATTATTTTTTGAAAAAAGTTCAATACATGGTTTTGTGTATACAACTAAAAATGATTTAATGTTAATTGAAAGGTATATAATATTAATGACAGTTTTATTTCTTATTTGAATTAACGTTTGTTTTTTGTTTTTTTCCTTTCTTAGAAAATTCATTTTAAATTTCGTATTTTTTTTTTCTCTTCCTTACAGGATACTTTGGATAATTCTTGTTATTTGTTCAATTTATTTTTGTACTTTGATTTCATTAGAATCATTAGATCGTTATAAAACAAAAAGTACAGTTGTATCATTAGAAAAGGATCATTATTATTGGAATACAAGTTTATCAAGTATGACTATTTGTCCAATGAAACGTTTAAGTCAAACAAAATTTGATTTATATTGCAAGTAAGAAATTATTCTTTTTTCTTTTCTTTTTTTCTTTTTTGTTATCAATTTCGTTTTTTTTTTATTTTTTTTTTTTCATAAAAAATTTAATTATGCAATCAAAAGAGTTTTTTTTTTTTGTACGTATATGAATTTTCTTATCTATATATGGAAAAAAAAAAATGTTATTACTTTTTATTTTATTTTATGAAGTATTTCAGTTGTAAAATTGTAAATTATTTAAATGAAAATTAAAAAACAAAAAAGAAAAAAAAATTCTATAAGCTCATAAAAATTATCTTTTGCATTCTTTTTTAAATTAATTTTTTTACTTTGTGTTTTGTTTGTGTGTATGTGTGTGTGTGTGTTTTTTTTGTTTTGTTTTTAAATGCTTTTATGTTTATGAACTATTAAAATATAATTATTTCACATACATGAATTTTATATAAAAAAATGAAAATATTACACATAAACATACAAAGAATTATTTTTTTGCTGTATATATATTTTTTACATATCATAAAATATTCATGATATATGTATCATGAAAATATGAATATTATTATTTTTAAGTATTCTTTTGCAGACTAATTAAAATTTTTTATCTGTGTTAACCTCTTTGTAAAATTATTTATTTTTTAATGTGTAAATATATACCTACATTTTACTTATTATTTAACTGTTGCATTTTATTATTATTTTCTTACATTTTTTTTTTTTTAATTTGTATTCTATCGTGTACCATAAAAAAAGAACATAAAAAAAAAAAACGACTTTTGACTTATTTTTAAAAAATTTTATATTTTACAAGAATTTAGAGAATGTGTAAAAAAAAAAACACTTTAAATGATATTTTATTTAGTAATAAAGGTATTGAGGGTAAAGATAAAAATGAATTGTGGCAATTTTTGGAATCCTTGGCAAATTCATCATATGATAATTTTGAAAATATTAAAGAATTTGAAAGTGTTGATGTAGGTGTAAAGTATAATTTTTTAAGAGAAATGAAATTCAAGTGATTTGTTTTGTTTTTTTTTCTTTATATTTAATTTTTAGAAATTAAATATAAAACCAGAAGATTATATGATATTAATTTATAATTTAACAAATGATTTAACAAGATCTGTATCTGAAGAGAAACGTGTACGTACCATTAATGATCGTGAATTTATTCATACACAACAAATTTTAACTGAATTTGGTATTTGTTATGTAACAAATTCAATTTTATCTGAAAATTTATCATCAACATATTTAATTACTGGAAAATATCCAAAAGATAATCCATATGAGAAAAATGTTGCTAATATTCTTTATCCAATAAGATTTGGTAATACATTTGATAATGAAATTACATACAGTTTTATTGGTTTTTCTGGTGCAATTGCAGTAAGTGAATTATTTAAAAATTAATTATTTTTCAATTTATTTTAATAAAATATTAATTTTCATTTAAGATATTCATTCATAGTCCTTATGAAACAATGGATATTGATAGAGGCTTAAAATATGCTACTGAAGCATACGAATTTGAAACTAATTCAATAGAAATTGTAACAGCTGATGATTTTGAACGGTAAATTTTAGTTTTTTTTTTTTTTAATATGAGAATTTATACATAAAAAAATAAAAATAATTAACTTTCTAGTGATACAACAATTTCACAAAGAAAATGCCGTTTTATAAGAGAATCAAATTTAACACATTATAAAGTTTATACAAAAAATTTGTGCATTCAAGAATGTCGTCTTAATTTAGCATACAAATTATGTAAATGTATTCCACATTTTTATCCAAATTTAAGTAAGTGTTGAAATATATATCAAGGAATTTTTTTAATTACTATTTAATTACACGTTCATTATTTGTAGTACGAAAACCAAAGAAAGTTTGCAGTTACAAAACATTAAAAACTTGTTTTGTGGAAAATAAAAGTAAAAAAATCTTTTAAAAATGCAATTGAATTTTTTTCAGCAACAAATTTTCTTAACAGGAAAATTTTTTGAATTAAGTCGTCAGCAAGATGGAACAACTCAGTGTTTTTGTTTACAAAATTGTCGTGAATCAAAAGTGATAATTGAAAGGAAACAAGTAATTAGACAATTTTTCTTTTTTTTTTTTTTTGAGTTAATTTTTTTTTTAATTCTTTAATTCTTTTTTAGGTCTTGGACGACTCACGAGACCTACTGGGTGGCTTAGGTGGTTTACTAATTGTTAAAAAATATCCATTAATACGTTTTAAACGGCAAATTCTATTCACATTTACTGATCTTTTAGGTATTCTTGCGATAAACACAAATATAAATTCGCAATAAAAATAATAATTAGATTTGGAAAAAAAAAATAAAAAATTGTCGATTTCGATTTCTTACGAATCATAAATTTTACTGATATGTATGTGCATTTTTGTTGTTTTTAAATTTCAGTATCGATTGGTGGAACTGCTGGTCTTTTTCTTGGCTTCAGTGTTCTGGGTGCTGTTGAAATAATTTATTTTTTTACAATACGATTATTTTGGTATTTACGAGGATATAATTGAGAAGAAAAAAAAAAAACAACAAAATAATCTTTAAAGCTTGAGAGTATTTGCTTTTTAAAAATATTCACTTGAAATAAACTTCTACAAATAATATAAAATCTTATATCTTACATCAAATTACTGTGTTGTAGCACCTATAGATACCGTTTTATTTGTTTTTAAAATACTTTTAAAAAATTAAGGCAAAAATTAACAAAATATATAACTTAATATGTATTACTAATTTTTATTCTAAGAAAAAAAAAATTGCTAGTTAACAAATGAACAAAACCGAAATTAAACCAAGTAACAATAAAAATAAATTTTGTATTTCCATTAGAATTTTTATTATTCAATAATTTTTACATTTCAATTTTTTTTTTTTTTTTTTTTTAAAAAAACGAATTGAAAAATAATTAAAATTTTAACACGTTAATTAACAAACGTTCACACAGCGAAATAAAAACGTGTGCTAAATCAACAGTAATACTTTAATATCGTTAACCAACGTGTTCATAACTAATGCGTTAGTTATTTTGAAAATTAAAAAAAATATTCAATTATGTAATTGTAATTTTTTTTTTTTTTTAAATTTTTTGTTAGTTACAAATAAAAATCACAAAATTGTTTGTTTTTCATTTCTAATTTTATTTTTATAACAAAATAATAATATTTGAAAATATTGAAATAATAATATATAATTATAGACAATCATCATCATAATCAATTTTATCATTATTTTAAACATGAAAAATTTAAAATTTATCATTATTATTTCAGTGCTATAAACTATTTTGTAAATTTTTTTTTTTTTTTTTTTGAACATAATAAAGTGTTAATAATAAATAAAAAGTACTTCTATGTTGTTTGTTATTTAATTCATCTCAATAATAAATATATTAATTTTTTCAATTTATTTTTTAAATTTCAAAATTTACTTTAAAATATTCAAAATAGTTTATAGCAGTAAAATAAACCCCCCCGTTCTTTTTTTTTTTTTTTAAATATAATATAAATGCTTTATATATTTTTTTTTCTTTCCTTTTAAATATAATAAAATAATTAAAATAAATCTCTACTACTTTTATAATTTATGCATTTTTTTTTTTCATATAAAATTTTGTTATATTTATCATAAAAATTGTTTTTGGAGAATAAATAAGAAGCTTTTTTTTTAATTTACTCATTTTTTTGCTTTTTTTTTTTTTTTGGAATATCATCCTCTACAATTAAAATTGAATTTTCGTTTTAATATTTTTACTATTTTTAGTTAATTTAGTTTATTTCCTCATTAAAACAATTGTTAAATAGATAACTATGTTTTTTTTTTGTTGTTGTTGTAATATTTTGGGCCCATTTCTTTTACCAATTATCAAGAAATTACGCATTATTATTCATGTAATTTTTTTTTGTCAGTAAGAATTTCTAATACAATTAGTTGCTCTATATTTTGCAATGCTTTATATATATGTATATATTTTTGTAATTTTATTTTCAAATAGCTCATAAGTATTAAAACCTAAAAACGAAAAAAATAAAAAACCTAGAAAAAAAATTCATTTTATTTTGCTGTAGGAGAAGGAGAAATTTCCAAATCGGGTGCATCCACAATTTCAAAATCTTTTCCAGTCGATGATCGTGAACCTTCTGATTCACTTTCTGATGGTGTAGGTGTAGTATTTCTACATTTCGATTGGAATGTGTTTAGGAGACGATAAGAAGAAAGTTGATTTGAAGATAGAAGAAAGTAAAGAAAAAAGAAAAAAAATAATAAATAAATACAATAAACTTCGAATTTTTCTTTTTTAATTTTTCTTTAAAAATATTTTATTACTCTTTTCCTTCGGTTGATTTTTCATCTTTGTTAGACTGCTTTTTAGAATCCTTTTCACTATTATCGTCAACTTTAGATTTATTATCACTATTACCATCATCTTCGTCATCATCCTCATCATATTCATCATTATTTTCATTACCAATTGAATCAGTTTCTTCATGTTCTTTTACATTTTCAATTTTTTCTGGTTCTAATAATGGTTGTTGATCTCCACCTTCATCTTCAGCATCACTATCTTTATCTTTCTTTTTTTTCTTTGATTTCTTACCTGATTTAGATGATCCAGACTCAACATGATACTCACTCTGTAACAAATTTTAATTATATTAAATTTTTAATTAAAAATAAAAAATAAATTTCAAATTTAAAACGTACTTCATATAATGGCCAAAATGATGCCAAAAATCCAACATCTTCAGTTAAATTCGGGAATATCCAGAAATATAATTTTCCACCAGTTAAAATCCAAACAATTACAAATATAATTAAACGAATAATGGTTAAAATAAGTATGAAAACCAAGAATCCAGCAGCAGCAACACTTAAATAATAAACTCCTTTTCTGTATAAATTTAAAAAAAAAAATAGTTAAATTTATGATAAATTTAAAAATTTGATTTTTATTGTACCTGAGAATTGGTGGCCAAAGTGGGAATAAACATACAACAATTGCTCCTAATACAAGTGCCATACCATAAATCCAATAATGAATTGGTACAGGATCATAAATCCATACGTATGCTTCTGAACCATCAACAAATACTTGCTCTGGATGCATATCAAGTTTAATTTTTCGTTTTCTTTTTTCTTTTGTCTGTAAAAATTTCAAAAGGAAAATAGTGTTAATGTTTTAGAAAACAAATTTCACAAAAACAGAAAAATTTTAATTTCACCTCTTCAACTTGTGAACCATTACCCTCAGCATGACTACCTTCCCCATCAGCTGATATTAGTGCTTTCTCTTTATCCTTATCCTCTTTAATTGTTGCATCTTTTTTGATGGAAGAAGTTGAAGTAGATTCTTTTTCTTTTTCAGTTGTTGTTCCTGTTGCAGATGATTTTTTTGATTTACCTTTTAAGTCTTCTGGATAAACTGGAACTTTTTTTGCACGATGGAAGAATTTATGTTCCAACATAGTATCAAGAAATTCAATAGCATTTTCACGTGTTGAGAATAAACAATTATCACCTTCAGCAAATTTTGAACTCATAAGAGCATCCAATGCTTTCGTTGCTATATTTGGAAATAAAAATAAAATTGAAAGATATTTAAAAACACAACAAAACAATAAAATGTACCTGTAAAATATTCAACATTATGACTAAGAAATTTTGTCCGTTTTGTACGGACATTCTTTTTAAGCCATTTAGCTACTGCATATTCATCTTTTGATGGTTTTTCAGCTTCGTCTTGAACACCGCCAGGTCCGGTGTATTCCTTTGAAAGAAAGATAAAATAAAATAAATGAATCAATAATTTTGTAGAGAAAATTTTATGTTAGATATAATTCGATAACATTTTTTAAATATTGAATAAACTTCTTCGATACATTTTGTTCGTTAAAATAAAATTTAAAAAAATTTTTTTATTGTGTACCTTCTCCAACAACTTCTCATTAAATTCTATATCTAATGGTTCTATATTCATTTAGTTGCATGCAATTGTTATCTTTCTTTTTATGCTCTAAATCCACAATCTAACACCTAAAATAGTTAAAACTAATAGTATTTTTTTTTTTATTGTTGTTATAGGTATATATATCTTATTAAATGGGTCACTACCCAGAATAATTGGTTAAAATGACTAACAAAAGAGAAACAGAAAATAACAATAAAAACGGGAAAATAATTTCCTGGTTAACAATATACAATACATAAAGCTATCTACAGTTAGATACACTGAATAATGAGATATGTATATTAATTTATTTGAAAGAAAATAATAATTAGAAATGAAAAAAAATCATAAATCAAAAAAAGAAGAAAAATAATAAATTATTTCAAATTATTATAATTCTATTTTTTACTGTCGTTGAGCTATTATTATTACATACATTGGAAAATAGCAAAATACGTGTCACCTAAAGTAAATAGTAAAGGTGTTAAAGGTGTTAAATAAGAAGAAAAAAGAGAAAGAAAGAATCGTTAGTATTTTCACACTTTTTGATTAATCTTTATCGTTTCCAAATGTATGGTTTACATTATGATTTAGTAAATATGAAAATATTTTTCGTTCATTAATAAAAATAACTACTTTATTCAAATTATTTTTTTCTGTTTTTTTTTTTTCAATTATATTTTTTTCTGCTTTAAGAATAATTGGATTCGACGCAGATAGATACACTTATGTCAAAACAAATAATAAAAAAATATATATATGATCAATTGAAAAAAAAAAAAAAAAAAGCAAAAATTCTTAATCTTTGAACAAACTATGGACAAAAACAAAAAGTAATTAATTAAACTATTGCAACAGAAATTCTACAAAAAATAGACGACGTCGACATTTGAAAATTATGTACCTTCTAAAATATAATGTATGTAGATGTCTAGCTACATAATGATAAATAAAATTAAGAAAAAAAAAAAATTCTATTGTTTTTAATTAGCTTATCTAATTGATTGCTACACTTCAAATTGAAAATTCAATGCATTTCATTTATGAATATTTCATTGTATTTTTACTTTTTTTCAATGAGATGATATTCAAATATGTACTTCAAAAACAGTAATCATATGAGATTTTTAAATTTATCATTATCATCATCAGCAATAAAATTTCTATGAAATTACGTAGGTATAACGTCTTCAATACACGTAATATAAATTAATGAAAAATCACTTTTTTCTTCCTCCTTCACTTACTACAAAAACATGTTACCTTCTGATAATACACTTTTTACACACGAAATCATTTAAATTTTTTATGAAATTAATTAATGTAATATCATAAATTATTTTTATGAACATTTTAATTGAATTTTATTTTAAGAATTTATTTTAATTATTGAAAAACTTACATCTTTATTACGGCGCCTCGACCTTTTTTTCTCAGACATCTTTTAAACTTTATTAACAAAAAAAAAATAAAGTTGCCATGTGTACTCATTTGAATTTTTGCAAAAATTAATTCAGGGTTGTCCAAACTGTAACTTTTTTTTGACGTCACATATACTATTTTTAATTTTTATAGATTTTTCAATTAAAAATTTTAATTAACATATAGGTGTCATATAACCCTAAAATCGGTTGCTCTTTTTATGTAATTTTTAAAATAGACAAAATAAGTGACCTGTATTTTTGAGTTCAATTTGATGCTCTTCTTAATTTCTTTTTATTTTGTACAACCATGTTCTAAATAATGGTACACATTTTTAAAATTTGGTAAAAAACTGAACACACTCTTCTTTTTACCACTAAACTTTAACCAGGTGATGTACTCTACGTCCCACTCAAAACAGATTTTGTAATCACTATTATCACTAATCAGCTGGTAAAGTTAAAATGCAAGTGCAATTTTGTGGAGAGAAATAAAAGAAGTAAATAAGACGCTTCCATTTGGAAAATTTTGCGGGATTTTCTCAAAAATTTAATTAGTTGAAATAGAATTTAGTGTAAAGTAATTTGAAATAAAAGTTTCTTTAAGTGTTAATTTTCGGATAAAATTGGTAAGTTAAAATGACAATTTATACATACATACATATGTAAATTAAGTAGCATTGACGAAATTTCTAGTAAGCAGGTAGAGGTTACTAGACTAAAAGAAATGTTCACTTTTATTTGAAAGTTGATTTATTAGACAGTGTGGATAATTAATTTCAAAAGTAAAAATATGAGGAGCATTTAAGGATAAAGTGTTCGAAAATTTAGCGGTTATATTACGAAAGATTGAACAAAAGTTATTATGCGTATAGGGAAGATTTTTAGAGGGAAAAGAAAGTTTAGGCGGTAAAATTCACCTATTAGTATTACTCGTAAAACAAACCAAAGCCAGTGCTTCTCCGGACTCCGACGTTTTAGTGATTTTAAAAAGGATGGACAATGTTTCATTTTGAATAAATCTTGTTTTAGTATAAGATATCTAACACGATTATTTTTAAGTCCAGTCCAGAAGTGAAAATTCTATACTAAGCCTGGATCAATATTTCTCCTTTATTTCTCTTGAAAATCGTAAGCACTTAGTATTATCTTTGTACAAACTAGTCGACCAAAAATATCAACTAAAAGCAAAATAACATATAATACTTTTCCCGTGAAAACCTTAATCAATCGTACCTATTTTCCAGAAAATACAAAAATGCTACATTTCAAGTTTATTCCGAATTCAACAATCATGTTTGTCCCGAAAAGAATGTTCCATCTTAAAAGATCTGAAATATACAAGGTACAGAAAAGTAATTTATTTTTAAATAAAAAAAATGAATTTCAGCATTTAATATGCCATTTTTTTAAAAATATTTTATTGTTATTTAAAGAATTGCTTTGCTATTCTTGGTATTCCTGAAACATCAGATCAGAACACTGTTCGAAAAGCATACATTGAGCTAGTGAAAAAAGTTCATCCAGACAGTGGATTACCAGAAGCATCTGCTGAACGTTTTCAAGAAATTGATAATGCATTCAAAATTTTACAAGAGAAATTTGCTAAAAATCGTCGTGGTATTCATGATGAAGATGAAATTGAACAAAAAATTTATGATATTCGTCATACAGCACCACAACATCGTCAATATTTAAATTATGAAGGAATTGGTATTGGTACACCATTTCAACGTGAAAAACAATATCAACAAATAAAAGCAATGAAAGCACAAGAACGTGTTTTAGAACATCGTTTAGAAAAATCACAAGCTGGTGAAAAAGATATAATGCAAAAAGGAACATGGTATAAAACACATGCAATTAAAACAAAATATGGTTTTGATCGTGTCGTTGAAGATTTAATACAAGAAGCAATGTCAAAAGGTGATTTTAATAATTTATCTGGTATTGGTAAACCATTATCACAAGCCCAATCACAAAATCCATATTTAGATTTTACAACTCATAAATTAAATAAAATTATGATAGATAATGGTTTTACACCAGAATGGATTAGTTTACAACGTGAAATACGTGAATCAATACAATTATTAAAAAATAATATCGAATTACAAAGATCATATTTTGGTGATTATCCATTAAATAATGATGAATTAATTAAATGGGAAATAGTTACAAATAATTATAAGAATGATGTTGATAATATAAATAAAAAAATTGATAAATATAATTTAATTGTACCAATAATGGATAATCAAATGTTTCGTATTAAATTTGATAAAATTCTTGATGATATTTTGAAGGATCCAAAAATTCCAAAAAATCAAAAAAATCAAACACAACAACAAGAAATTCATAATAATAATAATGATAAACGTACAAATTTTCTATCGTTTTTGGGTTCATTGTTTTGATTTTAGTTCGGGATTAGATAATTTTATATACATATGTATATGTATGTATATTTCTTGTGTTTAGTTAATTTGACTCGGTTGTTAGTGCACTTCTGAAAATAATGTGACTCATTTTCACTTCCATAATTTAAATAAATTTACATAGAGCTCAAAAATTATGTTTAGTAAAAATTGTGGAAAAATGGGTACATTTTTATCTACAGAGGTGCAATTTAGATTATTTTAAACTATTTTTTTTTTTAAAAACAAACAAAAAAATGTGATTTATTATAAGAATTTTTATTCGAGTACAAAATAAATGAAAAAAAAATATTGATTGGATTTTTAGAATTTATAAAATCAACTTAAATCAATGTGTCTAAGCCTAAATTTGATAACACAATAACAAAAAGAGAACATATACGTATATTTTTTCTCGTAATATTAACAAATACATAGTAAAAAAAAAAGTAAAGAAATTTTTAGTTTTTCATTTTCCTAGAAATGAAAATGTTTTTTTTTTTTTAATGATTGAACACAGTTTTTCCGTTTTCATTCAATGACACAACACCAGTTGCAAAAAGTCTCAAAGCATGAGGATATGCATAATGTTCAGCCTTATGGATTCGATTTGTTAATGTTTCAACATCATCATTTGGTAGAATTGGTACTCTTTCTTGTAAAATAATTGATCCAGTATCAACACCCTGAAAATGATAAAATACAAAATTTCAAATAAAATTTGAATTAAAAAAAATTCTTTCAAAAAAAAAAAAAAGTTCACAAACCTCATCAACAAAATGCACTGTACAACCAGATTCTGTATCACCAGCATCTAATGCTTTCTGTTGAACATTCAATCCAGGATGTTTTGGTAATAATGATGGATGAATATTTATTAATTTACCTTTCCATCTTTTAACAAATTTATCTGATAATAATCTCATAAAACCAGCTAAACAAATTATATCAATTTGATATTCTTCAAATTTTTTTGTCATAACATTATCAAATTCTTCACGTGATTTATAATCTTTATGTGAAATAAAATATGATTGTATATTAGCATTTTTAGCACGTTCTAAACCATATGCATCTGATTTATTTGATATAACAAGTGCAATTTCAGCACCCATACCAAATGTTTGTTCATGTGATGCATCAATTAATGCTTGTAAATTTGAACCATTACCAGATATTATAACAGCAACACGTTTTTTTGGTATTTTTATTGTATTTTGTACACGTTTTAAACATTTATCAAAATCATTTATAATAACTTGTGGTGTATTTGTTGATTTACGTTTAAATACTGTACCAATTTTAATTGCTTTATGTTGAAAATGTAAATTTTCCATGATGAAATCTTCAAAAATTGGATCAACAATTAAACAAATACCAATACCACAATTATATGTACGTTGCATTTCATGATTTGTTATATTACCAGCTTCAGCTAACCAAGCAAATACTGGTAAAATATTGAAAGTTTTTGCATCAATTTGTACACCAAGATCTTTTGTTAGAATACGTGGTATATTTTCAATTAAACCACCACCTGTTATATGAGCTAAACCTTTAATGCATTTCTTTTCGAGTAACGGTTTAATTGCGCGTACATAAATTTTAGTTGGAGCTAAAAATTCTTCAGCTAGAAAAGATAGAAAATTTATTTTCTGTTAAGCGTGTCGTCCTTAATTATTGTATAAAAAAGAGTTTACCAAAAGTTTTGTCTCCGAATGATGCTTTATCTTTTAAGGTTTTTCCACAGTGCTCTAAAACTTTATGTATTAAACTGAATCCATTACTGTGTACACCACTTGATGGTAATCCAATAACAACATCACCTTCTCGAATTTCATTTACTCTCGGTAACATAGCATCACGTTCAGTGATACCAAGGGAAAATCCGGCTAAATCATAAACACCATTTTTATACAAAAGCGGAACTTCAACAATTTCAGCTTCTGAAAAATTATACAAAAAGAATATTTTTGATTTCTTATTGGTGAAATTCTTCCCTGCCTCTAAATAACATTATAATCATACCAATTAACGAGCTCACTGCTTGATTAGATCCTTCAATAATTCCTGATGTTACATTTATAACTTCTTTCTCATTTAAATTTCCACAAGCATAATAACTTAAAAATGAATATGGTTCAGCTCCATTACATAAAATATCATTAGCGCACATCGCTACTAAATCAATTCCAACAGTTGAATTCAATTTATATTCTTGTGCAATTTTAATTTTCGTTCCAACACCATCGGTACCAATTACTAAAATTGGATCACGATATATTTTTGGAACACGTAATAAACGTTTACCATTTTGTGTTACAAATGTTTCTTTTCTTTGTGCATTTCTTTGTAACATTTCATATATAATATCTTTTAAATTTTCTTCAATTTTATTATTTTCGAAATTTTTATTTCTTGTTATATTTTTAGCACGATAAAATTTACTTGAAATTAATTCAATTGTTGAATGAAAATTTTGTATAATAACTGATGATGTATTTTGTTGTTGTTTACGTTTAATTTCACCAATACAATGTGCTTCTAATGAAATATTTTGCCAATTTCTATTATGTTTTGAAACAACAAAAACTAAACCTAAACCACAATTGAAATTTTCTAATAATGTTTTATCAGATAGTTCACCATTCGCTGCCAACCATCCATATAATTCAGTTATTGGTAATTTTTCAGCATTTACTGTAATTTCATATTTTTCTGGTATTATTTTTTCAATTCCTTTAAGTAATCCAGATGAGATATGTGATATTGCTTTAATTGCACCTTTACGGATTAATGGAAGAATTTGGTTTACATAAACTTTCGATGGTTCAAGAAGAATTTGTGCTACAGAAACCAAGAAATATGAATTTTAAAAATAAAAATATGAAATTCATTTGATTTTTCTTACCAAAAGTCTTTGTACTATCACCAAATCCTGATGGCTTTTTAAGATCAATTCCCAATTTATGTATTAGATCGAAAATGTACGCGAATCCATTGCAACTTAGTCCACTTGACGGTAAACCTATCAACAGATCACCTTCTTCATACTTATCAAATCGGGGCAGCTCAAAACCATCCTCTAAAACACCCACACTGTACCCAGCCATATCGTATTTACCAATAGCATATACAGATGGCATTTCAGCAGTTTCACCACCTTTAAATTATCATAGAATCACTTTTACCAATTTTATAATGCTGAAACTTTTTTCTTTGTTTTTACCTAATATTGCACAATTTGCATCTCTACAAGCATCTGACATTCCTTTTATAATTTGTGCTGCGACGGATACTTGTAGTTTACCACAAGCGATGTAGTCTAAAAATGCAATTGGCTCAGCTCCAGCTTCTAGAACATCATTAACACAAGCAGCTACCAAATCGTAACCAATATTATCATATAATTCATAATCTAATGCAAGTTTTATTTTCGATTTAACACCATTTGTAACTTCACATAAAACTGGATTTTTGTAATTTAACTGTAAAATTTTTTACAATTAAATAAAATCGAGGAAAATTTCTAAAAATATTTAACCTCATTTAAACTAAATAATCCACCAAATCCTCCAATTCCACCAATAACTCCAGGACGACATGTCGCTCTGGCAAGTGGTTTAATCCTTTGAACAAGGTCATCACCGGCATCAATATCCACACCACTGTCCTTATACGAAAGGGATATATTACGATCACTACATTAAAAATGCAAAATAATTTTTTCTTCTTCTTTAAATCATATTTTATTGATGAAACATGAGATTTAATTGTATAAAAAAATTACAATTTAAATGCCTTTTGTGCAATATCAGTACGAAACTGTGCTCCTTTACCAGAAAAAGTTATTCCATGGCAAACTTTAGTAGCCTCAATTGCTGCTAATTTAAGATCACTTTCGAGACAAACGACAATTAGTACTCGACCTCCATTCGTTAAATACTGTCCTTCATCATTTGTAGCAATACCACTATGAAAAACAATTCTTGATTTCGTGTTTGGTGGTATTCCTAGGAAAATATTAAAAAATAAAAACGAAATCATTATAAATTAATTTTTTTAAATTTACCATTAATAACGCATCCTTTTGTTGAAGTTTCTGGATATCCTGCACTTGCCATAACAACACCAACAGCAGATTGATTTTGTTTCCACTTTAAATTGATTCCAGAAAGTTGATTATCACAAGTTGCTACCATCACTTCATATAGATCAGATTCTAACAAGGGTAAAATAACTTGTGTTTCTGGGTCACCGAATCGACAATTGAATTCTAATACTCTAGGTCCATTAGGGGTTAACATTAGACCAGCATATAGAACACCACAATATTGAATTCCTTCTTGTCTTAAACCATCAACAGCTTTTTGTAAAACCTCTGTTTTAACAAATTCTAAATCAGACTTCGATATTAATGGACATGGACAATATGCACCCATTCCTCCTGTATTTGGTCCTTGATCATTTTCTTTCAATCTTTTATGATCTTGTGATGGTAGCATTAATTGAACTGTATTCGAATCCACAAATGCTAAAACAGATACTTCTTCACCAGTTAATTTTTCTTCAATGACAACAACATCACCAGCTGTTCCATATTTTTTATCACCTAAAATTTCATCAACAGCTTCGCAAGCTTGATTAGTATCAGCTGCAACTACTACTCCTTTTCCTGCTGCAAGCCCACTAGCTTTAACCACAAGAGCATTATAGGAAGCACTGAAAATAAAGAGATGTACGTTTTTTTTTAATTTTTAATTTTTTATTCTCGATTCTTACTTCTTTATGAATTCTTTAGCTTGATTAACATCTGTGAAGGATTCATAACGTGCTGTTGGAATTTCATGACGAATCATAAAATCTTTAGACCATTTTTTATCAGATTCAATTTGGGCTCCTTGTTTACTTGGACCAAAACATTTTATACCTGCATTATGTAATTCATTAGCAATACCATTTGCAAGTGGATCCTCTGGACCAACTACAACTAAATCGATGGAATTATCTTTACACCAATTCGATATTGCCTAAAATATAAAAATAAGAAAAACAAATTAATTCAATCAATTATTTCAAGAATCGAGAAAAATTCCTTTTGTTTTTTTCCTATTGCATTGAAATTTTTTTGGAAAAACAAAAAATAAATAACGTTAATTTAAAAAATTAAAATTAAAATCAAAAACATGATGAAATTTTTATGTATGTTGCTACCTAGTTGTTTTTAATCACATTATCTTTAAAATACAAGCAAAATTACGTACATATGTAATAAAGTATTATCACATTTTTATTCAAAATAATTATCAAGAAGGTCAATAAACATGTTTTTATGATTTCAATTATTCTTTCTAGGTATATCTCAACAATTTTTTTTTAAATCTCTCGAAAAATGTAATTTAATTACAATAAAATTATTTTAAAATTAATCTGGTACTAAAATAAATCAAAATACTCAAATTTATCTTCCGATTTCGAAAAAAGAAAAGAAAAAAAGAATATTTAAGATATATTTTTTGTCTTCATTAGGCAATCTTTGGAATGGAATGTGATAAAATAACGAATTAATAAAATTTTATCAGACTTACCTTATAATCTTTTGAATCTATTTTATCTAAATTTTGAACTTTATTCACTTTTTCAATACCATAACTTCCTGGTAATGCGTAAATTTTTTCAATTTGTGAACTTTGTGATAATTTCCAGCAAATAGCATGTTCACGACCACCACTTCCAATTACTAGAACTTTTTTACCTTGCATTTTAAATTTGTGATATTTTAAATTTATTTGTTGTTTTTCGCTTCTGAAATTGTTTTTTCCTTATTCAATAAAAACTTATTAAAAAATATTTAATTTATTTTTTTTAAATTTTTTTTTTAAATCACTTTTACGATTTCTGTCTGGAATTTGTTATTTTTTAATTTTGTTTGTTTTTTAATGAAAAAAAAAAAAGATCACAAGAATTCCACTGGTACTGTTAATATGTCAAAATTTTATTTTAATTTCCACGTGTTTGAAGAAGTACTAACAAACTAACAACAATTAACTGAAAAGTTTAAAATCAACTAACTGATCTATATTTATTTCTTACTTAAGGAGAAGAACCAGTATAAATTCTAGTTTTTGATTAATAAACCAAACCAATCATCATCACAGAAATTATGGTAAACAGAGAGATAAAGAGCAGGGCAATTTTCAAGTATTTATTTTTATTTAGTCAATGTTATGAATTTAATAATTTAAGAGAAAAATACAGAGAAAGATACTTGTATCTTTTTTGTAGTAAATACAATCAATTTCAAATATAAGTATCTTTTTTAATACAAAATTTATCGTAAGATCGTTGGAATTTTATTCAAAGAAATTATTCGAAAATTGTTTTCTTTTTTAAAATCATCCTGTTTCTTTTTAAATTTATTTGTGTTAAGTAAATTTCTAAAAGGTCATTAATGTTATCTGTTGTTTTTCTGTATCACAAATAGCTAGTAACAAAAATAACTATACGTAAGAGAATTGTGACGACAAAAATTTCAATAACATTTTCCATACAAAAGTAAAATGGATCAATAAAAAAAAATTGATCAAATTTTAAGAAAACACATCTTTGTCCTTGAGTTTAGACTTTTTAGATGGTTGGCTCCGATTGCTTTGAGTCTCTGAAATACCTAATTATACTTTCAAGATTTTAAATTTCAAGTCCACCATCTGTTATAAATTGAAATATTTGAAAAAATGTTGGCCCATGACAATAAATGTTCATTTATTTTCACATTTCATTATTTAGAATTTTTCATCATAATATCTTAAAAACAAATTTATTTTTTTCATATTTTTTATTTTTTTTGAAAATAAAACATTTTAAACAATGTATGTATGTATGTATTGAATAAAAGACCCCCCATCGAATTATTATCAAAAGGTTATCATTATTGTGCGACTACATCATTGCCAGTTTAATCTTAAAATTTATTTGAAAAATTAAAAAGTGATCGCCTGAACTGAACAAAGCATTTCAATGTAAAAATCTAGAAAATTCGGTGAATCATAAAATCCTGTTAATCAATTCAAAAAAGTTCAGAAACTCCTTTTCATTTCGTCTTTCTAAAGCGTCATTTTCAATTTTTTAAATTAAATTTTGTTCGGTTACATGTTTTAAAATTTAGTAATTATGACTTTTTTTTTTTTTAAAGAGAAGTGATGTCTAAAATGCTGTTGTTTTTTTATTCACTAACAGTTTTAATGAAAGTTAGTCAGTAAAAATATTAAAAACATGCATCTCTGCAAATATCAACATGATCGTCAATGAAGAATTCAATGTATCATTGTTATAAGCGAATTTTTACATCGATGGTCATTTAATGTTTTGTGGTGTTTTGAAAAGGCTTCATAATGATCAGTATCAAATCCATAATCTCTAATCCATAACATAAACTAAATTTGAAGCCAAAACTTCGGTATACAAATACATACCGCCTTCAAGTTTCACGATACTTGAGTGACTTGGATGAAAAACTGCGTATTTTCCTTGAGTTAGGCTGTATTCCTAAACGTCTTACGACCGTCTTTTTACAATATCAAAAGTTCCAAAACGTAAACCATACACAGTGATGACAAAGCATCCCGTTTCAAAACGCAAGTGTGATTTTTTGACAACGGCAAAATCAAGCAACTAGTGTATCTTGAGTAATTATGATGCTACTACGCAGCATAAATTCTTTAACAATGTATCATGACTACTGTCATATTACAATCACGATGCAAAGTAAATAGACGTTTAAGAATACAGCCTTATACGGTACGCACTACGCAGTCTATTTTGTATTAAATTTCTCGATTTACACAGAACCAATTCACCGTGCAATTCGAGGGAGACTTGTATTTTTTTTCCGATACACAAAAATTCTTTAAAAAAAAAAAACATATTCTAACAATTTATGAATTACTGAAAATTAAATTTTCTTTATACAAAAATTTTCATATATATTTTCCCTTATAATAAAAATTTTAAAACTTATTAATATGTAAAATTATACAGACAATTATTAATTTTTCTATAATTAAAATATTTTTTAAATGATGAGAATTTAAATAAAAAAATATCGATTATATATTATATGCATATCTATTCTCTTATTATTTTATTCTTCTTTCTTTTCTTTTTTTAAACAATATTTAAAACCAAAAAATTATATATTTATCTAAAACTATTTATAATATATATTAATGTCAAATTATGATTGTTTATTTCAATTATATTTACAATTTTTAGGGATTTAAGATAAACAATTATTTTGAAAAAAAAAAAAAAAAAAAAAAAATGTTTTACATGCTGTTAGTAAAAAAGAAAGGATAAAATAAAAATTTTAAAGAAACATGTTAAGCTACACAATGCAAAAAAAAAGTAATATTTGAAAATCTACAACCAAGAAATTATAAAGAAAACAAATTCTTTACTAAATTAGAAAGTTAAATTAATTTTAAATTAAACTAAAATTAATTTTTTTTTTTTCTAAAAAATAGATTTTCTGATTTTTTTTTGATTTCCAAAAATCAAATTATTTTACTTTTTTTTTTATGCTGATATATTTAAAATTATATTGATACAATTTTATAATTAGGTTCATTGTTGTTTTTAAACTTATTCTTGTTTTTTAAGTTAAAAAAATATCTAAAAAGAATATTTGTTTAAAAACGGTTTTCATTCTTTAAATATTTTACTTTTTATATTCATTTTTGTTGTTCTTTTAATTTTTACTTATTGGGCAGTATAAAAGTTCTACTACCGTCTAAAACTAAATCCAGAAGTACCATCAGGTCCTCTTGGCATTCGTACTACCATATTATCTTGAGACATCATTTGACCATTATTTATAGTATTATTATAAGTAAAGTATGTTAATGAAGGTTGTGTTGTCGTATTCATCATAATATTAAATCCTCCTGATGATGTCGTAACAATAGGAGTTAATGTGGAAGCAATATTATTATGAGGAATATTACGTGCTTGTTGACAGTAGTTTGATGTTGCTGGTGGAATTTCTGTACTAGGTGATGATTCAGATTTCATAACAATTTTTGCTAAATTTAATCTGATTAACAAAAATAAAAATAATATTATTATTTGTATTTGAACTTTAATTGAAAAAAAAAGAGAAAAAAATAGATTCTTACTCTAATTCATCTTCTGGATTTTTTGCTGAACCTAATATTCTCAGTCTTGCCTCAGCGTACTCTTGTTCCCTTTGTTGCAATGTTTTAATTGGTTGTTTTGGGCGGTTTTCATTCAATTTACCATCATTTGAATTTTGTTGAGTTGGACGTCTTAATATTTTTACAGTTGGTTTATTTGCTTGTGTATAATTAGCTCCATATTCTTCATCTGGTGATCGCATCATCATCACCAATGGTACAGTATTTTGATGATGAAAAGGCATTGTATCTGTTGCTATTGATTGATTACTATGTTCCTTTTTAAGCTGATCAACTTGAGTGCTGAGCTGTAAATTTTTTAAAAAAATAATATTTCAGTCATTTTTTATTTACACAGATAAATTAAAATTTCGAAATTGAAAAATAATGTTGTGTAATCCACAAAAACTAAAATGTAAAAACGTAGTCTGCTTTGCAAATTTAAACAATAATTTTAAAGTAACCATCAAAAAGGTACTAAAAATATAATAATTAACAGATTAAAAAACTTTGCCCCGGTTTTTCTATTCACAGAAATTTTACCTTTATTCCTTCACTTTTATTTTCTCGTACTCATACGGTAGAAAAAGAAAACTACACAGGCTTATTGAAAATTTTCAAGCTTCTTTTCTCATGGCAAATTTAGAAATTCATAACTTTTAATTATTTTTTTTTATGAAATAATTTAATAAGAATTATCCTTTTTGCCAGAAATTATTCAAAACCAGCAATGAATACGAGAAAATTAGGAATTTATGCCAGCAACACAAATTTCACAGCCACACCACACAATAAATTCGATAAAATAGAAATACTTCACACGGAAAACCACATTATGAATGAATTGTCAAAAAAAAAAAAAAAAAAAAATTAGGAAAAAAGATGTCAAAGAGAGAGCTATTTGTCAGGAAAAGCAAAATGGACAACACAATTTTTATTTTTAAAATCCATTTTGGTACTTACTTCAGCGTCGTCAAAATCTTCCCAATTATCTAGTACATCTTCACCATTGGACATTATCTTTTAGATGTCCTTTTTTTAATGTGGAAAATCTGCCAAAAACCACACAAATTCTCATAAAATCTCCGCCATTGAAAATTATTAAATTATTACCACTACTATCGCTTATTTCTTCGTTTTGAATTGAAATGATGTTGAATGAAAATTGAAATGTCAGTTTTCTAAGAAAAGATTGCCAGAGTGCCCAGATCGAAAACAGTTCTATTTTATTTATTTATTTATTTTTTTTTTTGTCAGAAAAAAGTTATTTTATGACACGATAGCTGCAGTGCAGCACAAATCTTATTTGCTTCTCTCTGTTGGAAGCTACTGTACATTGAAAGTAGTGTAGGAAATGTACCTATATTTGTCCGTACATATTTTCGTTATTTTTATCTATTGAGAAAATTTTACAACGCAGTGTAAATTATCCACATTTCATAGCATTTTACTTGGAAAATAAAATTCTTCCATAGAGTAGTGTGGAGAAATGTAAGTAGTGTGGAAAAAAACAAGGTGTTTTGCTTATTCATCTGTTGTTTGAAAATTAATTTCGGTACAATGTGCTTCAAAAGATTTTATGATGGGAAAATGGAATGCTATCTTTGGTAGAAACAGTGTATTTTTTTCATATTTCAGTGCACAGCGTTGTAATGCAAAAAAAATATTTTTTGCATACATATAGGCGCTGAATATCGTGTACATTTTTAATCGAATTTTTTAGTCTGAGAAATAATTTCATAATTTCAAAATTGAGAAAACAGTATTTTATTTTGAAGTAAATGTACATAAATTGAGAGATTATGTAATTTAAATTTGAAAGAAATAGCTAATTGGCTTTAACATTTTTTTATTTTAATTGAACAATTATTTTATCGGTTGAGTTTTTAAAGTAAACATCGAATTTGATTTTATTGATGGATGTAAAAATTATTGTGAAAAAAAGTTAGTTAATATTTGAAAATTTTTTCCATCGAATTCAGTACATTTGTTATGTCATAGTATACGTACTTGTAATTAGGGAAAAATAATTCCAAAATAATAAAAAATTAAATATGTATTTACCTACTACCTACATAATTAAAAAAATAATAAAAAGAATAATGCTGAAACTATAAGAATTGAGTTGAATGTATTTTTTTGAGCAAAGATTAAAAATTTAAAAATAAAAACGAATCAATTGTTTTTTTTTTCTTTTTTTTCAAATTATATTTTATTGTATTTTTTATATTTATTTTTTGTAAAATTATAATTTTTTTTTTAAACATAAAAATATTTTTAATAACTAATAATCTCTATTCAAATATAAATTAATACACAACGCTTTGTTTTCTTAATTATAGTACAATAATTATTATGAAAAATAAAAGCTAAATTAAATTATGAGAAATTATTATTTAAAAAAAAAAAAAAAATGCTGAATGTAATAATTATTTTGAATTGTGCATTTTTAAAAACTAAAAAAAAAAAAAAAACTAAAATATAATTAAATTATAATAATGATGATAATGTGAATAAAATTTGTTTCAATAGTTAATTAAAATTTAACATTTAAAAATGTGATGATTTTATTATTTCTAAGGAAAAAAAAAACATAATTTTCCAATATGGAAAAAAAATAAATAAATTAATCATATTCAAAATATAATTATAAATTATGCAATATTGTATTTTATTTAATTATTTTCTTTTTTTTTTTTAAATAAAATAATTTAAAAAAAAAAAAAATCTTTAAACATAAAAACAAATTTTATTTTGTGAACCTAAAGACTTGCTAATTGTGTGTTATTTTATTTTTATTTTCAAAAATTAATATTGCTTTTTTTTTTCAATTAATATAAAAAAAACTAAATTTTATTTTATTTAATAAATAACAAATCTTTTAATTTTATTTTCTTTAAATTATATTAATTTTGTTTTTTTTTGTCGATTTTTATTTTGCTCATATTTGCAATTATTTCATTTTAATTTTTTTTATTTTATTTACACTTTTTTTCTTAAACAAATTAATTTAATAAATTATCTCATTAAAGTACATACTTATTTTTTTTTTATTTTTCACAATTGTTTTTTTTTTGTGTTTTTTTTTTTTTTTTTTTTTTGAATTATAAATTAAAATAAAATTTTTCCATTTTTGTTTTACTAATTAAATATTTTTTTTTTATGTACAAATACTGACTTCATTAACATGTATGTTTTTTTTTTAAAAGAGATTTTATAATGAAATTTTGATCTCATTTTTATTCTGATTTATTATGTTTTCAAATTTCTGTCGAACTTTTAAATCTTAGATATACCTATATGAAAATTCTTTGAAATTTAAATATTCAATTTTGAAAAAAAATAAAAATTGAATAATAAGTTTACAAGTCGTTGACATAAATTTTTAACAAAAAAAAAAAAAACAAAAAAATTCGTGGTAAAAAATTTAAGATATATGTACATATATGTACATGCTTTTAATGTTTATTTTTTGAACAAATTAAATTAAAACACGATTAAACCAATATTTAATTTCTACTTTTTTTTTTTCTTTAAGATTATGAAAAACATTTTGATTATCTTTTTAAAGATTTTCTCAAAGTTCAACAGAAATATGTAATTTCAAATTTAACCTAGTTTTTTTCTTATTTAGGACAGAACATAGTTATAAAGTCCGATTAAATGAAACATTATTAGATTTTCATAATTATTTGATTTTTATGAAATTGGAAAATAAGGGAGGGAGGTAAAAAAAATAGAAGAAAAAGAGATCAATTTTTCAATACATATTAATAATTTTTGTTGTTGTTTAAAGTAACTTTTAAGATATTTTTTCTTTTCTTTTTTTTTTTTTTGTTCTTTTTTTTTTATTCATAATTTATTATTATTTTTTTTTATTTTTCACTTATTTATGAATTACATTTAGCTATTTGTTTGTGCCTCATAAACATTTTCAAATACTTTAATTAATTCATCTACACCATATAATAAACCTTCTTCACAATTTCCTGGTATCCATTTATTACGATGATTTACTTTTATACCATCAGGTAATTGATGTGATTTAGCAAAATCAATTAACCATATACCACATTTATTATCATCATAAACAATAAATATACTTGAACCGATTATTTCATGTTTTTGAAAAAAATCAGATTTTTCAATTAAATTTCGTATTAATTTCAGTCTTTTTATTAATTCTTTTGTTATTAATTTACGATTATTTAAAAAATGTGATATTGTTGTTTCAATTTGACTAGTTGTATTTATTGTTTTTAAATCAGTTATTGGTGTACCACCACGTATACGTAATGCATCAATACGAAAACCTTTTGCATGTGATGATGACATTTTTTCACGAAATAACATATAACGTAATTTTGTAATTGCTTTTAATTGATTCTCTTCATCAGTTGGTTCTGTTTTATCAATTGATATCATTTTTTTATATAAATCTGTACGTAATGTATTATTTTTAACTTCTTGTTCTAAAAATGTACGAAAACCCATTTTAATATCCATTACATTTGGATCTTTAAAACCATATAATAAATCTTGTAATTCAATATACATTTCACCATTTATTTCTTTAACACCTAAAAATTTTGGTATTATTTTTGATGCATATATATCGGATTTTAATTTTTGATATGCTTTTAATTCAGAATCATCTGGTCCAGTAATACGTTTACGAACAATACCAGCTGCTGTTGGAATTATACTGTAAAAGAAAAGAAAAAAATATATTTGATTAGATAAGAATTCATAATAACGTTAGGATCTTTTTTTTTCTTCTTCTAATTTTAAATTTTATCATTTATTAAAAATACATATTTCAAACTTTAATAGAAAGTGAAATCGGATATCATGTTACAAAAAAAAAAAACATTAAAATTTTATAATACCGGGAAAGATACCATTTATTTATCGTAAATATAAAAAACAAAGATAAAATTGCAATAAATAATTGTTATTTTGTTAAAAAGAACATCTGTTTTCATATGATATTTATTTTCCTTTTTCAAAAATGTAACAAATTTAAAAATAAATTCCAAACTAAAACAAAAAAAAAAAAAACAAAAAAAAAATTAAGTAAAAAAATTGTTTTCAGTGATTCACAATTTTAATTGTTGTTAAGGCAAAATTTTTAATTAAAATTGAATGCAAAATATTGACTAAAATGTGAAACTAGAAAAAAAAAACCATAAGACTATAATGATAATTAACACAATGATGAATATTAAATTTCATATGTAAACGTCAATTACTTATTTCAACAACATACTGATAAATAAATATATAGTATACTTTGTAATGAATTACTTGAAATTTCAAATACACAAGATATAACCCAGATGTTCTAATTAAATAAAAAATTTAAAAAAATAAACCGTACAAACTTGAAAAAAAAAAAAATAATAATAATAATTTCCAACACAAACTAATTTAATTACAAATTATCACCATATGAAAATTTAAATCTTAAAAAAAAAAAAATAATTATTTCATTTTTTTTTCATTTAAATTTACAAAAAGAAAAAAAAAATATATGTATGTATATAATTTAAAATTTTACAATTACATAAATTATTTTTATATGACATCGATAAGAATAATCAGAACGAATTTTATTTGTTTTGCATTTCAATTGTAATAAAATTCGCGTTATCATAAATTGTAAAAAAAAAATCAATAAAAAATGTAAATAAATTTAAAAAAAAAAAAAGAAAAATATATATGCGTAAAACTTAAAACCACCACGTCATTAGATATTACAATAATTATTATTTTTAAACAGAATTTTTTTTCAAATAAATTATTACTAAGAATAAATAATTTTAAATAAAATGGGAAAATACCAACCTTTCTGGATGTCCAGATAATTGAACCCAATTATTTGGTTTATTATTACTTTGTTGTAATAAAACTGGTGTTGCAGGGGCACTTAATTCTAATGCATTCTGAAATGAGATTGAAAAAAGAAAAAAAAAATTAGTAATTTAAAATAAAAATAAATTCTAATTGAATTAATATGAAAATGATGATTCAATGCGTTTGCATAACGTTTTTTTGATACATGAATCATTTTAACCGTTTTTTTTTTTGTTGTTGTTAAAGTTAGATCCTAAAGATTGTAATTAGTAATTCATTGAAGTAATTTTGTATAAATTTAAGAATTAAATGAGTAACAATAGAAAATCTAAAAATTCTGTTGTATTTTTTTTCTTCGTTTCTTATATCCTATATATTAAGAATATCTATTTATGTTATAATATTAATCTAAATGATTATGTCTATACACGTGTATGTAAAATATTTATTTTTATTTATTTTAATTAAAATAAATTATCTAATTAATTTGAAATTAATATTAATTTGTGTTTTATTATAAACACAGAATGAGTAATAAATTGAAATATTTGAAAATTAAGACGAAATTATGTAAATGAATAGAAAATAAATAAATTTTTAGCTTAAAAAAATTAAATCTATCAATTACATACTACTATTTGTTTATTATAGCTACTTTAATTATTATTTTTTTGTTTTATCATTGTTTGTTTTTTAAAGTCAAACAATAATCCAAATTAATATTTGTTAACTTTTTAAAATAAATAAATATGGCATATCTATTGACAAACAAATTATATTTAATTCCAAAGAAAATTTGATACAATATATTCGATTTTAATCAATCTTAAGTGAAAAAAGGATATTGACGTAAATTAAAAATTTTTTCTTTAATATATTTACGTCAATTAAAACAAAAGGAAATGTGTTTTTAGATTTTAAAAAAAAAAAAATTGATTTTATGGTAATAATGGTGGTTTTTTTTTGTTATTTTGTTTTGTTTTTAAAGGCATTATATTTTTATTTTAAAAAAATAATTATAATTTTAATTAAATTTTTTAACTGATTAAAACTATTTTTAGATTTAATTTAATAAATATGTAAATAAATTATCTTATTTAACGTACTGGGGGAAAAAAAAAGTGTAGGTACATTAAAAATAATCAGTTGACGTTTTTTTTTAAAAGTTATTTATCATACACGTCAGTTTTTTTCTTTCTTGTAAGTAAAATGACATGATTTTCAATTGTTATTTTTTAGTGTACGGATAATTAGTACACATGTACATTATGTATGTATATTAATGTGAAAATAAACATTTTGTGTTTGGAATAAGTATTTTACGTAAAAAGAAACCAGAAAAAAAAAATCGTAAATGCTTTGTTTTCTTATTAGATATTAAACAAAATATACAAAAGTTTGAATCTTGTATCTAAAAACATGGATAACATAACAACTGTTTAAACAACGGTTTTTCGTTAATAAATTTTATAGACGTAAATAAATTTTCAAAGTTTTATTAATTTCGTCAATTGAATTTTTTATGTATGACATATTTTAATGATCTAGAAAAACAAAATAAAATTCTTAAAATTCGTATTTTATCTTAAATTCCAATTTATACAAATAATTTTATTTTAATATACATATATGTATATTTTTTTCAAATAAATTTAATCATCATTATTTTATTTATGAATCATTTTTTTTATCCTGAATAAGATATGAATTCACTTTTTTAAAGTCTTTTTAAATACAACGATCATGTCATTTTTATTTAAAGAGAAAAAAAAAATGTGGACATTTTTTTTTATAAATTATTTTTATTCTCCTTTCAAGCAATTTTCAGCAGCCTGATTGACGTCAATCCATGACTTTTTATAGAGACAAAGTGAAAGTAAAAAAAAATAAAATTCGAAAAAAAAAGTCGTAATCAATGTGATTAATTTGTTGTGGTTTCAACACTTGGATATAAATTTTTTAAATTTAAAAATATAAAATTTGTTTAAATGCAAAATTTATAAATTTTTGGGATAGAATATAAATTTAGTCATTAAAAAATCATATAACATTGTCGAAATCAGATATTCTTTTTAAGATAAAAACTAATTTATATGTATAAGTTAAATGACCTCATTAAATATGTCACTTTTAAAAATAAATGAAAAATTACATAATTTTCAATAATTAATTATCATAAAATTTAGTTTTTTCTAGTAAAAAGCAAAAATTCTAACTGGATTTCTTTTCTTTTATTTATTTTTTTTTTATTACGTCTATAACTCATCGAAGGAAATAAATCAAATTAAACAAGGTTTTTTCCTCATTTTTTTCTCATTTTTTTGAAAAAATTACGTAGTATATAATATGATCATTAAAAAAACAAAGTGATAATAATAATTATTATTCGTCTGATTTTACACAATTATATCAGTTTATTAATTAAATGTCAGACGCGTTAAATTCGATAAGCGTGTATTTTATTACTTTTTTTTTTAGAGCAAAGAAAAAAATAAATAATTACTTTTTGCGATATGAATTTGTAATAATATTAATATGATGTCTTGAATTAGCGCCAGAAAATTCGTACATATGTGATTCTTAAGACTTTGGAATTTGATAGAAGATTTTTGTTTGTTTTTTTTTTTAAAATCACGTTAAAAAAATAAAAATTTCATTCATTCAATTCATGTTATGATTATTCTGTTATCTTTTTCAAAGATATGTGAGTTTTTTTTTTTCTTTAAATATTAAAAAAAAAATTGACAAAAAAAAATGAAAAAAAATCATTTTGGAAAAATCTTTTATGTTTTTAACATGTTTTGATCATTCATTGTTTATGATAAAAAAAAAAATCATATTCCATTTAAAATATCACTTATCATATTAAATTAAAAAGAATTAAACTTAGGTACATGAATCAGTCACCGGCATTGACTTTTTAACGAAATTTACAAAAAAATGTACTACACAATACGTATGCTAGTTATTTTTATTTTTAATCATTTTTTGTTTTTTTTTTCATTGTCAAAAAAAATATAAATAAATAATTTTTAGAGGTCTAAATTATAAATGTAAATTAAAATTGTTTATTTATAATTTTTGTTTAAAAATAATTTTTTACATATATCAATCTGTTCTGGTGAGTTATCTGTTATTTGTTACTTTTTTGTTGTTGTTTTTGTTCGTTTTTGTACGTGTAGATAAACAATATAATGTAAAATTTCCTTGTTTATATCAAAGATGAGGAAGAAAGCGATGATACGTGATTGATATTATTTTGTTTTTTTTTTTTTATATTTTAAATTAAAATTTCCATACAGCACCGGAAAGATAAAAAATATTTAAGTGTGTATAACGTACTCGTGTACGTGTACGTGTGCAATTCCATATAAAAAATTTCTTTAAATGCAAATTATTTTTGAAAAATGTATATTCACACACAACATAACAAATAAAAAAATATTCAAATGCATATAATGGAGAAAAAAAAACAGATTTTCAATTTTTTTTTTATTTGGTTTTAATTTTTGTATTTGATAAATAAAACAAAAAATAAAAAGGATAATTGAATGGTTTATTGTTTAATGTTATTCAAAATTGAATAGTATGGTAGAAAAAAAAAATTCATTTGTTATTCATTTGTTTTAATTTCGTATTTATTTGAAGGTTAAGACCTCTAAGAAAAAAAAAAAAAATAAAAATACATAAATTTTTAACTGTAATATATTTTTTTTTTTTGTTTCTTTTTTTTATGGAATGTTAAAAATTGTATATTTTGAGAAGGTTAAGTACTTTAATGTTAATGAAGGTCAGTTTCGCAAACAAAAAAAATCAAATAAATTTTATATTTAATTAAAAATTAGCTACATTTGGAATTATGGTATTGCGAAATTTTAAAATTTTATTATTTTACTGAAAAATTTTTTATAATAAAATTTATAAAAAAAATTCATTCAAATTTGAATAAAAAACAAACACAAACACACGAATAAAAATGTTTGTTCAAGAATTTTTTTCATTAAATGACTTTTTCATTGTCCTTAATTTTTACAATCAATTAAATTAAATAAAAATAAATTTTATGATTGTTCTAAGTCACATTAAAATATTTATTTTAAAATGCATTACAAATCATAAAAATAGTTTTGACAAATAATAAAAAAAAAAGAAATAAATAAATAAATAAAAGATATTCCTTATATAATCGAACTAACTGACACTTTTAATTTAAATTTAATTTTTCTTTAAACAATCAACTAGAAACTATCATGACTTAATTTTTTTTTTTTTTTTCAAATTCTACAAAAAACAACAATAGAATAAAATTTAAAAAAAAAACAAAAAAGTGTACAAAGATAACAGAAAATTATCATATTTTCAAAACAATGACAATGAGAATTTTTAGAACTGTTTAGAAAATAACATTTCCATTCGAGACAGAAATTAATAATAATAATAATTTATTATTATTACATGTATTTTTTCTTATTCTTTTGCTTCTAACCTCTTTTTTTTTTGCTTTAAAAACAATTTGCAAAAAGAAAAAAAAAAATTATAAATAAAATAAAAACAAAAAATTAAAAATTATTGTTTACTATTTAACATTCCAATTTATTGTGTAAAAAAATAAAAAAATAAAATGAAAACACATGACATTAAACAAGAGAAACGTGATTATAAAAATATCATCATAATAACACAAAAATCAGATATGGAATGTTTAATAATAAATTTTGATTATCTATTATTTAAAAACTTGTAAAAGAAAAAAAAAAAAGAAAATAGAAGAAAAAAAAAAAGAGAGAAAAATATGTAATATACAATTTTCATATTGAAAACAATTTATCGAATATATTAAATAAATTGTTTCATAATATTAATTTTAATTAATTAAAATTATTATAATTTTTCATCGTATTATTATTATTTTTTTTCCTCTCTTTTTCATTTTACGTGATCCGTAATGAAAAAGAGGAGAGGAAAAAAAAATAAATAATAACATTGTGCATATTTTTATATACATATGGCGTTTATTTATATCTTTGAAGAAAATATATTATACAACTTTTTTTTTTTTTTTTTTTAATATTTTGATTATAAATGTGAATGAAAAATAAAATAGTACAAACAAGAATTAAAATTTTATCATGCTGCAATTATTGTCTGTACAGAGGACTGTTATGGTGTACGATAAAAAATACAACAACAGAAAATAGTACATGTCAATTAATTTTAAATTTTAATTTCATATTAATTTAGAATACAAGAGGATATGCAAGAAGAAGAAAAAATAAATAAAAAAATAAAAACAAGATTTAAAAAAAAAAAAAAAATATGCATGCCATATGTTAGCTTGTTTTCTATAATTGCAATGACGTACTAAACGGCTTTATAAAAAAAATTCATATATTGAAAATATGTACACATTGTATTGGCAAACATATTATATGAAAAATAAAAAAATAAAAAAAAAAAAGAGAAAAAACAATTATTTAATCTGTTTTTTTTTTTTATTGCAATTTTATGAGCTCGATCATTAAATCAATAAAATAGTATGTTTATTAATTTTTGTTAATTTTTTTAATTGAAATTAAATTATGATTTATTCGATGTCTTTTTTTTTTTTTTAAATGACTATTATTTATTTATTTTTTATTTTTGTTTTAAAACTTTGCATTGTATTTAGGACATTTGTGATCTTGTTATTACAAGATGTTAATAGTTATTTCAAGTATTTCTTATTCAACTATAAAGCTTTTGAAACATCTTTTTTTATAATTAAATGACATATTAAAATTCTTTAAAAAAAAAAATAAAATAATACAAAATCACGTGCAGACTAAACACAATACACAAAATGAGTCAATCAAAAAATATTGAAAAGTGACATTTATAAATAATTTGAAAAAAAAAAAAAAAAAAAAAAAAAAAAAAACTTTAAATAAATAAATAAAATTTAATTAAAATTTCATTTTTATTTTTAACTTGCGGTGTTTATCATTAAAATAGTTTGTTAATTAGACAAATTTAAGCTGAATAAAAAAAGTACCTATAAATAATTTTACTATAAAGTAAGAAAAAAAAACAAATAAAAAAAAACTTAAAAGAATCCAGACTTAAAGTCTATAAAATAAAAAAAAATAAAAAAATTCGAATAAAATTTAATTGAAAAAAAAAAAAACAAAAAATTACGACTGTGGTATTCATCATTTAAATAGATAATTAAAAAATTCGACTAAAAATAGAAATAATATAAATTATTTTTTGTTTTGTTATTAAAAAAATAAATAAAAACAAAAATAAATAATGAAAAATTGAAAAGAATCTAGTTTTTTATTTTCATTTTTATTGATTTAAGTTTTTTTTTTTTTTATAATTTGCGCCATTTGTTATTTTAAATTTTTTTTAATAATTTTTCTATTGTTTCATGTTTAATTTTTTTTTTGTAATGTGCTATTTATTATTATAAAGTTGCAATTATGTTTTTTTTTTTTTTAAATTCTCTAAATAATAATTAAAAACAAGGCAGAATTATATTTACGCACCATTAGGTAAATAATTCGTATAATTATTTTAAATAAATTATAGATAAATAAATTTTAATTTTTTATTTCTATTTTTATTTAATTTTGTTTTCTATTGAACTTGTTTTAAAAATTTAAAAATAAAAAGAAAGCGTTTTTTTTTCTATACATTCTATTCAAGTGAAAAAGAACAAAAAAAATCTAGCTATAATAATAAATTTTTTATAACATTGTAAATGTAGTAAACGATCAAACAGTTTATGTATTGTATATTTGAAGTGAGTAGGTATAGGAGGTACCCTGCGTTAATTAAAGTAAAAAATAGAAAGAAAAAAAAATGTTCTTTTAATTACAGACGTAGTTTAATGATTTTATGAGTGGCATGAAATTTATTAAAATATTAATAATTATCAAAGAAGATTATATTAATTTTGATTTAAAAATGTTAAAATAAAAAAAAATAAATAATAATGAGACATGTGTTTGTAATAAAAATTAATTACGATAATTAAAATAATTAATTAATTTTTTTGAATACTTACAATTGCTAAAAATTTCAATAATGACATTTTATTTTGCGGTAGTAGATCACGATTTGATAAAAATTCACTAAGATTTTCACTATCAAAAACAGTTTTCTGAAAAAAAAAAAAAAAAAACAAACAAACAAAAAAATTATAAAAATTAAAATTTATTGTAAAATTTTTCTATACTTAAAAAAAAACATAATTAAAATTTACTTTCTTATTTTTGTTAAATAATTTTTCCATTGGAAATTAACATTTCAAAAACTGTTCTCATGAATTTGTTTTTTTTTCAAATGATGAATGTTTTTTTTTTTTGTAATTAATTTTTAATAAATTTTTCGAAAACCACTTTTTTTTTTCTTTTAATTTTAAAAATTACAGAAAAATATTAAGAAAATTTTAACGCGTCTTGTAGCATTGTCTACTGACCGCCTTCTATTCTACAACACACTACAAAACATTAACATTGTTGATGATGATGATGATGATGATGATGGAATATGGTTGTTAAAGAAAATTCTTCTATAATATATGCTAGATCATTAACTGTGGTGATGAGTAATACATTAACTAACATAAATAAAATATTAATATATGTATGTATGTATATGGTATATGTATACATATATATATATACAGAAAACAACAACAAGAACAACTTAAATAATTATATATATATAAAATCCCTTGTACATATATTTCTTACAAAATATATTATGTATATTTATCATATAACAAAAGAAAATTCTCATAAGTGTGGGTGAACACTAACAAAAAAAAATTGATGCGTATTAGTTAACGGAAACAAAGACGTATAAATTTTTTATTTTATTTTAAATTTTTTCTTTAAGTTTCTCATTTCTTGTGTTATCCAGATGTTTTTTAAATGACTTCTTTAAAGAGTTGAAGGCTTGGTCAAGAAGGCATAGATAAAATAATAAATAAAGACTTTAATTCTGTAATAAAATATCTTGGGTATCCAATTTTAAGTAACATCTAAAACTTAAGTTTTATAACTTATTTCATGCAAGACGGTTCTAATCAAAAAATACCTTTTGTTTGATTATGACATACATATGTATAAAAAAATATGTAGGTAGACGTACAGATACCAGTAGAATTTTAATTGTTACCATTTGCGATTGAGTAACTCGCTTGTATGTTATATGAAAAAAGATACTTTTGAAATTTGAATGGAATGAAGATAATTGTCGAACCGTTGAAGATTTCAGATATTCAAGATCCCTTCAATTTTTTATATCATGTACATATGTATAAAAATTAAGGAGAACATACATATACATGCATAAATTGTATGCTTGTATTTTATGAGTAATTTTCTTTTTCTTCAACATTTTTTTTTTATTAAGCGAATAAAATATTCAACAGAACATTAAAAAAAAAAAAAAGATTGTACAACAACATTCTCTTGAGTTTTTATTTATTTATTTATTTATATTTTTTGTTTTTCATCTCACGATGTGAATTTGAATTAATTGTTTAACTCACTGACGTCAGTTGTTACCTTCCTCAATGAATTGCAAATATAAATAATTTAAATTTTTCTTTAAGTTTTTAATCTTGTTCTTTATTAATACAAGATTATGCTAGTTTTTTTTTTGTTTTTTGTTTTTATTTCTTTCTTTCTTTTTTTTTTTTAAGTTTTTGCCTTTATTGTTGTTTCTTTTTTTATTTATTTCGTATAAAAAATTATATGTACATATGTATGAATACGAGTAGATGTATATATATCTTTTATAAATTCCTAAGTGTAACGGATATTGAAAAAAAAAAAATTTGATTTTATGGGTAATCATTTTCTTCTTATATACATATGTACATACATATGTATATGTATATATATTTTTTTTCAAATTTGAAATTCATTATTCAGAAGTTGGAAAAAAAAATTAATGGTGTGGGTGCGGAAAAATATAGAAAAAAATTATTATCGATTACAGAATATGGTAACATGTTTTTTTTTTTTTAAATAATTAAATTGAATGGATTTACGTCATAAATAGTTATTGAATGATATTTTTTTTTTTTGAATATGGTAAAATGTTTTTTTTTTTGTCATTATTATTTTCAGTTAATTTCATTAACTATAAATTAAATTTTAAGAGCTTTTTTTTTTCCTTGAATAAAATTTGTTGAATGAATAAAAACTAAAAGATATACCTACATATTACTAATATTTTTTGCCAATAGATACCTACATATAAAAAGATTATCTTGAGTAATATTCTAATAAATAACAGAGAGTTATGTAATTGTTTCATAATTTTTTTTTTTTTTTTCAAATTTATTTCTTGATGACAAGATATTTTATTTTTTAACGGTATTAGAAAAAAGATGTGTCGATTATTTTCAATAAATTACTTAATAAAAGCTTCTCTATTTTAAACTGTCTTTTTTTTTTTGTTTTATTTTTATTTTTCAAAACAAGTATTTCAATTTTTTTTTTTCGTTTTAATTATTCTAAAACTTGTAAAGATAAGCAAAATATTTTTTAATGTGAAATATCATCGTTTATTTTTTTGCAAGTATAACCTTCAATTAAATGAATTTTGTTTTATAATGTCGACACACTAACATAAATTTTTTAAATTTATATTGTTGTTTTTTTTTTTTTTGAAATTTTTTTATTCTGTTTAATTTGCCATAAGTATTTTGACAACATTTTCTCCTTGTACGGCCTTAAGATATTATTATTCAGTATATTTATATGTTGTTTTTTTTTTTATTGTGTCATATACATTATGTGAACATCATCATCACTACATAATTATACATATTAATATTTATTTTTTTATAATTTCCATATGGTTTTTTTTTTTTATCTTTATAATTTATTTTTATTATATGTAATTACATTTTTTTTTTTTAGTTTTTAGTTTTTAGTTTTTAGTTTGAATAATAAAACAAAAGTTAATAGTGTCCTTGTGTGTTTGTAATCACATTTATGCACTATTAAAAAATCATGTGAAAATATAAAAAAATATAAATTTTTTATCAAAACAAAATTCAACATGTTGTTATAAATCAAATAACGTAACCAAACCATCAATAGAAATCTCAAATACCTACACGTTTTTTTTTTTTATGATTATTTTTATTTGTATTATTTTTCAATTTCGATTAATAAAGATTTTATTTATTTTTTTCATTATTGATATTCGATATTTATTATTTATTTATTTATTAAGAAAATAGATTCGTGATTTTTATTTAAGATATTTAATCCCACATGTCACTTAGAGTGTTTATTTATTTTTTCATTCATAACTTTTTAGTATTTTTTCGATTATAAAAATAATGAAATAAAAAAAAAAAATTGATTTAACTAAAAAAACTAAAATAATTTGTAAAGAGAGAAAAAAACAGTACTATTCCATAGAAAAATTGAAAAAAAAAACAATAATTGAAATGTATAAGTTTTTACGATAAATCCAAACAAATATGTAATTTAATTACCTTTTTTTTTTTTTTTTAATTAATAATTTGCGATGAATTACTTTTTAATTTATAAGTTAATATGTGGGCTTCTTTTCCATTAGTTTTTTTCTTTAATTTTTTCTGATCGTGATTAAAAAAATCAATTTATACTTTTATTTTCTGTTTATTTTATTATTATTTTTTTTTAATAGTAATTTTTTCTTAAACTGTAACAATATACTGGCACAAATGAATGAATTTTTAATTAAGAATTTTGTTTTTGTTTTTTTTTTTATATTTTATTTTCTTAATAAGTGTAACGAATTTGATTTTTACGTTTTTATTCCTTAACAAATTGATTTGGAATGCTGTTTTTAGCATATCATTTTATTTAAAATTAAAATAAAGTCATGCATTTTGAATTATGTAATGCAACTCATATGTGGAAAATGAATCAGTGTTTTTTTCTTTTTGATCACCTGTTGGTTTTATGCAGATTTTTCATTTAGTTTTTCTCAATGGATATATATGCTCTTAATAAATTTTATTTAAGAGATACAAGAAAGTAAATTCAAATTTACCACTATAAGTTTAAATTAACAAAAAAACAAAAAACATACTCATATTTCCTACTTCCTATATGTTTATGTATTTTTAAAAAGAAAAAAAAAAAACCTAAAAAAAAACATTTGTTGTACAGTGTAAAACAAGACAAAATAATATACAAATATAGTTAATATGACATTAACATTTTATTTGATATGAAAATAAGCAAAAGTATTTACGTCAGAGGGTGTGTACACATAATATATTACATGAATAATAAAAAAAAAATACTCCTATAAATTACGAATAATATACATGTGTTAATTTTTTTTTTTTTTTTTAAATTATGTAGGTAGATATTTTGTACATTAATTATAATAATAAAAATTGTTATGCTATGTTTTTAGGTAAATAAGAAGAAGAAGAAGAAAAAATAACGATAAAAATTAGCACAATATGTGCAAATATGTGAAAGAAAGATTTTTGTTTTTTCACTTCCAGACTATTATTTACAACTTTTAAACATTCAAGTTTCTTGTATTATTTGTAATAAAATATAATAAAAGTTTATACATGAGATTATCTATAGGATTTTTTTTTTTAAATTTTTCATTGTTATTCATAATTTGTTATTTTCTTTAAAATAAATTTTAAAATTGCTTGTTTTTAAATTTCTACAAAATTTTTAAAAAAATGATCATGCGATTCAAATAATGTTAATAATCATAACGTATTGTATAAATATTCTATATATTATAAAGATAATTTTTTATAAAGATAAAGGTATTAAAGTTAAGATTAAAAAATTGAATAAAACGCATAAAAATGAAAAGAGTAAAAAATTGAAAACGTATAAACACGTAATCTAAATCATATACATAGGTGTTATGTTTAATTAGTAAATAATTTGATAGAAAAAAGTTAATTTTATAATCTTGTTTTTTGCTGAAAAATTAAAAAAAAAAACAATTAAATAATATCTGCACATGAGATATACAGATCAATAATAAATACACAGATAGCCAGGTTTTATTCTTTTTATATTATAAATACATATATGTATGTAATTAGTGACTCGTGTCGTATAACACGTAGTATATAGTACATATATATTTCATTTATTTATGAATTTTTTTCTCATAATTAAATGCAAGTTTATAGTTCAAGTATACCATATTATTTTGCAATAAATATATATTTTTTTTTTCATCTATATATTTTTCCTATGAGTAATTTTCATACCTTCCTTTCATTGTTTTTATATATATTTTTTTTTATTACTAAACGATTTTATGACATTTTTTTCAATTATAAATGTTTTTCGTTTTAATTAAATTATGATTAAGTTTCTTTTTCATTTATTTTCCAATGAGTAAATTTCACTTTTTTTGTTGTTGGTTTTTATTAATCAACAACATTTGTTTTTTTATTTTTATTTTCACAATTAAGTACCAACAGAATTATAATATCTTTTTGAAAAATTGTTGATGAGTAATTGTAAGTCGTGCCTTAAAAAAATTTAAATTACAAATAATTCCAAGTATTTTTGTAGTAATTTAGTGCATTGACGTACATGACCTAAAATATTTAATATTTATTTATAAGAAAATGAAATACATACATTAATACGAAAAAAAAAAAAAAACAAAAAACAAACATTGTTTGCTTTTAAAAAAATAATTAATTATAAAAGTTAAAAAATACCTTGCCATACTTTTCAATGAATTCAAAACAAATAATCAAATAAAAAAAAATAATAATAATTCTATAACATCATACGATACACCACATTATTATCTGTAATTAAGCCATGTGCCAAAATTTTTATTTTTGTGGTAATTAATATTCTTTGAATTTTGAAATTAGCTTCAAGAAAAAATCAGTGATCCATTATTATTCAACTTTATTAATTTATTTTTCTTTTAACTCATAAAAAATAAATTTTTTAAATGTAAGAAAAACATAAAAAAAAAAATTTTTCATTACTGGAAAATCTTTGACATAATTTTTTTTATTTTCCAATTTTTCTCGTTTCGTAAATTTTTATTAGCAAATTCGTAATAATGAATAGCTAAAAAAAAAAACCAGTAAAAAAACAATAGTGATCATTTAAGTTAATTGATGTAAAAATTTTCCAATATTTTGTAATACATTTTTACAGCAAAAAAAAAAAAAACAACAAATTATTTAACTTTTTCTCCTGCGTACGAACAATAAATAATTTTTTTTAATTAACGAAGAAAATACAAAAAAAAAAAACTTGTTTCATGAAATATACATAAAATATTAATGTTATTAGAAATTTATGGTTTTTTTTTTTTGATAATAATTATAATCCCCGTTATAGGAAATACATAATAATATAATAATTTCTTAATATTAATTTTTTTTTTGTTTGCGGAAATTATTACTAATTTTTTGAAAGTAACCATGAAATTTGTTCACGTACCACAAAAAAAAAAGAGAGTTTTGTATTAAATTGAGATGACGGAAAAAAATTTAAAAAAAAAAAACAAACAAAATTTTTGTTGTTTCTGTGAGCTTCTATATACGAAATCATGACGTCAATTGATTATAATTTGTTGTTTTTTATTTCTTTCAGATTTGTGATAAAAAAAAATCGTACATTTTTTTTTTTTTGAAAAATAAAAAAAAAATCATCGGGTATTAGCATGTCATTTGTTGTTGTTGTTGTTGTTGTTGAATTTTTTTTTTTTTTAAATTTTCTTTTTAAATGTCAATTGTGTTGTTATATTTTCTTATTCTTTAATTTATTATTCAAAATATTTAAAACACACATTTTTGAATTCTAAATTTATGAGAATCTACGTATACTTGATATACGTACGTATTTACCTATGTAAATATTTACAATACGTATGCGTAATTATTTATTATTTTTTTTTTTTGCTTCTGTTTTTTAGTTTTTAATTTGAAATTATAACTTGTTATTCTATTTTTAGAAATAAATATTCAATTACAAAAAAAAAAAAAATTATTAAGTTTAATCGTTTACGTTGATTGATTAGATAGTTATTTATTTATTTATTTATTTTTTTTTAAACTAAAATATCTTTTTATTGGAGTATCTTTTTTATAATTGTAAAAAAAAAAAAATGTTTTCCTTGTTACAGCATAATAATTTTGTGTAGTAAAATTTTCAAAACATCTATTATAATTAGATCTATTTATTGAAAATGAAAACTAAAAAAAAAAAAAAAGAAGATATACATAACTGTAAAATTACTCACACTTAAAATTACATTTTCAAAATGTTTTCTTTTTATTATTCAAATGTTATTTTTATTAATGAATCTTTCTTTTTTTTATTTTTTTTATGAAGTTTGTATGAAAAAAAAAATACAAAAACAAAATTGTAATATAAACTAAAAAAAAAAATAAAATAGAGAAAACTATAAAAAGTTATGAGTAAGTTGAATGGACAGTTTCGCACTTTTATTTTAATTTTTAGTTTTCTCTTTGAATATTCAAATAAAGAAATTATAACTGTTTTTATAATATGTATGTTCGTATAGAAAAAATGTATATAGTATATGAATTTTGGCACGTACGCTAAAAAATTATAAATTCTTTAATTAAAATTTCAAATCGAATATGTAGTTACATATATTAACAAAAAAAAAGTGGTTTGTTGTTTTTTCAAGAGCAAAGTGTTAATTTTTTTAATAAATTGAAATTTCTTTAAATCAAATTAAGCCAGTCAAGTCTGTCTGAAAGAAATTTGTTTGTTTCCATTTCTTTTTTTTTTTTTAAATTTAATTTTGCACATTCGGAAGTTTTTAAAGAAGCAAAATGAAAAAAGTGTGGAAGGATAAAGAAAAAATCAAATTAAAATCTAGATAAGGTGGTTAAAATAAAATGATAAAAAACCTTATAATATAAAAAAAATGTATGAAGAAATTTCTTGTTTAACTTGTTTGTATTTATCTTATTTTTTTAAAAAGAATATAATGTTTTTATAACTCTTGTTTGAAGAGTATCCTATCACCTATAATTAATTTTTAAATTGCTCTTTTTTTTTAAAGATACATTAAATAGGAGCTTGTATTTTTTTAATTCAAATTTAAAAAATTTGACTCAAAAAAGTATTTTTTTTTTTTTCATTTCACATTCTCGAAATTTCATTGTTTCAATTTTTTTTTGTTTAGAAAGGATTTCGAAATATTTAATTGAAATGAAAAGAACTTTCAATTTAAACAAAAGGAAAAACAAGTGTTATAGTCAGAAATTTTTTTTACGTCAATTTTGACCATTTGTATTTTTTATTGACTTTTTTTTTAATGAAAAAAAAAAGTATTTAAAAATATTTTGAAAAAAAAAACTTACATCTTCTTTATCTGTTACATCTGTTTTATCATTATTTGTATCCAATACAATAAATTTCCATAATTGTTTTAATCCAATATTATCAACGCATGATAAACGAAATTTTTCATTGGTCCAAGCCATTGGTTGAGCAGCTATTGAAGTCATATTATTTTAAGAAAAAAAACAATTAATTGTATTAAATAAATTTGAAAATAAAAATTGTAATTAGAATACAATTTTTTTTCTTTCACTATTAAAATGTACACATTTGTTTATTTTCTTATTTTTTACATAAATTTAATTCAATCACATGAATTTACTTCTTTTCCATAAAAATTTCTTTTAAAAATCTTTTTTGTTTCTGTTTATTATTTTATTTTTTTTCTCAAAATTAACTTATTAAATTTTTAAAATCCAGTATATATGATTTGATTTTTTCACTTTTTCACATATAGAATTTTTAATTTATACACAAATTATTTATTGTTTTCTCTGTTGACACAATTAAATAATTTAAAATTAATTAAAATTGGATTAAATTCATTTATTTGATATTCTATATTTATTATCATTATGATGATTCATTGAACAGTTCACAAAACTCTGTTTTTTTTTTTTTATATGTATGCTTAAATATTCATTAATTCTTTTCTGTTGAACGTTTACTATTAAATAGAATTTTCACCGTAATTTATTTACAAACTAAATGAAAACAACAACAAAAAAAAAAGGATGAGAAAAAATAACAAACTTAATTAAATTTAATTAAAAGTTAATTCTTTTTAAAATTGTTAAAAAAAAACAACGTTCACAATGAGCAACTGCTAAAGACTGAATAAAATAAAGTCAGTAACTCAAGTTTTCTATAAAAAAAAAATTTCTGATAATTTTAAATTCAAGATACTCGTTTTAGGTTACTGTACAGACAGAGTAGTGCTTTTTAAAAGATACTCTTGTATTGTATATAGTTTTTTTTATTTTTAAACTTTTTTCACAGATATGAAACTGTATTTGTAGTTGTTGTTGGATTTATTTTCTTTATAGATGTGAAAATAAATGTATATATGTATGTATGTATGTACAAAATCATTTTTTTTTTATATTTCAAACGAAAAGTTGTGAAACTCGTATTGAAAAGTTTCACCGGTTCAATTGTGAATTTAACCATTTAACTGAAGAAGGTGGGTCACTACGTCTTACAAATGTTAACGATATTTTTCAAATTAAAATCATATTTGTACATATGTACAGATAATAAATATATAGAAAATTTAATTTTTAAGGTAAATCAGAGCACATTGTACACATTTTAATGATTTATTGATTTATTGGAGCAAATAAAATTACTTTCGCCGATTCTTTTATGATTCACATTGCAATTGCCAACATAAAAAAATCATTTGCGCAATAAATGGAACATTTGAAAGGATCAAATTAATTAAGGAAAAAAAATGTGGCATTTAATACTTGTTTTTACAAGCAATTGTGCTTAATGAAATAAAAACGTATAACTTTTCTTTAAACAAAAAAAAAAAAAAAAAGAAATTCAATCTGGTAACAATGTAATTTTTCACGTTTAAATCGAATCTGAATGAAATATGAACCTCTACACAGGTAAATTGTAAAAGTATATGATAGCAGTGAAATAGATTCTAGAAAAAAAAAAATAAAATAAAAAAATTGCAAGAGAAATTTTATTTCATTTTTCATGGATAACAACATTTTTTTTTTGTAATAGTCAACAAACAACAATTTTTCTGGGGCGTAATGAAAATGGTAATAAGCACAATAAACTTTTGTTTAGAGTTCATTATTGTTTGATAGATACTCGTATAATATGTGACAATGGAAATTAATTTTTTTTTTTATATTATTAAGAGATATTTCATAGGTGCTTATTTTCCTCTTTTGTTTGTGGAATATTAAAAAAAAAATTGAAAAGAAAAATACATTTTTTGTTTGTAATTTAAAATTAATCTTAAAATAAACAAAAAAGAAAAAACTATATTGAATGATTTATTTACACTATCTTGGTGTATTTATTCAAGAATTTGTTTACAATAAACTAAAAATAATTCAATAAAAAATTTAAAGAATTTATTTAATAATTTGAAAGATGAAAAACAGAACATTGAAAATTTGAATTTTTTCGAGATGATGAAACACGAAAGAAAAATTAATTGTGTGTAACTGAATATAATTTTTTCTTGTATTTTCGGTATTTTCACAATTTAATAATGAGAAAATTTTTTGTTGTACATATATGTATATATTAACAAAAAATAGAATAATTGAGGAGGGTGTAATGTTTAATTTATAACAGTTACCCTGTATGTAATATGAATACAGAAAATTTGATTAAATTTATTTCATAAGTTTCAATATGTTTTATCAATCTCAAAGTTAAAAACAAATAAATATATACCTACACCTGCCTACATACATATAGTATATGTATATAGAGAAATGTAAACATTACTATAAACGATAACTGATAATTTTATCTAAAAATATTTAATCATTATTTATTATTCGTATATTATAGGTATATACACATTATTGATTGCATAATTTATTACTTCGTTCATTATTTATACACATATTTTTCGAGTTAAACATAATTTTTTTATTTTTGTTTTATTTCAGATAATTTAATTAAAAAGATGGTGTTAAAATCATAAATTTTAATTAATATTTCAACATCGATTTTAAAATACAACCTTCAAGACAATTTGTTAAATTTTTTTTTTGATGCCTATTAAAATCTTTTTTACATCTTTCAATAATTATTTCTTATTTTCCGTGTTTATTGAATAAATTTGAATTTTTTTAATAAAAGTACATTAACTTTATTTATTTATTTTTTTTTTTTGAGAACCGTTTATCAATAGAATACATTAATTTTAAGTAGTATTTATTATGCCCTTGATAATGATTTTTCATAATTATAATTGGTTGAATTATATACTTATTTTAATCCTTGTATCTAATAAAAATTTCATAATAAAGTTCGAAGCTCTAATAAATTTTAAAATTAGAAAAAGATAAGTTTCACAATTTCTGGCAAAATAGAGGCTTATTGTTTACCTTTTTCAAAAAATTGATATTAAACATTTTTCAGGCTTTAGACTTTAATCCTTTCTTGATTATCCTAGGATAATGCAGAAATTAAATAAGAATCTACTCCGTTTTTTCATCTGTTCATTTCTGATAAATTTAAATAAAAAAAAAAAAATTAAATTAAAAAACTCAACAATAAAAAAGTTTTAAAAATAAATTTAATTAAAAGTTTATTTTTATTTTATGACTGCATAGTATGTTCATCATTAAAATCATTGAATAATTAATAAAAAATTTAACTTGAAATAGATAAAAGATAAATCATTGTTCATGTTTTTTACGATATTAAAAAAAAAGTGCAAATAAAAAAAGTAATAATAATAAAAACAGAAACGAGAATAAATAAAAATCAAAACGAATCTAAATTTATATTTTTATTTTTTTTATTGATTTGAACTTTTCATTATAGCAATTTTTTTTTCTCTAAATTTATCGATTAATTTTTTTAATTTTATTATTTTTGTGTAAAATGCTATTTATTATTAATTTGAAGAAAAAAAAAATTTAATTTTCTTGTTTGAAAATCATAGAATTCCAATTATGTATCTTCTTTTTCGCGCGAGAGAGAGGGAGAGAGACAGACTGCAATTTGCATCACATTTTTGTCTTTTTTAATTTGAGTTCTAAAATTTAATTTAAAAAAGTTACTAACTTCAAGTCAACATAATAAATTTTTGGAATTTATTTTGAGAGCACCAATTAAAAATAGAAAAACTCATTACCCTAACAAACAATCATTAAATATACAGTGACTCACGAAAGAATATGAACCGAGCATTATAATATATGTATCAGAATCAATGTTCGAAAAATTGTACTTTCCAACTGTATTTCAAAAATTCAATTAATTATTTATAATATGTGAAACCGTTACAAAATAGTACAAAAATGTTAATAAATAATTTTATAAATTCAATTGCAATGGAAAACAGCAAAATAAAATTCCAATATCATAATCATGACGTAAAATGCATGATAAAGTTGGTAAATGCAATCGATATATATTTTTTTTTGAATAAATATTGATTGATATAAAACTGAAAAAATAGCTTAATTCAAAAAATCAGAATTATTTAATTTTTCATTGATTGGCAATTCATTGTTTAACAACGAAAAAATAATTATGTGTGCCTATACATTGAAAATGCCACGCAAAACGAATATTTTATTCTAATTTTTTATTTTTGATTTTGTAGGTCATGTCGATGTAAAATTATTTGTAAATTTGGAAATTTGAATTAAAAATAAATTCGATGATGATTTTATTTGCGTCATTGAATATTAATTTGCAAAAAGTTCAAATAAACCATACAACATAAATTTTTTTATTGTCGTAATTTGAAAAAAAAAAAAAAGCATTCATTAGTCACCGTTTACGAGGGTTTCAATAAGGTTAAAATTTTTCGAGCAGTTGAATAAAAAGAAAAAAACTAATTAAATACAAATTTCAAAGGTTAAAAATTGAAAATTTTGTTTATATTTTTCTTGTTATACATATGTATGTTCATTATTAATCATAGAAGGGAATTCTGACATTATTGGATTTTACCAATCATAATTTTTTTTTTCAATCTTTTTACGTGTACATTTCTTGAAAAAAAAAACACTTTCTATATAATTAAATCTTTGTTCATTTTTTAAAATATCATAATTGAATCGACAGTTCACCAATTATGACGTATTTCCATATTTGTACTATTTCAAATCACCTTGATGGATTTTCCCATTAAAAAAGTATTATATTATCCAAAATAGATAAATTTAAAAAAAAAAAAAAATAGTTCAATATTGAAAGCAAATAAACTGTTTGAATACAAAATTTAATGAGAACTTAATTTTAAAAATTCAAAAAGAAAAAAGTAACATACACACAGGAATTAAATATTTGAGGGTGATTAAAGTTCAATCATTTTTTTCCATCAATTTTGATTAAATTACGCATTTAATATTGATAAACCATTTTTACGATTAATATACCTATCTATATTTTAAAAAATGATGATAAAAGACATCATGTACATACGACTGTATACATTTTTATACATTTTCTTTTTCTTAAAAAAAAAAAAATTTTCCTGTGGGATTACTCTACTTCGCCGCTACAGCTAATTAAGAGCTTTTGGCGTACTCCAGTTAATTTAAGGTTCCGATAGCATTTTGCTGTCTCAAATAAACTTACAGTTTAAGATGGAATTCGAACCACTAGATCGTTAGTAAAGAATGTGTTTATTCGTATGATAGGACTGGTACTAAATATTCTTTGAAAGGTCCAGTGTTCACTACAAAACAAACTTTGAATGACCGCTAATTGAAACATAATCATGTCTGAAATTTGGAGTGGGTGTTCTTCCACTTATCTACAGCTTTTCATTTGAATTAAGTCGATGCAATATAACCTGAAATTAAAGCAGAGAAATCCTGATTTCTTCCATAAAAGATTTTGGATAATTTCCTGACCAAATTTCAACTTGCTAATTTTTATTTTATCCACAAATGTAGACATTCATCTGCCCATGAAGTTTTTTCTTCTAAGTCATGTTACTTGTGACTTTTTGAAGAAAATTTTGTTTTTGTATAGAAAAAAAGAGTTTGTAGAAAATATTGAGAAGAATACATGATATAAACTTCAAATAAATTGGATTATCGGTTTCGTAGATCGAATTTAAAATCGATTTTGTCTATAAAAACGTACGACAATGAATGCTAGAGTTAAAATAAATTATAAAATTAATTCAAAATCTAGATAGGTATGTACGTCATCTTTTAAAATATTTGTTCAATTCTTAATTGAGATGATATACCCTAGATTAAAATTCTAATTAATGATTTGAAAATTTAATACGTCATTTTCGATGTATTCTAGTTCAATACACTTTCTCAGAATGATAAATGAAAATGGCACGTGTTGAACACAAAATTAAAAATTCGTTCATTGATTCTGATTTGAATTCTTATAAAATTAAAAAAACCAATTTCAATAAAAATGATTTCAAAACAACAAAAAAAAATCCAAAGTAGTAAAAACAATAAAAGCCAAAAAAGTTTCAACCAAAAAAAAAAAATTAATTATTCCAACCAAAGGTATCTGAAAACATAAAAAAATATATAATTATTTTGATATATTAAGTAAATAACACACACATACACACACACTCACAATTGCATTTCGGATATATACAAGTATTTATCTTTTTTTTTTCTTTTACATTTTTTTTCTTCAAATGAAATACGATATAAAAAACCTATTTCCTCATAGTGACCTTGATGAAATTATGTGAAAACAGTTGAAGTTAATAAACTTTGAAATATATAAAAAAGATACTGTATATTACATTCACAAAATTTACTATTTATTTTTCAATTGAAATATATTTTTTGTTAATTTAAAACAATTTTTGATTAAAAAAAAATTTTAATTAAAAAATAAAAATCTATAGAAGTAAGAAAAACAACAAAATATCTAAAACCAGCTAAGGTCAGACAGGTCTATTGGTGTTGAAAAGTAGATAGGTATACATATATATAGGTACATATTTTATTAATTTACCATTTTATTATTTTTAAATTTTTTTTTCAAAAATAATTCTAAAAAAAAAGTTTATTGCACCTTTATAAGTATCTATAATATTTTTATAGGTAATCACGAAATATTTATTTATTTATTTTTTTTCAATTTTTGACATACACATTCTAAAAAAAAAATTGTTACCTAATTTGAAAAAAAAAAAAATTCCATAAAACTTGAAATGTGTGATCATAATAAATCTAATGAAAAATGATGTAAATTATGTTTGACTTTGAAAATTATTACATATACACACACTTATTTTGTATATTGTTTTTCTTCTTGGTAGGTCAAGGAAATTTAACATTCTAGTTTTGCTAGTATCGTATATGAGATAATAAGATTAAATAATATTATTAACACAAAAATATATAAAAATAAAAAAATAAATAAATAAAAATAAAATTTTTCATAATTAGGTACTTAGATACAAAACCACAGAAGGTTTTTGAAACTTCTATTTTCTTGCTATTAAATATCAACCACCGACACTGATTAAAAAATTGTTTTTAATGAAAAAAAGTGATTAAAAGGATTTGTTACGTTTTTTCTTTATCATAGATTTTTTGGTTAAGTATTTTATTATAGGCTTTTTTTATCGGTCGAATTGGGCTTTTTTCCTTTGTTTTCTATATATTAAATTGTTTTTGTAAAAGTTCTATGATTAAAACAGTTTTTTTTATTTTTTTCAAAAACAAAATTTTTTAATAGAAATGTTATTGACATTTTGTGTCATTCTTTCGTGATAGAAGAATAAAAAAGACTGCCATTTCGATCACAGAACTAGTGAAATTTACGCAAAACAAATTTCAGAAACTTCTTGAATTTAGAAAATAATCATACTATGAAAAAATTTTTATAAAAATTTCCAGATTTTTAGATTTTCTTAATATTTAAATTGCACAGCAATTAGAATTTATTTCTCATATGAAAAATTTCAAAAAACTATTACGACCCACTTATTTTTCTCATTAATTTTGTAATTTATGTTACATGATTCAGTACCAATGCGTACCAGTTTATTTTTTAGTTAAATAAATTTTTGTCATACTTCAAATTACTCTTACAAATTAGAATCTTTCGATAAAAAAAGTAAAAAAAAAAAAAATTGTTTCTTTGAACTGAAAAAAAAAAAGAGTAAAGGATTGATTAAAAATTCATATTGACGCAAATTATAATCTTATTCTCATATGAAACATAATCCAATAATTTAAATTTTAGTACATTAATTTTTCTGTTTATTCTAATGACCTTTTTTTAACAGAAATAATTTTTTTTTTTTTTTGTTTTAATATATTACAGTTCAAGGACTATCAATTTTTATTATACATATATTCCAATGTAAAATTCTCGTAGTTTCTTAAATGAAAATAAACAAAAAAATTGTAAATCTTATATTTCTTTCATTTACTTATTTCGTTTTATTGAAAAATATATACATATGTTTATATTTCATGTATTAATTTTATATTTACATAATCACATACATATGTACTATACGTACATATCAGTGGCGTCTCGTCCAGGTGTTCAAGGTGTTCACAGAACACCCATATAATCTAAAGCAAATTTTAAAAAAAATTGATAACTTCAAAATAATTTTCATAACTTCAATAGTAATGTCCATATAAAGCTAGAGTGTTCTATTATAATGTAGAACCCAGCCTCACATTCAGTGATGTGCATTTGAAGCCGTCCTCGTTTCGTAAATAATATAAACAATATAAATAATATACAACCAGGGTGTGAAGCTCTGATGTAGAACCCAACCTCATTCAGTATTATTTCTATCAAAATGTATTGAAGTTCTACTCAAGAAGAACTTTAATACTTTTCAATCCTATGCGTTGAAATTTGAGGCTTTGTTCTCGTACTGTAACAATACAGTTGTTATATAATGAAGGTGTTCAATTCTGAAGCAGAACCCAAGTTACAATTAGACTCAATGTTATTTTTAACAACCTTGCAACTTTAAAAAATGTACGCTTTTATATTATAAAGTTGGTTCTGTAAGAAGTTCGAACAAACTTCAAAATCAAAGTCACATCTATAGACAAAGCCAAGCCAAGTGAAATATTGAATTAAAAAATTGTTTGTATGAAACGTCACATATTTTTCACATATTGAATTATTTTATATTTTTTTTTGCCAACTTTAAACTTTAACTACTCGTACTGTATTGCACCGATTTGAGTCAAATAAAATGCAATAGGTCAGAAAATAGTTCAAGAATTGAAATGTACACTTTTTTTAAGGATCAGGATATTAATTAGGAGAAAAAAATAGAGAGAAGAAAAAAGGTATTTGTCTAAAACATGACTTTTATTGTGTTTTACCCTATAGCTTTTACCCTAGTAAACGGATTTTCATCATTTAAAGTTTTTATAATATTAGACCCTTCAAGAAATATCCTAGCCAAATTTCAGCTTTCTAGTCCTACGAAAACATACATGTCTAAGGAATTAAAAAATGTAACATTTTGATATTAAAAATGGATGAGTGGGTGTATAATTTAAATTATAACGAAGGGTTAAAGCTTGTTGAAAAGACTCAAAGAAGTTAAAAAACATAAAGGAGGTTCAACAAAGTACTGACTTTGACAAAAAGCACCTTATTTTTTAAAATGTTCATACTGCCCAAATATTTTATTGGAATAAAAATTGAAGCTGAAATTTTTAACTGTTTGTTTTGTAATTTTTTTGATATTAATGTTGACTGTTTGTTTCGTAAATATGTTGTTATAAGAATAAAGAATTATTTTTAGTATTTTGTTTCATACTTTTATTGTAAAAATTTTTTTTTATTTAGGATAAATTAAAAATATTTGTACTGCACGAATACTTTGTTGAGCTAGTGGATAACTACATACATATATGTATACATATTTATTTTCTTAAATTTTCTCAATTACCCTGTAGCACACCCAGGTGAATAAGTCACGAGACGCCACTGGTACATATATTGAAATACATCTTTTTCTTTATCTATAGAGACAAAAGCCTTTACGTATACTTTGACGTCATTTAAACCAAATTTTATGATAATTTTTCAACAGACTATGCATTATACCATAATGATTTTTCTTTATGTATTTTTCTGATGTTTAAGTAAAAAAAAATAAATATATATATATGTATATTTTGTAGCTATGGGTGATATTGTTCACGTATTTTGATCGTGTTTAGTATAAAATCATTCATCAGCATCATCATCATCATCATCTTAATCATAAAACACATAATAACTTATGAATAATGGTATATTAAAAATATCATATAAGAAATGGAAGTGAAATCTTAGCAACAGAAAATAATTATTATATTCATTTTACTGTAATTGAATGGATAAACGTAAGCGAAAAAAAAAAAACAAAAGAAAACAAAACAATCTTTAGCAATTATCGATCATTTTTCTTCAATATATGTAAGTATATTGAATATATATATGTATATTGTATATGGTATATGTATTTTAAAAAAAAAAAAATTAAGTAGCCTTTTAAATGACGTCTGTAGACCAACCTTATTTTTAGCACAAATATGATTTTTGTGAATGTTCACCTATTTAATTAAAAAATTTTAATGGTAAAAGTATGAAAGATTTTTATCATGAATGCGAGGATAAAAACATGACGACGATAAAAAGATCGTACCATCATTATGAATGGTGGATCTTCAAAAACGTCAATTGATCGTCAATTGATGCAATTCAGCTTAAAATTTTGAATTGCTGAATTTCATCAATATTGACGATCATATGATGTTTTCTAAGATGCACAATCTTATCATTTTTACCAAATTTTATATTGTAATTATTATTTTATTAGCTTTTTTTTTCAAAACAAACATATAAATTAAGATATCATTAATATGTACAATTGAAATCACGTAAAATATAAAAAAAAAACAAGAATAGAAAACTAATTCATCTAAATCCGGTTTATTTTAATTAAATTTTTTTTTTGTAGTGTTTTTATGAAAAATATTTGCAACTTTCTGTTTTCTTTTTCTTTTGCAAAAATTGAAAAAGCCTTATTGTTGTTGTTGTTGTTTTTATAACTAATCTACGATATAATGTAGAATTTATTATCAAAGAAAGTTGGTTCACACGATTATTAATAAATAATATGTATTTTTTTTTTTATGGTTTGAAATTTATTTTGATTACGTCAGCTAAGACCTGAATTAAAAATAATGATAAAAAAAAATATAAAAAAAAAAAAAAATCAAGTGGAAGTTGATTTTTATTGTTTTTGTTTAACCGCAAATTCTTGATTTTTTTTTTTGCATTTTTATTGAGTGATATTATAGTATAAAAAATTTAATTATAAAACGTGTGAAATCTATGGAGGATATGCAATATTTTAAATGTATGCTCAAATATGTATGTGCATATAGATGTTTTTTTTTTCGTATATAACAAAACAAATTATTACGTCATCGAATTAATTCGGAATGAATCGAAATAGGTATCTTTTCAATATATTTTTTTTAATTGTTAGAATTTTATTTTGATTTGTCATTGAAAGTTGAAATTCTCAACAATCATTTTTATTTTTCAAAAATATTTATGATAAGGATGCTTCTTTAGACTTAAGACCTTGTAATCTTATATTTAATATATGGAAATATTACGTGAAATACAAAAATGATACTTTTTCTCAACGAAAAATCTATCTGTCTTTTTTAAAATTAAATTTATATCAAAAGTGTTTTATTTATTTGATTTAAAAAACAAAAAGAATATCATTAGCATTGAAAATGTTTTATTTTAGAATTCCAAATTTAAACCATTAATCTCGTAATAGTTGAATTGGAAAAACCCCAAAAAAATTGTAGCTTTCGTGAAATCAAATTGTGTACTTTGTTATTTCTGATCATGGAATTAACACATGTGAAAAATTAACGTAATACACGTTTGCAGTCTTTTATTTTAAAAAAATGTATAAATTTTTATTTTTAAAACAAAGACCTTTTTAAGAATCGAAAAATTACAAAAAATATAAGAACACGGGGAAAAACAAATTTCTTTTTAATTTTGCAATAGTAATTAATTGATATAAATATTTTAAATTAAATTAAAAATCTTAAAATTTTTTTTCCTTTGTTAAAAGAATACGTTTAATGAACTTTCCAGTAAATTTTCATTAAAATTCTTTCTTGGAATAAAAACGAAAATCTATATGATGTTCTTGTTATCTGGATTATTTGTCTGTGGAATTTTATGTGAAAGTTCTAAGGTAAATATAACATAATAAATTCTTAGAAAAATTTCAAGAACATGTTCCTTCAAAATTTCTGTGGTTAGTTTTCTAAAACATAAATTTTTCACTTAAGATTGATTGACTGGAAAAGTAATGTAGACTGAAATTCAGAAACACATACAGAACAGAGCATAGACAAAATAGACTTCTGATTTCTATATAAAATGATATGTTTGGCACACAACCTGAAGATGTTTTTTCTGACGAACAAAAAAAATACATATATTGAAGAAATTTCCAAATTAAAATTCATGATGATTTCAATTGAACAGATCATTGATTGTAGGTATTCTTCATTCACTCGTATATTTAATTTTAACTAAAACATTTTTTTCATAGTATATAAATATATTTTTTGTTGTGTAATTGTAACGGCGTGTGGAATTAATGAATTTATGTAATTTTTTCAGAAGATTTATCTGTATTGTGTGTAATTCATCTTAAAGCGACATAAAATATAAAACATAAAAGTTTTATCTAGAGCGAGATTTATAATATCTAGACTGAATTTCACCTATTTTAATTTAAATTTATTTATGTTATTTACACGTGACTTATACAAAAATGAACAATTAATGTATATGAAAAATAAAAAAAAAAGATACGAAAAAAATAGATTCTATGGAAACAGTAACGTTCTGAAATACAATATCATATAAGTCGTCATTAAGTAATAATAATACTTAATAAAAAAGATACGTAATAGCTATCTTGTTCATTTTGCAATTTAATTAATATTTACAACTTGATTATTAATATGACATGATTTTGATATTGAAATTAAACAATAAAGAAATTGAATACTTGTTACATTCTTTCTTCTTTTGTTTTGAAATTTTATCTATTTGATATTAAAAATGATAATACTGAAGTAATTATAAATTATTGTTGTTAATTATACATAAAAACATTTTATTGTCCTATTTGTGTTATATCATTTTTCTCTTGTTTTTTTTTTCTTTTACTTTTATTTACAAAGTGTGAAACCTCAAAGAAAAAACTATATACATATGTTCAAGTGTCTCTCGAATATCAATTGTTTCATACTCCTATCCTATTATTCATGTACATACATATACTATGCATATTTTTTTATGAGAAATTCATTTAAAAATTCAATTTAAAGAAAATTTATTTCAATGATGTCAAAGTGATTTGTCGATTAAATCAATGATAAATTCATTTTAAATTTGATTGATTTTTGTTTTTCTTCTTTTTTTTTTTTTATGTTAAATTTATTAGGAAGATACCTAACAATTTTTCATTCAATTTGTGAATGCAAAAAAAAAAAAAAATGTTATTTTTTATCTTGTTTTTGTTTAAATTATTTGAAATAATTTAAAATTTAATTTAAAAATATTGTCAAAAGGATGTAATAAGCGCCATATTTATTTGTGAAAAATAAATTAAATCATGTGATAAAAAATTAAACAAAAACAAAAGCAAACAAAAAAGAAAATGAAAATATGAAAAAAACATGTCAAATCTTTTGAAACAAATATGATAAAAGTTGATTATTTTGTTAAATAAAACACAATAATGTAATAAATTTTCAAATGTATTCTGTTCATGTGTGTAAAAAAAAAAAAATGTAATTATAATGTATGAAATATGAATTTATAAACATATGTAAGTATTATATATTTTATTATTACGATAAGAGATATTGTATGTTCCTTAAAACGTAAATACAATCTATTTTTAGGTTCCATCAAAAAAAAAAAAATTTGTTTTTTTTTCTTCTTCTTCTTCTTCTGTTTGTGTATATTATATTTGCATATTTAAATTATAATTTTATAAACAACAATTTATAAGTTATAAAAGAGACCCCGGGTAACTGGAATATGAGATTCATATTGACGTCAATGAAATGAACGCAACATTATTTTCTTTTCTTTTTTAATATATTTTATTATATATTTTATATATTTGTTATTATTATTATTATTATTTTTTTTTTTTTGTAAAAAAACATTCGTTGTCATATATGATATGTATATGTAAGTACATATACTCATAAGTATATGATATGTTTTATAAAGTACAAATATATACTTTTGTGAAAAAATTTTATATATATGTATGTATGTGTGTGTGTGTTTTTTTTTTTAAAACTTATATACCTATTTGTTTAATTATTGTTTTATATATGGTTATACTTTTTTATATGAAACATATAATTTTTTTTTTCAATATTTTTATTTTATTTCATTTTTTTCGTTATTTTGTTTATATTCAAATTTAAGTTTGTATTTTAAGAATTCATACTAATACTCGTATGTTTTTAATAGATGGAAAAAAAATATTCATATATGTATTTGTATAACATGAAAAAAAAAAAAAAAAAAGAGTTACAAAATTGAAATGATTTTATATCAAGCTCAAACTGTCACTCCATTGTAACATTATGAATGCACTTGCACAACTTTAGAAAGAAATAAATAAGCAAAAATAAAAGATTTTCGATAATAATGTAAATGATGCAACCAAATTTGTTGTTTTTTTTTTCTTATTTTTTCTTCAAATCTATTTTTACACGGTGTTCTTTACACATTTTATAAACCAAAAACAAAAACAACAATGAGTACATGGAATTGGAAGATAGATGCTTTCAATGAACAAAAAAAAAACTATAAAACTAACGTTTTATAAATTTTAAACGTTGAAGCAAATGCTGGCTACAGCCATTCACCATTCTCAAAAAAATTAGTAAAAAAAATTAAATAATCTAATTCTCCATGAAATCTTAATCGGAATTCCTGGCAACTAAAAAACTTTAGAAGAAATGGCATAAAAAAAAATAGCATTTATTTTCTGAACGGGCAAGGTAGGCAGTGTTTGGCAATATTTTTTTAAAATAAAAATAAATTTTCAGAAAAAAAAAAAACATTAAATATACAAAACAAAAAATTAAGTGCAGATAATTTTTTTTTTTTTTCTAAAACCACTCCAAATTTTTTTTTTTTCGGTTTCGAAAATTTTAAGATTAGCAAGATGTAGGTCATGTATTTGAAAAAAAAACAAAAACAGTGATATAAATTTGAGAGACCCTGTTAAAATTTTAATTTTTTTAAAATATATTGTACAATAGAAAGAATAAAAATAATGAAGAGTCACATGTTCTATAACGAGATTTTCTACTGTACTTCATAATGACGTAAATAATGTGTTACATTTCAAACAATTTAAAATATTTTGACAAATCTAGCTTTTGTAAATTTCATTTAAATAACAAAAATTTAAAAGATGTCATGTATAATACACGCGGTCAGAGAAGTAAAATGTAAAAAAAAAAAAAACAAAATAAATGAAATTTTCTTTGTATTCAAATTTTTGAATTTTTTAAAAAGATTGTAGAATACATGCATATATGTACATATGTATGTATTTTCATTTCTGATCTGATCTTATATCTCTAATATAATTTTATTTTGTATTTTTTTTTTTTTCAATTGTTTTCAATACAAATTCTTAATGAATTTAGGTGAATAAGCTTTAATCATAGACTAAAATGCTTTAATGTACATATTTTAATTTGTAATTTAATTTTATTCAATAAATCAATCGTTTGTTATTATTGTTCAATTACCATTAATAAATATGTATGTACATTACGTACGTACGTACATTATATATCAGGTATGAGAATATTGATCAATTTAATAACTTGTTCTAAATATAATTAAAATTAAAATAAGAATGGTATCTTTATTTACGTCAATTCATTCTTTTAGTATAGGGTGGTGTCCAGGAAATCGCTTTTCCGAAAGATCATTGTTTTGATTGAGGTGATTTCAGAACGAAATTACCTGTGATCTGATCGATTATTTTAATGTTTTTCATTTTTTTGTTTTAATTTTGAAATGTACATACCTTTTGGAAAGTCCTTTTTTCGCCATAACGATCAAAAATGAAACAACTTGAATTCTCCTAGTCTTTTTATATATGTCTACTTTTGTGTAGAATGCAAGCCACAAAGTTGTGAAGCTTCTAGGAATTGACCTTAGGCTTCCAATCCAATATTAAAAACCAATGCTCTACCAATTTAGTTACTGACCAACTGAAAGTATTTAAACAGAAATCATAAGAATGATATAAGCTCAATAGTATTAAGTACATCTGTCTTAGTATAATTATTATCTTTATTTTTATTTGTTTAATTAAGATTAAATACCCTGTAATAATTTTAAATGAGCAAATTTTCGATTGTAAGAAATAAAACTTGTTAATTTGTACGATGACGTTGTTCATAATTTTAATTTTTGTTTTGTTTTTTTTTTTTCCACCTAAATATTAAATTTAATCCACTCATAACAAAATAATTAAACGGGAAAAATAGTACTAAAAATTTATTTGAAATGAAATTTAAATTGTTTTTTAAATTCACAATATTGTATTTTTAAAAAAATGTCATTGAAAAAAAAAAAAAAAACAAAAAGTTCAGTGAATTTTATTTAAAACAAAAATAACTGATTATTCGTATCTTTTTAATCTAATCTTATTCAAAAATTAACTGAAACATGTATGTATAATATACTGTTTATTTTAAAATATTATAGGCTTAACACAATATGAGGCTCGTGTGACTATAAGGACAAACGAGTTCAAAAAACTTTTAAAGTCAATTTGACTTTAGAATAAGGATATCACAATTAATTATCTACATGTCATGATAACAAGGACCAAGAAGTGGTTTAATGTAAGTTACGAAAACTTACTAAAACAAAACAAAAGAAGAACAAGAACAAAAAAAAAATAAAGATTAAGGTAAGCCAATAATAAATAAGAACATTTTCTTCTTTTCTAAATTACCTTTTTCTTTTCATAAAAAATGTTTCTTTTTCTACATTTTAATTTTTTTATTTCTCCAAGATAATTTTTACTCGTATTATGTACGAGAATCTCCAAAAACTTTCCATTAATTAATATTTTTATTTCATTTTTTTTATATTGTGATAGCAACAGGTAAATGCTGTAATAAATTGTTTAAATATTGACTTTTTTGATCATCTGTAAACAAACACACCTCTAACAGTAATAATAGAAAGAAGAAGAAAAAAGATTATATGTATTTAAATTTCTCATTGTTTACAGATAAAATGGTAAGATAAAAATTTGGATCTATAAAATTGAATAGCTATTTTGAACAAATCTTTTTTTATTTAAAAAAGTTTCACTTGAATTTTATAGTTTAGTTTAAATAAAAAACAAAAAGTAAATTCATAATAAAATTTATTAATTTTAACCCTTTCAATAGAAAAATTATAAATTTTACCATGTTGAATTATCTGAGTTTTACGAGCTACTCCCACTATATTTGTATATACATACATAGATATCTATCTATAGTATATTCTTGTAAATATAGGTACGTTTCCTTGAGAATAATGAAATAAGGGGTTAATAATATTATAATTCTCTATGTGAAAAAAAAAACCAAACAGCAATATTTATGCAAAAAGATTAGGTACTTAATTATTTTTCTCATAACAAATGAAATTACAAATACGAAAAATAAAAGAGAATTAATATCTACAATCTGATAAATATGAAAACTCGATGAGAAAAACGGTTTAATGTGTATTGGCTACAATAGAAAATGAAAGTAAAATTTTTATTACGTTTTTTTTTTTCACATAATCATGATAACATATACTAAAAATCGTATCTATTGTATTTTTTTAGTGATAATAAAAACAATGAGAAGATAAATAAAGATATTTGAATTTATGTTCTTGGAAAAATAAAAAAACAGATGAAAATATAACATTTTTTTTTATTGAAAAGAAAAAACAAAAATGTAGTTTTTTTATTAAAATAATTGTATGAAGAAATGAATGAAATAATTGTTACACAGTGATTTTAATCAAAAAAAGTTGAATGTACTTTTAATGTACTGCATGTAGCTTAATGTTCACATTCTCAAATATGTACATGTATACATACATATGTTATGTGTTTTATTTAAGTGAATTGCATACAATGCATTTATTGAAAAAGATAAGAATTTTAAATGTAGCATAAAAATGTTAATTTCTGAATGTTTAATTGAATTTAATTTTTATGCACAAAAAAAAAAAAAAAAAAAAAAAAAAAAGAAGAGAGAAAACTTTAAACAATCGCTTACATTGATTATAAAAAAAAAAAAAAAAAAAAAAAAAACTTAACATTACAGGCAATTTTCATTATAATGTACTTTTATATGATTTTAATAATAAAGTTAAAGGAGAGATAATCATAAATGATTATGTGCCTTTGTTTGGGAAATTTTTTTTATTTTTTTACTTTGATGATTAAACATAAATTAATAAATAATGTGTATATTTTAGATAATGATAACATTACAATATGAAATTTATTATCAAATTACGAGATCAAAAAGTCGTATTATAATGTGATTGACGTCGATGTATCTGATGATTTTCATTATATTTCTGTTTTTTTTTTGTTCTTTTTTTTTTTTTTTTTTTGCTTAAGAATTAAGTATTAGATTCATTCAATAATTGTACTGTTTATATATGTACATACATATTATATATTTTTTTTTAAATTTGCTGTTAGAGCATGATTATAAAATTGTGCAATTCATTTTTTATCTGACATGATATGATTTTGTGATTTAATATGAATGAGAAATTTGAAAATTTTATTAATTCAAAAAATAATTAAAAAAAATTTTTTTTCAAATAATGCACTATTTCAAAAGATTCATCACATATTCTTATGACTTCACTTTCATATACATATACGAGTGTATATACATATGTATAGACATACATAGATACATATGCATATGAAGAAACAAAAAAAATAATAATATTTACAAAAGATGTTATAATAAATGATTTATTATTGTCAATAAAATTAATTCTTTTAAAGATATAGCCACAAAAAAAAAAAAAAAAAGCATTCCATAAAGCACATGGATGATCACGAGAAATATTTCATATATGAGCACATATCCATAAATTTTTTTTTTTATATCATTTAATAATAATTCAATATGTATTTAGTTTAAACTTAAAGCAATAAGCTATAGCATATTAATTCAGTTGCTACCTACTTCTATATATAAATTTAAAAAAAAAAAAAAAACTTATTAAATGAAATGATGATGATGGAAATTTAATTACAAAATAACAATGATAATTTTTGTTTTTTTTTGTTTCGTATTTCTTAATGTTTGTTTTTTTTTTTTTAGTTGTGTATTATTATAATGATGAATTGTACATTTTACTATTTAATATGATATTTCTTCATAAGTAAAATCATTTCAACCATATAATAAAATTATTTTTGTATTTTTATGAACATAAGATATTTATAACGAAAATGCAATAATAACAACACGCAAACTTATTGAACCGATTCAAGACCAGAACATGACGTCAATTGCTCGTAATTACAAAATTACTTTAAAATTATATTTATAGAGAAGAGAAAAAAAAAAATATGTTTTTCATATAAAAATTATTTTTTTTTTTAACGTTTAATTTTTAAATCACATTCCAATGATTACCTTTAGCAATTTAAAAAAAAAAGAACAGACATCTGAAACCCACATCACAGTATGAACAGGTTTTAAGTTCAAAAGATATTGCATATCTTATGGAGTTTATACTAATTTTTTAATTTAAATTTTTAAATTTTTCTACTAAAATCAAATTTCATATTCTTTAAAATTACATTTTCGACTAATTCATAAATTTTCATTAACTAAAAAAGGTGAAATAAATGAATATTATTTGAAATTCGTGTATGATATTAATTTTTTCGAAATTAATCTAGATGTAGGTATCTATAATTTATTTTAATTAAATTTCAATACAAAAAAAAATATATATATATGTACCACGGTAACACTATACGACGACCTACTTTGATTTTGACCATTTATTATTATTATTTCCACCAATTTAACATTATTTCTTATTGATGGTTATTAAATCAATTATTTTCCAATATTTTCCTAAATTTTTGTGAATGGAAAAAAAAATATTGAATGAATTTTTTAGGATATGATATGTATGTTGTGTCTTCAAAGCGTTTAAGTACAGTTTAGTTGTCCTTTGAACTATCAAGAAGTGACTACATTTATCAATAGTAATGTATCAATTACAAAGGAATAGATTTTGGTCATATGATCATAGCATTAGCGATCGAAAACATAGTTTAGAATCTTCACAAACTACTCAATCAATAAGATATAATACGGATTTAGAAAAACATTGGTTATTTAAAAATTTAAAAGAATTCTGTACAACAACTGATTTACATGGTTTCAGTTATATTTTTAAACAAAATAGTAGTACGGGTGAAAGACGTGCATGGGCAATTATAATGATGATTGCAGTTATAATTTCAATATTTTTATTATGGTCATCATGGAATTGGAATAATGAAACACCTACAGTAACTGTAATTGAAAGTACACATTTTCCAACATGGAATGTACGTTTTCCAGCAGTTAGTATATGTAATTTTAATAAAATATCAAAAACTAAAGCATTAAAATTGGCTAAATCCTTGTAAGTATGAAAAATTCTAAATATTTTTTATTTTTAAAAGAAAAAAATAATTTTTTTTTTTGATTTTTCGGTTTTTATTAAAGTTTATTTTTTTTAAATTTTATCATATAAATTAAACACTGCAAAATAAAATAATGTCCTTGATGTATGGCCCACTAAAAATTTGTGTTTAAATTTCATTTTCAAATTAAAACAATCGTTATTCGAATTTTAATTTGAAATTGTTTTTAAAAAACATTTGAAGAAAATTTGTTGAATTCAAAGAAAAATCATAAGTGGAAAATTAATTTATTTTATTAAAAATAGTGGTCACATGTACATTAAATGAGCACATTCATATTATTAAAGAAAAAAAAAATATAAAGAAATTAAAATACTTTTTGTTTACATGATAAAAATTTGAAGGATAGAAACTAGTTTTTTTTGCTCTACATTTTTTTTTATTGGAAAAAATATTTGAAATTTTCAAAAAAAAAAAAAAAAAAAACCGGATCTTTTCCTTCTATTCTTATTTTTTTAAATTTTGTTTTAAGATAAAAAAAAACGATTTAAACTTTTCTTAGAATTTCTTTTTTTTTTCGAAGTTTTTCAAAAAATTAATTTTCCGAACTTATTTAAAAAAAAAAAAATTTCGATGATACAGAAATTTAGAGAAATCCTTCATTCATATTCATCTTCGTTCTATATTGAGTGATCTGATTGAAATTTAGAACATATGCTTTCTGGAAAAAGCTACAACTGTCTAGTTTAAAATTTCAAAAAAATTAAATTCCACCATTGAATTTTGTCAATTTCTACGTTATTTTTTGACAAACCTGAATAAATTATGAAAGAAGTTTGTTCGAACTAAGTGTCTGTTATTAGAAATTTATCTTTATTTAATTTTTATGTTGAATAAATATTTTTCCTACTTTTCTTTTTGCTTTCTATTTCAATAGGAAACGTTCAAATTACAATATTTCAGATGAGGAATTAGCAAATCTTTTTCGTATTTCAATGTATTACACAGGTGGCCGGGTTAATGAAACTGATTATATATTACTTTATGAAATTTTAAGTTTAAATCAAATGACATTGACAAATTTAATTGAAAAAATTTCACCAACATGTAATGAAATATTAATGAAATGTAAATGGAAGGGAACACAAACAAGATGTGATGCATTATTTCAGAAAGTTAATACAACTGAAGGAATATGTTGTTCATTTAATTATTATGGTTTACGAACAAATAATTATCCTGTGTAAGTTAATTTTGTCCCTTTGAAAACATCTTTTCTCAAATTTTATATATTTTTTTTTCCTCTAAAAATTTAAATTTTCCAGTAAATTACAATATACAATACCAAAATCTCCACGTCGTGTTATGGCATGTGGCTATCAATCTGGTTTAACAGTACTTCTTCAACCAAATTCAAATGATTATTATGGTTCATTTATAAGTAGTTATGGTTTTCGTGTATTATTACATGATTCATATGATTTTCCAGATGAAAATTCTGAAACAAAAGTTTTAACAGCATCTAGAGAATCATTTTTAAGTATAATACCAGAATCAACATATGCAACACATGAATCACGTAAATTACCAATTAAAGAAAGAAATTGTTTATTTTATGATGAAAAAAAATTAGATATTATGCAAAGTTATTCATATATGAATTGTTTATCAGAATGTCGAAGTAAATTAATATATGAAAAATGTAATTGTGTACCATTAAATTTACCACATAATAACAGTTTACCAACATGTAATTTAAATCAAATTTATTGTGTTGTAAAAAATAGAAGTAAGTATCTGTGTTAAATTTAAAAAGGGAAATTACAATTGAAATATTTGTTAATTTTTGATTTTTAGATTTATACGTTGGAGCTTTACCAGGAATCAATGAAACAATTGTACTAGATAAAGGTCTTAAACAGAATCCATGTAATTGTTTACCAGATTGTGAATTAAATCAATATCCAGCTGAAATAACATCTGGTATCTTAAGTCGTAAATTCTCATATGGAAATATAAATATTTTGTGAGTAAAATCCAGTTTAAAAAAAAGACTTTAAAAAGTCACAAAACCCTTACATCAATTACACATACTTATTAACATAAATTTCCCTTTTTTCTACTTTATTATGTTTTTTTTTTTTGTTTGTTTTACAGCAAGGATGTTGCTGTTAATGATCAAGTCTTTTTGCATGTATTTTTCAATGATTTAATATCTACAAGATATCGTCGTGACATTTATCAAAATTGGTTAACTACATTAGGTAAAAATTTGAAAATTTCTAAATTAATAAAAAAAAAAAAAAACTACTTTTGTTTTTTTCTTTTCTTTTTAAGCTGCTTTCGGTGGATTACTTGGATTAATAATTGGATTTAGCATAGTAACAGGATTTGAATTTATTTATCATTTAACGTTAAGACCAATTTTTAATTTATTTAAAAGAAAATAATAAAAAAAAAACAAATTTAAATAAAAATAAATTTGATCTATTAATTTTTAATAGAATATGAGAAAGTTAAAACAATATAAACGATTAAGAAGATAAAATGTGTTAATTTAAACTATAATTCATAATAATGATAAGGTCATAGATATACCATTAGGAAAATTATATCCTTTATTCGAATTAATCAATCATCTAATTGATTGATTGTATATTTTTATTGTACTAACTATAATAAGTAATAATTATGTCAAAGTGGAAAATCCAAAATCAAAAAAAAAAAAAAAACATCCATTGTCATTTAATTCCTACAATTTTTTTTTTTTCGTAGATAAATTATTACTTACTTCATAAGAATAGTTCATCAATCAAAAAATTGTTTTTGTTTTATTTTTTATTGATAGATAAAAAAAAAAAATACAAATATGTACTTTTTATAATATTTTTACACTCTATTTTCATTAATCAACAAGATAACAAAACATTAAAGTGGTAACAAAGAAAAAAAAAAAAAAATGAATTCGAAAAAGTTTCGACACACGTTTTCAATTGATAAAAATTTTTACAATACATCAAAAATATCATTTAAACGAAATGAAAATTTTAAAGAATATTTTATCAATGATTACATAAGAAAAACATGTGTTCATGGATATAAAGTTATCAGAAATGAATCTTCACAGATAAATCGGTAAAAAAAAAAAAATATCTTCTTATATAGAAATTTTTTCAAAAGATACTAGATACATTAAATTCTCCTTTTTTTTTTTTTTCTTAGTTACTTTTGGTTTTCATTAATCATAATTGTTATAAGTTTAGCAATTTATTTGATTATTGGATCTTACATAAATTTTAATAATGCTCCAACAGCAACTAGTTTTTTATCTCAAAAAGTTCGAATTGATAGAATTCCATTTCCAGGAATTGCAATTTGTAGTGGAAATCGTATGAGAAAAAAAGTTTTATTGGATTTAGCAGAAAAAATGTGAGTATTGGAAATTTTGAAATGCTAAAGATATATGTAGATAAAGTTATTGAGAACATAAATCTTAATTTGGTTTCCGATAAACGAGAATCTACATTTAATTTGTAAAATTTATTTATTTTTTAATTTAGATTATTTTAATTGAGAATTTTTTATTTTTCTATTAAAAATTATTTTCATCACGTACGATATACATATGTATGTGATTTATGACGTATAATTTATCAATAATCATGATATATTTTCTTAAAAATTTAACTGTAATTTCCGATTAAACAGTAACAATATAGAAATTTTTTAATCTACATCTGTAAAATAATTTAAAAAAAAAAATAATCAAATCGAAAAAAAAACTAAAGATTAGATGAAATTTAAAGTAAAAAAAAAAAAAAATCGTAAAAATGAAGCGATAATAATAATAATTGATTACTCCTATTATTTATTTTTACAAATTGTGGCAATTTAACAGCAACATATTGTTACTTTAATTTTTTTTCCATTTTGTTGTTGTTTTTTTTTTTTAAATATACATATGTGTAGCTTATCGAAACAATCAATCAAATTATAACAGAAATGAAAATAAATTAAAATAAAAATAGAAAAATAATAATAAAAAAAGAAAAAGTGTTAAAGATAAATTTTTTGTAGTGAATATATAAAAACCATCATTGAATTTGAATTTCATTATTCAGAATTTTCATTTGAAACAGTTTAAAAATGTATCGTTTAACATTAATATTCTGTTTAAGTTTTTATTTAATTGTAATAAATGGTGAACGTGTACGATATGATAATTATCGTGTATATGAAGTGAAACCAAAATCAACAGAACAAGTGAAATTTTTAAATGAATTAGAAGGATCAAGTGATAGTTTAACATTTTTAGAATATTCTTCATATGTTGATAAAGGAATTCATGTTGTTGTTGCACCACATAAACAACCAGATTTTATTCAGTTATTAAATAAAAATGAAATTGATTATGAATTAAAAGAGAATAATTTACAACATCAATTAGATCAGGAAATTTCATTAGAAGGACGTTCATCAAAAAGAGAATATGATTGGAAATCCTATCATACTTTAGATGAAACATACAAATGGTTAAAATCATTACCACAAAAGTATCCAGGACGTGTTGAATTATTAGTTGGTGGTAAAAGTTATGAAGGACGTGAAATTTTAGGTGTTAAAGTTACATATAAAGAAGGTAATCCAGGTATTTTCATTGAAGGTGGTATTCATGCACGTGAATGGATAAGTCCAGCAACTGTAACATACATTTTAAATGAAATTTTAACTAGTAAAAATTCTGAAGTAAGAAATTCAGTTGAAAATTATAATTGGTATTTCTTCCCACATACAAATCCTGATGGTTATGTCTACACACACAACAAAAATCGTTTGTGGAGAAAGACTCGTTCACCACAGGGAAATTGTTATGGTGTTGATCCAAACAGAAATTGGGGTTTCCATTGGAATGAAGTTGGTACAAGTAATCGTCCTTGTTCAGAAATATTTTCTGGACGTAAAGCATTTTCTGAAATTGAAACAAATAGTTTTTCAAATTTTATCACATCTATAAAAGATCAAATTGATGCATACATTGCATTCCATTCATATTCACAACTTCTACTTTTCCCATATGGACACACATCTCAACATGCAGAAAATCATAACGATTTACAAAAAATTGGAAATTATGCTGCTAAAGCACTTTCACAACGTTATGGTACTAGATATACTGTTGGTAATATTTATGAAACAATTTATCCAGCTTCTGGTGCTAGTATGGATTGGGCTTACGGAGCTCTTAATATTTCACTAAGTTATACATATGAATTAAGACCACATTCATCTGCTTGGAATGGTTTTGTTTTACCAGCTAAACAAATAATACCAACTGGAGAGGAAACATTTGATTCTTTATTAGCATTACTTAAAAAAGCCAAAGAATTAGGTTATTATGATTAAATATAAAGAAAGTTGTAATAATATATTTTAATTAACCAAGTAATTATATAATTTGAAATTTAATTTGTTGTTCTGGTTTTATTATCATTTAATTTTTTTTTCAACCAAATAATCTTTGTCCAGAATTTACGATTTTTTTATTAAAAAAAAAAAAAAATTTCCTACAAAAATAGTGATGTGTGCAGTGCAGTTAGTACACTTTATTCTATTTTTCCTTATCGATTCCACTTCTTTTAATGATACATATAAATTTTTTTTTTTTTTTTTGAAATGCAATATTGCGACATACTTTTTCAGATATTTACTTTGTGTTAATCGAAGTTTATGCACTTTATAAAATCATAATTTTCTGTCATATCATTCCCCTAATAATTCAATTTTCTTTTGTTTGTTATTCAATTCAGTTTAAAATTAAAAATTATTATTCTCAATAAAAATCACTTTTCTTATTTTATAATATTCCTCTTGAGACATTAATAATTTCTGATACACGTAATATAAACTAAAACTTGAAAACTAATAATAAATAAATAAGCAAACAAACAAAAAAAAAATTAAAAACAACTTTTTTATTTTTCCTTACGATGGGTGGTATTAGCCTGTATGATATCTTCCTAGTGTTAATAAGTAAGTAAGTATCTTTACATTATTGTTTACTTTTTGTTTTTTTTTTGTTTTTTTTTTTTTTTTTGAATGATAGCACTTATGATAAAACTGAATTATATATTTTTTTGAATAAATTCATTTTATATAAAAGGTGTAATTTAATGCTTTTCGAAATTAGTTGTTGATAATTATTTTACGTTACACACGAAACAAATCATTCTGAAAGGAAAAAAAAAAAATGTTAAAAGTTTTGTGTTTCAGTTTTGTTTTATTTGTAAGTTTGGCAAGTAGTCAACGTATCCGTTATGATAACTATCAAGTTTTTGAAGTTATTCCAAAAAATGAAAATCAACTTGAATTTTTACGTCAATTAGATTCAGATAGTGATAGTATAAATTTTATGGATGGTGTTGAACATGTAGATAAAAAAGCTGTTTCAATTGTTGCACCACATAAGGTTGATGATTTTGTTAATTTTCTTGCAAGACAAGAAATTCCATATAACGTTCTATTCAAAAATTTACAAGAACATTTAGATATTGAAGAAGAACCAAGTCCAAGATTTGGAACAAAAGATGGTGCATATGATTGGACACGTTATCATACTTTAGATGAAACATACAAATGGCTTCAATCATTAGAAAAGAAACACCCAAATGTTGTTAAAGTTATTAAAGCAGGAAGATCTTATGAAGGACGTGATTTATTGGGTGTTAAAATATCTTATAAATCAGGTAATAAAGGAATTTTCATTGAAGCTGGTATTCATGCACGTGAGTGGATTAGTCCAGCAGCTGTAACATACATCATCAACGAACTATTAACAAGCAGAGATCCAAAAGTACGTAACATTGCTGAAAACTATGATTGGTACTTTGTTCCACATACAAATCCTGATGGTTACGTCTACACACACAACAAAGATCGTTTGTGGAGAAAGACTCGTTCACCACAGGGAAATTGTTATGGTGCTGATCCAAACAGGAATTGGAATTACCATTGGAATGAAGTTGGTTCAAGTTCATCAGCATGCACTGAAACATATGCTGGACCAAGAGCTAATTCTGAAGTTGAAATTAAAACATTATCAGAATACATCGCAAGTTTAAGAGGAAAAATTCAACTTTACATTTCATTCCATTCATATTCACAATTACTACTCTTCCCATTCGGTTACACCAAACAACATGCTAAAAATCATAATGATTTACAAAGAATTGGTAATGCTGCTGCTCAAGCTCTATCTAAACGTTATGGTACTAGATATACTGTTGGTAATATTTATGATACCATTTATCCAGCATCTGGATCAAGTATTGATTGGGCTTATGGAACACTAAATGTACCACTTGCATACACTTATGAATTAAGACCAAAAGGTGGAATAAATGGATTCATTTTACCACCAAAAGAAATCATTCCAACATCAGCAGAAACTTTAGATTCTTTAGTTGCAATGATTGAAGAAGCCAGAAAATTGGGATATTAAAAAAAGGATTAATTTTTGTGTTGCTATTTTTTGTTATGAATAAATGAGAAAGTATGAAAAATATTATGTTGTGTTTAGTGATTATTAACTTTTATATTTTTATTCAATTGATTTTTTAAAGATACTTTTTGTTCCTTCTTTTTTGCTTCTTTAGTTTTTGGTTTTATTTTAAAAAGTTTCGCTTTTTTTGTAATTAATACTCAAATTGACTTGAAACATTTGGACTCAAAATTAATCAAGGATTCTATGTCAAGGCTTTATTAACTTTTCTGTTATCGTAAACTTAACTTATATTCTCTTTAACAAAAAAGTTTTATGTTATTTTGAACGTGTCAGTATTATTTCTAGTATATACATACATACGTACTGGAATTCTGATAAAGACGATGATAAATCAATTTAAAAATGACAAAATCGTAATAAAATTATAAAAAAACAATAGACATTAAAATAATCACAAGTATTATTGTTTTGAAATTGTTTTCTTATCACTTAAGCATTTTTGAAATGTATTTGAAAAATTTTCTACACAGTAAAAAATGTTTCCTAAATGTTAAAAAAGAAAACAAGCATACTAGAAATATAAATCTACTATTTGAAAGATTTGAATAAAAATTAAAGTTAAACTTGTGTGAAAAAAAAAATAATTAAGTAAAACTAACTACTTTCATTTTAATTGGTTTTCAATTAGATAGATAGATATATATAGATTGAAAAATGTGTAATTTTCAAAACAAATTTTCTTCCGGAAATTCAGAAAAATCATAGTACAAATGTTATTTTAAATTTGTTAAGATAAACTTCTTATTGGTGAGTGAAATTGAAAAAGTTTTTAAAAACTTCCAGAGAAAATTACTCTTTTGTGGAAAAAATTTTGAGGCAGAAAAAAATTTCAGAATCCATCTTTAGAAAAAAACTTAAGTCACAGTTTTATACCATAGTTTATATTTTATTAAAATTTGAACCCTTTTGTTCAGAAGATTACCATACCATTAAAATTTCCATAGATTAAATTTTCTAACACTTTTGACTTATTTCAAAATATTTATATATTTTTCATGTAAAAAATTAAAAAGCTAAAACTTTTCCTTGCAAAATTCTCTACTCTAGAATCTTCTAAAATGGAAATAAAGTTTTCAGAATAAAGATATCAAAAGTAAAAAATTTTCCTAAATCAAAATGTCTTCTTGGAAAAATATTCAAGAACATAGAAAAGTAGAACACATCTAAAAAATAATTTTAAACACCAAAAGCAATTAATATGTTCTACATACACGATCTTGACGGAAAACTAATTAATTAGCAAAACATTTACCTGCAGTATGTTAAAACATGAAACAAACATAATTTTGACCGATTAAATTCAAAAAGATTCTAGGTCAAATACATAACATTAATTTTTGTTTTGTTTTTAGTCTTATCATATTCAAATTAACCTTGAAAAAAAATAAAAAATAAAAAAAATAGTAATAATGGAAATTAACTTTGTAGTAGATACATTTTCGTTTCCATTCAATTTGTAGTACAAAATTACACTTTTACTATTAATCTATGTATTTTTCATATCTTTTATTATTTTTATCTAATTTGTAAATGATATGACAATGTATGAATGAAAATGAGAATATACATATAAAATAAAACAGAGTTTTTTTTTTTTTAATTAATTGGTTCATAATTATATCGGATAAGTGTGATAATGCAATGCAATTTGCATTAAAGTGAAATTAGAAAAAAAAATAGTTGAAAAAGATACATATGTATAGATATAAGATAAAATTAAAAAAAAAAAATTTGTTTAATTATAATCAAATTGTGTCACTAGGTTTAGGACTTATGATAATTAATTTTTATTTTTATTCGAATTTAATTAATGCAAATCGTATTCATTATGATAATTATCATGTACATTTTGTAAAATTTATCCACGTACAGAAAATAATATAAATTCAATTGAAAAATAAGAATGATATAATAATTCTTGAATATCAATTAATAATATTCAAATAGAAATTGGAAATTTTCATTTGAGCTAGTTTTATATCATGTCCGAAAATATTTGCAGGATCTAAAGTATTTTCTGAAATTAAAATAAAAAATTTTGAAAATTTTATCAAAATCGATAAAAAATGATTTAAAAACGTATTTATCATATTATTCAGTTTAAACAACTTTTAATATATCCTTATGGACATACAAATGAAAAAGTGAACAATTTTAATGATTTACAAAGGATTGGTAATGTTGCAGCTTGAAGATTTATTTCGATGTTTTATGATACAAAATTTCGTATCGAAAATACTTGTGATCCTTCATCAGAAGGATGTGTTGATTGGGTGTATGGTTTACTTAGTGTGTGCCGATAGCATTCACATTTGAATTAAGACTAAATGGTGGATATTATGGATTTATTTTACCACCAAGCCAAATTATATCAACTGGTAAAAAGATTTTAATTCTATATTAGCATTAATAAATGAAACTGATAAATTAGATTATTATAGAGATAAATATAAAAATAAATTTATTATTAGATTTTTATTTTGAGTTGTAACTTATTTTTAACTTTTTTTTTTTAGTGTTGATACAATCATAAACTAAGTACTTTATTGTATTTCAAGATAAATCTTTGAAAATTTCGATTTTTTTTTTCTGTTCTTATAGATTTCAGTATCACTCATCAATAAATTCGTCATTATTAAAAGAATTGAATTCAACAGAAAATATTTTCAATGGTCTTTTATATTATGGAAATTATTTTCAATTATGGTATGAAGAGGATCAATTTAATACAATTAATCTTATTCATTCAGCTTTATTAGAAATGTATAATGGTTTTTATGATATACACGAATTTTTATATAAAGTGTCTGTACAATGTAATGAATTATTATTACGTTGTGTATTATTTGGAAAAACTGTAAATTGTACAGAATATTTTAAACATAGAATTACATATATGGGAGCATGTTGTTTATATAATTATCAAAGACCAAATGTAAAAGATATGTCGTAAGTTTATTACATGTTTAAAAAAATATTTTAATTTTGGTGAAAAAGAAAAAGATTTTATTTTTTTCCAGTGCATTATATCAGAACAAACTTCGTTATCCTGAAATGAAACCATTATATTATAGTGATTGTGGACATTCTCATTCATTATCTGTTGTCATAAAGGATGATTTGGATGATTTCACTTATAAAATACATTCATCTATTTTACTTAAAGTAATTTTCTATTTTAATTATAATTTTCATTTGATTTATTACACTAAATAAAAATTTTTCTTTTCTCCTTTATATATTTAGGTTATGATTTTTCCATCAAGAGAATTTCCAGATCTTTCAAATGGTGAAGTTTCAGAAATTTTAGTAATACCAAATAGAGAAGTTTATATTAATGTTGTTCCAACAATTGTGAGTAGTGACACTGGTATGAGAAATTTTCCACCATCAACAAGAAGATGTTTTTTTCAAGATGAAGGAAATTTAAACATTAAAGGGTAACATCACATTATGGAAAAATTAAGTTTTTAATTTAATTTTAATTTGAAATTATTTTTTTTCAAGATATTACTCAATGAGTGAATGTCTTTTAAATTGTCGCATTAATGAATTTCTTAGTTCATGTGGTTGTTTACCACCAAATCTTTCAAATATTGGAAATGCACCATATTGTCTATTAAGTGATATACCATGTTTAAGAAGATTACGTACTAAATGGGAAACACAGGATTCATTTAATTTAAATGATAATGATGATAATATTAAAAATTTTGTACGTTGTCCAGATTGTTTATCAAAATGCAGTTATATACGTTATAAAACACCAAATTCATTTTTAAAAATTAATACACCACCTTATGGAAATGTTTATAAATATGGTATATTGTAAGTTATTGTAGAAAAAATAATTTATAAAATTATTTTCAATTTAAAGTTATTTTCCATCATTTTTTTTTTTACACACAGAGAGAATATTACGCATCAAGAGATTTTATCGATTGTGCATATTTTCTTCAGGGAATGTTCGTTTAGACAAATGCAACAACGAGTCACACAAAATTGGGATGATTTATTAGGTTCTAATTAAAATAACGAATTTTATCTTTAAAATATTTTGAATACATATTTTTTTTTTTCGTAAAATTTATTTTTAGGTAATTTAGGTGGAATTTGTGGTTTCATGTTTGGTGGAAGTATAATAAGTATTATTGAATTGATATATTTAATAACTGGAAGATATTTTGTTATATTTATTCAAAAAATTAAGAATAAGAAAAAATTTAAGAAATCTGAAGAGGAACTTTTTAAACATGAATTATATTGGAATGAATTTATTAAAAAACATCATTATAAAATGTAAAAGAATGTAATTAAGAAATTGCAAGAAAAAAAAAAATTAAAGAGTTTTTTATTAACTAAGCAATATAGATTTAGGATTAATTATTTATGTATATATATAAGAAAAATAACAGTTAAAATGTACTATAATATGTATTCTAAAATAAAATGTAATACAATCAATTAAAATGGAAAAAAAAAAATATGAAAAATATATTGATATAAAAATATGCATCAATTACACAGTGTCAGAAAATAAATAAAAATATATAAATACACATTTATGAAAAAAAAAAAAAAAAAAACAAGCAAACAAAAAAATCACAATAAAACAAAAATGTCATCGGAACAAAAGTTTATCTCATTTAAAAATATTTATTTATGCCATAAAACTAGTTAAAACCAGAAAATTAATCCGGAAAAGTAATTAACACAATGATAATTTAATATTTAATTGGATTATCTTAATTAAATTTAGTTTATTCGGTTTTATTAACTGGTAAAATCCAGTTATTTGAATACTTTAGGTTATCGTAGGTCAATATTACAAATAACATATGTTTATATAGAAAAATATTTAATTATATGGTAAAAAAAAGAAAAATATATGTATAAATATTATACGTATATACATTCACAGATTTAAAAGGGTGTTCATGTTGTAAAATATTATATCAATTAATTGTAAAAATAAATTGTGTAATAAACCTTTGACTTTGTTTTTCAAAAAAAAAAAAAGTCTCAGATAAGTCACTAACAATCAATTAACTCCATTTTTTAAGTTTTAAGTAAATTTTAGTTCCAGGCCCAGAACTTGATTGATTCCTAGTTTTTCATATTCAAAATAAGTTTCTGTAATTATAAGTTATACTGTACTAAATAGGAAACACTTTTTTGGACATCGAACAATAAATAATGGAGTTATAGTCTGAATTTTAAAAGTTGAGGTTTCGTATTATACTAGAAAAACATGCGCAGAAAAAAAGATACTTACACACATGCGTTTTTGTTGTTGTAACACGTTTCTTTTTTCGTATATCTACACAAAAAAGATCACTACCACATGTAAAACATGCGCAAAAAAACCTCAACTCTTAAAATTCAGACTATAATCAATTTGTCTTATGAACAGCGCAATTATTATTATTATTATTTTTTTTTGTAACCGCAAGACTTAAACTTAACACGTACAATAATCAAACTGTACTGTTTATCCAGGGATATTAACGTTTTAATCATTTAAAAATCTTCAGAAATTATTTGTGATGAAATGAATGTGTTAAGTTAGTGGAGAAAATGTTTAAAAATCTCTGAAAGTCTTGTTTTTTTTTTCTCTTTTTGTTGTTTTACCTGTTCAAGTTATTGAAACTCAAAAATACTAAATCATCCTGTTAAATTTGTAAACCTATGTTTAGTTTTTATATTTAACCGTTTTTTTTTTTTGTAGTTTTCTTAAAAGTTGAAAAGATTAAATAAAAAGAAAGAAAAAAACTGGTATTGTTACATCATTGTGTAAATTATTTCTTGTAATAATATTTATGTTGTGAAAAAAAGTATTATGTTATTTTAATGAATGAAAAATAAAATTTATTTAGCTACACTGTATGAACGGACTGTGATTATTTCATGGAATGAAAAAAAAAAAAAATGAAAAGACATTGTTCTTAATTTGAATTTAAATTAAAAGACAATTTTTTTCTTATCATATTTTTTTTTTTTTAAATATGTCCATGACAAGCGAAAAAATATGAAAAAGCAACAAAAAAATAAAAATAAAAATTGTTCATGTGAAAAATAAGAGAAATGCAATAAATTTTTCATGATTGTGAATTCCCTAATTTTTGTTCTATCATACTAGAATATTCCACTTTATACTAAATTTCTCTTTAATTTTATTTAAAAAAGGACAACTGTTTAGTTATTTCTTAAATTATTCTCAAGACATCTTAAATATCCTGTTTTAAATAATTTTTATTATTTTATATAATTAATAAATATTCTTGTTATTATTTTAGAATTTTATTTTCATTTTATTTTCTTTAAAAAAAAATAACTTATAGAGTACGAGAGCACATACTTATATTTTTTCATAATTTTTTTAAAAAAATTCATATAAGAAAATTCATGATGAACTTACTGATAACATTGAGAAATAATAAAATTACAATATAATTTCGATTGAAATGTTTTAAAAACCAGATTAAATTGGAAGTAGTAGCAAAGCAAATCAAAATTGTATAAATACTCGTATCATTTTGAAAGGCAAAATTATTCATAAAATCTCGTTGAAGGGAAAACAACAAAGTCATTTGTATTTTTAAATTTGTATCTTTTTGTTTGTTTCTTTTTATTTTTCTCTTTTTTGTTTAATCAATTTTAAAAACTTGTATTGAAATTTTTTGTTAATGTTAAAATAATGGCACCAAAAAGTGGAAAAAAAGTGGTTGAAACAACAAAAGTAAGTGAAAGTGTAATTAACATGGCAAAAAAAATTTTTTTTAAAGAAATTGCAAAGATTTGTTTTTGTGTTTTTAATAATAAAAAATTTTTTTTATTCTCTTTTAATAGCCTTTACGAATTGCAATTATTGGACAAAGTAATTTTGCAGCTGATGTTTTAGAATTATTAATTGATAAAAATTATCAAATTGCTGGAGTATTTACAATACCCGATAAATGTAATCGTGAAGATGTGCTTGCAACAATTGCAAAATCATATAATATACCAGTTTTTAAGATTTCATCATGGCGTAAAAAAGGCATTGTTATACAAGAAGTTTTAGATAAATATAAATCAGTTGAAGCAAATTTAAATATTTTACCATATTGTTCACAATATATACCAATGGAAGTAATAAATGGTGCTGAATTGGGAAGTATATGTTATCATCCATCAATTTTACCAAGACATCGTGGAGCTAGTGCAATATCATGGACTTTAATTGAAGGTGATGATATTGCAGGATTTACAATATTTTGGGCTGATGATGGTTTAGATACAGGGCCAATTTTATTACAAAAACAATGTACTGTTGAACCAACTGATACTTTAGATATATTGTATAAAAGATTTTTATATCCTCAAGGAGTTAATGCAATGGGTGATGCAATTGATATGATTTCAAAAGGGATAGCTCAAAAAATTCCACAAACAGAAATTGGAGCAACTTATGATGCAGCAATGTTTAAAGAAGAAAATCAAATACTAAATGTATTACAAACAGGTGAAAGAATTTGGAATTTTATTCGAGGATTAGATTCTGTACCAGGAGCTATTGCTTATGTTGAAGAAGAAGAAAGTGGAGTTCAAACACAAATTAGATTATATGGTGCTACTTTATATTCAGATATTCCAGTTAAAGGAAATAAATTAAAATTAAAAGGCTTAAGAAATCCAGCAATAGTTCATGAAGGTGGACTTTTAATAGAAGGTATCGATGGGAATTTTGTGAACATCAAAAGAGTTAAGAAAGGTAATAAAATGATCCAAGCAAGTGAATGGTTTAATCAAAATACAGAAAAAGTTGTTTTTGATTTAACTGAAGAAGAATTGATCAAAAAAGAAAGTGTTAGAGAAATTTGGAGATCAATTTTAAAAACTACAATCACCGAAGACACAGATTTCTTTGCTTGTGGTGCTGCATCGATGGATGTTGTGAGATTAGTGGAAGAATGCAAAGAAGCATTTGATGTTCCTTTAGAAAATGAATCAGTTTATATGGCACCGGTGTTCGAAGACTTTTTCTTAGAAATCGTGAAACGATTAAGACAAGGTAGTGACGGTGGTTTAGGCAAGAAAGTGAATTTTAATGGTTTCGTTTTACATGCTAATAAACGTGATATTCCTATTCCTACACAATTGTTTATAAATGGTCAGTTTGTTGATGCTGAAAATCGAAAAACAACAGAAATAATAAATCCAACAACAGAAGAAAAAATCTGTAGAGTAGCATGTGGTTCGCAAAATGATGTAAATTCAGCAGTTGAAGCTGCTCATAGGGCGTTTCATGGTGTTTGGAAAGATGTTTCAGCACGGCAACGTGGACAAATGATGTACAAATTGGCTGAATTGATGGAACAACACAAAGAAGAATTAGCCACAATCGAAGCAGTAGATTCTGGAGCCGTTTATACATTAGCACTTAAAACTCATGTGGGTATGTCGATTGATGTATGGAAATATTTTGCAGGATGGACGGATAAAATTGAAGGAAGCACAATTCCAGTTAATCCTGCACGACCGAATCGTGTCTTGACTATTACAAGAAAGGAACCAATTGGGTATGTTTCTAGACCTGAAAATAATTTTTGACCAAAATATTTTAAAAATAATTTAATTTTAATTATTACAGTGTTTGTGGTCTCATCACACCATGGAATTATCCATTAATGATGCTTTCATGGAAAATGGCTGCTTGTATTGCTGCAGGAAATACTTGTGTTATAAAACCGGCTCAAGTATGCCCTTTGACTGCTCTAAAATTCGCAGAATTAACAGTAAAAGCTGGATTTCCACCTGGTGTTATTAATGTTGTTACTGGTTCTGGAACTGTAACAGGACAAGCTGTTGCAGATCATCCACTAGTGAGAAAATTAGGATTTACAGGATCAACACCCATTGGAAAACATATTATGAAGTCATGTGCTGAGTCAAATATTAAAAAATGCTCTCTAGAATTAGGTGGAAAAAGTCCGTTAATAATTTTTGCTGATTGTGATATTGATAAAGCTGTGAAACATGTAAGTAAAATGAAAATTAAGTTTTACACTTTTAAATAAGTGTAACATTATGACTAATTTTTGTTTTTGTGTTCAGGGTATGTCTTCAGTGTTTTTCAATAAAGGTGAAAATTGTATAGCTGCAGGACGTTTATTTGTTGAAAATAAAATTCATGATGAATTCATTAGACGTGTTCTGAAAGATATAAAATCTATAACAATTGGAGATCCATTAAATCGTTCAACAGCACACGGTCCACAAAACCATCGTGCACATTATGAAAAATTAATTGAATATTGTGAACGTGGTATTAGTGAAGGAGCAACACTTGTTTATGGAGGAAAACCAGTATCAAATATGAAAGGATATTTCTTTGAACCCACTATATTTACAGATGTTGAAGATCATATGTATATCGCACAAGAAGAATCTTTTGGACCAATAATGATTATTTCAAAATTTAATGGAAGTGACATTGAATCAGTTATGAAACGGGCAAATCGAACGGAATACGGACTTGCTAGTGGAGTTTTTACAAAAGATATTACAAAAGCATTAGCATTCGCAGATAATATTGATGCAGGAACAGTTTTTGTAAATGTATATAATAAGACTGATGTAGCAGCACCATTTGGTGGTTTTAAACAGAGCGGTTTTGGAAAAGATTTAGGAAGAGAAGCATTAAATGAATATTTAAGAACTAAATGTATAACGATAGAATATTAAATTAATAAATAGAGTATAATAAGTTAAGTTATTGTTTTTGCTTTCTGAAACTGATAAAAGGAAAAAAGAGAATTGAAGTGAAAACTTGAGTTGTCTGAGCCAACCCATTATGGAACTTCTTTTCCAAGTCCCTGTAAATGAAGTGAAAATTATTAGTAAAAAACATTTTTAGTGCTCGAATCTTTATTTGAAAATTTATCCAAATAAAATTTTAACAATTAAGTTCATCATCAAAATATTAAAAACATACTTTAAGTTGTTTGTTTTATTTTTTAAATTTTAACAATTTAAAAAATTTTTTTTCTATGGAAGAAAAACTTCTAATCATCATGAGAACAGAAGATTAGAAATATATTTTCGTTCAAAAATATAAATTTCATTTTCAAAACTAAAAACAAATTATTTTAATGAATTTAAATAAAATCGTGTGTGTGTTTACAAAATCGTTTTGAATTTTTAAGCGTAGTATTCAGATGAAAATAAGATATTTTGCCTATACAAAACCTATGTAAAAAAAAATGGAATCGAAAAAATTTTCGTTTCGATTTCGTAAGTGGTACTCAGCTGAAAATAAAAAAGAGTTGAAAAACTCTTTCACATATGGTGTTGGCTGTCTGTGTTGGAGACCATTTATTTTCATATCCAACCGAAATAAATGAAGTTTCATTTATTTCGTACGGAAAATGAAAATAAATTGATTGTTTGACATTTGTAAAGTTAGGTTGTTTTGATATAGTTATAGTAAAATTAAGATAAAAATATATATACATATTAAAGTTTTTTTCATCTATGTAGATTTCTTCTCCATTTTGCAGATTTTTTATTTCGTTCCGAAATAAATAGACTTTTTTCAACATAAAATTTATTTTCATCTGAGTAATATGCTTTACAATGAAAATTTTAATAGAAAAGGAACGCAGCTACAACACAAAAATCATAAACAGAATTTGGTTTGTGCTTTGGATAAGTGTAGACTTTTATGTTTTTACAGCAGTTAGAAAAATATCTCGTTATTTAACTGAAATACCTACACGATTTTAAAAAAAATAAATAAATTTTAATTAAATATATGAAGAGTATTTGTTTTTCTATTTTAAATTAGCTTTTGAAAAAAAAAAAACACTGAATATTAGATAATAACATTTCACATTTGATTGTGAATAATATAAAAAAAAGTATCTGGGTACAATGAATTGTTATTTGGATTAGAAATATATATATTTTTTTTCTTTCATTATGATAACAACAATAATTGTTATTTACCATATCAAAAAAAGTGTTTTCGTATTTTTGTTTTTAGTATAAAACAAACTATACTTATAATTAAGATATTATCAATACATTTTTCTTTATTTTTTTTTTATCTATGCAATTTTACACACATTATATCATTATTTCTTTCTCATTGTTATTCTAATTAAAGTGTTGTTTTTATTTCTGTAAGAAAAAAAATAAAATGTATAAATAAATGAGGTTAATAATAAAACACAGGTGAAAATTAAATACGTTTTAACACTATTCGAACTAAATAATATTATATAAAAAAAAAAATTTCTAATAAAGTACTTGTGTACTTTATTATTATTTTTTTTTTTTCACAACAAGATTGTGTTTTTTTCCAACTTTCCAGAAGATAAAAAAGCATTTTCCACTTTACATTACAATACATACATACTTGTTCTGCTTACATAATTTTTTGCAATATTTTGTCAAATTCATTTTATATCACAAAATTCATAAGTATTATTTTTGTAATTTTACTCTAAAAGTTTTTTTTTTTTTCTCAAATTTATTGAAAATTCTTTAATCAATGCAATACATTTTTTTCTTACAACACAATTGTATTTTTTTTTCTTCAATTTACTATTCTAAATTTCTAGAACATGTTTTTTGCTTTCTTCTCCTTGAATTGTATTTATGCAATCTTCTTACGTAAATCGTATTCTAATTGCAGAAATGTCCTCATTATATCAAAAAAATGAAAATTCTTAAGTACTTTAATCTGTTTCTTTTATTCTTGTTTTTTTTTTCCTTGACTTATCAATGCAATTAAAATTTTTTTTTCTCTTTTTTTTGTATATTTTTTTTGGTTACAATTTCATCTATAATTTAATAATTTTCTACAAAACCTTTGTGCATACATAAAATTTTTACAAGTATACTTATAGAAAGAAAAAAAAAACAGTACTCAAATATCCTGCTACATTTACAAATATATAAAGAAAATTTATGTTGAAAAGAGGCGCCTGGAAAGTGTTTGAAAACAGCTGAGATATGACGTAAATTAACGCAGGGGGCCATCAGAAGTCACGTGTTTACTGATTAAGATTATTTATATATAAAATTCATATATTACAATATGTATATGTATGTATAGCAAACAAGGATATTTTTATGCAAAAAGAAAATACAACAATAACAATTATTCATATACATATATTTTTAAATCGTTATTTTTGATTCGTTTATGCTTGAATGCAATTTGAATATAAAGTAGGGTGAAAAGTAAAAAAAAAAAAAGAAAAACAAAAATTCAACATATTGGTTTTTAAGGAATCAATTTCATAAATCGTATACATATATTTATTCTGTGGGGTAAATTTTTATGGAAAATTTTTATTTTTTTTAAATTTCTTTCAAGTACATTTTGTTCTCCTTTTTTTTTAATGTAATGTAATGTAACTATATAGTAAGCATTAAATATTAATAGGACAATATCATCATTCTATTAATATGACATCGTAAGATTTATAATTGTGTAATAGAACTAACATACATACAATTTTATATTGAATTTACACGCACATATTATAATTTTATTAAATTCGGCCGATTAAAAAGCATGCGCTTTATTAAAATTTTCTTTTAGTATAATAAAATAATTGGAAATTTTAATATAAAAATTTTCACCGCATCATAATAATCGATAGAATTTTATAAAACGCATGCTTTTTAAATAGGAAAAAAAAAACAACAATTTTTTTGCCTTTTCATTTGTATTTGTTTTTTCCAAATAAGCAAAAATACAATGAGAACATTTTCTCTGAAACAAACATAATAAAAATTTTTTCTTTTAATTATAAAAAAAATATGATGTTTTTTTTTTTCACTTTATTTTAAATAAAAATTATTAGCGAGCGTTTCATTATGCTTAATTTTAAAATGGGTTCATTTGACAAAAAAAAAATTTAATTGCAAGGACATACTATACACTTTAGAAAAATATTACAATGAAAAGGATGTTTAAAATTTTTTCATCTTTTCACGTGAATAATTTGAAGAAAAAAAAGAAAAAACAGAAATTCTATTATTCAGTAAATCTGTTTCCAAGCAAAAGCTTTTTGAAAAACTTAATACACATGAGCATGAGAAGACTCTCTAACGTGAATTTTTGAAGATACTTAGTACATAATATGTGTGCATATATACATCTCAGAAAAATTTTGTAGAAATAATATATAGAGCAAGCGCCACAAATATGTATAATAATTACTATTTGTTAGATTGTTATAAAGCTTTCATAAATTGTTATCGTAAGAATAGCAAAATAGGTAATTTAGAACAGTAAAAAAAAATTTTTCTGAGAAACAGTTTTCATTATTTGGAACTTTAAAAAGAGTTACTTTGCAAACGCATTTTAAAATTCTCATATAAAAGATACATATTTGTTTAACCGGAACACTTTTTTAAAATTTTCGCATAGCTATATCTGTATACGCTCTCTATTATAAAATCTACTACTACTATAACATTGGAATACATGTAAATACTTTACATTTCTATTAGCTCTCGCTTTTGAAAGTTGCAAAAGTTTTTCAAAAAGAAATAATATAATGAAAATTTTTATAATCTTTCATTTCAATTGCATTGGCATTTTAACAGTGGAAGTGGGATTGTGAAAACGGAATTTTTAACCTTTTCTTGTGTTTTGTAATAAATTATCTACTTGTAATAGGAAAGAAAAAGGTTCCATTTTATTTGCATTTGTAAAGTAAATTCTAAAATAATAGATACAAATTTTTTTTTTTTTTAAATTAAATAGAATTTTTATTTAGAAAAAAAAAATATTAATTTTTTGATTAGCTGAATATTTCAGTTTTTTTTTTATTATTATTTTGTAGAATTTTTTGAATTTTGTAGGAAAAAATTTCTTTGCATGGCAAATAAAGCAATTTAAATAAATTAAATTATTGTATTTTTTGTTTAATAATAGGATGGAAAATTCCGGTTGAAACAATCCTTTAAGCACTGTTTAAAATAGATAGAGTTGGTCGGAATTCAAAAAATAGTAAAACAGAAAATTTTTCATTAAAAAAAAAAGTGTTCAAAGGAAAGGAATTTTTTTTCCTTCTGGTAAAAAAAAAAAATATTTGCTTAGTGAAAGACAAAATAATTATATATATAGAGAAAATTTATAAATGTGTTTGTACATGTGTGACCGGACATTAAGTTCTTATATCATATTCTCGTAAATATTTTTTAATAAAATTTTTTTTGCAAAATTTTAGGAAAAAATAAAGTAATTTTAAATTAAAGATTGAAAAAATAATAACTAAAAAATAAAAATAAAAAAGAATAAAGAAAATTTTTATATATCCTTGAAAGGATTTTCTAGTTTTCTATATACATATATCTCGCTCTAATTTCTATATATCCTATGCAGCGAGTTGTGTATATAGCATTTTAAACGATTTCGCTCTTGCTTTATTATCCTTATAGTCAGTGTGGTGAATTAAAAAAAAATTAAAAAAAAAAAAAAACGAAACCATATTAGAAAGAAAATTCATTATTATATATTGCATAAATAGGTTTATATAATGTTTATATGTGAAAGAGAGACAGGATATATGTATATATACGATAAAAGATAAGTGAAAGACGACGAAAGAAGACAACGTCTACACAATAGCGGTATAACAAGAACGATTTTCACATAGTGGAAAAGTTACATAACTTAACAGTAAAGAAAAAAAAAATTACTGATATAAATTATTGTTAAAATAGGGAAAAGACGAACAAGTTATAGAAAAAAAAAATTAAATAAAAATTAAAAATAAATAATATCAAATAAAATTTTTACCAAATACTGTTTTATTATTTTTTAAAAATAAAATAAAATATTTTTTCTAAAGAAAAAGTGTTACATAAAGAAATTTTTTTAATTAGGGACAAAAAAGGAATTCGAATTACAATTTCAGTATTAAGAAAACAGTAAAAGTAATTGCATTGTATTAACTGCATTAGAATAAATCAATAAAAATTATTATAAATGTGCTATTTACGGATAATAATCGATTATATTAAAAGGACCATAAGTACTTAAACAAAATTATATCATTCGTGTAGTAAGAAAAAAAAAAAGTGTTAAAGTATACTAGCCATATTTTAGAGAAAAAAATTATTCGAAAAAAAAAAAACAAAAATCTCTTACATAACAAAAAACTGTAGTTAAACGCTTTCTTAAATTCAACAAAAAAACAAAAAAAATAAATTTTCCGAAAAACTAAAAATAAAAAATTATATTGAAAAAGATATTAAAATTGTGTGGTGAATTTCAATAATACATCAATTTTCTTTTATTCACCACACTACTAAAATATAAATCTTTGGTGTTATAGAGAAATTTAAATTAAAAAAAAAAAGGTTCTACTTTTATATTCTTTTTTTTTTTGTTTTTTCATAATATATCGTTGTAGGTTTTTATTATAAATCATATAGAAGAAATTTATTTAAAAATTCAACTTGAACATACTATTTCGAAAAACAACAACAAATACTTAGTTCAATAATAATTGAAAATAAATTAAAATTTTAAAAAGTCAAATCATATTTAAAATTTATTAAATTAGAAGAGCATAAAAATGGCCGATAAAAAAGTCGCTGAACAATATTATTCTCCTCCACCAAAACTAGGTAAATGGGAGGGTTTCAGATTATTCCTATGGAACAGTGAAACTAGCCAATGTCTTGGACGAACTGGATCAAGTTGGGGTAAGTTTAAAAAAAAAAATATATATTGAAAAAACAAATGTTTTTTTTTTCGTTTTATTATTTCGAAATTTTAATTTTATTTAAAAAATTACAAAAAATATTGGATTAAAAAAAAAAAAAGCTTGAACATTTTATGTAAAACACTATTTTTACAGTTAACAGGTAATAATAATACACAAAGAAAAATTGATTACGTCATCGAAAGTGGGGTACATAAAGAAGAAGACAGAAAATAGTACATGAACTTTATATTGAAGAAGAAAAAAAAATGTCGAATCCTTTTTCATTTTGCGAAACATTACATAACCTAAAAACCGGAAGTTTCATATGAATTTCGATAGATATCATAAATAATTGCTTCTGTATTTGTAATTAGGTTATAAATTTTGTTTATTTATAAAAAAAAATTCTAAAAATAATTTCGTGATTAAATGAAAAATTGAATCCTTTTTCTAACATTAAATATAATGGAAAATTTTGTGCTTTCAAACATACATACGAGTATATTGACGCATACCTAATACATACAATCGTTACATGTGTTTGTAAAATAACATAATGTATTATATATGCATTTCAAAAAAAAAAAAAAAAAAAAAAAAAAAAATGAAATTCCAAAATGGCTGCTGACAATTCTCAAGGATTTTCTATATGTAACGATTTTTATTTTTCTTTTATTATTTTCTAATACATACTTTCTCAGTCTTGCATCAGGTGGTACAAATAATACGATAGCACAAATTTTCTTTATTTTATTTTAACATAAATGTATGTGTGTGTTGAAAATAAAATTTGAAACAAAAAATATTATATTCGATATGTCCTATTTGACTTCCACTAATGTCTAACATATTGTACAAACCATCACTACCACTATCACCATCACTCTTGATAATAAAGAGTGTGTAGTATATATGTTATGTAAAATGTAAAATATTCATAACATATTAAGATTTTTTAAAATTAAATAGGGGTACTATTTAAAATTATATGTTTAAAAAATCAAAGAGAAGAAAAACATTGAAACATTCAAGAATAATCTTGAAAGTTAAGATATTAGAAGAAAAAAATCATTTTCTTTTAAAAATATGGATCGATAATTCACACCCTTTTACTTTTTAAAATATGTATTTGTGTTCACTATATATGTATATACAGTTAGTAAAATTCTCATATACCGTTCATTTTTTCTTTCATTTTCACCACTTTTCACCATACTATATTTTACTTATTTATAAAAGTGAGCTTCTTTTCATTAATATACATATATACATGGATTTTTATGTTTTTGTTGTATGTATTCGAAACCTTTTTTTTTTAAACATTTGAATAAGGAAATATTAGCGTTGAAAAAGGATTCTTTTTAACTGAAAAAAAAAAAAAATCAAAATAATAAAAAAATATCTACGAGTATTTTTAAATTTAAATTTAACAATAGGCAATTTTAATACAAATTCAAAGTACAATTGAAATTTAATTGTCAAGCTTCATTAAATCAAAATGTCTTTAGAATCTTCGTAAAAATTAATTGAAATCTAAATTGATTTTTTTTTATTGTTTTAAATGAAATAGAAAAAAGATATTGACTTAATAAAAAATAATTTCTTATGTAATCTAAAGAAAAACAAAAAAAAAAAATAAAAAACATAAAAGAAAGAAAAATTGAAGGTTATGCAATCATAATTTTCTTTCCTATTTCATTTTTTTCTTTGATTTTTTTTATTGCTCATTGCATCACAAAATTTCATTGTTTTGCACATGTATAAAGTTATGTAATATAGGTACCTATATATGTATTTTTATTATATATATGTATATTATGTACATATGTATATGTGTACTAACTTGTGCAAATTGAAATAATTCAAAATATTTCAATTTTTTCATTTAACAAAAAAAAAAAAAAAAACAAAATTAATTAAAAATTTAAATACAAAACTTTTCTTTCAAAAAGATTTTTTTAATATCTTTTTTTTTTTTTTTCCTAATTCTACCTTTGTATAATTTTTAATTTTTATGTTAATCAGGCAAAAGTATTTTATTATTCTCATATAACTATGCGGTTTGTCTGTTTTTTTTTTATTTGTTTATTTTTTATTTTATTTTTACATTATATAAGAATATAAAGGTATAAAAAATGTTAAGTAGCTGATTTAAAAACGAAAAACAAAAAATCGTTAAGACATAAAAATTCTATATAAAATTAAAAGAAACTGTATATGGTGGTATAACATAGATTTTAATAGGATTATTAAATAAAAAAGAGTTAACCTGTATTTAATGTAAAAATAAAATAACAATAGGAAAATAAAAGTATAATTTTAGAATTGAACAATTGTATGCTTATAGTACATTTTCTATTTTCACATTCTATTATTAAAAAAACAAATTTAAAACTGTTCTGACGAAATTTTTAGTATACTTTGTAGAAAATGTATTGTGAAGGTATAACAAAAATGAAAAATTTGAAAGGCGTCCTTTTTTCATGTACCAAATGTATTACTTTTTCTCTGGTACAAAAATGATGAGATTTTCTATGATAAATGAATTTGATTTTGCCATAGCTAAAACTGATTCATTATTTATTTATTTTTTCTTTTTAATTTATTAGTATGTATATTTAATTGCATTCAACAAAAAGGAAACCATTAATATGGAATTTCAACTTTTTATTAAATGGTAAAACCAAAACTATGATTAAAAATGATTGTAGTTTGAATTAATTAAAAATTCTTTTTGTATTATTGTGTAATTCTAATGTAAATTCAAAGAAAACAAAAACCACATGCATCAGATATGTACATATACGTATATATGTAACTTCCAGTTGTAGAATTAAGTTTAAAAAAAAAAAAATACAAAATAAAAAAACGAAATCAATTTTTTTTAGAATTATTTTCCATATTTAATTTCCTTTAGATTTTTTTTTTTTGTTTATATTTTCAAAGAAAATTAAATTCTATTTTTAATAATAGTTACATGAAATTTGCATTTGTTTAGACTACTTATATGCTACTTATTTGAATATATCAGATTAGAATTATATTTTTCCATTTAAGTGTCAAATATGTCCAGTATAATAAACAGAAGCTTTAAAAGAACAATTTGAAAAAAAAAAACTAAATTTTAAAAAAATAAATAAAAACTTATCAGCAGAAGCACGTGATACATATGTACATACATATGTATATGTATGTATTTTTGAAGTGTGTCATATGTACCGGCATATATGCACTCTTATACGCGTATATTACTTTTATCTTTTATGTTAATGATAATTTTTTTATTTTTTTTTTTAAATTTTTTTTCTGATGTCATAAAACTTCCGTTGTAGCTGTGAAAAGAAATGATATTTTTTTTTTTTTTTGAAATTTTAATTAAAAATCTTTCACTTTGTATTTTTATCATTTTTATAAACATCGAAAAAAAAATTATATTTCCTTTCTATTGTAAAAAAAAATATTGTGAAAGATTAAATTGCATTATTTAATCTGATTATTTTTACAATTCAAACAGAATTTATCATTATTACCTATATTATTATAAGTATGATTAAAATATGCTGAAATTTCAATTAGTATATGTAATTTAATTAATATGTTAATTATAGGTGTTTATTATTTATAAAAATTTAATTTGCACTTCAATTTATCTGCATGTAAAAAATATGTATGTTCAACATAATAAATATGCAAATGATCGTGTTAATGAATATTGTAATTATTATTTTTTTTTTTATAATAAAAATACTCATGTTTAAAAATAAGATTTTTTTAATACAAAGTAGCATAATTAAATACAAATTAAAATGAAAAAAAAAGTAAAATAAAAATAACCGAAGATTATTTATAAATCTCGTGAGACAATTTCTTAATCAGTTTTTTTTTTTTAATTCTGACTTATCACTCTTGTCATTTGAAATTTTTTTTTATTAAATATTAATCACGTATTTAGTGTATGTAATATGTTAAAAATAATCTTAAATTTTTGGTAAACAATTTTCCCCATCATTAAAAAAAAATATTAAAATTTTAAATAGAGTGTTCTTTTTTTAACATTTATTACAATCAGAATTTCAGAATTTAATTAATTTAGTCATTATTTTGCTACTGATTGATTAATTATATACTTCATTTGAATTTCATAAATTTTGTGAAATACTTTTTTTTTTATAAGTAATTAAAAACATAAAATAATAGTTGCATTGTGTAGTATTTTAAATTATTTGAACAATTTTGATGGTATCCATATGGAGAAAGGTAAAAAAAACCAAACTTTTAGTTAATTTATGTTATAAAAAAAAGAACAAAAGAGCTTTCAAGTTCGGTATTTTGAAAAAAAAAAAAATATTTAAAGATTTATTTGCATAATATGAGATTTTCTAATTTAATAAAATTAATTAGTGACGTAAAACATTAAAAGTGTGTATTTTGTTTTTTCTTCTAAAGAAAAATTTCTCACAAAAAAAATATATTTTTGAAAGTAGAAACATACAATAAACTGTCAATTTTCACTTCAAGGTCATATTAAAAAAATCAATTCTATTTAGAATTGATTGAAAATACAATTTTTATTTGTATATATTTATCGAGAAAACTATAATAAAATATTTTCTTACCGTGAATGTAATTTTAAATTTCTATTAAATAAAAAAAAAAAAAGTTGAAAAATTTCAAATCAAAATCAAATCAAATCTAGGTGATTTTATCAAATGGAATTACCTTGCTCTACATATAATCTCGGCAACTGTGTAAAGTTATGTAATTTCCTATAAGCATCAATTTATTTCAAATAAATTGATTGATAAATAGCTAACACATATTTTTTATCTATTTTACAATAATGATAATATCAAAAACAAAATTTATGACGTATAAATCTAACACTTATCTATATGAAAAACATACTCGTACATTTAAGTATTTTTAACACATTTTTTTTTGATAAAGAAAAAATATTGAATAATATATTGTACATATTTTTTCGTATTTGTATGTTTCTAATGATGATTCATCGGAAACATAATGCATAAAAACTCATAAATTATGTGCATAATATGAATTTAATATATTTTTCAAAGGACTAATAGAAACAAACATTGAAAACATTGTCGCCAATTAGTCGCCCTACATCGAAATTATTGTGACGTAATGCTTGCACTTTTTCATTTAACTTTTATTTGATATTTTCTAAATTTTTGTTTTTTTTTTATTTTTTTGTTTTTCCTTACACTACTTGTTTTTTGTTTTCCTACACATAAGTTGTTAGTTTTTCTTTTTTGTTTTACACTCTCCTTGATTAGCTTTTGATTTTTATACAAAATATATACTCCACACTAAAACATAAATCTTTTAGCTTACACTCACATAAATAAAATGTTATTTTTGAAAGGAAAAAAAAAAAAAACTTCATAGAAAAACAAAAATCCCCCTATACCAATATACAAATATCATATGAACATATTTTTTCGTACATATCATTTGATTAATAAAAAAAAAAAACAATGGAAAATGCTTCATTTGAACACAAAAAACAAACTGAAAAAAAAAAAAGAATCCTTGAACTCAATACTGGCCTAACATTTAGAGTAAAAGGATATATGTACATGTACTAGTATTACATAGTATACAAATGCTGTATTTTTGTTTTCCGTTATTATTATTTTTTATATATTCGTAAATACACAGGATATATCAGTGCTTTTCATCAGCAAAATTCGCCTTTGGGTATTTAGGAAAAATATAGCATGCGATATAACGTTTATTTGTTTATGTAATGTTTCATAACATATTGTATGTATGTCTTAAAAACCCTTTTTTGGATATCAACCAAAAAAAGAAGTAGAAGAAAAAGTTTTTTTTCTATTTTTGTTACTGTATTTCAAGCCAACATACAATTACCGTCAGAGTTACGTTATAGTTTTCAAAGTTTTTATTTAGTTTAATCTATTTTGCTCGATTTTTTGAGTCTACGCTACTCAATAAAAATGTTAAAATTGATTATGTACAAAGTTATGTAAGAGATGATTTAATACTACATATAAACTGAGTGGACAATAAACAAAAAAAAAAATACTACAGCTAATGATAACCTACAACATAAAAATTTGACATTTTTCCAATTTTTACAATTTTTACAATTTTTTTTCTCAAGTGTGCTTTACGAAATATGAAAAAGGAATAAAAAATAATTAAATCTGAATTTTAGATTTTAGGTTTCAAATTTTTATTCATTTAAGTAATTAAAAATCATTAAAATCGAAACATTTCTATAAACAATTGTGAGTTATGATAATTTTTTAAAAAATTTTCTTATATAGTTTATCGATTTTTATGGCCTCAAAAGTTTTAAACAAGAACAGTAAAATACGCATATGTATAATTTTCTAGTTAGTTTATTAAAAATTTAATTTAATAATGAACCATAATCGTTTTTAATTTAATAAATTTAAATAAAATTGCCCGATAGCAAGATTATCAGATAACATTTTGCATTTTTTGTTACTATAGTAGCTAGCCTTTTAAAATTATTTAATTATTTAAATTACATTTGGTATTTTTCCGATCACGGAATATTTAAAATGAAATTATATATATGTACATATATGTTCATATGGATATGAAAATTATAGACATACGTATTATTTAATTACACATTTGATTGACATAAAAAATATAGCCTGTCAACATTAGAAGAAAACCAAAAGGGGTTTTTGTTTGAAGAAAACAATATCAAATTAAACGTTATCTAACATGTATTTTTATTTAGCTTATTTTTTACTTTGTATTTGAACATAAAAATATTTTTTTTTAAAAAAATGTTCCATGTACACGCTTGATTTTTCTTTAAATTATTGTGTCGAATTGACACTGATAAAGTTAACTAACAAGAAATTTTTATGTTGCACATTTTTTCTAATAATTTTTAATGCACATTTTTATTATGATTTCAATCAATGTTTTGTTTTTTCTTATTTAAAAAAAGTCAAAGTATTCTCATATTACATAAACAAACTTTAAGTCCCTAATAGAAGATATGTCCATAGTCCTGAAACGTTCGCTCGTTCATTATCCAACGATAAATTCAGTTAACGTATACGCAATTTCCATAATTTAAAATGAAAATAATCTAATTTCATAACTTTAAAATTGTATTTTCAAGCTTTTTTAAGCTAAGAATTTATATTTAAAAAAAAAAATCTCATTAATCTTCCGTAGCCAGTGCTTTATGGCATTTTTGTACAGAACAACAACAAAAAAGTTATAAATGAATTTTATTTCTCAATCTAACTTTTTAAGTAAATGAACCCAACAAAAAAAAATAAATATGTAAATAGGCCAAAATATACATATTTACATACACACATCAAAAAAAAATTCATTATATGATACTTCATTTTGTTTTCTAAGTAGTCATCCAATTTTAGTTTTTCTTTTTTTAAAACATTTTTCTTAACAATTTTCTTTTATATATTTTTAATAATAATTTCATTAAAAATTTTCACTATGAACTTTAACATTTCAACCGTGAATATTGTTGTATATTATGACGTACGAAACGTTAATGTTAAAAAAAAAAAAACAGAGAAAGAAAGTAGATTATATAAAATAGAAGTATAAAAAATATGTTATAAATGAATTTTTAACAAGCTATTCATGTAACTATTTTGAATTAAATTTACATTTGCAAAAAAATATATAAAAAAAGTGATAAAGGTATTTTCAAGTTATTTTTAGTATCCTTATTGTAAATTGATAGATATTTACAGAGAAAAAAAAAAGACTTTATATGTATAATAAAAAAAAAATTTCCTTTTTATCTTAAAATAGATTGTTTATGTTAGTTTTATTTTCTTTTTTTTTTCTTTTTTTTTTTTGATAAATAGAAGACATTTTTTGAATACATCAACAAATTAGACAGGAAAAAAAATGATCATAATATTAAATGTGTAATTTTTATTTTTTATCTTTATTACACAAGAAAAAAAGTGGTGACAAAATAACCAAACTAAATTTGAAACGTGAAAGGAAAACATAAAATACAAAAAAAAAAAAAAAAAAAAAGGAGAAGAAATGTAAATTATAAAAATATATCTAAATATGTACACATACATATGTATATACATTTATATGATGAAAATAAAAGAAAAATAAATTTTGTACATAGAAAGCTTGCGCGACCTTAATATGCAAAAACAAAATGAAGAAAAAAAAAACGTACAAGAGTCCTTGCAAGAAAAACGTTTTATTTTTTTTCTTTTGCTTTATTAAATCCATTTTTTTCTCGTTTTACTTAATATTCTGCAATAATATTATCATATTATCTAAAAGAATAACTTGAATAGTTTGTATATAGAGATGGAGCGGGTGATGAAGGATATACATGTATTTTTGTATATATGACTAAATGTGTGATAATATAATAAAAAATGAGGACAGTACATAACAAATTGAAAAAATAAAAATAAAAACAACTTTTTTTTTTCATCTCTTTTTATATAATAAAACATTTATAAGAGTTTTGTTGAATAATTTGTTTATAAGCTATGTATTTACAGTTTTTTTTTTCTTATTTAACACATACATATAACTACATATGTATATACATATGTACATTTTTTTTTATTAAATATATTTAAAATGTGTTTTTCATGTAATCTAAAGTGGTTTTTGATATGCCTTTAAAACTTTTTGGTTTATTTTTAAAAATTTTCTATAATGTTATTGATTTTACTTCAAAATAAAATATAACCATTGTTACAAATTCAAAAATATTATTAAAAAAAAAGAATACTTTCTCATGGTAATTTAATGTTACAACATATCTTATGTAAAAATTCTATGTATTAATAATGTATGTGTTCTCGTGATTCATATTTATTGGATAAAAAAAAAATTCAAATAAATTCAAAGATAATTTAAAGGAAAGGGACAAAAATCAATAAAACTATTACCACAAATAATAAAAATGCATTAAGTATGGTAGGTAAATTATGAAACAAACCTTATAATTGTTATTCCTTGAATATAAATTAAATATGTATAATAAATACATCAATACAATAGGGTTACCAGAAAAACAATAATCTAAAAGAGATAATAAAAGTATTAAATATTTTGATAATTGAGTACTTAATTGAAAAATCGGTTTTCTTTTTCTCAATTTTCTTTTCTATTATTTTTCTTTTTAAATTTTTTTTAAAACTTTTTCACACTCACTAACACTCCTTGTGTCAAATTAAACTTTTTAAATAGTCATACTAATTGAAATGAACATACTAGCTCAATATATTAAATAAAGCATGTCTTTTAAAAGTTTTTCTGTGATTTAGATGATTCCAAAATTTAAACAAAAATAATCAATTTTTTTTGTAAAAAAAAATCGTAATAGAAAATTAAAATTAATGCAATACATTTGGCAGCACTTTAACTTTATAATTCTATGTTACATAACAATATTTTATCATTATGTACACGAATTTTTATTTATGTTCTAATCTGAAATATTTTTAAAATTGTTAAATAATCACAAAAAAATCAGTTGAGCATGTTGAACGTTGGTAAAAGCATTAAAGAAAAATTTAAAAAAATAATTATTTGCACATTTGTTTTGTTATATAAACAAATAAAATATATACGTGCAACGTTTCCACATACATAATTATATTTCATAGATTTGATTTATAAGTAAAGAAGATCAATTAAAAAAAAATTTTTATAATTGTAATTGCACGTAATGAATATGTATCTATCATCTTAATTAAAAAATAATAATATTGTAGTGTATTTCCTACAATACGAACGTAAATACATATACTTCTCCACATTAAATATGACTACGTATACAAGCACACAAGTTTTCAAGACCTTGAAAATATAAAATAATATACTAATAATTTTATATTGTTGTTGGACATCATATAGGTATGTAATTATCATAGTCGGAATTATGAAATAATATAAAAAAATAATATGATAAAAAAAAAAAAATTACATATTTAATTTACCACAGATATAAAATTTGTCTAGAAGCTGTCTAGATATTTAGTTTTAACCAGTTCTTAAACAATCTGATAAACATTTAATAAAATTTCTATACATGAGAATTTCAGAAGAATTATGAGATAAATATTTTTTTTAAATAAAAAAAAAAAATAAGAAAAAGGTATTTGAAAATGTATTTTTAAATCTAAGTGTTTTTTAAATAGAAAAGGGTTGTTGTATTGATTTAGATAAGGTTCCGGGGAAAGTATATTTTTAAATGAATTTTAGAAGATTGATAAGATAAACTTAATAAAATAAAAAAATAATAATTTTAAAGCGTATTTTTAATTCTAAACACTTTATTTTTTTCTTTTCTAATTTCGTGAAGATAAAGATATTGTATTTTTGTACATAAGATTCTTAATTATTAACAAGAAATCGTGTGGAAAAATCTAATACAATTCTAAGTTACCTAATTAAACTTCGAAATAAAGTATCTACGCCATTTACATATATGTATGTATTCGATTCAATGTAAAAATTATAATTTTTTTTTCATTCTATCAACTTTGCTTGAAAACGGAAAAAAAATAAAATCTTAAACAAGCTAATTGATTCTCAATTAAATTTTATTGATTTACTTGTGTTTTAAATTAAATTGTTTATTATTAATACACAGTACACACATATGTAGCTACATATAGATTGACTGTATGTTATGTGTTTATTTATTGTATGCACATAATCATTGTCTATTTTCATTCTTTTTCAGATTTTTTTTTTTTTTTTTGTATTTTCCATTACTTTATATTATTTATATTATTATACATTTATGTACATATGTTTGATATTAAATTATAATGATAAATTATTGTACTATTATTATTTATTTTCAAAATTATTGCTATAATATGTAGAAGGTCAGTTATATGCTTTAAACTTTTTGTTTTATTTCAAATACACATACTCGTATGTACATACTGCAATGACGTCATATTCATTCGATGTATAAATAAATTTTATATTTTTAAAATCATTTTTGTAATTTATTTTCATTGTTTGTGAATTAAAAAAAAAAGGGTGTTGTGGAAATTTTTGTATTTTTTTTTTCAACTTTTAATATCTTAAATTTTTTAAATTTTAAGTTTTTTCCTTATTGGAAAATCATTTATTAAAAAAATCTTCAATCAATTTTAGTTTTAGATCAATTTAATAAAGCACATGTTTTTCTAATTTAAATTGTTTTTGATCTTTAAAATAAAACTCTACAAAGTAAGTTTCAATCAATCGTTTATTATTTATAAAACATCCTTATAGTTTTTGTTTTTTAAATTAGAAAAATGTTTTATTGAAAATAAAATCAAAAAAACGTTCTTGTAAAACAATTTCACAAAAACATACTTTTTTTGCCATTGAAAAATATCTATAATTTTAGTTAAGTAACACCCTGTCAATTTAAAATAATTATAAATATGAAATTTCTGAGAAAAATATTTTTTGTATATGAAAAAAAAAGAAACAAAATAATCTTTTTCATTATAATTTTATATATTCAATGTAATTGATATTTTTAACCCTTTGCAATGAAGAGATGACTCTCAATCACATATGAATTAATTTAGAAATTTTTTGTTTTTTCACTTCAAATTGCACCCAATCAGTATTAAGGTTCAAGAAAAAATTTAAAAAAATTATCAGGATGTAATTTCAAAAACAGAGAATGAAAAAAACAATTTTGTTAATCTCAAAAATGCTTCGATTACAAAAGGGTTAAATTCGATGAAAAAAGAAAATATTTATGGAAAAAAATGTATCAATTTAACGAAACAATAGAGTTAATTGTTCAAATATTTGATTTCTATACATTCATGTATGTATGTATTTCCTGCATTGTAACAAACATGCGTGTTTATCTACAGAAATGATCATGAAAATAAATTTTTTTTAAATAAAATCGAGTTATGGTTTTTGAATTTACTCTTGTTGGCTGTTGCCATGAGAGAAATTGTAACAATTTTTTTATGTAAAGCAATTTAATTTTTGTCAATTAAAATATTTTAAATATAAAAGCATCTTTTAATAAATTAAATAAATAAATGAAAGCACATTTTAATTGTGCAAAATTAATTGCGACAGCTACTTAATTGATTATTTAGATTATTTCGTTTTTTTTTTTTTTTTTTTGTAAATAATTAAAACAATTGAGCAATAAATCCACATTTAAAAAAAAATACTTCTTGTTTATTGTAAAGATTATGCATCTATAAAAATGAATGCATCTTAAAAAAATTGTGAAGGAAATAATTGGAATAATTTAGTAGTCAAAAGAAATGTTAGAAGATTGTGGGTTTCTGAAATAAATGTATTTATTTCTCTCCTTTTTTTTTTTTCAAATTGGCTACAATGTACAATTATCATGATTTAAAATGCATTTCAACCTCCTCTTGAACATTGTCTTTTTCTTATAAAAAGTTATATTTCGAAAAAAAAGTTATAGACTTTGCAAAACTGAAACTTTTTCAAGAATTCATTATAAGTATATGTACAATAACAAAAATATACATGTTATATAAACCTTATAGCATTTGAAGAAAATTTTACATTTTTCATTCAACCGTTAAAGGATTTTTTACATAACTTTTTTGTAACATAAAACAAAACGAAGATATACTAGAAGGCTATAATTTTTGATTTAATGAACAAACATTAACTAAAATAAGAAAAACGTAGGTATTAAATTAAATTTTGATAAAGAAATTAATAATAAATTTTTTAGATAATATTACACCTTTACACATAAAAATAAACTAAAATAACAGTAAAGAAATTCTGTATTAGAATTAAAATAAGAAACTCCTTTCTACACATTACCCAAACCTTTTTTTTTTTTTTTTACAATCTCATTCAACGTTGTATAATAAATGTCCTTGATAATTTTAATCAAATTCCATGAGATGAATTCCAATTAAAAACTGATATTATATTACAAAGGTTGTATCATTTTTCAGAATAAACGAACAAAAAAAAAAAAAACACAAAAAAGTGTTGAAATTATAACAACACCAAACAGTGTGAATATTTTGAATAAGTAATGAAATAAAATGTGTACATAATACTTTCGAGGATTCAGAATTTTATACTCAAATAAAATGAAAAATTTAATAAGTTTAAAAGAAGAAAAAATAAAACATCAAATAAATAAATGAACGAAGACAAAATAAGTTTTATCTAAAAGATTTTTGTCGTTATGTTTACTACCCTCCACCCTTTATTTTTTATATACATATGTATTTTCCTTTATTTTATACTTTTTTTTTTGTTTTTTATTTATCCTTGCCAAATATCAATGAGACGAAAATATACCAACCAACCTATATCTACTTACATATTTTCATTTCTAAAAATAAATACAAAATGTCTGTTACTCGTATGTTGTGGATTATAAAGTTTTTGCTCTTCTTTTTTTTTTTTGGTAGAAAATTTTATACTAAAATAAGAAATTGAGATATTTTGAAAGATATGTTCTTTTTTGGTAAATTTAAGAATACATACATACATACTTTATTTTCTTATTGTTACCAACTCAGATATATGTATGTACCTACACATCTTCCTACACACATATGTATATACACATTGTTTTTGCTCCTCAAATTTCTTCTTTTTTTTCCCCAATATTATTTCATTCTTGTTTATAAAGGGCGAATAATGAAAATAATATAAAAATAATATTTCAGAATTTTTAATATGAAAATGAAATTACACAAAATAAAATAAAAAAAAAAAAAAAAAAAAAAAGAATATTTTGTGTAATTGGGAGGAAAATTACAAAAAAAAAATCGATTTTAATGAAATGAACAAATTTTCTTTTTCTTATGCTTTTTATTCTTTTATTTTTTAAATTATAACAACAACAAAAAAAAAAGGAAGTTTCTAATTGAAACAATAAAATCATATTTTTACTTTAATAATTTTTCTCATTTTTCCAGGTAAAAAAAAAAAAAATTTTTTTTATTATAGTTTCATATTTTTTTTCTTTCAAATGTAAATTTCTTTTTTTTTTTTTGGTGTAGTCAATCTACTGAAAAATACAATACATTTTTTTTTGGTTTTGATTTTATTTTACAGCAGAACATTAGAAAATGTAAAGATTTTTTTTTTAATCAAAATAAATTATTGTAAATTAGTTTCGATTTAGAATGTTCATGATAATAAATATTGAAAAATGCTATCAAACGAACATTAGATAAGAAAAAAAAAAAAATAAAAAGTTTTCTATTAAATGTAAACTAATAGCAAAATTTTGATTAATTTTCATTTAATATTGATTAATTTATTTGTCGTTGTTGTTATTGTTTTTCTGCTGCTAAATTGTTTGTTGAATGATTTGTATTTATTTTGAAAAAATATATTTATTTATCTAACATAAAAATAAGTTTTCTTTTTTTTTTTTTTTGTATGTATGTATATTTTCTTTTCGTTCTCGTTAACAATTTTCTTTAATAAATTGAGGTGTTTACTCTACATAATAGTAAAAAAAAAAAAAAATATTTTATTTAACATAAAATTAATGGAAAATTCCGAATCCCTTTAATTGTATTAAGAACTTTTTATATAAGTAAAAAAAAAAAGTATATCACGAACACGAATACAAAATAAAATTCTTATGTTATATAGATTAAATGGTTTTCAAAAGAACGACAGAAGAGAAAAAAACTTTATATATCCTTATGTCATATTACATCTACAAAATAGACGAAATGTGAACGTGACTAAAGGATGAAAAATTGAAAAACATATTTTCGTTTTTCTTTTCTTCACATTCAAATATGGATTATACACGTACGTACACACATAAATATTTAAACATACATATACATATATGTATGAAAATGTTCATGATGATATGTTTAGATGAATTTTTATAGTGAGGTTGACTTTATAGTGAAAATGATTATATAATTCGTCTTCATAGTTATTTTCGCATTCAAGATAGTAGATTATGTAGAATTTCTACATGGTACATATATACCGACATATTTATTATATTTAAGTAAAAAGATCGATTTTATATTAAGAGCAACGTTAGGCAACAATATATACATATGTATGTATATTATATACTCGTAGTATAACGTTAGCAACGGATTTGTCGTCTGATAATATGAAAAGAAAAAACAACAATCATTTTCAAAATAATTTGATCTTTGAAATACAAAGAAAATAGATAATGTCCTTATTATAATTTTCATGGAATGATTATATTTCAAGCACGAAATATATTATCTTTTGTTTTTGGGTGTTGTATAATTAAAAAAAAAAATAAGTAATATGTATATTTTATGTACAAGTATTTTATGTTCATATCATGTTTCTACACACATTAGAAAAGAATTTTTTCATTTAATTTTATTATATATTTTTTTTCAATGGAATAATTATGATGTGTCCTTCATGAACGACCCTTTAAAGGAAATTTTATCGAAATTTCAATGTTCTATTTTCAAGGATATACCTATATGAATTTTTTATAAGAAACAATTTAAGAAAATTTAAATTTACTGAAATATTAAATTGCAAAATTCGAAAATATTTTAATTTAATATATTTCTTTTCGATTTTATCTGTTTTTATGTAGTATACAGTATCTACAATAACACAATGTTAGAAAAAGGTTCATGAATTATTTCTGCATTTTAAATTTTCTAAAGGACAATTATTTTTTTCAATGAAACTTTAATGATATAGGATGAGTATTGAAAAATCTTATAACGAATATCATGTAATAAATAGTAATTTTATCAAACTTTCAAATCTTGCCAAAAATATGACAAGGGTTTAAAAAAAAAATATATGTATATATATATATAAATAAATAAAAATAGTTAGCATCACACAAGAATCTATAATACTCTAGAAAAATGAATTTTTTTATCAGCATTTTAATGTCATTTTTTATGAAAAGGATCTTGTGTAGACATAATAAAATAGTTGAATAATTTATGAACTGTAAATACAAAAAAAAATATATATTGGAAAATTATCCTATAAGGGTTTATCCACCTTACACACATATGTGATTTTCTGAAAAATTCATTACATATAAATTATGTATTAAGTGATACTTGGAAAAGTTATTATATAAAATATTGTACAATACAATGAAAATTTAAAAAAAAAATTTAATTATCAAAGTTTTTCTCTTTAATTACCAATTTGAAAAAAAAAAAAAATAAACTTAAGTATTAATTAAATCAAATAAACTTTTCTTCTTCTTATTTTAATTATTTCTCATAGACCATAAAAAAAAAAATTGATATCATGTTCATTACTGAAAATTTCGTGGTAATTGTGGTTATTAAAAACTTTTTCAAGTTTTCATATTTTATAAAATGAAAATTGACTTAAAACTTTAATAAATGAAAAATTTAATAGGTCTGTAGTATGTGTAATTTTTATAATTTTATCAAAGTTATAATTGTCGAGCAAGAAATAACATTTTGTGGTAAAAATAAAACTTTGGAAAATTTTAAATTCTCTTTCCTTGCTTTTTTTGTAAATTTTTTTTTCTTCAGTTAAATAAAACGTAGTCAAGGGATTAAAGTTAAGTATAGATATAAAAAAAAAAATTTTTGAGGATAGTTTAAGATATTAATAGTTCTAAAAAATCGCAATATCGTAAAGTATTAAGTTATTCTACGAATATTTAATAAAAGTTTAAAATCCATAATCCAGAAGATTTTCCAATGTATAATTTTCTTCGCATTACATTATCACATTTTCATAATTATCTCATTAATGTTGACATAAACAAAATCTTTTTTTTTTTTTTTCAAATATTAATATTTAAAAAAATCTAATTTAAATCTCTGTCATAATAATAAATCATTATAAAAATTATACCAGCGCTTTTTTGAATTGTATCTACAAAAATATTTATCTATATACTATATAATTTAACATTAGACCTTCGTTTAAATCATATTCTTTTTTTTTTCTACATCACAATACAAATAAATATAAAAAATTTTGAATAAATCTAAAAAAAAAAGGTTGACATTGTGACACATATTTCATGTCATTTTGACAAAATATCATAATTTTCTACTCAAGATGAAATAAAAAAAATTGAATTTATAATTTCCTCTTTTTTTGCAATGTACAAAAAAAAAATTAAAAATGAAAAAGATATCATAGGCATAATATCATATAATGAATGTCATATTTAGACATACATGTTAAATTATATTCTGCACATATAATTTATTTTAATTAATTTTCTATTTTATAAAATATTAACTGTTATAACAAACTTTTAAAAGTTATGTACTTTTTAATTGAAAATAAAATATGCACGTGTACATTATTTATCTATGAATACAAAAAAAAAAAAAAAAAAAAAAAAATGAATATAAATAAAAATAATATATATTTAAGCATTAAAATTTTTAATTAGTGCATTCTTTTGATTTTTTTTTTTTTTTTTTTTGTAATTGAGAAAAAAAAGTATTCATTTATTATTTTTTAGTTGAAAAAAGAAAATACAATACATAATTTATAAAAACCTTGAAAATGTTAGGCTATTGAAAAAATTCGAATAAATAAAATTTAAAAAAAAAAAAACTCAACCGCATCTAAGTTTATAAATAATAAAAGTTTGTAATGCAATAAAATCTAAATGATTGACCGCACAATGTTCAAATTTAAAAAAGAAAATTAGATAAATTCTAGAAAAAAATGTTTTAAAGTTTAATAACTCAATTACGTAACATATTACCAGACTCATAGAATTCAGTAAAATTCATAAAATTAATATAAATTTAAAATGTTCTGGAAAAGAAGATCTTGAAGCTCATTTAAATGATTATTTTTTATACTCAAATTTGTACCTTGAAATTAAATCGTTTTAAAAAAAAAATTAAAAACCGAGGAAAAATTGTTCCAAGGGTGTCTAAATAAATATTCAAATATGCTTAATTCTATTCTTAAAAACCAAAATTTACGAAATATTCGACTTTTTTACAAAAGGGACTTGAATTTATAATTGAAAATAATTTTATATTCATATTTTATATATTATTAGTTTTTTGGGGTAAAATTTTTGTATTATGCTAATTATTTCTAACAATCTAAACTTTGCATAGCTTCTTCGAGTTTTGTAGCAATATTTTTCATTTCAATAACAAAAATTCTTATCAAATAAATTTTTTCATCCTTTTTGTCATAAAAAGGAAAAATATATGTATACAAGCTAAAAACGAAATACAATAGAAACTTGCTAGAAAAAATTTCATTTTTTTAAAAATTCCATTAAAAAACAGAGTAGCAAGTAAAAATAACGAATTTTTAAAAAACACAAAAAATGCGATAAAAAAATATAATTTAGCGTAGCACAACGTTATGATTCTGCTACACAATGCCTTTTTTTAAAATCTAAATCAAGGCATTGTTCAGTTTAACAATAACATACATTGACTATCTTTTTTCCAGAAGATATTGTGGTATTTACGTACCATGAAGTAAAAAATTCATACCGTTATCATTACAGTCATCACAATTTCATATATATTGTGGGTGGTGTTTACAAAAAGAAAAATAAATAAGATATAATAAAAAACGATATAAGGGATTAACAATGGAAGATTTTTTTTCTCCTGTTAAATTAGTATCTTTTACTACATACATACACAATCGGATTCATTCCTACGTACACGTTTCAAAAAAAAATCTAGTTTACATAATACATGCATTGTATAATTTTTCTTTCTTCTCTTTTTATTGTTCTACTTTTTAAAAATTTTTCTTTAACGTCATAATAAATAAAAACACAATGTCCTTTATAGTTAATTTTTTTTTTATCTTGTAATTCTTGGTAAACTTTGCGGTAAGAAAACACACCTATGGTGGAAAAATGAAAACTGGAGAAAAAGTGACGAAGATTTTAAATAGTTGAAAACAGCGGTAGACATTTTATACAAAAAAAAAACTTAAAGTAAAATTTTTCATTTAAAGTCGAAAGAAAAAAAATCTTTTTTTTTTAAGTTTCATAATTTAAAAACTAAAATTTTATGATAAAATTAAATTAAAATGAAAATGCTTAACTCGTACTTACCGAAGCATTCTGGAATTTCTGCACAATCATTCTAAACTATTATCCTGAAATAGAAAAACAAAAACAAATGTTATTTTCAGAAATTTTATTGTCTAAAATAAATGATAGTTGGAAGATTATGTAAAACTTAGTAAAACTTAACAACACATGAGTAAATTTAATAATATATTCTAAATACACATACACACACACACACATAAACACACACATTGAAACATAAATGACTAAGAAGAATTTTAAAAGGATCACAAATAAAATTATCATGTTTAAATAAATTAAAATTCTCTTGAGATTTTACATAAGCTATGGGACGATGATGATAATTTAATTTTGTAAAATAAGAATTTCACGTAAAAGTCCATTTAACATTAAAAATTTTTTAAAAAGTTTAAAAAGTGATAAATTCAATTTTAAACTAAAATTTTCAAGAAAAAAATTTAAAGTAAAATTTTAATTCAATATTTATTGTAAAATTCAAGAAATCAAATATTTTTTAAGTTAATTAATGAAAATATATTAACAATTATTTTTAATTTTTTTTTTGTTCTCTCTTTTCAGCTAAAATTATATTTTTCTACATTGTATTCTATTCAGCGTTAGCTGGATTTTTTGCTGCGATGTTAGCTGTATTTTATCAAACTTTAGATGATAACAAACCAAAATGGACACTCGATAACGGTCTAATTGGGTCAAATCCAGGTATTATAATTATTATTTATTTTATTTTTATTTTTTTTCAAATTTATTTCAAAAATCTAAATTTGATATATAAAATATTTTTTTAATATTTTTAAAGGTCTTGGATTTAGACCAATGCCTCCAGAAGAAAATGTAGAAAGTACTCTAATTTGGTTTGATGTGAATAAAGAAGAAAATTTACAACACTGGATTAAAGAAAATGCTAAATTTATTAATGAAAGTAAGTTTTAAAAATAGTTAAAATTAAATTTTTAAAAATGTTTAAATTAAAATTTTCTTATTTACTTTCAAAGCTTATGTTACAACACATCCAAATAGAGTTGATTGTTCATTTGAAAAACCACCAGAACATGGACATACCTGTAATATTCCTTTAGATAAATTTGGTGCTTGTGTTGAAAGTCAAAAATTCGGTTATTCAATGGGAAAACCTTGTATATTCTTGAAATTAAATAAGGTAAAATAAATTGAAGGATATACTTTTTTTTTTTGTTTTTTGTGTTTTTCTAAAATAATAAATTATTTAATTATTTTATATTTAGATTTTTGATTGGGTACCACAAATTTTTAATGATACAAAATCCCTACCAAAAGATATGCCAGAAGATCTCCGAGTACATATCGATCAATTGATACAAACTAATCCAAAAAAAGTAAATTAATATTAAATAACTTTTTTTTTTTTGAAAAGTAAATAATTGCTTTTGAATTTTTCGTTGTTTTTTTTCTAAATTATAGACAAACTTGATTTGGGTGACGTGTTCTGGTGAAAATCCAGCTGATGTTGAAAATATTCATTCTATTACATACATGCCAGAACGAGGTTTTCCAGCATTCTATTTCCCATACCAAAATAAAGCCGGTTATATACCACCACTTGTTGCAGTTCAATTTGAAGTAGAATGTAAGTAAAATTTTGGCAATGTAATGTGTACTGATGTTTAAATAATGAAAAAAAAAAAAAAATCATTTTTTCTTCAAAAGAAAATCCTGTCAATTCCAATTAGATTATTTCCATAAAAAAAAATTTGACACACATACCTTCTTGTTAATGTTTTGACACTTTAGAGGAATTTATTTATTTCAAGATATTTTTAAGAACCTAAATCTAAAAATAAGAATAGAGTTGGCAGATTTTGAAATACGTATATGTACCTTTCAAATAATATATTTTTTTTATCTTATTTTTATTTTTTATTTTTTTGATTTTTCCTTTTTCAAATCAATTTATCCATTTTTTCGTCGTTAACTTTTTTCGTATTCCCACAGAGTAAAAATTTGTGTATGTATATATTCAAAATATTCTATTTATAAAAAAGGGACTAGCTAAATCCTTAAGAAAAAATTAAAAATCAATTTTTATTTAAAAATTAATTTATTCATGAAAAATTGATAAATAAATTAACATTGACATATGTACAAAAATATGTCAGAATAAAATTGAATTTAAAATAAAATTTTTGAAATAAAAAGGATTTATTTTTTTGCAATCTGAAAAATAAAATAACGTTAAAATGAGAAGAAGAAAAAAAAATGAAAAGATAATAATTTATTTATAAATAACGATTTTTGAATTAATTCTGTATAAGAATTTATATAAGTGTCATATAACATTTATAATTATGTCAAAAAAAAAACAATAGAGATTAAATTTTTGAGTTAGATGATACACATACATACATATGTATGTATGTACATACAAATAAAATTCAACCAGAAAGGTGAGGGATGAAACAATACCCTCATTATATTAAAATTATACGCACTACAACTTATGTAAATTATTTCGTTTGTTCAATTAATTAATTATTCATTATCAAAGGTGGTAACATTTTATTGTATTTTATAAGTTTTGTTTTTTTGTTTTCTGGAAATTTTCATAGATATTTTAGACAAATGAAAGTTTCTTATATAATTTGATATTCAGGTTATATTACATACATACATTTTTCTCATTCTTATAATACTGAAACAATTTCGAAATGTATTGTGATATGTAATATGGAAATGTATGAAAATTAATTATTAATTTATTATGTTCAGGAATTATTTAAAGGGTGTTCCATTAGTTTAATAAAGAAAAAAATGTACTGAACTGATTAAAATAGACAAAAAATGTATAAAGTATATGTTTTTCCTTTTTAATGAGATTTCTTTTTATTGAAAAGCTCCGAATTTGAAAGAATTTAATAATTTCAAGATTTTAAAATCGATTTTTAAAAAATTCGTTTTGAAGAAAAAAAAATGTTATTTTATTTTAAAACAAGAAAATACACTGGATACGATGTAGAAGTACATACTTGAATTTTTTTAACTTTTTCCAGCGAAAGAATTTCACATTTGTATACCATCTTCTAATTATCTTATTATTTCGTTTTTTTTTAATTTTTTTTTTTTTTAATAAAAATAATGTGCCATTATATTGGCTATTATTTTATTTGCACATTGTTTATTGTATAAAATAACAGAATTATAAAAATTAAACCCCATAGAAAAGTCAATATAGAGAATAAATTAAATAAAAATGTATTCATCGTCACGTAATTCACTCCATTGGCATTTCTTTATTTTATTCTTTTTCATACATAAATATAGTTTTTCTTTTATATTTATGTGAAATTGTATGTTTAAATCTATATACATATATGTACGTATCTATATAATCAAATATTTATATTATTTCATATAATGTTAGGTCACACATATTTTATTTCGTTACAAATGGATTGTGAAAAAAAAGGCAGAGAAAAAAAAATGAAAATGACATAAAAATTGTTGTCCTTTTTTCATGTTAATACTTAGCAAAAAATATACCCCATAAGTGCAACAAAAATAAGAAAAATTATTTAGAAAAACTTTCTATACAATTCACCTTAAGTGATTTTCTTTTAATGAATACATAGATACCACTTATTAATATAACTTATAGCAATTCATCCGTATCTCCTGTGTACTCATATAGTTCGACATTAAATCCGAAATTTTTCTATTTTCTTGTGCTAACAAAGCATTTTTTCTAGACTTTTTCCATTTTCATACACATACATAGGTATATATTTATTTTTTTCTACCCATTTTCAAATATATGTATGTATGTATGATATTTTCAGATACATACATATAGTTGTATCTATATACTATACATATGTACATATTTATGTACCTATAATTTTTTTTATTCTATATTAATATATACAATTTAGTATACATACAAAATATATAGGAGTATTTTTTTTTTCATATATTCGTATAATGCAGGTCATGACATGGCATGAGAGGATTTAAAATTCACTTCATTTTACTTTTGTTTTTCCCTCAATCTTTTTTTTTTCTACTGACATCGATTATTTTATTTTTGTTCTGCTTCATTTTGATTATTTCTTGCGGGAATTTCTTGATTTTATTATCATTAATTTTTGTTTTATTTTCAAGAATGGTAATTTTATACGTACAGTCTCACAAACTAAAATATATTCAATGGAATAATTAAGATTAAATTATTTTTGTTAATACATTATTTTTAGAGCATGAAATATTAGTTAATTAATTATTATTATTCTCACTATTTCAAATTTTTGATTTTTATTATATATAGCTCTAGAAATTTCGAATTATTTTGAAGAGGGTTTTAAAAGTACCTATAATTAATTTTTCAGTATTTACTTATGTAATTGAATTTTTTTTTTATATATATTGTGAATGTGTGCCAAGAAAAATAAGTAATTTAAAAAAGAAATTGAAGATTATTGAAGAATAAAGTTCCTTTCTTTGTTATTTTTTATAACATTTTCGCCATCAAAAATTCTATTTTCTTTTTTTAGTTTTAAGATTTAATTCAAATGAAAGTAAACATTTTTCTTTTTTTTTTTTTCTCCCCCAAAACAAATTTCATTTTTCACAGATGGTGTTTTAATTAACATTGAATGTAAAGCATGGGCACGTAATATTGTTCATGATCGTTCAGAACGAAGAGGATCCGTCCATTTCGAGCTGATGGTTGATAAATAAATTATAACAAATATGCAGTATAATATCTATTTAAAACTTTATAAAATAAATAAAAATTCTTAAAAAAATAAAAGAAACAAAAAAAAAACAGAAAAAAAAAATTAATACACATATACATATATATAGTATATATACAATGTAATACATACATACATTCAAACAGTATATAATAAAACAAAAAAACGATTTAAAAAAAAAAACAGTCAGCTAATAAAATATTCAAAATTCAGCGTATTAAATAAAAAAAAAAAATTCATTCAATATACATAGAAAAGTAAATTTAATATAAAATTAATAATAAAATTAATAGTGAGCAGCAAAAAAAAAAAAGCAAAAAAAAAAAAAAACGAATAATAATAAATAAATATATATATATTATATTATATATGTACACCATTACACAAACACTACATTATTAAAAGAATATACAAAAAAAAAAAAAAAACTAGAAATTAAAGAAGAAGAAAAAAATAACAAATACTTGTTAGAACAAATCAAACATTTAATACTAAAATGCATAATTTCAATGTAATGCACATCTCACTAAGAAAAAACAAACAATGAACAAATACCAAAAACAAAAAAAAAAAACAAAATTCAGTTCTAATTTTATTTTTATTATCCTTTTTTTTTTTTCTCCAAAATTTCTTATTTCTAAAAAAAACCCAAAAATAGTAAAAACCATTTAAAAAAAAAAAATAATTAAGTATAAAAAGAAAATACTTTCTAAATGTAAGTAGTTTAAGTTTAAAAAATAAATTAAATGCAGAAAAATGATTATAAAAACAAAAAAAATTCGCATATAATGTAGATTTTAAGAAAATAATAATTAAAAAAAAAAAAAGGATAAATAAATTAGACAAAAAAAAAAAATTATATAAATAAATATAGTGACAACAAATTACACCGAATAAGTGTTTACAAAGAAAGAAAAAATAATAAACAAAAAACATTATTATAGGAAATTATTTAAAAAAAAAAAAAATTAACTCTAAAAAATAAAAAGCAAAAAAAAAATAAATAAATAAAATAAATAAAAATAAAGTATAAACAAATAGAAAATAATATACATTTAAAAAAATTATTTAAATAAAAAAAAAAGTATATATAAAAACAAATAAATAAATATATATATAATTTCAATTGTTATAATTATTAATATACATAATGATAAGTATTTATAATAATATAAATAAATAAAATATTTAAACTAAGTATAAAACAAATCTATTTAAAAATAAAAATAAAAACCTAAAAAAAAAACACATTTAATAAAAAAAAAATGAACATGCTACATTAGATTGACACCAAAAACAAACAAAAAAATAACAAAAAAAAATTAAAAAAAAAAAAAAACACACACACCCACACACATTGTATTTGCTATTTTTTAATTTTTATTTTCTATATTACATTTAAGTAGTAATTAAAAAAAAAAAACTCAAATACTACTACTAATAAAATTAAAGAAATTAAATTTTAAAAAAAAAAATAATAACGTTGAAATAGTAATGAGATTAGCATCAATCCTTTATTCTAGTAGTGACCAAAAGGATTAAAAAGTAAAACAAAAAATATTAAAAAAAAACCAAAACAAAACAAATTTCAATTATTTTAACATTCATCACAATCATGACTTTAAAAAAAAAATATGAAAATTTCTAAAAAAAAAAAACAAAAAATTTTATCCTGAAAGTTGAAAACTGAAAAAAACGTATTGAAATTTAAAAAAAACAAAAAACAAAAATAATAATAAGCTGTTCATTGGAAAATACAAGTACATATGTGGAAAAAATCATACAGAAAAATAAGAAGATCAATATAATGGAATACATTGTGAAGTTACAGAATAGATATTTTTCGTAATTTTTTTCGATTTAGTTTTTCTAAAATACTTTATTTAAAATGTAGATTAATTGACAAAATAAAACATGTACTTTATTAAATTTTCTTTCTAAATAGGTTAGAGAAAATTGAAGAAAAAAAAAATACATATTAATAGAAGAAGAGCAAAAAAATAGAATAAATAAATTGGAAAAAAAAAATTTATAGAATTTCCATTTAGATTATCAGATTTTATTTAATTTATAAATTAAAGCATTAAAAAAAAACAGCTTTAAAAAATGAGAGTAGAATTTATCATTATAAAAACAAATTTTAGAAAAGAGAAGAAGAAAAAATAAAATGGTTATGCAATATGTAAAAGGTTCAAAAGGTTCAGGTTAATATAGACAATGTATCTAATTCTTATAATTTTTATTTTTATTTAAATTTCTTTAATTTTAAGTTTAAACAACAACAAAAAAAAAAAATTAATAAAAAATTGTTTAAATTCGGAGAAAATCTATTTAAAATTGCGCTAGAACAACCATTTAAGTTTTACATGTACTCAGAAAAAAATAAAGATATTTTCCGTACTAAGACATTTGTTTTTATTTTTTTATCTACAGCACGATTCAACAATTGTTAATTTTTTTTTCTTTTTTCGTTCTTATTAAAAAATAATATATATGGTGACCCATGAACCTTACCTGATAAATTACCTTACACAATTTAATAAATAAATATTTAAATGAAAATAATTAAAATATTTTAGTAAATGCTTTGTTTTTTTTTTTTATGTTAAAAATTTGTGATTAATAAAATTTTAAATTTGTATCTAAAAAAAAAAACAAAAAAAAAAAAATTCTGTGTTTTTTTATCTCAGCCATTTAAATAATTTTGACTTAAAAAAAAATTATTCTTTATTTAATTAAATTTTGAAACAGTTTACCTTGTTTCTCGCATCGGATTTTATTTATTGTTTTTTATTTTTTATTTTTTTTTTAATAATACATATTTTTTAGAGTTTGCAAAAAATCAGTATTTGAAAAGAAAAAAAACATAAAAATTAATTTTAAAAGCAAAAAACCTAAAAAACAAAAAAAAAAAAAGTCGAAGAAGAAAAGTGTAAAATATAATAATTGCAATATCAGTTTAGGTTGTACATTAAAAAAATTAAGAAAATCATAACTTTATGAAAAAAAAAAATAAGTTATATTCTAACTTATTTATGTAATAGAAGAAAAAAAAAATAATAAAATAAAAATATATTTAAAAAAAAAAATCTATATAATACCTATATAAAATAAAATGAATGAATATATATATTCAATAATTTCGCTAGAAACCAAAGAAAATTTAAAAAAAAAAAAAAAATAATAATAATAGATATGCATAGTGAGAAAAAAAAATGTTATTAAAAATTATTTCTATGTAAACACAGGCCTTTTTAAGAAAAAAATCGAATTAAATAAAAAAAATTAAAAAAATTGCAATGCAACAAAAAAAAAATATGTCATGTGTGCGAAATTGTTAAATGTAAATTATGTTTTAAATATTTTCTTTTTTTTTTTTTCTGAATTGTTATATCTGCATTATATGTGTATTGTATCTTATATTTAATTTCAATTTAAAAATAAATTAAATAGAAAAAAAAAGTTTGAAAAAAAAAACAACAAAAAACATTAAAAAAAAAAAATTATAGTTAAATAAATAAAAAGAAAAAAATTATACACACGCATACATATATATGTATTTGTAAACTCAATAATTTTGTAAGTACATAATAAAGTAATTTTTATTAATTTTGTAATATAAATGAATTAATATTTGAATAATAAAAAAAAAAACAAATACATTAAAGAATTATTTTAAGGCAAATTAATTTAAATAGGCAAAAAAAAAAAAGAAATAAAATTAATCGAAGACATATTTGAAAGAAAAAAAAAAAATTGTTTAAATTAAAAATAGGAACATAAAAGTAGTAAAATTATCATTGTTATGTATATGATTTTATGTAATTAAAAAAAATATATATAATAAAATCAGAAAGAAAAAGAAAAAAAACAATAAATAATTAAATTCATGAAATATGCGATTAAAAACAAATTAGGAAAGGATATTTTGAGATTTATTAATTTTTAAATAGATAAAAATCAATAAAATGTTCTATTTTATTAGTTTTTTTTTCTCATTTAATAAAAGGACACAAAATATATTAAATATAATAAATACATATAATAATGAACAGTCTGTGTGCTTTGATAGTAAATTTACATGTTGTTGCTGAAAAGATTTGGATGTAATATAAAATTTATATTTCAAATACACAACAAACAAAAAAAAATAGCTCTATTTCTTCTATTTAATTAATTTTTCTTTTGTTCTTAATTTTATACTTTATCCATTAATTTTTCTTCCTTTTTCTAAAAATCCTATAATTTCCAGCTTCTTTTTTTATTTTTTTGTTCCCAGCAACAACGAATACATTCAAAACAGAAAATTAGAAGAAAAAAAAAAACATTTTAATATTTTCCTTATTAAAAAATTTATTTTTTTTTTTCTTTTCTTAATTTCATTTTATTTCTTTTGTAGAAAAAAAATTAATGATAATAAATAAAATAAAACAATAACTGTAATGGCCTCTTTCTTAAATGTTGAAAAAAAAAAAAATTAATAACGAAAAAAAAAAAAAGAAAACTTTTAAATAATGTAATTAGAAAATTTATGAATGCATATATGTAATTTTTAATAGATAATTATTAATTTTTTTTTTTTAATTATTTAATTAATTAAATTATGTATTTATATTTAATAAAAATATAATAATAAATAACATGTATTCCATTCACTGCCCAGAATTAAATAAAATACAAAATGTAATAAAAATTAATCAAGAAAACTAAATTTAATTAATGAAAGAATAAAAATTTAAAAAAAAAATAATAATAATAATTAAATTCATTCACGTGGCATATTAATCATTCATATGGAAATAAAAATAAATATAAATATTGACAAAAACCAAAAAAAATATTTTTGAAAGTATATTTCTTTTTACACGCCTCTTTTTACAATTTAATGCCATTTTTTTATATAACACAGTTTATTATTTATTATTAAATTATTTACTCATTAGTTTGTTTTTTTTTTCAATTCTTTTTAATTTTGCAATATAGAATAATTCGAAGAGTACATTTTTAAATAATAAATATTAAAAGAAGGTAAAAATAATAAAAGGTAATTAAATAAAATTTAAAAGTAAAATAATTTAGAAATTTTAAAATAAAAAATTTTTAAAATTTAAATTAAAAAAATAATAATAATAGATTAAAATTAAAAAAAAAAAATTAATTAAAGAAAAATATTTAATTCAATTTAAACTAATTTGATAAAGGACATATAGGAAAAAGAAATGTGTAAATGTAAAATGAAAATTTAAAAAAAAAAAACTAGTTTATATTCAAAAAAAAAAAAAAAAGTATAAAAAAAAAACATTACATAAATATTGCATATTTATTACTGCTGTTATTTTTATTTGAATTATATATTTAGAATTATATATGTTAAAAAAGAAATGAAAAAAATTTAAGTAAATAAAAATAATAATAAAAAAACAGTAAATTTTATTTATTTTTTTTCTCTACAAGAAATAGAAAACATAACAGAACGAAATAGAAAAAAAATACTGCAAAAAAAAAAAAACATGCTTCATCAAAAAACTTCAAAAAGAACAAATCTACCAGAAAAAAACAAAACAAGCCATTTTCAATACAATTAAATAAAATCAGAATGAAAAAAAAAAGACATTTCTCTGAAAAACGAAATAAAATAAAAGAAAATGTTTTAATTGTATATTGTACCTATATTAAGATTTAAATCAATTTACTGATGAAAAAATTATGATGAAAGAAAATGAATTCAAAAAAAAAACAAAAAAATTACGAGTGAGAATGTTGAAATTAATTTAAAAAAACAAAAACGGTGTATCAAAAACACATGTGAGATTAAAAAAAAAAATGGATTAAAAGAATAAAGCGATAAAATTAAAAAAAAAAAAATTACAAGTCGAATTTTAAATTATTCAAAGAGAAAACAAATGAAAATTTAATTAAATCATTATAAAACATATTCATTATATTGATATGTAAAAATATCAATCTTAAATTTAAATTTACAAAAAAAAAAAAATAATTAAATAATAATAATAATAGTAAATTATTACAATAATTTTACCATAATTTCGAATATTAGAAACGTAAAGAAATAATATTAATGACAAAAAAATATTATATTAAAAATGTTTATTCGTATCTAACGGTAAAAATAAGTGAGAATGAGAAAAATTCACAAAAAAGACAAACCAAATTGAATGAATCACAAAAACAAAAAAAAAAACAAAAACAAGAAAATTATAATGTGAAAATATTATAAAGAAAAGAAACAAATTTTTAAAATACAATTTAAAATAATAAATGAGTCTTAATTTAAAATGAAAGTGTTAATTTTAATTGTAAGAGAAAACAAAAAGGACATAATAAAATATTTATTATTAAGAATGAAAGGGAAAGAATTGAAGAAAAGCATTAAAAATATAATAAAATCTAGACAAGAAAAAAAAAAAAATTTATTAAACAATAATAAAATTATTAAATTAATTATATTATTGTTATGTTATTATTATATATTGTAATTATTATAATAAAAAAATAAACAAAAAAAAAAAAATTTTTTTTTTCATTTCTTTTAAATAAAAATAAAAAAATGATATTAATTGAACAAAAAAAAAACTTATCATTTGGAATGAAAATGAAAGAAAATAAAATGACAACAATAAAAAACAAAAAGTAGAACAAATAATATTGAAAGCAAGAAAAAAAAATTATTAAAAATTAAATAAAATAAAACATGAGAAAAAAAGAAAAGAAAAAAACAAAAACAATATATATTCTTTTTTCCTAATGCCACCATCATTCAATTCTATGTTAGAGAAATTGTTTAAAAAATTATTGAGAAATAAATAAATAAATAAAAAAGAGAAAAAAAAAATGTTTTTTTTTATGAGTCTGTTTTTCTTCAATGCATTATTTGGTATGAATATAAGATGTAAAATAAAGGTTAAAAGGTTAAAGTTAGTGTGAACAAATGAAATTTTTATATACATATGTATGTATAGGTAGGTACCTAATATTCCCTCAAAAATTTCTAAAAAAAAAAAAAACTATCTACTGATCATCAGGATGTACTAAACGTCATCTTGTCTTAAGTCCCTTTTAGAAGAAATCTCCCAGTTTTTCAAATCCTTCATAATAGCCAAAAATGTTTTGTGTTGGAAATGATCAATTTTTGATTGCGATTTCAAAATTAGTTTTTCTTCAATTTTAGTCAATTCTTCTTAAATAATAAATAGAAACAATATCAAGCAAAAGGATGAAGGCGTTGAAAGATTACTTTACTTTTTTCACTCATTACCTCACCGAAAATATCTGAACAATTTCTGATAACTTTTATTATTTGATTCAGTCCATTAAAAAACCCGTAACAAAAACTACTGAAAGGAATTTCTTTTTCTCTACCAACCAATCTTTATAGTCAAGTAAGAGGAAGTTCAACTTTTTCTAATCTTGAAGGAAGTTTTTGTATTTAAAAAACTAATTATAATTACTTTATACATCAAATCACTTTATTTATGCCTATTTGAAATTTATGCTTAAAAAATGATATACTTAAATATTCTCACTTAAAATTTTAAATACCTTTTTTCGAGTAGAAAGATCTTTTCAGGAAATATCACTTTTATTCGATAACAATAAAAAAAAACGTAAAATTAAATTGTTGTTCGCTAAATTCAACTAAATCCATTTATTATTCAAATAACAACCAAACAATATGTCAAACTACAAAAACAACATGTCAAATTACCCGCCATAATTGAAGTTTCAACAATTTTTTATACTTTAATAGTACTCACAATATCCGGTGGCGGTGTGTCAAAATTGTAAAACAAGAAGGAACGGTAACATATAAGTGTCAGTCATTTCGAAAAAAATATATCTTTCTTAAAATTTCGCAATTCGAAAAACAGCCGACGAACTGTCAAAAAATTTATTTTTCATATTTTTTCAAGAAAAGCAGTCATTTTGTGCGCAGAAAGTAAACGGCAAGAAAGCAATTTGTGAAATAATTTTTATTAAAAAAAATCTAAAGAGCGAAATTTTTTTCAATTTTATTTTGTATTAAAAATTAAGATAAAATGTGGACTAATAAAATAAATAAAATAGGAATTTTTATATTTTTTATTGGATTCAGTGCACTTTGTTACGGTGAGTAATCACTTTTTTTATTTTGTCTTCTTAATTCGCTGAAATTGTTTTGTTTGTCTAATCGAATTGAACAGCTATGAAAAATTTTCTTTGTTAGGTATTATGACGAACATAAATTAATAAAAAAACTAGTTTACTGTTTTTTTTTTAATATAGTAAGCTCAGGTACTGTTTTTTCTCTCCAAACTATCATGTGATTGAATACTAATGTTTCATAAATAATCAATTTCAAGACTAGTTACAAATTCATCAGCTTTTTTCCAGAAATTACGAATGCATGTAATTTGATTGACATTTTTTCATATAATCGAATTTAAACTGCAATGTGCCTTTATAATAAAATTCTGGAAAAAATTGGACTAATAATAATGATTTTCTTTTAGTGAAAAACGACAAAGAAGATGTACAGCTGAAAAAAAAAATTGCATAAATTTTCCTACAAATTCCAATCGAATGCAAATGACTTATTGTCTGAGTTTCCTTGATGTTTTTGTTTTCTTTTTGTTCATATTTTATTGCATCAGAGACATAACATGATAAGCGTATAACAATAACAATCAAGCTGTACATATAGAATTGATTGAGTTAACATTTTATCGCTTTCATTTTTAAATTGTATGTTGGCATTTAATGCAATACAAAAAATGCATTACAACTGAACTATAAATTTTCTTCTATAAATTATTTCAAGCTGACTTCATTATTGTACAACGGTTGAAACACAAACATTTTATTTAATAAACGCCCCTTATGCGCTCAAGTTCAAATATAAGATTTCAAACAATGTTTTCATATCATCAGCCGGTCAATAATTTAAATCATTTAAGAACATATTTTGATTATTGTTCTAAATCTTTTTCGTTTTATTATTTTTTTTTATTTTTTACATTTTATTACCCGACTTAATATTATATTATCTAACACAGTTGAAAAATAATAGCTCAGCACTGTTCAGTTCATTCTAACTGAAATTCTTAATCTCGTATTGTTTTATTTTTTTAAAAACAAAATCTCATAGTCAGCAGTTTTACATAACACATGTAGGTATGTATTTGAAATGATAAATAAATTAATACAATAAAATTATTATGTATTTATAGTGACAACTAATAAAAGTAGGGTGATTATTCTTTCGTGACAACTACCATTGAAAAATCTTATTAAAAATGTTGATTATATTCAATTTCCTTCCTCTTGAAAAAAAAAGTACCATGTACCTATGATGTGATTTATATTTCATTCAAAATATTTTGTTGCACAATGCGGGTTTAGCAGAAATTGACAAATAAGAGATTGAAGAGATTCTTTCTTAAATGATATGTTTATACATTATACACCACATACTTATAATACATTGGTATATGGAACCATGTTCTTCTGTTAAGTATAATATATGTTACATATCATATATGTTGTGATATTTAGTGTCCAATTTGTTCTAGAATTCAAATTCTGTTTAATTTTTCTTTTCCTTTGGATCTTTTACAGCATGTTCGAAAAGTTATTGATAGCTTAAATAGGCACCTATAGTAAAATAAAAATTAGATTGAAAAAAATATATTTTTTTGATGGAAGAGAAATACTTGAGTACTAAGCCAATGAAATGGTCGTTTCATAAGACAATTATCATCTTTTTCTCTCAAGTACATTTTACATATTATTTAGGTACATGCATTTTTTAATAGTAACGAAATGTGTTATTACATTGAAATAAAAATACCTATCTACTTTTTTTTAAGCAATTTAATTATTCAATTTCCAGTATATAAAAATTCAATGTCAGTTTCCTTTTATTGCGCAAATATAATACATAATTAAATTACTTTATCGTAAAGCTCTTAAAAGTATGTAGGTGTATGTATTCTATTCTATTCTTAGAAAATAGAAAACAAGCAATATGAGAAAGGAAGCATTAAAAAAGCAAAATTAAAAAAAAATAAATAAATAAAAATGAAAAAAACAAACAAATAATGTGTGTAGGTGTGTAGTTAAATTTTTAAACTTTGGTACTTTCCCTTATAATATTTCAAATGATGAAAAGAAACCCGGTTTTTCTTAAAGAAAACTATTTTTTTTTTTACCGGCCGGAAACATGTTTAACCTGTTGAAGAATTAATAAAAATAAATTAGAAAATTCCATGTTTTTCCTCTGAAATGTAAAAATTGTTGTTCTTTTTCAAGTTCTTGAGTTATTATTCATTTTAAATGTAATGTTTGATATAAAAAATTAAATTGAATTTTAAAAATTGATATTAAACGTAAACCAAATATTTGTTTAGGTGCTTTGAAATTCTCGGATTAAAAAAACATACACTAGTTAAAAGTAAAATTCAAAAACCGATAACAAGTAGGTTTTTTTTTTTTATTTATTTATCAATATTTCTTCATTTATGAAATATTTGAACTGCATTTAAAATTGCAAAAATATTTAAACCCTTATCACAATTTGTGTAAAATTATTTAAATATGTAAATGATAAGCAATTTAATTAAATTTATATTAACTAATAGTTTCATTAAAATAGATATTCTTTTTGTTTTTTAAATATTAATATGAAAAAAAAGGAAATGATAATCACGAAAAGAACTATGTATGTAATTAAATTTAATCTCTATTTACTAATTTTTCGTTCTAATAATCCATTTCTAAATTCAAATTTAAAAACAAAAAATAAATGATAATTTAATATTTTCAATTTTTTAATAACTATTAAAAACAAATCAATTCGAAATATGAAAAAAATAATATTTTTATTTTGTACTTTTGAAAAATTTCAATTAAATATAAATTTAAAATTGAAAAATTTAAACATATTGTTTAAAAAAAAAAAAACAAAAACAACATGATTGTAAATATCAACCTATCATTATCTTTTCATACAAAAATATTCATGTTTTTTTTTCTGCCGTAAACAAAAGAGAACGTGTTTTTTATTAAAATGTGATTAAAAATGAAAAATACCGTAAAATGATTTTTTGGCACATATTTTAAAATATTATCTTTGTGTTATTTTTTTGTTTCTTCTCTGTTGTCTTCGAAGTCAAATGGAATGTGTATTTTGAAATTATTTTTGAATGAATAAAAAAAAAAGTACCACAACCGCAAAATATGAATAAGAAAATGGTAATGAACGTATGAATTTACGTTAAAGTAGATGTGATAATAAATTAATTAATAGAACCAAAAGATTCGTTATTTAAAGAAGAAAAAAATTAAGATTAATTTTTATAGAAAAAAAAAAAATAATCATGGAATGCCCAAGAGAAGAAATTCCATGATTAATTTCGTCATTAAAATATTGATTTATTTAAAAATGAAAAGACGAAATTTTAAAAGCGTTATGGGTTATTTAAAAAAAATGATAACAATTTCTGTCATTTCAAAAAAAAAAAAAAATTGTAGAACTTTGATAAATTTGTAATTTAAAAATTGAAAACGATGAAATTAAATAAAATTGTTCAGATAAGATTTTAATGAAATCATTTTTAATTTTAGCTCAAACTACTACTGATGGTAAAGTTGAATTGTTACCAAAGGATACTGATAAGATAAATCCTTCACTTCCTTCTACGATCTTGACAGAGGTTGATATTGATTTAGATAAGAAAAAGCATAAAACAACAACTACTACAACTGAAGCATCGGAAATTGCTAGCGTTGCATTAAAAAGTGACAATGATGAAGAAAAACATAAAAATAAAACCACTACAACAACAACCACATCAACAACATCTGTGGCACCCGAAACAACAACGACGACGACAACAACAACAACAACAACAACAACACCACCACCAATTCCTACAACAAAATCAACCGAAAAGCCAACAACCAGCACTACATCAACTACATCTACAACCACTTCCACAACCACTACATCAACAACAACTCCAAAGCCAACCCCTGGCCCTACACCAAAACCAAATCCACCAAAACCTGATATTGGCACATGGAATTGTAGTTGCATTAGACTTCAAATGGCAGCTGAAATGAATTTTACTTATCCAACCAAAGGTTTGTATTTTTAAATGTTAGATATTTTTTAAAAAAAAATATTTTCCATGGAAACCAGCATAATAATTATAATTTAATTCATTTTTTCCTAGCTTAGAATTATTCTTAGAATTTCATATCCAATGTTGACGCAAACTTTGTTTATTCATGAATTTTATATTTCATGGTACATACATATTTGCGTTATTATTATTATTATTATTATTTTTTTCTGCTTCAATATTTTGAGTCATGATGATTAATGTACAGTTTGCAGATATACGATATTCTGAAACGTGATCGTTAAAAAATTCTCATGTTTCTTATTTATTCAATTTTTTTTTTTAAATTTCATTTCTTATCTATGCACGATAAAGAATAAGTGATTTCGTTTTTAAATAATTTACTTAAAATATTTTTTCTAGTAGAATTCGTTTTGTTGTTAAGAATTAAAAAAATAAAAATAAAAATGAATAAAATTTCTGTTAAAAATAGAGTTGCCAGCAAAACAATTATTAAGGGTTTTATTTTTCTATTTGTAAAAACGAAAAATCTGTTATGTAACTGAAAGATTGTGAACTGTAAAATTAACCAGCTGAAAATTTCATTCAGCACACTTTCATGCTAAATCTTGTTTTTGGCAAGTGTTTTCATCAAATTGTTCACCTTTTTTTTTTTGTCTTAAATTTTAGATAATAAGACATCTCAAGCACATATGATCGTACCATCATCAGCTCGTGTTAGTGATTGCGAATGTAAAGAAAATCCACAAGTACAACAATTAGTTCTTCAATGGAGTTCTGAAAATTATCCAAATTTCTTGACTGTACGTTTTGAAAAGAATAATTCTGAATATGGTTTATATATGCTCATGCTTAAAATACAGTCATCAGAACTACCAAATGCTAAAGGTAAAATTAAATATTTTATCTCAAAAAAATATATACATATATACATATATATTAATGATACTTATTTTTTTTTTTCCTTCCAGAAAATATAACAATTCAGCTTATACATGAAAAGAATACATTTTTAACACCAGAAAAAATGTCGTATCATTGTACTAGAGAACAAAAATTAAATTTAACATCAACATTAAATAAAAATGAAACTGTTGGTAGTGTTGCATTAATGGATCTTCAATTTGAAGCATTTTATAGTAGTAATAATACAAATAAATTTTCAACAGCAAAAGATTGTGATGCAATTGATACACCAGATATTATACCAATTGCAGTTGGTATTGCATTAATTGCATTAATTGTAATTATTCTTATTTCATATTTGGTTGCACGTCATCGTTCAACAGCTCGAGGTTATATGAGTTTTTAAATAAATTCATTTTTACACTTTTTTTTTTTTTTGCTTTTTCATTATTTCTTTCTTTTTCTTGTATCCTTTTTTCATTATTTTTGTTTCAATCAAAAATAAAATAAAATTAAAATATCATTAAAAATTACATTCTTTTTAAAATAAGAATATTCTTACGAGTTAAAAGTATTTCAATATTTTTGTTCACGAAAAAAAAAAAATAAAACAAGTTCGATAGTAAAAAATATTTAAAAAAAAAAAAAAACATAAAGAAAATAATGAAGTAACATAAGATCTATACTAAATTTGAAAAAATGAATCGAATAAAAAAAAAACAAATGAAAAAATTAATTTTTTTTTAAAAAATTCAATTAAATTCAAAAATTACAATTTATTTATAAAATTATATGTTAAAAAAATAATAAAGATAACAATTTTCGTTGTTTTAGTTTGTTCAAGGTAATCTGAATGTAAACATTAATTTGTTTTAGGAAATGTATCAGAGTACATATAAATTATCTTGAATTGAATTAAAGTTGAAAAAACAAAAAAATAAAAAATAAAAATACAATACATATAATATCATTTTACTAAGGTGTCTAAAAAATTATCTATCATAATTTTTATTTGTAGTAATTAAAAGTGTACGTCAATTGAAGTGTATATATATTAGAATGTATTTTATATTTCTCTTTTATTTTCTTTTTTTTAATTTGAATAAATTTCTTCAATAAATATTTTTTGTTATTTGAGATTTGAGGAAAATAAATAAAAATAAAATAAATTCTTTTTTTTTTTTGTCAAATTAAAGGCTGGTAATTATTTTTATTATTTGTTATCAAAAATAAAAGTCAAAAAAATAATTGTGTGTAGGAATGTAAACATAGAAGTCTTATAAAAAGAATTTTAAATAAAAAATTTCGATGAAGAAAAAAAAAATCCTGAGTTTTATTTCAAAAACCTGGAATTTTTGAATTTATTTAAAAAATATATTTAATGTACATTATGTATCGAAAATATTTTAATATTCTGCTGAGATTTAGCTAGTAAATACAGCTATTAAAACTAAACTGCAGTGGACTGGAAATATTTATACATATAATAGCCAAGAAATTCGGAAATATATCTACATACAAATGTGTACATACATATGTATATCAAATATTTGAAAGAAATTTAAACTATCCAAGTTCTTATGTTAGTCCTCAAAACGATAAACTCTATTTTGTGTTTTTTTTTTGTTTTTTGTTTTTACAAATTATTCTGATAATAGTATTTCAGTCTGCATACATTGTTTTTACAATGGTGAAAAATTTGTATGTAGCGCGAACAAGCTGGAGAAAACAAAAAATAAGTAAAAAAGAGTTAAAATTATGAAAATTTAATTTAAAAAAAAAAAAATGTTCATTATTAATGAAAAAATTTAAATAAAGAATTTACTATAGAAAATGTTTCCATTGTAACATCAATGAATGTTGTAGCTTTTATTATACTCGGCTTTTGGGATTTATTCATAATAATTAATAAACTTTTTTTATAACTTTTATTCGCATTAAACCAATACTGAAAATATGCTGCTTTTCCAACATCTATACTCTGTGAATACAGTTAATAAAAAAATATCTTTTTATCAAATAGAAAATTTATAAAAATTAAATATTTTTACATACTGATTGATATAGTTTTTCACCCAAATAACAAAATATGAAACATTCAAAAAATTGAAATGTTATTGCCACTATCATTTTCATTAAATGTGGTGCTTGCGAAGATACAGTTAATTGAAAACCACACATACAAACAATGAGCGATGCAGCCAGAAAATTAAGAAATGTTGAAAGACCAAAAATATCATTTAGTTCATTTATCATACTGTTGAGAAAAAAAGTTAAAAAAAAAAATATAGAGAATTAAAAATTGAAAATAATACAAAAAGGAAAAAAATCGAAACTTACCCAAGTATTTTTATATGATGTTTAATTAAATCATTTAATTTCTTTTTATCTTCATTTTTTCCTTCTGGTTCAAATTTGTTTAATTCACGTGATACATAATCAAAATGCATTATAAGATTAATAATACATCCGAATGTCAATGTATCTGTTGCTATTGAACCAGAACTACCAACGAATCCAGACCAAATTTGGTCTAAATAAATTATAACATAAAAATACACTGGAATATTTCTAACGTTAAAAGGATACCATGAGAAATATGGTACATTTTGTATGTAATTTGAGCCTTTTATTAATCTTGGTAAATTTTCAAAAATTGGCGATAAATTGAACACCCATATATGTATTGTAACAATACACATAAGAAAACGTGAAAATTTCAAGGATAATTTCTCATATTTAAAATAATCATAACTTGCACGTATTTGTGGAGTTTTTGGTGAAATTTCATTCAAACGGTATAAAAAATTGGTAATTCGTTTTTCATTATTAGCAATAACGAAAATTTTTATAATTGCAACAGCTGGTAAACCAATGTATGGTATCAATTGTGTTGTATAAAGAAAATCTTTTTCATCCAATGAAATAAAAAATGTTACAATTTCGAATACACTAATTTGTATCAGATTAAAATAACCACACACAAAAAGCAAATATTGAAATGATAATCGTTTTTTTTGTTTAATTGAAGTTGGTGTTAGACCAATTAATTTTGAATAAAAAATTGGCACTGTGAATAATTTTTTCAAATCAAAAGATACAACTTTATTTGCCATATTTTTTTTTTATTTCTAATTTTTCACCTTTACTTTTTATTCTTTGATAATTTAAGAATGGTTAAAGACTGGCAATTATTTGATTTTCATCACCAATTTATACCAGTAGTTTACTTAGGTTTTTTCTACTTACATCAACATAATAACATTGAAGTAAAGGATATTTAAATATTAATGTCAATTAAATAGTTCACAGTAATTATCCACAAGTCGTAATTAAAAAGATTACGCTATTTTTATTTGAAATTAAAAAAGGGTGATTTGTTAAAAAAAAATAAAAAACAATTCTTGAAATAAAAAAATATTTTAAAGCTTTTCATCGTAGATCAAGGAAAAATAAATTTTAGAAAAAAAAAAAATGTTGTATGGAAAACTCATGTTATGAAACATTTTTCAAATTACAGGCGTTTGTTTTTTTTAAAAAAATAGTTTTTACTGACTATCTAAAGTATTTTAAATAAGAATTTGTCTCGGAGGGATTCTCCAGGAATTTTTCTTTTATGATTAAAGCAATAAAATTTAGCGTATAACTAACTCTGATTTATTAAAAATTTAGAAAAAAATGCTATGAAAATGAAGTGTTTTTTAAAGCCTTTTTGTTAAACAAAATGACCTTGAAATTGTTAGAAAAAATTTAACAGTTTAAAAAGTTTCGTTTTAATGATACTATGAAGAAAGAAAAACGGTTTTCATTTTTCTGAAAAATTTATTAGAATCCTGAATTATTGAGTTTCTTCTATGGAAAATTTTTCAAAATATATTTATTATACACCCTTTATGTTTTCAAACGTTGTATACATTTTAAATTATTCATATTTTCTAATTAGAATCGTGTGTAAATAATACAATTGTATTTATATTAAATTTTTAATTTATTTTTGTAAAACTCGATTACGGAAACAAAAATCAAAAATTTGAAGCAGTGCGTTCGATTTATTGAATAAATAATAAATAAAAAAAAATAAACATTTTCATAATTTCTCAATGCATGTCTTTTAATTTTTGAAAATTAAATTTTTCATTAAGGATTAACAGTAGAAATTTTTCATGAAAAATTCAGTGGAGTGTGGTATCTATTTTGAGAATTTTCAAATCATATCCTTTTTTTTTTTTCAAACCCATGTGTCAATTTGTAAAGTGAAATTTATATAATTAAAATTATTAAAAATTATATTTATCTATATATTTTCAATTTTAGTTATACACACCAAATCATTTTATGTTATGTACACATTCAAAAAATAAATTTTGTGTATCATTATTTAAAATGTTTTACTATATATGTATTTTATTAAAATTCCAGACGTGATTCATTATTATTATCAAATTGTCGACACGGATATGATTTATTCGAAATATTGTGGTATATCGAACGTTTATTAAATAATATGCGAAAAGTTTGTTATACCGAAAAAAAATATATATATATACATATGTATATAAAAAAAAAGAAAAGAAAGAATATTCTAATGCGTACGTGATTCAAATGAAAAATTGAAAAAAAATATGTTAAAAATAAATAAATCATAAATTTTCATTTTTGATGGAAAACTTTTGATTAAACATTGACCACATTGAATCAATATGGAAGAAAAAATGATGTAAAATTCAAAATTTTTAAATAATTTTAAAGATTTCGAGTACTTTAACATTTATTTATAATAAATTATAATTTATAATAATTACAAAAACATTTTGAAAAAAAAAAAGCATGATTTTAATTGGAGAAATGCACTCAGTATCGCAAAAAATATCATTCTTGGCGTTAAAAAAACTACAAAATGAATACAAAGTCAAATAGAACGTTATAAAAAAAAAATATCTATGATTTAATTAATAATTAAATTTGCTCAATTATCCATTCAAGTTTCAAATTTCTCATGATAAAAAGGAATTTAAAGTAAATTTCAATGACTATCGATTCTTTTATATCTGAAGTAAGAAAAATTCATGAAAATCACAAGAATAATAAAAACCTTCATTCGATAAATACTTTTATAATTGATATACGTATGTATTTATGTATCTTCTATAGATTCATAGATTTTCTGCACTTAATAAATTTAAAAAAAAATTAAGTGAAATTTCGAAATATGTATGTAGGTACCCATTTTAAAAAATTTGAAAAATTTATTCAAGGCTACGAATATGTTAATTTGATCAATTATTCATTTCAGTTTAAAAAAACAAAACAAAATATTTTTAAATGAATTTTAATGGTCGTCAGTTCCATTACATCTCATACAAATAAAAATTCATGAAAGTCATATAAAAATCAAAAAAAAAAAAAAAAAAACCTTCATTCAATAAATACTTTTATAATTGATATACCTTTACCTTTTATAGATTCACAGGTCTCCAAATATTGATTTGTTAAAACGTCCTCTGTATAAATATTTTTTTTTTCAAAATAAAAGAAAAAAAAAATGAAAAATTGACAAATGGCTTTATCAAGTATGCAAAATGAATTTTGAATTTTACGTCCAGAACAATTTATGCTGTCGTCGTTTCGAATGTATGTAGGCACTCTATTGTTTTACTCATTTTTCACTATTTTTCATGTTTTTTTAATTTTTTTTTTTAATCTTTTTTACATTTAAGCTTTCGCCTTCTGTATGTGGTGCATTTTAAATTGCAAATTTACACAGAACATTGAATTACTATTTGGAAATTTTAATAGTCAATTATACTTACACATTGACGTTTTTAATTTCTTGTATTCTTAATTATTCATAAAAATATCTCAACAGGTGGTGGGAATTGTAAATTAAAATTTATTTCTAAATTATTTTTTTTTATTAAATATTTAATATTAGAAAACTCTGTTTAAATTTTATAATCTACTAACAAAGTAAAAAATTTTAATAATAAAAATGTTCAAAATTACTTTTTGCTTTTTTAAAATCTTCAAAATTTTATCATTCAATGAGAAAAAAGAGTTCATAAAATGTTAAATAAATTTTGAACTGAAAATCCTTTTATTTCAATGCTTAAGTTTTTTTTTTGATATTTCATATTGCTTTCCATAATTTTTATGAGAAAAACTTGTCCTGTAGAGATTCTTTCACCATTCTTATCGGAATATGTATACATTGTATTTACCATCTTTTATAAAGTCCTGGTAATTTATTATTACTTCAAGAAAAAGGACTTCATTTTTTAAATATAGGTAGCAGATGATTTTACCTTTATACTTATGAACGCTATATTTTTTTGATTTAAAATCATTTTTTTTAAATTTTTTATTTAGAAACTAATTGTGGCTACTAAAAAATGGTATGGCTACTAAGGTTTTTACAACTTCATGCCTTCAGACTTTTTCTTCAATCTACTTAGAGAAATCCATTGCAGATGACTGAAAATAAACCTTAAACATTCACAAAAACTTCTCAATTATTTTTCAATAATTCTTAATAAAACTTATTTCTCTATTTGCTTCTTCTTCTATTTTCTCTTAAAAAATTTAAAAAGCTTCACTTATTCTTTCCGGTGATCATTTCTACAAAAAACAAGAATTTCCACTTATCGATTTTTAATTTTTAAAACAATGAAAATGATTGAATTCCTTACCTAAGATTTTACACTATAATTCTTACTTTATTCAATGCAATTTTATATTATTTATTGGTATTTATACAATAAAAAGTTTATAAAAATCTTATTTAATTTGTTTTTCTTTCAAGTTAAAAAACAAAGTACTTTTTCGATTTATCATGAAGTATTCTCTATATTACATACTTTCAAGAAACTTCGACATAAATGCTGAAGTATATCATTACTTTTTAATCTATTGTACGAAAAAAAAAAACAAAAACTTTTGTTGTTCTTTTTTTTTTTTCAAAACTGATAGCCAACAATAATGTTTATTTTTATTTTCTTAAATTCTTCTAGAAGAAAAAAAAAAAGAAAAAAAGAAAAAAAAAAAATAGATGAAGTAGAAAGCGTAAATGGATTAAATTTTTTCCAATTTTCCATTCAATTTAATAATTTGAAATTAACTGAAATCTTATAACAGTAGAATTATGAATTTAGTTAATTAATTTGTTTCAAAATCATTTATCTTAAAAAAATTCGAATAATTTTTCAATTTTCATTTTCTTGAAAAAAATAAAAGAAATCAAAAGAAAAATCTTGTTTTCAAAGAATTTAAATTGTATGGCATATCAAAAACATTTTTTATGAAGAGGAAAATTAGATCATTAGAAGAAATTACATAATTTGAAATCAATTTCAAATCATTCTGTAGTATTTGTAAATTAAATCTTCAAAACTCATACTAATATGTTATATTTAAATTTATAAGAATTTTATAATTTCAAGATATATTAAAAATTAACAAAATGAATACACACTCATTTACTACACCTTAATTTATGTTGCACTTTTTTACAACGGCAAATTCATAAAGAAAAAAAGGATCTATAAACTTTATCGCTTACTTCCTACAATCTTATACATAGTCCTATATTGTCCTACATACATATATGCTTTTATTATATCAACTTATCGTTTTTATCATTGAATGAATTTGAGAAATGAACGATTAAGTGAATGTTTTCTCATCTTACAGAGAGTATGTTAAGTGTTCATTTGAAACTGAATAAAATGAATTCAGCTAGTAGATTGTACCAAAGAAAAATAAATAGATGAATTATATTCTTTTGAAACGAAAAACTTGTTATTAAAAAATTCAAAAATAATTATTTATTTTTTGTTGTTGTTGTTTTTTTAATAGAATATTTTTATATGAGATTTAAAATTTTAAAAATAGAATAAAAAAACATATAAAGTATATGATATGACATACCTTTTATATTTTTTAAGAAGATACAAATTTTTATTTTGTTTGTGTTTTTATTTTACATACATATTTAAATATTCTTTATTGTGCTTTAGAATTAATTTTTCTATCCTTTCATTATTTTTATTTTTTAAATTAAAAATCTGTTTTTATTTTATTTTTTGTTTCATGATAATCCTTTTTTAATACAATTCAAAAGTATATAATCCTTTTTTTTTTTTTTTTTTTTTTGCAAAAAAGATTCGTTTTCAAGTATTTAAATGTTTTAACACATTTGCTTGCAAGATATGTTATCTCTTTGAATAAATGATTTTAACATTTTTTTAGAAAGTAAAAAAGGTGAAAAATTTACAAGTTGTACAATTTATTTACATTTATGTAAATTTTTATTTATCTAAAAAAAATGATCAGACAGATTTAAAAAAAAAAAAAAAAAAACAAAATCCAATTGAAAATCAGAAGAATAAAATTTACATAAAAAGTGTTAGAAAAATTAATTAAAATTCAATAGGTATTGAAAATATTTTGTTTTGAGTTTAAAAAAAGGCAAGTATTAATATTGGATTTGAGGTTTTTTTTTTTTTTACGTAACTTCAATCTTTCCATTTATTCTGACCAGTTTTTGCAATATAACAAAATAAGAAAATCATTATTTTTTCATTTCAATTAAAAATATTTTAATTGGTTTTTAAAAAAAAATAATAATTGGTTGATTTTAAACTAATTTCATCTAAAACTGTGTTAATTAACATTCAGACAACGTATAAAGTACAAGAAAATATTTTTACATTAAATTCTTTCATCCCCCATATTTACCTTTCTAAAAAAGTAAAGAATCATTACTTGACTTCTATGTAAATTCACAATGGATTTCAATAAAATATTTGCCAGCATTGATTTAATTTAATTACTTATTTTAAAAAAAAAAATCCATTTAAAGTTAGAAGTGAGAAAATATAATGAAAAATTAAAAAAAAAGTGATAATAAAATCCACGATGCGTTTGGTAATTAAAGTTGATCAATCGCGTTAATTGATTAATGAATTTGATTTCATGAAATGAATTTTAATGATGTTTAAAATGTTCAATTTTAAATTAATTACAGAAGTGAATTTTATTTTTAAATTCAAGGATTTATTGGAATGAAATGCTGACAGGACATGAAGCAATGTGGTACAAGTGGTATACACCAAAGTGTGGTGTGTCGTACCTTTAGATGACCAATAAACTTCTAAAAAAATTCGTTAAATCAGCAAGCCTGCAGAGTTTCACATGATTTAAGCACAATATTTCAAGGATTGAGAATAAAGACCATAAATTATCATCAATTATTTAAAATAAACTAAAATCTTAATTTTGTTTCCATTTTCCCATAGTTTTTACTTCAAACATAAACTTAAATTATTTGTTTTTCTTCTTGTAAAATAACATACATGAAAACTACGACAAAACACTATTTGTACTTATAGAACATAATATGTACATACATAAGTATGTAAAAGCTCTCTGGCAAATTAATTATACACAAACATACATTTTATTTTTAATGTTGTGTTAATTATTCTCAGTTGTTAATCCTAGATGTTTATTACTTTTTCCTTCTAATTTACTCTATTGTATAACTGTACATTTAATTTTATATTACTTCCTTTGTAAAAATAAAAACTACATACATATACATATGTACATATGTTCACTCATATTTAGAAAAATATTTTTTTCTAAAAATTAGCCATTTGAAGAAAATTTGCTTGTTCGTGCAAAAATTATTTCTTTTTTTTTCAATAAAAAAAATAAAATAAAAAATAATTAAAATGTTATCTCTTTGAGTTTCAATATTTTTCATTCCAATTAATAAAGACAAAAGAATGTATTTTTTCTAAAATAAAAAAATAAAAAATATTTTTCTAAAAGTAAAATCAAAATTCTGTTTTAATCTCAAATCAAATTTAGGTCATATGTGTAATTATTATATTGAAAGCACATGAACATGAAATTCATTTGATTTATTTTTCCATTTTAAAATTAAATTATCTTCCATATTACGTGATATGAAAATTCTTTTTCACATATTTTACATTTTTAGAATATTGTCCTATTGAAAGGATTAAAAAAAATTTCCAAAGAGACAAAAGAGTATACATACATATCAAATGCCATCGTTCTTGATTAGGAATAGACATTCAGTAAAAATTCTTTGAATTTTTTATTCAGTCACTAAGCTGTAAATTTTAATTTTATTTATATTTATGCTGATGTGTGTGAAATAAAATATATACTCGTATTTAGTGATTTTATTACTTTTTATTTAAATTAAACACTAATTTAATAGAGTAACTATAAATTTCCGATATTAAATACATATTTTACCTTTAAAAAAGTATTTTAAAAGGTTGTTTACATCTATTTAGCTTGACATTTGTGTTAAGAAACTCCAATAAAATTAAAATAACTAAAATTATGTACATGTCATATGTATGTATATGAACATTGTACATATGATATGTGCATCACTATAAGCTCATAAGCATTTACCTTTTGAAAGTAAAAAAAAAAAAAAAACTCATATGAAAATATTAAGTACAAAATAATCCTTTTAAATATTCTAAAAAGTAATAAAAAACATTTATGACAAATGAATTTTACGGTTAGTGAACTCATGTGAAAGAAACTAACTACGAAAACATAAATCGTTTTTAAGTTATAAAAAACAAACAAAAAAAAAAGAAAATCATTAAAAGTTACAAATGAGAATAAAATCCTGGATGTGTTGATCCAATCAAACAAAGTGGTGTAGAAACTTTACAAAAAATCCAAATGAATTTTTGAAATAAACATAAAAAAGTTGAATAATTTATAAAGATTATGTGAAAATCGAATTAGTTCAAAAACCTTTTAAGGTACACAAGTGCCTCCCACAAGACAGAAATTGCAGTTTCATTAAAATAAATTTTTATTAATGTTGAAAAAAAAAAAGTTACCACCTAATTTTGAAATAACCTAATTTTGGTTTACATTAGTAATTGAAAGTCATTTAATTATTATTTTCTGCAATTGAAAAAGAAAAAAAAAAATTAATTCTTGTTTCACTTTAACGAAATAATGGATTTTTATTATTTCATCACCTCTTCAGACAAATATTTCTCTTTTTCCTTAAGCAAATTATACTTCCACAAGAAAAAAAAAAAGTGCTTTTCATTTCAATTTCTTTTATTGGTTTATTATAGGGGTTGGTTCCCCAGAGAAGCTTTTTTTCTTGAATTACTTTTTTCTTTGTAAGTGATAGAAGTATATTATGCAAAAAATAAAATAAAATAATAGAATAAAAAAAAAATGAACAGAAAAAAATATGTAAATTATTTTATTCGGAAGGAATGCAGGGCATGTGAGGAAAAAAAACAAAACAAAACAAAATACAATAACCACTTCAAATGCATATTTTATCATGAAAATTAAAAGGCCTCGGGACAGTACAAAAATAAAAACAGAGTAAAAGTTCAAATTACATAAAAAAATTCAAGAAATAAAATAAAAGAAAAAGAAAAATAAAATACTTTATTAATGGAAAACTTATGATTTTCTGGTTTAAAAATTTTTTATAATTTTTTTTTTGCAAAAACAGATATTTAAAATTTTATTCACGCAAACTTAATTAACTTTTGTTTCTTGATCACAATGTAAACATATGTTGTTTTTTTTTTATTACATGAAAAAAAAAAAAATGTTACACAAAACCGTTAGTTATGTAAAATTAAACGTTTTACTTATTATTACAATACAAAATTTATGAAATACATAGCATATATATTTTTTTAAATTTTTCAAAGAATTCATATAAACGAATAGCATGTGAGAAAAATGTTACATAACAACAGAAGCATTTTCGTTATTATTTTTTTATTTTTGCTGTATGAAAATAACCAACAAATATTTTCCCATAAGAGTGTTTTTTTTTAACTGAACAGTTTACTTTAAGATAACGAACCAGAAAATATGTTGATTGAATGCTCATGGGAAATTTGTAGCTAGTTGTTCATTCATGAGATACTTAGCGAAAAAATTTTTCTATTGCAATAAACAATATTGCAATAATTTTCACATAACATAAATTGAAATTGGATTTTTTTTTTTTCAATTTTTTTTGCAAACAAGTTCATGTGAGATCACATTGTCTTTTTATGAAATGGAAGAAAGAATATTGAAAAACAAAACAAAATTCTCATTCAAAATCACTTTTCAACTCAATAATGAATAAAATTTCAATCCATTACAAAACTTAATTACAAATGAATTTAGAAGAAATCTCAAAATTTCACGAATTTCATTAATTGAAAAACTTTTCTTGTTTATTTTATCTAAATTTTCACTTTCTGGTTTTTTTTTGAAATGTTTTTTTTTTTTTTAGGCTTCGTTATTCCACAAATCCACAGTAAACACATCTGTAAAATTATTCGAATGGTGAATTTTCATTAAAAATCTTTAAAATTGAAAATTTACATGATAAAGATATTGAATGATGTGTAAATTGAAAATAAAAATTTATTTACTTTTAAATGAGAAACCAGTTTTTAAGTGAAATTAAATTTAATGGTTGAATGTATTTTTAATTAATTAATCAGTGTTTATTTCTAAATAATTCTTATTCAAGAAACAATTAAATTTAGTGAATTCATTCTACAAGTCATTCACAATGATTTTAATGAATTTAATATGAAAAGCTTCGTAAATCTGTAATTTTATAAAATTGAATTAGTTTTGATAAAAAAAAAGGATTTTTTTTTTGGAGTAAATTTAAATTATGAAATTAATCACTAATCTAAGATTTTATTCAAAAATTATGTCATTTTTTTTTTCTTAAATCCCTAAAAGCGATCTTAATGAGAAATCGAAATCCTTTTATATTATAAAAATAAAAAAAAATGTACTCAAAGTAAAATCCTTATTAGTATACTTATTTTATATTACAGACATCTGTAAAGGATCATAATTTTATAAATTCCATAAATCATTATCATCATCTACATTGTCTTTTTTGAAAGAATAAGACAAGGAAAACATGAACAAACACAAACACACAGACATGCACAGTTAAATTTTATATTTTGTATTTTTATTTTACCCTCAGGGATTAATGATAAAATAAGAGATACTTGAAAATGAAAAGTGTTTGTTTTATTTTTTATTCTTTAAATTGACTTATTCTTTGTCTGAATTGTAAAATTTTCTTGAAAGAATTTCTATACGAAAAATTAACAAACATTAGAAAAAATTTCTTGATTTTTAAAACAGTTCTTGTAATATCTAAAGAATAATTTAAATACAAAATCGGATTATTTATTATTTTCTTCCAATGTTATTTTTAATTTTAATAATTTTTCCAATAATAAAAAAAAAGCTCTTGTAGAAAATTTACATTTGGAATAAAAAAAATAACACAATTTAAATTAAGATACTTCTATCGTTTTTTTTTTTTTTAAATTTTTTATTTTAAAATACATAAATTGATTTCAAAGTAAAATTGACAAAGATTTTTAATAAAAAATCTTGAAAATATAAATCGAATATAAGAGGAGAAGCTTCTAATAGGTTATTTTAAGGACAAAGTATAAAAAAAAAAGAAAGAAAAAATGTATTTTTGGGAAAATTAAAGTTAGAAAACAAGAGAAAATTTGACCAATTTCATTTTATTTTTATTTTTATTTTTTTTTTTTCATGATAACCGAAATATTATAAAAAATTGTTTTGGAAAATAATGTAATTGATGAAAAGAATAATACACACATGAGAAAAAAAAAAAAAAACAAAATTGCCCATAATGGGAATTATACAAGAAAATATAGAATAAATTTATAAACAACACAAAAAAAAAACATTATATAGATATTGAATTATTATTTATTACTTATTGAAAGTTTGTTGTTTTTTTTTCTTCCTTTATTATTATTAAATTTCATATAGAATTCCCTTTGTTTCTATAACTTTTTCTTCAATATTTTCCTTTTTCTTAACATTTTTGAAATTGCCTATATCATTTTTTGTTTGTTTCTTTTTTTTTTTTTTTTGTTATTTTTTTTTTTTCGTTTATCTAAATGTGCTTTATGGATCTTCTTAATTAAGTAATTTTCGGAGAAAAACAAAAAAATAAATTTATCAAATTGGTATAAAAGATGTTTATTAAGCTTATTTTCAATGATAAACATCAGAAGAAAAAAAGAAAAAAAATCTTTTCATTACCTTTGTTTTGACAATAAAAACGTTCTTTTAAAAACTCAAAAAGCCGCAGAAAGCAGTTAGTATTTTATTGTAAAGACTTGACAACAAAAAATCTCAAAAAAGACAAAAAAAGAAAGCTTGTCACTGAGTTCTAGAATACTTTCTTTTGATTATTCATTGTAATGTTGTAATGTTTGTGATTTTGTGTACATATGTATGTTTTTATTTTTATTATTTTCTTATTATTTAAGAATTTAATTTTCTAGATTCCATTTTATTGAAATAAAAATATTTTTACATCTCAAAAAGTTGTTTTTTTTCTTCTGTAAAAATGCCATTTGTTTTTTTTTTGTGAAAGTTTTTTTTTTATTTATTATTTGTTTCTTGGCAAAAATGCATTTTATAATATAATATGGAAATTTATTTTGAACCCTTCTTCAACATCAACATCCTTTATTTTTAGTTTATAATTTTAGATTTTTGGAGCCAATTCGAAAAGAACAATTTACAATTTCCAGACATAATGTCTGCCTATTGCTATATATTGACAATAGATTTGTCTGGTATGATATGTCAACTGTTATAAAATGTTAAATGGCAATATAAGAAAATTGTTTTTTTTTTTTTTCTTCAGAAATTGCTTTCGATGAAAAAATTCTTTTCTATACTTTTTATTTTTGTCTTTTTTCATATCAATAAAAATTAATGTATTAAATTCTATCGAAAAATAAATAAAAAAACATTTAAAGTGAAAAATTCATTTGTTTTTTAAAAAAAGAAAACAAATTTTTCCATGAAAAGGACAAAACTTTAAATTAAAAATTTTTAAAAAAAAAGTCTATCTTATAAATGCATCGATTTATATGTGTTTATCAAAGCATAGAAAAAATTTTCCTTAATTTCAGAAAATATTCGATTGCATTTAAGAATAATATCTTAACTCAAACAAACAAGTCAAAAAGAGAAAATAAATTTACAAATATTCGAACTTTTTTGCCATGAAATTTAAAGAATATTTATAACATCTATATATATGTACCTCCAGCTACGGCAGCAACTGTTATCCTTAAAACCTTTTTAGATATTTAAAAAGAAAAGCACTTATCTTTTCCATATAACATATTTGAAAAATAAAAAAATATATATGTATATAAAAAAAAGAGGTATAGCATTCCAAAAATCTACTTCAATACATATTTGACCTACATAATAAAATTCATTTTCCGCATTTTTTTCTCTCTCTCCATTTTTTATACAAAAAAATAAAAACTTTTCCCCTTTTTTTTTTTTAAACTTGTCCCATTTGTGCACATAAATTTTATTTATTATGCCTTCAGTTTCCATTTCCATTTATTTATTGCACCTCAAGGTGTAAATAAATATTTGTGCTAAATATATCTATGGAATTTAGTATAGATAGAAGTTTTTTTTAGCAAAATGTAATTTAAAAGTTTTTTTTTTTTCCAACTTTTAAAGAGATTTTTAAATTTTTATGCAACATTTAAGCTCGTTATTTTTCTTTATCTTCAAAAAATTCCTTTACGCAATCGAAATTTCAACTTATAATAAATTTTAAAATCTCTTAATTATGTGAATTTCCAAATTATTGACAAGCATTTGGTTTTTCCTCATATTTACCTTTTTCACGTCGAAAAAACTTTCCGTTAAATTTTAATTAATTTTATTTCATCATGTTTTCGAAAAACAAGTCTGTGGTTGTGTTTATTGTACGTAAATGAAAATTACACGTACATACATACATATATACGTATGTTAAATTTTATGTTGTAAAGTACAGTTGTTTTTTTTTTCTATTTATAACCTCCAATTTTTCTAAAATGTTTTCAAACATAAAACAATTTTTTTTTTGTGGTGTTCATATTTTCCATATCAGTTTTATTTTACAAAAATATTTTTTCTATGAATTGAAAAAAAAAAATGAAAAATAAGTAAAAAGGATATATGTAAATTATTAAAAATATTATATGTGTTTTTTCTCCCTTGCTTCTTTCTCGCAAAATACTTTGAATATTTGTTAAAAATTTAAAAAATATGCAAGAAAACAATTTTTTATTATTTTTATAGAAATTTTTTTCTCTTCTTGTTTGTAGTAGAATCTTCTGTTTGAACATCCCTTATGTTTTTATCATACAGGATCAATTCTAATTGCATTTTCTTTGTCAATAGTCTAATTCTTCGCAATGAAATAACGCAAAATTAAAATAAAATTTTTTGATGCCTTAATATGCAATGCCTCTTTTTTACTATGCATTTTCGAACAAATTTAGTTTAATATTTGAATAATTCAATTTATTATATAAAAATAATTGCGTAATTTTTTTCTCCTTAAAAAAAAGAAAATACATTTTGCCTTTTTTTTTTATAATTTGAAACATGAAAACACTTCCATTGATTTAATATATAGTGTTCTTCTATTAAGGTCAATAATTTTATAAGAGATGTTATGTATTTGAATATTTCTTGAAATTTTATTCAACAGAAATGAAAAATAATATTCTAATCACGTTTACTGTACACATTTCTACACAGTTCTAGAACACCTATTGCATAAATTTTTCAAAAAAAAAAATAGGACAAGTATCATTAATTATATTTATTTTGTTGCATATTTCGTACATGTGTATATAAGAACTTTAGAATATTTAGATTGAAAATAATTATTTTAATTTTAAATTAGATTTTAAGGAATTGTTATTGAAACGTTACACTTAATTTAATTTATACAATTTTATACAAAAAACATTAAGATTTGAAATAAAATCAACTTTTTAAAATTTTTCTCCATTTTTCTTTTTTTTTGTCTGTAGGAAAAACACAAATTTGCATTTTAAAACAGGAAAAATTTGCTTAAAAAAATAATCTAAAATGTACTATAATCGATAAATGACGGTATTAAATTTATCCTGAACATATTCAAAATTCAATTTGCATATTTGATCAAAACCATTTGCTATATCATCACATTTTTGTACGGAATAATAAACGTTTTAGCAAATCAATTGATTTATACTGCAAGCATTTCGTACAAAAGGATTTATTTTACTCAAAAGTTTCATAATTTGAAAATCTATACATTAAGGATAAGATTAGATAATTACTAAATTGAAATTGCACTTTATAATTGACAATTGCATTTAAATTGAAATGTTCATTGATTGCTAAATGAGAAAAAAAAATTTTTTTCAATGGCAAAAAATTAATTGAAAGGACTTGTGCGATTAATGCAATTAAGAAATCATTGACAATCCTTTAGAGAAAAAAGTAAATCCAATGTATTTTCCAAGGAAATTTTTAAATGTAAAATTTCCACTAAATTAATTTTAAATTTTTAATTCTTATGTTTTTTAATCGCCACATGATTTTTTGTAAAATGAAAATTTCTGCACAATGAAGTCAGACTTACATAATAAAGATAATTTATTAATTTTTATTTTCTAGATTCCTCTAGCTTTCTTGTTTTTTTTTATTTATTAACAAAAAATCTAAATAACGTTTAAGGAAAAACTTTTCACATTTAAAAAGTTTAATGTGTATTTATAATTCTTTTCTTTCTATTTTTAATATATGAATTCCTTTATAAAATGTTTAATACTCAAATTATATAGAAAAAAGTTCAAAATTTTCTTACGTTCATGTAGACGGAACATAATCATTAAATCCGTCTCGTTATTGAGAATATTTATGAATGAATGAATTAATTTAATATTTTCATGTTTATTGAGTCATTCTTGAAACATGACGCCAAATATTTTAAACAAAATATTTTACTTTAAAGATGAAAAAAAAAAAAAAAAAACACGTTATTCTAAGGATTTTAAAGCAATAGTAAACCATTTTTCGAAAATATATCTATCTACATTTTCTGTGAAATTATTCGACGATGTAAAATATTAAAGTCAAATTTAATTAGAAGTTTTTTTTTTTTACCCAGCAAATTATTGTTGAAAACTACCACAATTTTAAAATGTAATATGTTTGTAAATAAAAAGATACTCATACTAGAACGAGTTTTAGATTTAGAAAAGAACAATTTTACAAAATCAGAAAAAATCTTTAATATTTCAAAAACGTACCGATTGAAAATTTATCGTATTCAGTATTTTGATAAAACTGCGTAAAAAATGTTCATGGACTCTTAAATTTTTACCTACTCATGCATTATTTTGAAAAAAAAATTTTGCTTTGTTAGTAAAAGCAATAAGAAAATACATATAGAATATAAAAAAAAAAAAAAAAATTTGAAGGATACAAAACTGAAAGTTCAAGTAATAAAATAAAATAAAATGGTAAATGAAATAGAACGTTGAATTAAATAAGAAAATTGAGTCAAGTTGATGCTATTGATATACTGATACGTCCCTTTACGAAAATAACAATTTAAAAATGAACCTTTGTCGCATCCTTCACTGTTTTCATTTATCCTTAACTACAGAGAAACGTTATAAAAATAGAATATATTTCGGTAACATGAATATTTTCTTATTTTTTCTATTATCACATTTATGTTCAATTTTTAGAAAGGAAAACAAAAAAAAAAAAAAAATACTTTGACGTACTTAAGGTATGTTGTCATGTCAGGAATTGTAAATTGGTTGTAAATTGGTTTCATTGTACATACAAAACAAAAAGTGAAGAAAAGAAAATAAAAAAAACGTATTTATTGAATGAGATGTAATAAGAAAAATACAGGAAATTGTTATTTAACAGTTACATTATACAATCTTATTACCTAAAATCATGTGTTTAGCGAATATTTCGGTTTGAAATTTTTTTGTTGTTGAAAGAATGATACCCTAAGAATTTTCCTTGTGTATATTTTCTTTTTAAGCTCTAATACATGTGAAGTCAAATGACTTTTAAAGAAATTATCTTAAAAATCATATAGCTTTAATTTTTTCTCAACTTTTTTTCCTCAGAAACATATTTTTTTTTTTTTTTAAATATGCAATTAAAAAATTACTAAATATTATGTAGCACTGAATAGCTTGAAAATAATTGCAAAAAAAAATGACATAAAAAGGGTTGAAAAGTCAAAAAATAACAAAGGGTCATTTAATTAATAAATCGTGTCAAAAATCAGTTATTAGAACTCTGAACTGCCACTTCTAGTTATATGTTTTTTTTTTCTCATGAAATCAAAAAAAAACGAATTATAAATGAATTTCGTTTGAAATAATAAACTCATTTAAATGCTAATGATTATATTTTTCAGATTTGAAGATTAAATTTGTTCTACGAAAATGTTAATCAATTAAAAATTTTTTGAATAATTAGTTGTGTCGTTCACATTGGTGGAATATAATACTGAGTATTTTATATGAGATTCATTTAAATTAAATAAAAATTGAATTTATAATAAAAACTTTCACCTATTTTCGAATTAAGAGGAAATTAACATGAAGAATAATAGTGAATAATAATTTGTGTTGACTTTTTTAAAGATTAAAATTTCACTGATAATCATTTTATTATGTGAGATTAATTTATGTTTTTATTTTTTTTCAAAGAATACAATTTTATGTATTGCTGATTTTCGAAAATCATTCACATTCCATACAACAAAAAAAAATATTAAAAGGCTTCATTAAAAACTATTTTTAAACAACAACAGAAAAAATGCTCCTTCTTATTCCTTAGAATCATACATACATACATATGTACACTTCATGATATAAAAATAAATATTGATTAGTTTTACTAAAAACTATACAATAGAATTATTTTACTGAAATTATTATGGTCTAGACGACAACTACTACGATGACGACGAGTAAGTAACCGCATTTAATGTTTACATGAAATGTAATTTTCAAATTTTCTTTTTATATTGCATGTTAAATTCCGACTGGCGCCATCAAGTCTTTACTTTTTTAATTTATATTATATATTTTCTTTGGAATAATAATAAAATAAAAAAAAAAAACGAACTAAAAACATACAAATAATAACTTCTACGGATTTATACAAAATTTTAAAATTTTTATTTTTAACACAAAAAAAAAAAAATTAAGAAAATTTCTTTGAAAAAATTCAATTTTATTTTTTTGTTGTTTTTTTTTTTTTGTTTTTTTTTTATCCATGCACACAAGCAAATCATGGTTCAATGGAAAAAAATTAAATTCACTTTGAATTCTATTTTAATAATTTCCTCTTTAAGTTTTGATATTTAGTCAACCATGATTAATCATCTTCGATGTACAAAAATACAAAATTGATTATACAGTTCATTACATTTTTTTAATTTGTTTCCTAAATAGTCTGATTGATTTTTTTTGTTTTGTTACAATGCCTTTTATATTTTTAGAATGAATTCTTATTGTTAGATTTTCTTAAATATAAAAATAAAATTATTCAGAGAACAAAAATAATTCTGACTCTTTTAAAATAGAAAAAAAAAATTAATATAACTTTAACAACTTAAAAAAAAAGTATTGACAAAATAACTGTTTTAAAATTTCTGAGTTGTTTTAAGACACAGATTTACCTTGACTTTTCGAATTTTAAGCACCGATGAAATTTAGAAAAAAGGATCCTTAGAAATTTGTTTTTGTACCACAAACAAAAAACGGATATTACGAGTAATTACTAAAAAAAAAAAAAAAATAGAGTAAAACATTTTGACGAAAGTCCTTCGTATCACCCTCTTATCAATTTTCAGATTAACACAATATTTTATTTGTGAATTTGTTGAGCTTTACAATAAAATTGAGTGTACTTTGTGAGATGAACAAACTTTGTAATTATGAAAACAAACATAATTTTTGAAGAGCAATTTTCTTCTTCTCATACCATATTACAATTCAAAATAACTCATGCTATTTTTCCATCTTATAAATTCAGGAATAAAAGGATTACAAATTTTTTTCCATGTTTTTCGTTTGTTTTTCTTTTTGGTTTTTTTTTACTTTCTTGTTTAACAAAATGAAATAGGTGATTAATTAGAATTTGAAATCGTTTAAACTTTGTATTTATTTTTTTATTTTTTTGTTATTTTTTTGTTATTTTTATTTTCGAATTTATGAAATACATAATATTCTTTCTTACATCCGTTATACAATGTTCAAGTGTCCATATTACATAAAATTACTAAATTTTACATAGAAAAAAAAAATAAAATATAAATAATATACTTGAAAGTGCAAAAATATAAAATTTCATAATTTCATGTCTAGACTATAATTTTGAAAAGTTATCTTGTTATTATAACTTTTTGAATAATCCCTGTATGAAATTGAAGCATAAATTGTATTTCCCCACATACATACTATACATATCCTCATATGTAGGTACACATAAACAATCCTAATGAAATTTTGTAACTAATATAAATTCTCAGTATAAAACTATCTTTTTTGTTGAATTTTCGATAATTTTTTAAAGCTTTTAAATAATTGTTTTTAGATTGTTAGCATATACACAAATCCACACAAAATTTACATTTTAAATTTGAAAAAGACGAAAAATTTTTTTATTTAAAATGTAAATTAAAAACAAAAAAAGTATCATTGTATTGGTTTTGGTTTCACAAATAAAAGTTTTATATATTTTACAACAATGAAAATCTGATTGTTAAAAAACAACTGTTGATGTAAAAGTATATTATATCTAACTTTGAAGGGTAAAAGTTTTTTTTTTTTTTTTTGTGTATATTTATTTTCTTTAAATGGAAATAATTAACAATTTAAAAGTATAAATGTAATCCCAATGGTAATATTAAATGCTGTCAAACTGTCTCTTAATTTAATTTGAACATTGTACACATTTTAAATAAAACTGAAAACTTTTAATTCATAATAAATTCAATATTAAGATATAAATAATATGAATTTTTTGTGTGAAGTGGATGAAAAGAAAATTACCAGAGAATTTTGGTAACTTTCTTGCTTGATTGAATATAAGACTGAAAATTGTTATCTTCTTTTTGTTTTTCTTCAAAGTTTTACACACGGTTTAAAATTTTTATGGAAAATATGAGAATAATTTTTAAAATAATCATCATCATCATCATGGGCACTCCTGCAGATTTTTTGGCTAGGATCTGCGGTTTGAAGTTTGTATTTTCCTACTCATATGTGCTTAGTCTTTTCAAATCTTTCATTCTCAGCATTCATACATTTTTTTAGGACGTCCAGCATCTCTTTTTCCTTCTCGTTTGCAATTTAGTGCCGTTTTTATTTGACTGTTTTTAGAGCCACGTTCGACTTATTTCATTTACCTTAGCTACTTGGTTTACTTTCCTTTACAATATTTGACATTTGGCATATAAAATGATTGGTACAGTTCAGCTTTGTACCTTCTCTTTCAGGTATCGTTTTCTTTAAAGATACTTGAAATTTCTTGTGCAATTTTCTACAATACAAAAAATACAAGGGTCAAAATATAAAAAAACAATGTATTTTTATGAAAAGGATTACATGTTTAATGAGAGTTAGGTTTATGTTTATAGATTGAATTTTCATATATGAATTTCTTGAATAATGTTTACAATAGACGCACGTACGTTATCCATATAAATAATTAATAATGCTAAAACAAAAATAAATGATTATGAATTCAAGTGGTAACTTAATTTCATCAAATTGTCATAATTTATCCACCTGCCGACATGTTCTTGCATTTTTTTTTTTACTTAATTTTACTGTTTTATTTTTCATATACTCATACACATACATATACATATGTACATATACGTACATATATGTGAGAAATGGGAATGTATTTTTGTTAAAGATACATTTAATAAGTCCATATATATATACATAGAGGTAGATAAGTATTTATAATGTATCTGTTTCCATTTTACTTGTTTGTTTTATGTTATTTTTATTTTTGTACGTAATAATTTTGTACGTGATAAATAGCTAAATAATTGAAATAATAAAAATTTTGTGCGTGATAAAAATTTCTTTAATTTTTTTTTTTTTTCTCAGATACAATTACATATAAAAATATATGTATGTATATGTTCTATTTTGTCCTTAATTTTTATTTTGTTGATAAATGAACATTGTTTCAAGAGTATTTTATTTGTGCAATTATTATTTGTAAGTAAGAAATGGTTAAATATTTAATTAAACATGTTTTATTTTGTTTGTTATTCTCTTAAATTAATTTATTGTTAACATCAAAATTATTTCTAATTAAAGGAATAAGTTTTGTAGAAAAATTAGTGATTTTAAGAAAATGGAAAATTTATTTATCATAAATTATAACTATATATAAGATTCAATTTGACAACATGATCATTGACCTTAAGTTAAATTTTTCCATTGTGCAGATCTTAGATGTGTCCTTTTATCTGATAAAAATAAGAGTAGATAAATCAAACGAAAGAATATATAAAATTCTGATAAAAAATGAAGAAGATTTTGTCACCAATAGATTGTAGGAATGTTTTTTTAATGAGTTCTTTTTGAATTATGAATTTAAAAAATTATTTAACAGTCACTGTAATGCAGTTTTTGTAGGATTTTTTTTTCTTTTTAATTTTGTTTAACTCCACATAACTTGTTTTTTTTTGTTTTCCTAAAAAGGTAATTCATAATTTTTCTCACTAAATTTTTTGTATTTTTAAAAAAGCAATCTTTTCTTGTGTACTAACTGATTACAATACATTATAAAAATCTCGTTGGTTTTTTTTTTTCCATAGAGAAGGATGCAGATGCACATAATGGGAATTTATTTATGTATGATACATACCTATATATTAAAATTTGGTTAATATTTTTTTCTCCTTTTTCTTGGTTTATTATAATGAAAATAGTCGAGGTATGCATTTTAAATTACTGTAATAAAGTATTTATAAATAGAGTACTGAGTACTATGTAAAAAGTACATACATACATATATGTATAATGAAAGATTTACCTAACGTTAATAAAAGAAGCTAAGAAAATATTAAATCATTATGTTAAAAAAGAATGTATTAAAAGACAAAAAATATGACTTTTAGTGTTGTTCAGTGTTAAAATAATGGTTATTATGATAGTTACAGCTATAGTTAAAATGGCATGAGAAAATGAAAAATTGCATAGTTGTGTAAAAGTTCAAATTCACACCCAGCAGTAGAAAAATTTTAAAACATAAATAGGAAATGTACTTTAAAAAAAAAAAAAAAAAGGTTTGTATATTCTTTGAACGAATATGAATGTAGTCTTAAAAGGCTTACGAAATACATCATTCTTTAGTATACCTTAATTGCTTAAACTTACAACAAAAATAATAAATGTTAAAGGTAAAGCACCTGAATTATTATATGTATGTATGTAGAAAAAATGGCAAGTGATGCATTAATTGAATGACTTTTATAGACAGTATGGCTATCTATAAATTACATTCATTTTTACATTAACAATTTATTATTCCTGACATAATGTATAATGACGAGTATCTGCTGTCTATATATTCATATAAATTATACCTCTTTTAAAAATTGCGTGATTGTAATTTATAATTTTTTGTTTTGTTTTTTATTTTTTATTTTTTCTGATTTTTGGTTATTCCTTTTATGTTTTTTGCATGTAAATGACTTCAATTATGTAAGTAAATGTAAACTTAATGAATGTTTTTTAATTTAAATTGATATTGTTACTAATTAAAAAATGAGACAATTATACTTTTTTTTTTCAAATTAAATCTTTTTTAAATATAATATCTAATTTCTTTATTTTACTATTAAATCTTCACATTTTTTTTATATTTTTTATTTGTATTTATTTATTTGGGTCGGTTATCATAGAAGTTTTTTCTTTCAAATACATATTTTACTTAGTATAAAAAAAAAAAAATCTGATTTAACTTTTAAAAAATTTCTTTTGTGCAATATTTAAATGACTTGTCAGATTCATAATCGAAAAAAATTTGACATTATATTTTTTGAAATAAAACTAAAATTTGTCATTTTCACTATATGTAGAAAATTTAAATATTTTTCTAATTTTTTGAATGAAGTATTCAAAGGTGTGTGACACAATTCAAGATAATAATGTTATTCTGAAACATCATGACACATGAAATTAGAAAATGTCTTCTCTGGTCGGAGAGATAACAATAAGAGTTTTTCGAACATTTATAATTACAAATTGTATTTTTGTTTATATGTAATCAGGTATGCATATGCATATGTTGTTCAAAATATTAAAAATGAAGTAATTAAGTCTGAAAATGTAAATATTTATGAAAAAACAAACAATAGATATTCTACTTTTTTTCTCTTGAATTATTAAGTACTAGAATAGACTAACGTTACAGCGAAAATTGTATTAATTAAAATAATAAATTGAAATTTTTGTTAATTAAATTTACATTGATATTTTTTCAACTTTTTTGTTTTTTAAAATTCTATTCAATAGGTATAACTCATTTATGATGATTATCATGAAATGAAAAAAGGCCAGATGTTCTTTTTTATTGACTGAATCAATTTCAACAAAATATATACATAGACTTCAACTCATCCAGATAGTTTTCATTCAAAAAATTAAATTATAAAAATTTGTTGATAAAACCCAATTAAAAAAAAAACAAACAAAAAATTTCAAAACTTTTTCTCTTTTATTTTTTTATTTAAAAAAAAAATTTGTTATAAATTTTTTTCTCAATTGAATTTCTAATTAAACACGAAAAAAAAAAAAAACTAGCAATAAAATTGAAACTTTAAGTTTAAAAAAAAAAGTTTTATTTACATTCTATTTTGTGTACTCTTTTATCCATTTACCCTAAATAAAAATAACAAAATTAAATAATATGATACGTTACATAAAATTTTGTTAGTTTAAACAAAAAATAAAAAATAAAAAAAAACATACGAAGAAGGATTTAACCTATTCAAAACTTGTATTTACATAAAATTACATACTATCTATATATGGGTAGGTGAATATAATTTCCATTTCAATTTTAATAGTTAAAAAAAAAAAAAGTGGTAAGTAGTTAAAAATACACTTACACACCACTCAAAAAGCTTTTTTCGATATTGAATTGGTGAACAAAAGGGGAAATAAAAAAGAAATATAGGAAAGAAAAAAAAAGGAGATTAAAGACACAAAAGGGTTTTTTAAAAAATAAAAGAAAATAAAAAATAAATGTTGTGAACACATGAAATGGGATATTATACTTGTATTCTTCTATAAGGTATTAATTTTTTTTTTTTTTCATGTTTTACATAGTTTTTTTATTCCTTTTTTTTTATATTTTTTATATAACCACAAATTGTTACATTAAAATATATTGAAGGTAGAAAATAAAAGAAATTACAAAAATTTTATGTATCAAATTTGTTTTAACCCTTTGAATATTTCGGTTTGTAAAACATCAATTAAATAAATTTTAAGAAGTTTTATATTTTTTGTATAATTTTTAAAGTTTTAGAAAGTATTTTTGAGGAATTAAGTAAGTCAATTCAGTTTTTAAAATTCAAGCGAATTTTTTAAGTAAGTTTTTATTTATTATATAAAAAAAAATACCAACAAGGCACAAAACGAAAATACTTAATTTTTCAAGTTTTTATATTTTATAAAACCGCAATTATTTAGCTTCAGTTAATCCTGATAACTAAAAATCTTAATTAAAATGCTATAATGAGTATTTGAGCATTTGTTTATAAACCAGAAAAAATACGCCAAAAGGACTGTTCCATAAACTTTTCGGTTTTTCTGTTTCAAAGTGAAATCAAATTTCATCATTTTTTCTAATAATCTTTTTTGGTAGAAAAAAATCTCTGGTACCTGTGTTTTCTAACACTTTTCGTGACACTTATTACTTTAACATTTATTTTTCACACCAGTTTGGAAAGGAAATGGTTGTCTTTGGAGATGTAATATGTAGTGTACACAACCGCGCACTTCAAGTAACTGTACACTTTTAGAACATCCCTTATATTTTCAAGTTCGTTTTTCACGCTACGATTAATTTTCTACTTGAAAATATTTTAATTAAAAATGGTTTATAATCCTACTTTTCTTGCATTTTATTTTTTTTTTTTTTAAACACAATATAAATTTTTGTTTTATAAAAATTAAAGTTTTAACAAAATTAAAGAACAAAAGAGAGAAGCAATTTCAAGTGTAAAAACTGTCTTTTGAAAATAATTAACTGTCTCAAAATTATAAAACAGCATTTTTTTAATCAGCAAAAGAATTTTAGAAACGATGGTTTTATAATGAAAAGATTTTTAATTTTTATTCTTTTAATTTTTTCACCAAAATAATCTATGATGAGCTTAACCACTAAAATCTTATATTTGAAAATTTTGTAGTTTTATTCAAAAAAAAAAAAAATCGAAAACCAAAGATTTAAGCAAAGTAAAAAATTATGTTATCAATTTGCTTACTATTTCATCAACAATTTTCTCATATTAATTTCATATATCCTCAAATTCATGCTTTTTTTCACCTCTAAGGAGTTTCATTAATTTAATAAAAACTTCAATTACAAATTTGTTTTATTACTTATATTCAACATTGACAATGTCTACCTTTACTGTAATATTATGTATATGTAATTTTTTTTCTACAGAAAACTTTTTCATTTATTTTTGTATAATAACTTGATCTTTTGTTTTGTTTTTCTTTTTTAATAAATTTTCTGGACTTTTTCATTCATGTAGAACATAATATTTCCTTGTACATTAACATTTCAGATTTATTCTTATTTTTTCTCACTTTTCTTTTTGCTATTTTGTAGGGTTTTCTCATAAATTACCTTCATTTACCAAACTTGTCAACAATGTTTCAGGTCTTGTAAAGGATTACACGACAACTCAAGTGATATGTATTTGCGTGTGTGATAATGTATTTTTTCTTTTCTTTTTTATTACTTTGAATAATTTGTTGTAGTTTTTTTTTTATATGAAATTTAATGTAAAACTAAAAAACAAATCAAAACAATTAAAAGAGTATATTTTTCTTTCTTGATTTTGTAACTGCTATTTTCAAATTAATCAAAAAAACTGTGTTTATTAAAAAAAATTTTGTACAACCTGAATTCTTCCAATGGCGCCACAGTCAAATTCGAGCCTTGGCCTCCTCTAATTGAGTTTTTCTGTCATATATGCACCTACAGTTTAAAGTGGAATGCGAACACTAAATTCGTTGGTAGAGAACTGATATTTTTGTATTTGGTACTGTACTGAATCACTTGACAAGAAAATTTAAAAAATCCTTTACTTATTTAATTTTTTTTTTCCAGTAAATTAAATTCTTTTAAATACTGTGAAATTCTAGAACGAAAAAATGAAATATTCTTGTCTTACAATCTTGTTCATATTTTAAAAGTTTCTTAAATTGTAAATCATTTACTTTTACGTGACAATCCTCATAAATGACCTTGTTAAAAAGTTTATCACAAATGTAATTAACTTTTCTCAAATGAAAGTAATTAAACGTACAATTTTTATTGTATTTCTGAAAAAAAATCATGTTTTGTCAGATAGAACGTGTGTGGGTGAAAGCTTATAATACATATACATACCTATATACCATGTGCCAACATTATAACATTTATATTGTACTCGTATTCAACTTCAATTCTACTAAAAACTGTTAATTAGTGTCATTTGATAGGGTTTAAGTGTATTTTTATTCTTTTTCCTCTTTTTTGGTTGATATTCGTAGAAGTTTTGGTCATTTGGCATGTAATACTGAATTTTTTTTTTAACACTTATAGAAAATGTAATATGTACTTATGTTTTCCGATAAATTTTTGAATTCATATCGAAATGGCTGAAAGCTATGAATGAATTTTACTGGGTGATTCAAAAGTGTTAAATAGGACGAAAAAAAGACTAACATAAATTTTTTTTTTTGCAAAAAAGAAGCTTCAATAAAAATTTTAAAGTGAAAAATTCCTTTAACGTTGATAATCCTTAAAATGTAATCAATTTTTATTCTTCTTTTCACGTAAAAATAAGTAGTTTATTGTTTTGATATTTTTAAATATATCCTTTTCATGTCGTGAAAATTCTCACATAACTGCAAACTAGTTCATGAAAATTTACACGTACAAAAAAAAAAGGAAGAAAAAAAAAACAAAAAAAGAAATTATATAGTATATGTATATGTTTTTCTTTCCTCTTTTTGGGACAATTTAAATTCAAAATTTTTCTCTTAACTTTTACTTCAAGTTCCAAAAAGTACTTTACAATAAATTTATTTCTCGAAAACTTTGTCTATTAACATTTTAAAGAACTTTACAACTTTGTCGAGAACTTAATCGATTTAAAAAGAAGAAGAAAAAAAAAAACATTAAACATTAAATAGAACTACAAGATCTGATTTCTCGTAATAAAACGATTATACATGCATGGTAACTACAACATTAAATTTAACAAAATAAAACGTACTTAAAAAATTGTTTGTAAATCACTAAATTTAGAAAACGAATCTAAAATACAAAAAAAATAAAAATAGCTTTGAATATAAATTTAAAAAAGACTAAAAAAAGAATTTTAAAAAAAAATAAAATAAAAATTCATATTACCTACCTGTGTTTTTTTTTATTCATCTTTGTTTTTTTTTGGTCACTTTAAATAATATTTTAATTTACAATAAATTTGCTTTCTATTTCTAAAGTTAATAACAATAAATCTAATATGTTAAGCTCTTTCCTTTTAAATTCATATTTTATGTTTTTTTTTTACAGGATTTGTAGAATCATATTTCGTTGAATGTCAACCCTTTTTCAAGGTAAGTTTACCGCGTCGAATAGCAATATATAAATTCATAAAAAAAAAAAAAAAAATCTCACACATAAAAGATATTTTTTGTTTTCTTTTTCCAAAAAGAATCAAATTTAGGGTTTCATAAAAAGAATTTATATGAAAAAAGGTGTAGAAGAAAACTTTGAAAAATGATTTCACTTTAAAAGAAAATTTATTATTATTGAAGTGACTTAGTGACAATGACAAAAAAAAAAAAACAAACAAACAAACAAAAAAGTACTCTGTAAATTGAAGATAGTAAGCATCATAAAAAAGATGTTAAATTGCATTATTATAGTGTTTTTTTCATATGTGTGTAATATTTTTTTTTATTTTATGAATAAATTTGTATTTATTCTGGAAATTTTAGAGGGTATTTCAAAAAAAGTGTAATTTTTCTTATATTGAATTTGATTTATTTTTGTTTTTGAACAAACAAAAAAAAAATCATAAATCTTTCCTATTATGTGACAATTTGTTTTTATTAAAAACTTTATCTTTTTCAAAATAATTGTTCAAACTAAAAATATTATTCGAAATTCACATATTCAAATTTCACATATTATAAACAGTCTAGAGTCTAGACTCTAGACCAACATGTACTTTATTCATAGCTTTACTAAAGTTTCCTTGTTAATATTTTACAACTTTTCACATAATCTGCTTGCAACTAATTTAATTTTTTTTTTTTTTTTTTGCTTTTTGGTAAATTGCATTTCACACGTGATAAGAAGTAAAAAATTTTTCTAACAAAATTATTTTCTCACCACATATAATAAAAATGACAAACATAAACAATTTATGAGTTAAACATAATTTATTTTATGACAGAATCTTTTTGAATTTATTTTTTCAGAGAGTATAATTTTACTTTTAATTTTCTAATAAATTTCATTTTTAACAAAAAATTAATTAGGAATTTTCTGAACTTTAAAGATGGGTTCAAGTAATATTTTTAAAATTTACTGAAAAATATCAAAAGATTAAGCAAATACCTATGAAATCAATTTTCGAAATTTTTTGAAAATTAAAAAATTATACCGAATTTATTTTCATTCTTAAAGTCTTTTTCTTTTAATGTTCAATTGTTTTTTTATTTCCTCGTTATTTTTGTTTTATTATATTTTCCATGAATTTGGTTCCAGACTTATTGTCGTCGCATTTAAATTAACAAACAAAAATAATTTTTCGGGCATTGACCAGACAGTAATGTAATAAATTCTTTTTGATGACCTAAATTTTTTTTTTCTTTTTATTATTGAAATATGTATTCTTGTTTTATTACTTCGATAAACAATTCAAATTAAAATAAAATTTGGCTTTTTTTTCCAATAACAAAATCTTATTAAAAACACAAAAAGTAAATTTTTATTTAAAAAAAATTTTTAAACTTTAAGCTTACATTTCTGAAAAATATTTAAAAAATTTTCAAAAGTTTATTGAAATGTAAAAGCTGATTATAACGAGTAAGTATTTTTTTATTGACTTATATTTTTTGATACTAAAAGAAATGTATTACATCTCCTGAGAAAAGTTATATTGCAGATACTTGTATATTTGTTTGCATAATCCTTAAACGCTTTGCAAGTTTCACATTATAATTTTCAGAAAATTTTTGGTAAAAAATTGAAAAACCAATACAAAAAAATTATAAATAGTAAATAAATGCAATGGTAATTTTTCTATTTATATTTCTAAGATTATTTTCTTGTATAAATAAAAGGATATTGCATACAAAAAAAAACAAAAAACAAAAAAAAACTTTCATTTTCCTATTTGAATAAAAATAAGGATATAAAAATGTGTTATAGCAAATATAATCCAAATAATATAAATTTCATACTAAAGTTTCTATGCACGTATTAAAGATAACAGACACTTGATGTGTTATAAAAATAAATAAGAAGTTTTGTGTGGTGATGCGTTTCAAAAATCATAATATATTGCTTAAGAGAAAATAAGGATATGTGAAAAATATACTCAGTATATCAAAGAATTTATGAAAAAAAAAATAAAACAAAAATTAAAAATTTTCAGGAACTCTGTTGTCCTTCATAAAATTCAAATGATGATAGTTAGTGTTGAATTTAATTTATAATACTGTGTAAATCCTATCTTATGATATAATTAGATGAAAGCGATGCTACCCTTAATTCTGCAATTCACGATGCATATTTTTTAATGCCCAAATGCTAAATTTAGCTTAAAAATCAAGAGCTTTAATAAATCCCAAATGTTACTCTAGACGGTAGCTGCCACACTTCGTCCGCTGTTATGTCATCCGATCTATTTGCTTTAATCTTGACTATACTAGGTGGACAACAACCAAAATCGTAGATAAACAGGATCCTCCGGTCTATCTTCAAAGCAATTGTTTGGTTTCCTTTTTTTTGTTCAGTAAATTCCTTAATCGCTAAACAAAAGATTTTAAATGGATAAACTATGAATTTTTCTTCTTTTTTTTGTATTTCTTTTTCAATTAATTTCAAATTCAAAGCTTTTATAAAATTGATATTTAACATTCACAAATAAATATTTCAAACCATAATCCTAATAAAAAACTGATAATGTATAATTATGAAAATTTCAATGAAAAAACACAAGTGTTAATTACATAAATTAATGATTATGATAAAACCCTAATAACTCATATTCATTTATCATTATATTGTAAATGAGCTATACAAAATTTGCTTGTTATTATATTTTGTCATCACCATCTAATCATCATCATCATCATAATAATAATACAAAAATATGTATTTTGGCAAATGTCCATAAAATCGTTTTTCATATAAACTTACTTACTTTTCATATATAAACTTTATGTTATTTATAGACTTTTATGAATACATTAAATTACTCTAATAAATTTTGAATATTAATGTGTATATGTTTGAATACATTATTGTTTTCCTATACATAAAAATTCATATTTTATACATTCTGAATGTAGGTATTATATTATTTGAAATTTTGTGTTTATTTCCATTAAAATACAATTTTAATATTATTGGAAAACATTGAAAATATTTTTGAAATGAAAATTAAATTGAAAAACAAAATTGATATTAAATTATATTATTGTATCATAAATTTTGAAAATATAAATGAAACGAAATTTTTTTTTTATTTTCAAAAATCCTTTTTAAATTCCTTTTTAAATTATAATACGAAAAGTTTTTATACCTTTTAGAATGACAATATAATTCAATTAGTAATTAATTTTATTTTTTTATGTTTTTTTATTCAAAAATTTCTTGAAAAAGTTAAGAAAAATTTTAATAGATTTTCATAAACAAAAACTTTTGTTTTCTTTTAGAAAATAATTTTTAACAGTTTATCATTCATATCAAAAATTTCGAAATAATTTTATAATAAATTTTGATTAAAAAGTAACACAAAAATAAACAAATAAGAGATTTATTTTGACATTTTTTTGTTTGTTTTGGTTTATTTTTCTACGAAATTTGAAAATAAAAAAATAAGTGTGACAGCTGGATTTTCTATTAAAAATGTAAAGCAACAGGTCTTTTTTCAAAGTTTGTCAGATCTGATGTGTGTTACATTTATTGATAAAATGATTAATGATCTCGAACCAATACCATGACATTTTGCTATTCGAAAAATAAAAAACGAAGACAAAATAAGGGGTTTGTTTTTGAGAAGTTTATTGAAAAACATTTTGTTTTCTAAAATATTCTATTTTTAGAATTTTTAAAATATGTAATTGAAATGAAGGCATCCTTTTATGCTAAAGTAATGTTATTTGAGTTCTTTTAGTCCTTGATAAAAAATAAATTCAGAAAATTTTGAGTTCTAAATTTAAACTGTTAATCAATTAAATAATTAGTTTTTCATTGTAAAAATGCGAATGACATTTTTCAAAATAATAAAAACTAAATTCTGTAAGGATTAGAAGGATTTAACTGTTGTCAGTAAAATAAATTTCTTCAATGGATTACGACTCATATCAAGCCACTGCATCCTTAATGGTCGGTTAAGCTACAGCGTAAACTTTGACCGACTGACCATCCAACGTTTCAATTGTGCAGCGATTCATGAAATCTCCTACTATTTCCAGAATAATTCTCCATGTTTCCAAGAAGGATCATACTGTCCGTAACGAACTCCAGAATAAAACAGATAAATCGGCAGCGACTGCGCATACAGAAAATGAAATATCTATTTGGAACATAGAAAACCAGAAGCTTAAAAAATACTGGAGACTTAAAATCAAATAAATTTAATTCTATCGTAACTGTTTATTATGTGCTAACATAATTTTATCTTTTTAAATAATTTATTTGACAAAAAACAGGACAACAAATTATTTTTATTTGAAATGCTTTTTAAATTGACAAATTATTTCTATTCTATTCTATTTTTCATACAAAAAACAACCCTTTTTTTTTTATTAAACATAAGAAAAATAAAAGACAAAATTTATGAAGCGATAAAACAAAAAGTCATTTTAAAGAAAATATAAGACATCATAAAGAAAATTTATGTAATTTGTTTTTTATTTTTTTTTATTTTTCTTTTTTGTTTACTTTATAAAACACTTCTTCTTGACTATAAAATTTTTACAGTGAAAAGATTAGTTTGCAAAATAAAATTTATTATCCTTTTTTTTTTGTTGTAGTAAAGGAAAAATTGATAAATAAATATAAAATTATTATTATACAAATTAATGAATGAGAATGAGAAAGATATTGTAAATGTAAAAGATAAATTTTAATAAAGTGAAAGCATTTAAAAGATTTTTATATTTTGTGAAAATTGTTAACAAATTAGTTGATAATTATTATTAATTTTCATGAAATAATTAACACTTGAAATTTATTTATTTATTTTTTTTTATTTTTTTTTTATAATTTAGAGAATTATACTTATTTAAATTTCCTTGTTAAGAAAGATTGGTGTTCTTGAAATTATACAATACTTTTTGATATTCTAATTTAATGTTGAATTAATTGTGAAAAATAACAAAATTTTGTAATTATTTCTTCAACATCCACTTAAATAAATTTTATTATTCAACAAAAATGTCAAAAAAGTCATTAAACTATTCACTCTTTTATTTATAAATCAACAATTTTGCTAAATCATTCGTTTTAATGATGTAGCTAATTTGTAATTTCTTACGTAATAAATCAACTGTTCTTTTTGTGATTTTAAATAAAAGGAAAAATTTAATGGAAAGTGGCATATTTAGCTAATTAATATATTTTTTTTATATAACATTTGATTGTGAAAAGAAATGAAAAAAAAAAATCTAGGATTGTTTTTAAGGATTTTAGTTGTAAATAATTTCTTATTGAAATATCAGAAAAAGAAAATGAGAATTTGCTACTTTTTTGCAAAAACATAATTACTCAATTAATTTTGACAAACAAACAAAAACAGCTCAAAAAAAAAAAACTGTTACGAATAATCTTCTTGTAAAAACAATTTTATACAAAATTACACTTTATTTTGTTTTGTTGTTTATTTTGTGTAATCATCCAACTTTCAAATTCTTTTGTTCAAATCATCTCATAATAATTAACATAAAGTTTTTCCAAAACAAAAGAAATTTCATGTACATTCATACATTTAATTAGTGTGCTTTTTACTACATAAGTTTCTTTCATTAAAGTTTTTTTTTTCTATTTTGTTATTTTTGATAAATTTTCCTAATTTTGTTGAAGTTTTGATCGTTTAGAAGTAAAATTTTTATTCAAAGGATAGAATTTTATCATAAATTAAACACTTATATTGATATATGTATAAGATAAGAACTTAGTATAGAGAAAATTGATGTACGAAATAACAGTTCTTATTTTTTCAAAGCTATTTTCTTTTCAGTTTTTTTATTATTATTTCATTTAAAAAATTAAATCGTCGCTATTAGAATACTTGTTAAAATTTTTAATTTTAAATTGTTACGAAATTTTTTTTATTTTAAAATTTGTATTTTCGAAGTTATTTCCGAATTTTCGAAATCACTTCCAGATTTTCTAAATTATATTCAAAAGCTTCGAAGTTTCCACCATGTTTCCACAAAAGTTTTCTGCGGAAGTCCTCCATACTATAAACCCTACTAGAAAACTTTTTAATCCTCCATCTTACCAAAGTTAATTAACTAAAGTATGCAATTTTAATTTTCATCCTTTCTTAATATGGCAAAAATCTTACCCCTCCCCACGAGAAAAGACAGTAATCAGTATTTAAAAAACTGGGAACTTCAACTTCATTCTGATAAAGAAATTTTGAGAAATCGTTCATTCATAATATTTCCGTTATATATTAAGCGATTTGTGTAAAATTTAAAACGTAAATTCTCTGAACAAACCTACACCTGTTTAGTAAAAAAAAAAAATCTGTTACTAAAAGCTTTCGAATACCATCATTGAATTTTGTCATTTTCCAAGTAATATTGATAACTCAAAAATGTTTCAAAGATTTAGTTTAAAAAATAAAATTAGTCATAAAATATAAACTATGTATAGCTATGGTATTATTTTTTCTTGTTTTGTCTTAAAGGATTGACTTTCTCAAAATTTTATAACGCTTCATTATTTTTTCTTTATTTTTAGAAAAAGACAATAGATGTTTTTTCATATTTTTTAATTTTTGTAATGTAAAATTCTTTGTTATAAACACCTTACATACACTTTTCATTTCATCATGAAGATATTTTCTATTATAAACATGTCACGGATAATACCATTTTATAAAGGTAAAAGATATTTTTCTGACACAATATCATGGGTGTCATGAAAACGATAATCTATTTCTATGGATTTGTCTGACAATAAGTACAAGAATTACATGTCATGACAAATAAACAATGATAAGATTTTTCTTGAAAAACTCCAAATAATGGTATTGATATCCTTGAGATTTATTTTGAAATTAAATTAAAAACAAAAACTATAATAGAGGATATTTTTAGCAGAACAAGATTCACAGAAATTCAGGATATTATTATTCCACTTTCTTGATTTTTAAGTTTAAAAATTAAGGACACATTTTATGTTCTAGTGAAATTTTACTCTCGAGTTTAATTATTTTTTTTTGTTTTTTTATTTTCTTTTTAAAAAATAAATTTAGGGAACGAAAGTAACCGCTTTAATTATATTTTCACAATTTTCTTCAGCAAGGAAAAATTTAAATTTTACAATTGAAAATTAAATTATGTATGTACAAGTATGCATCTACCAAAATTCACTAGTAAATATGTATATTCTTTCTTCTCGTCAGTTTTTTTTTGTGCTGATATTTCTTGTGGGAATAAGTTTGAAAATAAAAAAAATTCACTAAACACATCGCTCTCGTCCATTTTATATAATTCTTTTGTTTTTTTTCTTTTTCAACTTTTTGTCATAAAAAAAAAGCAAATAAAAAATTTTCAAACATTTCTCTGTGTGTGGCGTATAAGTTGGTTTTGAAATTGCAAATTTAACAGTCCGGCGGCCGTTATGAGATGCTATTTGATTTTTTTTTTTTTTTTTTTTGAAGGGAAAAATTATTCCCACAAAACATATTTTTAAGTGTCTATTTGGCATTTTTATCACTGCTGAATATTCTCAAATGTAAACTTTTTCTGGCAGCAATGATAAAAGCCAAATAGCCACTTAAAAAAAGTTTTTGTGGTAAGCATGTATTTTTTTTTTTTTGTTTTTTTTTGTTTTTATTCCGGAATCAATATCACAATTATTTTTTGTTGAATGCATGAACACAATGAGCAAATATGGAAAATATTTAAAATTATGAATATGATGATTTTTAAAGAGTTAATGAACCTTTCATGAAATATTTTGTTGTTGTTTTTTTTTGTATTAAAAATTCAGGATGAGTTGAAAACAAATTTTAAATCTATAAATTGGGTTAGAAAATTCAAATAAATTTTCATTTGAAATTATCAAATTGTTAAAGTCTATACTATTCAACCCTTTCATTTGTTTTTTTCCATTAAAATTAAGAATAAGATACATATTCTAATTTACTATTAAAATGATATGTGTAAAATATAGAATGCATGATAAGGAATAAGTTTGTTTTATAATACAAATTCTATATTTAAAAATATTTTTTTAAAAAAAAAAGAAAACTTTCGTAAGTGAATATCACATTCTTTGATTGCGTGTCATTAAAGGAAAACCGATAAAAAAAATTAATATGTATGTATATAAAATGTGAACGTTTTTAGACGCCTATAAATCGCATAGAATTGTAATTTGTTGTCACAATGGCGCCAGTTGTTTTTAACACATAATTCTTTGCCAGGAAACCAAAACAAAACAAAAACGAGAAAAACCAATATTCGTGACATGAAAACTTTTTTTTTTTTTATTATAAAATTGCGTGCATTGTAAAATTTTTCATATCATAAAAATTATTTTTACGTTATTTAATTGATCTGAAGACAAAAAAAAATGAAAAAAAATTTTTTTTCAATTATTTAAAGTTTCATTTAACAAACTTTTACCTTATTTTTTCCCTCATTGTAATTAGTTTTGAAAGTTTTGAAAAAACAAATGAATGGATAAAATTTAATTTTTTCATTTATTAAAAAATAAATTTCACCATATCAAAATTCCTGAAACACACATGACAATCTTATGCTGTCACCGCCTACAACTCATGTACATATATCCAGAGTGTGAATTTTTGTAATTATACTTAGACTGATAAATAATTATTTACTTATAGTCTATGAAATATCACCACAAAAAAAAAAATATATATATAATTTTTTCTCTTAGTACATACTTTTAAATCTTCGGTAATAAGTTATCATCAAATCCCTATTAATTTTCAAGACTTATGAAGAAATCACTTAAAAACAAGAATACCTATTATGTGCGTGATTTAAGGATTTTTTTATGCTTTGATAAGCACGACAATCGACAAGCATTCACTCATTTATATTAATTCAATAAAAATTACGTGAAGCTTCAAATTTGCCAAAGAAATCACTGTAAAATGTACCTCATACTCATACTAAACAGAATCTTTCATTGTACATACCTACATATATTCTATTATTTTACCTGTCTATACATTCTTATTTCAATTTTGTGAAATGAATCCTCTAAAAACAGTTTGTTCTTCGCATCTTATACAACACCCACACACACCTCTATAAATGATATAAATTTTCTTTCGATCTGCTTAAAAGAATATTGAAGCTCTATACAGATCGTCAATTGATGTTCTCAATGACATTTTAACATACATATATTCGTATATCCACATACATAATACCTTTGTTCCACCACAAAAGAATATGTGTAAGTAAAACGACATTCCTATAATAGATTTCACATATAAATATGTATGTATGTATGTGATATTTTTCATATAAACACGGAAATTTTTATATTGAATTTTAAATTAATTTGTCATTCATGACATAGACAGATTTTATGTTTAATTCAAAATTAAATTTGTATGTAATGTGTTTTGTTAAATAGATTGAACATATATGTAGAAAAAGAAAAAAATATATAAACATAATTTTCTTCTTAAGGATATTTTCAGTACGAAAAAAAAAAAAAAAAGTTGATTTTAGTTTGACATTTTCATTGTATTGAAGAATAAAAATTGAAATTCAGAAAAATGTGACATGTTGTTGTTACTGTAAGGGCAATAAAATAAAACATCTCATAGATTAAAAAAAAAAAAAAACAAACAAAAAAAAACATGAATGATTAATGATAAAAATAAGATTTTTATTCTTTGAAAATAGAAAAAATTTATTGAAAATTTATTTGAAATACAAAAATAAAAGTTTTAATATAAAAATTTTACTCACACTTAATATAAAAAAAAAATGACTCATATGTGAAATATTTTACTGGCTTTCCAAGAGCTATTTTTTTTTCACAATTTCATTTATATTCAATTTTATTCATTTAATGTGAAATTAATTAAATTCGAATTTTTAATTTGAAATTATCATTAGTAATACATACATTCTACACTAACACAAATAACTCATAATAAGGATAATTTCAGTATCCGTATAATTGCATTAAAAATACATAAATTTTTTGATGAAGAGAACAAAAACTAAAATGTATAATGAGAATAAAACACATTTAATTGGATTTTTTACTTTAAAATTTTTTAATTTGAAAATGCATTTACATGAATAAATTCATATAGTATGAACGAACGTGATTTAATTTTCAAATGGATTTGATAAACGTATTAAAAAGTGGACATTGTTACATAATATGACAGAAATTTTTTAATTAATTTATTTAAAAGTAAATTATGTGATCTTATAATTTTTGATGATAATTACATATAGAAAGAAAAGTAATGTGGTAAAAGAAATGTATGTATGTTTTTTGCTATGCGCTTTTAATTCCAAAAACTTATATTGCATTGATTTTAAGACAATAATGGGGTTTTATTATTATTATTTCTTAAATTTAAACTGTAGTAACAGAAAAACATGAAAAACGACATTCGACTCGGCCGGGAATCGAACCACCGAACCTTTACCTTGCCGGGGTAATGCTCTCAAACCATTGAACTACCGAATGCTATGTCGCTTGCTGTTCTCAGTTACCACTTAATCATTGATGAAGAATACTCAAACCTCCTACAAAACTTTCTTAGAAACTAGAAAACTTTCTAAATACTATTATGCTAATATTTTTTATTAGTCAGGGCCTTTAAAGAGAAATTATTTTCTTCAAGGTACCTTGAAGCTGAAGCTATAAATGACTGAATATTTGAGTAGAAAGTTAATTTAAAATTATCTTTTACTTAAAGTCACTTTAATAATTCAAATTTCGCATTAATTTTTATTACGACTAAGCTTCCAAATTGTTTCAGATTTCATGTTTCTTATATGTATGCTTCTAAACGTGTTATTTACTTTATAAGTACCCAATTAATGATTATAATTTCTTTTACAAGATTAGAATTTCTTACACATATAAATGTAAGTATCTTATGTAATAAATTATTCTAATCTTATTCTATGATACAATCTAAAATAGAAAGGTGCATTCACACAATACAATTACACGAACAATCAAGACGTTATATAATATGAAACTATATAAAGACGAAAATTACATCAATTACTGCACTTTGATATATAGTATATGATAGAATTTCGATATAAAATTTCATAGTACATAGTTAAATAAGATACATTCTAATATATATTACGTATGAGGTACTTATTATAATATCTTTACCTTATGAAAATGTATGCACTTTAAAAAGAATTTTATATTAAATTTGAGAGTATTTAAATTTTAAAGTTTTTGTCTTGTTTCATTTGAAAGTACGATATTAGAAATTATTATTGATTAATTGTTTCATTTGAAATTTTTTCTATTTAAAAAATAAATTTTATTTGCTCTCTTAGAACTTAAAATAATTTCAACCCTTTAAGAAATTTTTCAAGTAGAATTTCGTGGTTTCTCATAATTAACTTAATTCAAATATTCTTGATGGAAACCAATAATGAACCAACAAGAATCGTGTCTAATTATGTAATTTGAAATTCCTTGTTAATGACATACCCACTCTGAAGTGAAATCTAAAACCACAAGATTTCCATTGAAAATTATTACTTAAATTAGGTAAAATACTCAAAACCTTTAAAAAAAATGTTGTAATTTTTGGTACTTTGGGATTGTTATTAAGCATAATACCCTAGAACATTTTGTTTTTTTCTACAGAAAATTTGAATTACATGCCAATAATTATATACCTACAAATTTTTAATTTAAATCTCTTTTGGAAAAATTATTCAGCAACAAACACTATGTCAACAATTAATTTTATTTGGTCACGTATCTAAATTTTCATTATAAAGTGTATCTTATATTTACTTATTGTCATAAAGTACTCATAAAGAAAAAAAAACTGAATAACCTCTACATATGTAGTTTTTGGAACATAAAAACTTTGTTTAAATTCTTATCACTTGAACAAAAGAATTTTAGTTTAGTTGTGTTTTTTCAACAATTCAACAAAAACTACAAAATATCATCAGACATAAATTTGTAAGATAAAAGCATAAAATTCATATTTCCAGTGAATAAAGTCAATTTAAAAAAATAAAACAAGAAAACATAAAAATATAACACATACATATTTGTTACAAATTTTTCCGAATACAGCAAATAAAAAAGAAAAAAGTCAATTTGATTTTTCATTCATTTTTTTTTTTTTTTGTTTTTGCATTTTATTGTTCGATTGCTGGGCAATAATTAAAACTACAGATTCTCATGAAAATTAAAACGAAACATTGAGAACAAAATAGTGTTAGAAAATCAATAGAATTAAAACCTCGAAAAATAGTATTATCCTTTACAAAATTTTTCTAAAAATTCTATGTACCGCTTTTCACATGAAGTAAAATGAGAAACAAAAAGCATTGTAAGCTTAGTTTCTGGAAATATGGTTTATTATAACGAAATTTTGTGAACAAAAGGAAAAATATTCATGAACAATTTTACAATTTGAATTTTTGAAGGACGATAATATCGTGAAAAAGCGCATTACAATAATTTTCAATTTTACAATTATTTACATTACATTTTGTTATAAAGCCAATGTGATTAATGGATGCTCCAAAAAATTTTTATCAAATACGAGTACATAGATTGTCACATTTTTTCATTTTTTCAATTTCCTAAAAAAAAATTTACCATTTATTTGACTTTTTTCTCATAACCTTTGATGATTAAGCGACCTGAAGAATATTATCAACAGCAATTGTCCTTCTTGTGGTGGTTTACAATGAATAATCTTTGATGTTTTGCATCTGATAAGAATAATAAATAAGCTAGATGGAAGAAATCTTGTAAATGTCATGAAGCAACTAAATTATTACGAAAAGATCTCTACGTTGTTGAGTTGATAAAAAAAAGCAATGGAATAGGTCACTTTTAACAATCTGTAAAAGGTTGCAGAAAAATATATTAATTTCTTTTTAAATAATCTGTTTTTCAAAAAAAAAAAATTCTGTAGTAACAACTGAGATATTCTATATCCTTTTTTTTATGAAATTAAATTTAAATCTCATTAATTCATATTTTTTATCATAATTTACAATTGTCGTAGACCAAACCAAAATAATGAAAATCATTTTAAATCTTTAAAAAAAAAAAAAAAATTAAATAACCCTACATTAATTTATAAATCATATTTTATATACGATATTTTAAGTCAATTATTTTAAAAAAATTATTGTTAAACTTTATTCAAATGTACATTTTATGATAATAATTTTTGTTAAAAAAAAAAAATATATTGTTATTCATATCACGTTTTCATATTACCTGAATAAATTTTCATATTGATATTTCAAAAAGTTATAAACAAGGATTTTATTTGAAAATTTCGAATGTATGAAAAATAACAAATATAAAAAAATAAAAACTTTATATTATAATTTGCATAATATTTATGGAATTTATTGAATTGTAGCTACATATATGTGATATAGTTCATGTGCATAAATAAAATAAATATGAATCATGATAAAGTCGAGTAATAAATACAATTACGACCAATCAGTATAGAAATATATGATAAATTGCATCGTTATGTTATTTTGTTTTCACAAATACACACAAGGACACACAAGAATATATGTATGTATGTATTTATATTTGGATATTTTATAAAAAGGATTGATTCAAGAAAATATTTTATTTATTATTATTATTATTATTTTTTTTTTTAAATAATAAAATAAAATTTTTAAAATAATGATATAATTTTTTTTCATTTTTTGCTTTGTATTATTTTAACTGAAATTTTGACTTTTTTTTTTCATATATCGTGTTTTCGTTAAAATGAAACCAATCAGTTGAAAAATTAAAGAATATAAAAATGAAGTCAATTTTCCATAATACAAAAAAAAACAAAAATTGTTTTTTTCTCATTACTTTTATATTTTCAAATTTAAAAATAAATTAATTTTTAAATAAAATCAGATTATTGTTTTCAATTGCATTTAAGATTAATTCGAAACTATAAAATTCAATTCACTTAAGTTTTTTTTCCTTTTAATCTTATTTCTTAGACTTTGGTTCAATAAAATAGTAAATCAATTGATTGTTCATCTTAAGAAAGTCGATTGATTTTGAAAGCTTTTAATTCAGTTTTCTTTATGTTAAAACTTTCTTTCTTATAGAATATTTCTTCTCAATAATTCAAGATGATTTGAATTTTTGCTTTTAGTTCTTTTTTTTTTCACATTTTTTTCCTTGAAAAAATTCTTTAGATTTTTTTTTCTGAGTGTGGAATGAAAGTTGAAATATTATTTAATAAAAAAAAAACTGTAAAAATTAAAAACATAAAAGCAAGAAATCAATCATTAGTTAGAAATAAAAATAACATTATTTTGAATTTGTTTTTTTTATTTAAATGCAGGAAAAAGTATCTCATTTATTTTATCCATGAGAATTTGTATTAATATTTTACCTGGTGACACCTTTATTTATTTTATATTTTTTTCTTGAAATTAACAAGGACAAATGAATGATTTTTCAATCATTTTTTTTTAACTCCAAAAAAATCTATACACAAAAAAAATACATTAATTCTATTTTCTTGTTTATTTCATTTACGAGATTTCATATTTTTGACTTTCATATTACATTTTTTCTAGTAATTTTAAAAAAATATTTATATTTTCCCATCAACATTTATGTCACAGCTACGATAACATTTCAGTTTTATCTGATATTTTTATATTTGAAATGATTCGTGAAACTACAAACAATGTCTTTTTTATAATGTTGTTGTTGGTGTAATATTATATTTGTAAAATAGTTTTTTCTTCACAAAAATGTCATTACCTGTAACAAGTTACATATTTATTTTTAAAAAATATACAGTTACAATAATATAAAAGATACATATTCAAAATGTTGACAGAAGGATTTTTCTGTGTGCAAAATAAGATATGTACGAGTATTTGCAAAAGACATTTCATTTTCAATAAAAACAAACAAAAAAAAAAAATATGTTTTCATAAAATTTGATTAGAAACCTCAAAAATTTATATTGTCAAATTGGAATACATATACATACATATACCCACAAACAATCTATGATATTGAAATTTCATTTACACAAAATTAAATTTATTATATTGTCTTTAAAACCCACAAAGGATTATTTTCATATTATTATTAGTACAATTTGTCAACATATTTGTTGTTTTATTTCTTTGTTTACAATGCTTTTTTTTTGTTTGTTTGTTAAGAACATTAATAGAATGATTTTACATAATTCTTATGAAGATCCTGTTGATATTATAACAAAAGCTAAACACTACATACTAAAATCAAAATAAATAATAAGAAATTTAAAAGAAAAAAAAAATACGAGTATATAATGAGCTTAAATAATAATGATTTGATAGAAAAAGGATAATACCTACCTAATTGTATGTGTGTACAAAAATTTCTTTTGTTTGTAACAAGTTTTTGTGTGTGTACACATTTTATTATATGTATGAAATAATTTTAACAATGAAACATATCAAAGTCAAATAATTTTAAGGGATGAACACACACACATAAGAAAAAGTAAACTTGAATTTATTTTACACAGTTTTAAATGACACAATAGAATCAAGAATTTGACAAGAGTTTCATTTTGACTTTTATATTCTTGTTTGTTTGTACTTAGGATAATGAGGCAATTATTCTTTTGAAAGTTGAAAAAAAAGAAAGAAACAAACGTGATAAGGAATATATGCATTTTGTTACAAATACTAAAAACCAGTGAAAGTGTATAAGCAATGTAAAATTTACTTGATACATTTTGTTTTTATACATTTATCGAATTTTAAAGCTCTCTCTACATCCTCATTCTAATTTACAAAAACTTTATCAGAATTATATTCAAGTAAAAAAAAAAACAATTATAGCAACAATTTACCAAAGTTTAGTAATATTTATTATTTTTTTATTAAATTTAAAATAAAAATTACTTTTTATTTATAAAATAGAAAAATCTTTTCTTTCTTTTTTTTTTTTTTTTTTCAAAAAGACTATTTAAATGCAAATTTTTCTCGTTTTGAAAGGAAAAAAAAATTCCTAAATTTATTTTAATGAAAAATAAAAGGAAAATGTTGCACAGACAATCAGATTTTAAGTAACAACTTCCTACCAATTTTCCTTTGTTCTCTTTTTCATCGATTATATGAGTTTCCTTGTTCTTATTCTATATTGAAACCAATTTGAAACCAATTTACTTTCTTTTTTTAAGAAAAATTTTATATTTATTTTTTTATTCTTTTTTGAAACTGAAGATATGACATAACAAAGGAATATAAAAAGGAAAATTGTCTTGTTACTAGTATGTATGTACTTTTTTTATTATTATGTTGCGTTATTATATTTAAAGGAAAATGAATATTGTAAAGGATGTAGAGAAGAAGAAGAAGAAAAAAAGGTTCTTATTTAAATTGTTATTTTTCATTGTCTATTTTCGTATAGGGAATTATCAACAATCTACCTAAACTAACAACTTGATTCGAATTTTTCTGCTTTTGGTTCAATAATGGTATAAGCAATGTTTTTCCTTATTACTTTTATTTCAATGTCTTTCAATCTTCGTTTTTTTTTTTTTGTTCTTATTTTTCGTATACTTCTGCACAAAGCTATTATTAAAAACCTTTTGTTTGTGGTACTCAAACTTAAAGTATGATTTCCTTTTCTATAGTTTTTAAAATTTCATGATTTGCATTTACGAAGAAAATCACTAATTTATTTGTTCTGAGATTTACTTTCTTACCATTCTATATACAAAAACTTTCTAAATATATGTATATGTATATCTTCTAACTTTTTCTTTATACTTTTCGTAGAAATACTACAATTTCATTTTTAATAAATTCAAATTAGCATTTAGATGAAATCATTTAGAGTGTCATTTTAACAGAAAACTTTATTTAAAATTCGTGATACTTCCTACTTTAGATTCATTCATTACATTCCGTATATAAATTCTAAAGTATTTTCAATTTCATTTACCTTAAGGATATCCTTTCAAAGACATCTAACTCTTTTTTTATACTTTTCCTGGTGAAATATACTTATATTCATTTATATAATGAGTATGTGTATACATTGAAACTTTATGTTTAAATTAAAAGAAAAAATGTTTTATTCATAGTTAAACTAAAAAAAAGACTTTTTTTTTACAATGATTTCATTTTAAGAGGGTGGTAACCGTGGCCATTTTATATAAAAGTTTAGGTATACCTTTCTCGGAAACTACTTAGCTGATTTTCATGAAATATTGATTATTGACATGAAAGGATAAACATTTTTTTGTAATTCACAAGGTAGTCTTTTTTTTTTAAATTTTCATCATTCAGTTGATAGTCAATATTTCAAACTAAAAATAAAAACAGTCAACTTTTCAGAATAATCGAAAAACCAAAAATAATTTATTAACGACCGAGCCCGTACCATTTTACTTCGAACCTATATTTCGAGGACTTCTAAATCTCCTAGCTAGAACATAGCTGTTTGTTGTATTCTAAACAGAATTGAGTATATATTGAAAAAAACAAATTTAAAAAAAAATGATTTTTTTATTCTTCTGGTCACTACGCTCTTAAATTTTAAAAAAAGTCAGTTTTATGGTACAAAAAAAAAGAATTAAAGTTTTCAATTGACTAGATAAAATTATTGTAACCTTATTTTTGAAATAAAACTTTGTTTTTGTTAAAATTTACTTTTTTTCGATTCTTTTATTCAGAAGTTCAACTGAGTTAGTTTATAAAGTTCGTTCTAGTTTTTTTTTGTAGGTACATGAAATGTTTCAAATGTAAATTTTTTTCGAAATTCTATTAAATGAACGTGATCAGAATTATCTAATTCTTTTTTTTTTTTAAAGTACAAAAGTCAATATTCAATTTTGCATTTATTTTTTCTTTGAAATTAAAAAAAAAAAACTGTTAGTTTTTTTAGACTTATTCAGTGAACTATTTTGTTTTCAATTTTTGTTTTTTTTGTTTTTAATTTAACTAAAATCAAATGAACAGAAAGGCATTAAAATTCAACTATACATATCGGCTTATTCAAGAAAATTATATTCAAATTTATACATTGTTTGTGCTTTTATTTTAAATTAAAATTTACTCAAGCATCAATGGAATCAATATTACTAAATAATTTCTAATTATTATTAAAAGGAATATACTTAAATATGTATGTATAATATGGTCTTTTCTAATACTAAAACAGACCAAATCCATAAACAATTCAATGTAAATTCATGAGAATGTTTTAATTTTGAACAGTAGATATGTATATTGATTTTATTCAAATTATTGTAAAGGACTCTTGAATTAGGAACTTATACCTGAACGAAAATGAAATACATAAAATAAATCCAATATTTTAAAAAGTATTCATGGAAATTGTATAAAAATGCAATCGTATCAAAATTTTTCTCATAAAAAATGTAAATTTCAAAATTTTACCATATTAACTGAAAAATATGGAAAATTCACATGAATTCACTTAAACATTTAAGCCTTTTAGATCCTAAGAATTCTCAATATTCTACTTTATTTTTTTTCACTTACTTCACATTTCATAAAAGCTATGACATTTTAAATATCTTATGACTTTAGAAATTCATTGTTTTGTTAAATTCTTGAAAATTTATTATTATTCTTCGACTTAAAAAGTAATAAAGACAAGAATTTCAACAGAAGTACATTGAAAAGTCATATAAAATGCATTTTTTTTAAAATACAATAATATTTTTCAAGCATATTTTACCTTAGAATTTATTTTATAAAATTTACGTAATTCATTGACTTTTGTAGTTTTGTTATATTGTAAAACCTTTTAGGCGTAATTATAATTATTTCATAATATACGATACATTTCAAAGTTTTCAAATTAAAATAAATCATGAAAAAGTTTGTTTTTTTTTTAAAATTTTCATAAAGTTTTTCTATTATACATGACAGTTTTCATTAGAAAATGAGAAAGAAGATGTGAAAATAAAGTTTTTCAAACTACTCAACGTAATTACAGCACGTTTTATTTAGTTCGTGTATAAGAGAACACAATCATTGAATAAATTACATAATTAAAAAAATACTCCTTGTGTGAAAAACTTAATTAATTCAAGCAAATAGAACATACTTTAAGTTTGTGCAAAACTATAATCACAAGTTTGATAAAAGACATCCTTAAATATAAATAAGAAAGGCTTAAAAACCTATTTTAAGTGGATATAGCACATATCGTTGTTTAGTTTACAGAGCGATCTTTAGATGCTGCCGAAAATCCAATTAGCACCATGAGACAATAGTGCCGTTTTCATACCACATTACACCGAAATTTTGACGTTCGGGTTATTGTTTCATTCAAGAACCACACCATATTTCCAACCCTTACATTTGATATGTCCTTTAGGTCTTTAAATAGGAAAATTCCTATTGTCCGATATCTTGTTCTGGCTAGTGTTGGACAACTGCACAGATAGTTAGTGAGAATTTCTCTTTAACTGATATTTGTGTGTATACATAGGTGCGACAGACAGGATACAAATTTCCTCAGTGACAGAAAAAGAGAGGCCTTTTCAGTATTGTTAGACTTTGGTTTTTTTTTGAAAAATTCACATGAATAGAAAATTTCGAACTGCTTTATTGTGTAACGTCACTGAATGGTTTTCAGATAGTAATTTGTAATATGTGACAAATTTTTCAAACTAAATTTTATTTCTTAAAGAATAATTGTAAAAAATATATATATTTCAAAATAAAGATTGAAAATCCAAAAGTTTCACGGTCAATCAATCAATAATACATCAAAAATTTATTTCATAAATTGATCAAGTAGCTATTTCTTCTTATTGAATTCAAAAAATTAAATCCTGATGGAAAAAAATATTAAATAATAAAACACTTACCCCTTTGTCATTTGAAGATTATTCATTTATCCTACTCGAATTTTCTTTTTATATAAATCCAACACAAAAATGGTCAATTTCATTTTCCTAGTTTTCCTTCTTTTTTGACCGATTACATTATTTTCCAAACAATTCTTCTTATCACTTCTTGTTAAATGTACAAAAAAAAAAAAAAAAATAAAATAAAATTGGTCAATTTTGTTATTAGATCAAACTTTTTCATAACTTCAATGTCTGAAGAAGAAAAAAAAGCACAACAACAACACAATAATGATTTTCTTACAAAGTTTTTTTTGTTCACTTGTTCACTCATCTATTTTTTTTCCCTTTTAGGCATAGAAAACCTTTAACTAAAATTATTTTTAGACCTTTTTTTCTTGTCCTTTTTCATCATTTATCTGATTAAGATTTCGATATTCTTTCAATGTTTTTTTTTTTTGTTTCCAAAGTTTCTTTTGCTTAAATTTTGTTTTGTTGTAAATTGGTTTTGTTGGAAAAACTTGTCAACAATATTTTTGGAACAATATGTAAAGGATTTCTGTTTCATCCTTATTCCTTTTTTTTTTTTTCAATATTGCTAAAGGGTATTTATTAGAACTTATAAGTTGTCTGAATAGATATTTTACAGTTGAAATGTTTTGTCTTGTTTTTGTGGATTATTTTTTCTGTACCTCTTTTTTTGTGTTTCTTACTTCTTGAAAAAGGTAGCCATGTAGATGAAAGTGGTTTTATTAAATTTGGTCAATCTTTTTTTGTTGCATTGTTTTTATTTTTGTTTTGACGTATTTTTATTTTCGATTTCACTGATTGACGTTTCAATACATTTTTTTTGTTTTTTTCAATTTGAAAAATCTTACTAAGTACAACACACACTTTGAAAAATTTTATCGTAGTTTAATTTTTCCATATAAGAAATTAAAATTATTCCTGAATTAAATTCTATGAAAAAAAAAATGAAAAAAAAAATGTATAATCGATTTTTATTATCCAATAATATATTAAGCCTTTTTTTTTATCGAAAGCTATTCTCTTCTGGAATTATATATAATTTTTTCATATAAATTATTTATTTAAAAAAGAAAATGAAAAATCCTTCAAAAATAAAATCGATATAATGAAGAAAAAAAAAATTGTACGATTCATATGTAATTTTTATCTTATCTTTAATCCCTAAGGGTAATATAAAAATATAGAATTTTTTCTTACATATTTTATTTTTGTTCTGTTCAAAATTATAGTATGTATACACTGCGGTAATGATTTATGTAATGTACGAATATATGTATATCCTCTTTTCTTTTTCTTTAAAATATATAAAAATCGAAAAGAACTCAAAAGGAACATATTGCAATATTTTATGATATTTATTTTGGCTTTTCACATTTTTCATCCTTCTCATGTTTTCTTTTCTCATCCAATTTATTTCAAAAGATTAAACAAAAAAAATTTTTTTTTTTCCAAAAATTTATAAAAATTGTATCTTTAATTTATTTTATATTGCATTTCATAATTTTCCTTGTTAAAAGGATCAATAAATAAACAAATAAACAAAAACTAAACTTTTTTAATTAAATGGTGTATGAATCGTGTAACTAACAAAAAAAAAACTGTTATTGGTCACAATTAAAAGTATTGTGAACGAGTTGCAAAATAACTTAATTTATCACAATTGTTTAATTTTTATCTAAAATATATTTCATTTGGTACATTGATTGTAAAATAGACAACAATAACAACAACAAAATCCTTTTTTGTTTTAAAATTAAAAGCATAGAAAAAAAAAAAACATATACACAGGTGAATAATCATTATACTCATGGAAACGTGAAATCGTTTGCAATTTAATGCCACCTTTTAAAATCTGATCCTTTATTTAACGATAAAATAACAAAATAAATATATTTTTGTTTTATTTTATGTTTCATCAAAAACACTATAAATTTAATTGAAACCATTTTCCAGATGTGTTTGCGATTAGGCCATAAATAAAATAACAATTTTTAAGTAAAATAAATAAGAAAAGTTTTTCAATTAATGAAATTCGTGCAATTGGGTTCTTATTTTGTTTTATTTATTTTTTTTTTTTTTTTGTTTATCATGTGTTTTATTGCAATTTTTTAATAAAATACAACTTAAATTCTCTAAATTATTTGGTGTATGTGAAATTGACACTTTGATGAGAAAATAAAAATTCCTGATTAAAAAAAATTGATGTAAATAAAGTTTCATTTTAACAAAAATTTAAGTATTTGTAGCACTTTTTTTTACCATATTTTTTTTGTTTTTCCACTAAATCCTTAAAAAGTTTATAAGAATATCGTCTCGCCACGTTTTTGTCCTGAATTAGAAAACAGACATGTCAAGTTCTTTTAATTCTTGTAAAAACTTCTTAAATTGTATTTTTTTTTTTTTTTCATATAAATTCTGTCTGATCAGCTTAAACAACTAAAAATTTACATAAATTTCAATAAAGTGCAATGTTTCCTTTTCATAAAGCTTTTTTATTTTTTTAAATTTGTCATCAATTTTTTTTTATTGTGAAATTAATTATTCAAACAGACGTCTCGAATCGAATACAAAAATCAAAACTTTCTTTTTTAAATAATAAATAATGTCCTTTTAAGAATTAAAAAAAAAAAGGATTATTTTAATTTTCTTAATCATTTGAATTTAAAATTAGAGAGAATATCAAAAGAAAAAAAAAAGTGTATATGTATTTTATTTGATGTATACGAAATAAAAACAAAAAAAAAATAAAAACAACTTCGAGATGATTTTAAAAACTTGTACGCAATAATAATTATTAAGTTTTCTATTTTTGTTTTTTTTTCTTTTAAAAAAAGGTAGGTGTCTTCAAGGAAAGAGAATAAGGGACAATTTACATTTACATGTATCTCATATGTACAGAATTTTATACAATATTTCTCTTTTTTTTTGTAAAAATTGAAATTTGATCTTGAGTCAATTAAGAAGAAATTTAAAACTTTTGTGTTAATTAATGATGCAATAAATATCCTTTTACGTGTAATTTTAATTTACGTTCATACGTATATAACACCTTTATTCTAACTCTTTTTCATATTTGCAATTTTTATAATAATAAGTGTTTTTTTAAACTTTTTAATTGAAATTCATTTTTTCATGCATAGCATTGGTTGGTTTGATAATATGAATATTAACTCCTACATAATCATGTATAATCATTTTTCTTTAAAATCCTTTGAATCCTTAATAAAAAATATATATTTTTCATACATTTAACTTCGAAGTAACTCATTTTTTAATCAATCAGAAAAAAAAATTATAAAAAGCAAAATAACAAGGAATAAAATAGAAAAAAAAAACAATAAACAATAACAGTAAAACTACCGTAAAATTAGTTTTTTGTTCGTTATTTACGATTATAAAACAAACAAAAAATATCAAAAAATTGTATTTTTGTTTACAACTTTTATTATAGCTATTTTACAACATATTTTCCAATCTCAAAAATTGCAATTTTCATGATACAATTTCTTTTTTTGTTTTTTTGTTTTTTTTTTTTTTTTTTGTTTTTTGTTTTCTTATGATTTCGTTATTGTATTATTTCGATTTAAATGAAAAAATCATCAATTTTAATCTTTGAAGGATAATTGAACATGAAAATACAAAAATAATGTTTTTTTTTTCTTTCTTTTACTTGTATACCTATAAAAAAAATATTTAACGCAATTTTAAGCTTTATTACATTTTATTCAAAAATATTTTGTTTTCCATGATCAATGAAATTGAAAATGATTTGAAACTTTAACAAATTGTCTTATAACTTTTCATTGAATCGATAATTTTACAGATATCCTTTAACAATTTTTTTTTTCGATTTTATTTTTATCAAAAGTTACCATCACTCTTCTTTGTATTTTTCCTTTTTATCCTGTATACAATAAATTGGTCAAGATTTTAAATATTTATCGTTATTCTAAATAAATTTTGATATTTTTAGGGATTTTTTTTTCCCTTTTAAAATTGTTATTCTAAAAAACCACTTAAAGTATCTTTCTTTCATTAAAAGCATATACGTGATAACAAGTTTATTTGGTTTAAACTTTAAACATATTACATTTTCTGATTATGTGATATACATGACAAAATAAATATAATCTTTACTATATAGTGTAATATGTGTAGGTATGTAGGTGTGTTATATGAGGACCAAAAAAGGAATGAAATACATGAAAATAAGCTGTATAATTACAACCATAAGAGGAAACTTACAATGTAAAAGCATAATAAATTCCATTGTACGATAAGGATACTGCACCTGTACTAAAACAAGACAAAATCACAGAATTGCAGCTACATACATACACATAACATTTACATTGTACAAAGAGTTTCGTGATAATTTCTAATATTTTATACACGAAGCAAGCATGAAATCTTTGTGGTTACAAAATTCTATCTCTAAAAACTGGTATCTTATCAATAAGACATTTCAAAATTGAACAATCAGACATGTTTCTTGGTGGTTCTTTTGGTTTTTCATACAGAATATGTGAATTGAGATTATATTTTATGAATAACCATGAATTTTATACAATTTTTTTTTTATTTTGGTCGCTCCACAAAAATATTTTATGTTCTTGACTTTAACATAAGTTTAAATGATTTATGAATTATCTTGAAAATTAATTTTTCATGTTATTTATTTCTAATAAAGTATATAATTTAAAATTCAACATATTAAAATTAAATATCAAGGAAATTAATCATCACTAAGGAAAATTCATTTTTGTAAAATTTTCAGTTATTTAAAAATTGTTTTTTATTATTTTTTTTTTTGTCGGTCAAATAATATTTTTACTAAAATTATTTCTTGAGAATTCAATAAATGAAAAAAAAAAAGATATAAAATAAAAAATTACTTCAAGAAAATTCTTCAATATACAATGGAATGCGAAATATTTTCAAATTATCATTTATTAAGATGGTTGTTGTATACTCTTTTTATCAGGCATTGTCCTTTTAATAAAAGTGTGTGGATCGATTAACGATTTTGTGGTTATTGTGAACATTTTTTTTTTTCAATTTTGAAAGATTCCAAAATTTATATTTCATCTAGAGACAATCGCTCTTTAATTGATTTTTCAATTTATTGAATTTTTATTTTTTCGGTGTAAAATTCCTAAGGAAAAATAATTATTGTTTAAAACAATATAGGTATTTTTCATTTCATCATGGTCATCATCATTAATAATTCCACAATCCAGTATACGTATCTTGGTCTTTTTAATCTTACCTCTTCATCCTTTTTTGTCTTTTGCTACTTCTTTCTGGTTGTTGATAGCCCAACACTTTACCAGTCATGAGGAGCTAAAAATCGGAAGAAAATGTTTTATTAAAAACTAAAAGATTTTTTTTAAATTTTGTTCATTGATACTAACTTCCTTTTTTTATTTTAAAACTATGACATAAATTTGAAATTCAAATCCAAAAATTAACTGTATCATAAATTAATTAAAAAAATACATCAAAATCATTTCCAGAAACAACAATAAACTAATTTTTTACCGAATTCAGTTACTCCTTAATCATAATTTACTTTTTTTTTTAAATTTTAATAGTAACAATTCCATTTAATCTAGAAAAAAAAACAATAAGCAATACTCATAAAATTTAATATTTAAAAATAAAATACATATATAAAAGCCATTAGGGACTAATTTATTATAAATAATTAAAAAATATTAAAATTTTTAAAATCATGTGTGGTAGCCAACCAGTGCTGATTTATTTAAAGATTTTCTGATAAAAAAAAAATAAAAGGATGAAAAATTACGTAGATACCAATATCAATAATTTTTTATAATTTACCAACATTTTATGATTATTAACTCAATTATAAATTAATTCAGTTTTTCAAATCCTATTTTTTATTTCTCTATACTTTAATAAAAATTTTCTAACATTATTCTGAAAAAATATATTGATTGAAAAACCAATAATTTCGCTTTCATCATCATCATTCAATAAACAGGATATAAAATATAGAAATTATGTGTGCAATGCAATATAATGATAAATCAATTATAATCTTGGATGAAAATTTTAATCATATTTGTCTATCTCATTATTATTTTGTATATGTGAGTTGAGTTCAATTTTGTAATTTAATTAAATTATAATTAAAAGGATTTAAAATCATCCAGTTAATGAAAATGTTTATTATTGATTATTAATTTTCAATTTTTGTAATCATCATCCAACTTGCAAATAAATTAAATTTGAAAATAATTTTTCAAGTTTTCTGTTTTTCTGCTTCTTTTTTTTTTTTTTAATCTTTAAAATTATAAATTTTATATTTAAGTCAAATATGACAAAAACTTGAAAATTTACAACCACATACACGCACACATACATTTTATAAATCCACAAAATAATGTGCAAAAGTGCAAGTAAGCACGATAAAACTTTTTCTGAACATATCTTTGTCTTATAAACTGCTTTACACTCGTATATATGACATTTATATGTATATGTATATATGTATGTATGTTTTGTATGAATGTGCTGTATCTACATGATTTCTTAGAATTTTTTTTAAAAAGTATCTCACTCAATATTACATGAAATTTTATATCGAAATTTTATCATATTACACATTATCTTTATAACTACTTATACAACAATAGATATATAATTTTTATCTTTTATAAATGTTGTTTAGTTTTATAACGTGATCATATAGTGTTTATGTATTTATATATGGTATAGTTTATTTATAATGCACCTTATCACTTAAGAGTATTATTATAAAATAAGATAAAATAATTTATTACTGAAAAGATACATTAATGTATATAAGAAATTCGAATCCTTTAGAAGAAATTATAATCATTAGATGCTTATTACACAAAATGAAATTTTCATTAAATATGATTTAAAAATATAAAACGTGGAAATTTTAAACAATTTTAAAATATTTTCATGTACAAAAAACAAATAAATAAAAATAATGATACTTGAAAAAAAAAAAAGTATTAAAGTAAATTTAAGCTTTCAAGATTGTTTTTTATTTTTTTTTTTGTTATTCGTCAAGCAAAAAAAAAAAAGAAAACATTGTACGTGAAAAATTCAAAATAATCAATATTTTTCAATATGTTCGAATTGTCATTTAAAATATTCAAAAAGAACGTTATACCATAAATGTCTTTTAAAGGAAACTAGTGGAAGTAAAAAAAAAAAAAAAACGTTGGAATTGATAAAAATGAAAAACAGAAAAATATGTGCTTTTTTAGGTGTTTGTTAGTAAAATGAAAAAAAAGAAATATAAAATAATGTCATATATTACTCACTAAAATTCTTCTTCCTTATAGCTTATTTATATCTTTAAATTCACATAATTTTGTCGTTATCCTTATTCACTCTTTCAAAATGATCCCATTACAACTTCAGTTCACGTATTGATACAGACTTTCGATATTTTATTTTGAATAGAAAAAAGAAAAACATAACATTCACGAATAAAGAAATTCTAAAAAGATATAAAAGAATGTATTTTTTTTTGTGTGTGATTTTTATCATACATATACATACATATATTGTTGTTGTTTTTTTTAAAGAATTTTCTCCTGAAGAGCACGTAAAAATGAGAAATATTTAAACGAAAAAAATAAATTCTATGTGACAATGGAGTTTAATGCAGAACCTGTAAAACGTTTTCAAGTTATGTAATCAAAAAACATTTGTTAATCAGGATTTATTTTTATTATTTTTTTATTTTTATTTTTTTTTATATAGAAAATACGTCATAGATTTTAAAATTCATATTTTTTTTTTTCAAAATGATCATGGATTTTTTTTTAAATATTAAGTTTTATAGTAAATAAAAAAAAAATAATAAATCCTTCAATGATTAAATCTTTCGTAAAGCTTTTCAAAATTTTATAAAATTATTAAATTATTTACTTTAAAAAATTTTATATAAAATTGGCATTAAATAATTTTATCTGAATAAAAACCATAACAGGATTTTATGGATTTCAATAATTATAAAACTTTTAATCAAAATTTATTCTACCGTAATTTTTGAAAATTCATGAAATAATTGTTGGTTTTTTAAAATTAATAAGGATGTGCGAAATATTGGGATTTTTTAAAATTATTATTCAAGGTCTTTTGTTTAAAAAAAAAAAACAACAAAAAATTATTTTTTATCCTTCCTGTTTTTTTTTTTTGCATTGTGTTTTTGTGTTTATATTTATTTACAACTTTTATTTATGATTTTTCTTTTTATTAAAAATTATTCGTTGTATTCTTGCCAAAAATGCTATTTGGCATTTTGTAGGATTTTTTATGTAGAATTATTTATTTTTTCGCTATAGTGACGGATGCCAATTGTTTTTATTTATTTTATTTTTTTTGAATTTTCTCTTGAAATATAAAAAAAAACAACAAAAAAATAAAAATTATTATAAATTTTGAAAAGGAGTGAAAGTATTTATAAAAGTTTTGGTTCAAATTTTTTTTTTTTTTTTTTTTAAATTATACAAGTTTTTTTTTTTGTCAAATTTCCTTGAAATAATTTTAAAATCCTTTTAAATAAAAGTGTAACGGAATTTACATAATATTTACCCTTAATACAAATATATACTGGAAAATTTATATTTTAACATTTGAGGATTGCCAAAAGAAAATTTTAAAAATATGAAAATTATGCAAAAAAATTTTTAAAGTATAATCTCATAGAAAAAAATTAAATATCCTTATGACTGAAATATTTTATAGCATAAAAACTAAAAGGATGTGAATAAATATCTTCTAAATTTTTTCTAATTTTGTCTATTTGACTAAATTGAATTGAATCAATATCACTTTTTTTTTATCGTCTTAGAAAATTTTATACAAGGAAAAACAAAATTATAATTGACGCCACACTGACTGTGATTAAAATTTTCATGCTAATTATAGGCGTTTACAACTCCACAACTTTTTTTTTTACTGTTTTAATACCTTTTGCTTTTTTAACACGCTATGAAAGAACACGACATTTACATATGCAAATTTTATATTCTATGTAATGGAAATAATCCATCATTTTATCAAGGAAAAAAAATCACATTGTATTGTTTTCACTTTTTTGCTTTTAGTGTAAGAAAATTGACTGTACATAGAATTTTTTTTTTTTTGTGTTGATGATTATACTTTGCTAAACTTAAAAAAAAAAAACGAAACTGAAGAAATTTTTGTACGCAAACAAGATTCTGTTTTGAAATCTGAAAATGGTATAAAATTCCATTCGTGTTTTTGTTTCCTTCCAATATTGGTTTAGGTTTCTTTTAATTTTCAAAAATACATAAATTATTTTATTAAAAATAATATAGAGAGAATATTACATTTTTTGAAATAATTTATCTCCAGATACAAATTTTTTATTATCCCAACAAAAGGAAAAAAAAAATCATACACTCAAAATAATTAAACGTCACGATAAAAATTCTTTTTGCTGAAACATAAGATTTTTCTTATTCATTCATCCATTTCAGTTCTAATACCCTTAATCTATCCTTCGGTACACATTTCAAGTAACACATAGTAGATAGTTTCCATCTAAATTATTGTCAATAGACATATTTCTGGAAAACAATGACCAAAAACTATGCTACGAGTGATAAGATACAAAAAAGTGTGTGCGCTTTTTTTCTCATGATATTAACATTTTTCTGGGATCTTTAAGTCTAATTCGGTTTAGGAAAAATATGGATTTTTTACTAGATTTAGTTTTTCACCTTTAAAATTTATTTTGCAGGACTTCTCTACTGAAAAAAAAAAATCAAATAGTATATAAACAAGAAAAAAAAACTTTAAAAATCTGTACAACATCAACAAAATTTCAAAACATAAATGAATTAAGATAATAAAATATTAAAAATACTATACAATGTCATGACATTACAAACATTTATAATAATAAAGGAAAGGACTAAACCAACCTTTCAAGTACACTACAAAAATTTCTATTTTACCAAATTTTTGTTTTGTCTGACAGGTAAATTTCTCAGCCTAATGAAGTAATTACTCTTTTGAGCCTTTTAACATTAAGATTAATTTATAATAAAGAAGCCATGAAATTATTTAAATCTATCTGAGAAAATATGTTTCATTAATAAAATAATATTTTTTTTTAACATCCTTTTATTTCAAGGATTAAGTTTAAAAATAACTTTCAAATTTTATGTTCAAGCAAAAATGATTTTTTAAAAAAGAAAAGAATTTAAAGTTTATTCCAATTTGAAGATAATTCAGGTATCATTTTAAAAAATACAACAAACATTATTTCATTCAATTGTATAGCCATATCCTTGAAATACATAAAAAATTTAAAGAAAAAAAATATTTTTCTAAATTCCCAACACACTTTTTGACTTTTATTTTCATTTTTTTTGGCTATTTTCTTATCACCATAATCCAAATTGTGAATGAAATCTTAAACAATGCTTTCATTAAAAACATTAATAACACCATATTAGGTAGATCATTCTTATAAGAAGATGCTGTTCATGTACCAGTAAAATCTAATAAACCCAAGAAAAATAGGAAATTAAAAGAAGAAATATAATAAGCTTAAATAACAATGACTTGCTACAGAAAGGATAATAATTATAAATATACGTCTATGTGTTTGTATGTGTACACAGTACATATACAAGGATATACATAATATCTTCTTTTTGTTTGTTACAAGTTTTGTGTGTACTAACATTATCATGAGATAATTTTTAACAATGAAACATTAAAGTTGAATATAATCACAAAAGATAAATTTGCAAAAAAAAAAAAAAAAAAAAAAAGAAATTTGACAATAATTTCCGTTTCAGACTAGATTTTCTTGTGTACTTGTTTGTTTGTTTGTTTGTTTGTTCTTAGGTTAATGAAGTAATTATTCTTGTGAGAAAATTTTCAAGGAAACATACTCTGAAACTTTTTAATGATTAGGATTTTTTTATTTGCTTTTTAAAAATTTTCCTAGAATATAAAATTTATTCTATAAAAATTTAAAATTAACTTTTAAGTTTCGTAAGCAAATTTTCCAGTTTTTTTTTTTATATAATTTTGTTTACGCAGTTTGATTCATTGTTTTATCATTTTGATAAATTATCTCATCACAAAAAAGTGATTTACCAAGATGATTTGTTTATAAATTAAAATTAAACCAACATTGTCAAATAAATAATAACTTTTTGGCATTTTGGTTTTCAATCAAAAAACAATATTTTCGAAATAGGTTTTGAGAAAAAATAAAAGTTAATTAAAATAATTCTTTTTAAAAGAAATTTTTAATCAGAAATTTAATTGATTTAGGGTATCTAAATTATACTTTTAATATTTGACGGAATCAAGAAATTTAATTGGTTTTATAAAATTATCAATTAGGGCCACCAATTCTCCAAAATAATTCCACCCTAATTTTTTTTTCTTCAGATTTTTGATATGATTATCAATATTATCCTTTCTCTCTTTCGATAATTTTTTATCTTTAACCCCTTTTCTTTGTTTACAAATATTATTCACTTTTCAAATGTGTTTAGAATATTCAAAAATTATTTCAATTTACAAAAAGATTATTTTTGTTTACTTGAAAAACAAAAAAAAATAACAAACATCCTTCCAAAAGAAAAAAAAAATAAATGTAAATTTTAACCTAAATTTTACTGGTTTATTTTTTTACAAAATAATAAAATGTCAATATCATGGTGAGATCATTAATCATTTTGTCAATAATGTAATATGTTTAACAATTTTTATTTTGTAAAATAAAAATAACTTGTTGCTTTACATTTTTATAGTACATACATAAATCCTCCTGTCACATTTATTTTATTTCGAACTTTTCAAGAAAAAACAAAATTTGTCAAAATAAATCTCAATTTAATGTTTTTAATCAAATTTTATTTGTGTGATTTTTTAACGGTTTTTCTATTTAATAAACGACAAATTGTTTTTAAATTTTAATTGAATAACAAAAACAAACAAAAAAAGGGTAAATAAAAAAAAATTTATTTTGTATTACGTCACTGAAGAAGAAAAAAACAATAAGAAATTGAAAAATCATAGAATACAAAGATGGATTTAAAAAAAAAAAAACAAAATTCGCTGAAAAATTCAAAACGTTGACAAGGATGAATGCGATATTTATTAAGAGGTTTTATCATCTATAAGAAGATATCTATGATAAATTATACCTACATATGTATGTATGTAAATTATCACAACACAATGGAATATGGAATGGTGGTGTATAAAATGAAGGAACAAGGTAGTTGTTCATTAACGAATGATGAATGAGTTATGTTGTCATTTTTGTCATCGTAGATGAAATTTGTTGCACGTACTCATAAGTGAATTATATATACATACATACATACAAATGTATGTCATCAATAACAACTTAATTTTAAAATTAATTATAATTTTGAATTGATTGAAACGCATGATTAATCATGACTCATTCGATAAATAATTTTGTATTTAAATGATGATGATTCACAATACAGTCACTGAAATTAAGAAAAATTCAATTCAAAAGCTTATTGCGTAAAATTTAATTTTTTTTTTCCAAAAAATAATTTTCTGTTTAATTGGAAAATTGATTAATATTTAGAAAACGATCATGAAAAAATGAAAAAATATATGTGTCATACATTACGCAAAAAAAAAAAAAAAAATTTTTTAAAAACTTTCTCAGAAATAATATTTTTACAAAACTTAATTTTTTCAAATAATAACAAAAAAAATAATAATAAGAAAATAATTCTAATTTATTTGAAAAACAACGAGTTTCTCTTAAAGTACTTCAACACGTTCTCATTTTACTTTAAACTATATGATTATTATCACATATCACCACACCCTCTTATCATTTTAACAACACATCAAATGTCTGGATACCTAATATTAGAATTCGAATACGTGCACAGAAAATGTAATATGACTTAATAGTCTACTATCTTAATATAAGATAAAAAAAAAAAAAAATAGAGAAGAAGAATATCCTTATTTTGTTTTTGGAACAGGAAAAAGGAAATTTGTTTTGGATGTAACATCCTTCTATTACAAAAAAACAAAAATTATATCATGTAAGCTTACGAATAACTATACAAAAAGCCTATGTACATACATATAAACGAATTGATTTTTTTTTTCTCTACATACATATATTGTACCTTCTATAACTTTAATGTTAATATCAAATATCCTGCGGACTCATGTGTTTGTGAAGTGATAAGTAAATAAATGTTTATTAGATATAATTTGCTTCAGGATTATACACGAAAATATGTCATTCATCCTTAATAATATGATTATACTTATATTATATGTACTTTTCGTATACATAAGTGTAAGGATATTACAACGATCAACAAATTAAATTATAAATGTATGTATGTACAAGTATACACATACATATATTTTTATTATTAATTTCGAAATATGGATTAGAAAGTTATTCAATGATGAATCATGTCAGTTTAATTTTACTATAGAAATTGGTGAAAAATAAATATTTCAATAATTAAAGTGAAAGATGATTTTTCTTATGATTTCGTTCTTTTACCAGAATTTAAAGAGCGTTTAAACGAACAGGAAAATTGATATAAAAATTCTGCCAGGAATGTAAAGTGATCTGCATCATATTCAGTCCTTCGGAATGTTTTGATTTTATTCTAATTTTTTTTTTAATAGAACATCCGAATTTGATCGCTTTGGCTTTTTAATTTCCAAAATTGTTATTGTATCCAACTTAAAAATATACAATATTTTCTTTATTTTCATGTAAATAAGACTAACTTTAAGGATGTAACCTTTGGGATTTATTTTTCTCTTTTACTTCTTATCAAATTAATCTTAGAACATGATTGTAATTTTTAAGAATAACAAAAACAGAAATTACGAACAAAAAAAAGGAAGAACTGTAACAGTAATTGCAAATGATTATGTTTATAGAATGAATTTGAAATAACTTAAACCATTATTTGTTCCTTTTACTTATTATGTAAAGGAATCCCCTTACTTTCTTATCATGTAATTACTGTGAATTTCAGAAGATTATCAAAGACATAATTCATGTAATACAAAAGTAATTCACAATGAATATTTCTTTTAAGACAAAATGAAGTAGAAATAAAAATAATATTGTACTAACAGGAAGGAAAATCCTTTAATATTTAAATTACTGCTCGAAGACTCAATAATCAAGAAGATATTTTGTAAAAAAAAAAGCAATTTGAACTAAGTATGTAATAGGATAAAAATTTTTTACTACAGAAACAGTTATAGGAATGAAAAATATCCTTTTAATTTTAAATACTTACTTCATTTTTTTTTGAATATTTTCTAATACACATTTAAATTTTTAAATCTTTCAACCATTCTCAGATATTTTTCTTTTAAGATAAACAAGAATATCTAGTGTCTACCAAATGGCGAAAAATATCTAAATCATGCTATCAAAAAACCAGACAAAAATCTTTTAACTTTATATTTTTTATTTTCTAATGAACCATTATTCTTGCCAATAAAACATCTTCTTCTATATGTGTGTATTGTACACATTGCAGAATCATTATGACAACATAGTCAATTATTTAAGAAGTCCTGCTGAAATTTGTCGTTTTATTCAATTTTTATTGCTGACTCGTCAAAAATCTTTTATAAAAGATAATAGTATTTTCTGGCTTGAAAATAAGATTTCATGATAAAAAGATAAAAAAAATTATAAATCACGCGTACAAACATACATATTAGCTTTATAAATGTTAAAGCATATGAAAGATTGTTTAAAATAATATTTTGTTCATATTTTAAAGCTTTAGGTAAATTTTGAAACACTAATATGCAACAGGTAATTAATACATAATAAAAGTCACAAACATACAATAAATCGATCCTTTAGGGCTAATAATTATTTTTTGTACACTTGAAAATTTATTCAAGAATACATTCAAATTAGCACGTTTAATTACTTTCACTTAAAAAGTGGGTAATTGTCACACATACCAATTAAACTTTCTACAATATTATTCATAAGCGGTATCACATGATTCCGTGTAGAAAGTTTTGCTAATTTACAATGAAATAATTAAAAACACATGTAAAGAGATGCATACAATTTTTTTTGCAATCATTAAAAGAGTAGCACTGTATACAAAAGTACAGCAATAATTTCAATTTAGATTTAAAAAGCTCAATTAAATCTTAAAGTTCTCATTATGTTGACAACAAAATTCTAAAAAATTTGTTTTTTATTTTAAATGATAAGATTTTAATAATCAATTAAAAAAATTCTAACATGTATAAAACATTTGCTAACACATAGATATTAACATATGCCACTTCAACAAATATTTAAGTATGTACATAAAAGCTATATTTTCTTTGGTCCTTGAATTTCACAAAAAAAAAAATTAATTTTTCTGCAAAACTTTTTCAAATATTTTATAACTAAAACGGAAAAATACTAAACTAGAAAAAAACATCATAACATCATCATCATTTTAAATTAAAATAATTATTCAAAAATATTTTTTAACTCGAAAATTAATCGAAGCGTATGAAATTAAATTTAGAAAAGAAAAAACAACAACAATGATATATGTTTGTACATATTGCAGCATTTTAATTAAATATAATCGCATTTCAAAACTAACTGAACCAAAATAAATGCTTCATAATTAAAAAGTACGAGTATATGAATTTTAGAAGAAAAAAAACGAGACATGTTTTCGAAAATACATACATATGTATGTATCTAAAAAAAGCACAATTCCATCTGAAATATGTACATTAAGTGTGAGAATTGAATCTTTTAAAAGGATGAAAATAATTGATACTTAAGATTTTTATTAGAAAATTTTATTTGTTGATGTTCAATTATCCTGCTATTTTTTTTCTTCATGAAAAAAAAAATATGTTATCTTCTCAACACTTGAAATTTTATCTTAAAAACAAAATCTTATTTTGAAAAATTTTCCTTCTAAATAAAATATATGTACATATATAGTACATACATACACACATATGTATTTTACGCTAATCTAATTAAAGTTGAAAAAAAAAATGCATTGACATGTTTTCATTTCTGCCGCAGTCATATTTTATTATACTGTATTTATTCTTGTTTATATACACACTTATACTTATATATCTATTTACATACGAGTATCTTCTTTAGTGAATTTTTCTTATCCAGAAGAAACAATTTTTGTTTTCTTTTTTTATTTCTCATAATTTATGTACAAAAGAATTTTACCTTAATCTCATAAGATATGCAAAAATTCAATTTCATTTTTTGATTTCAAAGATTGTATGTATTTTCTCTTGTCTTTTCATAAGTTTTCCACCTGTATAATATTATAATAAACATGTCATCATACAGGATGTTTCATATTAGATAATATGTGATAAATTTCAATAAACTCATGGAAGTGTTGAAGAAAATCTGTTTAAAATTTTTTTTTCATGTTTCATTTCCAAGATAAAATTGATTTTCATAGCTAGATTGTTTTTTCAACACCCTGTATATAATATATTCTTGAAAACATATAAAGCAGATGAACATTATGTAGAACTATATTCTAAATCAAAGTTTTTGGTAACTTTTTTTTTTTTTTTTGGAAAATTCTTCATTAAATTTTCAAGAATTTTCTTCATCATAAAATATGTAATTTGATTGAAATTTTTGTTCATAAATTATTTTGTTGAATGGAAGTAATTTTCATATGTGTAGTGTTTTTGTCGTTGGTGTATTTCTCTTATTCTGATTGTATATTCCCTTCTTAATGTTTTTTTTTTGTTTGTTTTATGTTTTTGAAAATATGTTAACGTTCTTTAGAACTCAGATACTTCAATTTTTTTTTTTCATAAGCCAAAAAAATTCAATAATTGCAATGGGAAACTTTAAAATACATTTAAGAAAATTGCAAATGCTTTTTTATACTAATTTCAAATCACGATTTAATAAAATAAAATTTTATGTGAGAAACAAACAAAAAAAAAACACAACTAAAAAACACAAAATTTTAATTTGTTTAATGGATAAACAAAAATAAGAGAGTAAAAAATTGAACGAAAATTTCAAAATATCTTGAAAATAATGATACAGAGAAAAAAAAATTCAAATGTTGTTTTATTTAATAGAAAATTTTCAAGGATTAAAGCTTGAAATCCTTTTTTAATTTTCTTTATTTTTTTTAACACCTTCGGTATTTTATTTTTTCTTTGGTAAAATATCTTGTGGTTTAGATTCAAAAGAAAAAGGATATAATACTCCATTAAGTGTGCACAAACAAAAAACTTTTGTAATCCCACATAATTTTTAGTTTTATTCTTTTCAGTAAGTACTTTTTAAACCTGTTTACGTATTTAATCTACTTTTTCCCTATATTTTCAATTTTTTTTTTTTTTTAAAAAGATTGTGGATGTATTTTCAACTATTTACTTAATAGTTTAGATAATTTCTACTATGAAACTACAAACAAATGGTTTTTTTAAATTTAAGTGTAAAGTACATTTTATGTGATATTTGTACATATGTATTTTTTATGTAACTATAATATTTATAGTTTTTTCTTCCTTCTTTTTTAATAAATATTCTAAGCGCCTTATCTACCTGTCATAAATTTATTAACACTAAAAATATGATTAGAGGTTTTTCAATTTCAATTACATCTTAAACTTTAAGAAACACATTCTAATTATAAGGTGTCAAATCCATTATCATCTGACATCATGGAGTCAAAATTTTAAAACAGTTCATCTGGATAATATACTTAAAGACAAATTATCTGTATAATGCTTTTTTGGTGATTTTATTACGATAAATATCTGATGAACACCTGACAGGTGAATAATTCAAATTTTTTTATAGTCAAATTAGTTTTTTTTTTCTTTTTCAAATACAAAAATTAAATTTTTAAGTAAATTACTCTCCGCTTTCTTTATTTTTTCCTAAAAAAAACAACTAAAATAATTTTGGTGAAATCTACTTTCTTTTTTATTTTCAAAAATAGAAAAATGAAAATTTTACTACACATCTATTTATCACCTTTTATATAAAATTTAGCAAGAAAAAAAATAATTTTAATTAACAAAAAACTCATAATTTATTTAATTTCGTAGAAAAAAAAAAAACATTTTATTGTACATAATTCACCTAGTTTTTTTTTTTTTTTTTTTTTTTTTTTTTTTGTAGAGAAGATAATCATACTATACAATCATAAATTTTATAATCTTTTTCTTTTTTTGTTTTACAAAATCTCCTCATATTTTACATTTCATATAATCTGTTACTCTTTAAACAATAGATTTTTCTTAATTTTGTAATGAAGAGCTTATTATCTTTAAATCGTTATACATACGTCTTTTATAATGCAATAATGTACGAAAGTATATATATGTATATATATATATGTATATATGTGTATATGTATATATACATTTCTAAATTTAAAATAATATATGTATATGCAATGAAATGTTCCACATGAAATAGCTTGTAGGCTACTGAATGGCTAATAAATTCATTTAAAAAGTATCTTTCTAAAAAGAATTAAATAGTTGTATTTTGAAATAATTTCTATGATATGGGTTGTATGAATGTGACCATAAAGTTTAATAAAACAATAAAGTAAGTGAAAGTGAAAGTAGATTTTTATATACGATATATATTTTTTTTTTTTAAATTACCTTACAAATGATTCTTAAAATTTTTAATTTTGAAATGAAAGAAAAAAACAAATCTAAAACGAAAAATGTAAATTTCATGTTTTATTTTTTTCTCAAACATAATATCATCACAATTATCTTTTTGTTAAATATTTTTACCTTTTCGAGATAACGTTTTTTTTTTCTCTCGTTATTTTAATAAAAAAAAAAATTTTAATTTATCATATCTAGTGTTTTTTTTTTCTTTCAATTCACATGATTCATCATCAGACCACTTACTAACAGAAATTATAAGGTTCAATCATCGAACAAATTTTATGCATGTTTGTAAATTACATGTCCAGACATGCAATTTTTTTTTTTTTTTAATGAAAACATATTGCATTTACTCGTCACTTATCTGAATTTTTTCAAAAATAAAAATTTAAAAAAAAAAATGAATATGGATATCTATGAAGTAATATCTATGTATCTATTGGTATGCTATTGCTTAAAAAAAACAACTTATTTGCCATTACATAAAAAAAAAAACAAACCTGTCATGAAATCATTTTCGCACTTATTTATTGCTTTATTAAATATGAGGAGAGTATATCTAGTATAATTAATGAATTTTGTAACTTATCATTTAAAAATAAATATATTTTTTTTTTTATTTTCTATTTCAACTTAACTTCATCAGTCTATTTATTATTTAATTTGTTTTTTTTTTTTAATTCAAGTTTTTATTAATTACCAAGAAAAATTAACTAAAACATATATTAAAATTGAGAACAACAAAAACAGGAAATACAATTTTTAAACGCCTATAAATTCATTGAAAATATCGTTGATTTTAAATTAGGTCTAGTTTTTAAGAAAAAAAAAAAAAAAAGGAAATAAAAAAAATTGTAAATGAGAAATTTGTACTTAATTTGTGTTTTTAACATGAAAGAATAAAAAAATACTCAATTTTCTAAAATAAATAAATTTTCTAAAAATAAAATCATAAAAATGAAAAAAAAAAAAAAAAATGTTCGAATAAACAATTCACAATATGGAAACATATTGAAAATTTTTATTGTTTACACTTGTGTTCTGGAAACTGATGAAATATTATATAACTATGTACATGTATACATATACATACATATATGTATAATACAGTTTTTATTTATATCTTTAGATACATTATATTTTTATATTCTATATATATTGACGTCAAATGATTTAAATTTATGTTATGAGAAAATAAATTTTAGTACTTTCATAAAACAATTGTTCTAATTTCAAAAAAGAATTTTTTTTTTCTTTTTTTTTTTTTGTTTTTGCTTGTTTTTTAAAATTTTGTTAGATTATTTTTATAAAATTTTATCATGTACAGTACATAAGTATGTGTGAGGATATGTGATGCATATCAATCAAATATATATTTCAACTTGTTCTTTTATCTTTTTTGTTTTTTTGTTTTTTTGTTTTTTTTTTTTGTTTTTGGATTTTTTATTCAATTTCAAAAACACAAACTTTATCTTTAAAGAATAAAATTTTCTAACATTATAATTATTTCTTTTCGATCGAACAGTATGAAAAAAATAAAAATAAAGGTGTGAAACTGAAAGTTCTAAAAATTTAATAATAAAAAGTTTTAACTTTTTCTAAAAGAAAAATTTAATTGAGAAAGTGAAATACATAAATAATTCAGAAATTCCACTTGAAAAACAAATCTAATTACATTTCTGTGTTGTTTTGAAAACCAATACCTTGAATTAAAAAAAAAAAAAATACTCAAAAATATCCTTGCAGCTGAAACACACTTCCAGGTCTCCTGTAGATCAGTTTCCAAGCGCCACATTACTATAGGAGATAGAGCAAACACTTGGTTAAGAACGTAATAGTTGCAATGTTGATCTCATTCCACATCCCAAAAACAACAAAAGGAATTCAAGGTTCTATACGGACTGTCGTGTAACGTGTTATGGATGATTCTTCTAAAAAATAAATAAATAAACAACAAAACCAGATGATTGCATAAGGATAAGAAAAAATAATTTTTTTTATCACTTACAACTATTTGATCCCTTCAATTGGAGTACCTACATACTTACTCATCACGTACAAAATTACTCCATGTACAAAAAAAACAAATCATAAAAATATATAAAGGAAAAACCAAATAAGATACACAAGTATACTTGTAGGTGTATAGTCTATATGCATCATTTCTACAATATATTTGTCGTACGTCTAGTTAATGTGTCATCAACTAAACATAAATGAAAAATTGAAACTAAAAAAAAATATACAACACAATATAACATAAAAATGCTGCATATATACGTATGTATGTACATACATAAAAACATATCGATAGGTGGATGAACTATGAATAAACTTATCGTACTTGAATTCATAATTATTATTTTCTTTTAGTATTATTAATTATTTATGCGAAAGAGCACTTTCTGTCTAGCAAATAATTATTTAAACAAAACCTTTTATGAAAATGCATTTTGTTATTAAAGAAAAAAATACACCCATTATTGATGCTGAAGTCTAATTAAAAATATAATTTAGATACTTTGTTTTTTTGTACAACAATACCATGGTTTTTTTTTTTCTTTCACTATTATGTTATCTGCAATTTCAGTCAATTTAGATTAAATTACAATCTCTCTGTTTCATTTTTTTATATTATTTAAATTCTTCTAGAAAATAAGGAAATGTATAGTTTTTTCTTTCTTACACAAAAAAAAAATATCACCACCCATAAAACTTAGCCATGTCCATTAAACTTTTCTTTTTATTATCTTTTTCTTTCTTTTTTTTCGCTTTCCATCGTAAATTTTTCCACTTTTCTCAATTACTCGGAAGTAAATAATTTCTTCATTTACCTTCCTCGTTATCAAATTAACGACATCAATGAAACACGATAGGTATGTATGAATAGGTATACTCAATAAGTTGTTCATTTTAAAAAAATCGTTCATTAACCTATTTCGGTCGTCTTGTATATTATTTCCGTTCATCGATTTATATCGATGCCGATGTCCCAATAAAAATGAAACAGAAATTGAAAAAATAAATAAAAATAAATTATAAAAACAAAACAAAAAAAGAGAAACCAAATGAAATTACTTTAAAGACAAATTAAAGTACAAATTATTTATGCCTAAGACGTAATAATAAATTATTTTGTCCTGAAAACATCTTTCAAAAAAAGAAGAAAAAAATATCCTTTTTATTGAAACACTTTTAATATTTATTTCAACCCTTCTAATTCAAATTCTCTCTGTGATTTTTAAATCACGTACATAAATTCTTGTTTCAATCAAAGAACAATCGTTACAATTATTTTTCTTTATTGTATGAAAATTTTTTCTTACCTTAGAAAAATATTATTGTTCCACTTTTATCCTTTTCATTGAAAATTGAAAATCTAAAAATGCATTGTTCTCCAGTATCTATAGAATTTTTTTGTTCCTCTCTACTGAACTATTAAACAAGATTTTATGTTAATTGATGATACTTATCAAGTCGCCTTTATTTCAAGACAGGGGATGGATAAAAATATATCTTTCAGCAGGGAATAAGAATTTTGACTTAAGAAGGTTCATGACATTTTAATTTCTTTTCTTTTTTTTTTTTAAATATTTTCTTCTCAGGTAAAATTTTTTCCTTAGATGATTTGTTCACCACGAATTAATGTACATAAGATTATTTATTAAATTCTTGTGCAAAACTATCTACATATACCTATCAGATATTTTGCTTCTATTTTTTTCTTATATTTAAAAAAAAAAAAAAAGTCAAATACTACCTACCTGAGGAAATTTGTGATTTTTTTATAAAACTTTTTTTTACTGTGTACACAATATCTTTTACACATTGCACACAACACACTTGTTCATTCGCTCAATTTTTTAAACTGTTTATTCAGACAAGAGAGTATTTAATAAATTTCTTAATAAAATTCATTCTGTATTTCTCTGTCTTACAATAATAAAATATATAATTCATCGAAGATACTTTTCCACAGACCACAGATACTTTTTTCCATTTAGTTTTGTTCATTTATTTTGAATAGCTGAAAATCTTTTTCACATGTTGTTAGTATTCCATTCCAATCTAATTTCCAATCTAACCAGAAAATCAAAATAACTAAAATGTATGTTGAATCAAAATTTTGAATTAAAATTTCTATATCAAGAGAAAATTTAGTCTGCAGTTAACTTGTGTCGTAAACAGTTCGAAGGCAGAAGATATTTTATTCAATAAAAAAATAATAATTTAATCAAAAAACGAACTTTATTTATTAAAAAAATTTAAAAATAAATTTAAAAAAGATAAAAACTTAAAAAATAAAATTCAGTGAAATTAAAAAAATGGTATTGCACTTGTATAAAATTAATTTTTAAAAAATATTTTTGTAATAAATTAAATTTTTGTAAAATTTCATTCAAGAAAAAAAATTTTTTTTTTTTTAAATTTTCGTAAACTTATAACGTTATAAAGTCAACAATTTAATATATAAATATTCTTTTGTGTGCTTTTTCGAACGAAAATAATTCTTTTTTTTTTTCTCTACTGAATTCATAAAATGCATTTCAAATTGTACAGGATGTTGAGGTTGTGATTGTGAATATCTTTTGGGTTTTTTTTTCTGTTGTTTACATATTTTTATTTTTTTAATCTTTTATTTTTAAACAAATCATTATAACGAAAAGACAGCGCCTTTTAAAAATATGCTTTAAGAATTTTAAATCATTTTTAAACATACAAACATACATTCATACATAAATAAATAACCAATAAACTGAAAATATGAATTTAATATCTACTATCTAACATCGAATTTATTATTGTTATAACTTTTTCTTATTTATCTATTTATTTATCTTTTTTTTTTTTTTATTCGGATATATGTATGTTTATTTTTGCAAAAAATTTAATTCATTTCTTTACTAACAATATACATTTTTTGTTGTTGTTTTGTTTTGTAAATCATAGAAATCAATATTGCAACGTTATTCAACTTTATAATTATAATGTTTATTTGGATTATCAGTGAAAATATAAGACAAGAAAAAAAAATATTAAAGGAGTGATCTTAAATTGAAAAAAAATTATATAAATAAATAAATTGTGAATGGTCAATGTTATTTGTGTTTATTCATACACACACACACACACACACACACAAAGAGAGAACAAAAATTATTAAAATAAAGGTTTATTTACATTTTTAATTAATTTTTATAAATATCTTATAAGCACGCGAAGAAAAAATATTCAAATTAATTAATTGCATCACCATTTAGCTATATTTAAAAATCATAAATAAAATGTGTCTTAAAGATAAATTTCTCTTAAATTGAATGTTTTTTTTTTCACATATTATACACCTATATACACATATAACTTAAAAGCATTTTGTCACCCATTAAATTAATTTAAAAAATAATATTGCGTGATTTTAGCAACACAAAAATTATCAACAACAACAAAAAAACAAATATTTTATAGCATTTTGCACACTATAATTTATTTTTTATTTTTTATTTTTTTTTTTTTTGTTTTTTTCTACTTTTCTTCCGTCACCTTTAATGCAGAAGAAAAAACAAATATACTTTCTAAAAATATAAAAGCAACACCATAAAATTTCAAGAATAAAAACGATTAAAAATATACAAATTCATAAAAAAAGAAGAAAGAATAAGAATTCAAAAAAAAAAAATAAAAAATGTTAGTAACATCAGAACCAAGTTCAGATCCACCAAGTCGAACACCATCAATATTAGATAGTCCAACTCTAGCACGTGTTGAACGTGCTCGATTGAGATTGGAAGCAAGTAATGCTGCTGCAAATCAAAATTCAAATGGAATAAATCAACGTGAGGATAGTTTAGAAAGATGTTTTTTGGATCCTGCAAAGGTAAGTGTGCCATTTTCTATTCAAAAAATAAAAAATAAAATAAACGAAAAAGATAAAAGTTTAAATTAAATTTTAATTGAATGTTGAATTATTTGAACATTAATTCCGATAATGGTCCAACAATGACAAAAAAAATGTCTGTTTTTGTTTTCATTTTTCTTCTCTAATTAGAGAGCAATGTACTGAAACAGTTTTTAGGACAAGAATTTATTACAATTTTTTGCTAATTAAGAAATTCAGGAAGATTACGATATACTTTTTTTTTCTTTTATCTAAAAATAGAAAATTACGAAATCCTATTGAAAGAATACATCGAATTTTTGCACAAGCCGGTGACACATTATTATATATTAAACAATGGGAACGAAGGTGTGGTTCATTTGAACTTATTCTATCACTTCCTATACAATCTTATTGATTTCTACGATACAAAAATTTCTAATAATATACTCGTAATGGTCGTACTATATATACTTTTTGAAAGTTCACAAGAAATGTGACATCATTAAAAGATTTCTTTTTTATTTTAGAAATGGAATAAGGATATCAAATTTTTCGTATTTCTTACTTTTAAACACTTTTATTATTTTTTATCATAGAAGAAATCGAAATTAACAAGGAAGTCTTATTTATCATCTAAAAAATATTTTCTAAAAATAAACATAATCTTCTTTCATCACATATATCCGGCCGGTATTTAAAGGGTTATACGAAAAAAAAAAAAAAAAGATTTTAAAAATAAAATCAATAAAATTGAAAATTCAATGACCTGTTAAAATATTCAATCATGATATAATAATTCGAATACAGTTTTTTTTACCGCTTATTGATTTTATGAGGATGAGGTAAATAAAAAAAAAAAAAAGATATATGTATTTCCTATTCAATTGAAATTTCATATGAAATTGAATAATACATTAAAATAAAATCAGATTTTAATAATTGATAATTTTTTGAAACATTGTTTTTATGCCAATTTCATTTCAAATTAATTTGTTTTAATTAATAATTTAAACATTTGCGATTTTTTTTTATTTTCATAGAGCTTGAAATAAAGTAAACAATAGAAATAATTAAAAAACAAAAAAAAACCTTCTCGTCTATTAGACGCCATATGAATTTTTGTGTTTTTTTCTTTTTTTGTTTTTTTGGTTTTTATTGTCATTAATTAAAATGTTGTAAAAATGCCATGACCGCATAAATTTTATTCATATTAAGTGACCAGAGACCACACATACATATATACATATATTACATTTATTGTAATATTTTTATCTACAAAAAAAATATGTTTTTTTTTTTTTTTAATTTGACAATAATTAGTTAATTGATCAAAATCATCATCATGGTCATAATTTGTTTTCTTTCATTTTTTTCATATTTATTTGCCTGTTTGGTTTTTATAGTTTACTATTGAAATTTATTATCACATTTTCATATACATATAAATATATATTATGTATGTAACAAGAGCATCGCTAAAAGCAAACAAAAATAAAAATGTATTTTGAAATTATGATCGCATTTTGTGATTATTATGAGATAATAAATGGAGAATTATGATTATTTCACAAATTTTATATTTTAAATAAACAAATTTGTTTTTATTTTTTATTTTTTTATTTTTATTTGTGAATTTATTTAAAAAATTATTTAGAATTTTATATGGGAAACTACAAAAATTTGTTTACCATATTAAACATATGTTAAATACGTGACATTTTTTAGCCTAAAGGGTAATTTGAAAAGGACGATAAAATATTATTTTAAACGAAAGATAGACATTAGATAAAGTAAATGAAATGTCAAAAAATATCGTATAAATATTTATTGGATATGAAAATATGCCCTATATACATTTATATAATAAAAAAAAAATATTTAAAATATTTATAAATAAATATAGATACTTTATTAAAACATTTCCAATAAAACGGAATTTTATAAAAAAGTTCAATAAAAAATATCTAAAATTATTTTTATATTCGCTTTTTATTTATATTAATACACAAATATACTCTCATTGAATGATTTTTTCAATAAAAATTTAGGGAAAAAAAAGCAAATTTTACGACGATTAAATTCTCAATGTGTCAAAGCAGTAAAATAAATTTAATCTTTAGCACTTTTAAAAAAAACATCCACAATATTCGTAAGCTGCTTAAAACTATTTAAGCATTTCTTAAAACAATCTATGTTCTACTTTAAGTAACTCTTTCCGTTTTAATGGCGAAAATTCAAAGCTTTTCAAACAACAAAAAATATTGTTCATAAATCCTTCAAAACTTTAATCCTAGTTAATTCAAAAGTCTAGAATTTCAGCTAAAGGACAAAATTGGTTTAATAATTGTTTCGCTTTAAATATCGAACAAAAAAGGTGTTCAACGTGTTCAAAGTTCATATCTTTTTATTGTTCCTTGTTACAAAATAAAGGATCCTATATAATAATCATATTGATAAGTCACAAATACAATAGCAACAAACAAACAAAAAAACATCATTGCGGCTTTTTAAAAGCACATTGACATAAATTTCTCATGTTTAAGTGCATATCATATATTATATGTATATAAAACCTATTTGCTTTAAATCTTATCTTAAAAAATATACTTTAAATTATTTTTGTTTTCTTTTATTATTCTTTTTTTTTTTTTTTTTTGTGTTTTACTGTTAGACACAATCTATTATTTCTATCAGAAATCTAAAAAAAAAAGAAAGAAAAAAAAGTATGGAATAATAATAAAAATTTTACTTATCTGTGCAGTAATATCAACCTTTTATATTTATTCTTTTTTTTTATTTTTATTTTTCTTTCGTTATTTTTTTTTTTTTTTTCATAACATACATTTTATAATAGAACACGCAAATATTTCATAAATTTAATGTAAATCTGTATCATATAAACTTACTCAGTTGGATACTGCCGCAACCAACATTATTATTCGCTAAAATTCCATATTATATTATTTTCATAAACAATTTTTATGTCTATGATTTGTATCTCATTTTTAAGAGTTCCTTTTTTTTTGTTTTTGTTGTTTTCTAAAGAAAAAGAAAATATAAATATCTTAAGAATAATGAATTTGCAAAAAATGAAAAACAAAATTACATATTTTATTGTTGTTTAAGATATTAACTACAATATTTAAAAAAAAAAAAATCAAAGGAAAAAAAAAGAAATCATTATAAAATAATATGAAAATAAGATACTCCATTCTATTTTAAATTAAGTATCTATTTTTTTTTTTGTCTTTGTTGTTATGACATTAAATCAAATACAAAATATATAGTAACATGATAATGATCTTAGTATTTCTCATGATTTTTCATGGTTAATTTAGATTTATAGAAAAATTTCAATGAAATTTAATTTCAAAAGAAAGAAAATTTTTGAAAAGGAAAAAAAAAAATAGAAATAGAAACTGAGAAATTGAAAAGATTATAGTAATTTAATTTTTTAAAGACTACATATATTAAGTATAATTTTTACATTTTTTACTGTTGGAAAAAAAATTAATATCTGATAAATACAGAATGTAGAGCAAAAGAAGATTTATTCAGACGACATTCTCAAAAATTATTTTCCTTCCGTGCCAAAAGATAATAGTCAATAAAATCTCCGTAAAAATACAGTTTTTTAAAGTTATTTATAGGAAAAAAATAGGCACTATAGAACCTAGGGGCCAAATACTTGAATGGCATATATCCAAAAATTTTAAACCTCGACTTCCCAACAGTTATAGTAAAATAGTTTTTCTGCTTTTAAACTTTTACTGTTGAGTAGCTAAGTTTTCGATTTTTTAAAAATTCAAATTTAATTTGTATCTTGAAGAGATTCTTTTAACCCTAACCTGAAAACTCTTGATTTTCAAAATACCCATAATTCAAGTAGGTACATCGCTTTTACAAGTGACTTTAAAGAACTTTTACCTTGGACGTTTTTCTTCATGTTTATAATCTTTTCACCTTTTGTAAAAGTCGGTTATTTATCTTCTTCTTATGTTCTTGTCCAAGCGGATATTTAACTTCACCAATGTCTTTAATTTGAAAATTTATGAGAAATATTTTTTTTTTTTTTAGAATACCATAATGAAGTCCACAATTTGTATTTATTTTTAAACAATAATTACCAACATAAAAATTTTCTCACAATTAAATTTAATTTATTACAAGGCAATTCTTAAACTATTTAAACTCTTTTCATTACAAAAATAATAAAATCAAATTACATATTAATAATATACATAATAACTTTAAAATGATATAAAATTACAAACAAAAACAAGCCTATATAGATGATTAAATTGAAATAACCGCATGTGAAAAATTCATTTGACCTAAATTCAATTTTAATTTTTCATAATGCATAAAATATTACATAATAAATTGTAAGCAACATGAAAATATTTTTTTTTTTTTGTGTGTATGTGAAATAGGCCAGATGATATTCAAAACCTTCTATGTAAAAATATTTCAAAACATTATGAAAATTGTAAGAAAATATTTTATACAAATATTTACCATCGCAGTACACGTCTTGGTGTTGTTTTATATTTTTATATATATGCTTAGTTAAAAAAACATGCAGGTACCTTGTAAAAAGTTTCTATAAGCAACTAATTTAATTAATTTTAATAATTATTTTAAATATACATAGTATACATACATGCATGTATCTAATGTACATTCTCGTCAGTTATATAATATACTAATTTTCGTTTATTATAAAAAAAAACTTAATGAGTATGCGTATACAATTGTATAGTGAACAAATTAAAAATCACTGGAAAAATGAAAAACCCAGTCGAAGAAGTGATTATACATTTTTCTTACATTCAACAAACCAATATTACGAGTGAATTGGTAAGGAAATAAAAAATAATATATAGTGAATAAAATTTATCTTTAAAATTTCATGAAAAAGATACTTTTTAATTTTTATTTCTGTTTCTATTTTGTCTTTAAACAATAGATGTAGGTAATCATTGTTGACTTATTTTTTTTTTTTATTAGAATTTTATCTTTGAATTACCTTTTATCAAGGTTAAAAAATCAATTGATATTCAAAATCAAAACAAATCAATCACAAATACAAAAAAAAAAGGCAATATTTCAATATAAAAATTTTATTAACAAACCTTTATTTAGTTAACAATAGGCCATTGATAACAAATTTAAATAAAAAGTTATTTTCATAGATGAAAAAACAAAAGCAATTTTTGTTTTCCTAAACCAGGTATAAGTATTTATTGTTTATCGTATATTTATACCATACGTCACATAAAAAAGATTAAAATTTCAATTAGAAAAAAAAACAAAAAAGAAACAGAATTTATTTTGTATTTTCATTTTATAATTTGTTTTTTCTTTTTATATTTTTATTTAAGATAAAAAAAAAAACTTAAATATCATTTGTTGTAAAGCCATTAATCACTCCATCTTTATTTCATTTTCAACTCCCAAAATATCTATTTCTTCGATTTCAGATACAAAAGAAAAAAAAATCTATTTTCCTTCCCAATTGTTACATTTTTCTGATATGTCAGAAATGAAAATGTTTTTTTTTTTTCATTTTTTCTTTGAAAATTTTAATAATATTAATTGAGAAGGAGGAATTTCATGAAAAATATTTAAATTATCATGTTCACATTGTATTTTATGTGTCATGAAAATAAAACAAAATCGTGTGTTATATAAAAGAAAAAAAAAATAGTATTTTTTTCCAACGAACATTTCAATTATTTCGATACAAAAAATGCATGCTGTGAAATAAATTATTTTATGGAAATCACAGAGTTTTACACTATTATACAGTTTTAGAAAAAATTAATGTTATGCCTTAAAATTCGTAATATAACGTCTTATTTAAAAAAAAAAAAAAAAACTTTTACGTTTCAATATATTTTGCGATATTTAAATGAATTTTAGACTGAATTTACTTTACTAGAAACAAAAAATACTGTAGATACATGATCGAGATCCTTCAATGGAACGGATAGTTCGTAGATCATGTTTAGTTTGAATTTTTTCAGAGAAAAAAAAAAAATTCTTTAGAAAAATTTTATTAGCCAATATAGATAAAATTCGATTATTAGAGCTTTGCTAATGCTGAAGCCAAACCAACTTAGCTAGACAGTTTAGATACAAAATAAACATTAAAGAAATCTGTACCTATACTGACCAGAATTTATTTTGAATAGAATACAATATTTGGATAAGCGCCAAATCAGATTTTGTAAACTACGAAATTTCAAAATTAAAAAGTATAAAAAAATGCCATTTGATTTTGAAGCTAAGCAGAACGAATTAGACTTGAAACATCCAATTTATAATTTTTTTTTTGTAAAACACAATTATACAAATAATTCCACACCAACTCATTATTGTCTACATGATTTTCAAGATTCAATTGTATCTTCTTTTTTTTTCAGATATATTTTCAAGATGACTCATAAAATGCCACTTACTCATATCTTTATTGATCATCTTAATTTTAATGTGATTTTTAATTCGACCAATAAAACAACTTTTAACACTCTTCAACTACACTATATTGTCAGTGATCATTAATCTTATAATAAAAAAAAAAAATTTTTAAAAAAATACAAGAAAAAAAACATAATGAATTAGTTTAGTTTTTATTGAAAAATATGCGGTCACGTTTTGAACTTTAAAAAAATCGCTATTAAGTATAAAATTGTGTTTGAGTGTATACTTACATATTATTTATATTGCTAGACTAATGAATATACATATACGAGTATAGTGTAAGAAATTAGTTTAAATTTAAATGTTTTACATATTTTGCTAATCATGATCGTATACAGGGTACTATTGTATGTAGCTTGATAATAATTTTTAAAAGATACTTTTGAATTTTCATGAATTCTAATATCAAAACAAAACAAGCTGTACTGCTGTAAATAGATTTGAAGTGAAATGAAATTGAAAATAGATTGTAATTTTTTTTTTTATTTATCTTTTATTTATCAGATAAAAATGATTTTATCTATTGTTTATATGTATCTATTGAATAAATTTTTCTAATCGCTAAAACATTTAGAAATCCTATCTCTATGGACTAAATTTGCATTCTCATTGTCGGTATATTAAAAAGTAAATTACCACTTAATTTATAATCACATCACATTATTCTATTGCATCATATCATTACATTGCATATGGTTTTGTCTTCATACCATACACATTGTGAAGATAAAAGCAATTTGAAAAAAAAAAAAAAATGATATGTATATAAAAAAAACACATTGTCGCTTCCGATCAACCATAAAATGAGAAAAAGATGATTATTTTAAATTATGTCATCATTGGTGGCATCATGTGACGTACGACAATATTTTAAACAACAACAAATAAATCATAGTAAAAACTAATTTATTTTAATAAAAAAAAATAAAAATAAAAGTCATCTTAACACCCACGTATCATCTATAAGATAATCACATTTTAAAATTTAATCCAAACATCAATAGTGTCTCCTCATTTACATTAAATGAATTTTAGATAAAGACAAGGATTATGTATACTATTTTAAAAAAGAAAACAAAGAAAATTCATATTTATATTGAAAATTTCAAATTATAAACAAAATTGTTATAACAATAAACGCGAACATCTTTTACAACAATGTACATGAACATCCGTTTTCCGTTTCCCATTGCTCCACTAAAAATAAAACAAAAGGGGAAACCTTATACAGAAAAAATGAAAATATATGTACATATGTATGTATATGGCACACTTGTTGATAGTACGCAATGCATACAACTTTTGAATACTGATTTAACATTACAAAGAATTATTCTCAGAAATTATACTTATCAATGCATATGTATGTAAGTATGCGGGTTTCATCATTTTTTGAATAGATTTTTTTTTTTTTTAAATTTTAAAATTTATCATACCCTTTTTTTTGTGTATGTTTTTTTTTGTCTACCAAATTTTTCAAATAAAATCTTATTGTTTTATCTCAAATTCCTTGAAATACTTATACACTTCCGATGATGATGAAACCCAAAATATATTTCTAAATTTTCATTGTTTTCCTAATGAAGTATATGATTTTAGAGAAAAAAATTGTTAGGATTAAAAAGAAACAACCAGAAATTTGAACAATAACTTAATTGGAAATTGCTACTGTATAAGTAAACAAGAAACTCCTCGGATTTACTTTCATTGCATTTAAATTTAATTTTAAATTTAACAAAATATTAGGAAATTTTTTAAAATTTATTCAAATATCTGCAATAACTAACAAAATATATAACTAAAAAAATTAATTATATACACCTTAACTTCAAAACAGGTAATGATTGAAGTGAAAGTACATATAATTTTTTATTACTAGAGCAAATGTAAATTTTTTTTCTTTGACAACATATTAACAAAAACAAAAAAAAAAAAAGAATAGCTATGGAAAATTTTCTATACATACATGAAAAATAATGTAAATAATGAATCTTATTTAATCAGTACTTCCGGCATCCAAAAACGAAAAAAAAAAATATAAAAAAATCGTATCAAACAAGTTGATATTCAAATAAAATTATTTTCTTCTTTCTTTAATATTTGCACAAAGACACCTGGAACAGACTGAAGTTTGTTATAAAGTATAGAAAAGCATGTGTTGCACACTGCGCCAACATTCATATTTTTTTCCTGTATTTATCTATCTTTTTTTTTTGTTTTTAATTCAGTGACTAAATTTACACATGAATCTTAATTCCTTTGATTATTCTTCTAAATGAGAACAAATATTGACTAAAAGTATTAAAACCACCCGTATCTTATCACATCGTCTCATTTTTTTTTTTCAACGAAAATTTAATCTCTTAATTTTTTTGAGTTTTAAAAAGAAACACGTACAAGAACACAATTCTTTCGATATTTATACATGTATACAATTTTTTTTTAAATTTCACTCTTATTCAAGATACTTTTGTCTTTTGTTCATCTTATTCACTTCCTATACTTTATTCAATGATTTTTCAATTTTATTTTATTTAATGCTTTATCCTTGTTAATTTAGTTTTCCTGAAATTCAATATTAATTCCGCATATTCATATTTTATTGTCGTGTTTTATTACAACCGCAGATACAAAAATAACATAAATAATTATTTCTAACATTTAAAGCATCATTCATTATAAATAAAGCCTTATAGAATTGCATGATGAAATCAGTAAAGCAATCTTAGAATATTTCATGCATCATTTGTTTCAACATATTATCGTTTAACCCTTTAATTTGTAGGGATAATGCATGCTAACGTCATCGGCATCAGAGAATAATCCCTGTCATATTTAATAATGATGATAAATGTTATCAAAAATTAACTTTTGTATATTTCATAAATGCTGAAATACGAGGTTCAATATCATCACAATTTCGTCGGAAAACTTTTATCTGATGCATTTTATTCATTTCAAAGAAAAGATTTTATCAAATATAAATGTTCTAGAATACAGATATACAACATTTTAAATTAAAATTCACACAACAATAACAACAACAAAAATAATTTTGCTACATTTTTCCTTTAATTAATTAGCTCACACAAAAGAACAAAAACATGATAACAGAATCATTAAGGTCACTTTAAAATTTTGTGCACAGTTAGTTAAAAGCTCACCTTCTCATGCGGTTACCTATATACCTTCATTAAGAAACTGTATAACGTTGATTGCTTTTTTACTGTTATTTTTTTTTTATTTTTTCTTTTTTCTTTCATTTTAAAATACTTTTTAAAATCAACTTTTTAATCAACACACAAAACACCGTTTATGAAACATTTGTGTGAACATAATTAGGCATTATCATGTCAATGATTTTTGTATTTTATTTATTCATGCTCGTGGAATAGATAGTATCTCTATATTTAAAGATACAAATTACACTCTTTCCATTAGAATTTAATTTCTTTTTGCAAATCGATAATTATTTTTTGTTTATGTAACGTGGAAAATTTTTGTTTAGTTAATATTTGAACATTTACATTCTAATATATTTTGTAAATTAAATTTCTAAATTAAATATCTTTGAATTTTGTTGATATTTTTCTCGAAACTCTAGGCACTTTTTCCAAAACAATATAATTTTTCTTATGAAAAAACAACATTTATTAGAGTAATATTTTCTCAGAATTAAAAAGAGTGTTAAAAATTAGAAATTATAAAAAAGATACAAAATTGAATAAAATCCGTAATGCTTTCATATTTGTAATGCATAAGCAAAGAAATACTTATACAATATATTATAGCTACTTAGAAATTCCACTAGTGTAAAAAGAAAATCTAAACTATGAGTCATATGTATTTATGTATGTTCAAAAACTTGAATTAAAATTATTTTTATTTATATATATTGATTTATTCAAAGTGACAATAAAATAAGTCATAACTTCATAAGTATCTTTTGGATGATTCACGCAAAAAAATTTAAAAAAAAAAATATTAAAAAAAAAAAATTTAAATAAGAAGTGACTTATGAATAATATTTTTTTGCCCATAAGCCCAAGTGAAAGTTGCAAGACTTGTTTATGATTCAATGGTGTGAAGAGCATCAAAAAAATATACACAATTTAATTGAAAAAAAAAAACGCCGAAAAGATGATATCATTTTAAAACAAGTATTATTAGAATTTTAATATAAATGATTAATTTTATTCAAATCTCAAAGAATAGAAAACCATGTCACGGTGAATCCATGAACTTTATCAAGTCATTTTTCTTTTTCTTCAAATAAATTAAATTTCAAAAAATGAATCTTTTTGCAATATTTAAAATTCTTTGTATGATTCTCGGTGCTTCCGAAATATCAGCGTTTCAAAAAACCTTAAAAAAAAAAATATCTTCACGGAAAATATCTTTCATTTTACATACATACATATATTTTTATTGAAAAAATAATAATAGCTTTTCATTTTTCATTTTATTTCTTGTTCTTTTTCAAACGGAAGCATTTAATTTCCTTTCTATATACCTATTTGAATTTTGTATTTACAAACGAAATATAAATAAATTAAACGAAGCTTAAAAATGTGAGTATATAGACATATTTCATAAGGAAAAATTTAAATAAAAAAAAACAAAATCAAATAATGTTTTACATTCAAAGAAATTAAAATCATTTCATTATTTTTCAAGAGTTATGTATTTTTTTACAGTTCATAGCTCGTTAATTTCACATTAAAATGAAAAATGAAATTATGGGTGAAAATTTGTATTTTATTAAACAAAAACATTTACCTATGTGGTAGAAAATATTAACAAAAAAAAAAAAAAAAACAAATGATATTTTTTCCATTTTTTTTTTATATTGCAAAAAAAAGTACTTTTTTTTTGAACGAAGAAAATCATTTAAAAGCATCAAATACATAAGTGTGAAAAATTATAGTATTTTTTTTAAGATAAGAAAAATGATTTCAGTAGATACTTACTTTCATAGCTTTGATTATAGAACTAAGAATTTTCTTGTGAGAATTAATCAATTAAAAAAAAGTACTTGATTTTTTTTCTAATTATGAAATTTTACATGAGAACTGATGAAAGTTATGTTCACAAAAAGGATTATCTACGATTGAAATTTTTACCAATCGTTTGAAAATTTCATCTTCAAATGATTATTATCATTCTAACTTTATCCATCAAGTTCAACAAACTTCATTCAATTTTCACACTAACTACAATTTTCATCTTAAATTTAATCTGTCTTAGAGGATGTGTATAAACATATGAAATTCCGGATGATAAAAAAATTGATGTATGTATTTTTAAAACATTCTTAGAAAGAAACACAAATGCGACAAAATAGTAAGTGTAAACATATGTCAAACACCTGTACTACAAAAATAAAAAATAAAAATATTATTTATAGTTTAAGTATTTTTATGCTGTTGTTCATTGCACATAGATAAAAAATAAAAAAAGAACCAAAAATAAATAAATAAGAGAAATTGCACATAACGAAATTATTCCCAAGAATGTTTTACGTGAGATTATTTTGTTTTTTTTTTTTTTCATCCTTGTTGCAAATTTCACAAAACAACATTCATATTCTTGTGAATGAATATCCTGGGAATTAAATGAAAATAATTTTTTTTTATTCGTATACCAGCATACCTTTATGTACAACTCGTGTATAATTTATATGTAGTTTTTAAATGCATTCACCATCCTCACGTTTTTTTTACCCTTATCACTTTTGTTCTTGAATTGTACTATTCTTATTTAAACGAAAAAAAAAGAAAAAAAACTATTTATGTGTATGTATGTGAGTTCTATAAATGTTCTATTTTATTCTATTCATCTCATAATAAAAGGAAGTTGAGAATAAAAACAAGACAAGTTAAAAGACATACTTTTTTTTTTTTTTGCTTTTTAGGATAAAAAATTTGTTGCAAAAATGTCAAGGGACTGTTATGACTGAAGGTTATATGTTCATGAAACATGAATATGCACTTATACAAATAATTTGTCCTTACAAAAATGCTTGAAACTATTTTAATTTTTTTGGTTCTTGAATGACAGTTAAAATTCTTTTTTAGTGTATGATAAAAGCATTTTTTAGTCATTTTGTTTTTTGAAATAGTTTTTAAACTTTTTATAAAAATTTAAAGATGATTTTTTTGTTGTTGTTGCTATTTTGAAAGTTTAAATTGAATAAAACATTTTTTTTTTTTTTTTAATTTGAAAAATAATTATAAAATTAAATTGATTTAATTTGTTCAAATTATGAAACTATAGAAATCTCACTTTGAAATTCAAACTTTAAACGACTTTCATAATGACTTTTGAGGAGAAAAAAAAAAGACTATTTTGACTTTTAACCTTTTCTAATTTATAAATGTTGACACACATTTAATTAATCACGATTTCCAATTATTTCTAGATATTCATAAATAAAATTTACAAAAAAATTCAGAATTTATTCTACCGCATCAAAAGTAATGCTATCTGATAAGTTTTTTTTTTTTCTAAGATGTTTATAATTTGTTTCAATACAAAAACAATACAACGTTTTCAATATAAGGTAAAATGTTATTTTTCTCAATGCTGCAGAAAATTTTCCATACAGTTAAAAATTTATAAGATACATTCATATCTTTAATGCTTTAACAAAGTTACCTGCGTCTTTATCATATTTCAATCATATATGATCTTTTATTATATAGAAAACAAATAGATAAATTAATTTTTTTAAAAAAGACGCTATAACAAAAATATCTTGGGGCTATCGTCTAGTATTTCGAATTTACAGTTAAGGCCAATAATCGCAATGATTATATACTGTTTGTTTTGTGTATTTATATCTAATTATTGTTATTATAATAATAATAAAACAATTCACCTGATTTTTTGTTGTTTTTTTTTTTGTTTTCAAAAAAAAAGTATATATGTCTATGTATGTTAAAAATATTAAATTACAAATGTTATATTCTGCACTACAGGTAATATATAGTATGTAGGTGAATGTTTGTTTTTTTGTTTTCTTTTTAGTCAATTTTATTTGTACTCATCATGAAACTACAAGTAGGTACATACTTTTGTACTCATCATTTCTATCAAATTCCGTGCCATCATAATCATCATTACAATGATTGCAAAAAAAAAAAAGCATAAAAAACAGTAATTTTTTTCTTCTTCTTTTTCTTCATTTCACCTAAATTCACGGTGAGATGAATTTATAAAAATCTTTCACGTTTTTATAGAGGTTCAATGTTTACAGATACAATTTGAGAAAAATAAGTGAATAAATCCATTTAAAAAAAAAACAGTATTAGGCAAAGATACAATTTCTTGATCATGTTTTGACAGTCAGGCGGTATATGATTTTTATCTATGAAATTATTATGACATTTCGCTTTAATGTGCATCTTTTTAAATAACGCTTAATAATAATTAATTGTTCCGTCACGTTTCCTAATTCAAATACATTTTGTAATTTGTTAGTAATTGAATGTGATTGTAATTTTTGAATTATTAAATTATGTTTGTTGAAAGTTATACGAAATGCACGATTTTTAATTTAGACTACGCAATACTGTGACACAGTTTTTTCAAATTTAAACTTTTAAAATTTCCATACAAAATGTCCTGGGTTATAAAATGTAAAAATTTTAGGGGTTAAAAAACTGATAATTTACAATAATCATAAATTTTAAATAAAATTTCTCCGAAAACCTTGTAATTTTTGAAATAAAATTTTAAATGTAATAACTGTTTTTTTTTTTTATTTTCTAATTAAATTACTAATAAATAACATTTTCATTTTATGCCAAAAAAATTTATATTTAATTCAATTTAAAAAGAAATATCGTTAATGTTTGCATTAGCAAACAAATATCATGATTTTTTATTAGATTTTCATTAAATTTCGCAATAAGAAAACACATATCTTGTAAGAAAAAAAAAATCATATTATGTATCTACATAATATTTTCCATTTTTAAAATACATATATGATTTAAAGCAGATGTGTATTTTTCTCGCTTATGTTTCGTTTTTTTTTTTTCACATTTGAATGATGATAGATAATCGTAAAACAAATGTTTACCAATTTTTGTTTTTTTTTTTAATTGAACAAAAAAAAAAAACCTACAAAGCGAAAGTAAAAGTTACAAAGTTTTAAAAATATAATAAATTGCCATTAATTAAAGATAAAACAAAATAGAAGAAAAAAAATATGAAGATGTTGAAAAAGAAAAGATGTACCTATTTATGTATGATGATTTCATGATACATTATTTTGAAATTTTTATTCCATTAATAAAAAATTAAGTGTGTGCCTTACTTTCTCTTATATTTTTAAAGGTAATACTATATATGTATGTATGTATGTTCTCAGTTTCATATAATAAAATATACTTTGTTTGATCTACACATGTGTATTTGCTTATATTTTTAAATTTGAAGATAATAATTCATAATTTTCGAAAGGTCATGTTGATCCCTTAAAAATAGATTTTTTTTTTTTTTTTTTTTTAAAGTGGAAAATACAAACTTTTATAATAATCAAGGATTTTCCCACAAATATCTTTAATATATTCCAAGTAAGTGGTGCGTTCAGTGGCCAAAGCGGTAGAGTGCTGGCTTCTGATGCTGAAGGTCTTGAGATCGAATCCGCATAAGTTCACTCAGCTTTGAATGAGTATCAATTCATTTGAATTGGGTATATGTACGTGCTTGGTACTGAAGTGATTTGGTAGCTCTGATTACTGACCATAAGTACAGCAAGTACATAAAAAATAACTACACAAATATCACTACAGCCCTGTAATACGAATAAAAATTCGTTCTCTACCAACGAATTTAGTGGTTCGCATTCCACTTCAAACTGTAGGTGCATATTTGACAGAAAAATGGTCTAGAAAACTCAAAATAACATAGTGCCCCCGTGGAATAATAAGGATATAAATAATGATGATTTTGGGTAGGAACTGTAATTAGAATTAATGTAAAAGGACCACCAACAGAGATGTAAAATGACATACAAATACTTTTACCTCCAAGTTTTGTTTTGAAAATCTAATAAGTTGAATCAAAAAACCACAAAAATAAACTTGTGGATTTATTCACTTTCACAAAAAATAATTTCAGAATTAAACACTAAATTTAACATTATTTGATTAGGTTGATTATTTTTATTATTCTTATTTCACATTCACACGATTAACCTACAACAACGAAAAAAAAAACAATAATAATAAAAAAGAAATATAGAAATCTTAAGATACTCTTTTTTTACTTATATCTTCTAACCTAGAAAATAATTTTTTTTTATACATATTTGTACTTATGCCATAATAAGTCATTCAACTAAATAAATATATGTCTCTTTTTAAATTTTATGAATGAACAAAAAAAAATAGTCATTGAGTTCGAAAAAAAAAATAAATAAATAAGAAGGAAAAAAATATTGAGGTCAACATTAAAGTCAATATAACGTTTTTATAATAAAATCATAAAAACAAATTTGTTACATAAATTTCTTTTTCTTTTTTTTTTTTCCTAAATGAAAATTTAAGTTTTTTTTTTCTTCTAAATTTATTTTCTTTTTATTTCCATTTTACCATTTATGAAAGATAGTTTTTTTTTTTTTTTTTTTTTGGTTTAATCTGAACAAAGATACTTTAATGCATAGAAAGATTGTTTTTTTTTTTTTCTGAACATACATATTCAAAACAATGTACTGCTACCTTAAAAAATTTAAATATGGTAATTTTTTTATTATACACTTCTATGCAATATTCAACAGTATTAGAAGTGGAAAACTCAATTAGGATTGATCACGTTTCATTTCAATTAAATTGCTTTTCTTTTACTGCTACCACTCAACTAGTGTGGATACATTGTATATTATATTAATTTATAGTCATACAGTTTTTTTTTTTGTTTTGCAGCAAAGTAATATGTATCTATGTATATATTATATATACATATGTTTTAAATACAACAAACTTAGTAAACATACCATATTTAAAATCAAGGTGTTTAAAATTGTATTGTAAACATTATGCAAACTAAATATTCAATATTTATTTAAATTGTATTTTTTCATTTGTTTTTTTTTTCTTTTTTTCTCTATCTCTCTTTCTCTTTTATTAAATGCAAGATCTGACATGAAATAGTTATGTAAATTAATTGATTTTAATTAATAATTTTATAGTTAGAGCGGATATATGCATGTATGAAATGACATCATATCATGTGTTAAAAATATATATATTTTTTTTTTTTGTTGTTTAATTTTTCTATCAGTGAATCTATTCTAATTAAAATGAAAATATGATTCTATGAAATAGCGAAACAAATTTTTAAAAAGAAAAATTTAATAGAAATTCTTATAAAATAAAACTAAAAGAAAAATAGAAAAATTCAAAAAAAAAATATTATGGGAAGGTCAAAAAGGTTAAAAAAAAAAGTACAATAAAAAAGAAAATCTTTTACCGTAAAAATATTTAATATGTTGGTTTTTTTTTTGTTGGTCCTTTTTATAATTCCAGTTTCTTAATAATTTATGATAAATAATAGAAACATGTGCAAAGTATATAACTGTGAATATGTGGTAGTAATTTTGACATTTTTCTTCAATATTTACTTCCGTAATATAATACAACATTTGAGCAACATATGTGATGTTAATATTTAGGTCATTCATAAATAAAGAAGTTAATGAACGATAAATATGTAGGTATACACAGAAAAAAATAAAAATAAAAAAGAATTTGAAATATATAGAAGAAAATTATCAGATCCATTTAGCGTACCGAAATTAAAACTTAGAATTATTATCAGTGAGAAGTCTCTCTTTAACTTTTAGTTTAAAGATTATAAGCTTTTGTTTATAAACATTCCTGTAAAGAAAAATGAGAAAAGAAAAACAAAAGAAAAACTATTATTTTCATGTATCATGTATTTTTTTTAATATTTTTTAGGCTTGTCATGTCACTAAATAGCTAAATAATCTTAGTTTGACTTTGATTTGACATAAACGTGAGGCCCCCGGACTCAGTAACGAGCCCGCTTAATAATTGAAATTTTTATATTCGTATAAAACGTGTTAAGTGGGTATTTCAATCGTAGCAATTTGTAAAATTAAATAATTAAAAATGTAGGTAAAAAAATTTAACCTTTTTATTTTCAGTTCATAGCACAAAAGAAAAGAAAAAATATAAATATAGTACATATTTATGAAAAATGTTCATAATTTATGAAAGAAAATACTTACAATAAATTAGCTTTTACCTGGCATAGTTCAACTTAGTATTTCTCTTATCATAATTAAATTTTTTCTTTTTTAAATAAAAAAAAAAAAAAAACTCTTTAAAAATCTTACTTTTATTTATCAGAAAGTTTCTGTTTTTATTTTACATTTAATTGTTTTCATTTTTTATTACTTTTTTTTTTATTTTACTTTATGTTAAAAAAAAAAATAGAAAAAAAATGTAGTTTCGTTATGAATATACAAAAAAAAAATATTTTTCTTTTAACTGTATTTTTTAAAAATATATAAAAAATAAAAATAATTAAAAATTCAAACAAAACAAAAAAAGAAAAGTAAATAAATTTAAAAGAAAAAAAAAATTTAAAAAGAAAAAAATAATAACAGAAATATAATGCAACTACAAAATATAGAAACTATACCAACAAATTTATATTTAATTATAAGAATTTATTTAGAGAAAAATTATAAAGTAGGAAAAAAAAAATAAATTTTGTTTTTATTTAAAAATGAAAAAAAAAAAATAAGGAAGAAAAAAATGAGCATAAATTGCTTTTACAAAAGTTTCTCATGCCAACAGCAATACCATCAATTTAATTTTTTTTTTCTTTTCTACAATTTCTGCAGATATTATAAATGTGTGTACATAATAATAATTTGCAGTATTTTATATGTTTGAACTTTTTATATTTTTATAATTACATACATACATATATCAAGTACATATTGTGTAATTTTTATATTAGATATTTTAAGTGTATTGCTTTTTGCATTTTTAATAATTCAAACATTGATGTATACTCTTCGTACATATATTCACATTATTTATTTCATTTTTCTTTTTCTTACCACTTTTTTTTTTTTCCTGTACTTTTTAATTAGTCAATATCTAAAAAGCATGTATTTTTTATGCATTTTTAGATAATAAACTTAACCTGTACGATATAACAGTTCAAGTTTTCACATATGTACATGTATAACATTTAAGTTTAACTAATTTATCAAAGTTTTATATACTTTTTTATTTTTATTTTTTTTTTTTATCGTTTTCTACATGTTCGTTACCTGCACAGATATAAATGTTTTTTAATAAATATAATATTTCGTTCATTAACTTTATTTATTTCTCATGATATATATATTTATTTCTTTTCATATATTGTCATGCATTTTTATCGTTATTATTTTTATTATGAAAACACATATGGTGACTATACAATTTTGTTTTTTTTTTTCTTATAAGGAAGATAAATAAATTATTTAATGAGAGTAATGTATGAAGAATGAAGTTCGAGATATGTGAAAAGTATATCAACAATAATAACAAAAACAAACTGAAAGTGAAATTATGATTATTATTTTTTTGTTTTTTTTGTTTTTTGTTTTTTTTGCAATGAAAATTGAAAATAAAAATTTGCAATCCTATAATCAGATAAAAAATTGAATGACTGCAACACAACACAATGCTTTGCAATAAGTGGTTATTTAAAAAAAAAAAAAATACAAAGAAAAAAATAAAACAAACAAAAGCCACGAATAAGGAGTTCCAGTTACATTGAATAGTAACCACAAGTTTAAAATTAAATTTAAAAACAAATAGCAATAATAATAAAAGTAGTAATATACATAATTGGAGGAAAAACTGCAAAAATAAAAACAAAATGCAAAAATGAAAAAAAAGAAAAAAAAATAGTAATAGGTATTATAAGTACACAGCAAGCGTTTTTAATAGGCCTTTTTAATATTATAAAGTAATATAGTAAACATGAATAACCACACCATAAAATTTAAAAAAAAAATCAAATAAAAAACATAAAATGAAAATTGTTTTAAAAAAAAAACCTCATATAAAAAAAGTAATATGTAGAAAAACTCTCTCAATTTAAAAGGAATTAAATATATAAACAGCCTGTTTATTTTTTTATTATTTTTTTTTTTTTTTCATAAACAGTCTACTGGTGTATTTTTTGTGGTACACAACTCAACTAACAGATCAATAATCTTGAACAAGTTTTCTTATGGTGGTGACAATCAATTTATAATATATATGTATGTATATAGTTGACAGAAATTTTATTGCTATGAATGGGTTGTAACCGATAAATGGCCTTAAAGTAGGTTGACATAGATGGAAAATGAAATAGAAATTATTGAGCTACTAAAATATAAAGTTGCTTAGCATTAGTAAAAATGTTTGTAATTGATGTGCGTATTTATGTATGTATGTTTTTTTTTTTAAAGAATAAGGTTACATGTAATTCAACACTTTCTTTAAGTTTTATTTTTTCTTTGCTTTTAAAAACTAATTGTACAAGTCTTTTATGTAGAACTTGTAAGAAAAACTTTGAAGTTTAAAAAAAAAAAATACATTTTAAAATCGCATTTTATTCTATATTACTATTTTTTTCTTGTCTTGAAATTAGTTCATTCCAATTCTTACGTAACTCTGAAATCTTGAGAGTAAAATATGAAAAATAAAATTCAATTATTAATTTAAAGGCTTTTACACACTTAAAGCAAATCAGAATATTTTATTTATTTTTTTAAATTTGTTAAAAAATTCTATGAATGAAAATAAAGACAAATTTTTTGAAAAAGACATTAAAACAAATAAGGGCTTTTCGTGCCAAAAATATTTCAAAGATAGTTTAGCGACTGTGCCAAAAAAAAATTCAGATCTTCTGGGAAATACAGTTGAAAAACACCTTATAAGTAAAATGAAAAATTCCCAGGAGCTCAATTTAAAACAGTCCTTGAATATTCATATAAATGGTAAACATATTATATAATTTTTACAACCTTTCTATACTTTTACCTTTTTAAACATTTTTCCCACTTAATTAAAATCAATATTGAAAGAAGAAAAAAAAAACAAGAAAGAAATAATTCCAGTAAAAATTCTATTACTAAAAAATTCCAACTTTTACTTGTATCTCTCAGACATTTTTGTGTAATAATTTTTTTAAAAATATCTTTAAACACAAAAATACTGTATGTCTGTACTCTAGGGACTTTCACAAAGATAAGACATGAACTAAATGCTACTTGTAAAAACAAAAAAAAAAACAAAAACAGAAATGAAACAACAAGAATACAAAAAATAAAATGAATTTTAAGTAAAGGTGCAAAAGATAAGGAAGAAAAATAAATGGCAAATAAATTTCACAAGTACTTTTACAAAGATACTTTCTTTTGCTTCATTTTAAAAGGTGTTTTGCGACCACCTTTATTCCGTAAATGAAGTAAAATATATAAGAACAACGATATGGGTTTAACGGTTTTACCTAATTCAACTTGTATTTCTTCACATTTCAAGAGAAATATCATACTAAAGATAAATTATCATAAAGAATAAAAAAAAAAAGTTTGAATTTCTATATATTCAGCCAGAGGCTGTAATGATATTACCAGATCATCGGTTCATTTCAGATCATTCATTCATTTCTCAATTTCATCAACATGTTTATGATTCTATTTTAATATCTATATACATACATATACATACAAATATATAGTTTTGAAATAGGCCTTCCAGGATTATTTTTCAACCATTAAATGACTATGATTTCTCATCATGATATTGTACAAACTACAAAGAAACGTACTGATTCTCATTCCTAAGCATTTGCATAAATTTTGTGTTTTTTTTTTTTTTCTTATTTTCTTTTTTCTTATTTTCTTTTCTGAGGCAAAGGAAATGGTGAAAAAATCTGATTTAGGAAAATATTTTACACTTACAGCACACATATATTACTTTTGCATATACTTACATACATATTCCTGTAAATTCATTCATATAAAAAAGTAGATTGTAATCGGTTGTATAATCAAAGAATGGTTATATTACGGTTAAATGATTGTGTGTAGTACTTACAACAATATATTCACTAACAGCAAAACCGAAATAAAATTACACCTTTATTTCCTTCATGTTTTTAGATTATACAAGCCGATTTTTTTTCTCTTGTTTTTTTTTTGTTTTTTTACAAAAAGCAAAAATAAAATAAAAACAGAAAAAAAAAAATATGTTCAAATAAAATACGAAAAGTAAAAGTAGATTTTTTCCTGATTACAGAAGCGGAAATTTATTTCATTTTTTCACCATCTCATTTTCAGAGAGATGTTGTCTGCAAATATTATATATATGTTCTATATACATACATATGTACATATAAATACGTTAAAAAAAATTGTAAATACGCATATACTTATGTACATATATACATATTACATTCTAATATAAAATGTTAGTGTAATATTAAAGACAAAAGTTAGTAAACTGAATTAAGGTTTAAATATGAAAAAAAAAAAATAATAATAATTTTTTTCTTTCATTTTAATTTTCATTTCCATATTCAATCGAGCACAAAGTTTGCTGAATCCTGCAAATTTCCTTTCTTAAATAAATTATACGTACACATATTATCAGAACTGATGATGTGCTTTTATAGGGTTGTACAATTCATTGAGTGTAAATTTTTCGTTTTTTTCTTTTTTTTTTTTTTTTCTTTCTATACTTCAAAATGTATTTAAATTCAATTAAGAGATGGTTGGACACTTTATATAAAATTTACTATAGAAGGGTTTCTTTATATTTTCATATACTATTTATACTTTTTAAATTGTAAAAATTATTTCTATTTAATAACAGAAACAGGAAAAATATAATTATCTTTGACTATATACATACTCGTATATATAGAAATTTGTTAATTGAACTCATTAGGAATATTTTAATATTTTACAGTTATAAGACAATTAAATTATAAACAGAAATTTCTTTGAAATTAATTTATAATGATTTTTTTTTTGTTTTATTTTGTTTTGTTATTTAATTTTAGCAATCACTTTTAGCTGGAAGAATACCAATTGCTTCAATGACAGGACCAATTAAACGTGGACTTTTGTGGCAACAAAGAGACAGGCTATTTTCTAGATGGAAAGAAAGGTAAAAAGCAAAATAATATTAAAATTTTCCATTAGAAAATTAAATATAATTAATTTATTTTTTCATTATTAGAAATTTTCTATTTAGTTTTACACTTTTACAACATATATTTCTACATTTTTATTACTGAAATAAATAATATCTCATATAGTTTTAAAAATCATCTTAAAAAATCATAATTTCTCATCGTTTTTGTTTTCCTTCCATCTTTGATAATTGTAATAATTTATCTACAATTTATTTAGTTTTTTTTTCAATTAAGATTTGATAAATTTTTCAACATTAATTAAAAACTTTCGTGTATAGCTTTCAAAAATAATAAAAATCTTAAAAGATTGATGGCAAGAATTTAGATGCACTCTATATGCTCTAAAGGTATCCTAAACATACATAGATATACCTGTTCAACAATGATGATAATGATGATGATGATAATAATGATGATGCCGATGGTTATAATGGTAGATTTTCCCCGGAGGCAATCGTATTTCCATTAAATCTTCTCTTTCGATAAACGCCTCTATACACATTAGATTTGAAATAAAATCGTTTTTTATTTTTTCAAAGCATAAAATAAATTTTTAAAATGAAAAAAAAAAAAAGTTAACAAAAAACATATTGTATTACAAAAAAAAAATATAAGTGTATCTTTTTTTCTATAAAATCTTCAATATTAAAAATCAAAATCTCTACCTACCTATTTATAACTTTACGATGTTCTTATGTGGAGCCAAATAGATGATAATAATTCAAAAGATTTAAGTCAATTCAGTGTGGCCATGTTAAATTTTCTTCATTTATCATGAAAATTCAATACGTTTTCTTTTATTCAATACCTGTTCTTTGTCTTCTTTATTTTATGTAATTTTTTCATTGTACAATATTATATTCATATATCTACCTATATAAGTTCATTTCTGCATATATATGTATACATACATATATCTAAAACGTACATAACACATGAATAATGTTGAACTATATAGAAATCCAACAGCAAACCATTATTCACAGTTGTGGCCTTACAATATATTATAATTCTCTCTTTATATACATACATATTCATATGTATATACTCATATGATCTATTTCTATGTCTACAAAAATTTCTTATCATCAGATTCTCATTGTCAAGAAAACAGAAGATTTTCATCCAAACTAAATCCAAAGTAATATCAAGTCCAATGCGGTCTTATTTTTTCTGTTCTTCTAGTTGTTGTTGTTGGTTTTTTTATTATTCTATTTTCTTACAAAACTTCACATCAAATAAACTTGAAATCTCATTTCATGCATCTGCATCATAAAATAGCACATTTCGGATTCAGCTGCACCAGCATTATAATAATGGTACAACGTAGAATTTAGTATAGATAAAGTGAATAGAAAAGATGTTGATGACGATATGACAAGCAACAACATGATCCCATCCTCATCATAATCATCATCATCATTAACATATAAAATTCACCTTATAATGAGTCTTTTGTGCAAAATTTAATGTATTATACATGCATTACATAGAAGAAAAAAAGAGGTTATTCTAAGGTTATTTGTTGTTTTTTTTTACGAACATTCTATACTCGTATCTATAGATCATATTCACCTTATATGTATAAAAACAAAGTGATAGAATATAATATAACAATAGATTTAACACATACCTACTATGTACAATAATAAAATATCTACATTTTTAACATGTAATTTTTTTCTTCATTTATTTTTTTCTCAGATATTTTGTTCTTACTCGTGATTACCTTCACTGCTTTAAAAGGGCTTCAGGTTCAGCTACAGAAAGAATCTCTGACATGGGACAATTTATATTTAAGGTAAGCATATGTTATGTTAATTTTCACTTTAGATGATTTAACATTAAAGCAGCAAAAAGATAAATCTATGTATATTCTTCTAATATTTGATACAAAGAATGATCGAATCAATGTATATCTAATCAAGCAAAATAGAAAAAAGAGAAAAAAAAAAAAAAAAAAAGGAGAAAGATTTTGCATAGGAGCTCCATAATATTAATTCCATACATCAGCAAATTTCATCAATTAATTTTGACTTCTTCATTTTACTTGACGTATAACACAGCTTTTCAATATCCATCGTCTGCTTTTCAAAAAAAAAAATATATACCTATATATATAGGTATGTATATAAATTATGTATCTGTGTATATTTTTGCATAGCAGTATCTTTAAAATCGAAATAAAAATAAAATTGATTACGGATCTATGAAATGCTTTTTATTCTGATTTTCATTATAAAGTGTGTAAAATTGCATTGACGTCAAAAATCTAAAAAAAAAAAAAAAAAAAAAAAATTATGCATGATTCATTAAACTTAATTCGTAATACATATGATTTTTTGGCATTTCAGTATTCAATGCTCGATTTAACAATCAAAAAGTATCTTCACTAATTCATAACCATCTAAAGTATTTTAAATATGTTTTTTTCTTATTGGATAAAATATATTTTACCATTAAACTATAAGGATAATGCGATTTTAACAACTTTTCTTTTTTTGAATCTTTTAAATCAAAGATTTGTAAAAAATATAACGAGCTATAGATTTATTAAGATAAATTACTTTAAAAATACTAACTGTTTTTAAATGAATTTTTTTAAATAAAAATTATAATTTAATAAATGTAAAACTAATGATTCTTTTCTAAAATAATGAAATTAGATTACCTGATTATTTACGAAAAAAAAAAAAAAAAAAAAAACGATACACAAATGAATATTAAAAAATGTTGAAAATCTTCAAACAGTAACAGATACAGATACTTTCAATGGAATTAACTGATATATAGTGTAGGTATGCCTACAATTCAATAAAAATTTGCATTCCAATTTGTTTATTTCCATTTGTGTTTTTACTTTTTTTTTTTTTTTTTTTTTTTGTGATTTATTATAAAATCACGAATTAATTATAATACATATACGATTGCCATTTTGAAAAATGAATGAAAATGTTAAAATGATTATTGAAAATGAAATATTTATAAGGCTACATCATTGTATTTTAAATTAATTTTTTTTTTTTTTAGTGTTTTTGTTACTTTTTTGTTTTGTTAAAATCTGTGTGCTAATTGAAATGAATCATAACAACAGCATTTTTGTTTTTCTTCTATTTTTTTATTTTTTTTTTTTCATTATTTGTTCAAGTTCAATATTCAAATATAGAAATTGAAATATTAATGAGAAGATGAATTAACATACAAGGTGTTTCCATTGAATAATATAGTACAACCGTTATTTTAAGTAGTTTGATATTAATCTCATTGAAATAATAATAGTAAGAAAAAAAAAAAGAAAATCATTTACCGTATAAATTTATTGATTAAACTTTATGCCATGGATATGTTAGAGTTTAAAAAAAAATATATGTTCTGGTAACGGTATTTTTGAAATTTTGAACAAAAACAAACAATTGGTGAAAGAAAATCTCAAAGTGCAAATGAAAAATGTATTGAGCTCCAAAAATTAGAATGGGTGGGTGTCAGACAATTTTTTTTTATATCTTTTACTTTTCATTTTTCAAAATAATTAAGACAACTGAAAAATTAAGCAAAAAAACCAAAGAATTTTCTTTGTTATTTATTAAATATTTTAAATAGAACATCCTATTAATTGATATTTGCTCTAAAACGACAAGGAATACTTTGTAGTTTTTTTCTATTTGTCCTCTATATGTCTTTTACTTACTACAGTAATTTATAAAATTAGACTTTAACCCCTATTTTATTAACAAATTGTACTTCAATACAATCACCCTATGAATTAAAAAAATAAATTTCCCTTGAATACATAATTAATAGTAAAATGTTAATAAAATTATAATGATTAGATGCTGACGCCAAATGACACACAGTTTCTAGACTTTTCACCTATAAATTTAAAAATATTATTGCTAATATTTTTTATTATCAAAATTATCAAAATAATCAAAATTTTAAAAAAAAAATCATAAAATTTCCAATTTACGAGTAAATTATTTAACATTAAATTTATTCAAAATTTTATTTATTTCAAAATTTTTTTTTTTATAAAAAGTTTGAACGAATTATTATCTCATAATAGTCAACAATTAGATTCATTTAGAAGGTGTTTATTGATAAGATAGCCCACTTTACAATGAAATAATATGAGTGCTAATAATATTTTCTATGTACTTCAATGATTCACATAAAAATTCTTGAAAAAAAAAGATATATGTATGTATAATTTATATGATAATTTTTTTCTTCATTATTATTATCAGTCACAAAAGATGTTTTTAAATAAATTTTTATTTACACAAAAAAAAAAAGATCTGATTTTTGAAATAAAATATACAAAATTATCTTCAAGAATGTTATTGACTTGAGCAAGCACAGCATCATCAGTCTCTTAAATTTGTTTTTATATATATGGAATTTTATTTTTTTTCATTTTACAAGAATAACATTAAAGTTAAAGACCCCAATTTAAAGAAGAGGAGAATAAAAATGTCAAAGATCAAAATTCTAGTTTTTTTTTTGTTTTATTTTTGCCTTTGTTAAAATAAAAAATTCATGCATTTATTTCTTTGTTAACCTTATTGTAATAACTTGTTGCACAACTTAAGAAAAAAAAAAACCAACAAGAAAAAATTCTTGTATTTTCCCATAAATTTCGGAAGATTCTTCTCTTAAACGAAAAAAATAGTGCATTTTTTTTATTATTCTTTCAGGGGAACAAGACAAAAAAAACTACAAGAATTTTTAACGTAATTTTCCCATAAAGTTAATAAACACATAGGTACCGTGTTTCTTCTGTAACGTTTTTGTTTTTTGTTTTTTTTCATTTATTTTTAAATAGTCAGCTGGATGGCACATAAATTTTATATAACAATAAGATACAACATAACATAACAAGTTTTTAAGCAACACAAAAATATCAGATATAAGTATGTAAAAAAAAATCCCAAGAGCATATTGCTCAACTTATAATAACGTTCATCAGGTTTACAAAAATAAAATAATATGTTGTTTTTTTTTCTTGTTTCCTTTTCATTCATGATTATATAGAATTAAATTCTCTTTACAAACACAGATACTTTAACCATACAAAATATAAGTTCATAAAATTTAATCTTTTTTTTTTGTAAGTAGGTATTTGAAAAAAAAATTATAATAATAAAAGTATCTAAAGTAAAATGATATTAAATAGTTAGTGAATAAGTTAGTTATATTTTTAGGTGAATATAATAACGGATTAAATACTCATATTGTATTTTATTATTATCTGGTCATTTTATTCAGTTAAAGTCCAATGATACTCTCTATATTATATAAATTTTATGGTTAAATTACCAAAACAAGAAAATAAACTTAACTATTAAAAGTCAACATAAAATGTAAATAATAAACTGTATCTGTTGTACAAAGTACATTATCTCACTTATGTACATACATACATAATATATATGATATTTTCCTATATTACATGTATCTACCAATCTACCTCGATATCCGCAAAAAAAATATGTTGTAATAAAATAAAAATAAAAATGTTATAAGACGACAAAATGTCAGACAACGAATTATATGTGACATAACTCAACGTTATTATTATGTAGTACTCCTGTGGGCGTCCTTTTTTTTATTTTCCTTTACGATAGGTACTCAAAAAAAAAAATACTTTTTTTTACTTATTTATATTTAATTTTTTTTTTCCCTGTTTATTCTTGTTACTTTCCCAATCAGGTTAAACTTGTTGATGTTGAAAAAGTCGAATGGCTTAATAGGAGGTCATACAGTGCTATAGGCCTTCTACTTGGTAGAGAGGGTCGTGTATTACTTCGTTGTGATCATGGTCTAGAAGATTGGTTTGAACTTTTAGAGGTAATTTTATAATTAAAATCATTCTAACATTTAAAAAAATCTTATTATGTATTTCTAAATAATATCTATTTTTATTTTATTATTAAAGGAATGTACATTAATAAGTAAAGAACGTCGACAAGCATTAAAAATAACTCAAGGTCCAAGATCTCGTGCATCACTTGCAGCACCACCATCGCATACATCATTACAAACACATCATTTTGGTGGTTTAGGAAGTACTTATTCAAGTGCTCTTGATGATTGGTTAATGAGCCGTCATCGCAGCTATAATTCAGCAAATCCATTCCTATTTTCAGATTCAGTTCCAGATTTAAGTACATTAAATAATGAAAATCATATAAACAGTGGAATATCAACAAATCATTCAACACCAAAAAAAATTCCATATTCAAGTAATCGAAATAGTAGCAATAATGTGAGTGGTAGTAGTGGTGTTATTAATGGAAGATATTCAAATGGTTATGGAAGTCAAAATACATCATATTCATCGAATGGATTTTATGGTTCACCGAGAAGAATTTTAATGAATAGTTTTGGTAGTAATAATGTTGTTGATGAAGAAGATGAAAGTGAAGTTCAATTACGTCGTTCAAAATATAACGGAAATAATAATGATAATGGAAATGATGACAAAGATTGGATGTATCGAAAACCAAAAGGACCAAATGATAATCGGCATTCAGGTACTAAAAACAACAACAACAAAAATTAATAATTTATAATGATAATTTATTTATTTTTTTTTTAATTTCAGTAATTACAACTGATCTTGATTGCTCTGCATGTGACAGTGGTTTAGATACTCCACCATCAACACATCGTCCATCAAGTTATCGTGAAATGACAAATCATTATAATAATCCGACCAGTCCTAGAGACTCAACTGAAACAAATTCATCACGTGGAACAATGCAAATATCACCTGGTGGAAGTTTTCGTGGTAATCGTTATCATTTTCAACAGTTACAACAACAACATCAACAGCAAACACAACAACAACAGCATCAACAACAGCATCAACATCAACAACCTCGTTCACCAAGTATCACAAATAATGTCTTGATAAATGCAATGAGTAATGCTATAAATGGTTCACGTTATAGCATTCAAGAACGAATTTTGAAAATACGTAATGAAGAAGATCGTTCATCATCAATTAGATCTGCAAATCGTTTAAATCACAATGAACTCTATGATCCAAATCAAAATCGTTACTATAAAGTAAATGGTAATCATCATCCACATGTTTATCATTCACCACAAACAACATCACCATCATTAATCAATAACGGTAATAGTGGATCAGCAATATTTCGTGAAAGATATCAACATCCAGCATTAACAGCTATTATTAATGAAGAACAAGTATTAAAATTTAGAGGTAAGAACTACTTCCTGGTTCCTACCTTAAAATTTTTGATACCTCCCTACGAGACCTGTAAGGAAAGTTCGTCTTAGACACCTCTTACAGTGATTATTTCATCTTAATTCCATAAATTTGAACCTCTGAAATTAAAATTTTTAAATTAACCGTTTTTTCTTCATTTTATTTTTGAATTTATTAAAGCGCCTTTATTACTTTTCTCAACTTCTTGTTTTTGTATGAAGTTATTCGATTTGGAAAATGACCGGCCTAATTATATTCAATTAAACTCTTTATTCCTATTTCTTCTTATTAAAATCCTTATATTTTATTCTTTTTTTCTTTTTTTTCAGATCGTTCATATTCAGATTGTCAACAATGTCCAAGACGTACAATTAATAATAATCCATCACCAAGTCCACGTCGTGCTGTATTTTTTGGTACTCCAACACGTGTATAACAGTTATTAATACCAAAGTGAAAATATATTACACAATCAAAAATTATATTATGATACATGAATTATTATTATTATTCAATTAGTTCATAAAATGTTCTTGTTTTTTGTTTTTCTTCAACGATGAATGAGTAATTTGAAAAATAAAGAAAATAAAAATAGTGGAATGCGAATTGTTTTTTTTTGTTTTTTGTATGCAGAAAGTATTATCTTGGAAATTATTTTATAAAAACAAAAACAATATAAATTAAAATAGAAAACAAAAATAGATAAATACGTAAATAAAATAATTAAACGGAGCTAAAAAAATAAAACAAAATAGAGCAAAAAATCTTAAATTATAATGCACACGTTATTGCTTTTCAAAATTGATGCAATTTGAAAGGAAATATCGAATATTTATTTAAAAAAAAAAAAAACACAAATTATTATAAAAATATGTACTAAAAAAATAATTGAGTATGTAGTTAAATTCATGAAACAGATGAGACCAATTCTCTGTAGGGTTTCAATATAATGTATATGTATTAATAATAATTTTTAGGATAATGTGTATAAAATTTAAAAATTATAATTTATATTTAAAAAAATGAAGAAAAGCTATTTAGAACAACAACAACAAAATTATATTATTAATTTTTCAAAATTTAGAATTTATTTTTCGTTGATTTATTTGTTTTTAATTTGGAATCAGAAAGAAATTAATTAAACAAATCAAATTTAAAAGGAATCCTTAATTATATTGGTTATTTTGAATTTTTGTTTAAAAATTAAAACACCAGTTGAATTAAAAAAATATTTTGTATGTTTTTTTCACGAATATGTATTCTGTGAAATTATAAATTTTACGAATTATTATTTTGAAATGTATTAGAAATTTAATAATAATAACGAACTTGATAACAATGATTAGAAGAAAATTTAGAAAGAAAGAAATAAGGTTTTTTATAAATTATGTAAAAAAAAAAAAAAATTAAAAATAATAAATATTCGTATCTACAGCTAAATAAAAATTAATAAAAATAAATAAATAATGTAATTATTATTAATTCAATACTGTGATTTTTGTATCCGTAGAAAATTTGTAGAGAAATTTCATTAATAAAAATCTGCTCTAAATGCTCTGATATTTTAGTTCTTTTTTTTTGTGTACTTTTTCAGTAGGAATTCTTTCATTCTTTGTTGTACTTTCAGTTAAAAGAAATAATTTTAAATTGAAAATTGATTAAAATCGTTATTAAAATAAATTTTCAAATTTTTTTGTTTTTATCCGACAATGCGCATGTCAATTTTAAAAGAACCATCTATCAAGGATATTAATAAAAATTCTAAGGGATCTCAACTAATAGTCCTCTTTTAATTTCTGAAAGCTTATAATTCGTACTTTTGTAGTCCTGAAATTACAATTTTATAAATAAGTGTAGAATTTTCTTTACCTTTTGGTTTACTAATTACTTAGCACAAAACTCAATTTAAGTTTTATTCAACGTGAAAGAGAAAACTGAATTAACACCTTTACTTTTCAATCTTGATTACATATTTTGAATTTATCAATGATAAAATTAAATTTTAAAAATATCAAAATAGAGGGAATTTTAATCTAACCATTTCTCTTCAAATTTGAAACAAGTATTCTACATGCGGTAAATAAGAAAGAAACTCTAACTCACTATCTCTGTAGATGTTCATCACTTCCCAGAGCAAGGTACTAAACAATGAGAAGTTTCCTATTTAAGGACCTGAATGAAATTTCCAATATCAGGATCGGGGATATAATACGTTTCTTGAATGAAACAGGATGGCTATAAGGATCTTCTATCCGTGTGTTAAACGTTATTCAGGTTAAGCAAGGTGTGGTATCACAGCGGCACTTAGTGCTATTTGAGTCTTCGAAAATATCCCGAAAACTACCATGTCAACTAATCAACCATTCTACATACTGTCGTTGCATGATTTCTTACTGTTGTTGTTTTCAGATTTAAACAAAAACCAACACCGGCGTAAAACTGAAAAAAAAAAAAATTAAAATAAAAATATTTCGAAATAAGGAATTTTGAAAATAAGGATACACAATGTATACTTTTATCTCAATTTCGATTTTATTGTTTTATTTTATTGTGTCATATATTTATTTATGTCTTACATTAGACACTGGAAAAGAAGATTATTTCATATTTTCAGTACATGAATTACTTATTTAATTTAAAAACAAAAAATATAAAAAAAAAATTATAGACAAAATTAAAAATAAAATCTCGTTAATCTAATTGTAGAGATCATCATCACCTTGATCAAATTCAGGTGGATTAGCTGATTGATTGGATGAATTTTGTGATGGTCCTGGATTCGATGGAAATCTAAAGATTAAGAAAAATAAAAAAAATAAACATGTTTGAAATGTAAAAAAATAAATAAATAAATAAATAACAAAATTTTACTTGAAAGTGGGACCGAATCCACGAGATTGTTGTAATGTTTGAGCAAACATTTCATACTTTCTAATGTCATTATCAGATACTGAACGACGTGCATATTTCATAGCTTCTTCAAAATGAGCACGTACTATTTCTGGAACAGGATCTGTTTGTTCCGTCTGAAAGAATAAGAAATAATTTTAAAAAATATATATATATTTCCTCGAACCATCTGATTTTCTCATAAACACTTACGACCATTGCTTCACCATTTTTCTCAGCTTTTTCACGTTCCATTCGGATTTCAGCTTCAATTGCTTCTCGTATAGCTAATTTACATGCTCTCTGACATATTTCAGTTAAATCAGCTCCAGAAAAACCTTGTGTTATTTTTGCAATATAATTGAGATCAACATCTTTAGCAATTGGTGATTTTCTTAAATTTGCTTTCAAAATTGCTTCACGTGATTTCTCATCTGGTAATGGTATATAAATTAATTGATCTAAACGTCCTGGACGTAATATAGCTGGATCAATAATATCTGGACGATTTGTTGCACCAATTATGAATACATTCTTTTTAGCGCCCATACCATCCATTTCAGTTAAAATTTGATTGATAACACGATCTGAAGCACCACCAGCATCACCAAGATTACCACCACGTGATTTTGCAATGCTGTCTAATTCATCAAAGAACAATACACATGGTGATGCTGATCTAGCTTTATCAAATATATCACGTACATTTGCTTCAGACTCACCAAACCACATTGTTAATAATTCTGGTCCTTTTACAGATATAAAATTTGCTTGACATTCATTTGCAATCGCTTTAGCTAATAAAGTTTTACCACAACCTGGTGGACCATAAAACAATACACCACGACTTGGTTGCATACCAAATTTAAGAAATTTATCTGGATGTTCGACTGGATATTGTACCAATTCTTGTAATTCTTTTTTAACATTTTCAAGACCTCCAATATCAGTCCATGATACTGAGGGTACTTCAACGACAGTTTCACGTAATGCCGATGGTGATGATTTTGTCATTGCATAACGGAAATTTTCCATTGTAACTGCTAATGAATTCAATACTTCAGCATCAATTTTATCATCTTCCAAATCAATTAAATCCATTTTTTCACGAATTTGTTGTAATGCTGCCTCTGAACATAATGAAGCTAAATCAGCACCAACATGTCCATGAGTTTCTGCAGCAATCTGTTCTAAATCAACATCATCAGATAAACGCATATTTTTAGTATGAATACGTAAAACTTCAAGACGTCCAGTTGCATCTGGTATTCCAATATCGATTTCACGATCGAAACGGCCAAATCGACGTAATGCTGGATCAATTGAATTTGGTCGATTTGTAGCAGCCATTACAATTAAATGTGAACTTTTTTTCATTCCATCCATTAATGTCAACAATTGCGAAACTATACGACGTTCAACTTCACCATGTGTTTTTTCACGTTTTGGTGCAATTGCATCAATTTCATCAATGAAAATTATTGCTGGTGAATTTTTTTCAGCTTCTTCAAATGCTTTACGTAAATTTGATTCTGATTCACCAGCTAATTTTGACATGATTTCTGGACCGTTGATCAAAAAGAAAAAAGCTCCAGTTTCATTTGCAACAGCACGAGCAATAAGTGTTTTGCCTGTGAATGGGAAAAAGAGAGAAAAAAACAATTTCACAACTAGTAATTGACATTCAACATTTCAATTACCCGTTCCTGGTGGTCCATATAAAAGAATACCACGTGGTGGCTTAACACCGATCGCTTTAAACAATGATGGATGACGTAAAGGCAATTCAACCATCTCTTTAATTTGAGCTAACTGCTTACGGCAGCCACCAATATCATCGTAACCAACAGCATTTAGGGATTCTTCCTCTTCCTAAAATTTCATGGATATTAAGAAATTTCATAAAAACTCGAATAAAATATTTGTACTTCTCTTTTAACTGGATCCCCATCACAATATATTACAGTATCAGGTGCAACAATACAATATGGATCAGGATCTGTTGAAATAACTTTAAATTCAACTGAGCGCATAGCTCCACGTACGACGAATATATCATCAACATGAATTGGTCTGTAAGCTTCTAGGAAGTATGGTTTCAAATAAACCTCAAATAAATTTCTGTTTAATTTAAAAAAAAAAGACATTTTTTTTTAGAAAATAAAATCCTCATTTACTTTCTATATATTTTTACCCAGTCAAATCTTCAACCGTATCATCAATTGGAAGAGTTCTAACTCGTTTGCCATATTGAACATCAGGGCAAGATTGAATTGACACAACATCAGATAAATGGACACACAAATTGTTTCTTACCTTGAATTTTTTAAAATTTTAAAATTTTTTTTTACTTCAAAAATAAAATTAAATATGTATATGTACATGTAGTTGAAAATACTTACAACACGATTCATACGAATTTTCTCATCTGGACAATTTTCTTCCGATAAAACAATGCAAACTGTCTCTTTACGTCTTTTGCCCTTAAGTAGGACAGTATCTCCACGAAATAGAGATAACTGGTCCATTTTTGCCTAAAAAAATATCATTGCTTGTTTTAAAATTCAAAGAGGAAAAAACAATGTGTGTATGTACGTACTTGGGATAACAATACCACAGAATTATCATCATTTGTACCTTCTTCCACAATTAGACGATTAGGACGACTTTTCTTTTTTAGGATAGCCGTAGCAAGATCATCAGGGCTTTAAAATTCAAGTGAAAAAATTAAAACGCATGTTATTTTTCTTTTCTTAACAAAAAAAAAAACCAAAAACAGAAGCAAGAGAAGAAATAGAATCTGTCATGTTTTTTTTTTTTTTTTTTTGGATGACAAGCAAATTTTGATGATGAAATTTCTTACGTGTTAATAGAAATTCGAAAAATTATGCAAAAAACTTAAATATATTAATTTTTAATACTTACTTCTTAGGATCAACCATTTTAATAAATTTATTACTTATGTTTTCTTAAGAAAAATATTACACCAAATTAAACCAAACCAATTAAACACCGGCAATTAAATAGAACACAAAAGTAAAACGGCTACTTCTCTACTGTTTCAAAAAATTTCCAATTTCATTTTCATTAATTCCAAGTCAATTTCAAATTCAAAATTCATTTTAGTAAACGTAAAATGGAATTAATGGAAACATGAATTTGGAAATATAAAATTTAATTTCGGCTATGACGGCTAGGGTAGCTATGTTTATAAACAAATTACAAAATGTTATAAACATCTCTAACCAAAAATGCAAAATAAATTTTTTATTCGGATTTTTTGCTTAGCAGCCACAAGCATGTTAGCAATTAATTTTACGCATGGTAAAATTTTTTTTTAAACAAATTTTTTGATTTAGTGCCAAAAAAAATGCAATATAAGTATTTTTAAATTTATGTTGAACTTGAAAATAAAATTTAAAACATCAAAATTAGAGTTGCCAGTAACTGTTCAAAAAAATTCAAGAGTTGTCTAATTAGAATTGCTGAAGCAAAAAAAACTAAATCTCGTCTTATTGGCATCCCTAACCGGAAAACGAGTAAGTATACAGGGTGTTTGCTTAGAACGAAATAAATTGCATAAATCAAAAATTCGTGTGACAGACAAAAACAAGTTTCAACCGTTCTCACGCTAAACGCTGCATGGTACAAAGATTAAAAACGTATGGCCACAGTTATTTGACCATGACGGTTACCGAAAAGTGTTCCCAGAAAACACAATACTAATTACTCACTTAGTTTTCTTAAAATTATATTTTTAATTATTTATAAAACGTTTTCTATATAATTTTTATTGTAGTCACTAAAAACAGAAAAAAAATTAACAAAATGTTTTTTAATCACTAACTAATGCGTTCGTTTTACAATTTTTATTATAACTCAAGTAAAATTGATCAGCTTGGTGTCAAAGGTAATTAGAATGACCTCGTACCACGTGACCTCTAGACATACCTTATTAGTCCTTGTACCATGCAGCGCTGCCGTACTAGACAGTTTATAATTTTTCCCCGCTGCCATATCGGATGGGTGTAAATGATATGATATCACAGACTACAAGTCTACAATTCTGTCATGGAATTTCTTGATCGCCTCAGTGAAAAGTGAAAACAAACTATCTGAAAACCGATACGAACACCCTGTACGCAAAATATTTCAGAACGCTTGAGAAAATGCACGTGAATTTTAATAGGAAATTGTTAGAATAGAAACCATTATTTTTTGGCACTGAAGTGAAGAGCGCCAATTGTCTATTTTGTATTTTTGTAAAGTCTATTGTTCTTTTAATTAAGTACTTCTTTCTTTCTGAAGTTTAGTTACTATTATCAAATAAGTCGGTGAAAAAGTACATTCAAAACGAAGTTCGCAGTTAAGATTTTAGACTATTCTCAATATTCACGCACTTTATGAGGAATTTTAATGAAATTTTTTTTACTGCACAAACAATTAACAAAATATTCCTAAATAAAATAATTACAGTGAAACTGAATTTTTAAATAATATTTTAAAATAATTAGTTTATCTGGATCATCAATATCAATGGATTTGAGATCACGTAAAGTATGTTTTTTTTCGTATGATTTATTATTTTATTTTGAATTTAATTCCGTGTTAAGTGTGTAACTATTTACAGTACGAAATATTAATAAAAAAAATTAACTTGTTTTATTATTTAAATATTTGAACAATTATTTGTTTCGTAATCAAATTAAAAACTTTTTTTTTATATATCTAATCTCGTCTCGTCATTTAGCTACTCGATATTTAAAAATATGTATTAAAACGATGACTTTGTAGAAAATTGTTATGTCGTCATCAGTTCATTTTCAGATATTTCAAACCACATTTTTAAAGCGTTTGGAAACAAAACAAAATGACGTCAAAAATGTTGCCAGAGACGACTAACAGCGTCCCGTTGACCGTTTGTATCTCAGAAAGTTATACACGAGTCGAAAATGTATTATTGAAAAATTTCTACATTGCACTTGTGTATTTCAAGTATCATATAAAAAATCTAAAAATTTTATGTAAATAAAAAATTTAAATGAGATAAAAAACAAACTCCAGGATTTTCGTCTAATTTTTGACTTGTTAAAAATATTTAAACAGGTCTACTCTAAAGGACAAAAATCGAATACGAAAATTTCATATTTAATTAATTAAAATTCTGATACATTTTTCGGTTTTAATACTTTCGTACTAATTTTGAATATTTTGAAGTTTATTTCAGCATTGAAAATATTTAGTAAATGTTTTTGTTATTGTTGGTAATACTTTAAGTTTTCATTTTGCATATCTTTTTTGTGGAGAATTTTAATTCTTTCTTATTAGTTATTATATATTATGACGTCATAAGAAAAAAGAAGAAGATAAGATAAATAATATGTCAAAAAAATTCTGATAAAGACGGTGTTTTGTTTTGTTTTTTTCCATAGCTGGTTGATTGGTTATCCAATTGTAAATTGCCAAAAGTGCTTATTATTTGAAATTACAATTGTTACAATTACACACCGATGTTAATTTTTTTTATATCTCAAGTGAGGATGTTTATTCGAAACGTAAAATCTCAAAATAATCTTCCTAAACTTTAACTGATTTACAAGTCACTGTTTTTTCCTAACTTTTTTATTTTTATTCGAAACCTTGATTTTTTTTTAATGAATTGTGATAAAACGTATACAAAATACTACTATGAAAATTGAATATGAATTGGTGTGTCTAATTATGATTTTCCATTTTAATGTTCGTACATGTTTAAAGTTCAATATTTTTTTTAATTACAGGTTCCACAAAATGAGAATGAAGAACGACCAGCAACAATTCGTAGAAAATCGCATGGAAATGTTGGTGGAAGCGGAGGCTTACCGAAAGGATTAAAAATATCATTTTTATGTTTAGTGATTTGTGTTGTTTTGATATTATTTGTTTTAGGTAAGGACTAAGGATATTTGGTTGTTTATATGAAATATTTTAAATAAAATAAAGATAACGAAAATTTGATTATTTCTTTTTTCAGGTGTTTATATGGATTCAATGAGTCCAATAGTTGAACGTTTAGTTTCAAAATTTGGCTATGAAAGATCACAGTATGCTGTTGTTATTGATGCTGGTTCAACTGGAAGTCGTGTATTAGCTTATAAATTTCACAGAAGTCTTTTAGGTATGAATTTTTTTTCAAATTCATTATGAGTTATGAGTTAGACACTCGTATGAGAAATGAGTTTATAAGGATCTTACGTTCTTCTTAAGAACGTAAAACTTAAATATTCATGAAAGCTATAATGCAAGTTTCTAGAATAATTCTTCAAATTGATGTTTCACTTATTCTGGAAAAAGGATTCTTGGTTCATAGTTTCTAAACCTTTCAATATTAAGATCTTCTGAAATTCAAAATGATAGAAAATTGGAGTTGTACTCGAACTCATAATTCGCCTGGTGTTAAATAATTCTGTGAAAAGTGTCTTAACTTATAATTTCTAATCAAATCAAATTTTTAGCAAGTAATTTCAATAAATGTTTATTGATGTAAAGTATTACGTAACTTTTGTGTATTTATGTGACTATAAATGTTAAAGAATTTGTTTTTTTTTTTTTCTAAAGTTGATGAAAATTCATTCGCTTATCACACAAAAGTCAATTTTAAAGATATGTAATTTTAAAATCATACTTTTAGGAGATGAAAAGCGTACAAAAGATGAAGAAGATTCAACAGAAGAAAGTGTGGAAAGACGTAGAAGCGGGTTTGATTTGATAGGTTTAACGCTTAAAATGCGGGACTAAAAAATTATTTTTTCCTTTTTCCTAAATTTTAAAATGAATGCTTGTAAAATAACAAAAAAAAAATGATTGATGATTGTCTAAACCCTAACTAATTTGCTTAGAAAAATTGTGTGTATTTTAAAAATTAAAATCCGACGTTCTGATATTTTAGAAAAGAATTAGGTCCTAAAAAAGAAAAAAACAAAAAACTGAGAATATAATTTAAATATTGATTTTCGTAATTTAACTTCATATCACATTTATAAATAAATCAAGATTACAAATGTGGAAGCGAAAGTCATATTATTTAACGCTTAGCTAACTTGTTTTGTTACTAATCTTACAATTAGATAGTTTTGTTTATTTTTTGGTTTTGCCCCTAGTTTTTGGCTTTAATTTTGCCTTTATATTAAAATTGTACTTTTTTATCATATTTTAGAAAACAGACTTGTTTTGGATGATGAATTGTTTAAAGAGCGTAAACCAGGCTTATCATCTTTTGCTGAAAATCCTTTAAAGGTAAATGAAAACTAATGTAAAATATCTGACCAATTTTTTGTCAACTATTTCCATTTTCTTCATAGGGTGCTCATACTATTAAGTTACTACTCGATGAGGCTAGAGAATTTATTCCCAAAGAAAAATGGTCAACTACACCCTTGGTCTTTAAAGCAACAGCAGGTAAAATAAATTCTTAATTTCACCTTTAAATAGCCGATATCCAAAATTTTTACAGTATGAAAAAATGTTGAATGTGAGACATAACTATTCATCATTTTCCAATTACCTTTAAAATTTAATATTGTATTGAAAAACAATTTGTTTTTTTTTTTTTTCATTTAAACTCTAGGCTTACGTTTACTGCCACCAGAAAAAGCAAAAGCACTATTAAATGCTGTAAGTGATTTATTTAAAATTTCTGGATTTTCTGTTGATGCACATTCGGTTGAAATAATGTCTGGTACAGATGAAGGTATTTTCTCATGGTTTACAGTTAATTTATTATTAGGAAGATTACAAAAATCAAATCAAGCAGCTGCATTAGATTTAGGAGGTGGTAGTACACAAGTAACATTTTCACCAGCTGATCCAAAACAAGTTCCAATTTATGAAAAATATGTTCATTCTGTTCATACTCTAAATAAAGATATAAATGTTTTTACGCACAGTTATTTAGGACTTGGTTTAATGGCTGGTAGGCATGCTGTTTTTACTAAAACAGCAACAAACGATCAAATTATTTTAGAAAGTGAATGTGTTAATCCAATAATTCATAATAAAACATGGATTTATTCAAATGTTGAATATCAAATTAGGTAATTTTTATATTTAAAAAAACAAAACAAATTTGAAATTTTTTATTTAATTTTTTTTTTTTTTAATATTTTCAGTGGTAGGGAAAATTTAAAATCCACCTCAGAAAATCCAGTTGTTGATTTTGAAGAATGTTTAGACAGTATTAAGAGTATTGTGATACCGTTAGTTAAACCGAAACCATTAACATTAAAACAGCATACGGTTGCTGCATTCAGTTATTATTTTGATCGTGCAATTGAATCTGGTCTCGTTGATCCATTTGCTGGTGGTGAAATAACTGTAGAAGATTATCGTAATAAAGCAAGAGAAGTATGTGCAAATGCTAATACAGAACAACCATTTATGTGTTTTGATTTAACATTCATATCAGTTTTATTACGTGAAGGTTTTGGATTAAGTGATAAAAAAAAAATTAAGGTAATTTTTAAATATATAGATTTTCTTCTATTATTTGTTTTTTAATTTTTGAATTTTTAAATAAATTTTTATTTTTTTTTTAAATTTATTTCAGTTGTACAAAAGAATTGATGGTCATGAAATATCATGGGCTCTTGGCTGTGCATATAATGTATTAACAAGCAACGATAAGTTTAATTCATAGAATTTACTAATTTTTAGAGTCATAATTTGTAAGAAAATTGACAAAAAATACGAAGAATTTAAATAAATTGAGTCTTTTTTTTTTTCTTTTTTTTTTTTTTTTTTTTTTGAATTGAATTCAACAAATTAACGAAAAAACAAAAAAAAATAAACACAAATGAAGTAATTTGAATTTAAACACACTATTCACACAGACACATACAAACAAACAAAAATTTTGTGCCTTCACTTAAACTTCACACGTAAACAAAATATTTAAAAAAAGTTCAGGGAACCGAATAAAATTAGAAATTAAAAAATAAAAATACGAAATTTATCAAAAATATTCCCTGCAATTCACATGACATGTGCACGCACCCAATTGGCACATTTGTGTAACAATTACTAGATTAATAACAATTGAAATTAAGTATAAAAAAAAAGAAAAACAAAACAAAAAAAAGATTTTCTTTTTTCAATATTGTTTTTCATGCTGTTTTTGATGTTAAAATTGTATAATATAGTTTTAAATTTTTGTATTGTAGAACAGTAATTCCGTTGAAATAAAGACAATTTTTTTTTTTTTTTAAATGTAAAAAATTAAATGTATTTTTGTTTTTGTTCTTTGTGTAAATAAATGTAATGTTAATGATGTATAATTGTATTAACAGAGAAAAATAAAATTTTCTTCGTTCCTTGTAAAAATGAATAGAACCTTTTTATTTTTTAATTTATTTTTTTTTCTCTTTGTTATTTCCTTTTGGCGTTTTATTAACAAAACAATTGAATAAGTCTTTACAAGGACAAATTAAACCTGATTTCAAAGAAACTTCTTTTGAATTAGGGTTCATAACTTTTGAACGGATGAAGAAAATACAATAAGAAGAAAGATAAGATTAAGTAAACAAAATAAGCTTTATTTAAGCCAACAAAACAAAAACAGTAATAGGACAAATTTTCAAGATATTTTACCTTCTGAATAACATCTGAATCAATTGTCACACAGCTTGAAAAGAGACATCTTTGGAAAGGTCTGAAGGTTATCTTTCAAACAACCTCATTTGTTGGAAAAAGTGGAACTGGTCCATTCTTCGAAAAAAATTTTGTTGACTTTGAATATCTCAGAAACCATTGATAATTTTTCCTCAAAATCTACCACCCTGCTCAGTTTGGCATACGCTCCATATGAAACACCGTGCATAAAAGTAGTATATTTTCAAATTTACTCAATTAATTTTATATAATAATTTTTTATTATTATTGAATAATTTTTACATTTTTACTAATTATTAACTTCTTTATTACTTCAATATTGTTCATTAGATGTAAACTTTATCATTAATTTAATTCAATTAATACCGTTATGTATGATAGTTTAGTCAAAGTTCAATATAAACTTTTTAATAAGTTTATCAGGTATTAATTTACTATAATGTAGTTCTATTACCGTTTATTATTATTACCGCTCTATTATATTAAATAATTCTTAAAAAAGGTCACGTACCTACTCGCTAAACTTTATTGAACTTTTACTAAAACTTTATATTAAGTATTACACCTATCTACTGTCACCATATAAAAGATATCAATTACTTCAATTGCATTATTTTTTTTTTTCTGTCTCTTTATTTGCTTCTTTTTTTTTCCATCCTCTTTTTTAATACTAAATTGTTAGTTATATACATTCTATTAAATTATTTATTTTAGAATTCTTCTATAATTTTCTTTACCTTGTTATTATATTTTCAGGATTTTTTTTTTCATTTTTGTTCAAATTTATGTACTATTCAATTTTTTTTTTCCAAGTTTTTGTCTTCTCGTTATTATTACACTTTCTTAATATTATCGAAAATTCTTTGCACACAATTTTCATAAAATAGAATTTTTTTAAAGTTTTTTTTTTCGGTTTTTGTTTTTTCATTCAAAAATACAGTTGAAAATTTTTCTTAAACTTTTATCGAATAGTTCATTTATTTTTTTTCTTCATAACTTTTTTAAGTATAAAGAAAATTACAGTTTGTGATTGTGTAAAAGACAAATTCATTTTAAAAACCAACAAAATGTGTCGAATTTATAAATACTGTTTGAGAAGTTAAGATTTTGTCCAAATGAAAACTACAAGAGTTATCCTTTTGACTGAAGCATACATTAAAAGAAACTTAGTTTTTGTAGAAACCATTTTTTTTCCAAACATTAACCTCTTGTCTCATAATACTGAGCTATCAATTTCAAATCATAAGTAGATTACAGATTAGAAATCAATTTCATGAATCCTAGTTATACCGTCCAGAAAATAGCTTGTGACTTATTTTAAGAAGAATTTAAATATCTAAAACGTTAAATTTTAAAACCACATCTCGATACCTCTTTAAAAAAACATGATTTTCGAGGATAATAATTTACTAGCTGCCAATACCATTGCTTTGTATGATATCATGTCATAGCAAAAATCTCTAATGTGTATTCTCAAAACAAATCCTTTTTGCATGACATTACCTATATCCTTAACATGTTCAAGGATTTTTCTTTTTTCAAGATAGACAATCTCAATTTTCAATTAATTGCATGTTTCCACGCTAATACGTTTTACTTTTTTTTTTTTTTAAAGTATATACATATGTATGTATTTGTTTTAAATATCAGATGAAAATCATTTTAAAATGAAAAAACAAAAAGTGTATTGAGTTGTAAATCTCAGGATATAAAAATAATATACACGCATTTATTATTTTTTATTTATTTTTCTTTTAATTTTTAATATAAAACGTTTTTTTTATATATACACATATATGTATGTATGTATATAATAATAATAAAATACAAACAGTTATACATTTTTACATTCTATTTTTTTTTTTCTTCTAGAATATTTTTTATTATTATTATTATTGCATCCCCCACATGATTAATGAGAAATTCTTATTTATTTGTTATTTCATATGATGAATGAATTGAATCGTTTGATTTCACTTTCATTTTTATTTATCATTTGAATAAAATGGTAAATTGTTATTGTTTTTTCCCTTATTCATGGTGAATATACTTATCATCATTCTTTTTGACTATTTTATATGCAATCTATAATTTTTACAATAAAAAAAAAAATTTCTGTTGAAATAAAATGAAAAGAAAAGATAGTCTGTCTGTACAGTATAAAAAATGATAATAAAAAAAAAAAATTATGAAATATTTAAAAAATAAAAATTCAAAAGAATATAGGTTATTTTTGTTCAGTGCGCTCTTTCAATACATATACATAATGTGACTTTAACATATTTACATACATACCTACATAACATACAAAAAAAAAAAAAAAAAATTTACGCTATTTTAGTTCTAGTTCTATGAAGGTTATATATTGAACATTTTTTTTAGTACATACATATAATATTTCTATTCAAAAAAAAAAATCTACATTGAAGATTTTGACAGGGTTTAATGTATTAGAAATCGATCCTATATATATATGTATGTAATATTCAATATTTGAAAATACTACTGATTTCTATAATGGTAAAACCACTAAATTACGATTATCTTGTTGCTGCATTTGTACTTGTATTACTGTACACCCACGATTTCTTTTTTTCTTTTTTTTTTTTTCAACATATTCTTGAATCTATTTCACTTTTATAATGTCAACAAATGGAAAAACGTTGTTTGATTTTTGATTGAGATTTTATGCAATGTGTACCAAACTCATGAATGACGATGACAAGGATCAAGGGAATATAAAAATCACATTTTTTTTTTTTTTTGTTCTATTGAATAGATAGAATGACTCATATTTTTCAATATTGTAATGTAATTCAATATAGAATCAAATGATTGAATTATATAGAAACTAGGATCATGTACACGTTTTTTGTTCTTTTTACATTTTTTTTTTTTTTTTTGAAAATTTGAATGAAATGAGATTTACGATTGCATGACTTTATTTATAATAAAAATTGAACAGATAAATATTTAAAACAAAACAAAATAAGAAAAAAAAATTAATTTAACTTTGAATAAAATACCGAATTTCATATCGAATACATACCTACATTAAATATATGTATATTTTTGTTTATTTATGTCATACATAATAAACACACGATTAATACGGAAATGATATTTAAAAATATTATGGTGTAGGCAAATTTAATTAACTTGTTACCAAAATAAAATGTTCTATTCTTTTTCTATATTTAAAAAAAACCAATTATTTTTTTTAAATTATTTTTATGGTTTTGGAAAAATGTCAAACAATTATAAGTACATGGATATCGCGTGTATACACAAAACAAACAAAAAATTTGAAATTTGATGTTTCGAAACTTGTTTTGAATTTTGTATCCTTTTTTTTTTGTAAAAATTAAATAAATAAAAAAATAAAAAATCTCATAAATCATTTATCCTTTTGTCTTAATTTTATTTATTTTCGGAATGATTGGTCTGGAACGTGGTGGTTTTCGTATACTTCTGAAAACCCAGTTAGAACCAAAGGTGATGTTTCGATACTATATCTTAGGATATGACGGTTGACGTATGAGTAGGAGATATATACCATAACCATTTTGTTTCATTCAGGAAGCTAACCATATATCCTCGAGCATGACATTTGATAGGTCGTTGTTAAAGTCGTTAACAGAAAACTTCCAATTTTTCAGTACCTTATTCTGACAAGTTCTGGATAGCTGCAAAGATAGTGAGCGAGAGTTTCTTTGTCGTTGTCCCCTCTGCAGTGGCGGCAGTTTGTGTTGAAAAGGATGCCCAGCTTTTTTCATTTATGGAAAATCCTAAAAATGTTGTAACAGTTTTTTTGCAAACTGTTTAGTTAATTAATCTATTAAAAAGCTATTGAGAAAAATTTTCATTTTTCTATCAAAACAAAACTGTGAGAACGTAATTTTTTCATTTATGAATAAAATTTTCATTTATTTTTCGAAACAATTTTTATAGGTTGGCTCAAATTAAGTAAGATTCCCCTCAAGGTTCACATATAATATAATGCAAACTATTATTTGTCAGAAAAGAAACAGAAGAATCCGATTAATGATTTATGCGATTTTCTTACAGTTTACTGATGATTGACAAACAGAATATTATTTCTACTGAGTTCGATCAATAATCTTTTATCTATTTTATTGGTTCATTCAAGTTTCACGTGTTTCACAAACACAGTAAGACTTCTATTATTGATTTATGTAATTTCGATTTAACTTGCTGATGATGATCAGTAACCATGATCTTCCTCCCTACTAAAATACCCCAAAAAAGTTTTATCCAATTCAAATAAAATTCATTAAAAACCAATAACTACCTCAACACTATAGTAAAAAGTAAAAAAAAAGAAAAGTAATTGATATAAAATATTATGTTTATCATTTAAAAAATTCAATTATCACAATATTTGCAATTTAATATTATTTATTATTGACACAAGAATATTATTTTCATATTATTATTAATTAAAATTATCAATTTACCAAAAATTAATAACGTTAAACAAATTTTATACAAAAAAAAAAAATATATATGTATATATAAATGTATATACCTATATGTATGTACCATATATGTATATTTCTAGTGAAAATATCAAAATTATTTGAATAACATTAAAATTTATTATCTATACATATTATAGATATATATAGAGTATACATATATCCTTTTACGGTAGCATTAAAACTACTACATACACATATGCATAATTGTATAAGTATATACAATGCATGAATATTTTTAAATTTAATCAAAATATATGACCTCAAATCAAAGTTTAATCATGCTAAAAGATTTTTTATTCTCTCTTCTTTTTTTTTTTTTTTATATATCCTTATATACAATTTGTTGTGATGATTTTTCATCATCATGTATACTTTTTTTTATATATAAACATACATATGTATTCACATATATATTGTATATATGTGAAAAATATAATCTTTTGATTATTTTCCATTCAATACACATATAAGTATTTTAACATTGTAGTATGTATATGTTAGATATTGCATTCAATTGATATAATATGTGTATGAGAGATAGAAGAAGGAGTTGGGTGGAATAGGTATCTAAAATATGGATAATATTATTCTAAAATTTTATTAATAAATAATGATAAAAGATGATGTTCGCCTGCAGGCAGGCTAAAATATATATTATAATACATATTGCAGACCCGTTTTATTCTTTTATTTATTTATTTATGTATTTTTTTTTTTTTTTTCTTTTTTTCAATATACAAAATTTATTGATTTAAATTTATTGTGTTCAAAATTTTTAGAAAATAAAATACACATAATAATAATTTGGTAATAATCTTTTCATGTTAAATAATAATCAAAATAATACTAATACGTACATGTGATGTATCTTTATGTACATACATCAATCTACAAATGTATTTAAGCAAATAGATTTTTGAGTACATAATAAATATGTATTCAAAAAAAAAAAAATAAAATAAAAAAAAAATATAAAAAAAAATCTTGATGTTAAAGAAAAATAATTAAAATTAATATCAAATTTTGTAACAAGAAATTGTAAATAATATCCGTATAGGTACTTTGATTATTATTATTGTTCTATAACTTTAAATTGTTCATTAATCATTTATAAAATTCTATCAAAATAATAGATTTTCTATATTTTTTACCTTGAGAAAATTGAATTTTAATAAAGAATTGTACCCTACAAAGTAAATATTTTTTAATTGATTTGATTTTTTTTTTTTTTTTTTTTTTTTTGAATATTTATTTCAAGGATAAATTGCAAACAAGACATGATGATGTTGCGATTTCTTATTTTTTTTTTTTTTCGTCTTCTAACTGGGACATAATGTCATATATGTTGATATCCTTGATGTAAATTTTTGTAATTCTTGTTATTTTTTTTTTATTATTATTCTGGTGATCTAATTTTTGAAATTGTTCTAATTTACATTTTCTCATAGAAAATTTGTGTCCTTCTTTAAATATTTATTATTAATTTTTTTTTATTTTTTATTTTTTTTTTTGATAAGAATTTTTAGTATATTTTGTCAATTAAAAAATTTGTTAAAAGATATAAAAATGATTAAAAAAAAAAAAGAAATGGTATTTTTTTATGAAATTCTAAAGTATCTTCTTGAATATTTTTAATTTATCTTCTATTATAGTAAGGCATTTAATTTTTTTTTTTCCTTTGTTAGAAATTTTAATAAGATTTTTTTTCTACAAAAAAAAAAGAAAAAAAAAAAAAAAAAAAAAAAAAAAAAAGAGATATATGTACATACTTAAAAGCTTTAGGCAATTATTTCTTAAAAATATTTAAGGAATCTAATTTAAAAATTTGTTCCTTTTTCTATTGAGTAACCCAAAAGATTTTTTCTACAAGTTCGCATATTCTCTTTCTATTTTTTTAAAATAAAAATTTAAAAAAAAAAAAAAAATTTCAACTTATAAATAAATAATTGAGTAGTGCATTTAAATTATTACATTTATAAAGCTAAAAAAAAAAAAAACTAAATTAACGTTTTTAACAATATGACAAACAATTCGATTGACTTAATCAAAAAACGAATTTTCTTAATGATATCATATAAAACAAAAACTATACTAGTAACAGTACCGGACTTTTCATACGAATAAATTTAGTGGTTTGCATTCCACTTAAAACTGTAGGTGACAGAGAAAAAAAATTTATAAGCCAAAATTAACCAGAGTAAGTCCTAGCTTCTATTGAGCTGTTACACCGCTAATGATAATAATGTTGTCAAACTGAAAAATTATGTATAAAAATAATAAAATTTAGAAATTCAGAAAGCTAGGTAACCATTCAAATTCTGTTCTATTGTGTTTTAATTTTTAATTAAATTTAAACAGGTAATACATTTTGGTTATTATTGTTAATAGGTTTTTGTTAACCTAAATAAAGAAATTTAATGCATAAATTTGCATCAGCGATTTTGCATAATAAATATTCTTTACACGTAAATATTATGTGATTTTCGTGTACGAGTATTTATTAAAACACATATTATCACTATCACAAAAAATAAAACATTTTGTTAAAGTTATAAATCTAATTACACATTACATTATATGTACATATGTATTGTTATATTCTAAAAAATGTTTATATATATATGTATATAAATTATACAGTATTCTGTATGTTTATGTATTTAATATTATTATTCTCTAATTAATCATTAATTAAAACATATTTCAAATTTTATAAATATCCGATAATATATAAGATATAATAATTTTCATGATTATATAGATAATAAAAGGTGTGTGTTGTTTAATAAAACAAATTTGTAAATAATTTACAAAATATTTTGTATCTACTAAATAATAAATGAGATATTAGATAAAATGATACTAAAATAATTTAAATTACATAAATACATATATGAATAATTGTATTTATCTGTGTGTTTATTTAACAGGATATTGTTTGCACATTATAAAATATATATAATTATAATGTGAAAATTTTGTATAATTGCATTTAATAGGATATAATATCTATAAATACCAAAATAGATACATATATCTTCAATTTAATTCATTATTTTTTTTTTATTATTTTAGAATTTTTTTTTTTTTAGTAATGAGAATTTGGCTTTTCAATTTTTTTTTTTATTTTTTTCAATTCAAATACAATTACAATTTAATTTTGTTTTGATTGACTGATAATTGATATGGTGACAGGAAGTGTGTACATATTTTTTTTTTTTCATATACTTTAATTTGTTTTATTAAAAAACAAAAATGTATTGATTTATTTTGAAAAAAGTATCGCATTTTATTAACAAGATGTGCAAAATATTGTATAAAATTTAATACAATGCAACTGAAGCATTCAATTTATGACATAAAAAAGCTAAAAACAAATAATTTTTTTTTTTTACCTATTTGGTTGTTGCCTTCTTTTTTTTCATATTAAATTTTTTGGAAAAAAGCCAAAAATATGTTTGAAACAATAAAATATGAAATAATAATTTGCATACTAGTAAGATTTTTTTTTTTTTTATTAAAATTTATTTAAAAAAAAATCATTTTTAGATTTTTCAATATAAAAAATTTAATTTAATTTAATAAAATAATATTTAAATCTTTTGAGATGAGGAATTAAAAAAAAAAAAAAAGATTATTCAAGTGAATGAGAGCAATCGAAAATTAAAAATTTAGATGGTAGAGAAGAAAGAAAGTTAAATATTGACCTTGCGAAATTTTTTAATGTCATGGCACTTCATTTGAAAAATATTTTAAAATGTGTGACGTATGAAAAAAAAAGGAGGTAAAATAATATTTTACAATGACTTTTTTTATAGTATAGTTTTTTTGAAAGAAACTTTTAAAAATGGCAAAAGTTAAAACTTAAAAAAAAAACATACACACAAATACATTCAAATTTTTATTCTATGTAAAATATTTATCTTTTATCATTAATCAATTATTTCAGATTTTTTATAGATTTTTTTTTCTTGTTTTTGTAAATAAATAAATTTTAATAAAATTTTTCCAAACATTTTTCTTTGATATTTCTATCAATTTTTCCTTAAAGCGAAATTGTGGCAACATTTTCAAATACAATAAGTGAAAAAAAAATAATATAATACTTAGATACAGCAAAAAGAGAAAAAAAAAAACTTCCAAATTAAGTATATGTATTGGATAGGATTGAAAGCTAAAAGGAATTATGTTAAAAGATTATCGCGTGCCATAAAGGATAACAAAATAATAGAAATGTGGTGAGCATACCTCAAGGCTTTTTTTTTTTTTTTGATACTTGAAGGTGGTTTCCCTTTCTAATATGTTTTTTCTCCCTCTTTTCGACTTTTCTTTTTTGGTCTATTAAAATAATAAAATGTTACCACATTTTATACACGTTATAAGAAATGATGAAAAATTTGTAGAAAATAAAAAAAATAACCATAGATTTCTTTTAGTGTGGTTCTTTTTTCTCTATTTTTTTTTTAACTGTTTTTCTCACAGCAAAGCAACAAAGCTTTTAGTAATAACGATAAAGAAAAAAGTTGATGGAATATTTAAAAAAAAATTAAGCAAAGGGAATAAATAAAAACAAAGTAAAAACGAAAAAAAGAAAAAGGAAGAGAAAACTGAAAGTAAAACGAAAAAAGAATCATCGCACATCGAAATTCACATGAAAAGCCCAGAAGGTGTAATTGAAGTGAATTTAAATGAAAGTAGGATAAGCATAAAAAAAAAAAAACAAAAAGTGAAAGGAATAAGAATTTTTTTTTTTTTTCGAGAATAAATAAATAATAATGATCAACAAAGAGTTCTCTCAATCAATTAGATTACGTGTTTTTTTTTCCCTCTTCTTCTTTCTTATTGTATTTGATTTTATTTATCCTTAGAGCGTATCTAAACTACACAACACTTCATATACATACATAATATTTTTGTGTAAAATTTTATGCTTCAGTTCTTTTACTTTGTAAAAAAAAAAAAAAAAAAAAAAAAGACAAAAATAAAATAAAAATTACACAATATTTCTCTTGTTATTCTTTTAATTTATTTATTTTTCTTTATATTCTTTTTTTATTATTTTGATATTGTTTTTTTTTTTTACTGCTATCAAATAATTTTTTGTTTATTTAATTTTTGATTTTCTTAGTGTGATTCAAAGAAAAACAAAAAACAGAATACACACCTCATTTCAATCTGATTCTTTTATTTTATTTTTGTATTTTTCTTATTTTTTAAAAAAATTTTTCATCTTTGCTTTTTTAATTTTTATATGGTTCGTTACATCTTATCCTTCTCTTTCGATCTCACTCACACTTTTCTACCTATTTATAATGCTTCGCTATTTATGAATGTACTTCAAAAAAAAAAAAAATAATAATAAAAACATAAAAAAAAAACACAAAGAAAGAAAGAATTATTCATCTTATGTGTAATACAATATTTTTCTTTTATCTTTTATTTTAATAAAATACGAAAATAATAATTTTATTTAAATCAAAAAAATATGAATCTACATATTTTTTTTTTTTTTTTTGTTAACTTTTGATTGGCCTTTTCATTTCAAATAAAATTGAATTAATTTTTGCTTAAGCATCAGATTAAAATAAAAAATGGAAAGAAAAAAAAAATAATGGAAATAAAATGCAAAATAAAAATCTAAAAAACAAAAAAAAAAATATCCGATTTTTTATTTTTTATCAAAAAACAATAAAAAATGAAATTAAAAATAGAAATAAAAAACAAAATACAAGCAAAAAAAAAAAAAAGAATATTAAAATATCAAGAATGAATGTATTCAAGCATAAGAAAATTTATAAGAATGTAAAAATTTTTGTCGTTCTGTTATTTGTTTTAAATTAGACTTTATTTTGTATGGATCATTAGGCATTGTCTACAACGCAATATAATATTTAAAAAAAAATAAAAGCAAAAAGAAAAAATGTTGGAAATAGGATCCATTCAAGCGATTAAAATACATTTATGATTATAATTTTCTTATTTAAAAACTAATAAAAATAATATAAATTAAATAATTCAAATTATTTCAATTTAATTAAATTAAATTGAATTTTTAAGGATAAAAATATTATAAAATTCATAATATTAATATGTATATACGTATTTTTTTAATTTATAAAATTATTTGATTTAAAATTGCATAATTTCATTTACTTTTTATTTCATTTTTTTTATTATTTTTTTTTTTTGTTGTTGTTGTAATTTATTAAAAAATCAATTTAAACTACATTATTTCGAATTATTATCAAATTTCCCCTCAATATTATCACAATTATTATTGTAATTTCATTTTATCATGTTTTTTTTTCTATCATATAATCGTTATCATAATAATCATAATAATAAAATATGCAATTTAATAATAAAACGTCTTGAGTAATAAAATTTTGTGAAAATCAAATAATATAATAAAAAAAATAAAAAAATTGACTATATTTTTCTAAGGTCGGGTATACAAAAATGATGTAAACTTTGTGTATTCATGATAGCACAAGGTTAGAAATTTATTGTATTACTTTATACAAGGACTAAGGAAAAAAATATATATGTATGTATATGAAAAAATGTAGAAATTTATTTATTATCGATTGATTGATGATTGTTTTTATATTTTGAATATTGAAATATTATAAGTACTTAGTTACATGTTTTTTTATTAATCTAAAATTGTTTGTGTTTTTTTTTTTACTATTTTGATTAAATAATACAGAATAATTTTTCAATTAAAAAATAATATTCTTGAAAATTCTAACTAAAAGCAAATTGTGAATTTTTATGGAAAATTTTCGAATAATTGATATCCTCCTGAAGAAAATTTTTTTTTCGCTTTCTTTTCATTCATAACTACACCCCTATCCATTTTTTCTATCTTGAAGTGTTATAGCACTATGGTGTTCAGAAGTGCAGTAATGAAATATATGTATGCCTATAAAAAAAAAAAAAATCAAAAAATTGAAAAAAATTATTTTAGGTTACGTTCATTAATTTAAAACAAGATTGGGATAACAACTAAAACTATAGGCTCTTCGTACTTGTTTAGACTGTTGTGAGTGTTGTGACTGGAAAAAAAAGAGCGGCCATTGTTTTTATATTAAAGTTAGAAAAACAAAACAAATAACAAACGTCCAAACAAGTCGCGAATCGACGAAATCCTAAGCCTGAGGAAGAGAGTTAGTCGGTAACTTCGTTAAAGAGAGTCTTAACAATCCCGAATTATAATCGAATATGCACCTTACTCTATAGGCATACTTTTAGGTTACTTATTATCACTACATAATCATGGGAGGAAGAATTAGCTCATTATTTCTCTAAAACAAAAGAAAAACGTCGATTATTTCTCTTGAAATTCAAACTATTCAAGAATACTAAACAGAACTTTTAATTTAAAAAACAGAATACAATTTCCATTCTTTATCTAAAAAAATAAAAATGTTTTTTTAGAAACTTCCCTTCGGTTGACAATTAGAACTATTTTTTTTTTTAAACTGACCGAATTGTATAGACAAATATCGAATCCAAAAAGTTTAACTCAGTTGGATTTCAGCAATACTTTTCTCAACACCTAACCAATCAAACTCCTCCCTATAACCAATGAATTTATTTCCTCCCTTTAAAAGTTAAAACAAAATTTTTATTTGTTCTTCAGGAAAAAAATAAGTGAAAAAAAAAATCTTTCTTATTTTTCTTAAATTTATTTTTATATTTTGTTCACAACTTGAAAATAAATCATTCGTTTGGTAGTTTGTTTTTTCTTTCTTCCTTAAAATATAATTAATAAAATAAAAGAAATATGACTTTAATTGCTGTACCATTATCAGTTTACTTTCATATACGATATATGTATGTATGTACATTCTTGGCTTTTTCGGTTCGATTTTTTCTTGTTTGCTGTGGAGTTTTTGGGTGTTAAATAATTTATTTGAAATTCAATTAAACTCATTCCATATGAGAATGAATGTTGGTGATATCGAAAATAATATGAAAAATATTTTTGGTCAATTTTATTTATAAAACACAGAATGATATTTTATATAGTAAGAGGAAACGTGTGGGTGGACTTATAAAGTACACGTATAATACCTACATGTTTAACAGTATATACTATACATACATACATACATATTGTAGGTACATCAGGTATAAATTATATTCAAACGATGAAATTTAATCAGAAACTTTTAGAATGCACATGTACTATGTATATGTACGTATACCGCTATATGTATACCATAATATGATGAGGTGAATTTTTATCATATTTTCTCATATTTAGGATATAAGATCCTTTTTGAATATAAACATGTTTTTGTGGTTATATAAAATTATTCAGGAATATGCTATTTATTGCAAAAAAACAAAAACTATATTATATTGGTATATATGTACATACATTTATATATACATCGTATTATGTATAAATAAACACCTGGTCAAATTGTTTATGGCTAATCTTTAGCAGACTTATAATCACAATCCATTTATTCGCCGCGAGCATTCTTAATCGAATTAATTTTGTATTTTTTGTTTTTTATTCCTTAGTTATAATGTTGTCTTTTTGGCTATTTTCCACATGCCTTTGGGTTACACACGATATTTTATAATCCTTTGCAAATGTTTTTCTTTTCTTTTTTTTATGTATGTGCATGTGTTATTGTTTTTCTTGTAAAATAATTTCATACATGTACATATAAACACATTTCTCTATAGTCCTGGCATGAATTTTTTTGAGAAATATGAGAAAGTGAAGTATATTGCTTTTGCCATAAAATATTGTCTAAAAGTGAAATATTGCATATTGTAGTATATACCTATATGTTTTGTGTGTATGTATAAAATTATGCAATTATAATATGTACAGATACATGTATGTAGATTGAAACTCGCAGATGAAAAATATGCTATCCTTTCTGGAACGATTTTATTTTTGTTATGTAGCAAATGTATTAAGTCCTTTTAAGAGATTGTTTAATATCGTTGCGAATGTATATGTACATATGTACGTATATATAGGAAAATAATAAAATATTAAAATGTAGTGTATTGTAATAGAGAATGGCAAAAAAGATAAACGCCTATGGGATGGATGCCTAAGTGTGTTTTTTAAGGGCATCGTGTACATTCTTGCACGCTATTTTCTAATTGATTTATAGCTAAATAACAATTCTATGAATTTGGTATTTTCCATTGCCAAGATTTGAAAAATTGAATACCAGAATATATTGTATGCAAAACTGACCATTATATGGTATAGATTGTAACGTTTTTCAAATATGTACATATCTTATAGTGCATTAAGGGTAGAAAATTCTGGCATTGGATATGCTACATTATGTTGATAATTTTTTTAAAAATATGTGATGACATGACCAAAGTGTTTAAGAAAAAATTTTTTTATATGATTTTTATGGGACAACAAGTGATAAAAGACACTCACTAGAACAAATCACACTGATATGTTTTAAAGTTAATTTTCAGTACTGAGACCGTATGATGAAGATGCAATTTTTAGAATAAAAAAAAAATCTATACAGGCGTTTTTTTTGTAATATTTTTACTTATCAGTTAATATTTGAGGCTATCGAAGCATGGTCATTGTTTGAGAACACTAATTAATATTTTAACAAATTACATGGGCAAAATTTGAATTTAATTGGTCGAATTTTAAAAGGGAAAAATAACAAAATTTCAGAAAAAATATGTCATCTTTCTCCTCTAATTTCTATTTTACTCTCAAACTTGAAAATTTGGAGATAAAAAATCGAAAAAATAAAATCTCTTAATTTTTTTTCTTCAAATTTTCAGAAATGTGTTCAATTATAGGAAATTTTACCTTACAGTAATAACGTTTTAAATTTTTTGTATATTTTTATTTGAAAAGAAAAATCATGCACATTTTCCACATAAGTACATGTACAAAAATGAATATAATGTGATTTCTGATAATTGTTAATGAATATTTTTTGAAAATTGAACAAATGACTCTGACTGATGTAATATTGACACACACGTACGTTACATACCATACAATTCATTAAAAAAAGCCCAGATTGAATACCTTGTACTTGTATAATATTGGAACTTTTTGCATGCATTCACATACATATATACATATGTATGTACATATAAACATTTGACGTTAGCCAATAATTAATTACTGAAAAAATTCAAATTTTTCAATTTAAAACAAAAAGAAAAAATCCTTTTTTAACATTTCTTTTCAATAAATGAATAGAATCAATTTTTAACACTTTTCTTATAAAATATAACGGTATTAAAGGATTTTGAAAGTTTTTTTCCTATTTCATACCTTTGAAAAAAAAAACCGAAGCCAAAATCAATTTTTAGAACAAAATACCAAATTCCAATGAGAGGAATTCTATAAAAAAAATAACAAAGAAAGGATATTTTCATTTCACACTCATATGGTATAATTTTCATTTTTCTTTCTTCTTTTTTGTTTTTTTAATAAAATTATTAAAATCACGTATCCTTTTATATATACATATATATTTCATTTGTATGTGTTCAGATTTAATTTCATTTTTTCCCAGAACAAATAAAATGTATGTATAGGAAGGACAAAAAGTAGTATAGACGAATAAAAAATTTGAAAAATAAAAAAAAAAATTAAACAAGAATTGTGGGAGAAAATTTGAAAATTTTCTAATCTGATTTTTATTTATTTTTTTTTTCTTTCTGTTTGTGTGTGTATGTTTTATATTTTTCTTAAAGCAAAATAATGATTATTCGTTTTTTATATATCCAACCTTGATACGTTGTCTGACTAACAAAGTACATATACAGTGCTGGAAATAATTATAAACTCACATGTGCTTATTGCCAGTTTCTTGTGAAAACGATATTGTATTATCAAACTAGTATTGGTAGATGATTGCACTTAAGTGAGTCATCAATTCAAATGCAGACGAGAAATCTTAGAATTAGGAAAAATTTTAAAAAGTGGAAATTCCCAAAATTTCAGCTGTAAGTTGTAAATTACGGTTGGAAATAATTATAAACTCATATTTTCAAATTCAGGATTTTTTATTAATATGAGGTCGATTTTCCTTTACATTTTATAACATCAATTAACCTATTAGTCATACTACTAATTAAATTATTTAAAAATAAGTTTGGTATATTGTTCCAGGCAATACGAATTCTTTGTTTCAGTTCCGCTACACTACCAATTTCTTTCTCCCCTTTCTGGATCGTACACTTCTCTGCAAATTAAACCCCATAAGTTTTCAATGGGGTTTAAATCAGGACTACAGGCTGGTCATTCGAGAGTATTAATGCTGGCACTTTTTAACCACTTTTTAGTCGATTTAGCAATGTGAATTGGTGCGTTGTCCTGTTGAAATATAACATTTTCGTTGCCGCAGGACTCAATTAGTGGCAGTAAAAAGTTTTCTAATATGGCAATGTAGCCCTCAGCCTTCAATCTACCTTTTATAAACACAATATCTGATTTTTGACCGCTTTTAAAGGCTGCCCATACGATAACGGATCCACCACCACTTATTCGTTTTGAAGTGATTTTGGGCTCTTTTCGTAGATCATGCCAGTAGTATCGCAGACCGTCAGGTCCATCCAGGTTGAATTTTTTTTCATCGCTGAATATGACATTTTGCCAGATTGATTCATTCCGGACATACTTTTCAGCGAATTCCAACCTCTTTTGAATGTGGTGCTCCTGTAGTTTAGGTTTTCCCAAAATTTTCATGTACTTTAAATTTTCGAAGTCATTTGCCCATAAGCGCACAAGTCGTGAAGAGCAACCTAAGTTAAGGCGTTGTACTATTTTAGATGAGGAAGCTCCAGTTGCAGCTTTTTCCCTCAAAACCTTTCTTTTTGTTCTTGGAGAGAACTTAGATGGACGACCTGATCTCTTTTTTGTACCATAAATTTCTTTTCCAAGACGTAAAAAATTTTTTACAACACCTTGTGAACGATTAATTTTCTTCGCAATGTCTCTTTGGCTTAATCCACACTCTTTAAAGTCTATAATTCTCTGTTTTTCCACTTCACTAAGTTCTTTACCACGCGGCATTTTTATTTGAAGAAATTAATAATTGAGTAATTACTATAATTGTTTAAAAATGTTAAATAATTTGCAAAAATTATAAATTTTCAATTTTCCGCCAATAACTTTTTTTAATTTTAAATAACTTGCGATAAATAAATGTACTGAACACTTCAACAAACTACACAAAAGTGAAGTGAGTTTATAATTATTTCCAACCGTAATTTACAACTTACAGCTGAAATTTTGGGAATTTCCACTTTTTAAAAGTTTTCCTAATTCTAAGATTTCTCGTCTGCATTTGAATTGATGACTCACTTAAGTGCAATCATCTACCAATACTAGTTTGATAATACAATATCGTTTTCACAAGAAACTGGCAATAAGCACATGTGAGTTTATAATTATTTCCAGCACTGTATAGTAATGTTTTTTTCTTCTGTTTTGTTTTTTTTTCTGTTTTTTATTTTCTACTTAAAATATAATCTAACACTAATCATATCTATTGTATATGTCAACTACATTCTATCATGTTTTTCATTTTATTTATTTGTTTGTTTGCTTATTTCTTTATTTTTATTTTGCTTCTTTTTTTTTTTTTCAAATTATAAAATAATATACAAATTCATTTTCTCTTATATAAGATCAACTTTTATGAATAATTTCTATGTTATATACATATATTTGGCAATGTGGTACACGATCTCTTTTGAAAAACCGGGTCGGAAGACAACACAATACGTGACCTGAATAATTTGTGTAAAGAACAAAAAACAAAAAAAAAACAAAAAAAAAACACAAAAACTTTAAAAAACAAACAAAACTAACAAAACTATATATGTGAAACAAAAATTCTTGGAATTTATGTATTGTATATATGTATTATGTATTTTGTCAACCAACATATATCTAATTATAATGAAAATATACTTATAAAACGTATTCAAAATTGCCCGTATCCTTATTATTCATCCAGAATATTTATTTTAGATGATGTTGTTATATAATTTGTAAGATATTATGTATAAATTTGTTTTTTTTTTTTTTTTGAATTATATAAAGCACTTTTGTGTATGTGTTATATTTTTCATTCCTTTTCATTTGGTTTGTTTTGAAAGGATAAAAGTTATTATTTTGATTCACGTGTTTGTATAATATTTTATTTTTGTTTTTTTTTTTTTTTGTGTGTGAAAAAAAAATCACATTAGGTAAAAAATGGATGAGCAAAAAAAAAAAAACACAGATACAAACACGAAAAGAAAAAAGGAGTAAAGAATAAAAGGAAAATATGAAAATTATGTAGAACAAAAGTGATATCATTTTTCCAGAATATCCTTTTTTTATTTTTTTTTGTTCATTTGCCACTTTATACCTATAATTTGTACTGTACACAAGACAAATACATACATATGTACATATACATTAAATTTATAAAATGAGATTATAAAATTTTATAGGTCTAGGATACATTGAAATAAAAAATTAAAGGTTAAAAGTAACAAGGAATACACAAAATTAATCATATAAGTTCGAAAAAAAAAATCAGAGTATAATTAAAGGAGTAAATACAAATGAAATTTAAAACCAGCATCTTTTTTTTTTTTTTTGCGGAAAATTTCTACGGTGTGTTGAAAAACATATTTTATATTGAAAATTTATCACGTGAATGAAAGATGTTTTTCCCTTGTTGTCAAATTAAAAAAAATAAAAAAGTGTGGGGAAAACAATAGGGAAAACCAGATAAAACCACATCAAAAAATAAGGGATGTACAATATAATAGTGTGTATATATGTGTGTGTGTGAATAACGGTAATCTACCGTTGAACCTGTTGCAAAATGAAAAACCTTTAATACGTGACAAGGTACTGTAATGACATATTCAACTGAAATTTTTTACATTTCGACAAATATTTGTTGAATATGATGTTGATGATGATGATGATGACGATGATGATGATGGTGATGATGTTACTTGTTCTTGTAGCATTATTAACACTTCTGTAGAATACACAAAGGATTTCTCACCAGAAATAAATAAAGGACATGCCATAGACAATATTGTACTTGTACAATGACAACAACACATGATATTTTCTAATTTGATAAAGCCTTTTGTTTACCTTTGAGATTACTGAGTACTGTAAGTTAAAATTTCGAATGTATGTAGAGTTAAAATACAAGACAAGATAAGGTTTAAATTCGATACTTTAGTATATTTGATTGTCTTTCATGTCTACATATGTATATATAATATATCGATTTATGTATGTACATATGTAAATTGTATCTGAAGGCAATATAAGGTGAATGTACCCAATCGTTACCATGAATATGATAAGTACCAAAATCAAAACCACATAATATATTGGACAGTATTGGGGTAAGCATTTGACACACTTATCCTACACCCAAACACACACCTTTCTATGTTATAGATGTATTATTTAATTCCCTCTCTTGTGAATTCTGTTGCTGTTGTATTGTTGACATATTTTTACCCTAAAGAAAAATATTGTTCACAAATCTGTGCACACAATATTATTGAAATCATCATTGAGCATACAAAATTTGAAATTTTTGATTGTTTCATAAGAGTTTTTTTTTTTTTTCATTTTATGTTTTTTTTTTTGTGATGATGATGATAATAATGAGGGATTCTGTGATTTAATAAAATCTATGTTTATTGATGTGAACCATACGGTTCATGTATCAATATCTTACTTGTCAACTACATACACACATAGTATATTTATATAATATGTATATGTATACATCAGAGCTTATCCATCATTTGACATATTGATCACGTATCGGTTTTTGGGAAGTTTGTTTGATTATTATTCGAACAGAGAACTAAAATTCATAAAGTTAGATTGAGAATGACCACTTGTATATCATTAAATTATATATAGTATGTATATATGGAAGAAGTATATACAAACATGTTAAAGGATTTTATAAATCTGTATTTTCAGATATTTTGTATTCCTTTTGTGTTTTACACTTATTAATTGACTTGACAAAATAGAAGTTGTCAAAATTCAAAATATAGAGAAGTAAAGATAATTATCATAGGACACAGATTTAAGATACATACAAAATATACATATGTATATTATGTATGTACAATATTAGATTTTGTTAATGCAAATGTTTAAATGAAAAAAGTACATAACAATCATTCGTGCGTGTTATACATTACCTAATGAATAGTAAATAATCTAAAATCTAATTTTTATGGAAATAACAAATAAGTAAATGTTATTTGATGAATTTCAAAATAACAAAATTTCGATTAGAAGTTTTTCTATTGAAAATTTGATATTTGCTTTTGTCACTTAAAAGTTAAAACTTCTGTAGAATTTCTAATGAGAATTGAGAAATTTTATATTAAGAACGAAAAACAAATCCAATAGGAAAAAATCTTGAAAGATATATTATAGGTTTGTTCTTTGAATTCTTGAATTTACACACGTGGTACAAAAATAAAAAATTTCTGACAGATTATAAACTTTTAAAAATTTTGACATAAATACCTACACAATTTTTTTTGCTTGTCTTACCACAAAAAAAAAAAAAAAAAATATTTACCAAAACCGTTTTTTCTTTTTTAAATTTTTATTATTTAACAACAATGACAAATTTCTCCTCAGAAAAATACAAAAATAAAATTGATAAAATATCATGTGAAATCTTGTAACTTCACAAAAAAAAAATAAAAATAAAAAATAAAAAAATAACAAAAGTCCTTAAAAAAACTTTATTTTTTTTTCAAAGTTTTGTTTCAATTTAATTTCGACAATTCTAAGAAAATATCATAAATTTAATATTTGTTTTTCTTTGTGTGTGTGTGTGTGTGTGTGTTTTTTTTTATATTGGCATAAATAAACAATTTAAAATAAAAATTGACACTGTATAGGCGTGACAAAAAAATATATATGTATATGAATTCATAATTCCTTTCGAAACAATAAACAATATCAACAACAAAGAAAAAAAAATGTATAAATAAAAAATTTAAAAAAAAAAAACTAAGAAAAAATAATAAAACAAAAAGAAAATTTCTGATGAACAATAAAACTGTGAAGAAAAAAAAATGTAACAACAAAACAATGAATCCTTGGTGAAAATTTAATTTCTTTTATTTAATTTTTTTCGTCTTGTTTTTCCTTTGACTTGTTTATTTGTTTATTTTTTTTTTTCTTTTCTTTTTATTTTGTCCATCATTGAAATATCATTTATAATAACGTCCCACCGGTAATATTTTGTAATTGTTATAAGACACTTGAAAAAACAAATATAAAGTTTATAATTTTCTTTTCACTTGACTTCTAAATTTTTTTGTCCTTCTATATTTTTAAAATTATTTTTGTGTGTATTATTTTTTTTTCTCTCTTTATTTTCTTTCAATTAAAGTTTGTTAGTGTATTTTTTTTTCCTTTTTTCTGTTATATATTTTTTGTTTCATATGGTTTTTGTTTTTTATTCTTTAATAAGGAAGTCCCTTGGTATCAAAAAAAAAGATACTTGTTCAAGATACATGAAAAGTGAATTGTTTTAGTTTTTTTTTTTTTTTGTTGTTTTGTTTTGTTTCATTATTTTACTTATTTTTTTTTTTTATTTTTTATTTTAAATCATTTTACTAAAATAGGAAATTAAAACTTTTTTAAAATTTATAAAGTTTTAAAAAAATATGATATTTATTTTTATTCATATTTTCCTGTTTTTTTTATATCTCTTGAAGGAAAAAATAAAAATAAATATGAAGAAAACATCATAAAACTAAAGAACATTTTTTATTTATTTTATTTTTTTTTTTTTTGCTTTTGAAAATCACACCAAAATATACAAATACATGCTGGGGATCATAATTTATTCCGTTGTTTTTTTTTCAAGTAACAATTCTGTTTTTTATTAAGTTCAAAAGATAATTTCAAGTTTATTCGTATTTATTAGGTCAGAAATGAAGTAAAAGTTTTCCGAAATAAAAATACAAAAAAAAAAAAAAAAACTAAAAACAGGGAAAATGCATTTTATTTTTTAAAAAATAAAGAAACTTTTACGATTCTGTTCAATATCATTACATAAAGAGGATGCTAAGTTGTAATTTACTTAGCTTTTTTTGTATTCTTAAAAAAGGTATTTACCTTTTTATACTCTACGTAGATCTTAAAAAAAAAACAAAGTTCATCTAAAATACATAGATACAATATATTTTGTATGTGAACTTTCTATTTTAAAATCTAAAAACAAATAATTTCTGTGCTTTTCAATCAAAATGACAATTCTAACTGTCAATTATAATTTAATCCATGCGATTTGTCAAATTAAATTAAAATAATTTCAAAAACAAACTTTAAAAAAAATCTAATACCTACTCATTGAAGATTTTCACTTGAAAAATGGTAAAAAATATAGTTTGTTTTTTTTTTTTGTTCGAAGAAAAACTTGCCATTACAGATTACGTTGAAATTCTTGTTGAAATTAAACGATTAAATTTAATTTGATTAATGCTCGTGTTAAAGAAATACAATCTCATCATTATCATTGGCTTTACAATACATTTTGAACCTTGACCTGATTCAAAATTTCCCACCCCACCATATCCTTCTCTCTTGCCTTTACTTTTCAGTTAACGGTATATAAAAGTATACGTACATATAACAGAAATCCTTTTTTATTTATCGTTTAAGTTATTAAATTAACTAAAATTAAATTATCAAGAAATATTAAATAACGTAAAAATAAATTTTAAAAGAAAAGTTTAAGACATTATGTCGGTTTCACATTATCACTTTTTTTATTTTCTTTTATTTTTATTTTTTATTTTTTTTTTTACGTTGATTTTTACACAACATAAATAAATAAAAGCACGTGCCACAAAGTCAATATAATGTCAGTAGTTAGTGCTAAAAGAAAAACGAAAAAAAAATAAAATAAAACTTCTGAGAAAACAAAAGAATTATTTCTAAGAAAACAAAAGGATATCTTTTGAATTTTTTTTTAGGATAATAATCACGTTCTTTGTTTAATTTTATAAGCTTTCTCTTAAAACTATGTAAAATCCAATTATTTTCTCGTTTTTTTTTTCTGTGATAGAGTTTACTTACTTTTAAAAACAAAATAAAAATTCCTTTTTGACTCTTTATTTTGCCTACTAATTTTTATTTTCTTTTTAAATTTTGTGTTACTCTAGAACGTCATTATATATATTTTTTTTTTTGTATTTTTGTTTAAATTTTTCCCTCATATAATATTAAATAATTTCTTATAAAGATAGTTTTTCACATAAAATACAAATATTGTATTTTTCAAGAAAAATACTTTAAATTTTTTTTTTTTTTTTTGATATTTTTCTTGATAAAAATATATTACTTATATTCTAACTAAAATGAAAATCTTTTTTTAATATAAAAAAAAAAAAAAAACGATGAAAATATTTACTAAAATCATGATTTGTGTAGAACACGAAATATATTATAAAGAATCTGTTTTCGAATACTTTTTTTTTTAAAATTGTTTTTTTTTTTAATATAAGCTTACTATAAAAAGAAGAAGAAAAATCTGAAATAAATTTACAAACAGCAAAATTCAGTTTTCAAAAGTAATTCGTCTTCTTCTTTTTCATCTTCGTCTTTTAAATAAAATAAATTGCAAATTCACAACATCAAAATAATATTCTTCAAGCTTTCTCTTTTGAAAAGGATAATGTAATATTAACAATAAAATGCAACATGAAAAAAAAAAAATTTTTTTTTATTTTTAGTTTCATTTTTTTTTATTTGTGTTCTTCTGAGAAAATTCAAAAATTATGAAATTTAATATGATTTTTGTTTTTTTTTTGTTAGTAAGAAAAGAAGAGAAATGAAGCATCAGGAAATTGTATTATATGCTTTGAGTAAAATTAAAGTAAAGATATTTTGATTGTAAATTTTGTTTTACTTTTCCTTTATTTTTTTTATTTATTTTTTAAAGTGCATTTTTACAAAAAAAATATATGACATGTGAAAATTCAATTATAATGGATTATTAAATCTAAAAACTGACATTTTATTTTTCTTAAATTTTTCTTTATTCAAAGTTTATTTTTAAAAATTAAATAAAATTTTTCCAACACATTCAATTTTTCTTTGTATGTAAATTTTTTGTGTTTCAATTTTAAAACAAAAAAAAAACAAAAAAGAAAGAAGAAAATATTTTTAAATTTTAAATAAAAAAGATCTTAATGTGTAAGAAAAATTCAGATATGGTAAAGTTATTTGAAAAAAAAAAAAAAAAACCAAAAGTAAATTGAAATTGAAAAGAACTGATAAGTAGGTACCTGAATTATAAGAAAAAGAAAAATTATAAGATGCCTTTTTTTTGTCTTAAATGAAAAATAATGATAACAAAAATACCTTTTAACTTTAAATAAATATATTTTATAAAAGGTTGCAGTTTAAAAAATATTTTATCGTATTCACTACTTTTTTTTTTAAAAAACAAAAAAAAATGCTTATCTTCATGATTTTTAATTTAAAGTTCATTTCACTGAATATTTTAAAGATGAAAAGTTTTTAGGAAATTTGAAAGAACAAAAAAAATAATCTATTATATTCTTCATGGAATTTTTGTGAATGTATGTATGTGTGTAAACTCTTACCAAAAAAAATTACAGAATATGACAAGAAAATATTGTACACAGTGTGAAGTTGAAGATAAATATTTCTTCAATTTTGTAAAAAAAAAAAACAAAAAGAAATAAAACTTTTTAATTTTCAAAAAATTTTACATGTATTGGTAATTTACTTTGCTTTTCAATTTAAAAAAAAATATATATTTTCTCTGTTTTATCATAAAAGTGAAAACTTTTATCCATGATTTGTCAAAATACCATCCAAATATTTTTTTTTTTTTATTAAACACCTTGTAGTACGTAGTACAACAAAAACTACACATTTTTTTTTTTGTATATAGGTATGTACATATGTATAAGCGTTATATGGGTTTTTTTTCCTTTTTTCCGTAATACTTTACAAACTATTTTTTATAAACTTAAAAATGATAAAAAAAAACATCAAACGAACTTTTCCCTTTAGAATAAAAATGTGAAAATGAAATTTTTTTAAAGTAACAAAAAAAAAATAATGAAGAAAAAATAAAATATTTTTTCACCTATTTTCGTTTTGCATTTTTAGCACGATTTGACATTTTTGAAATTAAAATTCAAGAAAATCTGATCAGAGTAAAAAAAAAAAATTGTATAATTAAATGTATGTACTTTTCTTTTTTGTCCTTTTTGACTTTTGTAATAATGAAAATATCCTCGTAGGTAGTTTATTAATTTTATGAATGTAATCACTTTGAAAACAACTACAAAAATATCCCTGTCATACGAATAAATTTGTTCTCAACCAACAAATTTAGTGGTTTACATTCCACTTTAAACTGTAGCAGATGTATGGCAGAAATATCGTCACGAAACCTCAAGTTAACTTTAGGAGTCCAGGCTTGTAATGGACTGTACTTCAATGGAGTAAGTAAGTATATCAAAATGAACGTTATTCAAAAATAATTACATTATAAAATAGAACAATAAATAGTAAATACACAGAATACACACATAAACAAAATTTAAATTGGAAAAATTTTATAAACTCATATTAATTCAATATCCTTTTTTTTATTTTGTTCATATATTTTTCTTCAAAATGTTGATTTTTATTTTTATTTATTTTTTTGATTTATTAAGATGTCTAATGAATGAAATATGTGAATGTAAATAGTGTGAATAATTTAAAAAGTTTATTTTCTTTTGTATTTTTTTGTTGTTGTTGTACTTTTTTAATATTTTTAAAGTTTTGAATGTAATTTATTTTTCATAAAAAAGTTATATGATGAGTTATTTTATTATTTTTTTGTTTACATTGAACTTACACATCAACCTATAACGTATGTAAGTACGTACATTGGTGCATACATATTTTTTTTTTTTAAATAATGAACGTATAATCTAACGTCTAGACCAAAATGTGAAAATTTTTTGCATATTATACGATTATGAATTTAATAACTATTTTATATTCTTATATACTTTTTTTCATATTATTTTCTCTTTTAAATTTTTTTTTAGCTAGGCTGTTTGTTTTTCTTCAATATACACATTTTTTTGTTATAGTTTTTTTTTTTTTTTTCAAATTTTCAACTGAAACTCAAATTTTTGAATTTCATTATCTTTCATTCATAGTATGCTTTTTTTTTTGTTCTTACTCATTTCTTTTTTATTTCAAATTTCAATATTAGTTTTTTTTGTATGTTTTTTTGTTTTGAAAACTTTTGCAATATTCTGAATTTTCATTTAAACAAAGAAATACAAAAAACAAAATAATTTATTTGAAAACAGAAATAAAAAAAAAAAGAAACACTTAAGAGTGGAAAGGGTAAATTCATTGAAGACAAAATGAGAAGGATTTTTTTTTTTTTGAATTAAAATCAGAAATAAATGAATGAATTTTAAAATGAAAAAAAAAAATATATACATATACATATATGATGAAAAACATGTTTTTAAGGTTTTTTATTATTATTATAAATTTTTGATGAAATAATAAAATATAATGTTGAAAAATCATTCAATTGCGTGTTATGAAATGTTTATTTTGAAATTGAAAACAATATAATTTTCATTTGGATTTTTTTTTTCTAGTTTTTTTTTTTTTTCAGCATTGAAATAATGAAAACTATTCAGTTACAAGTATACATACTTTTACCTGCATTTGATTTTACGATGCTTAGTTTGAAAGTTTGAACAGTGATCGGTATCTTTTTTTTTCAACAACAAAACTATGATGAAATTTAAAAAGGTTTCCAAAGCCTTTACCTTAAATTTAATATTATTGAATACGATTCTGTGCGATAAGAATTTAATTAAAAAAAGTAAACAGAAGAGCTCTATTCTACAAATATTATCATGGCATAGCGTTCTGAAGAAATAAGTAGCATCATGCCTTCCATATTCATAAATTTCCACGCGGCTACGCATAACGCAATACAAGAAATTCTCCTTAAATCCACAAAAACAATCTGAAGCTATCTTTCGAGCGTATAGTGTGATATTGTGGAACATGCTTCCGTTCTATGTATTTCTTTCTTTATCGTCATAACCTCTCCACCCTTTTTTTCATCTACATGCGCCAGAGCATTGACGATAGCCCTACATTTTTACATATGGAACTAAGTAAAAAGTAAAAATAGATCAGAAGGACTTTAAAATTTTCCATTGATAAAATCTCAGTAAAAACAAATATTTTTCAAATTATAAATATTCATTTTCTCCGGTTCACAATTATTTGAATTTCAAATATAATTTCTGTTAAATTTAAATCAGTTTATTAAACAACAATCCTTTTTTTTTTTGCCAGAAATCTTTCGATATGCACATATGTATGTATAAAAATAATTATATAAATAAATATGTATAGAAATAATTTATAAGTAAATTATTATCAAAATTACCTTTTATTTTTATAAGAAAATTATACAAAATTTAAGATAAAATTCATATTTTATAAAAAAAAAAAATAGTTGAAACCCTAAAAACAGATATGTGTACCTTGATAATTAAGCATTTACATAAAATTTTACCTTTTATCTTAAAGTATTATATTAAAAGATTGTACATATTAAAATAAATGGAATTTGTTTACTATTTACTTATAAGTTGTTTATATCTTCAGGATATATGTACATACATATGTATATTTGTAATTTAACTAAATATACATATGTAGTACATATACATATACATATATGCTAAATGTACAAGTATGTGTATTGTAAATTATATCTAGTTCAATTTCAAATAAATAGAATAACATAATAAACAAAAGTCAATATTTAAACAATCATGAAATAATATACATATTGTACACATACATACATACATACATACAAGTATATGTACAACATTTTAAGATATCTAATGTTACAGTTATTGGTTAAGTTTTAGATATACAAATTCATCTAAGATTGCTTATTAAGTTTTTTTTCTTTTTTAACTAAATAAGATAACATTTATCTGTGTATATTTAAAATATCGTTCTAAATATTTAAGATGTTATTCTTAGAGAAAAACTATTGAATTTCTTAAAATGGTCTGTCTGTTGGTTCTAAAAGTAATATAAGCCAATTATTCCGAAAAATTAGTTGAGGTAACTAAATAAGTTTTGTTGTATTTATTAAACAGTAAATTGACTTAAATTAAAGCAGAAAATACATCAAATCAAACTTTAGATAAGAAACTAATCAAAAAAAAAAACATCTAGAAAAAGAAGGAAAAAAATGGAATCTCTGAGGAAATAACGAACATTTTAATCTTCTGGCTTTTTTTATTCAAAGTAGTATAATTTTGACAATATCATCTAATTTCTTTGAAAAAGGATCAAAAACCTCTGTTGAAGTTGAATGATATAAAGAATATTATGAAAATTTTTCCGTTGTCAATTTTAAGCTTCACAAATACTAGAAAACTTTGTTGGAACGTTTCGTTTAAACTTTCATATATATAACTTATAACTTTACGTCCTTCAATTTTGAATAACTGGAATTCCAAATTCTTGCCTTCAAATTAATATTTGCTATGTGTTTAACCACCCATGAATTTTATTTGAATTCATTTTTTAGACGCACATTGATTTAGTTCCTTGTCCACCAAATTCTCCAAACTATGGAACATTATCCCTTTCCGTGTGTCTTCTCCCGGTCATGATCAATGAAACCACTTTCTCCACTTCTACTTTTCTTTCACTCACGTCATCATTATGATTTTGAATGGTGTACAGTAAAGGAATTATGGCTTATTAAATAAAAGCAAAGTAAATAAAAAAATGTGTTTTAAATTGAATACACCTACAATTCTCTTTTTAAAAAATAAAAAATAAAAACTGAAAACATTGAAACTTTTTTAAAAGTTTCTACCTACCTACTTTTTAAAGTTAAAAGAAATGTGAAAATATTTATAAAAAAAAAAAAGTGTGAAAGTATTTATAGCTTTTTTTCAGTGTTTATGAAACATTAACCTTACCAAATTCGCATAACTGTTTAAAAACATTTTCTTCTGTTTTTTTATTTTTTTTTCTTTCTTTTTTTCTTGAATTTTTTTCATATACATATGTATATTTTTTTAGCTTTGTTTTCATTTTTATTAAATTAAGAAAAAAACAAAATGTATAAAATTAAATAATCAAAATACAAATTTACATCTTAGAAAGTTGATTGGTAGTGACAGATGAAAAATAAAAATATCTTTTGTTTTTTTTTTTTTTGTTTTTCAAATTTTTAATATTATTTTATAAAGTAATAATGTCTGTCAGGAATTATTCAACAACAAAATAACCAAAAATAAAATTTCTTTTGAAAGATAATTTCAATGTAAAAACGAAAATTTTATTTAAAAAAAAAAACAATAACAAAGTAATCAACTCCCACGTACAATTATCATATGTATTAAAAATTTTTTATTGGTCCAGAAAATCGGCTTTGTCTTAAAATACAAATAAAAACTTTTTTAAAAAAAAAAAAAAAAAGTTGAAAGGAAAATTTGAGAATTTCAAAAATTTATATGTATATAAATTAAATACATTAAGTCAATCAAAAAAGTGACCATTTAAGTTAATAAAAATGAAATTTATTATCTCATAAAAATTTTTTATTTTTTTTTTTTTGTACAAAAAATACACACAAACAAATTATATTGTATTGTGTTCATATTAACTCAATATAATTATAAAGGGGGTGGTGGTGATGAATATTATTTATTTTAGGGATGAAATATGATGCGCATTTTGAAAGAATTAAATTAAATGAATTCTTGGTATATTCTATAGATAAATGTGTAATATGATAAGTGCATTTATATGTTAACAAAAAAATAATTGTGTATGTATACATAATTTTATATACATATTCACAATTTTATCCTTCTCAATTTTCAAATATATTTTATTTTGAAATTTTTGTTTTTAAAAGATTTTTGTGGGATCTATGGTTATATAGAATGTAATCTTTGAAATCGTAACAATGAATAATATCTCTTCTATGTAAAAACAACTCATATAGCTTGGGTTAAATGGATCACTTAATTTTGATGAAAAAACTTTTATTAGACTATTAGCTATACTGCAACAGGATAAAATATCCTTATTCGTTGTTGTTTTTTTTTTCTTTTTTTTTTCCTCCTATTTATTCTAGTTTTTTTTTTATAGATATTAAAATGAACACATCTAACTAAACAAAGTATTTAAAGCTTAATACATTAGAACAAAATTAAAATATAGGAAGTTTTTGGAAGGAAAAAAAAAAAGGAATAAGGATACTAATAAGAGAAAGTTTTTTTTTACTTATATTAAAATTTGTTTTTTTTTTTTTTATTATAAAAAAATAAAAAAACTGGTGATGGCGATAAAGTTTAGTTAGAATTTTATGTTATTTTGAATTATGGAAAATATTTAAAAGGATTTTAAAAATTTGTAAACATTAGATAATAAAACCAACAAAATAATATTTTATGGTTTAATTTTTTTTTTTTTCTTTTTGATTTTTTTGATTTTTTTATATTATTTTGTTTGCAATCCTATATTTATGTTTGTACTCGTACATATATTTTTGTTTGAGGAAACCACATAAATCAAAGTTAATTAGTTCTTTTGTTTTTAAAATATTTTAAATAAAATTTTATTGCTTTTATATTTAACGTTCAATAAAATTTCTTTTTTTTTTTTTTTTTGTAATTTACTTTTTGCACTTTTTTTTTTACTATATTTAAATTTAAACAAAAAAAAATATCATTTTTATGTAACTTATTGAACATTTTATATTATAAAATAATTCTAGTTCAAATGACGTGTTTTTAATACATCCTTTCATATATTTCTATTTTTATTTTCATTCATTTTTCTGTACCATATTTTGATGTGAAAAAAAAAAATCCTTTGACACTGCTTAATGTTCGTTCATGCAATCAAAAAAAAAAAAAAAAAATGAAAAGAAAAACTAAAAAAAAAAAAAATACAGAGGAAAAAACCCAAGAAAATTCCAAGGAAAGGTTATATTCGTTTAATAGTTGTGTACTTTCCGATTTGATCATTCAAAAAAAAAAAAAAAAAAAAACACCCAACATTTCCACATGACGGTTAATAGAAGTAAAATATAAATATATATGTACATATGCGACATAGAACTAAAATTACTAAGTCCCCAATGAAAATACAAAAAAAAAAAATAAATAAATAAATAAATAAATAAATAGGAAAAAAATGTTTTTTATTTCATAAAAATTTCATAAATTCTAGGATTATTGGAGAAACAGCAACAATTGGAATTGATGGGATGGAATTGATACAAAACTACTTTGACTTCAGAATCTTTAAGGATTTGTTCGATTTGAAAGTAAATAAATGAATATGTGATCGTATATGTGTGTGTGTATACATGTGATTAAACTACAGTCTAAGAACAAGGGAAAATATATTTTCCAGCAACTTATAAGAATTGTATAAGGGTTGAATGTGAATGCACTTATATTATGTACATCAATTTTCTATAGACTATACATACATATGTGTATATTTATTTTTTTATTTTTTTAAATATTTTCTAGAAAATATGAATAAGGATATGTGTAGAATGATATTTTTATTTACGTTTTTATGTTTTAATATTGAACATTTTGTAACATAAAATGACTTGTTTTATAGAAGAAAAAAAAAAGCACACAAAATAAAAAATAAAAATAAAAAGGAACATTCGATTTCTTCTTTTAACGAAGTTCTATGAAGAAATCAAAAAAAAAACAAAAAAAAAAAAATGAGCAAGTGTTTTCAGAGAACTGAGAAATGTGCAATTGAAAAGAAATATTTTTATTTTTATTTTTTATACATTAAAGAAAATATTTGAAAAATGAATGTTTTTTTCTTATGTCTTCTTATTTATATTTATTTTTTTCTTTAATATTTTCTTGAAATGAAAATATTTTGTGGATGTTAAAACTGTCAGTAAAGAAATGTTTAGTAACGTGTACAGAAAAATTTTATTTTTTTTTTAATGATTTGATTTCAGTGGAAAATATAACAGATGTTAAACGTGACGCTTGAGATCCTGTCACTAGCGGTATATCAGGTATTACGGGTTTTTTTTGTTTTTTTTTTTTTGTAGAAAAAGAGTTTTCTGTTGAACTTTATGCTACATGTAATTGCAGGACTTTTATCCTAATTTTGAAAATAAATTGCGGTAGTCACTGGAGTAACACAGTATGGAATATTATATTTTGTAGGTACTAAAACTGAGTTTCGACTTAGAGGATTTCGACTTGCATGGAACAATTTACCATGAATTCGGTACCAATTTACAATTCAACTTCGGGGAGATCTACATATATTTAAATCGGTAGAACTCTATTTTTCTGGTAGTACGTAATTTCTTTCTCTTTTTCTTGTTTTGTCAAACTATGTCCTTTAAAAATGGAATAGTAAAATAATGATAGAAAAATTTAAAAAAGTCTTGAAAATCAAATAAATTTTCATATTTTAAATTCATGGAACATTTTAATCCCGAAATCAATAAAATCTAGAAAATAAATTTTTTATTGTTTGTTTTTTTTTTCTAACATAAAACTAAAATAATTTTCAGTGATTTACATGTTTTCTTACACATATTTTTTTCTTTACGTTGAAAAATCTTTTTATACAAAATTGTAATATTTTATTGGTTGTAAATTTATTTTTTCTTACATATAATAATATACTGTCAAAAATTTAATACTATATTATAACAAGACTAGATACTTGTACAAACATTTATATGAAAAAATTTCTATATTGTACATAAAAATGATCACATATGTAAAAATAAGACAATGTAAGTATAAATTTGTTATACAATAAATGCATGTACATATAAGTATGTATATACTATATACACATTGTATACACATTGTGAACTACTCTGTAAAATGTCAAGAATGAATTATGTATAAATTTATGATTTAACTTTCTAATAAAATTATTTCAGTTACCATACAGATATTATAATTTTATGCACGAATTATTATTATTACATTGTTTTCTTTTAAGATACGTTTTTTTTTTTTTTTTATTTCAGATGTAACAAAAATATTATGAGATTTTGTTTTTCTTTTTGTCTATGACAATAATTTATATATGACAATTTTAATTTTCATGGTTTGTTTTACTTAATGCAAACATTTTATTGTATTGAAATATTTCCGTTTATGTGTCTTATTTTTTTAAATTCAATTAAAATTTTTAACCGAAAGAAGTAAATTTGTAAGTTGTAATTTATAAAAGATATTTTTTTAATAATAAAATTAAAGTAGAACTAAAAATACACACATAAACATTTTGAAAGTAGTAGAAGAGATGATTAAATTTACTTAAGAATGATAATTAAAATAATAAAAGAACTTAGAACTTTTTTTAGCATAATAAAAAAAAAAAATCATGATGATGTGTAAATGAATTGTTAGAGTTTAAAAAGATAAATTCAAGTAGCTTTTCAAAAAAGAATGCTTTATAATTAGTACGCTTGATTATAAGCATTTTAATCAATTCTCTTAAGTATTTATTTTCTCCATATTTTCCATAAGGAACTCATTAATTTTCTAACATTCTAACCGCATAAATATCTTTAAATTTATTTAACTTTGTGTACATAATGTGAATTGAAGCAGGATATGTACATTACTTGCATTTATTGAATTCGATGTATGTACTCGTATATGTATAATATTTATTGTTCATAAAGGATAAAATGTCAGACATCTGTGGAAGTAAAAAGATGGATGAATGGTGTTGGTACTTTTGATTAAGAGTCTTTGAACTATAGAAATTCTAATACTTTTCAGCTTTTATCTATGAAATATGAAATTTAATTAGATACTTGAATTCAAACAAAAAATAATTCAAACAATTCTATTTTCTGGAGAGCGACATCGAATACAACAGTTAAATTGTTAAAGAATATCTTTGGACTGGGGATTTTTAAAAAAATGAAAATACATACCAAAAAAGGAATATTACACGTCTTTTTTAACAAATTGGTAAGAACCCGGTTCAGGCCCACCAGTCTTATCATGATAGTACTTTTCAAATTATTCGCAAGTCAAGCTCCCTTTTAATGTTGTTCCTTGTCGAGATCCAGAATTTGTCTCATGATGAACTTTTCGTTACTTCTCATCAAATGCCCTTAATACCAGCGAAATATATTCTATTCTATATACATATATGTTGTTTATTTCTTATTTTATTGATTTTAAATGAACTAAATTTAGTTGAAGACCAACATAATTCGCTACAGTTGAACATCATATTGTTGTTCTATATCCTTAATTTAAAATCAAATTATTAAATAATTCAAGAATTTTCACTTTTATTGAACCTTGAGAAAGGTTTTCTAAATGTATATTTTCTTTTAATTTTTACTGACATGTGAAGAAAAAATATATATTTTATCAAAATTCATATCAATTTAAAAAAAAAAAGTTTCTTTTTTACTTTTTATACTTTTTTGGGTTATACATTAATGAGAAACCAATTGAATATCAATTTAGAAAATTTCTTGAGATCGTGACCAACACATCACACATATCCTATATTTTCGTAATTTTCTAGTAATTCTCTGATAGAATAAATTTTCTAAGGATAAAAGAATCTAAAGTACATGTGTGCATGTACATATACTATATTATTAAAAAAAAATCGAAAATGAAAATACAGAGAAGAAAAAAAAAACAACAAGAAAACATTATTTTTTTCTTTATGTTTCTTAAAGAATTATAAAAATTCCAAAAGGAAGAAAAAAAAAAATTGAAAATAAGATTAAGTTAACCACAAAAAGCTAAAAGAATTTTAAGTAGCAATGGGAATTCGAAAAACGATTTTTCTTTCACTCTCTTCTTCGTTTTTTTTTTTCTTTCTTGTTAAATGAATATATTTTTACTGCCTCCCTTCACATAATTCTCATAACATTTTCATTTTGTATCTATTTTTACTTGAGGGGTTATAAAAAAATTTCAAGTATTGCAAATAAAAATAAATATAAAAAATAAAAGGAAAATAAAACATTTTTCCTGTTGTATGAAGTAAAAGTATACCAAAACATCACTTCTTATGGGGATGAAATGTATAAGAAAATGTTATACAAATATTTTTTTTTTTTTTTTTTTTTTTTTAAAAATAAACTAACTGTCCTCAATGACTATATTTTTGGGGATGGATGACTTATCGAAATGGAAAAATATATTAAAGTGAATTTGAAAGTTTATATCAAGATAAGTTAAAAGTTTTTGGTCGACATGTTATCGCCTATCTCTTGAATGAAATAAATAATAAAAGAAGAAAAAAAAAATTATTTATTTTTCTTTTGAAGAAAAAAAAAAATAGACGAGATTGAAAATTCAAACAGAAGAAGAAATAAAGATAAAAATAATAAAAAACAGAAACTCGGAAGACAAATTAGGATTTATGTATATTTTGGGATTTTAATATCTGAAAGTTTTTTTTTTTTTTTTGTTGCTTTATGGTGATGTTGAACATGTGACAGTCCAAATTCAGGCGTCCCTTATGTGATTACGAGAATGGTTATTAAGAAGAAAAAAAATATGAAGAGAATAAATAAATTAGAAAACATTTTAAAAGCATCAAGTGGAATATTTTTTTGTTTGTGCTATTTACTGAGATTTTAGGAATTTTAAAAATTCGAATGGGCATTTTTCTTTTAAAAATAAAATCAAATGGAAAATTAATCATGTTCACAAATTTAAAGGAATAAAGAAAAGTGATTTCACTTCATTTAATTTTTAATATTTAACGACAAAACTTTATTATGATCCTATGTATAAAGCTTAGTTGCAATAATACAAAAAGAGTAACAAATCTTATTTACAATAATTTATAAGCAAAACAAGGATGTATAAAATAAGATAAAAATAAATACTACAAAAAAAAAAAAAAACAAAAAAAAAACAGAGTATTAATGAAAACAGAAATAAATAAAACTAAGAATTAAGGTACTTGTAACATATTAAATGGAAAACATTAATCCAAAGATGTGATTCCAAAATAAAAATAAAAAATCAAAAAAACATACAGATAAACGCTTTAAAGGATTCTAAAACCTAAAAAGGGTAAGAGACATGGGAATCATATTTTGTTTTAGTGTTTTCGTATTTGTAATTTATATGTTGCTCCCATGAAGCTTAAATGTAAATAGACGACGGTTTTATTTATACAATTCAATATTACTTTTCAAAAAAGGATAACATTTTAAATAAGGACTTAGAAACAATGTTACAAATTTCATGTAAAAATAAATATATTTTGTAAAAATAATAAATCTGTTATAAGAGAAAGGTTTTTTTTTTTTTTTTTTTCTAGTATTATTTCATTCCCAATGGAGCTTTACTTTATGGTCTATTAGTTTAGTTATTTATTTATTCAAATAAAATCCTTATAATATTCTTTTATATTTTCAAGGAAAATTTGTTTATACATATATTTTATGCGGTTTTTCATTTTAATTTTGTTTATGATTATTCAGAAATGATGAATTGTTAAAGTGATATAAGCAATTTTTTTTTTTTTTTTTGTAATGACTTGCCCACAAGTAATCCTATTCATTAAAACGACATGATTATGTAATTTTTAATGAGAATATTTACTTTGTTTTGAGGGACAAACTAAAATGATATGAAATATATATTAGTATCTTATGAAATATTAATTTAAAAAAAAAATCATAAATTTGAATTTATCATTATCAAGATAGTCAAAATTTTTGTCCTTTTACATATTGTTACCAAGAGATTTCTGAGCGAATTAATCTTAAATGAAAATTATTTACTAAAATTCTTTTTGCAATTCATTTTTATTAACCAAAGAAGTCTCTATGAACAATTAGTGGTTTAGAACTCACGTAAAAAACTATATAAGTGGGTGTAAACAGAACTAAAAAAAAAAAAAAATTCCAAAAATTACTTTGACATTCTCTCCATTCCCCTGAATTTTGTGAATAAATTCGTTTTCAAATCCAAAGTTATTCAAAATTTGTGTCTACAATTTTCTTTTTTTTTTTTCAATTTCTAGAATTGTTGTTTTGTCATGAGAAAGGCTCATGTGATAAAACATGAACTACAGGATGAAAATTGTTTCACAACTGATAAATGGGAATTGATTTGCATGGCAAAATATAAAAAAAGAAGCGTAAGTAAGCAAAATAGTTTTTTTTTTTTTTTCAAATTTTTCTCTATGATTTTTAGTGTCAAAACTACAAAAAAAAATTAAAAATATTCGAATTAACATCATACAAAGTTAAATAAACTCACAATAAACATTCAGAAAACAAGCAAAATAATATTTATTTAAAGGATAATAGTCAAAAAAAACAAACTCACATAAACTTTTTAACTTTTTTATGTCATTCACTACACCCAAAAAAAGGAAAGATAAAATTTTTTTTTTTTTTTTTTGTAAAATTCTAAAAGTTTAGAGACAATGTGGCATCATCATATCAAATAAATATATAACGAGAATCTTTCATGTGTACACGCAATATCAAATTCATTGGGATATGTGAAGTTACAATACATCTCCTTCCAAAAGAGAAAAAGTATTTTATATTTTGACTTTTCCACTTTTTCTATGTTTTACAAAAAAAAAAAAAAAAAAAAAAAAACAAAGTTCTTCCAAAATCAAATCAATTCAAGAAAACTTATTTTTTGGAAAATTTGTAACAGTTTTGATGAAATAAATTCCATTAAACTTTCAAAAAAGCTAAAATTTTATTGATTGTTAATGTTAACTATTTTGTGTGACTTTAGTATTGAAAGGGAGAAAAAAAAACAATCTCATCATCATGGTCTAGACGTTATTTTGTAGTTAGATATTCTACTTTGTTTTTTCTGCAATAAAATAAAAATACAAGTTGAGTTATTTTTTCCTTTCTGTATTTTGAAACAGAAATATAGCAAACCATATTAAACTGGGCAAAAGTCATGAGTTCTATTTTATCATTTTATACTAGAATATAGTGAGTATTTTAGAAGACCAAAAATTTAATCGATGATGATGACAGTATATTGTTATGCTAGCGATGACTAAAATTTTAATACCGAAACAAACAATAAAATAAATTCAATATCCTTTTACCATACACACTATATAACATATAACTATAATTTCTGGCAGATGGCGTCGCCAATTTGTCGCCAAATCTATGTTGTTCTACCTATTTATGTACTTGTATATCTTTTCAATATAAAAGATACAAAATTCGTTGCTTTCTCTGTGTTTGTCTGCATTTATTTCCATAATATTCAAAAAAGAAAAACACCCAAAGATGCGGATGATACGTTTCCTTCTGGAACATCTTCTATAAAGAAAAGGATAACATGCGTTTATAGAACGTTGGCTGATTTAAATTGTTATCATTTATCACTCATTCTTTTGTATAATTTTCTTAATATCTTTATGAATTTATAGATTCTTTTTTGCTTTTAGTTTTCCTCTGCCTTTTTTTTTTCCTATTTCATTTTCAAACATCTAAGTAACAAATTTCCTATACATAAAGAAATTGTTGTTACGTTTTCTTTGTGAAATCCTTATAAAAATGTTTTGTTTTTTACTCTTACTATTAAAATTTTCCGACGAGAATTATTTTCCTTAGCCTTTTTCTGTGTTTGATAGTAGCAATATAGTATCTAAAGAAGCAATGATATACATACTCGTAAATGTAATTTTCTTTTATGTGCAACATTTTGTCAATTTTATTATAGGTTTACATCAATATTCTTGTACATTTTGTAAATATGTTTGTGTACTTTCTTATTTGTAGAAAAAAAAATTATTATTAATAATTTTTGAATATTTGTAGTTTGTCTTTATTATTTATGCTTTTTCACTTCTATAGCATATTAAAATATTTCTGCCATTTGTTTCAAAGGGAGGTTCTATTACTTTTTTTTTTATATAAATACATAGAATATGTATCTTAAGTATAGTTTTGCTATACATATATTGTCTTTTTTTTCTGCGATACATTCAATAGGGCATATAAATACAATTTTTCAACATTTTAGCAAAACCATAAAAAAAATTCTGAAAAAATAAGAAAAATCCTTAAATGGTAAAAAGGAATAACTTAAGAAAAATCTGATTTTATGATTGGTTGAATTCATTTGTTGATAGTTTGAGAGTTTATTGAAAAAAATGACAACAATAAAATCAATATTGTAATGATTGTAATATTTGCAATATGTACATAAATATTTAGCAAAAACAAAAGAAAGTATGAATTTCATAAATATTAATGTATTATAACATGTAAGCGACTTTAGATTTTCATATTGAATTTTTTTTTTGTTCTAATATTTTTTTTTTTTTGAGACATTTTCAATAGAAAAGTGAATAGGGAGGAGAGAAGCTATTTTATAAAAACAAGCCGGGGATATTAAGTAATACATAAGTTTCGTAGCTATAATTTTTTTTTGTTTTTTCCTACTCATAAAAATTGATTTTATTTTTGATTACTACGTGTAAACGTATAGTTTGTTAGTTTACGTAGCGAACCTCGGATGCTGCCGAAAATCCAATTACCACTAAGAGTTTCTTTTTGATACTGCACCTCGTGTATCCTTAGAAAAAACCGTATTTGACATTTGGGAGGCAGTCACACAATATCTCTCACTCTTACATTTGATATATCCTTGGGATTTTCTTAAATAGGAAACGTTTACAAGTGACCTGAACAATTAATTCGACTAAAAAATTAAGTTTAGTTGTGACTTATGAATGTGGAACTTGAAAAATATAACTTATGCATAATGACTACTTTGAAAGTGTTTTATTTCAATTAAAATACAACACTTTCTTGTGTAATCTAATTATAATTAGATACTTTGTTAATTATATGGAAATTTTATTATTTTCAAATAAAAACTAACATTGTAAAATGTTCATTGAAATTTAATAAATTTATCAATTTCTTTCTCGTAAAAGGTGAACAAAATAACCATAAAAATTTGTCATCTTTCATTTAAATTACATTTTCAGAAAAAAGAAACGAAAACGAAAAAAAAAAAAAAAACATTTAAACAAAAGGATCATAAAAATTTATTTCATAATATCAAATATCATTCTTTTATCGATATCTACATTTATATAGTTATATGAGTATATGTATGTGTGTTATTATCTATTTTTTTTTTCCATAAAATTGATGCAGTCAAGAGAAATTTTATTACTTTTCAATTGAATACAAAAAACACATAAAATTATATTCAACATATTCCACACTACATTCAATGTTGAAAAGGTAGATTAAAAAAATATATCATGACAAATGGCTTAAAAAATAACAAAAAAAAAAAGAAAAAAAAAGGAAAATCATTGAAAAGAAAAAAATTATGCATTTATCATTTCAGAAAATATTTTCAAGAAGTTCATTTCTTATGCTCATATACATATAATTCCATGGTGATAAATGTCTTTATTATTTTCAAAATTTTCGTTTTTTTCACTTTTGTGTGTGTTTTTTTTTTTTACTGGTGTTTTTGTTCATTTTTTTCTTCATTTGTATAAATATAATTTCGTGAATTTGCAATGTAATCACTTTCCAATCATCATCATTATTCATTTTATGACATCATCGTCCATTTTTATTCAGAAATTTATGTTTTTTTTTTTGTTGTTTTATATACATACGAGTATGTATATGTATGTGTGTTTTTAATTTAATTTTAATATCATCTTTTTTTTTCTTTTTTTTTTGTTGGTGTTCATGTAATTTTATTCAAATAAATTTTATTCTTGATCAAATTATTCCATCAATATAAATTTCAATTTGTTTTTTGTTTTTTTTTTGCTTTTGTGTTATTTTTAATCTAATTTTATTATTTTTTATTTTCTATTTTATTACTTTTGTGTGTCATTGTCATGTACATGGTTTTTTTTTCTCTTCTTCTTCTTTTGCTTTTTTTTTGTCCAGGATAATAATAAAATTTTGTTAAAAATAAAAACGTAATATTATTATTATTTTGTTTTTTTTGTTTTGTTTTGCAATTTCCCATAATTTTATTAATATTTTTATTAAATTTTTTTTTTTTTTTTTTTTTTTTGATTGTTTATGACTTCAATAATAATTTTCAGTTCATATTTCAGCACAAACATTTACCAAAAAAGTTTTTGCAACTGCAAAATAACAATAAATTTGTTTTTGTGTGTGTTTTTATTTTTTTTTTAATTGAATTTTATGCATATAAGTTTGTATATTAATTAAAATGCAAAATACAAACACATATATAATTTTTTTTTGTTTATCAAATTCCATGAATGCCAATAAATGTATATCCTTTCGACTTTTGTACAATATTTCATTATGATTGTTGTAAATTGAAATAAATAAAAAAAAAACAAAAACAGAAAAGAAAAACTTTACAACTTGGACAGGACCAATTTTAATAAAATCTCATAATTTGTTAACATATTATATACCCGATGTGTATATGTATGTAACAAACGTAAAGATTTTATTTAATTAAACACAAATACATATATACAAACATACAATAATACTATTTTATTATTATTGTATTATTTCATATGTTTTATATTAATCCCATATATTTTTTGGATTATATGAAAAGAATTTCAAAATAATATTTTATTTTGATGTACCACATTATTGTTTTTTTTTTTTTTTCGTTTTAATTATTGCTACAAATTCTTTTTGTATTATATGTGTCATAAAGTTTTAATTGTTAAATATTAAATTATATGAATTATTGTGGTTTATGAGATATGTAAATATGTAGGTATGTTTGTACATATTACAAACTCATACATTTTAAAACAAAAACAAAAAAAATTTTTATTTAATTTTTGAACAAACAAAAAACAAATTTTTTAAAAATTTTATTCTTGTTGCAAACAATTTGAAAAAAAAAAATAAATAAACAAAACAATGGAAAAAGTAGTTGAATACAAACTGTCGAAGTAGAATTTATTTTTCTAATAAAAATGTGAACTGAATTTCTATTTAAAAGGGTAAACCATTTCATGGTGGGATCTATAATACATATAATGGTCTAGTCTATGTGGTTTTGGAATTTTTGGTTTTTTAAAAATTGGTCCTTAAATTCTAATTTTGATTTAAGTTTTTTTTAATTTCAGATACTTTCATGTTAGTTTTCAATATTTCAGTCATTCATTAATAAAATATTAAAATGATTGAAAAATTAAAAAATATCAACAAGTTACGAATTTTTTTTTTTTTTATTTATTCTATTGAATTTAATTTTCACTTTCATTTTTAAATCACTTTATTTATTTTTTCTAATGTTTCGAGCAAATACACATCAAAGAAATAATCATTTTGAATTACGATTAAAATTATCGAAAGTTGTTGGTTGATGCAGCCTACTCGTTATCATTTTTATGATTATTTTTTTTTCTACCACTTTTCAACTTTTTAATTTTTAGTTCAAAGAATTTTAATTTGAAATGAAAATAATAATTCGAAAAAATAATTTCTTCTTAGACAAAAAAAAAAAAACTTTTTCAAACGCATGATTTTCTTCAATAATTTTTTTATTTTCATTTTAAAAAAAAAAAAAAAAAAGGATGTATGGTAAATAATTTTGTTTTTCTAATAATACATAATTAAGCTTCTTTAATATTATCCGTTGTTTTTATTATAAAATTCTTTTCATCTTTTCTCTTTTTTCCATTTTTATTTTTAAGTCCTTGTAAAAATTTGTCTTTATATGCTTTTATTTTATATCAAAGTTGCTTCTTTTTATTTAAAATATCCCAATGAAAATTATGTATTCAATTCGACATATGTCTGAACATGTCAAAATAAAAGGAAACTTTTTAAAAAAAAAAAAACAATAAAAAGTAACTAAATAAAATTCAAGATACTTTTCTGTTTTCACTTCTTCTCCAAATGTGTTTTCTATCTTTTAAATTCTAACAGAAAAATTAAACTTTTTTGAATATTGTTAAATAGAAGATATTTGATAAAAAGGACATTAAAATAATGTATACACAGATCAAAATTAAAATAAATATATAGTAACATTTTATAACAAAATATATCAAATAATACATGATTTTAAATATGTGTAGACACTATACTTGTATAATAAGTAAAAATTATATGTACAAGTCTTTATTATATCCTTGTTTCATACCTTGTAATACCTTTAAAACTTTATCATTGTACTACAATATTTGAAATTCCATTGTCATTGGACACATTCCTTTAAAAAAAACTTTATTGCTTTTTTATTACAAGTTTTTACTTAGCAGCCTTTGAAGCAGTTTTTTTTACTTTTTTTTCTATTTTTATTAAAAGCAAAAATTCTCGAGTAATTATGAATGACGTTTATGGTTTTTAAAAAAAAATGAATAAAGATAACATAATTTCTGATATTATGTTACCATAATAATGTTGTCAACTTCATAAAAACAAATTTATATGAGATGATGTTATGTTTTTGACTAAATGACTAGGTAACGCAAAATTCTTATTTTATTTAAAACAAGGATTTATTTTAATTTTATTATTTTTTTCTTTTGTTTTTAAAGTTTTTCCAAATCGTTTGAGAATTTTAAATAATCGTCATCATTTATTTAGATTTCTAAAATCTTTTTTGGATTTTTCACTTTAAAAATGTCCTTTTCCGTTATTAATTTAAACTAGTATTCTTGGAAAATGTATTTTGTGATTTATTTATTTCATTTTTTTTTCAACTTTAAGAATTTTCATTTTTTACTTCTTCAGCACCAGAATGTTCAAATTATCTTCTTTTGTCCTGTAATAATCTTTACATGGACAAAATATTTTTTCAGTTTTTCTTTCACTCTTTTTTTGTTTTTTTTTTCTGTCTTAAATAAAGGAAATTGTAAAGAAATTGGACAAAACTATAAAAGAAAATGTCTTGTTATTTCCTCAATTTCTTGTTTGTTTTTTTTTTCTTTCTTATTCCTTTTTTTTCTTTCAATTTTTCTTTTTTTGTGTTTTGGCTTCTTATTGTTTTTTTTTAAAATAAAATGTTATCCTTTACACAGATGATGACTTTATATATATTGAAGAAAAAAAATTTTGCAGAAAATAAAATATAGGAGTATTTATTTTTTTTTCCTATTTTTGTTTTTTATTAAGCCTTTATTGAAATCTCGAGGGTACAATTTGTATTTTCAACTGAAAATTAGAAGAAAATGAGGAAAAAAAATATTTGTTTTTTTAAATAAAAGACAACAATATGATGATGATGATCTGTTAAGCTTTATTTTGTAATAATTGAGACAAAAACAAAAAAAAAAAATACACACACAGGAACTTGTTGAAAAGGATTAATAGGAATCAAATACACTGCAATTTAACTTTAGAAGTAAAAAAAAATAAATGAGAAATTTTGATATAGAAAAAAAAAATAGATAGAAGACAAAAACAGTGATCGAAATAAAAGAAGATTATTTTTAAAAAAAATTATCAAATGACAGCCCTGAGCTTTTAGTTGAAAGGAAAATAACAAAAGGAAAAAAAAATATAATTCCTTTAAAATTCTTAAATACTTTTGTTTAAGGTCTTTTTTCTTTTCTTTTTTTTTTTTTTGTCTTATCGACTTTTGATTGAACTATTGAACAATAATATTAAAAATTTGTAAACACATTCTTTTGGTCTTTTTCCTACGAAAATTCAATAAAATTTTTGCTTCAATTAAAAAAAAAAAAAATAAACATAATTTCTTTTCAGAAATGTTTATTTTGATATTTTAAATCTTATTTTATACTTTATTCGCAGAAAAAAAATGAATAAACAAAAAACCAGATTTGTAAAAAGAAGTTTTTTGTTTTTTGTTCAAAAATCACATAGTTACATAAAAAATAAACAAACACTCAAAAAAAAAATATGTTAAAATCCTCGAATATTGAATTATGATTCCATTGAAAAGGAGTTTTTGTTTTTTTTTTACTCTGTTAAAACTTTTAAATCTTATCAAAATTTTGCGTGTTCAAAAAAAAAAAATCTTTTATTATTTTCCCAAATATCTGTAAATGTGTTTTACACACACAGTACACACACACACACAAATTGAATTGAATTTTTTTGATTTTATATATGTGATAAACGCGTGTTCCAATATTTGAAAATGATGTTGTAAAATTTTTGTGTAATATCATTTTGTTAACATAACTATTTCATATTTCAACATAAAAAAAAGGGGATGAAAAAAAAAGAAGCCGAAAAGAATATTGAAATTTTATTAAGGATATAGTATACAAAAATATGGTAAATTTGAACTTTTTTAGAATTGAGTGTAGAACTGACTAGATATCATCAAATGTACTACGAATATTTTTTTTTTTTTTCAGTTTAAAATGTATCTTTTGCTTTAAAGCGTTTTTACTCGAAATTTGTTCTAGCCCGTTTTTTTTTTTTTTATCTGTTGAATTTTATGTTAAAACAGTTCTTCTCATCTTTTTACTGTTTATTTTATTTTTTTAATACAAAAAAAAAGGCAGATTTAAAAAGATATGATACTAACTTGGGGTCATTTGAAAGAAAATACATAAAAACAGATAAAAAAAAAGAACAAACATAACGACGATTTAGTACTTTTTATCATGGTTGTTGCTTTTTATTGTATATATTCGTTCCAAAATTTTATTCTTTCCATTTTTTTTTTTTATAAGAAGTTTGATGACGGAAATATCGTATTTTACGAGATAATCAGAAAGATACATAAAAACAAGAAACTATTTTCTTAGAAAAAAAAAATTAAATAAAAGAGCAAAAGAAAAAAGGAAGATATATACCAGCCAGAAGAAAAAAAAAAGGATCATCAAATATACAAATTTTATACAAATTTATGGTGTATTTTCAACCATTTATAAAAAATCAAAAAGTCTCTTGAAGGAAATTGATTTTTTTTTTCTATTGACTCTTAGTTTTTGTTGAATCTGTTAGGAAACAAGGACTTTAATTCTAAAAAAAATTTATCTAAAGGAAAATTAAATAGAAGAATGAAGGAAAAAAAGAGGAAAACAAAGAAAAGACAAACATTGTTCATTTTTAATTTGAATTTTACTATTTATACAATTCTCTTTTTTTTTTTTATATTTATACAATAAATTTTTTATTTTCTTAAAATTATGTTTAGTTGTTTGTTTATTCAATAATAATTTCTTTATTTTTGTTTTGCATTAGATACATTAAATTTATTCTAACTGAATTTTATTTTTATATTTTTTTTTTCCGTTTTTCTGTGTTCTTTTTTTTTTTTCTTTTCATTTTTTAAAGAAATATTTGAATTTTTAATATTTTTTATTTTAATTCATAATTATAAATTTTTTATTTAGTTTTAATAATTGAAAAACAAAAAACAAGTAAATATTTTTTCAAGTATTTTTATTTACAATTTTTTTTTTTTTTTGTATATAAGAAAAAATAATTATATAAATTTTGAATAAAAAAAATGGAAAATAGAAAATTGCAATAACATTAACTTAAGATTTATGAAACCAAAATTTACCAAAGTTTAATTTTTCAAGCAAATATTTTGAAGTATTTTAATGAATTGACTAGAAAGGATAATAAAGAATAAGTAGAGTGTATGAAAAATTGTAAACTATTCCATTATATATGTATATATATATATTTTTTTTTAATATTTAGAAGTACGTAAAAATATGGATGTTTTCAATTACTTAAACTTGACTTCATTGACTATTAAGATAAAAGACCAACAAACTTCCTGTCAAACTGAAAAATCTTCTAAAGTCTGAACAAATTGAATTTAAACCTTCATTTATAAAAAAATTGTCTGGTGAAAATATTAAATTTATATAACCCAATCACTTCTTCTTCTTCTTAGAAAAAAGATATAAAATCTATTTGTTTTTCTGCTTTTATTCTGTGAGGGAACTTAGTTTTTCAAATTAACTCAAGAATTTATCTATAGGTTATTTAGCTTATTTTAGATTTAATCTAAAAAACAAAAACAACCGTTTTGCTAATGGTAAACTATGGAAGCTTTGAATATATTTTTTTAAATTTTTACTGCTAATTTTGTTTTTGTTTTTTTGTTTTTTTTTTTTTTTTTGAAATATTTTACATGAAATAAAAACTGGTTAATGTCCATTAAAGTTTCTGACCTTCATAAAGTTTAGGCTACTTCTCCTTCTATCAGATCGTTCATGTAAAATGTAATATATGTATCTTGCAATATAATGCTGTAGTATATATTTATGTATGTGTTACTTTAATGTTTAATTTAATTTAATTTTTGGTTAAGAAATTAAAAATAGTAATATAGGATGTATGTATGTATAGTGACTTTTCAACTATCAATCACTTAGTAGATTTCGTAATAAATAATTTAAAAATAATCAGAAAATAAATTGGAAACCTATAAAGCATTATCATAAAATTTTTTATTATAATCATCTCACATTTGCTTTCTTTTTATTATTATTACTTTTTCTTCTATAATTTTTTCAAGCTCACATTTATTATTTACAAAGCAACAGATAGATACTATAATTTTTTTTTAATTTCAATTTTCCATCAAATTTTCTTGTTAATAGTCATTTGCTTTATATCCTTTCCCAAAAAAAAAAGTAGTTGAAAAATGATTTTCTTTTATATCTTTTTTAAGCGTCTTAAATTTAATTTTTTTTAACTTTTAAATTCACTTCCGTTAAATTTATCTTTTTTTTTTTTGTATTTTACAATAATTATAATTTCATATATCTACGTCCTACATAATATATATTTTTTTGTGTTTTTTTCTTCTTCCAAATATTTAAGTTCACTTTCAATACATTTAATATGTTGTATAAATATCAATTTTGTAAATAATTACTTTGCAATTTAATAAATAACAGGAAATTTCAAATTTTCTTGTTTTCAGTTGTTATTCTCCTCAAATCAAAAAAAAAAAAAAAACATTCAAAGGAAATCTTGTGTTTTTTCTTCACTTTATTCTAAAATGCTTAAAATCTAAATTATAAAAACAAATTTACAAGCCTAAAGCACAAAAACAATACAAACTTTATTTTAATTCTTAAAAAGAAAAAAAACTCAAATTTGAAAAAGAAAAAAATAAAGCTCTTCTTAAATCTAAAAAATAGATTTTTTTTTTTCGCCGGTTTTTTTTTCAAATTAACAATTTTTTAGTCATGATAAATTCAAATTCAATCGATATATTCGATGAACAATTTGCAAATTAAAAAATACCTGCTGTGGTATGTGTGTCAAAAGAAGTAAAACAATTGCCAATGATGACAATGAAAATGAGGAAATTGTTGTAGTGCCTGAATTTAGAGAAGATACATCTCCTGAGAAATATAAAAAATAATAATAATAAAAGTAAAGGATTACAAAGAAAATTTAGAGAGAACAAATAGGATAAAAAATGTTGGAAAGTACAAATGAGAATAATTCGAATTTAATTAAAATTCTATAGTGATTCTTTTTTTTTTTTTACCTTGCATATGAGTCATATATGTATCCTTTTTGTCTACTGTATCACCATCTTGTAAAGAAAATTGATCATAAGGTAAACTTTGAACAAGATTAACACTATTACTACTTGCAGCAGTTAAAACTTTTGGTCTTTCTTCTTCGATACTTTTTTCAGTTGATTGCCAATAAATGTCATGTATATGTGCTCTACATCGTAACTGTAAATTATAATAAACATTTAAAATTTGAATTTAAATTTATTGGAAAATTTAATTTTAATGATTGTTATATTTTTTTAATTTACCTTTAATTTTCCATTAATAAAATGCTGTGGACCAACAAGAAATTGAATTTGAGAAATTGATGTTTCTAAATCATTACGAGGATCGGTTATTGGTTTATGTGTTCGAACAAGTGCAGGATTTACCTATTATTTGAATAATCAAAAAAGAAAAAGAAAGACACACACATTTTGTAATTAGATTAAATTTTTTTTTTATTATTTTTTTTTTTTTCATATATGTTAAAAATACTTTCATTTATCGAGCAATAACACCACCACCACCCCCCTACAACCATTAATATTAATATTTTCTTTTATTTCTTTAACAATTACATTCAAGTCATAAAATCATTGTTTTTTTTTTTTTGGTCCTTTTTTTAAGTCCTTTCTTTTTGACTTTATATAAAAACCAGAAATTTATAATACAACATTTATTTTTTACTACAGATTTTCCACACCATAACTCACAATTTTATTTTAACATATTACACACAATTTTTTTTTTTTTTTCAATGTTTGAACAAATCTATTTAAAATCCTTTACACATATGTACATATATGTATATCATATGTGATATTGTTCTATATATGGATGTACATATGAATGTTAAGGATTTTTTTTCCCTTTTATTTAATTAAAAAAAAAAAAACAAATTTCCTGTACATGGGTATTGAAATTGTAATTCAAAAATGTCACGCACTTTCAATGTATTTACCATACGAGTATACAAAATATGAAAGCCACAGTTTTATTTTTGAAATGTGTTAAAGGTAAGAAAAATCAGATTTTTTTTATTTCTTTAAATTTTTATTTCCTCAGATAAATACATCAAATAAATACCACTTTTTTTTTTCTTTATTTAAAAGTCTTAGAATTTTTTTTCTTAATAAAGCAAATTGTACAACTAAAAGTACATAAACACACACACCCAAACAAAATTCAAGTAATTTTGAAGAAAGGAAATTTTATTATACTATATATATGTACATATATATATATTTTTTTCTCGTATTTCTTTTCATTTGTTTGAAGAAAAGAGAAAATAAAAAGGAATAATAATAGAATAAAATACATATAAAAAAAAGTATGTATGGATATTTGGGTAAGAATAAACCATTAAAATCTTTCTTAGTTGTAATACATCACAATTTTGCAATTCACTTAGTAATAGTTGGTTGAGTTTCAATGGTTCGAATCGAACTAAAAAGGACAATAATGTTATGTAGCGAAAGGATAATGGATGATGGTTTTCTTTAAATTATTAAATGACATAGTATAGCTATAAAATAAAATCAAAAAACTTTATATTATATAATATTTAAGTAAATGTTTTATGTGCGTGTGTGTTATTTTTATAAAAAGACAGGAAACAAAAGACTTTTTTTTTTTTTAGAGTTGCGTTGGTGAGCTTGTAGAAGAACGTTTGTAGAGCAAAATTTAATGTAAAAATATATTAAAACTTTAAGGTAAATTTTCTTAGTTTTTTTCTTATGTATAACTGTTAAAAGAAATTATTTAACGTTTTTTAGAAAGCAAATATATACGACTTTATGTTTTTCTTTTTTATTTATTTTTATTTTTTTTTTTTTTTTCAAATGAATTTTAACAGAACGTTAAGCACATAATGAAGTTTTATTTCTTCAACAAATTTTCAATGGCACAAAAAGCTAAAACATGGTTGTATGATTTTTTTTTTTCTTAAATTATTTCACATCTTAAGATCTCATTACAGAAATTTTTCATATATGAAAAGTAAAAGCTTTATGAACAAACAAGATTTAAGTAAACCGCAAAATTTGTTAAATGAAAACAAAAAAAAAAAGATGGAAAAAAATATTTTTCATACTTTATTGTTTTTAAATAAAAAAAAATTCTGGTTGAACATTATATTCAGAGGAAATTCATTGACTTTATTTGACACAGAAAAAAAAAAAAGTATTAATCACAATTACAAGATAAATCTTCACATTTGTTTTCATTTAAAAGTTATTTCATATATGAATTTCAAAATGAAATGTGTTTTATTTTGGAAATTTTGTGCCTAATAATTGTAACTCACAAGCTTAGTAACAAAAGCAAAATGTAATTTTATGCTTAATAGATTGACTTTTTGTAGTTTTAAATTTTAATTAAATGAAAAATCGGTTTGGGAAATTTTTTTATGAATTTAATATGTTTTTTTTTTTTTTAGTGATTAACACGAAATTTTTGAATGTGTAGGATTTGTTTTTTTTTTTTTTTTTTTTGAACAAAAACAAATATGACAACACATTACAAAGAACTTATATTCTATTTTGAATTTTTGTTTTGGGTTAGAAAGAAGGGCGGCAATTAAATACACCAAGACTTCTTTGGCATGGCATTAGTTTTTCTATGAAAAAGAAAATGGATTATAGAAACAATTCCAAGAAGAATTTCAAAGGTTTTTCGTTTATTGAAATTATCATTTTCTTTTTTTGTAATTTTTATTCATTTACCTCATGGTCATTTATTGTCCATGTTAGATTTGCTGCTGGTTTTGAATTTCGTGATGTACAATCTCCTTTAACACTTTCACCAATACGATATCGTAGTCGAATTCCAGAAATTATTGGTTTCTGATTTGGAGTTTCTATGAAAACAAAAATAAAATAAAATTTTTGTAAAAAAGAATTATAATATATAAAATTACATTCAGAAGATAATTACTAAAATAAACTTATGTGTATTGTTTTATATTTTCACATATAGATTAAAAATAAATAATAATCATACAAAAATTATAGGAGTAAAAACTTTTGCTTTTATATGCACAAAAATTTTCACTAATTATATATCAGAATATTTTATGTACTTTGATTTTTTTTTTTTTTAATTTTTTTCATGCAATAATTTAAAACTTTTCACAAAAATAAAAAAGTTAAACAAAAGTTAAAAACATATTGTATTAAATTTTTATCTCTGTTTTATATAATTTTTTTTTTTTTTTTGCTCTTTTTTGTTCAAAAAAATAAATAAGGATATGTTATTTAATGAAAGTTTATAAATATAATTTATGAAAAAGATTAAAAAGTTAACTTTTTGGTTAAATTTTCATCAAAGTTTATTTTTTTCTGACTATATAATATATTTTTGTATTATTATCTTCTTATGGTATTTTTTTTTTTTTTTTTTTTTTTTTTGGTTTTGTTTTGTTTGCAAATTTTATTATCTGAGAATGTTATTAATGAGGATGCACAATTATAATTAAAATAATTATTTTTACACACAATAGTATAATCTATAAATTTAAAAAAAAAAATAAAATAAAATAAATCAATGCAATTAAAAAATTAATTCAAATAAATTATTCTAAATTCTAAATAGCATTCAAAACAATTTAAAAAATATCTTTCAACACTTATATCATATATGTATATATTTTCTATATACATAACATATATTAAATCATAAATTTTCACAAATTTTTCTTTAATAAATAATGACAATTTATTGTATATAACAAAATTTTATAATAATTAATTTTAAACAATTCAATAAATTTTAACATAAATTTCTCAATAATTTGTTGATTAGCTTTATTATCAATTTATAACTATACTATGTATTGTATTTCAAAAATTGACATTAGAATGTATACATATAATGTACATATATACATTATTTAATATATGATCAAATATAAATTAAACATGCATATACTAAATACTTTTCATTATTTTAGAACATTGTAAATTTTGTAAATATATTATTACAACATTTTAATGAGATAATGAATATCGTTGATAGAAATATTTATTGAAGAATAAATTCTCTAAATGCCAATTACATTGTAATTAAATTTAATGTTCAATTAATAAATATTCTAAAATAATTACATAGTTTGTTTTTTTCATAATAGATAAGGCATTAATGTGATTAATTTATAGTTGAAAAAAAAATATATTTTTTAGCTATCTTTAATTATTATTGGGCAGTTCCACAAAATTTCGACCAAAGGGTGTGAATCGATATCTTCCGATTTTGTTGAAATTTTATGAGAAGGTGTGCCTCTGGTCCAGTATCACATACGTAAAATATTTTTAAGAAAAATCACATTTCTTGGGAATTATGCGGTTATGAAATTTTGGTTTTTGTGCAAAATATTTTACGTATGTTATACTGGACCAGAGGCACACCTTCTCATAAAATTTCAAGAAAATCGGAAGACATCGATTCTCAAATTCGATATTTTTTGGTCGAAATTTTGTGGAACTGCCCTACTTTAACGTCACAATAATATTACGTGAAAATTTGCAAAATCATTGTTACAAAATAAAATTATGAATTTACTTCGAAAAAAAAAAAAAAATAACATGAAAATTGCTAATGTAAAAAAATTACATCACAACAGATACAAATCTTTATCTAAAATAAAAATTAAAAGTGAAAAATACAAATTATCATTATGACATTTATTCTGAACTCTTAAGATATTTTTTTTCATACCGAAAATATTTTTTCTCATGAATTTTGTCCAAAATATTAATACCAAAACACAATTTTTAATAAAATATAATTAAATCATAAAGGATATTTTCAATTAAATATTTTAATGATTTCCCATCACAGTTTAAGTTATATAGTGTACAATTTCCTCTGGCTCTATTTTATCCTTTCAACATATTTTTATTTTTTAGCATTTTATTATTTCAATCATGTCCTTTTCAATGATGATTTTCAATTTATCGTGTTAGGATATGAAACGTTTTAATTAATTAGGAGTTGTTTTAGAAATTATATCATAATCATTATTTAAAGTGTTCACAAAATATAAATTGATGAACTTATCCTTTTTTCTCATCAAAAATCCCCTTTTTTTATGAATTTTTTAAAGTAAAATTTAAGAGTAAAAAATAAAAAAAGAAACCATGATTTTTTTTTTCTTTGATTTTTAAATTAACCTAAAATCTTTAAAGGATTTTTAAGCATAAATATTTTCTATAAAACGTTTTTACTTAAAATTAAAACTTTAAAAGAATACCTAAATTGATTCTTATGTAATGTAAAATTTTATGTAATTTTCTTTTTTTTATCTGATTCAGTTATTTTTTCCATTTTCTTATATTTTATTGATTTTGAAAATTTTTTATATAAATTGTACTGAGACATCATTTTACTTATTTATATATATAATCCCTTTATCGTAATATGTCTACGTATCTACTTAGCTTTTCAATTGAATATATAATTATTATCCTTTTCAAGATGTCATGGATACATTTATATATTAAAAATAAAATTATTGTTCTTTCTCAATTTTTCTGAAGAAAAACAACAAAAATAAAACAAACATTGATGAATAAATAAAAAAGGAAAAATATGTCCTTATTTATTTATTTTTTTTTTCTGTGATGTACAGGAAAAAAAACAGCTTTCTAACTGAAATAAATGGTAAATTTATTTGAAACAAGAAAAATAAGAAATATATTTTGTATCAAATTCTTAATCTTCTTTTAGATTTTTGCCTCGTTAAAATTTTCAATAAAGTGTTTGCATTTTTTTTTTTTTTGCTTAAATTGAACTGAGAATTTTTTTTTAGTTGTTTATCTTTTTTTACTTCACAAAATAATACAAAGGTTTAAAGAAAAAAAAAAAAACAATATTTAAAAAAAAACATAAAGATAAGAAAATGAGATAATAAACAATTTTTATACAATTTTTATTCTAACAGTTTAATAGCATTGAAAAGTGTAAAAGACAACAAATTTTTGTAAAATGGATTTTCAGAAATATAATTCAAAAAAAAAAAAAAGCTGCAATGATATTTACCAATTGTCACCAAAAGAAAATCATATTCACTCCAAAGTACTATGTATTTTCTTGTATATAAATATATGTATGTATCTATTAGATATATTTCATTATACTTAAACATATTTAAGATTAAGATTCCCGCCAAATCCAATTCAAAAAGAGTAATTCAAAATGACAAAAAATATGTCTGTTTATTTGTTATCTCAAAGATTATCAAAAGCTTTGTTTATATATTTTTTTTTCTTTTTTTTTTCCTTTTGAACAAAAAAAAAAACCAAATTAAAAAGCAAAAACTGTTTAATTTTATCTTATATGTACAAATACCAGAACAGAAATAATGTTTGACAGAAAAAAAAAGTTTGGGAAAAAAAGGACTTCTCTAACGCTATAATTTTCACTGTCACGTCGTATAAACATTTATTTCCCATGTTTTTTTTTTTGTGTATTCTTTTTTTGGTTGATTTTTACTTTTCTCATCGTTTTTTGTTCATATACTTTTCATTATTATTATTACTGTTTTTATTTTCTTATTTTTAATGTCTGAGGCTAATAATATCTAAGTTTTTTTTTTTTCTTTATTTATTTATTTATGAAAAAAAAAAAATTTTAATAGAGAATTACAGAATATGTTTACCAAAATTATGTTTCAGTGCAAACAAAAAGCATAGATTTATTAACTTTTTTTTTTATTCTATTTTTTTATTTATTTTCATTATTGTGTGCTTTTTATTAAGATGAAATAAATGAAAAGTCATAAGATATTTTTGTAACGAATGTTTGTATGTATGTACAAGATGGAAAAGAAAAATACAAATGACAAAAATTGGTCAGATACAGTTAATTTTTTTTTTTTATTTTTTTTTTTTTTTTGAAAATATAGTCTTTGAATTTGAGAAAATTCATGGGAAGATATTTGAGTTCTGTAAGAAAGTACAAATATCATTAATGCTTCTGAAACGATGTATAAAATATGATATTTGCACAAAAAAGACTGAGGAGAAGGAAATGTTGGAAACAATTTTAGTTGAGCAAATAACAAATCATCGGCGAAAACAAAAAAAAAGTATGAAAGCTGGAAAAATACAACGAAACAAATTTTAGAAAAAAAAAACTAGATTCCATTGTCTTATTCATTCTGTAGTTTCTTTTAGGAAATACTCTTCATATAAAAAAATTTATATTCCATTCCATCGAATATTCAAAATTCTTTCTCTACGAAGAAATAATGCTCTTTTAAAAAACAAACTAGTATGTACGCCGATCCGTGAAGTTATTTGTTAATCATTTCTCATTTTTCTATTACAAGAATTATTTTTTAAATAAAATAAAACAATTTAGAAAATGATAACAAAAATATTCTTCACAAATTCAAAAATGTTACAATTTGTCCACGAAGCGTAATTTTAATGATATGAACGTTCCAAATTCTACGTATAAGAATGATATTCTGATTTTTTTTTATTTTTTTTACTTTTTTCTTAATTAAAATAGTAAACAAAATCAAAAATTCTGAATTTTTTTTTTCTTCTCATCATTTTTAAATTCAAAAAAATAACTTTCCATTATAAATGTACCATGTATCCTTTTTTTTCTTTTCTTGTAAATTTTTTGTTTAATTCTAATTTCATTATTTTTTATCTTTTCATAAAACTCATATACATACATATGTATGTACATAAATATACATACATATATACAAATACACTTTTTTTTTTCCTGCTGACATACTTTTTCAGGTACATAAACATACTATATACATTTTTTAGAAGAAAAAAAAATGAAAAAGAAAAAAATATTATGTTTATTTTATTTTTTTTTTTCATTTTTTGTTTTTTCTCTTTTTTAATTGACATAACAATTTGTCACAATTCTTGTTATACAATTATAAATGAAAATCTAGAAAAACTTATAATTAAGTTTAATGTGATCACACATGTATATATGAAAAAATTTCATATTTCATATATTTTATTCACAATTTTTATTTGAAGGAAGAAAAAAAATTATACTAAAAAAAAAAAGAATAAATTTATGATTCGTATATTTTTTCTATAACATATGGATGTTAGTACGTACACTAAAAAGTTATATCATTATCATACAGTAGTTAACTTATATACAAGTATATGACGTACATACATATATAATACATATGTATGTATGTTATATTTCAGTGTAATTTTATATGTGCTCATTTCTCTAAAAAAAAAAAACACAAATATAATCATCATCAACATAATTCATGATTTATGTAATAATTACATTTTCTCATTATCTTCATTAATTAAAAAAAAAAAATCCAAAAATAAGAAGAAGAGCAATACTAAATAGATACATACATAAGTTATTAAAAAAAAATAATAACGAATGAAATTTTTGGGACAAGTGGAAATAAAGTAAGTGCTAAAGTGCATATTTTAAGAGTATTACACATATCTCAATAGTAATGGAATGCGCACTATCTAAAAAAAAAAAAAAAAAAAAAATTTCAACAAATTAAAATTATAAATTTTGAAAAAAAAAAATCCTTTGACATTTGAATCAACCGGCATTTTGAAAAAAAAAAAAAAAAAAAAACATAATTGAACTCTCAGTAAATTTAAAATTATAAAAGATTTCGAAAATTTATCTGCATAACACTGTGTTTTTTGTGACATGTCATGGTTGAAGTATCAAGGATAAGGCAAAAGATAATTGTGTAATATCACAGTAATATAAAAACATTACAAGAAATAACTTCTCTTTAGTACATCTGCTTATCAGGACAAACCATTAGAATATATACTGAATATTTTTTGTTGTTGTTTTTATTTAATATTATATTTCTCTTCAAAATACACACACATATAAAATATATATATGTATATGTACATTATACATATATTATAAAATTTCATTTTCTACTACATTTCTTTTATTTACTTCTATTTTAACAGTATTTCAAAAGATACATTTCGTATTTGTCTTAACATTGGATATATCTTCTTTTTGTTTTTCATCTCTTACATCTTCAAGGAACAAGTACAGTAAAACAAAAAACAAAAAACAAATATAAAAGCAAAAAAAAAAAAAACCTTAGCAACGATGCTAAAAAGGAAATACAAAGTTTTCATACGTCCAGTAAATTTAATTTTAAAAGGATTTGTGATTTTAAAGAAAACAAAAAACAACAGCAACAAACGTGAATATTTTTTTTGCATGATTTAAAAAAAAAATCAAAAACAAAACAGATACATTTTTAAAAACTCATACAGTACACATTTGTACACATCAAAATCCTTCAGGATTTTTGGCTAAAGAAAATATAAGGATAAAAGCGAAAAAGCACAAAAACAACAACAAAAAAATAGAAGAAAAGATTTAGCACATGATAAAACAAAACAAGAAAAATTCTAACTTAATATTTTTGTTTTCTTTCTTATTTATTGTAAAATAAATAAAAAAATAATTCAAAAAAAAATTTGTTTTTGCAAAAAAAAAAGGAACAACATCATTCTTTTTTTTTTTTTGTTGATTTGTATAATACACGTTTACATTATTTGTTTTTTTTTTCTTATTTTTTACTTACCAACAACTTCTAGTTCACCAGAGGATATCAATGTGTGAAATGATGGTGCATCTGCAGATACTTCACAACTGTATTTTCCGGATGTTACTGGTATAACAGATTCCAGAGTTAGTTGACTTTCGTTGGACATGTGACGCTAAAGAAAAAAAAAAACAACAAATGAGCAGAAAAAAAAATGAAATAAGAAAAATTAAATGAATAAGGATGCAAGAAAAATGGTGAAAAATAAATTTTGAGAAGAAAAAATGAAGAGATTTTATTTTTTTTTTTTTTGAAAATGTGAAAAATATTTGAGGTTAAGAGCCAAAAATGAAAAAAAAAAAACAAACGTAGCACAAAATGTAGTAGAAGTTATTTTCATTATAAATTATACAGATTTTTCTTTTGAATTAAAAAAAAAAAAACAAACAAGAAGAGAAGAGAAAAATGACCTCAAATGTAATATTTTTTTTTTCTTTTTTTTTTTTTGAATTTAAACTTTTAGTTGTTATTCATTTTTATACATTATAAAGTGGTAAGATATGACTTTTAATTTATGATGTCAAGCATGATTTAATATTCCTTTTTAATGAACAATAATGATTATTCTTTTTTTTTTTTTTCTTTTTTAATAATGAAAATGTATTAAATCATTTTAAGTATAAAAAATCCTTTCTAGAAAAAACGTAGGTACTTATAATTTTGAAAAAAATAAATAAATAAATAAATAAAAAAGAATTGAAATAACGTTATTTTATTGAAAATTCTCCAAACAGCCTCAAAAACCAAATTCAATAAAAAATTTTTCCAATTTTCATCGTCTATAATGCATTCACTCAGAAAGGTGAAAATACACACACAAAAAAAGGCAAAACAAAAAGAAAATTAAAGAAATTTTTACATAAAATTCAAGATACTTATTTTTTTTATTTTATTTTCAAAGGAAAAAAAAAACGTAATCATTTTTAGTTTTTGAATAAGCTCATCATTATCATATTTTTATATGTTCCTGAAAATTTTATATTTTCTCTACATTTTTTTTTCTGTTATTTTTTTTTCCAATATATTTCTTAAACATACAGATACTTATGTATTTTATTTAAAATATTACATACAACGAAATTTGAAACGAATATTATACATGTTATCATATATGTAAAATGGCATCAAGGGAATCTAAATATGTATGTATGTACATATGCAGCCATAAGGATTATATTTTCGAAAACACAGAAGAAAAAAAAAAATATATTTAAACCGTAACGTTTGATTTTCAACCTAACATAATCATTTGAATTTATAATTTAAAAAATACAAAAAAAAAAATAAATAAATAAATAAAAAGGAAAAAACGTGATAAAATAAAATCGAAATATCAGTCAGTAAAAAAAAAATGTGTATGTATTATATCCTTTAATGTTTAAAGGAGCAAAAATTCATCTCATTAGAGCACTTTTGGGTGAAGAACTGATAATTTGATTTTCGATACATTTATTCTCCAGGTAGTAATTATACGAGTTTTCTTCTTCTTTCTTTTTTTTTTTTTTGTTAATGTGGCTTTAGGTTTAAATTTTAATTTTTCGAATTTTATTTTTCTCATTTTTTATTTTCAAAAAATAAAAAATTCATTTTTTACATTTTATGGTAAATTTATATGAAAATTTATGATGAAAATGAAAATCTTATAGAAAGCCAACAAAAAATAAAAATAAAATAAAATTTTAATGCATTCTACTTAAGTATCACCTGTACCTGTACATCATTCAATCAATGGAATGAATTTAACCAAAAGAAGGAAGAGTTTAATAAGAGTACATAGGTTATATATGTTTTAAATAAGAATTTTATTTAATGTACTTTAAAAGAAAATGTCAGCCAGTTTTAAGTGTAAGTACTTCGGTTCTTTTTTTTTTTTTATTCCTATGAATGTTCATTTAATGTTTTTTTTTTTAGTATGCTTTTCTTCACATTTTTATTGAAATAAAATAAGTAACAAATTTATGACGAAGACAGTACATAAAACCATTTCCAGCATTTTTAAAGGTCTAATAAAATTTTTAAAATTGAACATTTTAAAAAATTAGCTTTTTAGCTCTCATTTTAAATTGTTGAAATCGAGTCATGCAAAAAAATAAATAAATAAATAAAATAATCGATATATGTACCTATGTAAATAACAAATTCTATGCATTTTTTTTTTTTTTTTTTTCAGCTTTAATAAGTTCCTTTTTTTATTTACCATCGAGTATATAAAGTCATTAACATTATCAATCATCACCCTTGTAGTCAAACAGGCGTAAGAATTCTATATAATAAGTTTATATAGACTAACAACAACAACAATAACAACAACGAAAATAAATAACATTCATAATTCATTAAATTTAGTTATTGTAAAACATGGACTTTTTCTTCATTATTGATATCGTAAAATTATTATATAACGTTGAAAAACTGACTTATGATTATGTTGACACAATGATGATGATAATAATGATGATGATGATGATGGATGATCAGTTACATTTTTAATCAAGAATTTGAACTTTTTAAATAATTTTAATTTACATAAATATTATGAATTTTAACATGTGCGCCAAAACAATTTTTTTTTTTCTGTGCGGGTGGTAAAAAAAAAATATGTACATATGTATATTATTCACACACATGTCAGGTGTAATGACCTTACATATATTTTTCGAATATATGATTAAGAAAAATAAAATTTTAATAAAAATATAATTTGAAATATTTAAATGATTTTAAGTAAGTCCATAATAGTAAAATTTTACATTTCAATACTTACACGTGTGAAAATTATTACTTTTGGGTGAAATTAAAAGGAATTAAATTCCCTTTATATGTGACTTTCGTATTTTTAAGTTGAAAATTTGTATCTACTAGAATTTCATATTGAATTTTTTCTTAAGAAAAAATTTTTTTTTATTAAGGTTTTTTTTTGGGATTTCTAAGATAAATAAAATAAAGGTTAACCATTCAAGTGTAATTTTTTAAAACCTGGTGGACATTTTTGACTTTATTTAAGCAATTCTTCTAAGCACAAATTCCACGAAAATTAAAGTAAAAAAAGAATACAATAAAAATTCTTTAAACTGTAAAATCTTTGTAATATCATAAATTTGGTAACGAACCCCATCATTGAAAGAAATATGTCAATCATTAAATGCTGTAAAATTTAGACACTTTTTTTCTTAGAATTTTAGAAGAAAGTTTTTTAAGTTTAAGAAATTGCATTTCACTAGTAAAATTTACTTACAGAGACAAAAAAAAAAAACAAAAAATCTACCTGTACCCACAAATATTGGGATAGTAAAAATGTTTTCCAAAATTTTACCTTTATACTATCACAGAAGCATAACTTTAAAAAAAAGAAAAAGCAATTTACATATGTACTAATTGACTGACACACTTCAGGATTCGAAGTCGATAAAAATTAAAGTTGAATTACTAAGAAAAATCTTTAGAAAAAGGAATTAAATTTTTTAAGTCTCACAACTGCGCCCTTCGCCTTAAAATGCAACACTATATGTACTCAAAAAAAAAAAAAAAAAAAAAAACAGACTTGAAAATATAAAATCAATAGTTATGAAATTTCAATTTAATTTTTTTTTATTACTTTAAAACTTAAAATAACTTCCAATATGCTTTTAGAATTTTTCTTTTCACATCCATTATCAAATTTCTTTTCCTTGTTTGTTTTTTCTTTTTTTTTCTTAATTTTTATTTTCATGTTGATTTCTCACATATAATTTTTTATTTTTTTTTTTATGTATTTTTCTTCTTACCTCAACTCTAACACCAGCTGCTAGAAATGTCTTCATTGCTGGATTCTCTTTTGGTGTATAACGATAAAATTCACGTCTTCCTTTATACCATTTTACTGAATATAAACTATCACCTTCCATATCATAACTGCATTTTAAAATTGCTTTTTCACCTCTTCTAACTGCTGGTGGTACTTTCACTTTGACATCCCGCAGTGCTTGTACCATTACTGTAAATAATATTAAGAGAAGAAAAAAAAAATCCATGAAAATATGAAAAATATGAAAATATGAAAAATATGAAAACGTGTTATATATAAAAGTAAAAAAAGGAAATTTTTTTATGAAATAAAGAAAAATTTTAAATTATATAAAAGTTGAACTATTTTTCTTGTATTTTTTTGTTTTTATTTTTGAAATTCGATAACAAAAAGACCTTATTTTAGTGGAAACGTGTGACGTGAACCAAAAATAAAAAAAATAAAAAAAATTTTCCTAAAGATTTTCTTTTTTTCTTTCTTCAACTAAAATTTGGTATTTAAAATTAATTTACTGTTTTAAAAAGAGACTATATAATAATGTTATTAATTTTCAGTATACAAATATTTGAAATTTGTACGGCAAATATTTATGTTTGTAGGAAAGTATGTGAAAATGTCACTTAATCAAAAATATACTCCATACTAGAAAATATTTTTTTTTCTTGGAAATACAATTATATTACGAGTTTTTCCTTCATCTTTTTTCTTTTTGCATACTAGAATGCATATTCATTGTTCCTTTAGAATCTGTTTTTACTTTTTGTTTTTTGTTTTTTTTTTCTTACTAGCTTGTTTCATTATAAAATCTTATAAATGAAATATTCCTCGGATATATATTATTTTCATATTATTTGCTTAATAGTTGACCTGATTTTGAATCTATTCTATATTTTCTTCATTATGACTATTATAAAAGCACTGCAACAATGATGTTTTTTTTTTTTTCTCATTTGAAAAATTATAAAAACACCTATTTGATCTTTTCTATACTCATATATAAGTATTTTATGAATAAGTTCATTTTTGTTTTTGTTGTTTTTTTTTTTCTTGTCTTGAAAATTGTTGCAAAATTCTTGTCATTTTATATTATTTGCAAAAATGGTATCTTTTTTTTCTTTTTCTTCAGTAAAAAGTCATTTATTTTCCTTTTAGCTATTTTGTTTTTAGAATTCTGTTTTATTTTTCTTTTATTTTTTTTCTAAAACTAAAAATGAAGGACATAACTGTTAGCTTGTAGTCATTTTTTTATCTTTTATTTAAATACCTTCAAGCAAAATAACGTAATAATTTAGTAGACTGCATTTCTATTTTTTTTTTTTTAAATTAAATGTGTTAGAAATTGATTAAATGCGACAAATATAAAAATGTTTTGGCTAGACAAATCATACCTAACTTATAATTAAAAAAAAACAAATACTATCAAAAGAAAAATCATTTATGATTTCAACCTTTTGAAAAAGTATTCTCCATATAAAAATATGTTATTTAGAATCTTTCCAAAATATATTTTTAATATTTACTGTCAAATAATCTTTATTAAAAGCAAATCTGTTGATTAGGTAGTGTAGTATCTGAAAAACATCAAAACGATATTCGACTGCCGGCAATCGAACCATGGACTTTTACCTTTCTGGGGTAATGCTCTTAAACTATTGAGCTACCGAATGCCATGTCGCTTGTTGTTCTCAGTTACCACCTAATTATTGATAAAGAATACTCAAACCTCCTACAGTAGCAAATTGTTCTTATTTATACGACTTTTTTTTTTTTTTCAAAAATATTTGAGGAAAATTTTGTTTACGAAAACAAAGATACAAAAAAAAAAACAATCTCCTACTGAAATTAAAATTCCTAATACAACATTTTTTTTTTCTTTCAAATAAGCCCTCATTCTCATGAATCCTAATAAATGAACATTTAATAAACAAAAGAAAAAATACGCCCACAATAAATGTAATAAGCAATCATGAGAGTTTGCTTCATCATTTATAAATACGTACAAATAATTTCTATATATTCAAAAAAATAATAATAATAAAACGGTTAAAGAAAAAAAAAAACAATTTTCAAGATTTCCATTAAATATCGGTTCATTACATTATTCACGTTTACATTTCATTGATTTTTTTCTATCCTTCAATTCTTTTTATTTTTTTAAATCTCTAAATTTTTTTTTTCAACTGTTAATAATTTAAAATACTTCTCATAAATCAATTTTCTGCATAAATATAAATATGTAATTTCATTGTTGTTGTCGTTTTTGAAGAATAAACGTCTCGAATACATTATGATGATGATGATCCTTGTAAAGAAATATTGAAAAATATTTAAAAAAAAAACAACATAATACGAATTTTCTTCAACAGCAATACCTTTTTTTTTTTATTAGAATATAAAATTGAAGGTTCGGGGAGTAGAAGAAAAAAAAATCGAGAAAAAAAAAATCTCAACTTTTCAACCATTAACATCATCGTTATATCAATGTAATCATTAAATCGTCATCATCATCATCATAATCGTTGGTTCTTTTACTTCAATTTGATACAACCAACATTGTTTTTTTGTCAACATTTTTTTTTTATAAAAACTGTTGCTATACTCGTAGATCTCATACTATTTTTTTTTTTTTACCATTTTATTGGAATTTATAAATACATCAAGCACAAAATACGAAATTGTTCAATAACTACTGTTTGACTCTGGAAAAAATATATTTTTGACATTGTTGTTGCTTTTGATTTCTAATTTTGTTTTTTAATAAAAGAAAATATTTCCTAGAATTTCTTCTATATTAGTCCTCTTTGATTGCAAATTTAAAATTAAATTAACAATTTTTTTATAGAATAATGGATAACTCAAGAGTTTCCCTCTCTTATAATTAACAGAGGTTCGAATTGGGCATCTATCGACAATTTCATTTCCCCATAATTCCCTCTCATTTTTTTTTCTACATATTGTGCCAACGTTATGCTAAATAAGTACGGTGAAGGAACATCTCCACGTGGGGGCTCATTAACAGAAAAAGAAAAATGGTAAGTATTTAAAAAAATCCAACATATTGTGTCTTCAAAATATTTCTTCCTTGGGAATACAAGATATTCTAGAAAAGCCTATAAATTTTATATGTGAAATCAACTTCTGAACGTCTATTAAAATATAATCAGTCTTGAACTATGAAACGATCTTTTATCTATTGTGTTCAAACAATGTATTTATCAACATAATTTCTATTTTCTGAGCTATAAATTTTCTGGATTCTTGCTGATTGACTAGAAATATCATATATTCTAATGCTGATATTTTCAGAAATGAAATCCTAGTTTTTCTTTCTCTGATGTTTTATTAATAAATAAATTTCTGAATATGTATGTATTTCATATTTGAAAATTTCATTTTATGGATTCTCTGCATCTCATACATTTTTATTATCAATATCTACTTATATTTTTAATTAAATTTAAATTGTAAATAGAATGCAGACATTTCATATATTTTCTTCCAATACTACACAATAAAATAAACAAAATAATAATTTATTCATTCAATGTTAATTTTCAATATCAAAGTCATTGTCATTGCAATTGTTGTTGTTGTTGTTGTTGTTATTATTATTGTCATTATTTATATTGTAGTCAGCAAAATCATCAACAAAACTCATTATATCAGATATCTCATATTTATTACACATTTTAAACTTTTTCTTCTTCTCTTCTGTATTTTCAATCTTTATCCTTTCAATTCATAGATTTCATTGTATGAATACATAAGTATATGTATGTATACATAATCGTATATGCATTATTACATACATACATCATATGTGTAGGTATATGAATTCTTTGAATTATATTCTTCCTTTTTACAATAGATAGATATTAAAACCAAGAAATTCTGAATTCCTCTATTCTTATAATATAAATTCTAGACTTCATACTGTTTCAATATTTCATTGTTTACATTTTGATTATGATTCAATTTTCTTATTTAATCTATTTTTTTTTTTTCGTTTTTTTTTTAGGATTTAAAAAAAAGGAAATAACATTCAAAGTAATTTCTAGAGAATTTCAATTCTATGAGAATAATCTAAGAAATATTTTTCAATAATTAAAGTTCATTCTTTTTTGTTTTTTGTTTTTTTTTTTTTTTTTTGTTTAAAACTACTTATTTCTAAAATTTTATTTTTCATTCTGATGGAAATTTAATAACCAAAGATTTTCAACATACACAACTTTGAACTTTACACAATTTTAAAGTTATTTCAATGATTTTCTCAAAAATAGATAAAACCTACAATTAGTTTTCTTTTAAATATGAGAAATCGATAAAAAAAAACTGTAGAAAAAAGATACATTTATGACAAATATTCTTCAGGTCACATATGAATAATATTTTAATCAATCGTTTTTGAAAAAATATTAATTAAGGTTTTGAAGTATGAATCATATTTTCAGGACACCATCAGGTCTACACCAGCTTTGGACGAACTTTTTTCAATATCCTTTAAAATGACTCTCCGAAAAAATAGAGGAAGAAAAAGTAAATTCTTTCAATGGAACTTATTATTTTTTTTAAGGTAATTACTTCTATTTTTATGTACACACTTGTAATTCATAATGAAATTAGAGTACTTTATTTTAATTAAAATTACCACAGCAAAAAAAAAAAAAAAAAAAAAAAACAACCCTTTTACAAAACTTCTCAATGAGATAATAATTAACTTTTTCTTTCAATTCATAAACAGAATTATTAAAAAAATAAAAAATAAAGTATATAATCAACACAAAATCATAATTATTTTTCAATGACATCGCATTCTTAATTCTCTTTCAATTCTTCTTTTTTGCTTTCACAAAAAAAAAAAAATGATGTTTTTTTTTTCTTTCCCACACAATTATAATACAAAAGGACTTGTAAAATAATTTTTATCCTTTATTGATAAAGTAGTTAATGACCTAAGAAAGGATTGTTGAAAAACTTATTTTGTAAGAATAAATAAGCTACTTTATAAATTGTACTTGCAATTATTTTTTATTATTATTATTTCGAAACTCGAAAATAGAAAAAAATAATAATAAAACGGAAATAATGAAAATTTCTTTACGGGATGAAATGAAATTAAAAATGCCATTGAGACAAGTATTTAATAAGGGAAAAGAAACACCCTAATTTTTTTTTTTTTTACTTTCTTTTTTCCTTTTTTTAAGAAAAACTATGTTGTTATAAATTTTACTTCTTGGAATGCACTCGAAATTTAGTTTTTGTTTTTTCATGACTAAGAATTTTGATTAATATTTTCCTTTTTATTTATTATTTACCCGAGAGCGTTATTCAAGAAGAAACAAAAGCTAACCAACTAAAATTTGAGTTGAAAAATTACTTTTGAAGTAATAAATATTTGTAAATATGTATTTTTTTTTTTTCATTTTTTGCTTGTAAAAAATGTAATAATTTTGTACGTGTGAAAATACATTTTTAGTCGAGCATAAAATGCAAACGTCATCTTTATAATGTATTGTATCTGAAAAAAAAAAATAAAAAAAACAGAAAACAAAATTGTTAAATGATGGAAAAGACAATAATACAAGAAATAAAAACCACAAATCTTTATGCTTTTATATTTGTGTGTGCTCTATCTTTTAATGGCCTAGAGGATTTCCAAACAAGTTTTCATCAATAAAAAAAAACATATAAATGGAATAATTTTTTTTTTGTTATTTTGTATTTATGTTTTTTTTTTATGCTCGAACATTAATTTGCAGTACACACACAATATAAAACCATTTCTCTTACTTTTTTTTTTTTTATATTTTTTTTTAGACATATCGCCAATGGATATTAAGGCGTCTAGTCATCAAACTTTTATCCCTCATCAGACATCTACATTTCGTACAATTTCTAAATCTAATACACATGTGTATGTTTGTATATGTGCAATAGTGATTTATTGTGATAACAAATATACAATATCATAACGAAGCTGAATAAGAGAAAATAATTTATGATTAGAAGTAAAAAAAAAAAACAAAAAAAAAAGAGAACACAATTAATCCGGAAACATCGATTTTGTCAATACACATATGTATGTACATATTACAAATGAGGGGGATTTTAGCAACAACGCAACGTATTGAAGATAAAATACGATTCTATATAATTTTATTGTGATTCATCTTGAAAAAAAAGAAAAATATTATTTTTTTATGTACACGGTGCACGCACACAACATAAGATGAGTAAATGAAATTGTTATTGTACTTTTCTTATTCTTAGAATTAAGAAAAATTTGTTGCATTTAAGATTTTTCTCTTGAATTTTCCATTGAGAAAACGTGTACGTTTATTGTAAAACATTAAATTTTTGTTTACGCTCTAAAAAAATTTATTGATTTCGAATAAGTAAACTGATAAAAGTTTATCTTCTTATAGAAAACACCCTTATTTTTCTACACTCACTTCGAATTGTCATCAATATTAAACTTTAATAGAAAGAGGAAAGAAATTGAAGAAAAATTAATGAATTATTTCTAACTGATTTAACAAATTGAGGGTTTCAATATTAGGAAAGGATAAGAATTTTTTACAATTATACGATTTCAATCGGAATATGTAATCTATATGTAATATATTTTTAAATACTCAATAAATTGTGTTTCCAAGAGAAAAATACAGTCAAATTCCCCTATGCCAATGTCAACTACAGTTAAATTTTCTTTGATGTTACGACTTACGAATTAAAATAATTTTTGACTTGGAGGAATTCCGACATAAGGATATTTGACGGTGTTTGAAATCTGTTGAAGAAAAAAAACTTATGGTTTTTTATTTTTATCAATTTAAAACCTTATTCTTTTTTTGTCAGTAAGAAGGAATTAAGTAGAAAAAGAATTTTTATATTTTTTTTTTATCCTGTATAGGTTTTCTTGTAAGCTTTTTCAACTATTATCCTTTTTAAAAAAAAAGTTTTGAAAAACAAAGTGGTATGCACTTTTTCTAAGATTTTATAAGCTCCTCTTTGACATTCTTTATTATTTGCGTTGTTTTTTAAAAGTCTTTATTGCCATGGATCTTAATTTTAAATAAGTAGTCAAACTGATTAAATATGACAGATAGTAAAACACAAAAGTTTTCTGTCATTTGTAACGATGATGAAGATTAATATAATAACAAACAAATGAAAATAGAAAACTTTTCTCGTAAAAAAAATATAAAATAAAATAAAAACAAATGTTTGAGTAATCAAGAATATCCTTTTTTTCGTTTCATCGAGTGTTGCATTTTGTACAATAAAAATGATTAAGTTGTGATATTTTCTTTTTATTTTTTAGGAATTTTGAGAATATTTGAAGCTATTTTTACTCACATTTTCTGTATTTTTTTCTGTGGAATATTTTTAATGTTTGAATTTCTATGAATCAAATTCGAAATGATTTTTGAAAAATCCTGTGGGAAAAAAATCATGTTTAATTTCATCAGTAAATGGTTTTTGGTAATTTGAAATTTTTCAAAAATTTCTAATTTATAAAAAAAAAGTTATTAAATGTTGTCTTTTGGATTTTAACATAAGGCTATACGTTTACATTAATTAACTAAAAATGTAATGAGTACTCTACACATCAATGCAAATATCATGTTAAAAATGAATTCTAGTCCTATATTTCACTTAACTTAATTAAATTAAAATAAAAACCATTAGAATCCTTTACATTTAGTAATTTCTTTTTTATTTAATTTTCAACGTAATTTAAATACTTTTGAGTACATTTTTCTTAATGTAATCAACGTTTTTTCATCATGAAATTAAAAAACGCAAACCCCACAATAAAATTTTCTTAAAAAACGAAAAAATTCATTTTTATTAACAAGAAAAAAATCTGCAAAAAAAAAAAACAAATTTAAAACACATAAGTCTATTCACATAGTTCGATGGAAAATTGGAATCTATGCAAAAGAACAAGGTTAAAATAAAAAAAAGGAAAATGGACAATGGTTAAGTTAATGTGAATTTTCAAAGATTTCCTTGGAAATAAAATTGGAGGAAAAAAAAATTTTAGTGATAAGAAAAAAACAAATTTTTTTTCACTGAAAATTTTTGAATAATCATTGTATATCTACTTTTTTATATTTTTTCTATAACAAGAAAAAATTGTAGAGTATATTCAAAATTGATAGAAATGAATAAAAAAATTTCTCCCAATTGAAATTTGTGTCATGAATATTAAATAAAGATTCTCTTTTCGAAAAAAAAATTTATGGAAAAAAGATTGGTTGTTTTTCTTTCTATTTTTTGGACACGCACATGATTTTCTAAGAAAATTTGTTGATTTGCCAAAGGATGACTTTTTTCTTTTCTCAAATTAACATTTACTTTTTCAATTATTATTGAAATTTTTTTTTTTTTTTTTGTCTTTCTTTAAAAGAAAAATATATTTTTTTTTTACGTGCGAAAAATAATTGCACGAGAAACAGTAATTTAATTTAGTTTCAGTTTTTTTTTTCTTCTGACATGTATCAAGCTAAAATTTATATTAGTTGAAAAAATTTGCATGTTTATATTTATTCTTTGAATAGGTTATTGAACTTTGAACTTGTTCATTTTTATAAAATGACATTATATGGCTAGATACAAGTCATAACAATAATATTATAATGTTTCTTAAGCAATATGAATGTGAGAGAGTCCATTTTGACTTTCTTTTTTAAATACATATTTATTTTTTAAAACACGAAAAATTTACAAAACTTATTACATTCATTCATGTAAAAATAAATTACAGATAAAATACAATTTCAAAGAAAGTATATATGGACATAATACAGGCTAATTACAACAATAATGCAAACTTTAAAGGTTAATTCTTACATGTCGTGTGCAATAGAGTTGTTAATTTCTTAAAGGTAAAAAAAAAAAAAAGAGTGTAAAAACATCAAATTATATTTTTGTTGTTGTCATGAATAAAATCTTTAAGAAAAATTTGAAACTTATTTTTATTGTTGGCTTTGAAAGTTGAAAATTTAGCTCCTGCTTAATGTATTTCATCTACCTAAAAACATCATAAAAAGAATCTTTCAATTATTCAGATACAAAATTCAGAAAAAAAAAGTAATAATTTCATAATTTCAATTTAATAATTTACTTCGATCAAAAAAAAAATTTCATTAACATTCAATTGAAAAACTTTATCTACCTACCATATTGTATTTTATTCTTTTCTATCAAATACTCAAATTCAAATTTTTCAATAAATTTAATAAATAAAAAAGGAAAAAAATAAATATAAAAAAGAAGCTAATATTTTGAATAAAACGCTCAATATTTTAACATAAAAAAAAAAGTGAAAATTAAATTGAAATTTTCAAGTATCTGTAGTAACAATTGTATCTAGTATCTATTTGAAGTGGGTAAAAGGTAATGAATTTTTCATATGTACGAGTATATGTATATTTTAAAACATTCAACACCTTTTAACAATACTCAATAAAAGAAAAAACTTTTTCTCACGCATATTTCAAAAAGTACCTCAATAATTTTTTTTTTATTTTTCGTTTTTTTTTCCATTTAAACGATTTTCAATCGCTGATATCAAATTTTTTTGTTGTTGTACATTTATTGTTTTTTTTTTTTTTTTGTACTCATGCTTTTTTTGTGTTTTGGCTTTTCACGCATCTGCCTACTCTTGAACAAAAAAAAAAGTATTTTTTAACGTTTCATTCGTTTTAAAACTTTTTTTTAATTTTGTTTTTTTGTCTGTTTTTTTGTTTTGTAAATGGAATTTCTGTTTTTGACATGTAGTCGATAAAATACACAATGAATTGATAACAGCTTGTAGCATTTTGTTAATTTAATTTCTGTTTTTTTCTCTATCTCTTCTTTTTTAATATATTTTTTTTTTATTTTTTGTATTTTTTTTTGTTTTTTTTTTTTTTCTTCTCAAAATTCAATCTCAAACCTTTTGGGATTGTTGGAAAATAAGTAATCTAGATGAAAAAGAAATGAAAGTATGAAAGCCGATATTTCAATATTTTAAACCATAAAAATATAATACCTGTACTATGTGTTTCGTAAAATCAAATTAACGTTAAGAGTTTTTGATTTTTTAAAGTAAATATTTAAAAAAAAATTGCATTACAAAATAATAATTGAAGAAAATGCTTTTGCATTTTAACAGAAAACTAAAAATATTAAAAGTTAATGAAAAATATGCAAAGACAAAAAAAAAAAACAACAACATTATTTTAACATTTTCTTATATCAGTTTGAATAGAAAATTCCATGAAATAGAATAAATTCATATTTATTGCAATTCTCAAAGAAACAGTGAATGGCTCCCATTGGATAGATCAATCTAATGTATTTTTTTTTTGTCTTATTTATCTTAGATACATTCAATTCAAAATCGATATTGGAAAATCGCTAAGTATTATATGACAGATAAGAAGTTTGTTAAAGCTTTCACTAAATGCATTGCTACTGACTGAAAAAAAAAAAAAACAAAAATAAGAAGATTTAATTTCAAAATATTGAAAGGAAATTGGGAATTTCTAAATCAAATAAAGTTTCGATTTGATTTATTTGTAAATAAAAAGACTTTTAAATTATCATATTGAAATGAAGTGTTTTTTTTTTATATACATATATATTTAAAACGTTATACATAGTTTGACAAATGATTTATTTTAGTCTTTTCCGATTATGCAAAATTTTTTGTAAAATTGTGAAAATAAAATAATATTTTTTGGAGAAAGAATTTATTTAGAATTTTTTTTTTTTTTAAATATTTTTAATATGAATTCAATATAGGGCAACTGATAGAGTGGATGGATTCCATTTATATTTTCTACAGACTCCTAACTATTGAAAAAAACAAGGAAAAAACAAAGCATAATTTTAGCTAGAAGTTTAAGATTATAATATCCACTTTTTTTTAAATATTTTGATTGAACTTACGAAGATTATAAAATTTGTTAAACTTGGCAAAACAATAAAAAACTTATTAAAACCTCAAAAAAAAAAAATATCATTATAAGTTTTAAAGTGGAAGTTTACTATCATTAAAGCTTTTAAAAAGTCAATTATTATGTCATTTACCTTACATGAATTTTATACCACCGGAAAAATATTTTATTAATTTTCTTCAAAATACAAAATTTATGAAGTATTTAAAAGTTTCTATAATTTTTCAAAATTATTTTATATTTATGTAAACCTCAATGAGCATAAATAAAAAAAAAAATCTATAAATATAAAATCATCATGATTAATTCTTTTCTATTATTTTATATTTAATTTAAATTTACACAACCAAACAAAACAAAAAGCAAATAAGATAAGATATTTGACTTATATTCGTTTAAAAGTTCCACAAAAAAAAATACAAAATAAAAAGATAAATGACATTTTATAACAATACATCATTTTTCTCAGGTAAAAAAAAAACAATGAAAAAACTAACAAAATATTATACTACTTGCATTGTTCAATAAATAATAATGAAACTCATTAATCAAATTTAAATAATAATAATAAATACAACGTGGTTTAGTTTTCTTTTTATTCAAAGAAATTTTCATAAACACACAAGAAGTCCTTAAATCAATAAATAACCTAATTTTTGTTAATGGTATTGAATATCATTGTTTTGTTTATTTAATCTTTTTTTTAAAAATCTTTTTCGAGTTATTTAATTCTCTTGAAAAATCAAATATACACTGTCATACAAAGTAAACACTTGAGATAATTCAAATAGGTACTTCACTTTTTTTTTTTTTTTTTTTTTTGTGTTTATTTCTACATTAAGGATTATGTTTTGCCTTTTTCAAAAAGTATATAGCATATATTTACTGGAAATGTTTACTCTCAAACCAACACTTCTAGAATACTTTAGAACTTGAAATCAATTGATTATTCAATTTTTGTAAATGACATTCAAGATTCAGCGACTTTATTCAAATTGAATTGTTATTTGAATTTAATTATTTATTTGTAAGTCCAAGAAAAAATAAATGTAAAACAAACCAAAAAATAGAAAAAGGAACAAAAACAAAGTAAAAAAAAAAATAACATTAAAAAAAAAATACCTGGATAAACATGAAAAATCAATACTTCATTATTTTCTTTTTATTTTATTTTGTTTACATTATGTTATTTCCAGGTGCAACAATAAAAAACAAGGATAAAAAATAATGATGAGAATATTATGAAATTTCAAAACATTATAATGTATCCTTTGAGAATTTTACGAAGAAAAAAAAACAACATTATTACAAAGATACGTTTCAATATTAAGACCACCTGATGAGAATATAATAAAAATATCACGATAGGAAGTATTATCTGTTCTGTGGTATTTGATGTTTTTACAGTTTAAAAATGCTATTTATAACGAAATTTTCTTGAACAAAAGAAAGGATAATTTATCAAAAATAATAAGATACTTCATTTAATATCCAGGAAGTAAAAAAAAAAAAAAATAACAAAACAACGAAAAAACAAAAAAAAATTAAGCTTATTTTTGGAATAACGAAAAACTTTTAATAAAATCCAATTCGATAAATTGAATATGTAAATCAAAATACTGTTATAAAAAATATAAATTTATTTTTTAAAAACAAACGCTTGTATATTTTTTTCACAATCTTATTTTTATATTTTTATTATTTTAATTAATACATTATTCCAATTAAAAATAGTTTCAACAACAACTGAAACTGAATTACAGTAACGGCCAACTAAATTAGAAACGCCTCAATAAAAAAATTAAAAAATGATATCTTCGTTTTCTGACCTTTATTAGAGAATTCTGATCTTTTTGGAATTTTTTTAGTAGGCATTTCTATTTAGTTGGCCGTGACTGTATGTATATAATTTCTTTTTATTATTCCACAAATACATTTTTTTTTTCTATGAAAACAATATTTTTTTTAATTCAATTAAAATAATAATTTTTTTTATCTTCTTATCTGCGAATATAATTTTTTGTTTTTAAAAAATACATATATTGAATTAATTTTTCTAATAAAAATGGTGAATTTCCGCAATAGGTATGTTTTTTTACCAATTAATTTAAGATTTTTATTTATTTTTGTTTTTTAATACAAAAAACAAAAGAGCAAAAAACATTATTAAATTTTTCATAAAGCTTTTTGACTTTTCAATTAGACATTTTTAAATTATAAATAAAAACCTGTCGAAAAAATCGCAATATGTATTTAAAAAGCAAAAAAAAAAATAAATAATAAAAAATAAACATTGAATAATAAAAGTAAGTGCTGTCAAAGCTTTTAGCCTAACAGAAAATTTGTATGCTCGTTAAAAATTCAAAAAAAAAAAAAAAAAAAAAAACCTAGATGGAAATATGTGTATTCACAAAAATGTGATTGAATTTTAGAAAAAACACAAAACAAACACAAAAACAAAACAAATTATTTAAAAAACACATCACAGATTTTCAATCATCCATAAATAGTTTATCAATATTTTTTACATCATGCAAAATAAAATTCAATGTAAACATATAAAGGATATTGAACAAGCATGTATGTACATACATGAATTTTTTGCAAAGTAATGCAAAAAAAAAATTGATTTTTTTTTCATCCTTTTCCGCTAGAACATTGCTTTTTCATGAGAATAAAAAAAAACATGTTTTTGTTATTGTAATTTTAAAAGATCAACAGAAAAACAAAAACAAAATAATTGTGACAAAATAGATTTTTGTTTAATGTATTTTAAAATGTTTTACATAAAGTTCTTGTGATGTTCGCGTAAATAATTTTTTTTTTTGGTTTTCATTTATTCGATAATCCAAACATTTTAATTTTTTTTTTTTTTTTTTTTTTTTTTTTTTTTTTTTTGAATAAAATTCAATGTATTTTTTTATAATAAAAATTAGAAAATTATTCAATGTGATTTTTTGTTTTAAGATTAAAATTACAATTCGTAATTATTGTTATTTTACAAATATTTTTTTCAGTGTAACACAATGATGATATTTGAAAAATGAAAAATTAATACAGAAAAAGATTAAATGGAGAAAAAAAATTACTAATTCAAAATATGCAGATCACATTTAAAAAACGGATTAAAAAACAAAAAAAAAAAACAAAACAAAATATACATTTTAGACATCCTAAATTGTTTACGGACATCTTAAAACACAACATTAAAAATTAATTTATTTCAATGATTTTTTTTTCTGTTCTTTTTTTAAAATTATACTTATAATATCCTATTTGAAAAAAAATACGTTTAAAATAAAAAGACCTCATGTGAATTCTTATTTCATTGTATCTATTATTTTTTTTTTTCTGATATACATCATTCATCGTTAAATGACTTTCAGTCAACTTGTCACATGTGTGACAATTATCTGGCAGTTTACTTAATATATCCTGAATTGTCCTAAATGTATTGCAAATGCTTTTTTTTTTCTTTCACTTCATATTATGAAAAAAATAGACAAAAACTAAAAACGAAAAAAAAAAAAAACAAATAGAAATCCATAAAAAAAGTAGATCAACTTTTTAGAACTAATCTATAACCTCAATAAAATCTCGTAAAAATGACACTCACTGCTGAGAAAAATACAAAAAAAAAAATAATAAACATAAAAGTGAAAATGTGAAAAAAAAACATAAAGAAATTTTATGATATTATATGTTCTATATAAAATGTGATGCATTCATCATTCATTCGATTTTCTCAATAAAAATAGTGTCATGTCAATAAATACAAAGAACATTAACATTAAAAAAAAAATAACTCGTAAAAAAAATACTTTTAAAAGCTATATGCTGTTTAAAGAATGAATGACATATTGCATTTTAATAAAAAATACAAAAAAAAAAAAAGTATATACATAACACAGAAAACAAAAATATTAAGAGAGTAAATAAATCTAAAGTTAAATAAAAATTAAATAATGTTAAAGTTTTATATTTTATTTAATAAAATTCATTCACGTATGAAGTATGTATGTATATACATCAGTTTTTTTTTTTTGTTTTTTTTTTTTGTTTATATACATCTTTTGAATCACATTTTATTTATGTTTTCTAAAAGAGTAAATTTCATAAAATTCACATAATTTACATCTGGTAGAAATTGTACAAGACCTAGTATATGTATTTATTTATTTTTACCTTATTTTTCTTTTATTTTTAAGTGTAAATTTAATGAATTATATGAGCACAGCATGTATTTATACATAAACATTTTATGTCGTTTACTTCATATTTTATTTTATTTTTTTTGCAAAAGTATACAAACATTTTGAAATTTATTATTTCGAAGAAAGAGTTATATACCATTTTTGTTTCACTTTATATTTCGGATTGTTTTTTTTTTTTTTTTGTTTCATTTCAAGAAAAACACCTCAAATATTTAATATTAAATTTATGAACTCAGTTTTATAAAAAGAATGGAAAAAAAAAATACTTATATCCTTTTTTATTACTTTAATGTTTGAATTTTTTGTAATTACAAAATTTTTATTTCTATTTAAAAAAATCAATAAATTTTATTGCTATAATTGTATTTACAAATCTATGTATGTAACACCTACATATATCTATTCACACTTATTAATTTATTTTTACCGCATTGAGTAGAAAATAATATAATTAGGATCATTTTGGATAAAATATTTGCTTGTATTCCTTTTGTTTTCTTCTGTAAATTCTTATTTTTACACATAAATGAAAAATAAAGGAAACAACAAAGACAAATTATATACTTCAATATTTCGATTAATCACATTGTGTTTTTGTGTATAAAGGATACCTGAAATTATCACAAAAAAAAAATCAATAAAGTATTTAAAGGAATCTTTATCAAATAAAAGGTTTTATATTGCGTTACATAAATTAAGGAAATGTAAAGTAATACATCAATTAGTCATGTTTACTTTCTTCAGAAAAAAACAATAATTAAATTCTTTAGAAGTCAGAATACAATATTGTTCATTTACTTCGAAAATAAAATTAGATTAGTTCGTTTTGTAAAAAAAAAGCCTCATTAAAGCGTGAACATGAATTATTTAAACAGAAGATGAAGAAAATTCAAGAACTCTTTAGAGCTTTAGACCTAATAAAAAATTGAAGTTCCTTAAAAAGTTTATCTCACTTATTCAACTAGCTTTCTACCGAAGCTCATATGTACCACCCTCCAATTTCAATTCTTTTTTCCCCCCTTAGTACACGTATTTTCATATGTGTTCGTTTTTTTTTTGTCATATCCTAGCTACCAATTTTCTGGAAAAAAAAAATATATAAACGTTTAATCTGTCCAGACTATTTGTCAATTGAATTTTACACGAAAATCTTCATATAAATACAGCAGGATATTAAAAATTTGAACAAATACTAAAGAATTTACCTTCTGTGAATTGATGAGTATTTTCACAATACAGACATTAAAATTAAATCAAATCTTGTCCACTTTAAGTTGATTAATTGAACACAATGAACTCAAATCCAAAAACACCAAAGGACAAAGTTTTGACAGCAGACTTTGGAACAACAACAGTCAACAACAGTGTAATACCAGTAAATTAATGACAACATTATGATTGTTACCAACTACTTTAATGTTGACGAAAAAAAAAAAAAAAACAAATTCTTAAAAAGTAATAATTACAGGATAATGACTTCACATTCATTTTAAATAAGTTCCACTTTTTAATATTCATATACGAACTTTGTTCCAATTTAACAAATAATTTCCCGAAAATTTTCTTTTTTAATTCTTTGAAAATAAATCAAAAATAAAAAAAAAAGAAACTAAAAGTAATCAACCTCATTGCAGTTTTTCAATTAAAAATAATTCGAAAACTTACAAAAATAATTTCCATTCATATCCTTTGAGTGTAATGACAAACTTTTTATAAATTAATAAAAATCGTTCATACATGAATAATGCATAATTTCAATAATTTTTTTTTTTTTTTTTACTTTTCATGACACTATGACACTTTTCTGTTTATCCTACATATCCAACACAAATAATTCCTTATATTTGAGAAGTAAAAACACTTTCAGGATAACTTTAATACATGTACGAATAAAGGTATGTATATAAATTATTGGTAACGTGTCAATTTCACTAGAAAAAAAAAAATATACTTATTTACAGGAATCAAAAAACTATAAATATTTATGACAAATTATATGTACATCAAACGTTATGGTTTTTCACATGATTTTTCCTATCTGATATCCTTTATATATCTTTTTTTTTTTTTTTCGATGTGAATATATTATGCAAAATAAATTCTAGGTTAATCAGGTTCAGGACATATGTTAGCACTTTCTTTCTTTGTTAATATTTATCTTCTTTTTTTTTTATTTTATTTTTTTTTTCTTTGTAAAATAAACATACTGAGTTAATTATAAGGCATGTATCTGGACTTAAATTCAAATTGTATACGTACACGTATATAGCATATTTTCACATATTTGTGTTTATGTCTTTATTTATGTTTCATAAAAGAGAAAAAAAAAAAGAGAGAGAAAAAAAAACAAAATATCTACTTAAAATAAATATCGAGAAAATTTTTATTCTTGACTTTGCATACAAAAAACACATGAAAAAAACTTTCATTAGTGGTAAAATAGGTGGTAAAAGTGCCATCATCATCAGCATCATATACACCCACATGATATCTACATACTAAATTTTCTAAGCTGCCAGACTAAACAAATGTACAAATGAATTAATGTAAATTACCCTCATGAGAAAAATAAACGTCATCAAGCTTCAAGCAATTTTACGTTGTGTATTATTGTGTTGTTCATATGTTATGATTCTCTGGGATACATGAAAACACATATTGTTTTTATATACTCACATATATTTTTTTTTTTCGTATCCTTCTTTTAGGGTGCAAAATGTATAACTTGAAAACGGATTGAAGTATATATAAAATTCTTTAATGTGGAATAATTGTACGTGTTATAATTTTAACTCAGCCTTTTAAACATAAAAAAAAAAAAATATGAAAAAACAAAGTTGTATGTTTTGTTACAATATACTTTTGGAATATATACATATACATATGAGTAAATCTTTGGGAGTCATTCAATGTTTCTATTCAAATAGGACTTTTAAAACAGTTGTTTTTTTTTTTTTTTTTTTTTGAGGTTCTATAGCTTTTTCTAAGTTTAATAAGCTAGGCAAATAATACAACACAAAAAAATGAGTAAAAATAAAAAGAAAATTACATGTGCTTTGCGGAAATTTGTCATTTCTGTAACAAAGTATAATTATTGTTGTTAAAAAAGATAAAAATAAAAATAAATACGAAAAATGTGTTTTATTTTTCTCAAATTTTGTTTTTCCGTTTCAAATTTCATATTCACGGAATATTTTTAAAAGAGATATCTTTTCAACAAGCATATGTGTGAAAACTGAAAAAGGATGTAATAAAAAGGGTTTTTTTTTTAAAAAAAAAAAAATAATAAGGTTTTGTTCTGGATGTTTATTTTATGAAATTCTTGTTTTTTTTTTATCTCATGAGAAGGTTAATTTGTTTGTAGCAAAATAAGAATTGTTGTTTTATTTTACGCATGTTGTAAGTTGTAAAACTTTTATTTTTATTTTTTTTTTTTTTATTATGTTTTGTTGTTGTTTTTGTAATAGTTTCATTCTTAATAATATGTATGTATATACGTATTTTCCTTTTTAGTTACATAACATTAAAAGTTCATAGCTAGTTTGTTTTTGTGTACATAAAATAATTCTTTAATTATAATTGTTAATAGTTACAATGGGTATCTTACATATGGTTCAGAAGTTCATGGTTATAAAAATTTTTTTTATATATTTTCATTATTTTTTGGTATATATGTATGTATGTGTATATGATACTGATGAGAGCTTTAAAGATGCAATTATATATTTATATTTATATGTATATTGTTAGTTTTCTCTAATTAAGTACAGTGCAACTTGGAAACAATTGTTGTTCATATGTATGATGACAGTTGTAATAATAATAATAATCTTTTCTTTTTTTTTAAGGAAAAATATTATTGTAATAAAAACAAAAAGGACATTAAAATATATTATTTAGACAACATTGTTTTGAAAAAAAAAAGGAGCTTAGAAGGTCATGACAATGATTTTCTTTAATCATTTTTGAAAAATATATTTAGAAACAGTTTGCTAGTTCATAACAATGGAAAGTATGTATGTATATGTTTAGTGTTTCATTTTTTTAATTCTCATCATAACGTATTTTTCTCCTTTTTTCATTATTCTTAACTAGCTAGCTTGAGCTTTCATGATCCGACCCTTTTTTATATTGTCATGCATATGATAGAACTTACACTGATCTTTTGAACTATGTAGCTTTGGTGGTAAATTTCTTAAAAAATAACCCATAACCTATGAACCTATAATGTAGGTTAATTTTATCTTAGTTAGTAACAAGAGTCTTTTTTCTCATAGAAAAATATACTATCTATTAAAACAGCACTAAGTATTATCGTATGTATAATAGTAATATAAAAAATTTAAAGGATATGAAGTTTTAATTAAATTACATACTTGGAAGAACTCAAATGTACTTTGATACTACTTAATAAAATCAAAACTGATTAATTGAATTCATGAAAAAAAAAAAAAAAAAAAAACAAGTACACTAATTTATCGTCAACTAATTAAATTTAAAAAAAAAAAAGAAGTGTTAGACAATTAATTCATTTAATATTATTATCTTCTTTTACATTATTAACAGTATAATACTAACAAATTTATTGATTAATGACTTGAGAAAAAAAAAAAAGCTAAAATTAATTTAGGTAAAGCCTTTTTCATTCAAACAAATTTTCATAAGTATTAGAGTACAGAATTAATGAGAAAGCAAATGAATTAAAATGAAATTGAATATATGTAGGTACTCGTATGAGTCGTATGTCTAAAAATTTATCAAATCTATGATACATAAGTAGGATATTCATTCGTGGTTATGGGCGTTTATCAAAGCTTTCTATCTAATTGACTGTGTGGTTCGAAATATCTTTAGAATTTTTGAGTTACTTTTCATATTAAATTTAATTTTCAAATGAAATTGTACTTAACACATTATCAACAACAACAACAACAAAAAAAGTGAAAAAACAAATCTATTAAAATATTCAAAATTTATTGATCGAAATTTTTGTTTAACTTTACATAAAGCATAAATCTTTTTTTAATTTGATTTTTTTTTTTTTGTGGATAGAATAGCTTTTTTCAGTTATGATTAAATTTGAAAATGAAATTTATTTTTATTAGAATTTTCGAATAAAATTTCTATGTATAAGTTTTAATTTAATTGTATCTATTTAATTATTTTTTGAATATTTTTGAATTTTTTTTTTTAATTACTATTTGATAATAATTTTTTTTTAAATTTCTAGGATAATAGTTAATCTTGGAATTATTGAAAATAGATAATTTTTCATATAAATTGAAATTAAGTACAAAAATAAATAAAATTATAATATGCTCTAATGCAGAATAATGTATCATAACAGTTTATTTAATGTATATTTCATGGTAATTGCAATTAATTCTAATCGATTAAATATCAAAATCCTTAATTTAATTAAATATTATTTATGTTTTTATTGCATGTATGTATAAAGAAATTTAAAGTAAATTGTATTAGATAATTTTTATAAGGTATGTAGTTTAATTGAAATTTCGATTATGTTTTTTTTTTTCATTTAACAAAATTTCATATGAAAGACAATCATAAAATCATTAATAAATTCAATTCAACAAATTATCAAAATCAGTTCATAGTGAATTTTTTTTACTAAAATCAAGGATATCCTTGTGGATAATACAAATCTGATATGTTTTTCAAAAAGCTAAAATATAATAATACCTTTATAATGACAAAACTGTTAGATATTAGATATTAAGTATTGCTCATATTTTATTTTTTATTTGATGAAGGAAAAAAAATAATAAAATACGTATTACATATTTTTTTTAGTAGTTCACATGTATACCTAATGGATAAATATAATTACATGTTTAAATATACATTTAGATAATACGGGGTGTTGATAAAAAATAGGACTTTGTTAAAAACTTTAATATAGAACCGTAATTTGAACTTTGTTTTAAAAACAAAAAACTTTGTTTTTACTCGTCGAAAGTTAATCAATAAATTATAAATTATATTATAATTAATAATTAAATTATACTTTAAATGTAAAATGTAATTCAGCCCATGTTTACAACTTTATTTTAATGTTGTCTTAACACGTCGACGTTAACTTTTTAATAAGTGGTGCATGATAAAAGATTACTTCGGTTTACTTCAATAATTTGTTAGTTTTTAGGTATTTCAATCGAAATTTCATATTTACATAATTTTTTACATAAATAATAATTGGTTTATTTATTTTTTTAAATGATTTACCTAAAAATGCTAGACGGTTATAGTTGTCATTTACATATACCAGACCTATCGTCAAAATGTTAAAAGAATATTGTTTTTGTCTTATTTTTTTAACATTTTTTTTTTTTATTCAAGGAGCCTATGTACATATGTATTTCAATTAAAATAACATTATTATTTTTAAAGTTTATGTGTAATTTACTTTAGTATTTACTTTTTTCTTGATTAACTGTAAATTAGGTTATAAAATCGAAATGATGTTACAAATACAAATTTAGATTCATATTCAGGCAGATAGTGTCCATTTAAATACACAAAAAATTATAGAAATATTTGAAAAATTATTAAAAAATATTATTTTAAATTTGAATTTTTCGAAATTAAATCTTATGAATGAATTACAAATTTAATATAAGTACAATATAAGTTGCCCTCATTTATGTTATTTTATAGAATAAAAAAAAAAATTCGAATTGTAAAAATGTTGTTAAAAACACTCTGTACAAAATTTCATTGATAATGAATTTTCATTTTCAATTACATAACAGCCAAATAAATGTATCATTTTACGCAATTTACATATACGCGTACATATACATATATATTCCTATTTTTTATTATTTCATGAAAATAATACGAATAAATGATATCTACGTGGTATGTTCAAATAATAAACACGTATGTACACAATATCCTGATAACCGCGATATTCTGATAATATAATAATAATAACAATAGTCCTTATAATTCGATTTCATATACCGTACATACATATGTAGGTATATATATGATATATAGAAAATTTTTATTATTATTATTATAGCTCTGCGATTGTGTTGAAAACCACAAAATAATATTCACAGATTTCAATATTGAGATTAAATTTGTGTGTATGTATATGGACAATCTAAATTACATTTTAAATATTGTATTATTCCAATGAAGAATTTCAAAAGAATTTTATTTATATTTTTTTTTTTTTACAGAAATTACATTATATGTACACCAAATTGTTATAAATAATAGATTTTGAATTGATAACAAACAAAAAAACAAAAAAATAAAAAAAATAAGCGTATTTAATGATACAAAATATATTTTTAGTTAATAATGTGAAAACATATTAACATGGTGAATGTGTCAAGTGGAAAACAATTTACAGAAAATCCTAAAAAAAAAAAAAATTCACTAAAAACAATAATAAAATAAACTATTTTTATATGCATTTACTATTTAGTCGTAGATTTTCGTATGGTCATTATGTACAATATATACTCAAGTATATTAAAAAACAGTAATTATGATCGTATGGTAGAATCATTAAAACTGAATAAATTAAATTTGCATTAAGTTGAAATAAATATGAAATTTGACATTAAAAATTATAATTCATTTAAAAAAAAAAAAAAAAGTTACATATTAGGTACTTAAAAGTAGAGTTTAAGAAAATTTAAACATATTTAGTAAATCGTTTTATTTAATTATTCTTCTTCTATTTTAAGCTCTACATGCAGCCGTATGATAAACCTTGTTCTACTTCTAGTTTATTTGTATGACAGGGCTTCAGCAGCGAGCACTTATTCAAAGCTGAATGGAATTCAACTAATTTGAACCTAAAACCTTCAATTTTATAAAAGATTTTTTTTTCTTTTTCATAGTTCTTAAATAAATTTCAATAAAAAAAAAACTCTAAATAATGTCATAGATCTGTTTTTTTTTCCTGTAACACCAATAATAAAATTAAATCCTGTGGATAATGTAAAAATAAGAAATCATATGATAATATCAAAAACGTATTTAAAAATAAATAAAATTGTTATCAAAAACGTTATTCAAATAAAATTTTCAAATATTTTGAAAAAAATAAAAGAATAAACAAATTAATCGAGAATTTAAAGTTTATTTAATATAATTTAATGTATATACTTACCGTTCGATAGTACAACTGTAATTAATATCAAAAAATTAATATCCAAAATTGAATATAACCACATAATGAAATATGTTGCATAAACCCAATATCTGATTTAAAAACAATTTTTTTTTTTTTTTTTTAAAAATAACCAATCACTATTTTTGTTGTTTTTTTTTTTAGCAATTTAATTATTTTAATTTGATTTTTCTATCCTTTTTTCTCACCAACTCATTTTGTTAGATAAACATTATACTGAATAAAACCACATAACTGAATTTTAAAATTTCATAATATGATAAATAACCCGGTCATCAATATAAACACTTTATTTTATTTGAAAAAAAAAAAAAAAAAAATTCATGCATTTCTTTTTCGCTTGTTTTTAATATGAAAAAAAAAAATTTATTTCAAATATTTAAATAAAAATAAATTTCTTATATTTATGTAGAACTTTTTTATTTTTCTTTTATTTTATTAAATTTATTATATTTTTAGAATATCCCACATTTATGTATTTTTGATTGAATTAATTTCTTATATTTATGTTGTGCTTTTAAAAAGAAAAAAATTGTTTTTTTCTTTTTTATTCTGTCACATATTCAGCATACATTTAATTTATAATATCACCAAAATATGAATGGATACTGCAATAATTTATTTCACTACCTTTACGAATTTTTTTTTTTATTTATATCTTTTTTTTTTTTTCGTTTTCAATTTATCTTTTAAAATAGAGATGATTTTGTGATAATGGTAATATAGTAGAGTTATAACGTGCGATGATAACAACAATATTGAATGTTTCACTAAAAGCTTTTTATCACACTATATTATATTAAAAAAATTTTAAATAAAAAAATTAAATAAAACTTTTTATGCAGATTAATATTTTATAAATAGTAAAAATATGTTAATAATAATAATAATAATATAACATTGCTACCACGTCTTCATATTCATTTTTTTTTTTTCTTCAAATATGCTTCCGGGTACATTAACTCATTTATTTCATAATAATGTTGTATTATAAAATACAAAAATTTCAATTTAATATGAAAAATTAAAGTTCATATAAATGTCAATCGTGTATGTACATATTATGTAGAATATATTTATGTATACGTATATATCTACTACACGTTCACATTTTATAATAATCCTTAATATGTTTTTCTCTGATATTTCATATTATATTATATAAAATAAAGTATAATAATCTTTATTTCAACATACGTGTACATACATAAATGTATTGTAAAGCTAATAATATTCTTATATGGTTTTTAACGGTCAATATATACTACACAAAAAGTACATAATAATAATAATATGTTGTATGTTCATTTCATTCTACATTTTTTTTTTTTTTCTTTTTTTTTTTTGTGCACCAGATGTACTATTTTTGTTAAACAGAATATATTGAACTCCTTTGAGAGGATAAAATACGTACTACAATTAATAGAGTTTAAATACCAGTGTGTACAGATAATATTAAAATAATAAAAGGTTTATAAAATTTTCAATAAACCACTATATATGTAAGTGTTATGTGTTAATATTTAAAAGGATAATATAGAAAATAAGAATTATTTTTGTCGAAGAAAAAAGGAAAAAACAAAAAACAAAATACTTGTTATTAAGTTGAACATTCTGTGTTGTATTTTTATATACACACTACCTAAATGAAATTATAAAACATCGAGAAATTTAATTTTAAAAATAGAAAGAATATATACGTAGGAAGTCTAATAAGATTATTTCGAATAATTTAGCAACGCAAAAAGAAAGCTTTATCCTTATTTTTTTTTTTTTATATGAAATTTACTCACTTTTTTTTCATTTTAAAAAAAAAAATCCGGATTAAACATGCATAATCCTATTTATGGTAGCAAATCTCATGACATTTGACGTCATTGATTGTTCGTTTTCAATTTTGCCTACATTTTTTATAATGTCAAACTTAGAAGTTTCACTTTTAAATTTTCAATCAATGCAAAGCCTTTGTTAATTATCCTTTTAAACAAAAAACAGGTGCAATTCAATCGCATGGGTCAGAAAATAATTCCTTATTAACAGCAATCATTTGACTCAAATATGATGAAACTAAACATTGTCTCATAATGGTCCAAAGACCCTGTTTTTTCTGTTTACGAATAAAAATTATAAAAATAGAACACAAACCAAAAGTGTGGAAAAAAAAATAAAATTTTCTTTATTTTTTTTATTTTTTTTTTTTTTTTTTTGTAATATTCATAAAGAAAGGTTAATTAAAAATGTATTTTAAAAATCATAATTGAATTTTTATAGTTGAATATTTTAATATCAAATTAATGCTATAGATGTTTTGAAATATTTCAATTCTCAGAAAAAAAAAAGAAAAAAAAAGAGTGCTTCATTTGTGAATAAAAATTTGTAATGAGTCACAATATGCACACATAATGTACATATATTGCAAGGAGTAATTGTAAATATGAAAACATTATTCTTTCATGTATCACATATGATAAAAATATAAACTTTATCACAATTTTGAAAAAACAAAAAAAAAACCAAACATGTAATTATTATTTTTTAAAGTTTTGACAAAATTTAATAAAAACTTGATTATAATCAGTAGAATCCTTTTATTTTGTCATGTTATTTTATTAAAAGTTTGTGTATTCTTTTGTACAATAACACATACATACATATGTATGTATGTGTCACTTTTGATTATATACAAACGAATAAAAATGTTATCTTTTCAAAAACACATTAAATTCAATCCGTAAATGTATAGTATATATTACGAAAGCTTTATATTGTTTTTAATTTTTAAATGAACACATATCTCAAAAACAGTACCAACAACAACAAAAAATGTACAAATGAAAAAAAAAAGTCTGTATGCTTTGTAAAATCCTTCTTTAAAATTTTGTTCTTTTACTTTGTTCCAAAATAAATACAATTGCAAAAACAAAAATGTTTTTTTGTTACTTATTTTTTTTTTTTTCCTTCTTGAATCTTGATGCAATTGAACAAAACTTTCTCTTTATCTTGTATTTCAATTTATTGCTCTTTTATAAAAATGAATCGTTCTCCTTGTTCAAAGAAAAATCTTTTTTAAAAAGTTATTTACTAAAAAAACAATAACATAATTTTCTTGATTCACTTTTAAACGTGATTTATTTCTTTTTAACAATGTTTTTCTTTGTTTTTTTTTTTGTTGTTTTTTTATTTGTTTTTTTATTTGTTTTAAAATTGTCAATAAATTTTCAATTTCTAATTGCTCAAATGGCAACAGAACAAAAATTTTTTTCAAATTGTTTAAGAAAAAAAAAATATAATAACAAAAAAAAAACACATCAGATATGTAGCTTAAATACTATACTTTAAAAACAAGAGGATAAAACAAATGTTATCTAAATTTACGATCTTACAATATTTTTCAGTATTTTTTATTATTATTTTTTTTTTTTCTATAAATCTTTACTCAAAAAATTTATATATCCATTCAATTGAAAATGTGTTTTTATGTCTGTGAATACATAGAATATATGAATATTTTATAAACTAATGATCAAACAGATAAAGTTAAATTCAATATTACAGTTTACAGAATATATCAAGGAATCATTTATTTAATCCTTGAATAAATTTGGATATAGGATTTTATATTGCATCTTCTTGAGTCACTTCAAAGAAGAAAAAAACAATAAGTATATTTGTATATTTTTGAAGAAGATTTTTATAGTTGTTATTCTCCTACAGAAAATGTTCATTTTTTTTTTTTTTGTTCGTATTAAAAGATTGTTTCCTTTTTGGTTCTTGTTTTTTTTCTCTCTATTTTTTGTGCTACGGAAGCACATTTCTATAATAATAACAAGTGAATTGTAAATAATTTGAATGCAAATTTATACCTGGATAAATGTATGCTTGAATAATATTGAAAATTTTCAAATGTACTTTTCTATTCAAAAATTTATCGAACATAATTGAAAGGTAAATTGATTTTGACTGAATTTTGAAGGTATAATCCCTTAAGAATCAATTTATGAAATCATTTTAGGAAATTTAAGATTATATTAAAATTTTTATTTAAATATTGAACAATATTTTAAATATGTACAATTAAAATCATTTTCAAAAATGAGAACAACACCCATCAATTAGGGAATGGAAAGAACACATACTGTGTATAATTTATTATTTCATAAAAAAAAATAAAATAACTGTTGTTTATTTTCAAATGAGAATATGTTAATAAAGTCAAATTTAAAATTAAGAAATTTCTAAACAATAAAAAAAAAAACTTTGAAGAAAAAAAAAACATTCAATAACCAAAATAAATAAATTAAAAAAAATTAATTTCAATTTATCATGAAATATTTCACACTGAGAACAAATTAATTTGATTTAATTATTCTAATTTATTCGGCTCATGAAAACCATTTAAAATGTCTTTCTGTTTGTTGATTTTTTTTTTTGTCAAATTACGTTTAATTCAAAATAAGTAAATAAACACAAAAAATGTTCAATTAATCTGTATCTTTTACAACCTATAAAAGTTCAAACAAGCTGTTCATCATCACTATTATTTTTTTTTTTATTCTCAAACACTCCACCCAATACCCACTAACCCCTTTTTTCCTTTTTTATGTGCCAGAACTGTATCAGCAGTAGAAGAAACAAACCTTTTTTTAACCTACTTTTTTAATTTTTTAATTTTTTTTTATTTCCCACTTTATTGTTGAAAATGTTGCAATATTCATACGTACATACATACATACATACTACTTGTAGATATACGAAAATTTCCAAGTTTATAATAGCAATTAATCGCTTTATATTTGCAATTATCCTTATAATTTAGTCATAAATAATTTTTATTTTTTTTTCTTTTCTTTTCCTTTTAACGTGTTTTTTGTATTGCTCATAAACCTAATTTTGTTGCAAAATTTATTTCATAAAATACACAGGAAACAAAAAGTACAAGAGAAATTTTTTTTAATAAATTTAATTTCGTTTTTTTAATGCACAGTACAGAATGTTAAAAATTTTATTTTTAATTTTAATTGTTTTTTTTTTGTTACCCTTATCACCCACATAAATGAATTTTTTTTTAATGAATAAAACAAAACACATATTATGTACTGAATATGATACATGTACGAGTATGTATGGATTATATTTATTCGTAATAAAACAAAAAATCTGTAAATAAATATTTAAAAAAAAAAAAAAAAAAAAATTATAAGATGGATAAACATACTCATATAAGAGAAAATCTATTTACGTACATATATGCTTTGTTTTTTTTTTTTTTTCTTGATTCGTATTTCATTCATAAAATTACACGAGTATAAATGTTTTAATCTAGAATTTTTTTTTCTGTTTTGTTTTCTTTTCACGTTCAAATACTATTTGATAATAAGATAAAAAATAAATTAGATTAAATGAAAACTTTTACATTTTCCTTTTATTTTTGTTTTAATTTTTTTTTTCCTAGAATATACATCTTCAGACATACATACTCGTAATTATATAGTTCTCGTATGTCAATTATTATTATATAAAAGGATAAAAGTATGCTAAGCTTGCTACCATGGTAAATAAAATGTTCTTTAGAAAAGTAGAAATGTGGGGTAGTAGGAGTTAAAGGAGAATTCCTTTAAATACTTACATACATACGTATATTTATATGTACATACATATATGAATGAAACGATTAACGTGTGGTAAAAGGACCTTTATATACTCTTGCACATTTTATACTATTGTACATGTATACATATATAGTGCAATGTTTCATAGAGTTTAAGTTTACACATATTATATACATGTACCTATGTATTATACTATGAATCATATGAATTTATCCAATTGAAATTTTATATATGTACATTGTACATATATTGAGATATGACCACACAATTACTTTCTAAGAATATCTATGATATCTACTAACATATCAGGTAAATAGGCTTACCTTATAAGAAGTTTAATTGAAAAAGGAAAAAGATTATTATTTAATGTCAGGATTTCTTACATATTCTCTCTTTTTTATTTAAGAAAAAGTTCTTATAATAGTTAGTAAAAGGATATTTTGTGTTTTAATTATTTTAAAAGTGAGAAGGAAAAAAAATTAAATTAAAAATGTAAATAATTAAAACATTGGAAATAAGGATCTTATCTTTTGAAAAAATAAGAATATATCTTGATTGAGATAGATTTTATTCTAAAAATAAAAATGTAGACCTTGCATATTTTTCTTTATTTGAAAATTAAGAAAAATAATAGAAATTTTTTTTTCCACAAGTTATTTATATTCTAAAAGGATTTTTAAAAAAAAAGTGCAGTATAAAACTTTAACTAGGTATATAATTAGGTTAGGCTTATTAATATTTATTCTATTTTATATATAATTTCAAAATCATTTTCTTTTGTTTTTTCACTTTTAAATTTATAAAATTCATTCAGAAAATAATTTAATTAAATTTAAATCAGTTAAGCTTTTTAATTAAAATTAGACTTGAATGTGTTAATTAAAATGATAAAAAATAGCATTTTTTTTTTTTCCAAAAGGATCATTTTTCCTTTATGATGGAAAAAAGATGGATGGGTGCTTTCTATACTTGCTCAAATAATTATTGAAAAATTTCGAAAGTCTTCATTCAACTTCTTACCTTTGGTAAGTATCATTTTATTTCTTCGAAAAACTGATAGTTTTTAGGGTTGTCACAGAATTTTCATCTTCAAATAATTTATAAATTTTAAACTTGAAATGAAGACAATCTTTCCAGATCACGTATTTTCTTATAAAAGTTTTTTTGTTGTTGAAAATTTAAAGATTTTCAGGACCTTAAAACCCAAAATAAGCTATAAAATATTTTATTTTATTTTATTTTATTTAATTCGAAATATAGAAGAAAAAAAAGAATAAAGCAGTCTCTTTTTCTTTCAGATAAATTTTTTATTTTTTGTATTTTCAAGATGTCCTGGTCATAATATTTAAATTTTAAATTATAAGCATTAGAAAACATTGCACTACAAAAATGCCATTTTAAAGTTATCGAGTAAATTATTATCAATGCTTAAATTAAATTAAAATTATTCTGGTAAAGTGTAACAACATTGAATCTTTATTAAAATTTTCAGTTTTTTTTTTTTTCAAGATTTTTGAATCTCTATGAGATCTTTTTAAAATTTAATTCATATGAATGACATCGAAATTTATTTAAAAATTTTACTAAACTATAATCATCGAGAAAATATCAAATTCAATATTTTTCAAATTGTTATAACGAATACATAAACATATTTGTACTATAATGTACTCTTCATATATGTAACTGTACAAAAAACCATACAAAAATATTATTTTAATTTTGTAAAATAACAATGACATAAAATTTAAATGCTTTTACTACATCATCATCATACGTGTGCACACAATAGTTTCCGTCAACTGAAATTTTCCTAGATTCATATTATAGATACAAAAATATCCTTATTGCAAGAATTTCATATATGATGTTACATATTTATTCTATATACATATATATACGTATGTATATAAAATTTTGTAGTAGAATATTATCCAAAGATTGCTGATTCAACAATAAACTGTGTATATTGAGTAATATAGGTAGTATTTTCTCATATAATAATAAGAATATAAACTACATATTGCATACATATTTATATTTATTTACATATACAATGGATGCAGTTATATACATTTATGAATATATGTCAGTTTTCATAAACAGGACACACAAAAACAACAAAATTTTTGCATATTCATCACAAAAACCCCAGAAAAGGAACGAATAACCATCAAGTAAGCATTTATATTTAAATTTTTGACTGGCTGAAAATATCACAAAAACACTATTCTACATATACATAAATACATATATGTATATAAATATGTATATACAAGTATGTTGTTATATTAAATTATTATTTTATATTCACATATTTATATAAATTGAATCACTGATAAATAATCTGAATCTGAATACAATCTTTATGTACATACATTGTTATTAATATGTAAACAAATTGTTTTTTATTTGTGCAAATGATTACCTCAATTATTGTTTAAATTTATTTTTCAATTAAAATTTATACAAAAAAAAAAAATAATAAAAAATAAACGAAATAATAATAATAATAACAATAAGTTGGTAATAAAACACCGGAAATACGTACAACAGATAGGAAATTAAGAAAAAATACTATAAAAGTAAAGAAAAAAAAAAACAGAACATATAAAACGACATAAACTTTTCCTCTTTTCCGTTTTTTTTTTTTTTTTTTTTTTTGCTATATATTTTTGTTATATTTTTTTTTATTTTTTTATTTAAAAATAAAACAACATCAAAATTATAAAATTAATTCACCGAAAGCACAGATTTAATGAACCATAAACATACATGCACTTTATGTCACTTTTTCATTAAATCAAAAACATAAACAGAAGAGAAAAAAAAAAGCACAGAAAAAAAAAATGAATCTCTTTTATATTGAAATAATTTCAATTAAACTGTCATTTAATATTTTTTTTTTATTTTAATTTTTTTTTTTTTACAAAGTGCAATGCGTGTTTTTATATCTTCATTAAAAAAAAATTATTGTTTATACAATCAGATCCTTTTGATATTAATTGATTTTTAGATAATAAAATGATAATAATTAAAAATAATTATTATTTATTTGTGCATAACACGCTACACATATTTATTTTTTTTATTTTTTTATTGTTTTTTTTGTATATATTTATAATGTGTATATTAACGAACAATTATTCATCTCACATGCTTTATTTAATTTAATTTAAAGATACGCGAATTATTTGCGTCAATTTAATTCTATGGCAGCACGCTGAATACTGAATCAGATATTCAAATTCTTACGTTTATTGATAAAAGCAAAAGAAAATATCTCATAGTTGTATTTAGTATTAACAAAAAAAAAAAAAAAATGAAAAGGATAATGTGGTGAAAATTCGATTGAAAGAAGGATAATTTCATATCCAGAAACTCAAACATGTTTAAAACTAAATGATGTTGTACAATCTTGTTTGATGTTATTTCAAACTTCAAACCGTTTAATGATATTCGAAAATTAAAACATGTTTGCTTTGAACTTGGAGAAATTCAGTTCGAGCATGTTTATTATTGTGAACATGAGAAAATTTTTTGTTTGATATGACATTCAAACATTCAAGGACATTCGAAAATTCAAATAGATTTTGTTTTATGTTTGGTGGAAATTTGTTTGATCGATTATATTTGTAAACTTGATGGTTGTGTTTGATAAAATGGTCATATCGGTCAATAGAAATTCAGTTTGAATGGAAATTTGTGCAATAAAAAAATTATTATACAAAAAATACATATTGAAAATATCATCGTTTAAATTCTTCTTTTTTTTTTATTTGTGAACCATAAATTTTTATAGGAAAATAAATTAAACAACGTCTAAAATTATTTTTTAAAATTCTTCTGAATTAAACGAACAGAAAACATTTGTTAAACATATCCTTTCAAACAGTCTGTAAGACATACACAGAAAGGATGTTTGAAGAAATCCTTAACGTTAAGTTCTATAGGAGAACTTAAAATTAGCTTAAAGTTATTCAATGAAACTCTTATACATACATTCAACAGAAAATTGCTCAAAACATATTCCTGTATCGTATTTTGTTTTATGTCCTTTTCAACAGTTTGTGGATGAAAATTTAAGAATGTACATATTTGAGGAAATTCTTATTGTAAAAAATTCTTAGTTTTCACCACAACGAATATACGTAAGATGGTATTAGTTATTTACTTGAACTGATTCTCTTAGGAACACTTCTTCATTCCTTGCATTCACATATCCAAAAAAAATTACAAAGAAAGAAATAATTACTGTTTTCAATTGAACTTTTTTCAAAATTTTGTTATGAATTTTAAACACTCTTTTTTAAATTTTATTTCAATTATTTTTTTAATTAATTCACTTTAAATGTTTGTCAGTTTATTAGACACAGAAATTTTTTACTAAGAATTCAACAACTGTACTATATTAGGTTTTAAAAATGTGAAGTATCAATTTCAATATTAGATTGCTACTAAAAACTGTTCACTGATAAAAATTTGCAATAATATGCAAAAAATATTTTATTTTTAAAATTTGTTTGTTTTAACAGGAAATGAAGTTCCAAGAATAAAAAATTTTTCTGATAATATTTTTAAAAATTCCAAATTTTGATAACTTATCATTTAAAAAAATACGTAAAGAATGTCTAAAAATATTCTGAAAAATATACACATTAACTGAACTTTGTACTAAAAATTCAATCGCATGGTGTTCAAGAATAATTAAAGTTTAATTAACGTCAATTGAATAAATGATTAATTTTTTTTTTTTTTTTTTTTTTTTTCTGTCTCACAATAGATACATTTATTTTCTTTGACACTCATTAAATTCAATATTTATTACTGTAAAAAATTTTCCGTGTTTTTTGTTTCTGAGCTGTGAAAATCACCAAACTTTTTTTTGAAAGTGTCATCAATAATATGTACAATTACAAAAGAAAAACATAATTATGATACCATATCACAAACTTTATAATTAAGGAGAATGGACAATAACATAAAAGGATTATTTTTCTATTCTAAAGCATAAAATTCATGACTTTTTAATGATATAATAAGCTCTCCCAATACATTTTTTTATGCTTTTTCATTATTACTCAGAATTATTTTTTAATTCATCATCTAATCCTTTTATTTAGTTGTTGTCCTTTTACAAAGAACAAAAAGTTATAATGACTTAGTAACTTGAATTATTCAATAGGTTTTTTTTCTTCCCCAAAAAAATTTCTTTTCAGTTTCTTTTCTCCATAAAAAATTGTTAAAAAACTTTACAAAAAATTCAATTTTTAAACTAAAATTTAATTGCTTTCATTAAAACATTTTAACACTTCTTCTACTTACTTTTGTTTATTTATTTGCATATATAATTTGTAGTTTCCTTTTCTTTTTCTTCATAAAACATCAAAAAAACTGCATCCTATACATCCTTACAAGAAGTATCTACATTTTCTTTTTAGTTTACAATTTAAAAAAAACACCTTTTTTTTAACATAGTTGCCCTTTTGTTTAAAAATCTTGTATTCTTTATTCAGGTGGTAAAACAAAAAAAACAAAAACACTTACATAAATAACATTGTACTCGTATATGTACATATACTCAATGTCTGGAAGATATTTATTTAAAAGCAAGAAAATATTGTTAAGCAGACTGTGATGATATGACATACTTAACATCGTCATATAATAAGAAAAAAAAACCAAGTCGAAAAACAAAACTTTTGTGTAAAGAACACTAAAAAAAAAAATATGCTTTCTTTTATAATATGAAAATTTTGCCCCTAGACATCAATTTTAGTGCATATTGTTATTTTTTGTTTCTACACTTTACTTATTTTTTTCTTTTTTTTTTAAATGAATACATCTTCACGTATTCACAAATTGAGAACAGAACTTAAAAAAAAAAAATTAAAATTAAAAATAAAAAATAAAAAATTAGACATGGATAATTTTTTTAAATTTATTGAAATTTTTTTTCTTTTTTAAAAAAAACTTCATCGTTATACATATCAATTAATTAAAATTCATAATTGAGAAGATAATTTGATTATACGAGCATACTATAAGATTTATTATTATGCAGAGAAATAATACAATATATAGAAAAAAAAAAAACGGAAAAAATATAGTTTGCCATAAAATTTTCACTAAAAAAAAAAAAAAAAAGGAAAAAAAAAAAACAAAATTGAAATTTTTATTTGCATACTTAATTTTCTCGAAAACGTAAAAAGCTTATATAATAAAAATTTATGATTATAAACTTGTGAGATAATTTATGCAATGAAAAATAATTCAGGTCGATAAGTATTTTTCATTCTTTAAAATGAAAAAAAAAAATTTATTCAAAAACTAATATTAAAAAAAAAAAAAATAAAATATCAAAAATAAAATTTTAGAAATTATTTTTTTTATTGTTATTTATTTTTTTTATTTTTTGGGTTATCAATTATTGACTGTTTAAGTCATCGACCTTTTTTAACATAATAAAAAGTATGAGAAAGAATATATAAAAGGGGCAATGTCCTCTTTTTAAATAACCCTTTTTTGAGATAACAAAAAAAAAAAAAAATAATAATAATAAATTTAAAATAAATAAAATTTTGGCTATTTATCAAAATTGTTTAAAGACGCGACTAAGTGGAGACTTATGGAAAATGTAAAGATTTTTAATTTATATGGAAATATAACACAATATGCAAACGAGTTATAAAAGCGCAGCAAATATATTCTGGGTTTTTTTTTTTTTTAAATAAAAAATTCATATTGAAAATTGCATAGTAAAAATTAATTCATAATAACGCTTTTTTTTTGTTTTTTTTTTTGTAATGTTCGACGTTGAAGATAATGAATAGTTTTATGATAATTTTATCTTTTATTGCTTCGTTGAATTTCATTTTTTTAGAACATATTGTTTCCATCTTATGTAATTTTGAGAGATAATTATCATTTTCATGTCAGTAACAGAAATTATTTATTCAAATTATAAAAACTTTAATTAATTATGTTAATTTTTATTACTATATCGATGTTAAGATCAGAGAGACTATGTTTCGGTGGTAAAGACATGTTGAAAAGGATAAAAGACGATATATTTAGAAGAATCGTGGAATTCAACATACCTCGAGATGACCCTAAGCAATTTGACGACGACAAATATTTTACAAGGACATCGAAAAAGTGAATCTGAATAAAATGGTAAAACAGAACAGAGAAACCTGATAATTAAATATAAGAAAAAGATATAATTTTCTTGAAAAAAAAAAACCAAAAAGACTGGTGTCACTGACTTTTAAGAAGGACAATTTATAAAACATGGTTTCCATCATTACAAATATGATTAGGAACAGACTTTCCGCATGAAACTTATAACAATTGTCTTCTTCTAGAATTTAAAATAAATTGGAAAAAAAATTTCAAAAAATAGTTTTTCGAGTTTCTAAGACATCACCCACCCGTTTAGTTTAAATTAATTTAAAAATATAATTTTTTAAATCTCATGATTAACAATTTTTTTTTAAATTCACACAGATAAAAATAATAATTTAATCATGAATTTTGCATTTGACTTTTTCTAATCCAATACTTTTTTTCATACATAATTTTTTTCAATTTTAACAAAATTTTTATTATTTTTTTATATGGAGAAAATTTTTTACTGAACAAACAAAATAAAAAAAAATAAAAAACAATAATAATTTTTTTACAAAAATACATCAAAAAAAAAAATTTCATAATTCTTTTTTTTTTTTTTTAATATTAGATATAATATTAAATCATTTATGGAATAGATACAATAAATATGAATGCACTATGTGTGTATAAAATGAATATTCATTGAATGCACATATATATATATATATTTTTTTTTTTTTAAAAAGCAATAATAAAAGGATTTATTTCCTATAAAGTACACAAAAGCAAACATTCATGGTTAATACAAGCAAAAGAACTATTGTGCCATATAGGAAAATGAAAAATGTTTTTCAAATATTTCTTTGTTCAGTTTTATATGTTGCTTTTATATAGTTTTATTATTTTTCTCATTTTTTTTTTTTTTTCATTCGATGTTTTTTTCATGCCATATTTTGTAAAACATGCATGTATATACACACATATGTATGGTTGCTCCCGTATATACGAGTATAAAATTCATTGCTTTGAATTTTACTTGATTTAAGGTTTAAATTTTAATATTTAATAACTTTTATGGTACATAAAGATATTGGGAAGGAAAATGAGGAGAAAATGTGTAAAAAAAAAAACATCATTGTTAAATATCTAATAAAGAGTACTTAAGATTCAACAAACAAACAAAATAGTCCTTAAGCAAAAGGAAAGGAAATTATTATCAAATCGAATGTTGTACTCTTTTGTTTACATGAACAAAAAAAAAAAACAAAATATACTATAATCCTTGCTTTTAATAGAAAATTTCGGGCATTTTATCAAATAATTTTTCAACTTTTTTTCTTAACAGTTACCTTGAAAAGTTTTACATATAAAAATATGTCACTTCACTATCACAAAATAAAAAACAATTTTATAATTTCCCCTTAACTTGACAAAATTGATAAAAACAAAAACCCCATTTTAAATAGAAAAGTCTTTGCTCTTTAAATCTGATTTAAATTCCGTCTCAATTTAACTAACGATATATACACTTATAAGTTATAAAAATAAAAGGTTAGTGTCCTCTTCAAAACAAATTTAATGTATTTAAAAAAAGAAGAAAAAAAAAAACATTTTCTAAGCCATAAAACTTTATGTCAATTTTTTTATTTACAAAAAATTTATTTAAGAAAAAAAAAAAAACTATAATCCATTTTAAATGAAGATTTTAAAAGTGTCGAAATCTGTACAAAATTTATTTTCGATTTTATTATATCATAAAAGAATCAAAATTGACTAAAAAATTAATATCATTAAATTTTTCTAAAAGACAACTTTAAGGAAATCAATTTTCATGTATCCCTTATCTTTGTCAAAATAAAAATAAGAGAAAAAAAATTCACTCATTCTGCTCATAAAATAAATCCTCATTAAATACAAATTTCGAATATAACACTTTGTAACTGCGGTAAATTCGTCCTTGTATCTTTTTTTCATTTTTTTTGTTTTTTTTTTTTTCTTTTTTCTTTTTTCACACAACAAAATAAAAAAATGTCTGAATGTCCCACAAATGTATCTTAATTTAATGCCATTTAATACTCAATCTCTATATAAAATGGAAAAAAAAAACAGGATATAAACGAAATATTTTTGTTGATCGTTCATGCAGGATAACGTAAATAAATTTTCACCTGACCACTGTTTGTTTGTATTGTGTACACATGGTTTTTTTTTCTTTTTTTCGTTTTAAATCTTTAGGGAATCTTTTTTTTTTAATGGTTTTATTTATATTTTTCCCAATTTAACTTTTTTGGAGAAATAGGAAGAAGAGAAAATCTGTAAAAACTTTTTAGATTTCAGCAATTTTATTGTTTTTTTTTTTTACTAATTCTAGAAAATATATAATTATAAAAAATATCTTAAATTTTCATATGAGATTCATTTTTAATATGAAAAAAAATTACATTTATGAAAAAAATAATTTAAATGTGAAATCAAAAATATTTTAATGAAAGAAAACAATAACGTCTGAGAAGTAAAGATAAATTTCATACTTTGGTCAAATAATAAATTACTTTTGATTAAAAAATTTTCGAATAAACTTTTTGTTTTTTTTTTTTTGTTTTTTATTTTTGTTTATTTGAAATAAAATTTTAAAGTAATGAGGTCTGTCTAACTGGTATAACACTTAATACCATCATCAATTCTTTTAATAAAAATTCTATCTATATTACACAAATAAATTCAAAATATCAAGTAATATATCAATTGGCTAGAAATTCATCCATAACATTGACCTTTCATTCTTCACAAAAAAACAAAAGGGCAGAAACAAAAAAACTGTACAAGAGAAAAAAAAATTTACATATGAAAATTCACACATATGACTGTGTTACACGTTTATGTAACCATTTTTTTTTCATATATGTATGTATTGTTGTACACATATATTTCCAAAATTGTTATCTTTCACATACATCAAATGTTGAAATAAATTGTAAGTTATAAGGAAAATGAAAACAAAAAAAAAAACGGAAAAAAAAATACAAAAATTTAAGTATAAAATGAAAATGACCATAAAATGGGTGGATGATGACCAAAAATGATTCTTGAAAAATATATAAATATACATATATGTATGTATGTGTATATGAACTAGAATACTACATTTAAATACTATACATAGGTGATGATATTATATTACAAAAGAAATGTAAAATAAATTGCCATATCATTGGTAAAAGTCATTGAAGTGAAAACATTACCCTCTTCACATTTTAGATCATCATTTTTCATGCATCTTTCTTAATGGACGAATTATGTTAAAGTTATATATAATATAAAACTATATATTCACAGTTGTATATACATATATGTATGTATACATATATACATTAAAAACGTAAATGTACATATAAAAGGATGAACTAAAACGTTACAATTAATCGATAAATTTTGCAAAGTGAAAAGTTCTGGTTGTCTGAACATTAACTAACGAAACTCTTGATTTTGGGTAAATGTTAAATTATTTGTACAAAAGAGAAGAAATTGTAAAATTATTTTTGTAGAAGATTTTTAAAATATGTAGTTTAATTTTTTACAAAAGTACAAAAACAAAAGATAAGTAATTTTATAAAAAAAAAAATACGAAACAAATTATCTTCTATGACTTCTATACTAACCATGAACCTCTTGAGAATACTTTTACAATCCTTCTAGTTTTAAGCTTCTTCTCGTCAATGTCTGTCATCCAAGCGTTAGAGCTGAAGCCTGAAGGTGCTAATTAAGAAGGAATATCGTCGCCCTTAAATTCCAGGATTAAAAAAGAAGACTAACACACTAATTAAACACAGCGCTGGCTACTGTATAGATGGTATATAGGAGGGAGAGGTTATAAGGGAAGATGATTCCAGCGTTAAATGTTAATGAAAGCCCAATTTGAATTTATGTATTAGAAGGGGAAATACTGTAAACACTTGATTATTTTTCAAACTACTGAAAATACAAACAAATCGGATGGTTCGAACAGGAAAAACAACACAGGAATGGTTTAATGACTCAAAGATTTACTTTTAATGATCCTTAATAACTATCATCAAACATTTTTATTTCAATTATTAACCAATAAAAACTAATTTTCATTTTCGTTTATCTCACACACAAATAATCATTTTGCAAACTAATCACTTAATTTTTTCCATAATCTTTTTATTATTATAATAATGCAAAATTTTAGTTCTTATTTAGTATTTTTGATTAATTTGATCCTGAAATAATAAAAACTAAAAATATACAATAACACTTCAATTAATTTGATGATGATGATGATAATAATAATACTGATTATTATTTTTTATTCACTTTCACATTATAATAATATTTTCTCTATTGAAATTCCTTAAAGTAAAAATATACACACAAACACAAAAACATAAAATCAATGATCTCATGCAGAGAAATCTAATTTTCCTAATAAAACAAATTAGTTTCAGGTGTGATTAATAATCTAATGTAACCGAATGTTATTTGTACAAATTAAGCATGACAAATTGTCAATTAACTATGTCCATTGATAAAAATATATATTTTATTTTTATGAAAATTACCTTGTAACAATGAATCCTTAATAACTTCTAATACAATTGAATGGTGTGGATATTAAAACAAACGAATAATTAAACCAAGATTTTTTGTTGTTGTAATTTTCATGTTTTACCATTGTGAATTAGGAATTTTCATTTCCGTTTATTTTTATTGTTTTTTTTATTTTTGTTTCTTTTTTTGTAATAAAATCTAAGTAAATGCTTGTTAGCGTGTTATTATTATTTTAATAGTTCTTTGTATATCCTGTTTTATTCTCACTCTTAATTTGATTTTATTATTTTTCTTTTTGAAATTTTCAAGAAATTTAATTTTAAAATAATTTCAAATTTGTTTATTTGATTGCACGTTTTCGTTTCTTGTTTTTTCGAAGGAAAAAAAATCAAATCAAAAAAATTGCATATATATTACGAGTAGTATTCTTAAAAAAAAAAAAAAAAAATATGCATCAATGTGAATCCTCTATAGAAACGATAAGAAAACTTCAAATTTATGATTATGATAGAAAATTTTTTTTTTATTTTTCATATAAAAATTATTATTATGCAGATCATTTTTACTCATCATAATCAAGTAATAAAAAATGCATTTTTTTTTTTCGATGATATGAATAATATGAAAAATAAATAATAATAATAAAAAAAAAGTACTTGAAAAATTTACATATTTTCTAATTTTATTTTATTTTCAATTTTGTTATTTTTTTTTTTTTTCTTTTTTTCATTTTTTTGCATAATAAAAAATTTATGATTATTAAAGTCAATAATTCATAAAATGCAGTTTTAATAAATTTAAAAAGTTTATCGAAGAAATTTCCAATAAAATTTATTAGTGCAGTTGCTGATTCTTCTATTTGATATACGGACATTCTATAATAAATTTTCAAAAAAAAAAAAAAATAATAATAATAATAATAATATAAGAACTATGAGAATTTAATTTAAGAATTTTAATAGAAAATTTAAGAATTTCAAAAACCGTTTATTATATTTTAAAAATCATTTTTATATTGTTCTTAAAAATAATTAAAAAATAAAGCTCGTCATTCTACAAGTCTAATAATGCATAAGTAAAAAGTTCAACTTTCACTACAAGGACCTTTAAGAAATGAGAAAACTGATGATATTATTATAATATCGAAAAATTAATTTAAGTCCTGTCATCCAAAGTTCATTATCCATCTTTGTAAGTCACATTTCACATAAAACTCAAAAATTACGAAAACTCTAGTTGCATTGAGTTTAGATCAAAGCTTAATGCTTAGCATATTTAAACGGAAAAACAGATTTAAAAATTAAACTTTTTCGTATAACACACATATCTTTAATGGAAAAGGACAATTTCATGAAATAACAATTGAACAATTTAAGGCTATGAAGGACATACGAGTACATATCTGTTGGATACCACATACTGCAGTAAGTCAAAAAAACAATCTTATTTGAATACATATTTCACTCTTTTTTTTTATAATAATTTAAATTACACAATCCTCAAATTCTATTTAAAAATTTCAAAACTAAGGATCTTCATTTAAAGTAGTAAAAAATATACAATTTTGTGTTGAAGCATATTTCTCAATTACTTAGATACTTTTGTATTTATTTATATAGTATGTGACATACATGAGTCTAATTATAAAAGTTTTCTAAAAATATTTTTACTGTTTTTTTTTTTCTACTTCAAACTAAAAAAAAAAATAAATAAATAAATAAGGACTCATAATAAACCACTTTTTTAATTTTAAATTGTATATAAAAGTACCCTTTAATTAATATCATATTTCATTTTAACGTGTTATTTTTACGTCAAGCTAATTAACTAAACTTTACAAAAGAGATGAATTTTATATTTCTTTTTTTTTTATGTATGAAGTGTGTTTAGATTGTTTTTTTTTTTTTCTTTTCTAATGAATTGTTTAGAAAAGTTGCAAATTTTCAAACATGTGACATAAGAAGGAGTATCTCATGATGAAATATGTGTATAATATAATTTTCATGCATAAAGTACATAATATGCATGCATAAAATAAAAACATAATATGCAAATGAATGTTCTTTTTTTTTTCCAACAAGTATCTAGTGTTTGTTCATGTATATGTATATATGTATGTATTATTGTGAAAGTCATATGTAAAATTTTGCATAACTATATGTAATAAAATTATTTATTATTTCAAAGTTACACATATTCAACATATAAAAAGGATAATAAATGTTATTATTATTATTTATTTTTCATATGTATACATACATTCAAATATGTTGTATCTTTATAAGGATATCATCTTCAACATCATCATCAACATTGTCATTGTTATCATCATTATCATTAAAATCATCATTCTGTTTTGCCCTTATTATAAAGTTTGCATTTTTTGCTTGATTATTATATTTTCAATTAACAAGGTTCGTAAATGTGTGTAAATTGAAAATTATGAATACATTTTTAACTACAACTAACATTTTTAACAAAACTAAAGAACTACACTCAAGGTTCAATTAAAAAATATTGAGGAAAAAAAAAATTTTAAAAAACAACAAAATCAAAATAAAATTATTAATTTACATTAGCATGATGAGAGTTATCAGTAAAATAGCTAAGTATTAAGTACTAAAGTACTTTTTAAAATCGACAACAACAACAACAACAAAAAAAGGACTAAAATAATAACAAAATAAAATAGTTGATGATACTTGCATACATTTGATTTTCTAATATCCTTTATACATGAAAAATTCATCATTAACATTTTATAAGTATTAAATTGAAATTTTCAAAATGAAGTTTTCGTATATATGTATTTTGTTTTTTTGGTTGAATAATCTCATCACGATAATCCTTTATATAATGAAAGGATGAGAAATTTTATGTTTGATTTTCATTTATATAAGGTATAAAAATACGTGTACATACATATATATGTACATATCTAGATACGTACAATTATTGTTTTAGAATTCAATTGATATGATGATGTGATAAATTTGTATACATATGAAAATAATGGAAAAATCTCTCATGAAATTTTCAAAATTTTTCATACTTCAAGTCATTTTGTTTTTTGGTAATTAATTCAATTCATTAGAATTATATCATATGATGTATTTTCGGGAGACTGATTAAATTATTTAATCCTTCATCAATTAAAAAAATATGTACAAGCATAGTAGAACGTTTTTTTTTTTTCTATTTAGGATCAATTCGAATTGAAATGGAAAAAAAACAGATTAGTCCCTGAATGTTTGAACTATTTCCAAAGATCATATACAGTAAAAATGACGTACATGTATTACATTGCGTATAAAATTAAACTTTTATCAAAAACGAATGAGAAAAAAAAAACCCTTTTTTTGTGGCTAAATTTCTTTCTTTGTTAGAATAAAAATAAAATAGAACCAACGAAATTATAAAGCAAAAAAAAAAAAAAAGGATTAATGAATTGACTTGCTTCATAGAAAATTTCATATGAAGGCTATCGCTACATACTTTGTGTGAATTGAATTAGAAACAAACAAAAAATTTATAAATATCCATGGAATCATTTATCATGTTTTTTATCATGTGGAAAATTAATTAAATGACATTTTTTTCAATAGACACATTAAGAAAAATCGACTATAATTATTTAAATGATAATTACTTTTTGTGACAAAAAGATTTTTATATAATATTTAATTAGAATTGACGAAAATCAAAAATGTCTTTTGTCATAAATGAAAATTTCAAGAATTCCAAAATTTCAATTTTATGTAGAATTTTTTTTTTTGTTTTTTCAAAGTTCTTATACAAAAACATAACACTAAATACTCACTTGTATCATAATTATCTTCTGTTGTTATAAAAATTCCACTTAATTATTTTCTACCATTTTTTTTTTTTTTTTTTATTGCAATTTTACCAAGTGTAAATTTTTAAACCTCAAAAATATCTCTATATGTAATTTTTATTTTTTTTTTTGTTTTTTTATATAATTAAGTCAAGTTCATTCATTCATGTACACACACACTACTTACTGTTCATTTTATCATTTTTTTTGTTTTTTTTTTTTTTTTGCATATTTTTATAGTTATCATCATGCACCCATTAGCACAATTCTTTTGGTACTTGAAAAAAAAAACATACACATATAACAGTTGAAAAGAAATTATTAAAATAAAAATTCCAAAGTAAAAAAGGATTACAAAAAGAAAATCATGTACATATTCTCTTCTATCCTTAAATTCATTTTTGCTCTAGTTGTTTTTTGATGTATCATACATATGTACATACATACTGTTTTGTAACATTATGTGTACGTGAATTTATTTTTATATGAAATGAATTATCATCATCATTATCATTTTGAAATTAGAATAACGTAAGCAAATTTGAAAAAAAATAAAAGAAGTGTGTGTGCAAATAACAATTCAAAAAATTTTCATATAGAATTGTTTCTTTGTTTTTATATTATGATTGTAACAGCACTTAAAAACTCTTTTGTGTGTTATTTCTTGTTATTATCATTTTTATTATTTTTTTATTTTTTTGTTCAAGTAAAATTATAATGATAATATTTTTGACATTAAAAACTGATGATATTTAATTATCTTTAATGAGCATTTACAACAATTATATCATACTAATTAATTAGTAAGATATTCTTGAAAATTATTACAAATGCATTTCAGTGTAAAATGTTAAGTATAACTTACTGCTCTTTTTGTTCAGATTTAATTTTAATATGCTGTTTCTGATAGTATGTAATAAATTTTTTACATAAATATAATTGTAGTATATGTAGAAAAACATCAATGGAAAATTCTTAAGAAAAAAATTTAATTAATTGAATTTATGTACAAACTCATAAACAGAAATGTATTTTACATCATGAAAATCATAAAAATGTTGATTTAAGCCATTTTAAAAAGCGATCAAAATTAAAATTTCAATCTTATGTAAATTAGAAGTACATACATATGTATGTTTTAATATTTGTGATTTTATTTTTCTACGGAAATAAAATTTATTCTAGATATTTTTAAAAGGAACAAACTAAAATTATAATTCCAATTTGGACCAGTCTATTAAATATGTATATGTATAAGTATGTATCTTGTTCTGCTACTGCTACAAAATTATCATTGAACAGAATCAAACAAATTTTAAGTATGTATTTATTATCTTTTTTTTTTATTTAATCAATGTTCTTCAACTTTTTTACTATTAGTTTCATCTTTTAAGTATCATTTTACGTCAGAGTACTTTTAGATCTGCTTTTGTAAGAATTATATAGTCAGTCGTAGATTTTTTGTTTTAGAAAACATAAACAATTCGATCATCATCTACAAATTTAAAAAAAAGGTAAAATTTCTAAATTTTTGAAATCCAAATTTCAGTTAAAATTAAAATTACATTCAATTGATTTTGGGGATTTCCCGCTCATTCTAACCAATTCTTTGCTACTAACCAATAAGTGTCGCTAAAATCGACCGATTCTACTACACCAAACGACCATCTTCCAAACCACTCAACAATCAGCTGTTAAATTGTTAAACGCAAAAAACGAACTGTCAGTGTCAGCATGAAAGTGTTAAAAACAACATTCAATTCAATTAGTTTGCCTTTGTTTTCTACTTAATAATCTTGGAAAATTAATTTTTCACAAAACTAATTAAATCTTCTCAAATAAAAAAAAAGTGAAGTACCTAACTTGTATCAATAGTTTGTGAGATATTCAAAAAAAAAACGATAAGAAATGATTAAAATTGAGGATATTTGAAAATATGTGTGACATAATCCTAAGATTTCACTTGAGGCAATAATGTGAAACAACATTGTAATTTATCACAATTAATTTATTGTAAAAGTAGTTGGTATTGATTCATATTTTTTTCTTTTTTCTTTCTTCGTTCTGCTTTGATAAGCAATAAGAGAAACTCATATTACTTTTTTTTTTTTTTTTTCATTTTAGTGTAAAAATCAAAAAAATAGTAAAAAAAAAAAAAAGTATGGAAGCTGTTTGTGAAGAATTAGGAATACCAAAAAATCATATACAAAATTGTTTAGATAATAAAAATCGTTTTTTATTGATAACATCAAAAGAATGGTTAAAATGTTTAGAACAACATAAAAAAATATGTAATTTTCAAGTACATAATGGCCTTGATAAACGTCATCATTTACCATCAAATTTGGGTTATCATTGGATTAAATGTTATATGCATATATATAAAAAGCACAATAATATTAAAGTAATACCACTGCCAAAATGTCGTGGAGAATTATTTACAAATAATCAAACAAAAAAATTTCCATTAATATTTTCACAAATACTTTCATTTATATCAACAACAAATTATAAAAATTTATGGGAAAATGCATATAAAAAATATGATAATTCACATAGAAATTTTCCAACAACAACATCAACATTAAAATATAATAATGAATTTATAAATAATGAAAGAGGGCGGAAAATATTTATAAATGGTGAATATGATCTTGATTTAATACCATATGATACAGTCTTAAGGGAATTAATACAACGTGTTTATGGTTGTTGTATAATACATTCAAAATTGGATCGTTTAAAATTAAATATTGATACAATGAAAACAACAACAACAGCTGCATCATCATCATCTACATTTTCATCAAAAATTTCTGGAGTATTACAGAATGATTGTCATAAAAATTTATTACCAGCTTGTATTTCAATTGAAACAAGTACACATTTTGTAATAATTTTTTATCCAACAAAATGTGAAACAACATTAAATGATTGTATTACATATAGTCCAGCAATATTAAATAAATCAAATAATAAACCATTATTTATAATTTATCAATTATTTCAATTAGTTAAACATTTTCATGATATTGGTTTAATAATTGGTGATATACGTTTACAAGATATTTATTTAAATGAAAATTTATGGTTACAAATTATACCAAATTTAGAATCAAATATAATACAATTAGAAACAAATAAAATTTCAAAAACAACAACTACATCATCAACATCAAAAACAACACAATCAAATAATGATACATGTATAAATGATACAGAAAAATTTGATTTGAAATTTGCATATGATTTACAACAATTTACATTACGTGAATATACAGAAATGTGGTGTACTGGACAATTATCAAATTATGATTATTTAACAATATTAAATAATGCATCAGGACGTCGTTTAAATTGTCCATCATATCACCATATAATGCCATGGGTAACAGATTTTCAACAACGTAATGGTGAAAAATGGAGAGATTTAACAAAATCAAAATATCGTTTAAATAAAGGTGATCCACATTTAGATTTAATGTTTACGGCAGCAACAACAGAAACTGAAACAACAATATTACAAACACATAATACTGGTATTGGTAATGGAATTGGTGGATGTGGTATTGGTACAAATTATATTCCACATCATGTATCAGAATTCCTTTCAGAAATAACATATTATGTTTATATGGCACGACGTACACCAAAAACAATTTTATGCCAATATGTTCGTCCAATTTGGGTACCAGCTGAATATCCTATATCAATACAACGTTTACAAGAATGGACACCAGATGAATGTATACCACAATTTTATTCTGATCCAATGGTATTTAAGAGTATTCATGAAGATTTACCTGATTTAGAATTACCAAAATGGTCAACATGCCCAGAAGATTTTATTATGAAACATCGTGAAGCATTAGAAAGTCAACATGTATCAGAAAGATTACATCATTGGATCGATTTAAATTTTGGTTATAAATTAACTGGTAAAGCTGCAATTAAATCAAAAAATGTTTGTTTATCATTAGTTGATAATCATACAAATTTATCACAACGTGGTATTGTTCAATTATTTACACATCCTCATCCACCAAAACGTTTTCCATCGTTATGGTTTGGAAAGATTCCACCAAGATTATCATCATTATCTGCATTATCCTTATCCTCTGCATTAAATGAACAACAAAAACGTCGTATGGTACGTAGTTCAGAAGATTTAACATCACATTCATCAATTCGTAACGATTTTATTGATGTTCAATCATCAAGATCAAATTCTCCACGTAAATCGATTAGTTCAAATATAGCAACAACAATAAAAGGACCTTTATCTTCTTCACAACAACACTATCAAAGTATAACGAACACATCCAATACAACACACATTTCAGAATCTATTGTTGCAGCTGGAACAGCAACAATCAATATAGCTGGTGGAGGAGGTGGAGGATGTAATACCAGTGGTAGTGGAAATATTGAAAGATCAACATCCTATCATACAAGTGTGCATCGTTCATCAAATAATAATTTAATTTATTTACCAAAAGATTTTAATCCAATTGCACAATTAGTTAATCTTGAAAATATGGAAACATTTTTTGCAAAAACATTTCCAAATCAAAAATTTTACGATAATGAAAATGATGAATATCAAAAAAATATAAAACGTTCAGAAAAATTTGATAATAATGATTTAATGTTTGAAGATTCAACTGATAATTCATTTACAAATTATATTTTTTCACATGTTTATGAGAATGAATTAAAAATAAATGAACAAATGAGACGTAATTTAAATGATAAATTAAAAATACATAAAAATTATATTATAAAAAATCCAAAAAAATCAACAACAATACAAAATTTAAATACAATAATGAAAAATAAACGTACAATGGAATTACAAATGATTGGTTGTTTAATATGTGAATTATTTTTATTACATCGTTTACGTCCAATGTTAATGAATGGTTATAATTGTACATTTGATGAACGTTTAAAATGTTGTCAAATTTTAATTAAAAATTATATTAATGAAATACCAAAATGTATACAAAATTCAATTAAATTATTTTTAAATATTGATAATGATAACGAAGAGAATACATTAAAATTTGGTATTATAAAACCAAAATCAAATCAAATATTACAATTAATTTTTATGACAAATACTATTTTACCATTTCCAAAAAATTATGAACGTATTTATTCATTAATAACAAGTTTATATAATTTTGAATATATAGAAAATTTATTAAAAATTTATACATATTTTAATTGTGATGGTAAAACATGTTCAAAATATGATTATTTAGATCGTAAACGTATTTTATTTAATCGTAAAATAGCTGAATGTAAAATAAAATCAACATGTTTGTATATTGATGGACTATTAGAACCGATTGGGTAAATTATTTTCAATTCTACTACACACTTTTATTGTAGATTCTGATCGAATAGGAAAATATTCGAACGTATACGTTACTACATTGAGAATTCTATTCGAATAGCTGATAGCATTCGAAATTCTTTCATTTGAATTAAGGCTGATACACAGTCTACACACATCCGATTTGATTATACCCTCCGACATGATTTTATGTGATTTGTGACCGGAATCGGTCCGAATGTGTGTGAATAGATACATTCAAATCACATACAAACATGTAAAAATTCTTGAACCCGATCGGACGGAGGACAATCGAATCGGATGTATGTGGATCGACCTTTAAAACTATCGAATTTTATGTGCCAAATATTTTTCGAAATTATCCGATCGAATACACTTTCCGGAACGGATTTCACAATACAATGATTCGAACGAAAACAAATTTCGATTAAAATCTACAATACAATGATTTTTCTATTTTTCACTCATATACAATTTCTTTTTTTTTTTTTTCTTCTTCTTCTTCTTTTCAGATACGAACAGTTTAAACCAGTTGAATTACTTTTACCTCATATTATTGATTTACTTAAAAATGAAGAAACATCAATTCTTAGTGCATGGTTATTATTTGATCCAATTGCAATTGCATTAGGTATTAAAGATTCACAAAAATATCTATTAGAACCAATTTTACGTTTATATGATGCTGATTTATCAACAATAACATCATCATCATCATTAATATCAACATCAATAATAACAAATCAAAATATAAAAACAATTAAAAATAATAATGAATCAATTATGAAATTTACAATATCATCATCATTTAAAAGTCGTAAATCAGTTAAATTATATCATCATAGTTTTTTATTACGTTTAATTGTACGTTTTGGTTTAAAATGTTTTCTTGATAATTTTATATCACCATTAATTGAAGCTGTTGGTGGTTATAAAGAACCAGAAGATAGTAATGGTTTTCATTATCATAGTAATAATTTAAATGATAATGATTTATTACAATCAAAAAGAACACGTTCAACAAAAAATTTAAAATTTTGTTGTAATGAAGAATCTGATAATTCATTAACATTAATATCACAAGATTGTTATTCAGATATAACACAATCACAATCTGATCAAACATTATCATTACAAAATTCTGCTAAAACAGAAATTGAAGGAATTTTTACATTTGAAAATGAAAATGATTTATTAGATGATATATCAACATTACCAATAGATACTGATAAAATATGTGAATCCGAAATAAAATCATTAGATTCATTTGAAACACGTATAAGTAATTTAAGTGCTGAAGAAGCAACTGAAGATTTAATTTCATCATCATCATCATATCATCGTCCACAAAAATTAGCAATTGATGATATTATAAATCCATCTGGTAATAGTAATCAAAGTTTTGATAGTAATGGTTGTGGTGGTGTTGGTAGTGTTGGAATTAAATCATCATCAAATACTTCATCATTTGATGATGATAAAAATTCATTGAATAGTCAAAAAGATAGCCCACAAAAATTAAATGATAATGAACCAATTAAATCACCAACAATTCCAATACCAAATACATTTAGACGTAATTATGAATTAAGTACAATTGATTGTGAAATTGGTAGTAAAAAAAGTATTGATTCAATTGATATGTTAACAACATCAAATAAAAATGATAATAATAATAAAAATAACGGTAATAATAATAAAAGTAATATGAAAAAATCATCATCATCAAAAAGTATTTGTGATGAACCATCAGATTCTTTACAAGCATCAGTTATATCGAAAATGTCTCAAACGAAAGCATTTTATAATAATAATCGTATATCTGAAATGAGTACTGAAAGTTTAATATGGTTATCACATCGTCTTGGTCCAGTTTTAACTGCACGTTATTTAAGTCGTAATTTATTAAAAATGTTAACTTTATGTTATGTTGGCCAAGAAAATCTATTACCAGATGATTTTGGTGGTGGTAATGGACCTGAAAATATAAGTGGAAATTTAAATTATTTTACTGTGGCTGATTCAACAGTAGTTGGTGATCGAAATGCATCCAGAATTTTGGAGTGCCTTACCTCAATAGCAGGTAATAATTATCCTAGCTTGTTTTTTTTTCTTAATTTTATGATAAAAAGTTTTTATTTTTATATTTTTAGCACTATTTGGTGAACAATTTATCCTATTGCAATATTTACCTCATGTTAGTGAATTAATAGCTTTGTGTAAAAAAAGGATTACACCAAGTTTAGAAGGAGCTTTGATTAGTTCATTACAATTGCTTAAATATTTAGTACCTTGTTTATTGGATAGCACAATTATGGAACAGTTACAGGTAACAAAAAAAATTCTAAAATAAATTAAGAATTATTATTAAAATTGATTTTTTTAATCATTTTTCTTCCTACTACAGGATGTTATACTAAGCACAATAATTCATCCAATTATTCATATATTAGGATCAACAAAATGTACAATGCCAAGTGGATTTTTAGCACGTAGTGTACTTGCTAGAAAATTATTGGATACAATTTATATAATATCCGTCCGTATTGGTCCAGAAATGTCAAAAGAATATCTTTGTATACCAGCTATACAAAGATTTTTTCTTATATTTGATAAAGCCTATGGTATAACGGATAATTTTATATTAAATCAACAACAACAACAAAAATTACAAAATCAAAAAGGAAGTATATCACCACCGATTAATCTTGAAGAATTACCAGAAAATTGTAATGAAATTCATTTAAGAGAACGTGCATATGAAGAAATACGTGATGTTTTTACACCAAATTTAGCTCATTCATCATATATAATATTTTTAAAATATCTTGGTGAATCAATTATGTCACGTACAGTTATTAATTTAGAATTAATTTTAACATTATGTAATGAATATGAACAACCAAATTATTCATCAAATTTAATTAATGAAAAATTTCATAATTTTTCATTTATAAATCGTCGTTCATCAAATCAAGATGATGAAAATGATTCAAATAGTTTTGGTACATCAGTTATTGGTAATCGTATTGAAGTTACAACAAAAACAAAACAAATTAAACATGAAATTGGTCCAATGGAAGTTTTAGATATGATTGCATATAAATTCGATCAAGTAAGGAGTTTTATTTATTATTATTTTTTTTAATTTCACAAATTTCTTTCTTTTATTCATTCCGATTTTCTTCCAGTAAATTGCAATTGATCGTCATTTTTCTTTTTCTCTTTTTATAAAAAAATTATTCTTCTTCACAGGTAAATACATCACGTCATTTACGTGGTAATTGGCTTGCATATTGGGAACATGAAATTGGACGTTCCGATAAAGACAATCATTTAAATATAAAACAAATAAAATTACAAACTTTTAATGGTCATACAAATACAGTACGTTCAATATTATCATTAGATAATGAAAATAGTTTTATGTCAGCATCAAAAGATAAAACTGTTAAATTATGGTCATTACGTAGTGAAGGTGATGGAAAAAAGATAACATCATGTCAATTTACATATACAAGTCATAAAAAATCAGTACATTCATTAGCATTTCTAGAATCATTACGTTATGTAGTATCATGTGATTCTGGTGTACATTTATGGGATCCATTTATTGGTCGTCCAATTGGTATATTAGATTCACAAACAAAATATAGTCCAGTTAGTATTGTTAGAACATATCCATCACCATCACCATTAATTTTATGTGGAACATCTGAATCAACTGTAAAAATAATTGATGCAAGAATTGTAAATTATGTAAATGAATGGAAGGTAAAATTAAAATTTATTTTTTATACAATAGGAATAGGAAGGATCATTAATTTTGTTTATTTTGTTTTTAAGGTAACTTCTACACAAAATAACATTGTAAGATGTTTAGCTTGTGCACCATCCGGTAATTGGTTGGCTGTTGGCTTATCTTCAGGCAGTATTATTATATTAGACGGTAGAACTGGTATGATTTTAGGAACATTTAAAGCAACTGATGGTGAACTATTACAATTGGTTGCTGCTAATGAACAACAATTAATTAGTTCAAGTTTAGATCATAGTATATCAGTATGGAGTGTTCATGATAATTCATTACAATATCAATTAAGGTTTCTTAATTCACAAATTTTTATATTTTTTTATATTATTTTTTTTAATTACTAAACTAAACGTTTTTATTTATATTTTGTATAGACAAGCATCAGAACCAGCTCATTGCCTATTTCCAAATGGTAATGAATTAATATTTGCAACACCAGCAAATCGTATTGGTATTTATTCAAATTTATCATCAACAGATGGTCAATATTCAATAACAAAATTACGTTCAGATACATTAAAAGGTGTATTAACAAGTCTTGCCGTTTTACCACTTAACCGTATGATATTAACGGGTAATGATAGTGGAAATATTGTTCTTCTGTGTTAATTAGATATTAAAAAAAAATTTTAAAGTATATATATATAGAAAATTAAAGATATTATTTTAATTGTGAGATTATAATTATCGTATTATGTATATTTTTTTGTTTTTTCCTTTCTTTTTTTTTTCGTGATTTTTAGAAAACAAAAATTAAATAATAATTATCTAATTAATTATTAAAATAGTTTTTGGTGATAGTTTATTTTAGAAAAAATAGCAACAAAAAAGAAGAAAAAAGAAAGGAAAAATGTTTTTTTTTTATCTATAATATGTTATGAAGTTTTTTTTATGATAATTATAAAAAATACAGGAAATTCAATTCATATATACCAGAAAAAGAAAAAAGTATATAAAATGTGTATTATTATTATTCTTTTATGTTTTTTGTATTTTTTGTTTGTTTGTTTGTTTTTTTTTTTTTTTAGTTTTATTTGACACAAAATAAAAATATTTTTTTTTTATATTTTTGATCTACCAAATATTTTATTTTATTATTATTTTTTTTTTATTTTAAAAACAAAGACCAAAATAGAAAACAAAAATTTTTATTGTTTAATTAATCTATTAAAATAAGAATCTCATTCCAATGTTAGTGTAATTGTATGTTTGTAATTTATTAGAAAAATAAAATTAAAAAAAAAAACAATTAAATAAATGAATTTCAAAACAAATTAAACTTTTATTAAATTGCAGAGGCCCATTCCCGAAGGAATGTCTGGAAATAAAAAAGGGAAAGTAATTAGAAATTGATTTTGCAGATGGTGGAGCTGTATTTAGGAGCAATTGAAATAACGTTCCCTCCGTGTAAGCTAGAAGGCTGAATACATTCAATGAGTAGTACCTACGAAATTTAATTTGGTACTTCTTTAAAAACTAAGAATTGGTACATTTGTAGACTCAACATTCAACTAATCTTACATATAAAATCTAAAACTCCAATTAAAAATAATCAGAAAGGACTGCTTTTATAAAATTATCCACTTGACCTTGACGTTAAAAAATCTTTCAAGGTTAAAATACAAAAATTATATTACATATTATTATTTTTTTTTTTTTTCAAAGTATAAAAAAGGTGATTTTATTGCAGAAATAGTCCTAACTAAATCCTCTTTTTACCAAGCGAACATAATATTTTGCACAAAAATGCATCTTTCACATCCGAAAGATGATTGCATTACAACCAACAATATTTATATATTATATACCTATAAATAAAAATAATAAAACAAAAAAAAGATATAGGGTAACCAGCCGCATTACCGGCCACTACCAATTAACGGCCACCAATAAAAAAAACTATTACTGTAATGCAAATTCATTGAATTTTCGTCTGTTTCTTTCTTTCTCGTTAAACTTCTATATTATTTCCATAAACCGCCAAAATTTCAGTTCAATCACCTTGTAAATGTATTTGTAATTTCAATTTTAGTTGAAGATGGTCAGTTGAAGTGAGTGTACACGTGTTTTATTGTGCAAGTTGTTAGAAGTGATAGTGATATCCAATTTTACTTGTAAGTAATCATTTTTGAAATACTTTATTTGCTTTTTTTACTTAGTGTTGGAATATAATGTTTAAAATACATAATAATGCAAAAAAATTAGGGAAAAAACACTTTTTGCTAAAATAAATTGGGTGGCCGGTATATGGATAGCTATTTCATAACATAAACCAAATTACAGCCAACTATGGCCGGCAAGTAGTTTCAATGTACCTATCTACGGCCAGCTTTAATTTACGTACAAATTGACGATAGCGTTGATATTATGTATAGGTTCACATATAGAATTTCAGTTTTTATTAAATATAATTCATTTTTCAATTCTATTTTTTCATTATTATAAAACATTAATATTTTAAAATTTATAAACTTAAATATTTACAACAATAATTTTTGTAAAATTTAAAAAAAAATGACTGGCCGCTATCGGGTACGTTGTAAAGTAATGCTTACCACATAATATGGCCACACTAAAATCAAACTTGATAGGATGGAATTATCCTTCTACGTTATTAATTTTAAATTTCTTTCGGCTTTTTAGAGAAATGTCAACAAGAAAAAAATGTATTTCTTATACAGAAAATGCTCTAAGTGAAGCACTTAGACGCATAAGAGATGAAAAAACGTCCATTCGTCAAGCGAGTAGAATTTTTGGGATTCCCAGAAGCACATTACAAGATAAATTATCTGGGAAAATTCCAGAAAATATTTCTAAATGTGGCCCTCGGACAATATTAACTTCAGCCGAAGAAGACAAAATTGTGCAATGGTGCATCAATCTGACTAAGTGTGGTTTTCCTGTTAAAAGAGAAAATCTTTTGGATATTGTCCAAAAAATAGTCATTGATGATGGAAGAAACACACCATTTGTGAATGGCAGACCAAGCCAAAAATGGTTTAAGTTATTTATGGGGAGGCACCCTGAATTACGAGAACGTTTACCGGAAACACTAACTAAAGGTAGAGCGGAAGTCAGCGAGATAAAAATTAGAAAATGGTTTTTGGAGTTCGAAAAATACATCAAGAAAATAAACGGCGAAAATATTCTATTAAATCCAAGGAGAATTTTAAACGGCGATGAGACTGGCTTCAATTTATGTCCCAAAACAGGTAAAGTTATAGGTCCAAAGGGATATAGAAATATTTATGAAGTCAAAAGTAACAATGTTAAGGAAAACATCACAGTATTTTTTACATTTACGGCAAATGGTGACATCGTGAAGCCTTTTGTCGTATTTCCTTACAAGCGACCTCCCAAAGATGTTATCAACAGTGTTCCTAGCAACTGGTATTTCGGTTGTTCGGAAAGCGGTTGGATGAAGAGCGAAATTTTTTATGATTTTATAGTCAACGGTCTTAACAAATGGCTTATTGACAACAACGTTGAAAAACCAGTGATACTCTTCGTAGATGGGCACAAGTCCCATTTAAATATGGAACTAAGCGAGTTTTGCGACAATAATGGGATAATTTTATATGCTCTGCCTCCAAATACCACCCACATCTTACAACCTGCTGACGTTAGCGTTTTTAAGCCTTTAAAATGTGCTTGGAAAAATGTTGTTATGGATTGGCATAAGACTTCAAACTCAATTGAAAGTGTCACAAAAGTTACATTTTGTCCACTGCTAGACTCTGTTTTGAAAAAAAAGGACTTGAAAGAAAGTATTTGCAATGGCTTTAGAAAATGTGGTCTGTATCCTTTTGATGCAGAAGCAATTGATTACTCCAAATGTATTAAATCGAACTATGAAAATTTAGAAAAAAAAAATTTAGCAAAAGAAAATGTAGATAACGTTCTTTTAAATAATATACATATTGCTAAAAACATGTGTGAAAAAATTTCTAATAATTTAAAACATCGAGGTGTAGATGTAAATATAGTTTTAGATGAACTCGATAAATTAAAACAACAAAATTCGGAGGAAAATCAAGAACCTAATGACGAGTTGGCAGAGTTTAGTTTGCCTTCATTTTTTAATTTACCAGAAGGCGCTTACGATTTGCAAGTTGATGGAAGTCTAGTTAGAAGTGTTCTTTCCTGTGGAGATATTTTCACATTACCGACACCAACAACATCCACTGATATAGAAAAAGTGACATCTATAAAAACAAATTCTCAGTCAAACTCAGAACTTCAAAATATCATAGTACCATCTCCAATTCATTTGAGTCCTTCGTCGTCAATAAGCAGTTCGAGAAGAAATTCTAGAGACTGTTCTCCCAGTTTAATGAAACATCTGACGCTACCTGTAAAACGGCTTATAAAAAGGAAAATTAAAAAAGAAAATGCTCCCAGTGCTATATCTTCCTTTGAATGGAGAGATATACAACAAAAAAAAGATGAAGAAAAAATTAAAAAAGCTGAAGAGATACAAAAAAGAAAGGCTGAACGTCTAGAAAAAAAACAACAAAAATTGAGGAAGAAAAACGGAAGTCGCAAATTGAAGCAAGCAATAAAATGTTCAAATTGTCAGGAGGAATTAATCAGCGACATTGAGGATGAAAATTTAAAAAATGTTGGATGTGACAATTGTTCAAAGTGGTACCACCTTAAATGCACATCCTTTAATTCATATGAAGAGGCTACTAATAATGAATTTACATGCAGTACATGTAAAATGACTAAATAAGTGATAATTTTTGAACGTTTAAAGAATGAATTTATTTATTTTATTTTGTTAATTTTTATTGTTTTTGTTTTGTTTTTAAGAATATTTTTTGTATACCTATTATTTAGTATAAACCTTTTTTTTTGTTTGCTTTTGAAATGTGATTACTTTATTTTACTTTAAGAATCAAAAACATTAAATAGTAAAAAAATTTCAAGTTCATGTTATTTTATTTAATAGAAAAAAATTTACTCAATGTTCCTGACAGGACTTAGGTATAAAGGCTTCACTGATTGAACCAACTTCCTTTCATTCAGCGGTGGCCGGAATTAGGTTTACTAGTAACCGGACACTGGTTAAGTCGTGGCCGGGAACTGGTAAAACATGACTTTTTTAAAAAAACTTAAAATTTATTTATTTTCCACTAATAAATTAATAAAACAAAAAAAACCCACCTAATAGTGAAGAAACGTAAGTATTATCCTGAATCAAAACATTACTTCTACGATTTTGTGTTAACAGTACAGAGAAATTTGAAATTCAAAAAAAAGTTAAGTGGCCGTTAATTGGGTAAGTTACCCTACCTATTATTTAGTATAAACCTTTTTTTTTGTTTGCTTTTGAAATGTGATTACTTTATTTTACTTTAAGAATCAAAAACATTAAATAGTAAAAAAATTTCAAGTTCATGTTATTTTATTTAATAGAAAAAAATTTACTCAATGTTCCTGACAGGACTTAGGTATAAAGGCTTCACTGATTGAACCAACTTCCTTTCATTCAGCGGTGGCCGGAATTAGGTTTACTAGTAACCGGACACTGGTTAAGTCGTGGCCGGGAACTGGTAAAACATGACTTTTTTAAAAAAACTTAAAATTTATTTATTTTCCACTAATAAATTAATAAAACAAAAAAAACCCACCTAATAGTGAAGAAACGTAAGTATTATCCTGAATCAAAACATTACTTCTACGATTTTGTGTTAACAGTACAGAGAAATTTGAAATTCAAAAAAAAGTTAAGTGGCCGTTAATTGGGTAAGTTACCCTATATTAAAAATGAAAAATAAAAAGTCGCATCACATAAAAAGCGACCAGATACCAATTTAACCGGTTATGCACTTTTTCTTTTTAAATCTTTTTCTCTTTTACTTATTTTTTTTTTTATATTTTAGATACATTTATGTATGTATGTACCTATATTGCTTGCACATTTTAATCTTTTCAAATGCACAAAATAAAATAAAACCATCGTGATAAAAATAAATCAAAAAAAAAAAAATTCAAAAATAACAACAACAACAACAAATGAAAACAATATAATTATACTGTAGCCTGAACTCGCATTGTAGGTGTAACTTCGTGATGCTAGAGTGCATTGACATCATGTGAGTATCATTATTGTAATTTAAAAGTAAGAATGTACTAGCTTTTCAAAAATTCAATAATTCTCATTGAAAAATAAACAATGTCGAAAGACAATACATACAAGTATGTATGGCTGTACATATGTACGTATGTATATTCCATTCATGTACAATCATATTGATAAATAAAATATAATAATTTTTCAACATTTCATTATTTCAATTTTCAACATTTTATTATTACTAAAACACATGAGCACCTGGTTTGCGAATAGTGTCCGAAGGAAACAGGTTAAAACGTCTCAGTCATTCTTTCTCATAAAACATAAAGAAAAAATTCGCTTAACGACAAAACCCAAAACAATCTTATCATCTAACAAATAAACTTTCACCTCCTACCACCCACCGAATTTTATTTTCATTCATTTTTCTCCTCATCCATTTCAAAAATTACCAAGAATCCACCTCCACCTCTATACAATAAGAAATTCTCAATATTGTCATTGCCTTCAGCCTGCCTTCCATCTTCCATTCAACATAATTTTATTTTATTAAATTTTGAAAATATAAAATTGTCTCGTTATTAATTATGAGATCTTATTGTTCGATATATCGAAATTTCCATCAGAAAAAATAGCAACAAAATAAAAGTGAGTGTGTACTATTTTATAAGTTCAGTATACCAGAATCATGATGGGTTAAATTTTGGAAAATGAAAATTTAAACTAGAAATTTGAATTAAATCTGTTATCCTGGTTTTTGGCGAAATATTCATTTTAATTTCATATAATGAACGATTGGTTGTTGAATATGTTGCACTGTTCGATATGTGTGTGTAAATTTGTTCAAACGTATAATAGAAGGGATATTATATAATTTTGTAGTTTCATTTTTTCATCATCATTTTGAGCATTTTTAATTTCACTTGATGAATTTGTTGAAATATTTAAACCAAAATTATAATCAGATAAATCAGAAAGCTAAATGTGCTATGACTACGACACCTAAATCAAATGACATACGCCATAAACACCATTATTTGAAGAAAAGAAAATAATATAATATATTAGATATTAGTTAGAATGAACATTTGATAAACATATCTATGGAATCTAATAGACACCACCATTTAATACACAATTCAAATTTCTAACAAACAATTCTAATAGGATTACATAATAAATAAAATTCAAGGAAGTCTTTTATGTAAGAGAATTTATATTTTATTCATTTTTTTAGACCATTAGAAAAATCTTTGATTAGATACAAACAAGCATAATTCAACAAAAATATATAGATATGTATACATATAGAGCATAGCAACAACAGCAACGTATGTGTATGTATTATATACATATATATACTATGAAACCTACACATTCATAGAAATATTGTGTACTTCTTATTTTTCTGTTTTTTGAATAATAGGACGGATAATTATAATAAAATCATATGGGGGTTGATTTCATATGAAAATATACAATATAATATGGTGAGCAATCCATGCTGATAAAAAAAATCACGGATTATCTCGAAAGTGCCTTTATACTTAGTGCATGATTAAACTGAATTTAATCGCTTGTGATCAGGAGCGCAGATTTCACAGCAGCTGCAACTTAATACTTATCATAGTTTATTAAGAAATGGTTAACTACAAAGCTAAAGCCAATCAAATCTGTATAAAACTGGAGCTAAATGTGCTAGGATAGGAGAGATATAGTTTAGCTCTTTAGAAGAAAAAGAATAATCGATGTTTGTTGTGTGATATGGAAATAAATTGAGGTGGTATGTTGTATGGTGTATGCTGTAATGCAAATTTATATTGTTATTTATTTTTTTGCTTGACTATTGACTAATGAGATTAAAAAGCCACAATTAAAAAAAATTTTAATCAGCTTATGATGAATTATAGGTAGGTGTACATATACGTAATTCGAAAAATTACCGTGGTATCTATTATAATTCTCTCTAATGCTATCTAATCCGCTTAAATATTTATACATTTTCCGTCTTTTTCTTTCCACTTTCAATTTCAATTAGCGCATGTGTACAATTTTTACAGAAAAAATCAAAATAAAAAATAAATACACAACACAAACACAATTATTGATATATGTACGTTCGAACAAATCCAGAGAAATACAGTATAGAATTTTTGATTTGATTTGAAATTCAAGATGACGACATCACCACCCTACAATCCTACATTCCATGACCATATGGCGTATACATACATATAATATTGATGCCATCTTTTACTACCATTAAAAAAAAAGCAACTAAAAAATCTTAAACAATATACGAAACGCGAACTACCCTCCTCATACTGAATGAAATAAAAAGAGAAAATTTGTTACTATCTTCTCATTCTTTCATTCGTATTTTTCGAAATAAAAAGGAATTTCAAAAAAAATCGCATGTGTAATAAAAGCACACAGTACACACAGTATGATAGAATGGAATTTATCAATTTAAAAATTTTTCACATATTTTGACGCCTTGTTAAATATCATGATTGCCTAATGAAAATGACATAGCACGCGAACCATTCTTAGCAATCCTGGGATTCTCTGAATTCCATATGAATTCCACCATTGTTTTCTTGATAGTATTTTCAACAGGGTTTTTTTTTCGTCATTTTCATCGTCACATTTTTTTACGTTATGATGTTATGAACATGTAAATAGTAAATTACATTTTTTTTCCATGGCATTTGTTTTTTAGAAAATTAGTAGAATATTTTTGTGAAAAACGTAAACAAGATTTACTTGTTGCGTATGTTAGGTGACGAAATTTTCAATTTAGTGACAAGTTTGTTCTCGGATATTGATTGAAATTATGAATGTTGTTATGTACCTAGGTAGGTACTTTGTTTTATTTTTTTAATTATCAGACTGAGATGGTTTTGTACCAAATTTTTGTTCAAATTTATGAATTGTGAGGAGACATTAATTATGCAAAAATTCTGCAAGCCATCTGATTGGAAATAATTAAAAAGAAAATTTTGTATGAACTACCACTATAATTTCAATATATATCAATGAAAAAAATAAAACCTTCCTAAAATAAATTAGGTATATCTCATGTGTTTACGATTTTTATTGAATCTTTAAACAGCATCTTTTGCAGTAGCAAAATTGTTTTTACACAAAGATAGTGGGCGTTTTAAAAAAAGAACACGTGTTTTATCTATTAGGTCCACATACTCATTGAAAAAGAAATTGCCAAAATGCATTTCTTGAACTTCAAGTTTTTTTTTTTCAATATCAACCAAAAAACAAATGAATACCTATAACAGCAGGAAACATCACAATGTAGAAAAAAAAACTCAATAAAAAACTCTTTTATTTTCTAATGCTACACTCAAGTTAATAGAAAAACAGAAATTCCTCTGAAAAAAAAAATATTTCTTATCAAAATGCTTAGGAATTTCACTTTTTTTTTTAATGTAAAATTTTTATAAAAATACGTGATAAAGAAAAAACAACAACAAAAATTTTAAGAATTAAAAAAAAAATTTAATAAATTTTACATCAGAGTTGTGGCAATTACTACAACGGAAGTGGCGGCAATTGATTTTTCGTAAAACGAAGAATTTTTACGTTTTGTTGCTTTGTTTTACAACATTTTTTGTTTGCCTGTTAGAAAAAATCTTTCGTGGGCCGGTGCTGACCGCATATATACAATGTGTGTTTATTTGACATTATCACGTGCTGTCGTGTATACCAACCAATTCAACTTACCGCCCACCTATTTTCAATACATAATATACACAACACATGTTACACATTCAAAACAGAAAATTATAAAAACACCAACAAAATATCCAAATCTGAGAATTTAATCTAAAAAATAAAAAAACAAAAACGTTTTCAATAATTTTGAATTTATAATTTGGTCAAATTTTCATAAGATGACCTCATTTAAATGAGCCACAAGGGCGGAGCAATTTTCAATTTTGTTTTAATATACAATGGGCCAACAACATAGTACAAAAAATTAATAGATACTGTAAATATGTAAAAGTGTTTTCTCCTGTGTCGCCTTGTTTAAAGATGAGAGCAAACAATTTGCAAAAATTCTATAGGTATGATATAAAGTCGACAAGTTAAGTTGGTTTTGCAGCAATCAATCACACAAAATGAAAGAAAATGATCAGGAGAACAGAATATCGTGGAGGATAATTTTTAACTTTTCAACATTAAAAAACCACTGAAAAAACTTTTTCTTTTTCTTCTTCATTATAAAAAACCAAAACCAAATTTTGATTTCTGATTTTTTTCTTTTGAATACCAGGCCTTCATCAATTTAAAACAGATAATTAAAATATGAAAATATTTTGCGCTAAAAAATTATTTTATTCAGCGAAAACGAGATAAACAATATCTTTTCAATGAAAGCGAAAGGTATACAAAAATAATTTATCTGAAAAAAAATAACGTGCAAATTTGCGAACAAAATTCAACGTTTTCTGTACGTTGGAGAGAAACAAATAGATAAATTGTTCTAATTGAAAAAAATAAAATTTGCAATATTTTCATCATTTACGAATTTATAGGTAGCACGATGGGGTATCTACAATAGCTATTAATTTTTTTTATAATTGAAAAATTTTGTAAACGTAAAATAATGATAATGAAATATTCAATAAAAAAACCTTGGGATTCAATGTAATGTCCTCGAAAAAAACCTTGAAATAAATTTTCATTTTTGAATATAAAAAATGTGCCATTGACAATGACCTTGTTTTGAAGGCCCTGGCCTTGTTTAGTTAAATTCAAGGTTAGTATAACGTCATTATGATGTGGGTTTTTTGTTGTTGCTGTTGTTGTTGTAAAGATACATTATATTTTTTTTGTTTTGTAATTGTTTTTTTGAAGTGAAGATGATTATTTATGTATCTGACACTGCTTGATAATAATTTTGCAAGTAATTCGAGTATTTAATGCGACGACGATATTTATATAAATATTGAAATATTATTTTTCTTTAATGATAGCCGCTATTCTCTCTATCAAAACGCATGCCAGCGCGCCGGAGTATTAACCGGACCGTTGTGAAAATGTCAGCGCCGATTTTACTAGGCGCTCAGCAATGATAGCAGTGTAATGTTCAATGTTCACAAATCACAATTTTAAAATATTCAATAAAAATAAAAATTTAGAAAATATTGTAAATGAATGAATGAGACGAAAAGCGAATAGATTATAGTTTTTTCTTGCTTTTTTCATTTAAGTATTTTATTTTTATGCCATACAGATACAGCATACAAAGGTGCAAATACAATACAGCAATAGCAAAGCAAGCAAAGTTGAAATTTTTTAAGAATATAAAGGAAGGGAGATATGAAAAAATTATTGAATTAAAATATACATAGCATACTTCTTTATTTGAATTATTTTTCGTTCCCACTTTATTTAGTAAAAATTCAAAATAAATTTGTATACAGAAATTTTAATTGTCATTCATATTTTTTCTTATTCTAACAAATATTCGACTTAAAGGAAAAAATTATTGTTACTTATTATACACGTAATTTGAATCAAGAGAAAACAAGTGCGCGTGTAGTACCACAATCTCTTTCTTGGGTTGTTACAGTAGATGCCGTGTTCTTACCGTGTTGTCGCAGAATAAGCCACGGACAGCACGCGATATACACATTTTAATAGGCGATCATAATAGTTCTGTTTTGTTAAAAATTATTTTTATAAATTTCACCCGCCACGAAATCTAACGAATTTTTGTTTACACGACGAGATGTTGTTCGTGTCGTATATATGGATATGTATATATTACTTACTCAAATCTTCACAAACCCATTCACATATTGAAAATATTCAACCAACACAAAGCTAAAACTAAATCGCAGAAAATATAGAAATATATAATACACAATTGAAATACATTTTCTACACACAAGAAAGACAGAGAGCAACAAAGACTGTTTGTGGGATTTCATATGAAATAAACAGCTGATCTAACTTTAATGGGGAAAATAATAATTTACTACCCTAGCCCCTCCCTAACTGATTATTAAACACGTCATCGACAATAATATTAAGCACCAGTTTGGAGATTTTAAAAATTTTCCTTTTGGTTTTTTTTTTCTTTAAATTAAAACACAATCTTTTAAATTTTCAAATATTTTATTTCTTTTTTTTCTTTTCTATAATCTTTCAAAAGTTTTTTTTTTACTCATATTTTTTTTCTTCTTTTTTTTTTCATATATTTTTGAGTTAATTTGTACTCTCTAGGTAGAAATTGATTTATGTTTTTATTTTAAAATATTTTGTTAATGATTTTTCATTTGTTTGTTGTTTTTTTTGTTTTGCTTCTTTTTTAAAATGCAATTTATTGTTTTTATACTTTTTGTTTTTTGTTTTTTGTTTTTTTTTTGTTTGTTAATTATCAGATTATTGATTATACATACATACATAACAATAAATAGTTTGCATTGAGATTATTTTTAGTGTTATTTTTTTTTTTCCTCTACTTAAATTTGATGTTTTTGAATTAAAATTATTTTTTTTTTTTGTGTATTTTTAATTTGTTTTAAATTTAATTACAAAACATACATACTTAATTTTTCATTTTTATTTTTTTCAATTTAGCGATATTTTTGCTTAAATTTTATAAATTTATTTTATTTGCTTTTAAAAAAAGCCAAAATGAAAATATTTTACCGCATTTTAAAAATTGAATAGTAATTAGTAGGTATCTACCGCTTTAAATTTTTTTTATTTTTTTAAATTTATTTTTGCAATAATGAAATTTTTGATATTTACCTACTTCCAAAAATTAATAATAATTATTAATTACATATTTAATTTTTTTGTGACTATTTATGAGTAGTATAGAGTATGTATGTAATTAAATTTTATTATTGTTGCTGTTGTTGTTTTACAATATTAATTTACGTATTATTGTTTTTTTTTTTTGTCAAATTTAATTAAAATTTCCATGCCTCTAAAAAAAAATTTCGTGATTTTATTTAAAAATATTTTTTAAATTATTTGCAAATTTGTATGTGTCACATGTTTTTTTTTTTAAATTCTTATTTTCATTTTATTTCTATTTTCAAATTAATTAATAATTAAAAATTGTTTTTTTTTTTTATATTTTCATTACAATTTAATATTTTGTCTGCTCTACTACAATATATACTTTTTTAAAAATTTAGATATACATATATTGTTTTTGTATTTTGCTTTATTAATTTGTTTAAATTTTTTTTGTTGTTTTAATTCAAAATCAATTTTTTTTGTTTTTTTTTTCAATGCGTTTAAAAAAATAGTGAAAAAAAAAATGAAAATTAGTTAATAATTAATTTTTTCTTTTTTAAATTTTAAAAATTACTAAATTTGTTATGAATTATCATTTTTTTTTTTAATTTTAACAAAAATATTGTAATATATATAAAGCAAGATATATATATAATATATATTTATGTATATATGTATATAATTAATTACTATATAGGACTTATTATAATAATTATATATTAATTAATAAAAAAAAATTTCAAATTTTGTATTTTTTTTTTTTTGTTGTTGAAATTAATTTTTATGTTTCTTTTCAAAATTTAAAAAAAAAACAACTACCTAAATTAAATTAATTAAAAGAATAATTTTTTTTTTAAAGATATATTTAAAAACATATTTCTTATATAATTTGTTTTTTATTTTTTTTTATTTTTTCATTTTTGAATAACATTCACATACACATTCAAACGCTAATTACATTTTTATAAATTTATTAAAACATCCTATACAATTTTCGTTTTTATTTTTATTATTTTTCGTTTTTGTTTTTTAAATTAAAATAGAAATTGTATTTTTTTAATTTTAAAAATTTTAATTTTTTTTTTTTCGTTTGTTTGTTTTTATAAGCAAAACCTACAATAAAATTAGAAATAATATTTCAATTTTATTTTTGAAAATTCTCAATAAATTATTCTTCTTTTAAATATATATATTTTTTTTTTTGGATAAAATATACAAAATTCATAAATTATTTAAAAATTTTTCAATTCAATTTTAATAATGGAAATTTGAAAAAAAAAAATAATAAATAAATTAATAAGAAAAAGTACAAAAATAATTTTTTTTTTCTAATCATTTCCACTTTTTGAACATTTCTGATAAAAGTTGGCAGTATAATTTGAAGCGGAAAATATAAGTCTTTTTTTTTATGAATAGAAATAAAGTGAGTATAGTGAAAGCTAAATTTTTTTTTCATTTGTCATTGTGCAAATCAGTTAAAAGGATTTTCATTATTTAAAAAGAAATCCATTTTGTACGAAATCATAGAAATTAAAAATTTCTAAGAAAAATTTCGATTTGAACTTTAAACCAATTTGCACAAGCTTTAAAATAAAAATTAAATAAAATTAGTAATTGTAAATTATAACAATTAGGTTTTATTAATTTTGAATGTTTTTTAATTCATAAATTCTTGTCGTTTTTAATGTTTTTATATTCAAAAATATAAATTTTTTTGAAAATTAATTCTCTAAAACTCTTTCAGTTTTTCAAAAAAAAAAAAAAAAAATCCATGGTTGAAAAACTTGTAAAATTGTTTGAATTCTGTTTAAAAAAATATATATTATTATTTTAGACAACTACAAAAATCTATTGCATCAATAAATAAAAAATTTTATTAATTTTGAAAATTCAAATGGTCTAAAAGAATGATTTGGACTGAAAAAGTTCAAGAGATTACTTTTTTTTTTTTAATTAATGAAATTTAAAAATTCTAATTATTTATTTATTTATTTTTTTTTTTTTTGTATTTTATTTAATTTTTTCATATATAGGAAGTATCATAATTAAGTATTTAATTACTTTTTTTTTCAAATTTTTAATGTTTTGATTTTGTTCATTTTATCTTTTTTTTTTTCTAATTTATTTTTCGTTTTTTTCTCTTCTTCTTCTTTATTTAAAAGCTTTTTGTTTTTGTTTTTTTTTTAATTTTAAAATTCGGAGGCTAGTTATGATAATTATTTTTATTTTAATTTGTTAATTAAATTACATTTTATTTTTTTCGAATGTGTTAAATTTATTTTTAAAGTAGTATCTTTAAGTTACTTTTAAATTGTTGCTTTGTTTTTTTTTTTTTTCTTCAATATTTTATAGTAATTTTTTTTTTATTCTACTTTGACAAAAACAAAATTCGTTTTATTTATTTTCAAATTCTTTTAAGCATTATTTTTTTTTTTTTTTATTTGAATATATATTTTTTAGTCTACTAATTTTATTTGTTAATTTGTTGTTTTTATTATTTTTTTAATTCTCTTCTAAAAATTTAAATTTGAAAAATTTTCTCCTATTTTTATAAATTTGTATTATTATTATTTTTTTTTTTTTTGTTAATCTTTTTTTTTATAGAAAAATTATACAAATGTATAAAAAAATAATTTTATTATTGAATTATATTTATAAAGTACATGAATTATAAATTTTAAAATCTTTCTTAATTTTTTGTTTTCAAACATTTTTTTTTTTCTCATATTTCAACACTATTTTTTTTTTTCATTTAATCATCAATGCACTGTCATACTTTTTTTTTTTTGTATTACTTAAATTTAAAAAAAAAAAGATTATGAATTACTTTTAGAAAAAGAATTTTAATTATTCATAAAATTTAAAATTTATTATATAAATGCATGACTGTTTTTAAATTTTGAAATTTTATTTAAATATTTAGATATATGAAAAAAAAAATATTAAATAATTAATTTAAAAAATTAATTAACATGCACTCACAATAGATAAACAAACAAACAAAAAATTATTGAAATACTATATATTAAAACAACTGAATTTTATGAGAATTTATAAAAAAAATTAATTAATAATTCAAAAGGCATAAAGTTTAATAAATGTGCTTTTCAAAATTAATTTTGTTTTAAAATCTGACAATTAAAAAAGGAAAAAATAGCTTCAATAGAGATAATTGCAAAAACCAAAGCCTCAAAATTGTTTGAATATTATATTTCGTTGTTTGAAATATTTAAAAAAAAAAAAAATTATTTCATGACTAAATTAATTAATTACGTATTTTGAAATGATTTTCGAAATTTTCGATATATAATAATGACATTTGTCTTGTACTATTTATTGAATCTTTAGATAAAATTTATTATATTGTTTATATTTGGAAAAAAAACATAAATTTTAAATAATAAATAAGATATTACATTTAAAAACAAATTAAAAACATCAATTTAAAATCATTTTATAAGAAAACAAAGATAAATAAAATTAAGGGCCCTATTATGTTATTCAATAAAAATTCTATCGAATGAAATATTCACAATATTTTGTGTCATTCAAAGATGAATAAAATTAATTCAAATTTCTAAATTATCACTGGTTTATTATTCTTTTTTTTATATTTAAAAAAAAAAAACATATTCTAATTTAGTTCGAATAAATTTTTGACTATTTAAGTTATTATAAACGGTTCAATAAATTAGAAAAAAAAAAAAAACTAAATATTCTTGAAGATTTTTGAAAAAATTATCTAACTGTTTTTCTGGAAATTCAAATAAAAAAGGACTTTAACAGTATGAATTTTGTAATTTTAACAGATCATAAATATACTGTTAATTAAGATTTTATTAAATTACTAAATTTAAAAAAAAAAAAAAAATAGTCATACTATTTTTAATGTACAAGAGTTTTAAAACAAAAAAGCGCAAATTTAACAGTGGAATTATATGATATTATGTTTAAAAAAAAAAAAAAAATTCTTTCTCATGTAAAATAAACAATATCCGTTTTATGTGATGATTATTTTTTTTTTGTTTTTTCTTTTAATTAATTAATTCTTTATCAAATTTTTTGAAATTATTTTAAAATTAATTTTTTTATTCCTATATTCTTATATGCATCACCCACTATCATATCACATATTTAAAACAAAAAAAAAAAAAACAAAAAAACAAAAAAAATAAAAAAATCTTGTTATCTAATTAATTTTTTTCTTTTTCTTAAAAAATATATATTATATTAATTTTTTTCTTTTCATATTTTAATTTGTTTTTTTTTTTTTTTTATATTTAAAAAATTTCAATTTTCATAAATCTAAATTTCATAAAATCTAAAAAATGACTTTTTTGTTTTGTTTTGTTTTGTTTTTTTTTTCTTTTGTTTTAAATAACAAAATAATTAAAATAGAAAATTAAAAATAAATTGAAAACTTAAATAATTAAAAATAGAAAAAAAAAAAACTAAGTCTTATAATATAGAATAAAATAGATTTTATAAAAATGATTCAATTTCATTAATTACTAAATTTAATAAGTAAGTCTGTTTTAAAAAACAAAAAAAAAAAAAATGTTTATGAGATATAAAAAAAAAATATTTATACTCTTAATCATTTATTGTAAAATAGAAATATAATTTAATTTCTAAATATTTTAACAAATATAAAATAGTTTTTTATTTTTTTTTTTATTTTGCAGTATACGATATAAATAAATCATTTTAAATCATTTCATGTGAGAAATAAAAATGAAATTTCTATAAGACATATTTTGGACACATCATAACTATGAGACAATCAATCTGTCTTGTTTGTCTTGTGATATATATTCCTATCTGTTTACTTAAATCCAGTTTTGTTCAATAAATTCAAAGTTAACACTGTTCAGAATAATTTCGATCGAAAATACCCTTTTTCTTTTTTTATTTCTTGCACATCAATTTGCAAGTGAAAGAGATAAAATATCATTTTCGATCGAAAACTTAAATTTAATAGAATTGAGTATCAGCATGAAAATTTCTCAATTTTTTAATACATAGTTTTATAACTTAAGTTTTTGTACATTTTTTTCAGCTTAAAAAATATTCAAAAAATAAAATAAAAAATTAATTTATGCTTTAGTTTGATCTCAAATTAATTAGGCCATTTTGATCTGTAACGCTCAATTATATGTCATTGAAATTTTAAAGATTATTATGAAAAAAATATTTTAAAGAAATTGTGTTGAATTTTTGAATCTTTACATAGTGAAAATAAATTATTTATATCGAGCGTAAATTTGTTTTTTTTTTTTTAGAAATATGAAATTAAAATAATTGACTTATTTCGTATACTGCATACAAAATTCACTATAAGAATAATAAACATAATCACTTTTAATGTATATATACTATTTTTAATTAAAACCTTTTTTGTTTTTTTTTTTTTTTTCAATTTTATTTTATAAAATTAATTTATTTTTGCATTAATTAAAATTTATTTTGGAAGCAAGTTCAAAGCCATAGCAAAAATTTTTTAAAATTGAATTGATTTTTTTTTTTTTTTTAAATTGAAAGTCGTGTTTTTACAAAATACAAATTTAAAAAAAAAAAGAAACAAGAAATTATTGTGATTGATGAATTTTTTGTTGTTGTTGTTGTCGATTATTGATTGATGATGGATGAATGATGATGATGATAATGATGATGATAATTTGTGCATAAAAATTGATTTTTTTTTTTTAAGTATTTTATTATTACAAAAATTTGAAAGTTATAAAAATTATTAGAGAAAAAAAATAAAAATAAAAACAGCCAAAATAAAAAAAATATATATACATATGTATATAAAAAAAATTTTTATACAATATTAATACAGATACAAAAATAAAATATATTTATAAAATAATTATATTTTTATTTAAAAAAAAAAAAATCAAAATTAAAAATAAAATACAAATTATTAAAAAAAAAATGAACAAAACAAAATAATTGAATACATATTTGAAAAAAAAAAAACAAAATTATAAATGTGAATAAGGATAGGAATAATTTTTATATATACATACATATATGTATATATTTTTTTTTATTTTAGATTGTTTTAATGTTATTTTTGTTATGATAAAAAAAAATGTTGTTGTTGGTTTTTTTTTTGCGAATTAAAAAAATATATATGTATTAGGTATATATTATTTTTTTTTTCGAAAAAATTTGAAATTATATATGATTATTGATTGTGGTGTTGATGTGTCAGTAGTGGTCACAGATAAGTAGATTCACCTGTAAGACACATAAACAAATAAAAAAAAAAAAAAAGAAAAAACAAAATCATAGAAATATGGTTTTTTTTTTCATTTAACTTTTTAATGATTGGAAAGATAGAAAAAGATACAAAAAATGAGACTTGTAAATTTGTTAAAAAAAAAAAATTCCTACATTTTCCACTACGTTTAAAAGTATCTATCATACATGCAACCTTTGAACATTAATATACCTGAAAAGTGCACATCATAAGTTTATCTTTAAATTTGATGGGCTAGAAATTACAAAAAAAAAAATTTCCAAACTATTGTAAAACTTGTTTAATCGATTTGATTTATTTCTACAAATTCTTATTAAATTGACATTTTTTTTTTTGAAATTATTTCCATGGATAAAATCAAAATGAACACGTTAAATTTAATTTTTTTTTTTTATTGTACAAGCGTTTGAAACATTTCATCCCATCGAAATCAGAATGTATCACTGAATGAACTTCATAATGTGATGCCTTAAAAATTTAATGATGTACACTTTTAACGAACTCGTTCTTTCAATAACGAGAATATAACTCAAAAAAAAAAATTAAAACTAATAAATTAAAGCTTGCAAATTTTTTCTACAATAGTTTTTCGCACCCTCTAAGAATCAAAATAAGAAATCATGCATTTTTTTATTTAGAAAATCTAAAAATCTTAAAAAATTAATTTTAATTGGAAGAGAAAAAAGTGTTAGAATGATTAAGTTTTTTATGAAAATATTAGAAAAATTAATTAAAATAACTGTAACATGCATTTTAAATAATTTTAAGACATTAAAAAAGAAAAAACTTAAGATAAAGTACACATGAAATACAAAACATATGAATATGATAAACATGCATGATGTATATTTTTGTTTTTTAACTGTAATTTTTTTAAAAATTCTTTTTATTTTTTGAGTATTACACATATTTTTTTTACATTCATTATTATTTTTTTTAATATCTACTAAACTTAGAGTTGCAATTAAATTCAGTTTTTTTTTTTTCAAAAATTATTGATTTTCAGATGAAATTAAATTTTCATAGAAATCATTTTCAGATAAAATGCGATATCTACCAATTGTTAAACAACTATTTGGTGATGATAAATTAGCAACTGTGTGATTTTCAATTTAAAAGAAAATAAAAAATAAAAAAAAAAAAAACAAACAAAAAAATTGTTTTTCCATTTAAAAAGAAACAAAAATAATTTTTTTTTTTATACAAAAAAGGTGTCACAATAAAAATGCATTCAAACCAAAAAACAAAAAAATCGAATTTAAAAAACAAACAAGAAAATAATCAATCAATCGAACAAAAAAACAAAAAATAAACGATATTTATGTAGGAAAAAAATTATATTTTTTTTGTTATACGTACACGTTGTTTTTGTTAAAATTTTTTGTTTTAAATTAGCAAAGAAGTAAGCCAATACCCATCAATTTGTATTTTTTTTTTTTTTGCATTGTTTTGTTTTGTTTTTTAGTTTAATTAGAGTTTTGCAAATTTCATTTGGTTTTTGTTTTTGTTAATGTGATTTAAATTGTGTTTTTTTTTTCATAAACAACAATAACATAATGAATATGAAGAGACGACGAGCAGCATGTAAAAGAATAAAAAATAAATTTAATAAATTGTTTGTTTTTTTTTAATGAAATTTTTAATGTTTTTATTTAATTGCTTTTTTTTTCAAATAGAAATTTGAAAGTACTGGAGAATTTTTTTCAAATATGTGAGAGGAAAATTATTTAAAAGTTTATTTTTGTTTTATTCAAGGATTTTTGGAATTTTTTTTTTTTTTTTAAATTTATTTTTAATTAATTTTTTTTGTCATCTAAATTTCAACATAAAGCCCATATGAGGTAATTGAATTATATTTTGAATGAATAAATTTCTATTTTTACATACAATTAATTTAAATCACTAATTTTAATATGAAAAAAATTTATAGTTTTTAATTGTATTCTAAAATAAAAATACTTATGTAATGGTAATTTTTTTTTATTGAATTAAAAAAATTTACTTTTCCAAAATACGTAATTGTAAATTCAAAAATTTCTAGTTTTCAATTTATGGTTTGAATTACGCTTGTTAGATACAATTACTTATTAATATTTCAATTCAACACTTAAAAGGATTTGTTCAATGAGTTTCTCGGAGTCGGACAGAATTAGAATAATTTCATTAAAATTAAAATGGCATTGAAACTACAGTGTTTCTAGGAGCTTAGAACAAATTTTAATTATTTTTATTTTAGAATACAATTTTTCAATACGATTGTATAATGTTTTGAATACATGATTATTATTTTTTTTTTTTTTTTGTTTTTCATTGTCAAAAATTTTATCAAAAAATTCTACATAAATTTGATTACACATCATAAAATTTGAATACTTTTTTATTTATTTTTTTATATATTAAGAATACTGTGATTTTTTTTTTTTAAAGCGAGAAAATTTTTTTTTTAAATTCCACATATTTACAATTTTTCATTTTGATTTATAAATTTTTATATTTTTCAATAAGTATTTTTAATTATTTTACTTAAAATATATCGGCTAGCCTAATTGTCCAATTCTGTAATATTTTTATTAGAAATTTCAAAGGGTATTTTTTCTAATAGCATTATCATTTTTTTGTGATTCAAGAAGAAAAATAATTTTAAAAAACATTTACAAGATTTGACAGTTAGGCCATCGATAATCGATATTAATTTTTTTTTTTAAATTTAATTTGTTTTGTTTTAATTATTAAATTTTTTTTTTTTTTATTACAATAATTAGCTTTATGTTAATTCATTATTTAAATGACGACAATCTTTATTAATTATTTCAATATTATTAAAATTTTTTGTTAACATTTTTGTAACACTTATATTTAATGGTAAATTTTTTGTATGACGGCATGATGATAATTCAATTTGTTGTTGTTGTTGTTGCTGTAATTGTTGTTCTTTATCACAATTATTTACATTATTTGTAATATTTGTAGTATTTATTGTAGAAATTGATGTTGGTGTTGTTTTTATTGCTAAAATACTATCATTATTAAATGATGCTAATGATGATGATGACGATAATGATGGTGGTGGGAATAAAAACATATTATTGGAATTTATAACATTTGATTGATTATTAATTCCTGAAATTGTTATCGTTGTTGATTGTGTTGTAATTGCTGTTGTATTTAAAATCGATGCAATTGATGTCGTTGTTAATGTTGGTGATGATAATGATGATGTTAATAATGATGAAAATGTATTTGATGATTGATTTATTGGATGATAATAATTATTATCATCGATATAATGATTTTGAATTTTTTTATTATTTGTCAATGTTAATGATTTATCATTATTATCACCCCCATCATTATCATCATCATCATTGTTTTTTAACAATGGTTGATTTAATTCATATTTTGTATTATTTGGATTAGATGGTGATATTAAAGATGATACCGATGATGGTGATGATGAATCCATCATCAATGAATTATGTATCATTGTGATATTATTATCATCATTATCATTATGAGTTTTTATGATTTTAATGCTTGATTTTTGGTGGTGTTGTTGTTGTTGAAATGATTCTTGTGATTTTATAGGATTTTTTTGCAATGATACTTTAATGATCTTACCTTTATTTTCATTATGTTGAATTTCTATACGAAGAGAAAAAGTATTTTAAAATTTTAAAAAGAGAAACAATTGCTTTTTTTCGTTTCATTTTTTCATCTTCTTCTTCTAATACAAGGAGTACATAAATGTGTTTACTTTTGTTTTATTATTTTTATTTTTTTTTTGTGTAAACAAACATATGGTGTTCTATTTTTTTTTTAAGTAAAAAAAAAAAACAAAATTTCCAATAATTTTTCTACTTTATAAAAGTAGAATATATTTGTAATTTTTTGTTTTGTTTAAAAAAAAAAAAAAAACCTTGCAATCTAATTACTACAAATTATAAACATCGAGAAACATTCATCTTAATTCTAAATTTTAACGGAAAATAAGAAAATAATGATAATAAAAAACAATTTTCTTGGAACAGAATTGATATATGCTATCTCTTTTATTATTATTCCTCCAATGTTGATTTTTTTTTTTCTTCTTTTTGTTGAATATCTTTTATTAATGGCAAATCAATTCTGATTCCAATTTATACAAAAATTCGCATAATGTATCATTCATTGAATTTTCGTTAAAAGCAGATAAAATTATAATCAAAAAAATAGAGAAAATAAATAAATAAAAAGAATTAAAAAAATTAAACAAAAATATAAAAAAAAAAAATGTATTTTTATATATATTTTTTTTTTATAATTAAGATTTGTTTCATTTATTTTTATATAATAATTTTGTATTTTTTTTTTTTTGTTTTTTTTTTTTAGAAATTTAATTAAAACTTGTAAAATTGTTTTATTTTATCAATTTTTTTTTTAAATTTATTTTCTTATTCTATTGTTTTCAAATGTTTTTTTTTAATAAAATATTTATTAATATGAAAAAAAAAAAAAGAATCTGTTTACACAAATATAAAAAAAAGAGACATACTACATACATAGAAGTGAATACAAATCAAATAACAATAAAAATTATAATAAGAAAAGTTTTTTTTCTTCTTTTTTTTTTTAAAAAAAAAAAAGTAATTATTTAATAATAAATTTTTTATAAGTAAAATATTAATTATTTTATGTTCTAAAATTTTTTTTTGTTTTGCATAATTTTTTTTTCTATATTATATTTATTTTATTAACTTAAAAATTTAAAAAAAAAAAAAATAATAAAATTTTTAATTTTATAAATCTAAATATATGTATACTTTTTTTTCTCTTTTTTTAAATTAATTAATTAATTAAATACAATAATAATAATAATAATGACAACTGATATTAATAATTTAAATTTAAAAGAATAATTATAATAATATTATAAACGTTAAATTAAAACGAAGTGCTTAAGAATTATTACAGAAAAATTAGAAATACAATAGAAATATTCGCTTTCTATTTTTTTTTTTATTTATTTATTTTTTTGTTTTTTAAATTGAATAAAGTGGAGATAATAAATTATAAAGATTAATTTAAAAGTTTTCATTTTTAATTTTAATTCAATTTTAAAAATAATAAATTAAAACAATTATATACTTCGAATTTATATTTATTTTCGAAGACCACCTCATTCAACATCATTTTTTTTTCTTTAAATTTCGATTAAAAAACATAATAAATTTTTTTTTTAAAAAGAAAAAATTTACAAAAGAAATTTTTAAACAGAAAATCAAATCTCCACATTATTCGACAAAAAATTATAAAATCTAATAATTAAAAGAATATTTGTTTTTTCTTTTTTTTGAAAAATAGAAATTTTAAAAATAAATGAAAATACTTATGTACAAGGAAAGGAAAAATAATAATTTATAGAAAAAATAATAACATTTTCTTCTGATATATACATATATGTATATGTATTTTTTTCTTTATATTCCATCTTCTTCTCTTTTATGGGCTTTCATTATTTATACAGTATTTAAATTTGAAACAAAAAGACTCGATTGAATACAGACGAGTTCAGAAGAATTTAGAAAATCAAATAAAAAATTTATTTTTTATTATTTTCCAAGAAATTTATCTTTTTGCTCATGTGTAAGAAAAAAATAATGTTTACGCACAAAGTCTAACTACTTTTTCAAGAATGTTGAATTTTTGACAGAAATTCACTTTTGAGAATTTCAATTTTAGGACATTTTGTTTTTTAAAAAAAATTTGAATTTTCAATAAATGTTAACTCCTTGAAAATTCCTTTTTTTCTTTCTAAAATTTTATATTTTTAAGTATGTACTCAAATTATGAATAAATTACGATTTTTTTTAAATGTTATTATTTTTTATTACTGTCATTATTTAAATTATTATCATCATCAAATTTTTTTTGAAAAGATTTATATTGTTGTTGCTGTTGTTTTTGTGAATTTATCAATGAGATTTTTATAAAATTTTCTTTATCTAAATTATCATTATCATTGGAATTTTTATTATTTGAAAATGTATCAAACATTACAGGTATGGATGCTGATGATGATGATGATGTTGATAATGATGATGATGATGATAATTTATTTTTATTACCACTTACTAAACTGAAACGATGATTATTCGTTGTTGTCGTTGTTATCGTCGTATTATTTGTACTACTAGTATTATTACTACTACTACTACTACTACTACAACTATTATTAATGTTAATACTACTGCTACCATTATTATTATTACAACTATTATTACTGCTACAACTAATATTATTATTACTACAGTTATTACTATCATTATTACTGCTAGCACTACTTCTATTGCTACTATTACATGAATCATTTAGATTTTTATTTTTACTGCTGCTACTATTATTACTTATATCATTATTAATATTTCGTAAATTTTTTGTTTTATTAGCACTTTGCTTAATAACCGATTGTAATTCTTGTCTAATTCCTTTAAAACTAAATGGTACACAACGTGATGATAAACGTGTTGGTGGTGATGATGATGTTAAAACAGCTGATGCTACTACATTATTACAATTTGATATTGATGATGATGATGATGCTGTACATTTTAATGATGATGATGTTGATGGTATTTTATTATTACCAAATATTTTATAATTTTTTATCATTTTTGTCATATTATCTTTTTTCTTATTATTATAATTTACTTCTTTTATTTTTTGTTCATTCTTTTTAATTTTATTTTTTACTGAATTATCTTTTATTTTCATATTGTTATCATCAGATATATTATGATTTTTATTTTCTAATTTTCTAATATCATTATCATCAACATCACCATCATCATCATATAAAATATCATCATTAATATCATCACAATGATCATAATCATCATCGAAACTATTTTTTGATATTATAAATTGATTTTTTTCAATTTCATCATTATCATAATTGTTAATTTTAATTTGTTGTTGTTTATCTTTATTATCATTATCAAATGCATAAGAAGAAGAAGATGATGGAAAAGGTGGAGCAACAACATTAAAACCAATCAATTGAGATTTTATTGGTTTTGCTATAACAGTAATTTTACTATCGTCATCATCATTATCATCATTTATACTATTTGTTTTTATTAAAATACTGTTATTTTTATTAACATTAATTTCTTGTTGTGATTGTAATATTTTTTGTATTGGTATTGTTGTTGTTGTTGTTGATGATGGTACTAATAAAATTGATTTTTTATTATTACATAAATTTATTGGTGATGATGATTTTGGTGATGATACTGTTATAAATGTTGATGAATTTTTACATGGTGATGAACCAAAACTAAGTTGTTTATCACATAATGATGAATAATAATCATCAAACAAATAATCAGTTGTTGTTGTTATTATTGAACTACTATTTGATCGTTGTCTAGTTATTGTATTTAAAATATCATTTGATGATGATAATGATGATAATGAATTTAATTTTAATTGTTGTTGATGTTGTTGTTGCTGTTTTTGTCTCATATTTAATGATTTAACTAATGTTTCACATAAATCTGGATCTGAACGAAGATTTGATAACCATTTCATTTTTTTTAAACGCATATTATTTGTATTTGCACCACCACCAGGCATTTTTATACTTTGTGATTTTGCTTTAAATTGTTGTAAATGATTATGATAATGATGATAATGAGGAAATGTATTACATTGATAATTATGATAAGATGATTTTATTATTTTATTATTATTATTAACAGAAGTTATAGTTTTATTTAAATTACAAACATTATTTTTGCTAAAATCATCATTAGCGTCATCACTATTATTTTTATGTTCTTCTTCTTCTTTTTCTTGTAATTTTTCAATTTCTGTTGATGACCTAACAATACTACTAACATTAATTAATTTTTTATTATTATGATTATTAAAATTATTTTTATTTTTTAAATTTGAAGAAGGTATTTCTAAAGGTACATTTTTAAAATTGTTTATCGTAATCGTTGTTGGTGTTGTTGTTAATGCGGTTGTTGTAGAATTAATATTATAATTTCTAGAAGAAATATCATTAGAATTTTGAAAATTTGAATGAAAATTATTATCATCGTCATCGTCATCATCATCATTATTTTTAACCATCATTTTCATCATGATAGGAACATTAGTTTGAGATAAATATGAAGGTGAAACAGAAGAAGAATAATAATAATAACCTTTAGAATTAGATGTAGTTGTAGTAGTAGGAGAATGAAGAGTAGTAGTAGGAGTAGAAGGCATATTTTTTAATTCAACTGTTAACTCACCCGATTCCCAATCTTCACCAACGGCAGATGATGCTTCACTGCTGATACTACTGCTACTGCTGCTTGTACCACTGCCGCTACTGCTACTGCTACCACTACAACCACCACTGCCATTGTTGCATTTATTATTACTGTTACAATTAGTACTATTAATTGTATTATTTGTTACTAATGATGATGCTGCTGCTGCTGCTGTAGTTGTTGATGCTAATGTTGTTGTTGTTGTTGCTGGTACTGCTGCTGTTGTTGTTCGTGTTGAAATATTATTTTGTTGTTGATTTTTTTGTGGACTTTTTACGGACGGTGTATGATGCGGTTGATTTTGAACTTTTGTTGAATAATTATTTATTGATAATAATGTATTATCATAATTTTGTTGTTGCTGTTGTTGATGATTATTGTGATGATGGCCATTATTTGAAGAAACAGATAACATCATTTCATCATAATCTCTTTTACTTTGTTGATGATTTTTATTTGAATGATTTTGATTGATTTGTGATTGTTGTTGTAATGAATGATAATATTGTTGCTGCTGTGCATGTTGTGAATGTTGTTGTTGTTGTTCATGATGATTATGGTGATGATTAAGACGTTGCTTTCTTGAATTATCTGTTGTTGAACCTTTATGATAATAATTATGTTGCAAATCTTGCTGTTTATTTGTATTTTGTTGACGATGGTGATGGATTGAATTTTGATTTTGACCTCCACCGCCACCATCATTTAAAAACGGAGGCTGAGAATTTAATAAAATACTATTTCCATGCATTGAAGATGATGATGACGACGGTGAGGATGGTGAAAGAGATGATGCATCAGGATGATGCATTATTGGTCCAACTAAATTTGTTGATGATGTTGTCGTAGGTGTCGTCACTGTAGGCATCGATTGAGTTGTCGATTCTATTACAGTTGCAACTGTTGTAGTAGCAATCACATTACTATGATTTGAATGATGATTTGGCAGTTGATTGTTATACTGGTCGTGATGATTTCTATGATGATTGTTATGATGATATTGTGATTGTTGTTGCTGTCCAACAAAAGAAATTAAGTGATGATGATTACTTTGAGAATTCTCATTTGTCATTGTTGCTGATGTTGCTGATGCAACTGCAGATGTTCTAAGTTTTTGTGTTGTGCCTAAAACATTATTGTAATTTCGAGATGGAACTGGTTGTAATATTAATTGAACCTATAAAAAAAAATATGAAAGTTATTATTTTTCTTTTTTCTTCTTTGTCTTAAAAAAATAATTAAAGGCTCACCTTAAAATCTTCTGGAAAATTCTTATGCTCTTTGTCTTTATGGGCATCATCAAGTTCATATTTCGTCAATTCATAAACTAATTTTATATCATCTACATCACCTTTACACTCTTAAGTGTTAAAAAAATATTTAAATCAATGTCATTTCCTTCTGTAGGTGAATATATTTTTTTTAAATTTTACTTACCAGCTTCTTCACATACAAAATACGTATTAAACCAAAAATGAAAATATTTTTCTTTTCTTCTCATAACTTTATGATAAACTTCAATTTTAACATCACCAGCTAAAGGTATACAACGATCTTTAATTATATCTATACTTTGAGATTTACGAAAATCTATAGTTGAAGTATGGAGAAGCTGAAAATTGAAAAAAAAAAAAGAACAAAAAATTAAATTAAAAAAAACAATTGACAAAATTTTATTTATTTATTTTTTTATTACCTGCACTTTCTCATTATATGTTGGATCCTGTAAACTAGATATTGAACAATGTACAGTACCCTGACTATGCAATTGTAATGGTGCGGAAAATTTTATTTCACATATCTACGTTCGAAAACAAAACAAAAAAAGTAAATTAAATTCATAACTTCAACAAAATAAAAATAAAAAATAAAAATAAAAAAAAAAACAAACTTACTTGTAATGTCATTTTTTCATAACGTTTACCAGACCTAATTAATCTTGAATAATAATTAACATATCGTCTTTGGGACGGTATTGTTACACCTTTCTTATCTTTAGTTCGTTTCTCATCATAATAGGCAAGCGCATCTTCTGCTGTTGTTGCAAAACCACTATGTAACAAATAACAACATATCATGGTACCTTTAAAAAAAAGTAAAATGAAAAATATATAATTAAAATTAAAATTTCTAAATTGCCATCATTAAATTGAAATCAATAATTTTTGTTTTGTTTGTTTATTAATCATACCAGTTCGACCCTTTCCCGCTTTACAATGCACAGCCGCTACATTCTTTTCATCTGCTTTTAACCAACAATCTACATCATCACAGAATTTTTGTATCAGTTCTATTGTGGGTGGATTATGATCATCGAATGGATAAACTGCAACCCTCTGAAAACAAACAAATGAAATTTTTTATTTAATTTATTTTAAAATATTGATTTAAATTTTTATTTTTTATAAAATTAATGGAAAAGTATACTTAAATTCTATGCTTTTTATAATCAACTTTGATATTTGAAAATTTAAAACTTAAAATAACTAATTAATTTCATCTTTTACTGAATTAATAATAAATAAGTAATTGACTGACGTGATATTCTAGATGATAAAATAACAACTTTTTGTTTTAACCTTAAAAATTCATTAAAATTTTCGAAAATATTAATAAGGAATCTTTTCCATTAAATTTTTTTTTTTCGACATTTCAATATTTAACATTTTTTTTTTTTTAAACTTACCCCATGAAATTTATTTATATCATAGCTTCTCTCTGAACATAAATTATAAATTTTATAATGATCTCGATGATTACCTTCAAAAAATTGGTATACATCATCGATTCTATTTCGATAAATACCTTCGTAATTATCAGCTGGATATCCCATAGCAATTATATTCTCACAGATATCTTTTAAAAAAAATAAATAATTTAAAATATTTTTTATTAAATTTCAAAGTAATTAATATATTTAAAAAAAAAAAAAAAAAGCGTGATTTGTTTATACTTACATGCTAAATCCAAATTAAAACCATTTTCTGTATATCTAATACGTTGTTTACTCACTGCATTTCGTAAAACATTTGTCATTAATGAAAGAGTATTTGCCATGATGGATTATTTTTAATTTTATTAAAAAATAATCTATTAAATTAATAATTTTAAATATAATATATATTTAGAAAGTTTCTGTTTCATTTACTGCTTTTGTTTGTTTTTTCTTGTATCTCTTTCTTTTTAGTTTTTTTTAAATTTTTTTTATTTTATGAAATTAGTAATTTTAAAATAAAATATAACAACAAAACAATGAAATTAATTAATTAGTTATTTAATTAATTAGATAATCACAATATATATATATTTTTTAATTTCTATATTTACTTAAGAGATATACATTTATTATTTTTATTTTTTGTTTTTTTAAAAGAGTGCAATGTATATCAGTTTTTTTTCATTTTATTTTTTCTTTTGTTTATTTTGTATTTAAATTTCTCAAACTTTTTATATTCCTTCAGAATATATATTTCGTCTGTTAGAAAAATATGATTTATAATAAATTCTATTGTTGTTTTTTTTATTGTAAAAATTATTCCTTTTTTCTCTTTCCGTTTTTGTTTTTGTTGCAAAAATATTGATAATTAAATTTAAAATAAAATTATTTTATTTTTTATTTTTTTTATTTTTTTTGTTTGTTCTGAATGGCATTCATGAGATGAAAACAAAAATATATAAGCAAATTCTTTTGTTTTTCCAAATTGTTTTTTTTTTTTAAAGTAAATTTTTAAATTTATAAAAAAAAATGCTGTTAGTGTTTAAAAAAAAACAGCATTTTGTTGTTGATGATGATTAACAATTATTATTGGGATGATATCGATCCTTTTTACTTTCATTTCTAAAATGATAAAAGAAAAAAAAAACGATTTAAGGGAAAAATTTTTGATGATAACTTTTTTTTTAACTTATTAGAAAACTCATTTAAAAAAATTTATAAATTGCATCAGAATCACACACAAACTACTCAATATTATACAATTGCACTACATCGAAGAAAGATTATGAGCCTTGTACAAATTTTTTGTTTTAAAACTAAAATAGTTTCGACTTGAAAATCAGAGTGTACTCTTTACAAAATATGTTAAGTTAAATATTATTTCTTCATTTTGTAAAGAGTTTCAAAGCACACTCTGATTTTAAAGTCGAAACTATTTTAGTTTTAAAACTAAAAAATTGTTTATAAGTAAGGCCCTATCTTTTTAAATTAAATAAATTAATCTAATACAATAAATATGTAATTTAATAAAATTATTATCTCATTTCCTCCGATTGAATATTTTCTAAAATACTTGGCTAATTTTTTTTCTTCTTATTTAAATTTAATGCAAGGATCACAAGATATTTCATAATGACTCAAGCGAGAATTCAAAATGATGATTGATGAATTTTATGATGAAATAATAAATAAAATAATGTAAAATTGATATTTAAAGAGTTTAAAATAAGAATTCGTAAATTTCAAACGCTGACTCAACTAAAATCATACGATTAATGGTTAAATTTACATTGTGCAATGCAAACAAAAATCAAACAATGGAAATATGAAAATTTTGATGAAAATAGCTTTCAAGATGATAATGTCAAAAATTAGACAAAAAATTTCGCCATTTTTTCTTTAATTTATTTCATTCAACTTTTTTTTTTTTTAATTTTTCACCTTTAAAAAAACTACATATATATGTATATAGCCTTTTTTTTATTAATTGTTGAAAAATTTCACAACACAATGTAAACTGTATATAATAAATGTGAATCAACAATCTTTCTTTTAGAATTTAAAAATTGAATTATTTATGTTCAATGAAAATGTAACACAATGGTAGATTTATTTTAAGTTAACATCAGCCGTTGAGTTGACTTAAAAAAACTAACTTTGTCAATTTCATTGGTGAAACCATCACCATCAGGCCATCTGCCATCAGCTGTTTGGCTGCCATAATTACTCTTTGTATATTCTGTTCTCCTTGGAATTTGAAACATATTCAAATTTTTTTCAAAAGTTCTAGAAACTTTTTAACAATTTGTGAATATGTAATTTAAATCACAAATAAAGAAGATTCAGATATACATAGTTACAACGACTGTATTGTAAAATTATGACACTTTTTGCTATTATCTGACACGATAGACACAGACCAAATAAAAAGTTTTCTTTAAACTGAGTTTTTTTATATAGTTTTTCACACACATAAAAACTGAAAATCAATCAATTAATTATATGGTTTGAGTTTTGGTCAATCCAAACAATTTTGTGTCATGTATCACATATGCTCATTAGGCTTGTTCATCTGAATCTTCTTTATTTGTGGTTAAATCTCAAACAGAAAAAGTAGAATACTGGAATGAAAAGAAAATAAAATTTGGAACAAAGAGAAAATGATTCTTTCTCCAAATATCTCGAAAATATAGTTTAGAATTACTGTAATGTATTTTTATTAAATTTTTGTATTCTTTATTATTAAAATTCAATTATTGTTAAGTTACAATATTATTTCTTCATTTTGTAAAGAGTTTCAAAGCACACTCTGATTTTCAAGTCGATACTATTTTAGTTTTAAAACTAAAAATTTCTAGTAAGGCCCTAAGTGTTAACATAATTTTATAGTAAAACACTTTGATATTTTCTAAAAATAAAATTTTTTATGATATCTTTAAAAGCACCCTACTTTCTAAACGTTAACATTCATTTTATTCTTTGTCACCCACTTTTCGTTTAATCAATTGAATTGAAACATGTGCGCACTTCAAACGCATACACAAACTCACGATCATCGCACACATTATGAGATTTAATTCTCATTTCACATCGTACTCAATTGATTTCATTTCAGTGTTACCAACAAATTAGAAAAAATATTTTCACCCATTTTTCATTGAAATATTATGATAGTGTATTTTATTAAAATTATTTGACTTGTACTTAAGGGAAAGGGTACAGGAGAAGTTTTTATTAAACTATTGAGACTATTGTTATTAGGGAAGGAAATCCGAATTCTGAATGAGTAGATACTTAGAAGACACTTGTTGCATTTTCTTCAGAAAATAACCTTTTGAACGTGAACTTTTCAAGCTTTTATAGACTATAACAACTAGCGGCAACACTCAAATAACTAAGTGTGGTTTTAACAACTTTAGTTCTGCTACTATGTGACCATTGAAGGGTGGTAACTGGCAAGGTAAGAAAGAACATAACTTAATACAAGGGGAAAATTATAATTTCTACTAAAGAAAAAAAAAAAAATAGAAAGGATTACCTAAAATTTTCTGTATAGTCTCCACCAAATGTACTTTCCTTTTTTAAATACATTTTTCTCCTTAGAAAACTTTATACATATATGATTGTTGGAGTATTGTAATGTCATGTAACACATTTACATACCATTAAATAATTGTAATATAAGTCGATGAAATTTAAAAATAAAAAAAGCTATTACAAAAATAATTTATATGAATATTCTAAACAAAAAAAAAAATATATTGTAATGGATACTTATGCAAATTATATTACACAATATTTTATACAAAGAACAATAAACATCTAATAAAATGATATAAATTGTAAAATGTATTTAGGTACAATAAGACAGACAGATGGAGTACATAAAAAATATATTACAATTCCCAGTTTAACACAAAATTCAATCTGTAGCCAGTCAGCACAGAATCAGATTTGATTTTTGTTTTTCTGAAGAGGTTTGAGAATAGTACACGTGTATTCCAACAATCTTTTTCTACCCTTTGCAATTCCTTTACAACAACAAAATTTTCATTATTATTTTTTGGTTCAATTCAATTCATTCATTCATTATTTTGTACAATTAAAATTCTTTAGGCAACAACAAAAAAATAATAATAATAATAATAATAACACAAAAATGATTTGTGAACTTTATTTAAATGAAAATGAGAAAAAAATTTAATAAATTAATAAATAGAAATAACATGAAACCATCATCACATTTAAATTATGAGTTTTATTTGTGTAAAATATAAAATGACTATGGTTTGGTCAAAAATGTAAAAAGTAATTAAAATTTTATTAAATTTATTATTATTACACACCAAAATAGTAACGATGGTTCATAACATATTTTTTTGATGATAATAATAATATTTTCTGGATTCTACTTTATTTTTAATGTATACATAGGTATCTATGTATGTATATATTTTCGCGAAATAATAAAAAAAAAATGAATAAATAAATTTAATTACTTATTTATAATAAATACTCAAAACCGTCTGCTCTTTATTCTACGTAGCTACTAGCTATAGAGATAGTAAATTCATTATATTAAATATTTGACAACTTTTCTTTTTTATTTTGGAAAATTTATTTCATTAAATAAGGTAGGTAGATAGCTATTTAAATTGGCTTTAATTATTTATACTCTATTTTTTTTTTTTTTTCCTTTGTTTTTTTTTTTGCACATAAAAATTCGAATGTAATAAATTTACTTGAAAAATATGCTTTTACATTTTATGAATTTATGAAAATATGATTTATAAAACATAAAATTTAGAGGTTTATGAAATATATACTCGTATTTATATATGTATGTATAGTATACGACACGTACATAGGTATAATAAACTATAGGTACATAAAAATAAAATAATACCTATCTAAAATTAAAATGTGTAAATTTTCTTGTAACTAAGCAAAGTACTTAAAATGTTAAATTGTATTATTATGAGATGTAAAATGTAAAATGTAACACTATATATACATATTACAGAGAAAAGAAAAAAAAAAAAGGGCAAAAAAGAAAACTTATTCTATGTAGTAAATACGATAGCACCAACACACATAGGGTATATAATAAATGTACATACATAAGTATACTTTTTTTTTATTTATATGATAAAAGCAAAGCTATAATGTATAACTAAAGATTTTTCTCATTTTCTTCAATTGAATTTCTAAGAATAATACACAACAGTAGCAACAACAATAACAACAACAACAACAACAACAAGAGAAAAAAAATTTATGCAAAAAGAAAAAGAAAAATTTTTTTATTTTTTTGTGGAATACTCCCAATTTAATTCTCGTCAACTTTATGTTATATAGTTGGTAAATTTATATAAATGTGTATGTACTGAAAACATTGTTGTAATATAAGTAAATACGTGTACTATGAGTACGTTAACGTTACGTACACAGAAAATATACAGACTCTTGGTCTCGAATGTCTGTAAATAAAATTTTCTCTTGAAATTCATTTTATTTTTACAATTTTTTTATTTTATTTTCATTTTCTTATTTTCTTAAGGATCACAATAAATTCAATGTGAAAACTTTTATACCGAATTGGTATTTCTCTTGTTCGTTTTGGTGTTTTTTTTTGTTTTTGTTTTTCAAACATTATTTATGCATAATTTAATAATTCAAAAAATGTATCCATAACTCACATACATATAGTATAGAAACTAAATACCTCTAAATACATACATATTTCATTTTTACATTTAAAATAAAATATAAAAAAAAAGTAAAAGGAAAACTTAAAAGTGAAAGAAATTTCTTTTTTTTTTTGTTGTTTTTTAATTCATTCTTTTTGAAAATATCTTTTTTAATCAAAATTTTATCAAAGTTTAATTGGATTTTTTTTTCTGTTGTTATTAACTTTTTTTTTGTCTTGAGAAATACTAGAATTTTAAGCCAAAGAATTAAACGAATAAGTAGGTACCTATTTCGTTTTTAATCATTTAGCTTTTTTATTGTTTTTTTTTTTTTTTTTTGACTTAAAAAGTTTTAATGAATGTTTTTTTATTTATTCAACTGAAGAAAAAAGTGCCTAAATTATAAAAGAAATTATTTTTGTTTTTCTTTTCAAAAAAAAAAAAAAAAAAAAAAAAAAAAAAATCCTAATTGGAAATAACGCATTATTACCTGTACTTAATTCATCCTTTTTATACTTAAAAAGCATTTGTCATCTACACTGACTAGCAACAAAATAAACTGATACTATTGGTTCTTTTTTTATTATGTATGATTTTTTCTATAAATGAAATCAATCATTTCTCTTAGTTTTAATGTAACATAAAAGTCAGTTTTCCCTTAAATGAAAATTTATCTAATATACATACATATATATATATATATATTTGTTTTTAATAAATTTAATTTAATTTCTCATATTAAAACTACAACAAAATGAAAAATTTGAAATGTCATTTTTTTTTCTCTTATTTTTTGTTCTGCTTGACTTTGGCATTTTGCCTTTTAGAAAATTTTCTTTTGAATAAAAGAAATAAAGACAGGAATATTACGATGACATCAGGCTAAAATTAGTCGTCGTGTGGATAGTTTTAGTTTTTTGGCACTTTTAACTCCTTCAAAAATTTCTTTTTCTTTGAATTTATTTATTTTTTTTTTATTAACTTTAAAATAAAATAAAATAGTGTATTTTAAAATTCACGATATCCAGAAAATTTTATTTAATAAGAAATGAGGCATAAAAAATGTGTAAATAACAATAAAATGAATTTTTTTCCTTTTTTTTTTTCTTCTTCAAATTATTTAGTTTTTTTTTTAGTTTGATTTATTTCTTAACTGACAATAATTATTACTTTTTTTTCTACACACTTTTTGTATCTAAGCACAAAATATGAAACCTTGACACTGATTTTAAGTTTATTTAGATCATTAAATGACTAACATGAAAATAAAGATAAAAAAAATTAAATTTTTAGTGTACACCTGCCTTGAAAAAAGTATGTATAGGTAATTTATGTTTTATCTGTTCACACAATATTTTGAAAGTTTTATCTATTCGTAAAAATTAAAAAAAAAAAAAATAGAATAGAAGAACAATGTTTAGGAATTTAAAAATTCCAAAAAAGTCAGTCCTAGACCCTGATATCCTTTTTTTTTTATCATAGATAGTTGTTAATTTATTTAAAAATCGTATTATTCTTTTCCATTAAATTTTACTCTGTCATTTGTTTTTTTTTTTTGTCTTTCCAAAGACCTTATCAAGTTTTTTTTATATTACAAGTTACACTCTTATTTCTTTTTTATTTTTTATTTTTAACGTTCTAGCGCATCTTCTAATATGTATGCACTTTTTTTTAAATTATACCTGATGATACAACAACAACAAAAAAGAGTACATACAGTCTTTCGAATATAAGATACGTGACATAAAGCAGGGAAAATCTATATGATTTGATTACGTCGACAATATTATCACTAAAACAAAAGTCTGATTTTCTGTTACTTATTTTAGAAATAGCTATATGTACGTATTGTGTCGATGACACGTTCAAAAAAAAAAAATCTATTGCAAATAATGAATATCTTTTTGCAATAATATTTTATTTAATAAGTTTTAATTATACGATTACGACAATATGACATGATTTACTTACTTTAAAAAGAAAAAGAAAATAATAAAACATTTCCAAGAATTTTAATATATGAACTGATCAGCAGTATGTACCAGCACCTGCTCACATTTCGGAAGTAAACTAATGATAAAGTAATGCAAATGAATTAAACGGAAGTTACAATTTATTTTCTCAAATTTTTCGTTTTCCTTTTTATTATTATTATTGCCTTATTCTTAAAAATGTGATCTTGAGAAATTAGAAGTAAAATTTATAGAATATAAAAAAATTTAGTATACCTGTCTTGTCTTTTTATTCTTTTCTTCCAAAATATCAAGATCAATAAAAAAAAACCATATTTTAACAGCTGTAATAATTTTCTATACTCTTATGGGAATTCCATAAATTATATATTTTTTGTAAAATATGTAGGAACGTTCATATATCTACGTGAAAAATAGTTCATTTTTAGAAAATTTTACACAATTATTTTCGCTGCTTCGTGTACCATACATATGTACCTACAAGAACAAAATTAAAATAAAACGAGAAGGAAAAAAAAACAGATATGCTAGAGCTAGAAAATTAAAATTGAATTATGTACATATTTCCTATTAATGAATTTTAGCTATTTTTAATGTATCAGATTGCTCTCATTAAAGTTAAAATGATTAAATGGCCTTAAAATTAATGTTCTGTTGCAGGAATATTTTTCGTGTCAAAGACAAAATTGTAAAGAGTGACAGAAAAAAGAATTAAATTATAGGCGGATAGGTATTTTGAAAAACTGTCTAGAGTTGTCTACAAAGTATATAGATACATATCTACACTTTTTTTTTTTTTTTTTTTTTTTTTTTTTTTTTTTTTTTTTTTTTTTTTTTTTTTTTTTTTTTTGAAAAATATGTTTTCGTAGGAGTAGGGCCTATATTTGGTTTAGTAAGAGAGAAAAATGGTAGGTAGGTAGTTACAGAATTTAATTCAATCATGAAGTTAAAGATTTGATAAAAAGCGAAAATATAAGATTCATAAAATTACAAAGAATCATATGGTTGGGACATCTGATAAAAATGCCTTCAAATAGAACTACCAAAAAGATATTCCAGGGAAATAGCTCTGGAGTAAGAAAACTAGGTAGACCAAGGAAAAGATGGTTAGATGCTATGGAGGAAGATCTGAGCATGAGCATAATGTAAGCCAAAAACTATAAAAGAATTGCACAAGAACAGAGTGGAAGCGGGTATTGAAGCAAAAAATGGCCCATCGTGGATTGTAATGCTGAGAAAGAAGAAGAAAAAGAGTAACTAGGGACTTAAAATTTGAACAGAAAAATTTCTGGACATTGGTAGTCCTAATATTTTTTTTATGTAACATTGCAGATTTCGTTCATGGTCAAAAGAAAAATTGTAGGAAATAACGAAAATATCGATACGATTATAGAAATTGGGAGATACATATTTAAATTTAAAAATGAATTTTTCTACAAAACGTACGAAAAATGTGTTGATTGTTTTTTTTTCATGTAGACAAATTTTTTCAATAAATTCTTCAAGATAAAAGAAAAAAGAAAAAAAAAACAATTTAATATGTACCATTTAAAACGAGAATTTTATGAATTTCTTATTAAAAATTTAAAAAAATGAAAACAATAGAAAAAAAATTAAATATGTATATGTATGCTTATCAAATAGTAATTAGTGTCATGTTCATTTTTATAACATGAATGAAGTGTGATTAATAAGTTTTGAATACAGATATACACATAAATTTTTTTTTTCCATAAATTCAGCTGATTATACATTCTTGTCTTTTTTTTAAATTTCATTTTTTTTTTTTTTTAAATATTTCCTAGAATTTTTTTTTAATATTATTAGTTTTATTATATTTCTTATTACTTGACTTTTTTTTTCTCCTTCTTTCTAATAGATATTTCTTTTTTTAATTAGGTATTTACATTAAAAATGAAATATTGATTGAGCACATTTGTTGTTAAGACATTTAGTATATTTTTGAAAACTTTTTTTTAAAAAAAAATATTATTATTACATATACCTACATATTACAAAGAAGGTGTGGATGAAAACACGAAAGTATATATATATTAACTAATAAATTATACAAATCACATTAATAATAATTTAATTTAAAAAAGAATGTATTAGGTGCCTAGTTAACTTTTTGTAATATTTCATTTCAAATTTTATTTTTTTTTTATTTTTTTCATTTAAAAAAGAAAAAGTTAATTTGTTTTTCGATTGAAATGTTAAAATAAATTGTTTTTTTTTTTTTTAATTATCAAAACAGAAAAATCATAAATTATTAAAAATGAAACAAAAATGTTGATTTTGCTTAATTTGATTAAGAATATTTTCAAAGTGAATGAAAAAAAATATTTCATTTGACTTAGAAAACAAGAAAAAAATTATATTGTTTTTAGATACATATACTTACATTTAGGTGTACTACCTATATACCTATGTATGTATGTATATTTTTTTCGTTACATGTTGTCATAAAATTATATATTAATGATTTTCTTATTCATATTTTTATTTTTTCAAAAGCATAATGTCTTTTTTTTTTTTTTTGAATGAATACATATACATACATACATACATACATATATACATAATATAGTGTTTTAAAAAGTCATAATTTTATTGTCCTTGTATTCATCATGATCATCAAATTATTAAATGTTAACCAAAAAAAAAAAAGTTAATATTATATTAATTTTTATTTCATTTTAATTTTGATTTTCCAATTTTTTTTCTACAGTTATAGTTTCGAGACAATTATTTATCTTCCAGATCGATAAGAAAAAAAAAAATATGAAAAAAGTAAAACTAAAGATAATTGGAAAATTATAGGTAGATAGTGCTTTTCTTTTATGATTCAAATTAAATTAAATAAAACAAACACAATAATGTACCTATTAGCTATCAATTATTTAAAAAATAATAAAAATATAATTTATGTTTTACCGGTAATCTGAATCATAAGAAAATTGACTATTTTTATTTAGAAAATTACACATACACGTATAATATTAATTTTTAAAAACGAAATATGAAGATTATTGTCTATCTTGTTTTATTTTCCAATGGAAAGATCTAGCTTTAAATGTGTATTCACTTGCTTTTTTTTTACCCTTTAGACAAAAATAATTATAAAAATGAAAAGCCGCATGTAAATCACCAATCACCATGCTAACAAAAAGAAGAAGAAGAAGAAAAAACATTTTTTCCAATAAGACAAATGGTGATTTCAATTACTAATTTGATTTTGCTGAAATTTCAATTTCTTATCACAAAATAAAAAAAAAAAAATTAATAACAATTATAATAACCTACTTGCCGTATCATTTATTCAAAAAATAAATTTAAAAATTAAAGAAAAAAAAATGTGTTTCCTCTCAACCACACCATCTAATTGAAAAAAATAATAATAATAATTGCAATCATAAATGATATATCAAATTGCATGATAAATACTTGATACTTGACTGATAAAGAAATTAATTATCTGTCTACTTACTGATAATTTACATTTGAGAAATTTTAACAATACAACATGATTAAGATCACATTACCTATAGGTTGACAATAAAATTTAATTAAGTTCTTTTTTTTTCTTTTTTTGAAATTTTTCACACATGTAACTAAGTAAGTACATACTAGAAATAATTACAGAATTTCACAATTTACGAATCTAGAACATAAATAGCTAATTAAAAAAAAGTGTTTAAAATGTAATTTTGAAATAATTCACTTAAACATTTTTAAAAAAAAAATTAATAACAATAATTTGCATATTCGTTTTTTTCTTTATTGTTAGACAATCTCCGATTTATATGGGTGATTTTGTATATTTTTCTTTTTCCTTTTAATGTAATTAAAAAAAAGTAACTATGTATGTATGTATGTAGTTAATTCAATATAATACCTCCTCACACATCAGGATGTTATTTTTTTTAAATATTTATTTATTCAAATAAATTACGAAAGAAAAAAAAATCAACAATAAAATAAAATCAACCTTAAATATTCCCGAGGAGCTTATTTGCAAAACTGAAAAAGGTCGTTAAAATCCATATTTTATTACAACAGAAAAAAAAAGTGGCAAGAGGAATATAGACGAAATTTTCATTTCACTTTTTTTTTTTTAAATTCTGTGTGTTTGTCGTTTTTGTCAATAATAAATTGCCATTAGCATTTCAGAAAGCAAAAAAAAAAAAAACGAATGAACCTTATTACACCGGTATTAAAAGTGCGCATGATTTCCAATTCCCTTAAATTGCATTAAATTACATTTTAAACGAGAAAAAAAATAGAAAAAAAAAAACTTTTTTTTTCTGATAGAGAATTTACAATAATTCTTAGCAACATGTTACCAAAGAATAAATTTAGAAGAAAAAAAATTATAGGTAGTAGAGTAGAGATGTAAGTACCTATCATATGATTGGTAATGATTGAAGGAATACTTAGGTGATTTTAAATCACGTTTTCTTCACCAGTCCCCTTCAAGTCCTAAATCTTATGTTACATCAGTGATCAGTGATTTGATTTTTAAACAAGAGAAGTAGTAGTAGAAATGTGTTCATTATCATCATACATAATACTCCCTTCAATCCCTTTGTTTAAAAAGTTGATTTGTCGATGATTGACGTAAGGACAGGACAGGTGAAAAAATTATATAGAAAAATGAATTATTGTTCTACGGGAATTATGTATGTATCTGTTATCGATAGGTGGTTTTTGTTGTTTTTATAATTATTTTATTACAAAAAAAAATAAATAAATAAAAAAAAATAAAGGAAATTAAAATATTGCCCTTGCCAATGTTTTTTTTTTTTTGTTTAAAATATATTAGCTGATCATAAGAGAAAAATTAGAAACAGTAGAAAAAAGCTATTAGCTACATCTTCAATTTATATCTTTTACCTATGTATGCCTTTTCCTGTTACATAGCCGGCGTTTTATTTAGATTTTCATTTTTTTTATATATGTACATGCATAGGTACATATTACTAAATTTACATGTAATCCGGGAAGAGAAAAATCAATTCCTCAAATTAAGAATATTCTGTTGTGTTCCGCTTATTCTCTTCGGTGTTACTTTTTTTCCACAATTTCTTTTTATTCTACATACATATGTACACACATATATGTAATACGTATGTACATATATATACTATGTATGTACATATATATACTATGTATGTACATATATATACTATGTATATACATAGATTATACAGTTGGACTTTCTTTTTTTCGTGGGTTCTCTTTTACAATATCTATGTAGGTATGTATTACTTTTTTTTTTGTATAATCACGTGCTAGACAACAGATTTACAGATATCATATTAACATGTGAAAGTATTTTTTTTTCTTCTTTTTTTTTCTACTCCCGTGTCGCTAAGTAGTTATAAGTACTAAGTGACTTCTACTATTAGAATTTCGAATTTAACAAAATATATGTACATTGTTTTCCTTAGTTTTGTCTCACCTTTATTAGGTTTTTTAAACATGAATTAGTTCTTAGAAAAAAAAAATAACTATCTGAAAAATTTATTAATTAAAAAAAGATTGAAAATTAAGAATAATTTTAGTCTCACCCTATTTATATACATACATTTTTTTTCTAATAGAAGGAAGCAAAGCACACGACATTACACACACACAAACTAGATGCACCTTGAAGAGCAAAAAGTAAATCTTCTTCACTTCACTTTATTCATTTCATTCGTTGTATTTTATATAGTTATCTTTTTCTTTCATACGATAATACAACAAAAACTTTTGACTTGGATACAACAGAATTTCATTAAAAAAAATTCCTTTTTAAAAATTTTCACCTTGAATGTGCAATTTTACCATTTTAAAATCAATTTTATTTTCACAATTTCCTAAAATAATAATTCAAATTTGCAAAATATAAAAGAATTACATAGGTGCATTAAAAAAAAATTAAATTAATGGTTCTTTCATTCTGACATTTTCCTTCTCTTCTACTTCTTTTTTTCTTTATTCATCTGCTAAATTTTATACACACACCACATTCAACAAACCACAAGAACTCGTTCCACCAATGTTGCCAGTGCACGTAGTTTTTTCTTTTTCTAAATAGGGAGGTTACTTCATATGCGCGTGAGAATTGTATTTTCAATATTTTAAAAAAAATGTCTACAAATCAAATAATCATTTGCACCCAACAATGAGAAATCCATTATGTTGAAACAATAAAAAATATCCAACAAGGAAAACCGAAAGATCTTTTTTAAAGAAATATTAAAGATACTAGACCTACGTAAAAACAAAATAGAGGTAAACTATAATTTCTAACTTACAGACTCCCAAAAAATTTCTATTAATTCCTCAGAAGTCACAAATCAATTAAGAAAATTACACACTTTTCCAAGTAGAACGGCATCACTGCTGAACACACACAATCTCCCATTCTCCAATTTTATTTCACATATCTTTCATTCGCAATCATATACCTCTCTCATCTTCGTGAATGAGGAAAGCCTTTTTTTCGTTTTTAATGTAAAAAAAAAATAATCTTTTTTTTTTCTGCTTGTTTTTTGATTAAATAAAAATAATAAACGAACCGATTAAATAATACAAAGAATATGCTGAAAATATTGGTCCATTTTCTCCTCTTAATTATATTGTTAACACACTACACTTTTTTTCTTAATTTTTACAAGAGCAAGTGCACCCATATTAATTTTTCATTTTACTTTACTTCAAATTAAATTTATACATTTAGTACATTTTTAATTAATTTTACACACAAAAAAAAAATTTTTAATAATAAAGAACTTTTACACAAATAATAAACACAATTGAAATTTTTGTTAAGAAATCTTTTCACATAAAATCAATTTATATTTTTAACACCATTTCTTTTTTTTAACAAAATGTATGAAGAAAAAAAAGAATAAAAATTAAACCAGAAAAAAAAAATCTTGCCTTTTTTTTCTTTTCTTTTCCTACTTCTTCTTCATCATTTCTCTTCTTTCTTTCATTCTTCTATTAAAGATTTTTTTTTCTATTTCAAATCACACTTTAGGTTCAGTCAGATTAAATTTTTTTTTGCACTTTAATTTTATAAAAATTATCCGAATATAATTTTAAAATACTAATTTTATGTATAAACTGTTCCAACAAGAAAAAAAAATTACTTCAATACGATACGAACGAATTACACACGAATGGCGTCCGTTCATTTTCGCCAACGTTGCCATTCTATTGTAGTCGAAATAGTTAGTAGATTTAGTTTAAAATTCTATGTCGAATTTTGTTTTATTGTATATTATACTATAAATTCACATAATAAATTAAATACATATACATATGTATGTACATTACACTTACACTTTAAAATATAATAATAACTATAGCTACATTACAATATATTACAAACTTTCTATTACTAAACATAATTTATGCTCTACTGCACGATCTACTTACAAACTGTACCCACTTCTTGTCAGTACTGCCACCTTTTAAAATTAGATACGAAAATGAACAGAAACACTAAATCATAAACTTGATATATTTTCTACACCAAGCCTAGAACTTAGAAGGAGACATTGCAAATGAATGTGTTCTCATACAATTTGAAATTTGTTTGATTACTACTCGAAATTGGTCACTTTGTTTGATAGTGGTCTAAGTCTAAGGTATTTGGTATTGTACGTGTTCTACTTTTGTTTTTAATTTAAAAAAAAAAAGAAGTGGAGAAGTGAAGGATCGTTTGTTTTTACTCATTTAATGATCCTAATTTTTATTAAAAATTGTTTTGATTTTAAAATTGGAAGGTTTACTAATCTTGTTGTACAATCGAAATATGTAATATTATTATTCAAATTTTGTTGGTTATTATTTTTTTTTTTTCATTTATTTTTGTTTATTTATTTTTTAGATTAAACATCCAGAAAAAAATTACATTTTTTTCTGTTTTGTTTTCTAAAATTTAAAATGAATTTTCACTTCTTCTTTTTTTTTTGTTGTTGTTTCTAATAAATAAAAAATGTGTTTACGTATGCTAATGTAGAATTAAGATGATGTTTTTTAATTGAAATATTAAAAACAGAATATTAAAATTCAAAATATCCCTTTGTTTATATTTTCCCTTGGAAATTTTAAAAGATCTGAAGTGGAAAATATGATAAGATACTAGCACATTGCGATCATGCGCCATAGGTCACCATAAATTTATAATCAAAGCACAGTTTTAAACTTGAAACAGAATTGTTACTGTAAGGGGTGACCGAAGCACTATCAAGTAACCACTAGAAAATCGCTTGTCAAAATTTAGAAAACTTTATTTTCTTATAAAAACTGATTACCATCGACTACTACTTTTTCTTTCCTGTCGAATTAGAGATTATTACTATAAATAAAACTGTGTAGATGTGTTGCTTTGATTATTTTCTTTTTATTAGTCACCAAAGATCGCGATCATCTGTTACCTATTGCTCCTGTTCTGTTTCTGCGCTTAGTATGCATGTGAATTGTAGAGTTTTGGGAATCACCTGTTTTCTTCCGTGACATGACATTCATTTCATTTGTGCCTTGTGGCTCCATTTGAATTTGACAATAGACTTTTCCTGATTTTTTTATTTTTATTTCGAAAATTCATTTGTATACTTTATTTTGAAAAAATTGTGTAACTAATAAGTTAAGGAAATTACAAAGCATTTTTTAAAATATTTTTATTAAAAGATTTTTGAAACCTAAAAGAAAAAGGACAGCGATGAGTAATTTCAATTTAGGAGGTGGGCAATTAACACGAAATGATGTTGTAAGTTTATTGCTACGTGTTTCAATAGCATCTGTAGTTACATATTATTCAGTAAAGTGGATGATGAACCAGTTAGATCCAACAAATAAAAATAAGAAGAAAGCACGTGTAAAGGCTGAAGCACAATTAAAAAGGTATGTGTGAAGAAAGAATCATTCTTTAGAACATAACCTCATTTTATTGAACTTTGTTATGATTTCAAATTCAATTTTTTTTATTTCTTGTTCAAGATTGAGTGGAGAAGGTGACTTCACTGTAAATGTTAACAATTTAAATGATTATGAACTTATGATTGCATCACATTTGGTTGTTCCAAGTGATATACCAGTATCTTGGAATGATATTGCTGGTTTAGATTCAGTTATTCAAGAATTACGTGAATCTGTTGTTTTACCAATACGTCATCCACATCTTCTTAATCAATCAAAATTATGGTCAGCACCAAAAGGTGTTTTATTACATGGTCCACCTGGTTGTGGTAAAACATTAATAGCAAAAGCAACTGCAAAAGAGGCTGGAATGAGATTTATTAATTTGGATGTTGCTATGTTGACAGATAAATGGTAATTTGTAATTGAATTGAATTTTCTTCAATTATAAATTTAAATTTAATTAAATTTTTCCTCTGTAGGTATGGTGAATCACAAAAATTAGCATCGGCAGTATTCTCATTAGCTATAAAAATTCAACCATGTATAATTTTCATTGATGAAATTGATTCATTTTTACGTTCACGTAATACACATGATCATGAAGCAACAGCAATGATGAAAACACAATTTATGATGTTATGGGATGGTTTAAGTACAAATACAAAAACAATTGTTATTGTTATGGGTGCAACAAATCGCCCACAAGATTTAGATAAAGCAATATTACGTCGTATGCCAGCACAATTTCATATCGGTCTACCAAATGAAGAACAACGTCTTAGAATATTAAAATTAATTTTAGAACAAGAAAATACATCAGATGATGTTGATTTAAATCGTTTATCAAAATTAACAAATGGTTTCTCTGGTTCTGATTTACGTGAATTATGCCGTAATGCATCTGTTTATAGAATGAGACAATTTATGAGAAAAAATCAAGATAATTTAACAGAAATAAATGATTCTTGTTCATTTGAATTGAAAATTTCAATTACAATGGATGATTTATTAAATTCATTTGGTAAAATGAAAGAATCAAAAATGCATACTGGAACTTTAATTGCAGATTCAAGAATTGAATTAGATTGAACAAACACACAAAAGTTTCTAGAAGTATTTTATTTTATGATTATTGAAATATTAAAAAAAAAAACATGTAGAATGAGAAAAATAGTTTTTAAAACTCAGAATACACTTAAAAATTTAGATTGTGTGGTTAAATGTTTCTTTAAAAGAAATTTGATAAAAAAAAATAAATTTAATATACAATAAAAGAAAAATGTTCAGCATCGATATTATTCAGTTTAAATAGTGTTGTTGCTCATGTTAAAAAATTATAATTAAAAATTAAATTAAAATAAAAAATAAATTAAGTTGAAATTCTATTTATAGGTACAGTTAGATAAAAAAAAAAAAATTTATGAATAAATGCTTTTTAGGACTACATATCAGTTTAATTGTTTTATTCTCATAACTGTGACAAGAATTCGCACAGATTTCATCACTGACTCACATCACGGATTGTAAGACCTGATTCAGATATCGGTATTACGTTATGCTTAACGACAGAAGTTATTTTTTTAATTTTGGTAATAAAATAGAAAAATGAAAAGTCCATTTTCACTGAGAATTTATTAAGTTTCATAATTTTATAACAGAAACTTTTCAAATGCATAGTTCGAATCTATCACATCATTTTAGGCTAAACTAAACATAAATACTTTGAGACTTATTTCCAACATTTTAGAAATATACGATAGAAAATCAAACATGTTCACGGCACCAAGCTACATATTTACCCTGTAGCTTGATTTCTGATTGAGGGATTGGTGAATTTTCTTATGTTAAAGAGTATCATTGAAGGAATATTTGTTCAAAATTTCAATATTCTAGTCCAACAGGAAACTACTTCACATTAATTATTGGCACTGAATCTACTTTGCCTGTAATCGTAATCGAGTTGCGTGCCTTGCTTTAATGGAGATCCAGTTAACTTACGACTTTGTTAATCATGAATCATTATAAAAACTACATTTTTTATTAAGTTTAAGCTTGATAATCTTTAATCTTTAAAGTGAGTGTGACTTTTTGCATCAAATGATGAATGATGAAATTCAGGAGCCTAGAGTTCATCAATTGACGATCATCTGACGTTTTCGAAGATTCCTTTTTTTAGCACTTTAAATAAAACCATTTAGATTTTTGCAGTCAAGATATTTTCTAAATACTTTTTATGTATTTTTGATTTAAAACAAAGAATAAGATAGAATCCACTTCCAATAAACAAAACGAATAAAATTCAGTTTTTGGTAAAAAAAACAAACAAACAAAAGAAACAGACAAAAAGTAGCCATCTAGTGTGTTGCTGGCCAATTTCTATTTTGTAAAGAATTTGCTATAATTAATTTCTTCGTGAAGTTAATTTTAGTTTCAACTTGAAAAAAAAATCAACTAAGAATAAGAAACTAAAAATTCTACAGGCAAGCCAAGTGCCAATAAAACAAAAGTATAAAATTTTCCTAAACGTGCCAATTTCTTAAAAAAGAGAAATGAAAACAATTTTCGTTTTTCTTCTAATTAACATTTAATGATCTTTTCCAATTTAAGTGATTAACCAAACTACATCAAGAACAATATTTTTTTTTTTTGTTTACGCAAAGCAAAAGAATATTTAAACGCTAAACAATGTTGAACTTTCTAAAATTAACTTTCTCTGAAAACAAAAAAAAAGAGCAAAAAATGCTAAAAAGAAAAAAAAAAAGGTTTCTTTTTTAAATATAAAGTTTTTATAGGCATACTGAATTATAATGATTTATGCGATTATGTACTTGAAAACACACATTTAAAATTATCCTTTATTTTTGTATTATTATTTAATAATCATTATTTTATAAGTTATACGATAAATGATGGTGTTGTTGTAAATCTAGTTTAATTAGCGAAATAACAAATATTTTTTCATGTTTGTTTGATCAAACAAATTTCGTGAAATTCTTTTTTCTCTCTTATACCATGCTAAATTTAATCTTTGCTTTGCATGTACTTAATAAGATCAACAACTCTGTTAGAGTAGCCGAATTCATTATCATACCAGGAGATGAGTTTCACAAAAGTATCAGATAATTGAATTCCGGCTTTAGCATCAAAGATTGATGAATGAGTGTCACTGATGAAATCTGAAGATACAACTTCATCTTCAGTATAACCAAGAATTCCTTTTAATGGTCCTTCAGATGCTTCTTTAAGTTTTTGTTTAATAGCATCATATGAAGCTGGTTTACCCAAACGACAAGTTAAATCGACAACAGATACATTTGGTACTGGAACACGGAATGCCATACCAGTTAATTTACCATTTAATGTTGGTATTACTTTTCCTACAGCTTTAGCAGCTCCAGTTGCAGCTGGAATGATATTTTGTTGTGCACCACGACCATCACGCCATAATTTACCAGATGGTCCATCAACAGTTTTTTGTGTTGCTGTTGTTGCATGAACAGTTGTCATTAAACCTTCAATGATTTCGAAATTATCGTTGACAACTTTAGCAAGTGGAGCTAAACAATTTGTTGTACAACTTGCATTTGATACAACTTTCATGCTTGGATCATATGCTTCTAAATTAACACCACATACAAACATTGGTGCATCAGCTGATGGTGCTGAAATGATAACTTTTTTTGCACCACCATTGAAATGAGCTGAAGCTTTATCAATTGTTGTGAAGACACCAGTTGATTCAACAACATATTCAGCGCCAGCGCTTGCCCATTTAATATCTTTTGGGTCACGTTCACAGAATACAGTGATCTTTTGTCCATTAACAACTAAGCAACCACCTTCAGATGTTACGGTACCCTTGAAACGGCCATGAGTTGAATCATATTTGAACAAATACACCATGTAATCAACTCCAATGAATGGATCATTAACGGCAACAACTTGTGCGCCCTTTTCAAGTGCAGCACGTAATACTAAACGACCAATACGGCCAAAACCATTAATTCCAATCTTTGACATGTTGATACTTTTCTGAAATAAGAAATTGTAATAGAAAACGTTATTACATAAAAATGTTCATGTTTTTTTTTTTAATTTTTGCTGACAACACAGTACAAGAAAGGAATGCATGATCTTCGTTTACAGTAATTGACTTTGTTATATCATCGAATTCTACTACGTCAGTATTGACATTGATTCACCCTGTTATCGCAGCTATCACCTTTTCTTTTTGTTCTGAGTCGCATGGAATCGTGAAAATCGTGACGATTCACGCGTAAATACGTAAGATAAGATGAAAATCGAGGGGTGCAAAGATGAATTTTTAACGAGCAAGCAAAATATAAAATGAAGGATCATGTGTTTCAAATTGAATGTTAATGAGATTTAATAGAAAAGAATAAGAATTTTCACGATTGAAGTTAAAATGTTGAAGTTTGGTTACTTTAAGTTTTCAAATGCCGAAAACATATTTAAAATACTAATAAAGGAAGGAGATAAGTTGAATGTGACTAAATTTAAAATTAAATTGTGAAAAAAAAATTTTATATTAAACAAAATGGAGAACATCGAGATGCAATTTACTATGTACCTATAGAATTAATTTTAAAAACCCTTGATTTCTTTTCAAAAGAAAAATATATTTCTTGAATGGCATTTTTTTTTTAAATTTAAAAAGAAATTTTAACACAAAAGGAAATTAGAAAAAAATTCCCTTATTATCAGAATTTCTCCTCTAAGATACCGGCAAGGTCAATTAAAGGTCAAACATAATAAAAGGATTATTTTCACAGAAATCAATTCATTTCTACACTTCAAATAATTAGCAAATATAAACAAAGGCACCGATTTAATAATAATTAAAAATTTATCTAAAAAATTAATAAAAAAAAAATAATTTTTATTTTATTCGAAATGAATTACACAATACTTGCATGATTAAGAGGTTATAGTTTTTTTTTCGTACAAATGACATCGAATTTCTTGCAAATTTTAAAAAATTTTTCCAAGTAAATAATTTTAGCTTATTAATAAAATTATTAAAATGTATTAATTATATTTTATAAAAAGTAAAAAAAAAAGTACTTACAGTTTATTGATAGTTAAGAAAATTCACACGATACAACTTCTCAGGCTGACGAATAAATGGTGATTGGTGTCAAATCAAGGGCGAATTTTCCTTGTAAATTCATTTGTTTCCAAGATAAGAAACTTTTCAACGAAAAAGTTTAAAATGAACGATCCAATAAATGGCATGTATACATGTTTATATGTAGAGATTGCAAAAAAATAAGATATAGCATTTGTATTAGACAGTTTATACGTAATCCACTTTTAATACGGATATTGGGTTACTCCCAATTTCATGTAGTATTATTCCGCTAATTAGGATTTGGTTTAAACCCAAATAATTTTTTGTATATTTATGTGTAGCGTAAAATGCAATATGGCGGATTTTAATTTTTATGGTGCGAATTGTAGAGTGAAGTGTATACGTGTAGTGTATCAATCAACGTTTGAATTTATTATTTTAATCCCAATTCCAAATTTTACCCGTTTATACCGTACTCCCAATTTAATCTAAAATTCAAATTTAATTCGAATTATTTTTTACGCTATAAACTACTAATATGATGGAAATATAAATAAATTGAGATTGAAATCAATTTAGAAACCGTATTGCCTGTAGGGTGGATGGTTGAATTCGTTTTAAAAGCTTCTCAAGTTTTTATATGTTGAATGAAAATAAATTTGGAAAAATCTAAGTGCTATCAACACCAAACACTTTTCCACTGTAGGAAATTTAAATATCAATGAAATTTCACAATTTTAGAGCTTTCGATTTTTACCAAAATTTTCACGGAAATTAAAAATAAAGTACACCCCATTTCGAAGTCCAAAATTTGCGACACGACTTTTTGCAAAATAATCAACAAATTGTATCAAATTCGCTTAGAATACATATTTCTCAGAAGTAAAATCAAATTGGTGTAGAAATTAATCATTTATTTCAGCCAAAAATTGAGTTTTTCTAGAGACCATATGAGATCGAAGTTCAATATTTTATAACTTCTAAATGCTATAATTTTTATTACTTCACAAGCTAATATGCAAAATTCTTTAAATTTTTCATGAAGACATATCGTTCAACATTTATAAGAAAAAAAATTAAAAGTGAACAAATACAACAACAATTCCCTGTATAGTAAAGATGTCAAAATTTGTATGCATTGTGAACCAATAAAAGGTCTGTAACAAATTTAAAAAAAAATAAAAAATACATAAGTAACAATAGTCATTTCGATAAATACAAATTTTTCTTTTCCATTTTGTTGGTTCAGATTCATAAATTTTTTGTAATCCTAAAGATTGCTCCAAATAGTTTTCTATGTCTTGTTCAATTTTCGATCTCCATTTTAATTTATGAAAGTTTGGAAAAGCATCATTTGCTCGTCTTAATCGTCGAATAGCCGTTTGATAACATTTCCATGGTTGTGGTTCAATAACAAGTAACTGAGTGAAATTTGAACATAGACGAAGAAAATTTTGCAATCCTTCATCTTGATGATTTAAATGAATCCACATTGTAATTGATAAGCAAAAAATTGCATTAAATTTTGTTTTATTGTAAGAATTAAGAAATTCTTGCAAAATTTTTGTCGAATTTTCCATATCCATCATATCTAAACTTTCGTATTTAATATCATCTGCGAATTTATTAGCTTCTTTAGCTCTTTCTATCAATGTTGGATCTATGTATATCAATACCAAGAATTTTTATATTTGTTTGTAGTTCATTTTTAAGAAATGTGTAAACAAATTGAGTGACAGCACCAGAATTACACCCAATATCAAGGACGACGTATACTTCTGTATTTATAGTTTTCCATAAATAACCTTTAGGTAATAGATGTAATCGTTCTACACCAGGATCTATACCTCGGAAATTCATATTCTAACATATTCAAATACTTGTATACTATACATATATACACAACTTTGTACAAAGTAGAAGCTACATTAAAAAATATGAAATTTGTCAAAAACATTAAATCATAGATTTCCAAAACAAAGTGGGACTAGTTCCGGTGGCGCATTCAGCCCATTAGTAATTGGATCAACTGTTTTAACAATTGAATCCGATTATTCAACCATTATATATGTGAGAACGATCGGCAATGTAGTACAATCCCTTCAACCAGTAAAGCAGTGGGAGTATATCTACTCATATCTTTGTACCAGAACATTCATCTGACATTAACTCATTTACTTTTTTCAGCTTCTATCTTAGTTTTTGCGAAAATGACGAAACAAAAAAGCTAATAACTGTTAATAAAAAGTAGATATGCCTTTGTAGAGTAGTTTATGGAGAAAAATTTATTTGAAGGTTGGTAAGGGTGCAAGTTACCCTAAATTGGAAGGCAAGGTCGCCTTCAGATTTGGGTACAGTAATTTCATCCCTATAAGAGCTAACTGCAGAAAATATCCTAAGTAAAATTAAAAAAAGCCCATAGAGTCGTTGTGTGAACTTACGATTTTACACTACAGATAATGCATTTCGACCTGAAAAGATCTTTTGTGCCGTCACACTACAAATAGAATTCATTCTTTTTCTTGTAACCCAGGTAATCAGCTAGTTTAAAATAAAATAAGTTCTATTCAACATAATTATAAATTTAATTTTTATTTAATAAACAATATTAAATAATTATTTTTTTTCCATTTAATATATGTATTTTCTTTTAAAATTTGAAAATCTGCATTGTCGATAAAATTTTAATTAAAATATAAATTAATTATGAATTATAATTAAAACTCAATTATAATTAGAGTTGGTGTCTTAAGAAAAAAAAATAATAAAAAGAAAATATGTGTGAAAAAAAAATTATAATTAATTGCATTAATAAAATTTAAAAATATTACATTACAATATATGTTGTGTGTGTGTGTGTGTGTGAAAAAAGAAAATTTAATATAATATATAATAATAATTTTTTCAAATAACAAAACTGTTGAATTTCTATTATTTTTATATTTTTTTTTTGTTTTTCCAATTTTTTTCTTTTTAATAGAGCAAATATAATTTTGTAATGTTACAATCTTAAATTACAATTATATTAATATACATATATACTTCTTTTTTTTTTTATAAATAGATATTCTAAAATTTTACTTTTCTTATTGTGTAATTAATTACATTATTGTTTTTTTTTTGTGATTTTCTTTTATTTTGCGTAAATTAATTGCAAATAAAACAAAATGTACTATTTTAAAAGCAACCAAAAAGTACCTTTAAATAAAAGATTTTTTTTTTTTTTTCAAAATAAATTTCTGTTTGGAAATTAAAAACAAAATAATAAAAGAACATTCAATTAAAATAAAAATAAAAGTTAATTTGAAATTACTTAAAGAAAGAATATTTTTTCTCTTATTTTTGAAAATAAAAATAAAATGAAACAGGGTAGAACAAAAAACAAAAAAGGAAAAAATTACATTGATTTTTAAGTATTATTTCAACATCACATATGTAAAACAAAATGCATTTTTTTTTTTTCATTTTAATATTTTTTGTTTTTTTGTTAAAGGCTTAAAGTAAAATTGAATTCTTACTTAAATAATATTTAAAATTGACCATTATTTTTTGTTGTTGTTATTGCCACATATACGAGATTTTTTTTTTTTTTTTTTTCTTGAAATTTGACATACAATATTTTGTTTTTAATTACGAACAAATACACTTTCATGAATATTTGTGACCCATACTGTCTTATTGATTACTTATTTTCTACTTGTATCTTTTTTATTTTTCTTTTATCTAATTAACTACTGAACAATTTTTTGTAATGGTGCATCAAAATGTTTAGGTACTGTACCAAGTGCATCATCACTTGTCCTTTCTGTATTGCAGTTCTAAAATAAGAGAATTAATTTATTTTTGGGAATAATTGTAGAACAAAACACACAAAGAAAAAAATTGATAATTTAATGAAAAATTATTTCTGAATTTTAGAAAAAAAAAATGTTCTACTCAATTCGGATTAAATCCTTTTTTAATGTTTTAAATATTTACCTGAGGTTTAACACGATATGTATCGACACATTCAACTGATAATGGTATTGTTTCTACTTCAAAATTAAAACCATTTGTACGTACAACAAGTAATGTATGTAACGGTACATTTATATATGGTACTTGATCTGGTTTTGTACCCATAAAATATGCCATAATACAACGTAAAACTGCTTGATGTGATACAACTAATACATGAGATCTTGTAAGTAATCCTTGAACAACACTATCAACACGTTGTAATAAATCTAAATATGATTCACCATGTGGATAACGATATTTGAATTTATCTTGATCACGCCATGCAAATTCTTGTGGAAAACGTTCTTGAATTTCTTCATATGTAAGTCCTTCACAAATACCCTGAAAAATAGAAAAATTTTTAAAATTATTTAACGTTGTTCTTTTCTTCTATTTTAAAAAGAAAGAAGTAATGATTTTTACTCCTCAAAACTTACAGCATTGATTTCATTTAAATCATTAACAGCAGCTCTTGGTCCTGGAATGTTTTGTACTGTATGAATTGTACGTTGAAATTCAGATGTCCATATCAGTTTTGGTCCAGGTAATGTTTTTTGATTCTCTTGAAATAGACGTGTTAAACGTTCAGCATATTTCATACCACGTGGTGATAGATCTGCATCACCACCAATACGGCCTAATACATTAAATTCAGATTCACCATGCTTTAAAATAATTTAAAAAAAATTTGTAAGTATTTTTTTTATTTATTTTTTTTAAAGTTCATCTTGACTTACTCTACTGAAATAAAATACTTGTTCTCTAATAACTGGATGTGATAGAACACCTAAAATTGATGTTTGTAATGCACCTTGAACACCACGTGCTGTTACTGAATGAAGATAAGGATTTTCAGAATTATTAACGATTATTAAGGGACTTTCCATTGGTGTACATTTTTCATATACTGGCGTAAAACGAAGAAGCTAAAATTGAAAATTAAGGAAAAAAGGAAATTTAAAAAAAAAAATTGAAAAAAAAAACATGCAACTACATACTTTATCGATATAAATTCTAGCCCAATCCTTTGTTTTATCAATTTTCTGATAGAAACGTATCATTTCTTTAATATTTAAGTCAAGACTTTTTTCATCACAGTCAATTTCAACAATTAAGTGATGATAAATGCGTTCTCTACAAAATGATGATATAAGTTGACGTGATTGACGTGTCAAATGCATTCCATCAATAATCTGTACCAAAGCGTCAAAAAAAGAAAAATATTCAGAAGAAATTAAATAAAATAAAAACAAAAGATAGAAATAAGGAATTAAAAAAAAAAGGATTACTCACAGCAACATTATTCCCATCTCGAAACCAATTTAGTATCTCGGATAAGGTTTCACCTGTTGCTTTTGTTTCCACATTAAATACTGAGAAATAAAATTATTAAAATTAAAAATAACAACAAAAAATTGTCACGATTTGTATATTTCGTTTTTTTTATTCAAATTTACCTTTTGCCATTTCACCTTTCCAACTTAAATGTCGTGCTATTTTATGGGCAGCAAATGATTTTCCACGGCATGGAAGGCCAACAATTGTTACAACTAATGGCGCACGTAAAGGACATGGTGTCTCAGCTGATGGAAATATTCCAGTCGCTCCAATATCTGGAATTGAAACAAAATAAAAGAAAAATGAAAAAAACAAGAAGAAAAACAAAAATATAAACTTTTTTTTTTCAATAAAAGTTTTCACTAAAATATTTAAAATGTACGGAAAATTCTTTTGTTAAATATACAAAAAAATTCCATTGATTTCAGAAAATATAAGAAATACATCAAATTATTTATTTCAAGAACATTTAAAGGTCATATTTTAAGGATATTTAAACAGAGTTTCCTTGACTCTTGGCAAATTAATCACTTTGAATTTTTTAAATTTTAAACGCATTTTATTATTATTTTTTTTCCCAAAAAGAAGAAAAAAATAATTACCTGATTTTTCATTTTTTGTAAATTTTTTTAATGTAAACAAACATTTTTGTAAAAACATTTTTATTAATAATTTATTTTTAATTTTATGGTTTTGTTCATTTAATCTTTGTTCTTTGTCCATTTGTTTGGCACACAATTTCTCAAAAGTCCAATAAAAAAAAATACTGATTTGTTCTTTTTTTTATATATATATTTTTTTTAAACTTAATCCCCTTGATAGTATTTTTATAATAAAAAACAATAATTAATTAAATTGCAAAAATTAATCGGCTAATGAACTTTTAAATGAAAAAACCGACTTCATAAAAAAATTTTTTTATTCTTCCTTAACTTTTTTTTTCTCGATAATATCGTGCGTAGTTGCTTGAACAAGTTGATTTTATTTTGAATGTTGAAAATAAACTGAGAAAATAATTTTTCACTACCTATAAATATGTTGCTATGTTTTTGATTGTATCTTAGCATCATTGCCGTAAATAACAACGGTTAAATAACCTCAAAGTATGCCAAAAATACCATCACTTTGTGATCTTGTTCTTGTAATGACATTTCGAATTATTTTCAATTATTTTTCTTTAAAATTGAACAAATAGAAAAAATAATATATAAAATAATAACAAAATACTTTTAGTGTTTTTTTCGTTTATTTGTCCCTAATTTTTTTCTTAGTTAAATTGGATTAATGTTGTTTTTCCGCATTAAAATACAATCAACAACATAATATTATTCAATTTCACTTTCATTTCCACTTGTTTTTTCATTTTCATAAATTCTGATCCTGCGCTGTAATGATGAAAATATAATTTTCATTTTCCAGAGTTTCTTATTTCTTGCTTTTTTCCCGCCCCCTTGAAGATGAAGAGTGGAAGGAAATTGAATGAAGAATTCTAAAAATAATTTTATTATGAAGCTTCTGCTATAAGATGCCATCAAGTTGGATAGGTCACGTAAAAAAAGGAAAAAAATAATGTTAAACATGAACTGAGGAATATGTTGGGTGGGTGTTTTAAAGGGGCTCGGTGTCTATACATATTTTTTGTAAACAATTCATATAAAATAAAATGTTTGGCAACAAACAAACTTTGATGGAAAACATGCTGGTATGTAATATGGAATAAAAACGATATGGGAATCGATTGCAATGAAAGGGAAAGTATTTTTTTTTTTGTCATTCACAGCATATAAGGTGAAGTTTATACATGAATTACATGATATTGAAGCCTTGTAAATTATGAACTTTAATATGTTTAATGTAAAATAAAAAAATAAAAGTACAATTTTTGAATACAAATTGATTAATTTCTCATATTTACTTTCAAACCGACATATTATTATCATTTCAATGGAATTAAATTTGTTAAAAAAAAAAAAGAAATATAGTTCCAAGAAATGACAAACCTCTTTTCTTGAAGTCCATCGTTGTGTTATCAGAAAGTAATGAAGCAAAAAAAATGATATTTCAAAAATTTTTAAATCTGAAATCATGGAGCTTATGAAGAAGGAAATCAAGAGAAGAATAGTGGGAAAGGAAAAAGGAAATTATTGGTGGAAATATTAATTTGAAAACGGTGAAGAACACAAGAGATGATTGATGAAGAACCAGCCATATTGTCTGGACGTTACAAAGAAAAATTAGACTAAAAATCTTAAGGACTAATAGAATCCTTGTTATTGTAAAATATCCTGCAATCAAAGTATCTGCAGAACAGAAACCGATAAGTTGATATTTATGCAATGCTGTAGTATAATTGAAGAATAGGACTTGTTTTAATTTAAAATTATTCTCATAAAATTTAAAAAAAAAAAGCATCTAACAATATGTTACTCTAGTTTATTTCAGTTTGAAATAAAAATTCAACTTTTATGGAAAATGAATGGTAGCAAGCCTCCCAAATAAGGTTTTTGTCAAATATGTTCTTTAGGTCTTAGAAGGCAACTAAGTGCATAAATTGGAAGACTTTTAAAAACAATATTACTCTTAAATTATTTTCAATTAAAATTCTTATTTAATAGACATTTTTCTAATAATATGTTTAATTACTAATGAAACAATACCGTACACTCGTTTAGAGTCACGTGAATTATAAATTTTAAATTCACTTCAAGCAGACAATAAAATTAATTAAAACAAATAAATATTGTATCTAATTTTATATGAAAATTTTTTATTTTATCACGTTTATTGCATTATTTTCACTTTTCATTTACAAGCTTTGATTTAAATGATTTTAATATTAATTATTATTTTTTCTGCTATATTTAAATTAAACTTTACATAAGAGCTTTTTAAAATAACTCTTTCAAATGAAAAAGAAAAACAACTTTGTGGTATTATTTTCCACAAAATAATAATGAAAAATTTTTTAAAAATGAATTTTGTACGTTTTTTATTCAAAAGAATTCACCAAATCCACATATTCATTTGACAAAACGTAAGTTAAGTTAATTGAAATGAACTCAAAAGATACATTTTAAGTTTTCACTTGATGGGGTCTCTCAATCTTAATTTAAAGTGTGTATATGTCTAATAGGTTGTTTGTTAATTTGAAACAAGAAAATCTTTTAGTTTTATTTTGAATTTATCTGAATATTGATGCAGAAATTTCTTTTTCTCTGAATTCGTTTTTTTCAGTTATTCAAATGAAGATTTAAAAATTGAATCGCGAATTTTTGTTGTTGTTGCTGTGCCATTTTAAACAAATTAAAAACTTTTACATTTTGTTTGTGCTTCCATTCCAGTTGACATTTAAATTTTTTTTTTTTTTAAATTTTGTACTTATCGATGATCATAGAAATTTGATTTGTTTAAAGATACATATTTTTAATTTTTGATCTTATAAATTAAGATACTTTATAAACGCATTTATTCATTGAAATTTTTCGTATTGCAGATGATGGCTAAGATCTAAAATTTATTCATTCGTTTGAATATCTTTTTTTTTTTTATTTTAATTTTTATTACTTTACTACATCAGTGCGATCGGGTTTTAATCAGATATAGTAAGTCCCACAATAGCTAGCCAGCCTAGCTAAACAAGATTCAGTTTATCAGTTGTATTTTACATTTTGAAGGGGACGGTGGTTATTCGTGATTTTTTAGTTTAATTTTAAATAAATTTTTCTTTTTTTGGGATTCTTGCTTTTAAAACGATTTTTTTTTTGTTTTTTGGGTAAAATACAGAAATTAAAATTTTAATTTTTTAAAGAAAAAAAATATATATACGTATATACATAGAAAATTAAAAGTGCATATAAAAAGTTTACATTGCTTTTTTTTCAATAAGTTTATTACACGAAAGTGTTTCAAATTTTTATAGAAATTGATTGTAAAATAATTTAAAAAAATTACGTTTTACGCAAAGTGAAGATTTTTAAATGGAATATTCATTATTTGTTTTGTGTATTCTAACAAAGCGATAAGTGATATTTAATTAAAAATAAATATCTTTATCAGTTTCTTTGTTTTTGTTGTGGTGTTTTTTTTTTTAAAATTTTTTACACATTTTGTGGTTTTAGTTGTTTTTTTTTTAATGTGGTGTACAATTCAAGGAAATTGATTTTTTTTAAAAAAGTAATAACAAAAATTATTCCATTTGAATTTAAATAAACAAAAAGAAAGGAAAAAGATACTTGAGTCTGTTGGAAATACAAATTAAAAAGAGAAGAGCTTATTTTTTATTTTGAAATATTTTAATACAAGCCAAAAAAGGGTATGTAAAATGTTATATTCGTTTTTCATTTTAAATAAATATTTAAGAATACTAATAATTCGTAATCAATTAATTATATATGAGATTTGATAATCAATTCTAATGTGTGATCGAGAATTTAAAAACGAAATATTTTAAAAGCAAGTATGTTGCTTTTTTGGAAAATTTTAAAGTAACAATTTGAAAGAATTTTGATTCAAAATGACAAAGAATTATTATTAAAATTCAATCCGTTTCTAAATTATTACATTTTTTTTTTTCATAAAAAAAAAATAATCTTTTTTGCTTTTAGCAATTCTTTTTTTAATCTTTTTTATTTTTTATAAAGAAAAATTATAATTAAAAAGTAAAAATACAAATTTTATGGAATCAAATTTATTTCTTTCTATAAAAAATTTTGACATTTTTAAATCCCATAAAAATTTCTTTATTAACTTTTTAAATTTATTTTAATTTTTTTTTTTTTTTTCTTTTTATATTATTTTTCTTTTTTGCGAATTCTGATTTACATTGAAACTGAGCAGTTTGAAGAAATTCTCTGTAAATGATTGTTAACAATTAACCTTTTAAACTTAGAAATTAGTTTTTTGTTGTTGTTGTAAAAATAATACCTGTGTCTAATGTGTTTTTTGTGGTATGTATTTTAATGTGTGAAAATAATGATTTCAAGTGAAAAAAGATACTTTCATTGAATAGAAGAAAAAATTTTGCAAAAATTATCGTGATTCATTTAAATAAACATTTCGTTTTATTTATTTTTTTTATCTTGTAGCTTTGTTTATTTTGTTTTGTTTTTTTTAAGGTTTTAAAATATTTTTTTTATTAGTTCGTGATTTTGTGAAAATTTTTCATTAGAAAACAAAAATTATTTGTGTAAAATAATTACCATTCCAAATCAATATTTAAAGTATTATTATATTCGATTGATAACTGAAAAGATAATTCTAAAATCACGTTTTAATCAGTAAAAACCAGACAGGCAAACAAAAAATTTATATTTTTTGTTGAAATAAGATAAAGATATTGAAGAAATCAATTAAAATATTTGAATAATGTTAAAGAAACTTTGTGATATTTGTTAAAGGAAATGACTCAAAATAAATGACAAAAAAAAAAAAAGACAATTTCCACGTAACCAAGAATTAAATAATTTTTTGTACAGGTGCTAATACTTTTAAATTCAAATTGTATATCATTATGGTATACCTTTTCATATTTTTTATACATTTAATGTTTTTTTTCTTCTGTTACATAATTTTTTATTTCTTATATGCTTTAACACTATCATGAGTGGGAGTTGATAGTTTTTTTTTTTTCTTACTATGTTTCACTTTTTTTAATAAGTTTTTATTACTTGGAAGTAAAAAAAAAAATAGAAGAAAAAAAATGTATTTTACAATTGCGTGTCGAATGTTATGACAAGAATTTTAATTTCAATTTTAACTTTTAATGTTTTATATATTTTTTTTTTTCTTCAAATTAATTTGATGAACTTTACTTAAGCAACCAAGGGAAGAAAAAATGAATTTATAAGCAAAGAACACGAGAGGCTTAATTAAAACAAAAGAATTCTTTCTCAGATAACATCTTTTGCATTAATAGGCCCTTGATTAGAAAAAAAAAATGATACTTAAAGAAATTAGTCTTAATAAGTGTATAATTTGTAAAAAAATGTAATTAAAAAATTATAAAAGGTTTTAAAGAGGAAGACGATACTTGTGAACTGTTTCAGAAAAAACAATTGCATAAAGATCAGCTTATCGATAATGAAAAACAATTAAATAGTTTTTACTACGAATATCTTTATATGTAGCTATATACTCAAGGAAATTCATATTACAATGCATTTATGATGTTGACAATCAGATGTTAATTTTCAAAATTATTTTTTATCATTTAAATTTGAATTATGCACAAATTAATTTTTTTAAATTAAATGTCAATGACGATAGCTAACAAGTTCTAAGTAAATTATTATTTTTTAAAAAATTTTAATTGGGAGGAGTATCAAGATAATGAATTTATTTTTTTTTTAAATGCGTCAATTGATGACATTTACATAATTATATATGTACACACATAAGGTCATTATCATAAAATACATACATTTAATATGCATCTTAAAAATTATCTATTGTGTATGGAAAAACATAATCTCCAAATGGATATTTAAATATTTATTGCAGCTGTAATTTCATTTTATTCTTTCCCGGAAGAAATTAGTCGTTTTATGTTTTTTTTTCTCTTTTTTTTTTTTTCTTCCAAAGATAACAAAAGTATTTTCTATATCAGTTTTATTTTTCTTTTCAAAAAATAAATCAACATTTTGTTAAATACAGATGTGTGGGCGATCTAATACACATAACACAAAAATGGAAAAATAAAAGCTATCAAAATTTAATGTGGTATATAATAAACTGTGTGATATATTTATTTGATATTTTATTTTTATTTATCTGTCATTTTTTTTAATGTTCTATTTTATTGGTTTTTGGTTATTCGGTTATATAAATAAATTTCACTTTAAATTGATTCAAACCGATTTAGGAAAAAAAAAAACCTTAACCCAGAATACAAAATATAGTTGTTCCAGAAGCATTCAGAAATATTTTTTCTTTATAGGCTCTACAATGTCATATTTTTTAAAATCCTCCTTAAAATTGCAAAGTGGATTCAAAAGTACACCTTCAAAGAGTTTCTTAAAAAGTTTTCTTTTAAAATAAGGTAAACAATAACTCCACATTGATTTTGAAAAGATATTTCTTCAACTTTTTAAATTCAAAACGTTTGGGTTGGGAGTCGTTTAATGTTTCCATAAAACAAACAATAGGAGGATTTAATCAATCAAATCAAATGAAATAATCAAAGTTTATGGTTTTACTTTAGTTCATTTTTTTTTTAAATAATTTGTATCATCACATAAACCTTTTTGCTTAATATTTTCATTTTTAATTCATTTTGAGTTCTTCATTTTCTTATTTATCACTCAAAGATAAAAAAGGTGTCGAAAATATTTTGTAGGCATTTCAACAAGTTTATGATGATATTCTGGTGTTTTAATTTTTTTTTATCAATTGTTTTTGATCAACAAATTATGACTTGTAAGTAGGACAAAAAATGAAAAACGAAAAAAAAAAAACAATCTTTTATTTGTAAATTGAAGGTTGAAAATATATTTTTTCTTGTTTTGCATTCTTGACAAGTTTTTGACAGTCAAAATAGCACTCCCTAAAGCACATTTTTTTAAAAATAATTATTTTCATTTTCCTTGAATGATCGCCTAAATTGAGGTTACGATGAAATAAGATTATCAAATTTCATTTTCAACATGCTGACAGATCAACATGAGCATTCTTGCAAGAAAAGTGAATTTAATTTGAATCAATGAAATGTTGTTTTGTTGTGTAATTCACTCTTAAAAACATCACATCCGGGGCATAATGTACAGTTTTTCGTCTCTTTTTAAGATTTTTTCTTTTCTTTTCACTTTCTTCTTAGCAAACCATTCCCATTGTAATCAAACATCAAACGCAATATAAGATGTATTTGATGGATCATACCGCATTCCATCCGCATCCAAAGATTTTTTGTATATTTTTTTTTTGTGTTTTATCTCATATTAAATTCTTTTTTTTTTTTCAACTTTTATATTATTTTGTGTCACATTTTATTCAAAGTTTAACTATATTTTTATTAAATTATGTTTTATTTATTTTTTTTTTATTTTCTAATTTATTTTTATTAATCGAGCTTATACTTTTTATTTAGTATTCAATCCTACATTTTAATAGATAAATACGTGTGCACGCATATTAAAATGAATATAAGATGAGATAAAAATTATATGTATGCTTTGAGAATTTTAAAAAAGTTTGTGTATGTTTTACATTTACTTACTACATACTAACAAAATTCCAAAGTTTGTATTCGCGTGATATAAAATACATGATGATGATGATTATAATGGTCTATCTGCTGAGATCTTTTATCGTTTTAAATTTTGCAATCAATATTCTTCTTTCTCACAGGTAAAACAGTTTTTTTTTCAAGAAATTAAAATTAAAAACAAAACTCGTATGTGTGTAGGTTTTTACTCATAATTACATATATGCAATTTGAAAAAAAAAAAAAAAAAAAACAATTTATAGCGAAAAAAAAATATATGTATGTATAAAGAAAATTAAGGTGCATTTACCTTGACTATTTTTAATAATATGATTTATAAACCACAAAATGTCGGTACTATAATACAAATGATTTAAGACCAATGATCATTTCCCCAAAATTGGGTAAATTAGTTTAACTTCTTTTGTATTATTTTCTATCTTTTTTTTTAAAAAAAGATACCCACTCAATCAATTTTCAATTATGTAATTTAATAGTATTTTTAAATTTAAATTGAAAATAGAAAAAAAATGGAAAAACGATCTAAAAAGAAAACGATTTCTATTGTTTTGCTAATTTGTTTGTTCAATTCAAGGATATTCTGTGAAAAATAGTAGCTTTTATAGTCTTGAAGGAGGTTTTTAATGGATCTTTTGAAGTGAATAATTTAGAAAAATTCAAAATAATGCTTTTATATATAATTAGAAGGCTTTTTTATATGTAGAGCTCTTAGTCAGTTCTTGGAAAAAGGAGTGCAGTTCAAAAAATTTGATAAGAGATTGGAAAAATTAATCTAGCGTGAAAGTGAAAAACATTTTCAGAAGGCTGATCCTGTTCGCTGCTTGTTATAGATAATGAATGATAAATTTATTAATGTCAGTTGTTTTATGACTTTTGCAGTTTTTATGCTTTTTTTTCAGAATTCCTAGTAACATAATTCAATTTACATAATAAAATTAGTTATTGCAAAACGTGAATAAGGACTTAATGTGAATTTTCAAAAAATGAAAAATATCTTGTCCATGATATTATAAGTTTTTTTTTTTTTCTTAAAACTTTTCCTTTCGATAAATAAAGAAAAAAAGCCCATAATAATAATTGACATTTTTTTCATATTCGAATGTTGTTTTGCAAGGAAATTTATCATTTTGATTACAAGAAAAATTAAAACAACTCATTTATACAATTTTTCTTAAGTTAATCTGTACTGTTGCGTATATGAAAGTGTTACTTTTTTATGGTAAACAAAATTGTAATTTTTGTTCATTAAAAAAAAAAAAAAATACAATAACAAAATTGTATGTTTTGATTACATGAATATCTTAAGTTTTAAATTATATTGAACAGTAAAAGGAAATTCAAAAGATATTTACAATGTTGTTGTTGATCGAAATAACCGAATAATGATAATGATGATGATGATGATTGCTGCATGTGATTTGCAATTGGTTGATCTTAATTTTTTGATTGATGATGTATTTTTTATTTTATTATTCTGATCAATGATATTTTACTTGAATTTTTTAAAATTTATTTTCTTTTAAAGCAGTAATGTGTGTAATGTTTATTCATCAGATGATATATGGTAATGTTATATAATTCAAGTGAAAAAATAAAAACAACTTACATTTTATACTTTCTCACCTAATGTACATAATATGTAAGATATTAATACCAACAATAATAGCAACAACAAAAATGAATAACTATTTAAATATATTTATAAAATGTGTTTTTATTATGCGTACCTATAAATACTAAAATAAATACCAATAAATACTAATTATGCTATCTATCGTCAACAATATCTAAAACTAGTTTTAAGATGTTTTTATTTTATTTTTTAAATACTATATCTTTATCCAGATTTGTTTAATTATGCGTTTAATTCAAATACAAAAAAAAAAAAAAAAAAAACAACAAGAAATAGTATGTATCAAAAGCACTTAATAAAGGTTTGTAGATAATAATTAGATAGAATTATGTTGTTGATTTTTTCGTGTATTTATTTGTTCAGTTGATGCGTATTATAATTCACAAACAAAATAATTGTAAAAGTAATAACATGAGCGTTAAATTTTAAAATTATTGCTTTTTAAGGAAAAATACAGAAAAAAAAACAAAAAAACAAAACGGAAATAATCGAAATTATCCGTAAAAACAGTTACTTTATAAAATTTATACCTACTATACAAGTAAGTAAAATTATGAATTATTTTCACACGTCAACGATATAATTTAATTTTTTTTTTTTTTTTCAAAATGAACGATTGAAAATTTTTAAATCGAATGAATATCTTTCACTTTTACAATCTATGCACTTTTTTTTTGTAAAAAAGAAAATAAAATCCTTTTGGTTCATTTCATTATGAACTTTTTGACCTTTTTAATTACCGAAACGTTTTTTTTTTTGAATTTCTCCTAAAATTATTTTTTAAACTTTATAAAAAAAAACTTGGGTACTTCTTTCACCAACTTGATTTTTTCTACAAAATACAATTGATAAAAAAAAAAAATAAGTAAGAAAAAAAAAGTTGCAATACTGCGAAAAATTATAACATGAAAAAATTTTGTAATTACATATTTCACAAAAAAAAAAAAAAAAAAATCTCTTAAAGTTTCAACTAATAAAAAATTTACAAAACACCATTATTTATGGTGTTTAAGTTTTATTTTGTTTTACTTATTGCACCTTTTTTGTGTGTTTCTTTTAAATTAAAACAAGCGCAAAAGTTTAATGACCATTCTGTTTTTTTTTATATGTTCAAGTTAGAGTCTGAAATTTTTATTTTAACCGGTTCCACCAATGTAAAATAAAATTAATTTATGCTCTCATCAACTTGATAACAACCAACTAATTTTAATTTAAAAATTTTTAAAGATGAATTTTTGTTTATTTTAGCGGATCTAGAACAGAAGTACAAGATAAAAAAAAAAGGTCTTTCATCAACATTATAAGAATTTATTTTTAAAATTCATCCTGAACATGTAACGATATGTGATTGAAATATTTTATCGAATAATTATTCTACGTTCAGCTTGAAAAAATTTTAAAAATATCTTCAGTTGGTTAATAAAATTGAATTTTAAAACTAAGTGATAAATAAATCGAAAAGTTACCTGTCCAAAAAAAAAAAAAAAAAAAATTTAAAAAATAATTAGTGATCTAGAATCAAAATCTACAAAAAAAAATCAAGTTTTCAAAAGGTCATTCATGGGAATTCAAATATGTAGCTCAAAATTGCACAACTTCAATGGATTTTGTTGTTATATTAGAAATTACAGAAAATGTTCATATGTGAAAATATTATAAACAATATAGCGTAATTAACTAGTTTTTATGTAAACTTGAATTTTTTTTATATTTTAAATGTACACCACTCAAATAATGTGTTTTCATGTTTTTCGCATATTTTTTTTTAGAGGTCGTCAAACTCTAAAAAACATGTTTTTTGTTTGTTTTTTATAGTTTTAAAAAAAAATTTATGATTGATTGACCATAAAATGGTAGTTTTTTCGTGTAAATCACAAAATTTTATAAAGTTTTTATAAGAAGGTAGTAAAATTAATTACCAATATTTCCGAATTTTTTTGAATTGTAACAATATTGGCGAAATTTTTTGTGTGCAAAAAAAAAGTACTTATATTACCAAATAAATATTATAATGAGAAATTTCATTGTTTCATGATAACTGTTTTTTTTTTTTTGTAATTTTTTAAATGAAAAATTCCAATAATTTTCATTTTTCATTTTTTTTTTCACATTTGTTTTACACCAATAAACTTGATTACATATTCAACTTGATTAAAACTTGAATTTTTTCCATTTCTTACTCATACTTTTTTTTCTGATTTTCTTGAAAATAAAAAAAAAATAGCGTTGGTTTGGGTTTGATCAAGTGATCGGAAAAGTGATTATGCAAATAGAAGAAATGGAAAAAGTGATGCTAACGATGATAATGTTGATGATGAATTGTAGTGATGGTAAAAGAAGACAAAGAAAAAAGAAATGAAAAACACAGGTAATATTGAGCTTTTCACCATTTTTTGCAGAATTACTTACACATGTTCTTTCTTTGTATTTGGGTAGTTTTATAATCTGGTGAAAATATAGATTTTAATTTATTTTGGAATTTAATTGAAGTGCGAGGGAATGATATAATGTCTCTTTCTTTGATTTTTCCAGTTTGTATGTGTGATGTTGCTACTTTTTGTTTTTGTTTTTAAGTTTAAAAATCACCTTCCTCTTCACATAATTTAACATGATAGCAAGATCATGTAAAACCGGCCGTAATCTATATTATTTTCTCTTATACATATGTTGAATATTGTATCATGGATGGTAGCTATATAAGATTAATTTTTTTAACGGTTAGCAGTAATATAACCGTGGTAACCACTTGACCGTTAACATATATGAATAGTTGTAAAATTAAATTTGAAAAAAAAAAAAAATTAAAGAAAAAAACATGTAATATGCAACATGTATCAGAAATAATACGCAAAAGATAATAAACGTTTCACAGATACATGATAATCAACAACAAATACAACAATAATAGTGCGATGATGGTATCTATCTATATATGGTAACAGTAACTAAATAGTTGTTTTGCGGAGAATAGTTAGTTACCTGTACATAATGACAGCATGCGGAAAATAAGATAAAAAAATAATACAAGAAGAAGAAAAAAACATAATCAACGGCACACACCACCAAGAATTGAAAAATCACTTTCTAAAATGAAAACGAAATTGAAAAGAAAGCAGCAAAATGAACGAATAAATAACAAAAAAAAAATATGTATATTGAAAAAAAAAAGAATAAGAAAATAAAAAGAAAAGAGAAATGAGATGATAGTACAAGTAATCAATAAAAAAAAAATAATCAATAAAAATCGAAAATTCATCATAATTAAACTGGAAATACTTAATTGATAAAAAAAACATTAAATATTGATGAAATTTAAAGTGCAATAACAACACTATGGGAGCAGCATTGAAATGTCAACATCGAAATCAATCAATCAATAAAAAAAAAAATATGTATAATGAAAAATGAAAAAGCTAAAATTTAGTACAAGTTGAAATTGACAAAAACTGGATTTTCGATATTTATACACAAGGTAATGCGTATTCTACACATAATGTTTTATCGTATTGAGTTTTAATGAAATTCATAATATTCAGGCCGATAGTGGATTAGATGGATTTTTTGATTTTTCAAGAAAAAATAAAAATGCGTGGTAAAAACTGGTATGATATCCAATTTCGAAACTTCTTTAATTTCAACTTTTTTTTTTCTTGCTTCATTTTGAAGGACGACAAAATTACATTCTTTTTTTTTCCTTTTAAAATTGATAAAAAACTAGAGCTATTTCTCGTTTCATTCATTCATTTACTCTTTTGGGTGAATTTTTTCTTGAAGAAAAAAATATCACAGTGACGACAATAAAAATTTACTTAATAAAGAAACATTTTTTTTCTTCCATTAACCCGCTTCATAACTTTTACAAGAAAGCTAAACAAATCAGTTAAATTGAATGATGATGATGATGCACAATGCTGTGGATTATAAGTAATTGGTAATTGGTACATAAAAATAATATCCATGGATCGCATACAGTTTACATGCTGGGTTTGCATAAAATAAATTTATGGTAATAAAAAAAAAAAACTTGAAGAATTAAACAGATTTTTGACATTTATGGATCAATTCGTGATTACGTACATCACTGTTTTTTATTTATTTATTTTTTTTAAATATCCAATTTGAAATTGTATTATCTAAGAAGTGATGCTATTCGTGAAGCGGAAGCGTATATATTATATTGATTTCCTGTAAGTAACAAATTTAAGGATGATTTCATAATTTCATTATGTACGAATGAAAGAACATATCTATTTAAAAATCGTGTTTTCTTCATTTTTTGTTTTGTCGAATCTATGAATCATGTGATAGATAAAACGTGAATTGAATCTCGTAATTCTAATGTAATTCGTTATATTAGATATTAAATTTGAATTATTGTTTTTTGATTATCGGCGGTTATTTGCGGAAAAAAAAATTTTTATGAGGCCATTGAAAATTATGATTCGTATTTGGCGTAGTGGAAAATTTCCATTATTTGGATTTTTTCACAAGAAAAAAAAAAAACGAAATTTCAGTGTTTCTTGTTTTTTAAAGCTTATTACTTGATAATTTTAATAAGGTTTTATTATTTTAGATTTACCACGATGTTATCAGCGTATTTTAATTTGAAGTGTTTGATTGACACTAAATTAAAGAAAACTTTCTTGTAAATAATGCTAGAAATTTTAAAAGAACTAATTATTTTATCTGAAGATACTTTTTGAGAGTACGAATCCATCTAATATCTACAGAGTTTCCACTAAAATTGCTCATGTTCAAGGATACGATAAATTACATTGTTAAAAAAAGAGTCTTTAATCATCTACTATTTTTCTAAGAAATTTCAAAACTAACAAAAACACTGATCAGACAAAAAAAGTAGTAATTATCTTATAAAAATTTTTTTATTCTTCTAATTTTAATAATAATTTCAAAATAATTTAATCATCATCAAAAAAAGTATTACAAAAATGACAATTTAATGAATGTTTTAAAATTTAATGTTTTTGTTAATGCTTCAAAACTCCTTCAAATGTAAAGAATTCATCCTTTGACATGCCAATCACTTTTAAACTTTTAACCAGTCTGTCTTAATTATTTGACAGCTAAATTTTGCTAAGTCATATTGAGTCAAACAATGACACATTTAATTATCCGTGAGAGCAATCATAAAAAAACTCTAGATATGTATTTTATATTTCTTGAAAATTAAATAAAAACAAAATAATCTGACATAATAATCACTTTTTAAAGATGTTATGTTGTTGCTTTATATATAAGTATGATTAAGAAAAAAAAAGGTATGACCTTGATTAAATTCATGACAATTTAAAGAGCAAAAACAAATGAAAATGATGAAAAATAAAAGAAAAAAATCATTAAATAAAGCGTGTTTTTGCTTGTTTCTGTTTTTTGTTTTCAATTCCTTTTGCTTTTGTCTCTTTTAAAAAAAGTATCTGCAAATTTGTTATGGTATCTTTATAATTTTGTAATATAAAAAAAAATCAATTAATTGAAATCGAAATTCTTTAGAATTGATCTATTTTTTATTTGAAATACATCAAACTAATATTCTTTTTTTTGTTTTACTGATTTGACATGATAAATGATTGTGTTGAAGCAAAAAAAAAAAAAATGTTCGATAGAATTCAAATTAAATTCATGATACTAATAAAACCTTGAAGGTTTAAAAAGGAACAACAATTTATGTATAATGATGCTGGTATAAAACTTTAATTTTTATATTTTTAAGGTACATGGGAATCGATAAATAATAATTGATACAATTATTTCTAGTCACCATTGTGATGTATATATGTATATTTTTTTTAATTTTTCACTTTGTCTTTAAAGCAAATTTTTCAAAGATGAGAAGAAAAACAAAATAAGAAAAATCATGATTTGTCCTTCAGTAAGAATGACTTGACAAAACATTTTCAAAAAAATGGTCTGAGAATTTTCACTTTCACTTTAACAAACGTTTTGTTCTGCAGACTCGATAACCACTAAAATTGTAATTTAGAAAAAAATTCAGAAAATACTCAAAACATTCAATTTTTTACAATAATTATCACGGATTCTCTTGGCGTTAAATTTAATTAATTGTAAAGTCAAAAAAAATTCCAAGTATACAAGCTAGAATTTAGAATTGACATGTATGTAATTGTTTTTAACTTACTTCGACATCGCATTCTGTCAAATTTGATCAAAGTTAGAAAAAATACTTGTTAATTATTTATTTAAAATTAATTTGAAATGAAAAAAACTTTACAGGTAAAAAATTATTTCACAACTAAAAAATTTTCAAAATATTGAAAGGAAAGAAAATTTATACAATTGATTAAATATTTTTGTTTTTCTCTATTTTCTTGGCTTTATTTTCAAATAAGTATGAAATTGGTGACAGTTTACAACAAACAAAATTAAAAATGGTTTGAATTTTAAATAAGGCTTGCCATATTTCAAAATTGAAGATTTTTTTTTTTTTCAATTGAAACATTTAAAATTAATTCAAATTATGGAATAAAAAAAATTTTCACCTAAAAGAACTTGCTAAAAAGTATAATATGTGTATATGTATTGTGAAGGAAAAGGATTAGATATAAGATAAGTAGAAGATAGTAAGAAAAATTGCTTTCACTATGCGCGAAATTGTTTTAAAAAAAAAAATACAAAAAAAAGTTTTCTAGAAATTCTTTAAAACATTTTTTTTCACTGGTAACCCTTAGACTTTTTTTTTACCAAAATAAAAAAAGACGACTATAATTTTAGGGGGTGAAAAAAAAAGAAAAAATAAGAAATAATAGACATAAATAAATTTCTGACGTTATCACATTCGATTACAAAATCACCTGATACCAAAAATTCCGTTTGTTTGTTTGAATTTTTTTTTTTTTTTTTGATAAAATAAAAAATAAAAAGCATTTTTATCAAATACGTCATGACAGTTATTTTTGTTCAAGTGTAAAAAAGGTGTGTGTTAATTCGTAATTAATTAATTCTAAATATAATTTTAATTTCTTTTTAATTTTGTTTATATGTATATTTTTTCGAAACGTAAGTACATGTTTTTATGGTTTTATTAATTATAATCAAATGTAATGATGATCCATTATTTTTATTTTTATTTATTTTTTGTGGATTTCTAATTACTAATGTTTCTTTTCTATTTTTTTTTTTTTAAACGCTATAAATGCCATATAATTTCTACTTAACAATATTATCTTCATTTATGTTTTGTAACCGTAAAAAATTTTATATACCAGATTATTTTTGACAGAATGATAAATGCAGAAATTAATTAAAGTTGATTAGAATTTGATATGCGAATGGTTGATTGCAATTTTGATTGTGTTAAATGAAAAATCAAAAAAATTAATCAATGTGAAAGAAAAATTTTAAACGAGAAATGTGTAGTACTTATATTTATTTTTATTTGAAAGTAATATTTTTCAATTTGAAAACAAATTTTACTTTCTCTTGTTTCAAACTTTAGGTATATATGCAATTTTTACAGATACACCAAAAGTAAAATTACTGATTTCCTAATTTAAAAAGTTTTATTCAAATTTTATTTTTTTCCAATTAGAAAAAAAACAATTGTATTTTTTTTTCTAAACAAAAAAAAAAAAGCATTATAAAATTCATTAATTAATATTTCTCACACGTAAATTCAACAAGGTACCTATAACATTTTTTTTTTCTTTTTATTTTTCAATATTATTACAACATCTTATCAACAATATGTATTACATAATTTCATCAATTAATATTAAAAACAGGGCCCTAAAATGTTTTATTTTATTGTTTTACACCTATTAGTTTTACTTTTATAAAACGTTTCATATACATATGTCATAAGAGTAGTGACGGCAAAAAAACAAAAATAAATGAGTAAATTTGAATTTTTTTTTTTTTTTAAATTTAATTGACATCCTCAATTTAACCACCACCTACTTTTGAATTTTAAACAATTGAATTCATTTTAAATTTGGAAAAAAAAAAGTCTGATGACTTTACAATTAAATCTTATTAAATTGTAAAAAAAAAAAAAATAATTCCCTATAATTCCCGTTAAAAAGTTTTAAATACATTTTGAAATAATGAATTACATTTTACAATATACATATTTTGTTTTTTATATTGCGCTTAAACTATTAATTTTCTGAGGTCATTTTTACAACCTTAAAATGTGTGTAACTATAAAATGAAAATGTGTTAATTGAATAAAATACGATATCATCATTATGATAAAAATCATATCTTTCTCAATTGGTGTTGTTATTGTTGTCTTTTAATTGATGTATGAAATTGAAAGTAAAAATCTTTTTTTAAAAAAAATCTGATAGGTAAATTTTTTATGTGATTATTATTTATTCATGTAATTTGATTTTTTTTTTTTTTCCAAAAAGTATGTATAACAATAATGATTACCTTATAACTTTTATATTTTTTTTACAACAATCAACGTCTTTTAGCAGTTAACATTTTAAAACGATGTAAAAAAAAAAAAACATAAAAAATAAAAATAAACCGTGCAATATTAACTATGAAATACCAATTTGAACAAATTAAATGTATTGCAAAGTTTGTATATACAAATTATATAAAACATATAAAAATTTTTTGTATATTTTTGTTTGTTTGACTTGATGTGTCTGATATGTGATTACATTTACCTTTTACACGTATTAAAATTCAATTGTATCTCACCTTTAACATAAATTTTTGTGTATATACATATGTAGATAGTTTTTTTTTTTTGAGTAAATTTCACACGTTTTTATATCAATTTTTATTTCTCATTTAAATGGCAAAACATGATAATTTATTTTTTCTAATGTGTAATTGGTAATATATGGACTTTTTTTTGTGTGATGTATCAAGGGAAATCTAATAAAGGTTCTTGTTAAAAAAATAAAAGAAATAAAATAACTTGTAAATGAAGTTCATATGAGAGAAGCAAAAAAAAAAAAAAAAATGTAATAAAAATATAATTGTGAGAGATGGAATATTTTCTTTGTTTTGTTACAAGAAAATCCCATTATACTGCAACTGAAAGTGTATTTCATTGTTCAGATTGGTTTTTATTTTTAATTCTTTTACTTTTACTATACTTAAAAAAATGTTATGTCACATGAAAACAAACAACTTTTACTTAATTATGTCAAGGACAATAATTAACAAAATGATGACAATTATACAATTTTTTTTTTCGTATACTTTTTAAGTAAATAAGACTAAAAATACAAATTAATTTTATTTTAATGATGAAAAAGCAAAGGAAATTATCAAAAAAATATTTTTAAAAAAAAAACATAAAATGCATTTGCGATAATTAAACGTTATGAAAAAAAAAAAAAATTAAATGTGAATTTAAAAAGTTTTTCAATTAATTTTTATATTTCTCAATTTTTGTTTTATCAATTTTTATTAATTTATAATCGACAATAAATCTTAAGAGTGACACAAATGTACACGTTTTTGAAATACAACATCCTGTGTCCTTCTATGACTTGTTTCAAATTGATAATCTCAAAATAAGCTTGTATTTTGTAATTATCAAGTTTTTTTTTTAAATTCATAATTAGCTGAAATTTGATAAATTAATTTTTGCTTTTCAACTGAGTAGAAACTATTCGTACAGGAAAAATAAAAATGCATCTTGTATATTTCGTGAATATGATAATCATGTGTAATATGGTACATATTATGTAGTATGCAGAATGTGGAGGTATATATGTATTTCTCCAACCTTCATTCATTTGTGTTGAAATTTTATAAATTTTCTGCATAACTAAAAAATTTTTATTTATTTATTTTTGTTAAATTTCTTTTTCTTTACTAATAAAATTTTTGAAATTCTTGCTATTTGAAATACCGAACATTCCAAAATTTTGTATTTTTGAAAAAAAAAGTATCATGCTGTTTCGGAAAGTTTTACAAAAATCATGTATTATTGAAATTTTCGTTATTTATGTAACTGAGAGAAAAATAATCAATTGATGTGGTGTGGTCCGTAATATCTAAAGAAAAAAAACATTTTCAAACATTTTGACACCAATAAATTTTTTAAAACAATAAAAAAATTCGATAAAAGATATAAAAAAAAAATTCAAATTTATTGATCAATTAACAAAATCATAAATATAGTACACATTATAAAATGTAAATTTAATGACAAAAATAAGATATACATATGTAAAAATATAAATTTCATTTTGTTTTTATTGAAAAAAAAAAAAAGCTACAAAAATCTTTTAGTGAAAGCTAATAAATATTACGTTTTTTCTGGCCGATTAGTATCAAGTGTAAAAAATTAAGGAAACCCCAAGAAACAACAAGATTTTTAAAAGTAAAATTTGAAAATATCAACACAGAAAAAAATGTCTGTTCGTTTTTAGATACTTTGTTTTGTTTTAGTGATTAGCTTTTTATTATTTATTGAAATCATTAATTATGCACGACAGTTAAACAAAAAACATAAATAAAATATTGATTAATTTATAAGACAGAAAAGCAACTTAATTTTTATTCCATTTAAAAATTCAAATTTAATTTAATAGTGATGAGAACTGAAAAAAGATTGTTTTTTTTTTTTACTTCTTGTAAAAATTGTTGCTACTTCAATTTTACGTTAAATTTTGGTTGTTTTTCCTTTTATACCATTTTTTGTCTTTATTTTAAAAATCTCTTACGTATCTACATAAAATAAATTCATCCACAATGTCAATTTCTCAATTAGAATTCATAAAAAATGTTGAACATGAATTAAATAGAATTAGAAAACAAATCATGATGATGTCAAACATCCTACAATTTCCTTTCTAATACAATTCATATCATTTTTTTTTTGTTTTCTTATTTAATTTGAATTGTTTTTAGGTTATTTTGTTACAAACATTAAGTGAGTTAACTGACGTTACAATATGACGTTGGTGTTTGTTCTACATATACATATGTCTTTATGTTTTTTTTTTTCAATGTATCTGAAGCTGAAGAGTATTTGAAAATCTTGAGCTCATATAAGAAAAAACAATTTTCAAACTATCGTAAAAATTTTATGCTTTACAGCTTCTCATACACAAAATTTATATATATGTGTACATATGTAAAATTAATTCAAACGATAGATAAGTTTCATATATGAACACTGAAAAAGATTTTTTTAATATTTTTTGTAACTACAAAACCAAAATTTATGAATTTATAAATAATTTAGCGCCAAGTTGTAACGAGTTTTTTTTATTAATTTTAAATTTTAAAGTTCAAATGATATTTCAATGAACTAAAAATATATAAGATATTCTTTATTGTTTTTGTGGCGACTGAAATTAAAAAAACACGTGATGATTGAAAATATATAAAAAAAAACAAAAGAGTTATTTTATATAAAATTTAATAATTACCTAAGAAACAACAACAAATATTTTTTAATGAATATGGTAATTAAATGAAGGGGAACAAAAATGCGAAGAATAATTTCTTGAGTGTAAGTTGAATGTTTATTGTTTTTAATTACGTGTTTTTTGTTTTGTTGTTGTTGTAGGTGAGGCCACAAAAATGAATATAATAAAATAAAATAAAAACCAGGTTAAAGTTCAAGTTAAAATTATAATAAAATATTAGGTATCATTAAAATAAAACGAAAAATTCATGATTTTCAAATTAACACATGTTTTTAATTTTTGCTTGTGAGATTTTACAAATTTGCTATGATTGGAAATAACATGCGCCTGAAACTTGTATCTTTTTTTCCGGTTTTCAATGTTTTTCGATGTTTTTTTTTTCGAAAAATTTGCAAAATAAATTTCTAATGTCAGTTTTGTTTTTTCATTTCTTTAGTTATCATATGAAAATTAACAACTTGGCTAAGAAAAAAATTTTAAAATGGTAGTACCTACATAAAAAATCGTTAAAATTTGTTTCAATAAAACCAAGTATCTATTTTTCGAGTACAAAGAAAGAATTTTTAAGCGAATATTAAACTTTAATTTTTAAAAAAAAAAATTTAAAATTTGTTAATGGAAATTCTAATTTTCATTTTAATTTACTTTTAAATTATTTGAAATCACATGTCTCCAGATATCGAAGTATTTGAATATTTGCAGTACTTTTCTTAATTATTTTCAATTAAAAACTGTCATTAAATTTTCTATTCAAAATAATTTCCATTTCATTTCTTTTGTATGTTTTACACAATTTTCCTTTTTATGTCTTTTTCATATGTAACAATAAATAACGATTAGGTTTAAAAAAAGTAGAAAATATTTCCGTAAATTAAATATTGTTCATTATTTACTTTTTTTTTTTTTCAAATATATAATAATTTAATATCTTTTTATTTTTCAATTTCGACATACATATCTAAATATAGATGAACTGACATTAAATTAATGGTATAATTTTATGTTGTGATTCACTAGAAAAATGTATGTATGTATGTTTTTTTTTTATTAAACACAAAAAAACCATTATGCGAACAAAATAAACTAATTTTCTCTCTATGAAAAAAAAAAATAAATTATATAATAATTTTAAATTATAAAGTGGAATAAAAATGAAATTAAGTATTTCCAATGAAGACATTAAAAGAAAAGAAAATATAAAAAAAACGAAAGAGTGAAAACAATTTTATTTAGATTGAAAATTAAAATGATCGTGACAAAAAACGGTTAATGTAATGGAAAATATCACAATTTAAATGGTAATTCAATAAAAGATTTCATTTTCATTTCAATGAAAATAAAAGTAAAACATTTTATTTTATTCCCTTTGTGTTTTTGAAATTTTATTTGTGGTTTCATAATTCTTTTCATCTTGAAACAGTTTTTTTTTTTTTTTAGATTTGAAATAATTGAAGAGACAAATAAACAAATTTGTGTTTAAAAAAAATATTTTGATTGATTATTGCAATTAAATTTTAAACGAAAAAAAAGGACATAAATCAGAAGATAATGTGCAGGTACACGCGAACACGAAGCAATTAAAAAGCAAAGAAATAAAAAAATTATTATAGGTACAAAAAAAATTAGGTATGACTTTTTCTTTATGGAATTTTATTTAATTTTGTTAAAAAGCTAAAAGTTATAATTGTTTTTGTACATTTGTACATAACGGATTAATTCACACGAATGAATTGTACTAAGAACATCAAATTTCGATCAGAAAAATGACCGATATCCTTTCAAACAAAATTTAACATTTTAACAATTCTTTTTAAGCATGCACCAAAATTTATAATTTTTATTTGATTTTAATCATGAAAAATACATTATAGCTGTATATACTTAAAAAATCAGGGCATACATGAACTGTGTGAATATAAATGAATGAATGACTGACATAAGATATTATTACAATTACTTGTAGATACAATTCTATATATTTATTCATTATAATTTGCATGAAGTAAAACATAAAAAAAAAAACCATTATAAAATTAAAATAAGATCTCATACTAAAATGTTTCACAACATTAACTATTAAGTTGCTGCTAAGTTTTTTAAAGTACAACAACAACAAAAATAATCATTATTAAAAATTAAAAGAATAAATAACAGCAACACCAGAAAAAAAAAATGAGAAGACAAGAACAAAACTTGTATAAGATGAAAAAAAAAAAAGATTGATGAAATTGGAGATACTTTATTATGTAGTTATGTACTTTTTTACATATAGATACAATTGACATAACAGACAGGTGCACTAGAAAAAAAATATATGTACAACAAACAAATTTTTCATATATAAAACAATTCTGGGAAACTGTTATGAATGAAATTTTCTTGCATCAGGTCATACAATCACAAAATGCGTTTTATAAAGATATTTTACGCAATCAACGACAACATATTGTTTTTTTTTTTCAAATTATAAAAAAGTAGCTTCTGCAAGTAATATAAAAAAAAAATAAATGGTAGTAGGTTAACAATTTAACAATATAATATGACTGTGGTATTATTTATGTTTAAGATGTCGCATCAGTGTTTACTGTGAAAATGTTGTCATCATTTTGTCGTTTTTTATGATCATCATTGTCTTTTCATTTTTTCTGTTTTTTTTTTTTTTATTTATTTTCTAGCCGGTCAATGAGACATTTTGAAATTATTTTTTGCACTTGCATTTTTCTCTAATGTATCTTACAGACATAGTAAATACATACATATATGTATCTATAGATGTATTTTAGGTATTTGCTGCAATTCTTTTTTAATGCAGATTTGTTTGAATTTTTTCACCATAAAAAAAGTATGTTACCTGAAAAAAATACATACATATATGTTGAAATCTTCTAGTTGTGTTATACCTGTCACTATTTTTAATTTAAAAGCTGTTAGCATCTAATTTCTATAATAAATAATACCTGGGGCATCTTTTTTTTTAGCTTAATTTATTTTATCTTTGAAAAGTTTCTTCACCATTTATAGCTCTTGTTCTAGATATAAGATTATATTCATTAACTGAGAAAAAATATTGAACGGAAATTGTAAATGAGACTAATAAAAAAATATCTATAGATAGATTTTGTACAAAACATTGATAAAAAAAAAATTAATTTATTCTACAGAAAATTAATAATTGGCATGTTTAATCATAAAGATGAGATACTTATGTATATATCTCTATTATTAAATTCATAATAAATATTTACAAAATATTTAAATTTCAAAGTTATTTTTAATCAGAAATAATTAATCACAATACAATATCTTCACAGAATCAAATTTATTTGGGTAAGCACATGATGATGTTACCACGACGATCTGTATAGCAGATATCAAACATACATATTTCTCATATGGTTTAACTTTTTTTTTTTATGGTTTGAACCAGAAAATTATATAAAACCACAAATTACAATCTATTATGTTGTTTTTTTTAAGCTTTGGTTTTCTTTCAAAAACAGCCTTGATGCGTTTTAGAAATTGAATATACATGAATTAAAATATATTATAATCAAATATTAGCACTAATTGGCATTCTTATAAAAGAAAATCCTTCAAGTTTCGATTTTTGTAATATCACAGCACACACATATTTAAATACAAAACAAAACAACAAATATATGTATATACTTTCCATTTACTCGTGTTATTTTATTTATTAATAAGTTGAAATTTTTGCATAATTAATTGAAATTGTTATCATCATCAAGAATTGAAAAAGTCATCTTTAATCGAGCATGCACACATACATACATACATATATTTTATGCAAGCTTGCATTTCTGGTTATTGGTGGTAAAGATATTCTTCAATGGATTACATTTATTAGTTTTTTTTATTTAGTTTTGTTTTTGTTCTTTACTTGGTGTTTCATTGCAATTTTTTTTTTTTTTTTTTTTTTTTTTTTTTTTTTTTTTTGTAATTTTAAATAAAAATAGATTTTAAAAAGTAGTTTGTATAATAAACAAGAGAAAACCAGTTTCATTTAGTTTTATAAAAATATCGTATGTATTATCTAAAACTTGCAACTTAGAGCTCAGTCAGTAGTTTATTTGTACCACCTACTTAATACTAAGCAAGACACAATGAACAGCTGGTATATGTATAATATATACATACTACAAACATACATATATGAAAAAAAATTGTATAATAAAAATAAATCTTAAAATTTTATATAACAACAAAAAAACAAGATACTACACATATTCTATGGTATTTATATAAAAATTAGGTATATTTTATATTAAACTCATTGTACGAGTATGTATACATTAAAATGGAAAATAACAAACATACATATATGAAGGAGGAGGGGAAGATTTTAAGACTATGAAAATTATAGTAATGTTTGAAAAATTTTTAAATTTTTTTGCAACGATTGCACAACATTGAACATGCTATTATTATTCTTTTTTTGGATTTAAACAAAATATCGAACACAGGTATGTGTGTTATTTTACCTTTTTGTTTTCTCTTTTTTTACCTGTATCTTGGGGTTATTCTTGTGCGATATAATTCGATCATATTTTTTTAAGATTTTTTATTGTTTTCTTTTAAGGCGCTTAAATTGATCATACTTTCGTACATCAAAATTAATGTAAATACAATTTTAGAAGTGAGAATAATTGAAAAAAAAAAAAAAGCATTATCATCAAATGTTGAGAAAAAAAAAAAATAAGTTGTTGAACTTAGCACACAAGAAAATCGATCACGATTATGTAAAATAACACTCATGGATAAAGGTGATCAACTTTACTTAACCCGATTTTGTTTATTTGTTAAATTTTATGCACCAAATCCAAAAGATTTTGATATTTTAAGTAAAATTTAATCAACATTTTCGCGAAATTTATTTATTTATTTTTTTCTTTCAATTTTTTATTTGTCGTTTTCATTTTTCAAAGAATTTTGAAAAATTAACTTTGACACAATTTTTATTTAAAAAAAAAATAAAAAAAAGATACAATTAAATTTTTTCACAGACCATGAAATTAACAATTGTTAAAATTGCAAATTAGGTACATGATGGTTAAAATTTATGTGTTTGTAGTTAAAATTTTTTTCTCTTTAAATTTCACAAATTTACTAAAATTTATTTCATCAATTTAGACATGAGACAAATTAAGTAGAATGTAAAACAAGAAAGAAAAAGCTCATAAATTTTTTTTAAATTTGAAAAAAAAAAAAAATATTTGGAATGATTTCACATTTAATAGGTGAAATTTTGAAAAAGATTTGAAGTAGAAAGTTAACCAAATTTATGAACTTTAAAGGAGTTTACAAGTAATGCAGCGAAATTCCAATTCAAATTTATAGCTTTTCAAAGAATCTTTAACAGATTTTAATTTGTCATTTATTTTTTCTACTTGGAGAGGATTATTAAGATATTCCACATTTTAAGTTTTTAATTCGTTGATTGATTTTTTATCTTGGTCAATAGATTCATAAAAGATAAAATCTATCTTAAATTTACGAAATCTGATTAAAAAAAACAGATCATATGTATATCTATGAAGATAAATCTAAATTTATAACTACACTAGTTTAAGCTTGAAGTCTTCTTAAATAATTTTAAGCAGTTATTGATTTCGTTACCTAAACAATAAACCCTTTGTAGAAAAAAAAAAGTTTAAAAAAATTGATTACACTTAATTAAAATGTATCTGAAAAACTGTGTAATGTAACTAGCAAACTTTTATCTTTAATAATACCAATAATGTCCAAATAAAACAGTTAAATTGTATAATAAATTTGTAAATATGTACATTGGAAAACAACTTGAAACTTGAAATATATTTTTAGTAGCGGTATCTTTAAAAAATTAAATTGATAAATATCACATTATTGATCGCGTAAATGCACTTATTGTTTGCAATTTTATCTTAGAAAAAAAAAAAAAAATTAAATAATAATAATAAAAGTGCATTCATACATGTTTTTAGGCATTTTTATATTGAATTTTATTTCCATGGACAGATCATTTTCTAATAAAATTTTATTTTGGTATTTTATTAAATTTAGCACATCAAAAAAAAAGAGGTAAAAAAAAAGTACAACAAAATACAGTAAAAATAATTGTAAATAGCTATCATTAAAAAAGTCAAGAATTGCTTCCTATTTTTAAATTGTGTAATGGGTGAATGCATTTTACCATCTTTTTACATATAGGTATGTGAAGAGGCTTATTTTAAGTTGTTTGGTGAAGAATGTAATAGCACTTTTTCAAATCAATCAATCTACAATAAAGAAGTCATATTGGAGAAATTGAATATACTACATATTGTGTACATACATGTTCATGTGCATGTTCATGTAAATTATAAATTTTTTTATGTAATGTGCTGCCAATAAAAGAGCAATGTGTGATTATTTCATTTGACCGTTTGTAATTTGTTTGATTAATAATAATTAATAATCGATGAGTTCATTGAAGTTTGACTAATTTATTACTAAAACTCGTAAATATAATTACACTTTGGCATCTTTGCATGAATACCGGAAAGAAAATGAAGAATCAACAAAATTCGTGCTACAAAGATAAATGATCCTTTATAATCGTCAAGTTTCGAGATCTTGGAAATATAATGGGTTGGGTGAAATGACGTAAGGAGTTTTATAGGGTGATTATTTATTTTGTTGTCTCTGACACTAAGCTTTTCTTAGTCATGAATTTAAAGATTAACAGTTTGTATTAGAAGATACTTTTTAAGTGAATAAGAATATATGTTAAGAGTGCATCCAGTACAATTTCTAGATACTGCAATAGTCAATACAATGGAAATATTTTAATATTTATTTTACGAATACTCCACCTCTATGATTATTTGAAAAAGATACTTTTAATATAAGCAGACAAATATGTCTCTTTATTTTTATTGCACGAAAGGTATTTATTTTAAAAATTCAATTTGTTGGTTAGTGTTTACCGCCAAAAGCCTTCAAAACGTACTCACTTATTTTAAGATTTTATCAGGATAAAACTTTAACATTATGAAGTTTTGTTTTTTTGTTTTTATAAAAAACATCGTGACTGTTTTATAATTTTTTTTACGAGCAAGTAAGTATATAAATCGACATAATCGAGTACTAACTTTTGTCTATCTACTTTGATATTTAAAACAATTTTATTTATTTTATGCTTAAAAACATAATTTAATTGAGAAATAAAAAATATATTACGCTAGGAAATTGTAAGTAAAATGTGAACTTCAATCGAAAAGGGGAAAAAACAAAGGAGAATGTTTGATTTTCTTTGATTTTGAGTGTGTGTAAATTCAATTGAGAAAAAGATGAAAATGTATCTTTTTTTTATCACCTTACAATTTAATAAAAAATTAAAATAAAAAAATCATAAATTTCAAAACAACTATAAAAAATTCTAAATTTTTATTTTTTATTTTTTTTATTTTCAGATCACACTTTAATTTTTTCAAAACGATTAGAAGAAAAGTTAAACTAAAAATGAATAAAATGAATTATTTTTCACATGGACCACCGAAATTATCTGTGATAGTAGTAATATATTTAGTATTCATTGTTTTTTGTTCAATAAATGAATTAGAAGCACTTGAAAATGGTTTAGCTAGAACACCACCAATGGGATGGCTATCTTGGGAACGTTTTAGATGTAATACAGATTGTGAAGGTGATCCAGATAATTGTATAAGGTAAATAGATAATTTTAAGTTTTCATTTATTAAAAAAAATTTTAAATAAGTACTCGTATAATCCTTAGAACTTACCTCCAAATGGACTCAATCCTGAAATTAAAAAAAGAAAGAAACAATTAATTTAGCTGTTAAAGAATAATAAATCTAATCTAATAAAGTAAAGTTTACGGAAAAAGATCTTTAATCTAAAATTTAAATGATAAATCATCTAATGAGTATAATAAAGTATCTTATGATTATTTTAATAAGCAAACTCCTTTAAAATCTTTTAACAATTTTTATTAATAATCAATCATTAAAATATCGTGACACAAATGAGTAACCCAAGCGCGGACCTACCTACACAATTTTTTTTTTTTAAACCTTGGATTAATTAATTTAATATAACTAGAAAATTATTTTCTTCATAGATGAAATTCTCATTTAATTTTTCATATTAATTTCAAATTATAATAATCGTTGTACACCCTCGTTATATATATATATACATATATTTTTTGTAAAATCATAGATTTACTTTATACTTACTGCAGTAATTATAGTGTAATTGAGGTAACCTTGAACCAATCAATTAGTCATAAAAAAATTATTAAAACTTAATAAGATACTCTCAAAAAAAAAAAAGATAAACTATAATTTTTTTACATCATTTTTGATTTTCCTTTCTGGAATACTTAAGTGAAAAGTGAAGATTGTATGATTTCATTTTATAATTAATTGTTATAGATACTTAAAATTTTCGGTACATTTTAAATTTTACACAAGAAAAAAAAACATCAATTACATTTTGTAGGTAATGCCTCACCCTGAAAAACCGCTTAGCTATATTTTTCTTCTTTTTTATTCGTTTCTAATAAATTTTATTGTTAGTTACTACTTGATCTACTGGCAGTGACAATGAATTTTTAATTGATACAAGAAAAACTAAAGTAAAAGAAACAAAATTTGTTTTAGACAACATACATACGTGTTTATCTGTTTAAGTGTAGCCTTGGTTTGTTTGAATTGCCTATATGTATTCGTAAGTACATAAAATAAACCAAATAATCACCAAGATAACTTAAACGTATTACCTATATGTATTGGACATTGAAAAAGTATTTAAAAATCGGTCTAGGCCTCTTTTTATATGAAAAGACCAATATTTTCATTGCAAAATATACAAACTTTTATAAGTATCTATTACATGAAGTATCTAACATAGAAAGAAGTCATAATATTTATAATTTCAATAAGTCACGATTCACGTGCGTTTTAAAATGATTTTTTTTCTTCGTCGTCTTCTTCTTTTTTTTGTTTTTAATTTAATATTTACCGGAAATTTGCGAAATCTTAAAAAAATCATGCAAACTTTGAATTAATTTTTTTTTAATTAAAAAAGTCAATTTTTTTAATTGAAAAATATATTTTTTTTTTTTTTTGAATCACAAAAAACACATTGTACAAAGTTCATTTTTTCACATAAATTAATGAAAAAAGGGACGGTATATGGTGTATATATTAAATTTAAAATCAATTGAAAAAAGTACATATTGTAAATGCCACAGCAGACACGATCCTATTATTATTTTTATCCTTGATTAGAAAAAAAAAAAATCCATTTATTGCAAAATTATTTAACTTTTTCATGCGCGGTTTTAAAAATGTAAGTTAAATAAACCTGATATCAATATACAGCGGAAGATATTTTTTAGACATCATGTACACCCACCCCCCTGTCAGAGCTGTCATTACTAATTTTCCGGAAAATACTTTATTTGAAGTTTAATTGCACACGAATTTTTTTCGAATTTGATATTTTTATGGTGCGATTTGAAAAAAAAAATTAAATTTGAAACTACACTTTTACATATCGGAGCACGTGTAAAAATACATAAAACACAGAAAATACGCTACTGTTAAAAAAAGAAAAATTACTATGTTATTTAAAACAATAAAAAATCATTGCAATTTTTTTTAAAAAAAATGCATTAATATCACATTTATGGCGTTTTTTTTTTTAATGAAAAAGTTTCAACAATCCCATAAGCAATAACTGACATTCTATGATCATGTATATGCACAAACAAAAAGATATTAATTTCTTATTATGTAATAAACCGTGAAATGAATAATAGTTTAGAGTGTCATATTATTAACAAAAAAGCGAAGAAAAAAATTGTAACCTTTTTATTATTGTTCAAATATGATTAATAAGAGCAATTTTTTTTTTTTCTTCTTAAAATGAAAAAATAAATTCAATTATGAGAGTTTTCAAATTACACACTCATACATATTTTCTCAATTAGAGTATCTTATAAAGTTCAATTGTAATTATCTACTTTATTGCTTAAGTAATTTACTTTTCTTTTTTTTTTTATCTTTGAAATTTTTGAAAAAAAGTGAATGGTAAAAAAAAATCCGACATGTGAAAACTTAAGAGAAAAAAAAAAAACAGGTGAAGGTTATTTAAAATGCAATATAAAAAAACAAAAAGAAATTCGATGATGTTATTGCGTTTTGATGACGAGTTATGACACAATTTTAAGAACTGTGAAAAATTTTATAAAATATTTTATTGAAAAAAAAAAAAAAATTAATTTAATGAATATTTAAAAAAATACAGTTAAAATTTTTAACAACAAAATAATATTAATTAAAATGTTATTAACTTTAAATTTATAACGTTAAAAATTAATTCTTGTTTTGATTCAAAGAAAAAAAAAAACCTATTTTTTTTTTCAGATTTGAAAAGATTTCGTTATAATTAATTCAAAAAAATATTAATTTTGATAAAATTTTTAAAAAAATCATAAATTTTGAACAAACACAAAAACAAAATTAATTTTTTATTATTTTTTTTTGTAATTTTTAGAAATTTTTTGGCAAAAAAAAGAATAAACGTTTTTGTTTTTTTTTTTCAAGTTTTTTAAATTTATAATTTCTTACACAACATAAAAAAAAATATCAATATTCAAAATAAATAATTTATTTTATTATCATTCATTTTAACGCTTTCCAATTAATCATAGCACACAATTAATATAATTAGGATCAGTGTGAAAAAAATGCAACAATAGAATTTAATTTTTGAAAAAATATTTAAACAAAAACAAGTTGTAGAAAATGATAGTGTATTTAAATTTTATCAAATTATTAAAGTGACGGCTTATAAATTTGATGATAATGATATTTCCATTATTCTATTTTTTTTTCTTTAAAAAAAAAAAAAAAAAAAAAAAAAAAAAACATGATTGTTATTTAAATTAATTACCCTTAACAGAAATTATATTCATAATTTTTTCTTTCTTTCATTTTTTTTATCTTAAATGATTTATGTTCTTATATTATTCAAATAATTTAGAAGTGTTAGAAAATATAAAACACAAATATAATTATTATAAATTTTTATTTAAAAAAGAGAACAAGAAAATAAAAAAATAAAAACAAAAGAGTAATTCGATGGAAACAAAAGCAAAATTTTAATAAATGCTAAGGTCATCTTTTTAGCATTAACAAAAACGCGTTAACATGCCAATTTAACAGGCTATGCACTTGGGAATTTTCATTATTCTTTGTTTGTTTTTTCTAATTTTTTTTTTTTTTGTAAAACTGCACGATCAATGTGAGAAGATTTTTCTGTCATGGAAATTAAATACAATAATATTCTAATTATTAATTCTTTATAACACTTTAACGTATTCTTTATGTGGGAACAATTTATTTTATTTTATTATGTAGAAAAAAAAAACTATCGTTAAAAAAGATTAGATTTTCATTTAAAATTGTTTTATGAGGGACTTAGTATCAAAATTTTTCTTATTAGAAAAAAATTTTGATTAAAAAAATGCTTGTATTTTTGTCCTGATAACCCTCCTAAAATGTGGTCTTTTTCAAGATCCTATACTATTTTTAAAATTTTTTGAACTCAAGTGATTGAGTGAAAGTGATTTTTAAATTTTAACATTAAATCTATATGCGTACATGCAAGAAAAGGGAAATTAAAAATTCCTTGCTTAGGTAAAATGAATAAAAAATCAAGGTTTGACAGGATTTTTTTCACATATAATACTTCCTTATGTTCAAAATATCACAAGACATTTATTCTTCTTTAAAAATAATTTCTATAAAAATTCTCCCAATTTTTAATCTAGACCACTAAATTAAAAAAAAAATTAGTTTTCAATACTGTGAATAATTGAAAAGCACGATAATTAAATTTTCTCACAATTTTATCTTTTTTTTTATCCGTCTTTTTAAATTACTTTTTTAAATCATACTTGTATTTATTTATTTGTGTTCGTCTAAATTAATATGAATAATTAACAGAAAATCTATGAGCAGTTTATTTTATCAGATAAAAGTAAATTAATTAAAAACGGATATGCATATACATAATTTTTTGTTTTGTGATGATTTATGTTGTGATAATTTTCAAGAAAAATGAAATGAAAATATAAGTTTTATTTCACTTTTTAAAAATTCAAATTATTTAGCTAATAATTTTCCAGTCTAAATATTTCCTTATTTAAAACGGAAATATTTATTTTTCAATTAATTTTATTTTCTTGAAGAACAAAAGGTTTAGAATAAACATTGAAAATGAAATAAGAAAATTTTAGTAAATTACATCGTAGAAACCTCAATGAAATTATACGGAAACAAATAAACATTTAGATTGGAAATTATGATTTGTTTAGTGAGAAAGCCCTTGATTGAAACTGAATGAATTTGTGGCTATGAAAAATATGATTTCAGACTGTGATTTGTTAAATTTTTTGATTCAGGTGATTGATGATGAATTGAAAATTCGTGTTACTTTTTTTTTTTTTTTTCTTTTTTAAGAATATTTCAGTTTTACATATTTCCGAGATTCAAACATCATTCAAAGTTGTTTATTTCTCAATATTTGGATTAATTACAAACAAAACAGTCTAGGGCACAAATACTGCACTTCATTCATATAAACCACAATTCTAAGAATTTCGTAATATTTTTTCAAATATCATACAAAAAAGAAAAACAAGAACATTTCCTAATAAGACACATTTTAAAAATCTTAGAATTAACAATATTACAAGGTTAATAAAAATCCAATAAAAATCGTTCCTGTGTGGTTTTTCGTTTAACATGAATGATTATAACCGCATAACAAAATATCGCAAATTAACTGTCATGACATTAAAAACAAATTTTTTTTTTGTATCTAGTGTGTTCGATAAACCGACATTTATGATTCCCTTATGTGGTTTTAAGATATCTGTTCTTTCTATTTTTAAATGTTTTTTTTTTGCATTTGTATGATTTCTTTGTTAAATTCAAAAATTTATTAACATTTACCAGAGAAAAAAAAAAGAGAAAAATGTTTTGTGTAGGTGCACGTGAGTAACATTATAAATCAAAATAAAATTTAATATGTGTAAAAAAAAACACATTAAAAAAAGATTAATTATAACAATTTATTGATGAATTTCGGTTATATTTTTTACCTCTTATGCAATTAAATGTCAAAGTTATGTTTTTCAATAATTTGATTTATATTTTAAACGGTTTTTAAAATTCCACTTCAAATAATTTGGGAATGTAAGAAAAAAAAAAAGATTGACTGTGATCGATTAATTTCAATTTTTTAATTTGACGCTAAATTAAAAGTAAAGCAAAAGGAAAATTTTGTAATAAAAAATAGTAATAAATAGACAAGAAGCAAACATTGTGGTTTCCCATGACATTAAACAAATAGAGAGATTGGTGTGTGCCATTCATTTAGTATATGTAGATATTGTTATGATATTTCAGATGCTTATTTAAGATATATGCTGTTTCTTTTGTTTTTTTTTTTGTTTTTGCATTAATCCATTATTTATATTCTGTATTTGCGATTGTTTTAATAGAATACAATATCTTACTAAACAATTTTTTTTATTACTTTTGCTTGTTGTTTGGTTTGAGTCATTATGTTATTCCACTTTCAATTCACATTCAGACTCAAACTAAACAACAGACAGTTAGAGGTGCGATCTGTTTTATTTTCTATTTTTTTTTTTTCAATATACAAAACAATTTTTATAAAATAAGCTAAAATAGGCAAAATAATGCAATTCATTATATTATGAGAGCAAATATTAAATATTTCATATATAATAGTACATTTATGATACATTTTCTTTGTTTTATTTTTGTTTATTTTCACTTGGAATAATTGTAGTCAGAGAGTGATGTAACCTCGTCAATAACATATTTTTGAATATTTTTTTTACAATGTGCATCTTTGTTTGGTAACAATATCGTCTTTATTTTATTATATTTTTGTACTTAATTGCTTTAAATTTGTCATTTTTATGGAATTTATTTTTGAATTCTTGAAATTTATATATAAATTGCGTATGTGCACACCTTTTCAAATTTATATATTTTTCTTCCTGGAAAAAATTAATATTTTTGTCCTAAAAAAAAAACACCTTTCTAAAATATTTAAAAAAAAATTAAAAATAAAGAGAAAGGAAAAAATAAAAAGTTTCAAACAAATTCAAATTTTAAATCTAACGAATATTTTTAAAAAATGTATAATTTTAAGAAAATTGCATACTTCTAGGCAGCACGTATAGAACTGCTTTATCTACACGTTGATCTGATCGGTTAACAACATTTTTTATTGAAATGTTCCTAAACATAAATTGTAATTTATTTATTTATTTTTTTAAAATTTTAATTTCAGCGAAAATCTTTTCCGTACAATGACCGATTTGGTAGTATCCGAAGGATATGCAGCAGCCGGATATGAATATATTAATGTAGATGATTGTTGGTTGGAAAAATCAAGAGGGCCACAAGGACAATTAGTTGCAGATCGAAGAAGATTTCCAAGTGGGATGAAAGCTTTGGCAGATTATGTAAAAAAAAATTATTCTTTGCCTTAATTTTCATGGAAAATAAATTCTTTTTCATTTTGCATTTCAGATTCATGCAAGAGGTTTGAAATTTGGTATATATGAAGATTATGGAAATTATACATGCGCTGGATATCCAGGAATAGTTGGTTATTTACGTTCTGATGCTGAACAATTTGCTGATTGGGATGTTGATTATGTAAAATTGGATGGTTGTTATTCATTACCAATTGATATGGATTCAGGATATCCAGAATTTGGAAGGCATTTAAATAATACAGGAAGAGCAATGGTATATTCATGCAGTTGGCCAGTTTATCAAATATATGCAGGAATTACACCAAATTATTCATCAATTATTGAACATTGTAATTTATGGAGAAATTATGATGACATTCAGGATTCATGGGCATCAGTCGAGAGTATAATTGATTATTATGGGAACAATCAGGATATAATTGCAGCAAATGCAGGACCAGGACATTGGAATGATCCTGATATGGTTTGTCATTCTTTTATCACACTTTTCATAAATGTTCTCTCTTTTATTGTACATTTTTTCTTACAGTTAATAATTGGAAATTTCGGATTAAGTTATGAACAATCAAAAACTCAAATGGCTCTTTGGGCAATAATGGCAGCACCATTATTAATGTCCGTTGATTTACGTACAATTCGACCTGAATTCAAGGCGATATTACAAAATCGTAAAATAATTGCTGTCGATCAAGATCCTTTAGGTATTCAAGGGAGAAGAATTTATAAGCATAAAGGAATTGAAATATGGTCTAGACCAATAGCACCAATTTATCAAACATATTATTCATATGCAATTGCATTTGTTAATCGTAGAACAGATGGAACACCATCAGATGTTGCTGTCACCCTTCGTGAGTTGGGTTTGACATCACCAAGTGGTTACAGAGTAGAGGTTTGTTTTTTTGTGTTTTTTTTCCTTTTGTTATTTTTAAGTTCATGTGATTTATGTTGTTCTTTTTATTTTTTATCTTTAAGGATTTGTATGAAGATGTCGATTATGGAATTTTAAGTCCTCAAACAAAAATAAAGGTTAAAGTGAATCCATCTGGAGTTGTTATTTTACGTGCCGATATACAACCTGAAAGATTCTCAGCGAGAACACCATATAATCCTTTGTCATATTTTCATGTTAAAAAATAAATAATAGAAAAAAAAGTTGAAAATTAAGAAAAAAAAGATAAAAAGATATAAAAAAAAGATGTGTTTAGTTTTTAAGAGAAAAAGAGAAACTAAGTGATATGAAAATTTAAAAAAATAATAATAGCAATAGTTTGTACTTTTAGTTAAAATAAATTGTCGATTGTGTTGCAAAAAATTATTGATTTGCAATTTTTTTTCTTTTAAATTTTACAGATTGTCATTTTACTTCTAAGGGATTCAAAGAATTCAAAGACCCATTAAATTTTTATTTAGTTTTCTAGATTATTTTAAAAATTTTTGAATGAGTTCAACTTTCCATTTAAATTAAAAACAGATAAATACTTTCGGAGTCATTGTCTATTTTTGCAAAAAAAAAATTATTTTATATTCTTGTAAAACTTCCAAGAATTTTATTTTGATTTTTAGTAGAACACATAGGTAAACAAAGAAAAACACAAGTCACTATCAATCATGTATTTTAGTATTATCCCCACGTAACTATATATGTATATGATTTTTCACTTTACATTTAACCTAATTCCATTTTCAATAATTTCAAATTTTTTTCAATTAAAAATTTTGAAATTTCATAGTTGATTTTTATTTTTTGTTTTAATAAAACGCAGCTATAGTTTTAATTATCATATTTCTAACATGTCAAAGTACGACTAAAACAATTCTAATGCGAAAAAAAATATTAATAATTGTAAATAGAAAAAGAAAACAGTGAAAAAATTGTTAACTATCAAGTTTATTTAAAACTTTTTAACATTTAAATACTTAATTTTTTTTTCTTTAATAATTTTAATAAAAAATAGAACACAAATTTAAAAAAAGCATAAAAACGTTGAACCAATGACGTTTGTATTTTATTTTTTTATGTATGAAAATAGTTGCCAAATTTTGTCATATGAGTTTTTAAAATTAATTTAAAAAATCTATATTTAGCATGTACATAAGTATTTCTAAAGTTTAAGGGAATTAGAATTTTAATTAAATACGTAATTATGGACTTTGTACTTTTTCTTTCTCATGCTCCAATATAGAATTTATATAAACCAGTTTACGATAGTTTTCTAATGATTCAAGAGAATATGATATTTTGCGAAACTAAATGGCAAATTATAATTACATATGTACATATGTATGTATTTCATTTTCAAGAATAGTTATACATACTTCGACAGCGGGTGGTGTTAATGTAATAATGCGTAAGAGAGTTTTTTTTTCATAATTTGTGTCATGGTATTTTTTCAATAGAACTTAGAAACATATACATGTTAAATATGAAATTTTAAACAAACAAAAAATCAGAGAAATAATTGAAAATTTGTAAAATAAAAATACATATTTTTAAATTATTAGAAAATTATATGGTAATAAATTTTTGATTTTGTGTAAAGTTAGTTACATATATATATTTAAAAGGAAGTTTCGAAAGATAGAATCTGTATGTTAATAGTGTTTTGAGATTTCTTAAAAAAATGGTTTTTCTATATTAGAACTTTTCAAAGCCTAAATCAGGTTTATGATCACCAAAACATTGGAGACTCATAGAAATTCAATAGGAATATCTCATTAAAATGAGCTCATTTTAAATTACGTTTTATTTCACTACACTGTCATAGATATCAATAATTTTATGAAATTATAAAAAATCCAGTGAATAACATCTGATCACCTGAATTCATTCAAGAGTAAGCCGGTTTAGCAGACACAATAAATTTTGAATTTAAATATTCCAAAAATACTGAAAATTAATACTGTTACAGAAAAATACAACGGACTTTCGCTACAGTATTTTTTTGAAAATAGTGTGTCTTTAGAAATTAAAATTAGGATCCAGAAATATTTTTTACATCAATGAATAAGAGTCCTTCAGATTAGAAACAAAAATTATATTTACACATTTCTATCTGATGAGTTGAATAAAATATATTTATTATCACTATGTAATCTGAATTAATTTCTAGCATTGTTCCATATATTGTATACACTATTTCATTTCAATAATTTTTTTAAAATTAATCATAAAAAATTAATTAAAAAATTGAAAATTCCAATGATTACTGTTCAAAGTTTAATTTTGAAGAAAGTTATACATACTGTTTTTTATTTTTATAAAATTATCTATACTGTGCAAATAGTTTTTGATTTAACTTTACATTATAGTTTACATATGCGACATTTGTAGTCAATTTTTTTTTTATTGAAATAATTACCATAACGTTTGTGTAATATATCGTCATCAAAATAATAAAAAAAAAAAGTATAAAAGAAGTAGACAAATAACATGTGAATGTAAACATGTGAAAAAAATGTTTTTTAATTTATAACGTACAAATGTCTCCTTGATGAATAATAAGTCAAAGTCAATTTAATCATTTTGTAGCAGAGAAATAATATTTATACCTTTAGAAAAAAAAAAAAAAATTACACAGTACATACATTAAATTTTTCAAAATTCTATTACTGATAAACTAATTCTTATTATCATCAAAATGTGGATTTTTTATTAGAAATATTCAGAAAGACAGAATAATTAATAACATTAAATTATCATTTTAATTTGAAAAACAAAAAAAATCTAAGTTCAATTAAACGACATTACGGTGAATTATTGCAAATAATTATAGTTTACACGACGCAACTGCATTACAATCATAACATTGTAAAAGCAAGAAAAATAAATATATATAGCATTAGTCTTATTGAAATCATTAAATACTCATTAGTATTTTAATTGAAAGGAGAAATAAAAAAGTATTAAAATTACATTTAAAATAAATTAAAATTTGATTTATGAAAAACTTCATACATATATTAAATTCACTTCATGGTATCTTTGTTTTTTTTTTTGTATCTTTAAAAAAAAAAAAAATTTCCGTGTGCAAATTTTTGAATCCACACTCATACAAAATTTTCGATTTGTTGTTGATTGACAAGTACATATTTACAGATTTAACCTTCTTGATGGTTTTGCTTTTATTTTCGTTCGTTATTACCCAATTACATTATAATGAAAATCTGGTTATTTAATGAAAATGATCCGGATACGGAAATAATAAATTTTTTTCCTTTTGTTTTGTTTTGTTTTTGAAAGAAAAATACCTATAATAACAAAATATGTATTTATTTTAAACACATTCACAAAATGATAAGTGTATGTAATGTATAATTTTTGTTTTCCAGTATACATATCGCAAAATAAAATAAAAAATCAACTTTCTTTTCTATACCTACAATAAATTTCAAGGGTAACAAGGTTTTTTTTTTTCAACAGGTAAGTATATTTTTTTTTTGTTTGAAAATTTTTTTAAAAAAAATATTTTCCAGTTATTTTTCCAATGATTAATAGACATGCATTAATTGCATTAGTCATTGTGTTCCTGTGTTATATGTATTTAATATAATAATTGTTCAATTTTTCTTTATCTTAATTTTATTTCAATTTTTATGTCTTTCTCAAAAAATGGAAACAAGTGAAAAAAATTCGTTCATTATTTAACGGATTTATAACTTATACTTATTATTAATCAATGAATAATTCTTATCTAATTAATAATTGAATTACCGTGTGCATAATCATAAATTTTATAGATAATCTTATGTAATTTTAAACCTTATTTTACATAAAGTGATTATAATTAAATTAAAAATTCGATAAAAATTGCTATCGATTTAAAAATACGTTTTATCTGATTCAAAAATTAGCTAGATATTTTATTACTTTTTTTTTCAAAAAGAATAATGATAAGACCAATTACTTATCCACTTGGTAGGCCTTTTTTATATTTACATATGTACATATTTCGATTTCGATTTTTATTTTGATGTTTTTCGTTTTTTTTTTTAATTCAAAAACATTTCTACTTGATTCAATGACTATGGATAATTTTTAATAAAAAAAAACCAGTTTGAACTAGTTTAAAAAAAATTTTAATTTATTGAATTAATTAAAATTTTAAATGTTTTATTTTTGTTGACAGTCAACGAACCAATCAAAATAAATAGCTAGGCTAGGCTACACATGTAAGTTTTTATGTTGAAATTTCAATTTACAATGTGATAAACTAAATGAGACCCGTTATTTCAAAAGGTGATAAGTCCAAAATTTTATTTTCTTTTTTTTTCTTCTTCAACAACTAACTCCGAGTCTCTGACATCTCTTGGTTTTTCATGAAAATTTTTTTGTCAAAGAGAGTTTTATAGGAAGGGACGAGAATCAATCGGATCCTGCCTAGATCGCAAAGAAATTCAGATTTGAAAACGAAATTTTCGGATATGTGACGAAAACGTTGTAAAATTGATTTAAGGGTTAAAAATGAACTTTATGTTTGATAAATACAAGCCAAAAGTGAATTTTATGGATTTTCACCTAAATAAGTACACACATTTTATCAAGCAAATCTTTGTTTTAGAGGTACCGTAAAAGTAAAAAAAAACTTTTACCTACCTCAATTTTGAAAAGTTATAAATTTGAATACTTCGAGTTTTGAAATGTTAGTCCTCAAATGTTATAATTAAATGCAATTCATATCTTAATTGTTTCGAAAAGATAATAATTCAAAATATTTACATTGAATTATAAAGAAAATAAAATTTTTTTAAAAGTATTTTTTATTTAAATTTTTTTTTTTTTAAATTTAAAAATCATGATGCGACAAAAAATTATCGAATTAATTACGAATTTATAGGTTGATAAGATTTTACCAGAAAATCTTTTCTTGATTTGATTGGAATTTTAAATTCATTGGAAATGAAAGTCATTCATTCACCTTTCATTTGGTATTTGATAGATTTGGCCATTTTTTCTGAATAAAATTTCGAACAATTTTCAAAACAAATATGTATTTTTATTTATTTATATTATTTTATTGCAAACATTTATAACAAGAGAAAAATATACATTTTTTTTAAATACTTCAGAGATTAAAAACTGTTTGTCTCTGACCTTTGGAACACCTTGAATCTTGAAATGTTGAATATCGTATTTAGTTATCCTACTTTGACAATTCATGCAGTGTATACGAGGTAACTACATAACTATAGTGTGTGCAACAGATAATAGTTCTGTTCGATGGAAGTTTAGGATAAACGAGGATTATGAAGGAAAAGTGATTTATTGAGAGTTTACCTTTTCCTAGATTCTTTTTCTGCTCAAAGCAAATAAAACAACCCAAAAGTTCACACCTAAATGCCTACATGATGGTATTGAGTCAGGAATCAAATTTCCGAAAAATTAAATTTTTAAATCATTATTTCTTAGGAATAAGTACTAACAATTTGTTTAGTTGAATTAAATACCAAAATTCTGGTGCTACTTTTTTCATTTACAAACATTACATTCCAAAACATGAAACACCTTGTTTTCTTGCTCGTAAGTTGACTTCTTGTTCAACTTTTTTTTAACAACAAAAATACATAAAAAAAATTTTTTTTTTTGCCTTTTCCCGTCATCATACTACTCGAGCAAGCAATATTCCTCATGGACAATCTTATATGGACAATTAAATTATTATTTATCATTTGACTGTGTATACCATATAAAATGCCCTGTTATCAACGCAACTGATAATAAAATTATGTTGAAAGACAAAAAAAAAAAATTATCATTAATTAAATATCTATTGAGAAATATAAGAGGAATGAAAAAAAAAAACAACACAAAAGTCATGATGCCTCCCATTGTAGATTGTTAGTTCAGAGCTGTTACCATTGCTATCTTAAGAACTTTTATGCGTGTGTTGTGTTTGTAATTATTTTTTTTTCTCACTATCAAGAACTACTTCAAAAAAGTATAGAATTTATTATCTTGTTTGTTTCCATTTAGAAGAATGTAAATTAAAAATGCCTTTCATTCTTAGTTTATTTACAAAAAAAACAAAAAAATATCTCGCTTACAAAATTTTTTTTTAGTTTAATGTACTTGTTTTTTTATTTTTTTTTTTATTTAAAGAGGTGTGTAGCCTTTGACGTCATCATATTTGCCTCTTTGAAAATGTTTATATTAAAATTTAGATTAACGAGCTTTATATTTTTGAATCAAATGATGATGATATTAGTACATAATGTAGAATTTATTAACAGAACACAACATATTTATATTTACATACATACATATATACCTACATATGTATTTATTAACATACATCTGTATATTTTTTCAGTAAATACAATTATTAACATCAACAACAACAACAAAAAAATTGAAATTATAAAATTTAATCAACATTTATGAAAAAGCAAATATTATATAAAAAAAAAAAGATAAATTAAAATTGGGTTTGTCTTTTGGGGCTCGAACTCCAATATAATAAGAAAAACATTACTAAAAACCAGTTACTAAGCTAGTCAGCTGTCACCTCGAATTTATTTATGTTTTGTATCTGTTTATTTGTTCATCTGTAATATGTATTTTTCATTTTGAAAAAGAAAATATCTTTTACGACATAGAAAACTGGCAACACATGATTTTGTGTTTGTTTTTTCAAACTATTATGATATTATATTAAAACTAACACACTTTGTTCTTTTATAAAAAATATAATATACAATATATAAGAATAGGTAGGTATATTTTTTATATTAAAAATAGTTTTTATTTTACTTGGCTGTGTGACAATTTAAATTATAAAAATATGAATGTATTACCTATATGACGATTAATGCACTGTAAATAGAACATTTGGACTTTGATCAATGCTTTTTCATTTGAGAGGACTTTGAACACGAATATTTTATGTTGTATATTACATGATGTTATTGTATAGATAACAAGATCATTTAAAGTAAATTTGAATAATGAAAGTATCTTGTATCTTGTATCTATAAAATAATTGATGTGTTTACATTAAATGTAAATTGCATAATTTTAATTTTTAATATTAAAATATGTAAATGAAATAATTGTACTAAATTTAATTCCAGTATATAATAATCAAGTTTAAATTATCAATTGTATCAGAAATATAATAAAAACGTTTGATTTTTAAATTCAAAAGAAAGAATAACACAAAAGCCAAGGCAAATTAACCTCATATTAATTTACTTGTACACTTGTACACTTGTTAATTTAAATGATATTTTTCGTTTTACAATTTTCTAATGAAACAGTGTGTTTCACAATTTTCTAAAAAATGTCATTAAAACAATATAATTACAGATTATAGTTATAGATTATGTAAATTTTTTATTATATTTCATAAAACACAAAATTGGCAAGAGCACAGAAATTATAACAAACTAATTATGGTTAAAAGACACCTAAATTAAATATATGTAACAATAATTAATTGCATATAGGTAAATTATAATTATATATATTTGTTATTTGAAATTAATTTTAAAATAAGGAAACAGGAAACTTTAATTAAAAATTAGAGAAAGAAAAACAACGTTAAATTTTGAAATTAATTAGAAATGGCGGAAGTTCTGAAAAAAAAACTCCTCCTATATAATTAAAGATTTTAAAGCTTATCTATTAATTATATTATCTAGAAAAGTGTATAAAGTGCAATTAGGAAATCTTAATTTAATTTTTTGTTTTACTATGAAAATTAAAAAGATAAGACTTTTTTTTTCTTCTTTTCAAACAACAAGGAAAAGAATTTTACTAGGAAAACAATTACAATCGTAGTCTAGTATTAAAAGTACCAAGTATAAAAGAATAATAATAAGGAATCAAGTCCATTAAAAAAAATTCTGTATTTCAATAACAATAAAATTTTATGCTCAAGTAATTATATTCTTTAAAAAAAATATATCTTTAATTTAATTTGTTATTAAATTTGAATAATTTGCTGTTATGTAAAAGTTATGTTAAGTTAAAACAGTTAAGGTCGTATTATTTTTATGAAATATTTATTCAAATTATTGACAAATTTTTATTTATTTTACAAAAAAAAAAAAATGTGTGAAAAATTAGAAAATTTCTGGTAATTTATCACAATAACACTGAATAATCAAAAATCTTTAATAATTTTCAAAGACCATGAAATTTAATTTTAATATTTTTTTTTTCTATAACGACTGTTAAAAAATTTGCCGTTTTCAATTAAACTCAGTTTTTATTTTACAAATTTTGTTCTATAGAAAAAAAAATTTTTTTTTAAACAAATTTCAAAATTTGTTATAATAGAAGATGTCAGTCACATTGTTCTTAATTTTTAAAATTAAATTAAATCATTGATGAGAAACAGCATATTAGCTTCAATAGCTTCAAAAAATTCCATACAGTTTATTTAATCAATTTGTACAACTTTTTTTTTGTAATTGACAATAAAATTCAAATAAATTGCTGCCGTTTTAATAAATATAATTCAATTGTAATTAAATTGAACAATGATTGCAATCCACGTGTAATGCATATTTAAAATTTTGTATATTATGTATTTCTATTACTCAATTTTTTTCCAGAATAAATTTCACTTTTTTCTTACTACATGCATGAATATACATATATATACATATGTATGTATATTGTTTTAAAAATGAATCATTAAAAAATTAAATATGTAAATAGAAAATTTTCCTAGATTCATAATTGATTACAATCAAAAAATACAGAACACGCGTCTGTTGTATTCAATAATAATATTCTTCGTGATTATGTATCTTCATCACGTATACACATTCTATTGTAAATTTTATTTTTTGTTGATTCTAAAAAGTCAATATATGTATACATGATTTAAATTAAAAGTGTTAAAAAAACATTTTATGTATAAAAATTCTAAATTTACAATAAAAAATATCATGAAAAATTCAAAATAAATCTATTTTTATCCTTTCAAATAATTTGCACAAAAATATAGGTAAATAATTGTACAGACACGATGTTAAACAATTTTCTGTCATTTAAAAAAATTAAATAAAATAATAAAAGGTAGATAAATAAATAAAATTTTAAGTTATTTGCTACCATGACATCGACTGCATTCAGGCAAAAAAAAAAAAAAAAATATTTATAAAAATTAAAAATTAAAAAAAATAAAATTTTTGAAGCAAATTAAAGATATTTTAATTTAATTTATGCACTGATATATGTACATAAGTATGTATACATACATAAGGTATTCGTGTATTTTGAATTATGTAATAACTTTATTAAGTGGAAATCAACACTAACTGAAACGAAATATTTTTTAAAAACAGAAAGAAAAAACAACCACTGAATATTCAAGAATTGGAAGAAAATAGATATATTTCTCAGAAAAATAATATTCCTCAGTACAAGTTGTTTTTTTTTTTTGGAAAAGAAAAAAAATCTCTATTTGTAGAAGAAGTTTTGTTGAAAGGACCCTTTCCTTTACTACAAGAAATTTTACAGAATACAACGAAAAAAAATATAGTATGTAAATTTGAAAATAAATCTGGTCTTAAGAAGGCAACGAAATTATCTACGAAATAAATGCGAATTTAAAAAATATTATCTTTCTTTTTTTTTAAATTCTAAAACCAATTCGAAATTTTGAATACTAAACAAATGATAAAAAAAAATGTTCATGAAAAAAATGTTCTGAAATTTCTAGAATTTAAAAATAAAACGCAAAAATCATGATTAAATTTGTGGGCTTGTCTATAAAAACAAAATTGAATTTGTAATTTAAACAAAATAAAAACAAATATCATGTAGATAATTTTTGCAGAATCATTCACTAAATAAATAAACAGTATCTATATCTATTATGAATTAAAGGCGTGTAATTTGTTTTAAAATATGATATCTTTGATGGTAAATGTATATAACTGTTATTTTAAAGCACATGTCATGGTTAAAAAAAAAATTTCTTTTAACAAGTCTTAATTTGTTCATTTCACATGTGATTTCATTTTAATTATTATTATTGTCATAAAATTCAGTAGATTCATGATTACATAATGAAATCACTATATTTTATTGACTTTTATTACAAATATTTCGTGACAATTCTTTAAATACATATATACATATATATTTGTAATGTGGCAATTTGATATGTGAATTACGTATACATACATATAACATTTTTTTCATTTGAATTTTTCTTTATTTTTTTTTCTTTGCAGCACGTTTTTTAATTTATACATAAGTAAGTTTTATTATCCACGTGCAATTTGTTTTTAATTATATGTATATTCTTCGAAAGTAAGTATATGAGTATTTATAAATTTCTATTTAAGGAAATAGTTAATAGATGTGAGAAAAAAATTATAAGTATGACGTTTTATTTTAAAAAATGGTTATTATATATGCATACTAAATCAAACTGTAAAATTTAATTATAAATTAGATTTTTGTTTTGAAGGTGATAAATTTTATCTAAAAAGTACATATGTAGTTATTTTACATAAGTTGATATTTAAATATTTATTTATTACAATTTATTTTCTATTTTAAATCTTATTTGTTAATTTTTTTTTTTTTTTTTTTTTTTTTTTTTTGATTCTCTTTTATTTTTAGATTTATTTTTATATCTGAATTCTGAAGTAATAAGTATATTTTGAACTAAATACGAAAATAGATAAATTTTAGTGTTAATTTAAAATCAAAGTACTCGTTTATTTTGAATAAAATTCTTTATACATGTTCTAAACAAGGAAAAAGAATTGTATATCATATATAATACATAACTAATTATCACTACATATTTATTGTTCTTTTTTTTTTTTTAACTTAAAAATTGAAGAATAAATTTCAATAGAATAAAAATAAATCTTAAAAATGCACTTTTATCTTATTGACTAAAAATCTAATTTTATTTGTTCAAATTGATCGATGTAAAGCATTGAGACTGAGAGGACAATTGTGGTCGAAGTACAAATGTTTTGACTATGTACTACATTGAAGTCGATTTTAATATAAATTTAAAAAATTTAAACAACTTTTGGTTTAAGTCTTTCAGACAACACGTTAAAAAAACACTTTGTTTTCGAAAGAAACTTGTAGAAGCATTCTTAAGTGTTTTATCACTTTTGTTTAAAAAAAAAAAAAAAAAAAAAAAAGTCACGAGTTATTTAATTAAAAAGAAATGTAAAATTCTGTAATAATTTTTAATTGTACTTTAGATTTGCAGGAAGTTAAGGGTTAGAAGTAATCATGTTGAAATTACACGCGTAGTAATTGTTTAAGTATTTATGTACATAAGTAAATACGAAATTAATGACAATGGGAAATTTTCTGAATGTACATATATCTTTTTTTACAAATAGTAAAACAGATATATATTTTAATTTATGCAAAATAACTTAAATTTGGCGACCAAATGTCTTCTATCTTTACTTTTCAAAATTAGATACATTATGTACATATCTATTGTGTATTATTCACACTTCAAATACATTTTCAATGTTTTTTGTTAGAGAATATTCCTCTGACTTTAAAATAGGTGACTTATTTACAAATCTTCAATTATTCAGCTCTTTTTTCGCAATATCTTTTTCATTTTTGTTTTTCTTATCAGAAAAAAAAAAGAAAATGCATGACAAATTTTTTAAAAAAATTATTTAAGAAAAAAAAATATTAGAAAATTCATAATATGTAATGTTAACCATTTTTCTTCAATTTTTAATTTTTATTCATCAACATACATATTTCATTTCCTTTTCTCTTATCAAATTCGTTTTTTAAAAAAAATTTTTTTGTTAACATATTAAAATTGATAACCAGTTTGACAAAATGCCAAACAGCATTTTAAAAATAAGAAGAAAAAATTAAAAGTTGGGTGGTAATTTTTTCCTATCACAAATTACAAAAAAAAAAAAAATTTGTATTCAAAAATTTAATAAAAATAATACCGGTTTTTAGCAAACGAACAAAAAAAAACAAATTTTATGTTTTTTTTTTTAAGTCTGGTCACATTTATTGCAATGCAATGTTAATTTTGTTGTTGATTGAGCGTAAAAATAGATTAAATTTTCCAATTATTTTTTCAGACAAATATCGTAACTGATAAAATAGAGGGGAACAGAAGAATCTTTTTTTAAAAAAAAAAAAAAAAAAAAATATTCATAGAATTAAGTTTCTTTTCTAAAAAAAAAGTAAAGATTAATTTCAATAAAATTAATGGATTGAACATGTATTGGCACACACGTGTTTTATGTGATTTCGTTTGACGTCACTAGACATTATTAAATTTTTTTAAAAATTACCTAATTATATTTTTTTAAAGATTTTTTAATTTTAACTATATTTATAAGTAAGTTACGAGATTAAAGTTCAAACCTTCTTATCTATAATACAATATTATTTGAATATAGAAATGCAAAAACACAATAAAAAATATGAAAAAGATAGTTTACTAGTTTTGTTTATGGATCTGTGTAACGGTTTTATTTGCGATTAATTAAAATTATTTATTTGAAAATTTAAATATGTATTTGATGAAATAACGTGTAAATGGTTACGGTGGTATTGATAATATTTTGCTGTTATGTACAGTTTTCTATTAAAACAAATAAAAATCATGAGGTAATGAAATGAACAACAATCTAAACTATACCTATACCTATACTATAAGTCAAATATACAAGTATCACTCGATAGAGAAAGTATTTACAAGTACGATCATTAGAAAAATTAGTTAATATAACTAAGTATGATTGTTTACTTATTTTCGGTTACTTTATAAAAATCTATGAAATTCAAAATAAATTACTTAAGTACTTAAAAAAAGGACATAATATCATGAAAACAATCTTATGTAAAATTGTCAATAAATTCTTTTTTTTTTTTTTTTTAGAAAGATTTTATTTAAAAATTTACAAAAAGAAAATTATAAGTATGGCAGAATGTATTTTGAAACATGATAAACTTATGAAATAATGATGGTTGCGCTTCACGGATAATTTAGCAAATTTAATTGTAAAAAATAAAAAAACAATCTTAATTAAGAGATAAATATTGTAAATGAACAAAACAAGTATGTACCTGTATAAAGGCACAAAGTTTGCAAACGATAATAAATGAACCATAATAACTTTTGTCTAGCCATTTTTATACTGTCTAAAATCTGGCATGCTTACAATATTTAATGTCTTTTTGATCAAGAAAAAAAAAATGTAAGAATAAGTAAGTAATTGAATTTTAATATCTTTTTGTAATGGAAATTCATGCAATTATAGGGTGTACTTTTTTTCAAGTAGGAGCTAGTAAAAGATTGTAGAATGAAATAAGAGAAAAATCAAGCACTAATCATGTATGTATCTGATAAATGATATTAGTTTAATTAAGAAGTAATCTAGCTTCAATTTAACAAAAAAAACGTTAAACCTAATGTAGATCACCTCATGTAAATCTTTTCTTAGAATATTTATAAAATACCTATTTATCAAGATGAAATAATTGTTTATTTATAAATCAATCACCAGTATAATTTTTTTTTTAATTGAAAAAAAACTGGGATTAGGGATTTACCAATTTTTTATTTACGAGTAATTTTTATTTACACGAAATTCTAAGAATTAACAATATCAATAAATAACATTTTATCTTTTTTTATTCTATTTTATTTTTAAATTTTTTTCATGTAAACAATGGAAAACACACAGACAGACTAAGTGTGAGTGCTGATTTCCATAAACATTTGAAAAAGAAACATTTTTTGAAGTTTTTAATGGGCGAAATTTTTTTCTTGTCGACTTAGGTATATAAATCATTTTAATTGAAATTGTAAACAAATTTTTAGAATTTTTTGCAAATTAATCGTAAAAAAAGTAGAATTAAATTAATAATTAAAAATTTATTACATGGTCACATTATAAAACACTCATGGCTTTTAAGTAAGTAATTTTTTTTTTTTTTTTTGAATAAAGTTTTTGATAAGCGTGCCGGTTTTTATTGGAGTATTCTAGTTTTTTTTTTTGACGGTATACAGTTAAATAAAATAAAATATGTATAGGTACATAAATTATTAATTTTTGTTTTACCGAAATTGTGACACTAGACATGCGTTAAATGATTTGCTAAAATATCTTACTCGCTTATATTCAATTTAAAAAAAAAAACTATCTATTGACTCAGAATATTGATTTATTGAATTTAAGTAATTAAATCAGTTAGATTCTCAATGTTTTCTTTTTTTCTGACTGGTTTTGTTCATTTTTGAATACAGCAGATTAGTTTTCCAAATAAATTGAATAAAATTATGAGATTCGAAATTTTTTGGCATCTGATCATATTTCGGTAATAAATGTTCAGTAGAGTTATTGTCCGTTAATATTATGTATATGTATCTATATTTGAACAACAGTTGTTTTATTTAATGAATTTAAAATGATTTTAACATGTCCCTGAAAAATCTGAATCAAATTTATTTTAGTACACTAAAGTCTTCTTCAAGTGTCCCTCTTGGAATTATTCTCACACTTGAAGAATTTAGTAAATCAATCTTCTTGAAAACAAAACACAAATGTTAAATGAGTTCGAATTTATAATATGTACATTATTTCAATTGGTATGTAATGTATATAGATACAGGTACTCACCGTTAGGTGCTACTTGATCTCCTTTATCCTCAACAGCTGGCTTTCCGTGGACAGCAATTGGCGCCATATTTTTATGATTATAAATTTTTTTTTTAATTAAGAAAAACAAATTAAAAATGTTTTTATCTTTTATTTTTTTGATACTTTAAAATTCAAAAACAAAGTGCTCAAATTTTTTTTAAAGAACAATAAATTCTTGGTAGTTTTTACGTATTTGTATGTTTTTACAAATATTTTCCTTTATTTTTTTATTCGAAAAACAAAATTGATGGGCAAAAATCCAAATTTTTGAATATTTTTGATAATGAATAAGAATAAAAATCACGTTGACTTAATAACAAAAAAAATTAAAAACATAAAATAGTCCGAAATTTTTTTTTTAAATGATAAATTTCCGTTTTTTCTTTTTAAATGATGTTTTGCTGTTGAAATTATTTTTATTTCGAGAATTGATTTTTCAGTAGTGTCTTCAAGATATGTAGGATATACTATTTAGATAACAAGTATGCGAGGAATTTTTTTAAAGATTACCCTATATTTAATTTTTCTCCAAAAATTTTTAATTCGGCAGTTTTAATTTCAATTAAACTACTCCACTTTTTTTTTCTCTTACAATGCACACAACAAAAAAAAAAAAAATAATTAAAAAGAAAAATAACACAAAACAATGTAAAAAAATTTCACCTAAATTTTTATTAAATAATACAAATGTTCACAAAAATGATCTGAAGATGTATGTCTTATAAAACTTTGAACATCTCTCATTCCATTAGTTCGCGTCCATTTACTATTTGTTGTTCCATCAACAAATAATAACAAATTTATCAGTGGTCTTTTAATAGCCAGTTTAATTAAATTATTTGGTGAAAAATTATTAAATTTTTCTCTATTTAAAATAATAAATTAAAATGTTCACTTTTTTTTCTAAAGAAAATTGAAAATTTCGTGTTTGTTTTAGGAAATTATGGTAAATTTTTTTTTTTTTGCAGATGCTAGCAACAAATAAAAAACAAAATCTTCCAGAATTTTAATTGATTTCTTCTTTTGTATAGAGGAAAATTCAAATTTTCTTTGAAAATATACGATTTTCAATTCAATTGATTGAAAATTTGTAATTATTACACTTTATTTTGTTTAGGAAAATTATAAAAGAACTATTTAAAATTTTTCTTGCACTTGTCTACAAAACAAACTCAATACGAATGATAAAAATCATTCGCGGGACTTTGTTTAAATTTTTTACTAAAATATGAAAACAATTATTATTTATCTCTTTTACTCTGTCGTCAAAAAAGCAATGCTATGATGTGATGTTGGCGATAATGGTAGATGATACAAAAAGAAATGAAGCAGCTGTTCAATTCGAATTTCGAAAGGAAAAAACAGTACTGCCAATACCATGAATCTAAATTTCCCATTAATTTCAGATAGACGTAAACATACAAGACGTGCTCATATACAAGACGTACAGATTTCTATTTCTTGTATAGTTTGTTTTGTTTTGCCTTTTCGGTACTTTTGAATAAATTCACCGAAAACAAATTTCTCCAAATAAAAACGTAGAAAACATTATTTAAATCCGGAGACGATGGAATAAATTTTATTTTAGCCTGGCAATGCCACAAAGTAAACGTATTCCGAAGTTCTTTTGTTCTGTATTTTTCTAGGCTAACCTATAATCTCACAATATGTTTCGTTTGTCTAATTTCTTAGTAATCGGGAAATTTGTGAATTCCAATAAAATATTAAATCAAAGTGCATTAACAAATTACAAAGTAAATTTTGTAAAATTTTGTTCAGAAGTATCAGAAACACAGAAATCTGAAGAAATTCCAAAGGAAAAAGATCGGCGAGTACAGGTGCCAGTTGAGACAAGTATTCGATACTTGAAAAGTACTGCATATCAAGAAACCTACGGAGATTATAAAGTGTGGGAGCAATACAGGTAAGTTGAAATTTTCTGAGGTACACTTTCAAAGTTTTCTCATATGAACCGTATTTTGTTTTAGACGTAATCACAAAGGTTTATTTCCTCCAAGGAAAACTAGAAAAACATGCATTCGTAAAGGAATAATATCGACTGGTAATCCATGTCCAATTTGTCGTGATGAATATTTGGTTTTAGATTACAGAAATATTGATTTATTAAAACAATTCATTTCATCGCACAGTGGTGAAGTTTATAGTTATTCAAAAACAGGATTATGCCAAAAGAAACATCTAGAACTATTGGTTGCTGTTGAAAGAGCAATGGATTATGGTTTTTTGACTTTTGATGTACCATTTAGAGAGTTTGATTACAGTGAATATTTTAAAGATTACAATTTAGAGAAGAATTAAACAATTTTTTTTCCACTTAAAACTTTTTTTTATAAATAAAATTGAACAATTATGAACACAACAATAGAATCAACCTTTGTTATAGTGGGCGGTGGAATAGCTGGTGTATCATGTGCTGAAAATTTAGTATTTTTATGTCCAACAGAAAGAGTTATTCTTATAACAGAATCATCATTAATTAAAAAAATTACAAATCTTGTACCATTAGCAAAATATTTAACAAAATTTGATGTTGAAGATCAAAGTATTGACACCATTAACAAAAATATTGAAGTTATCATTGATAATTTAACTCATATAAATTCGAAAAAAAAAGAAGTCAAAACAAGTAAAGGATGTATAATAAAATATGAATATTTATGTTTATGTACTGGTGGAAGACCAAAAATAATTGAAGAAAATAATGAATATATTTTGGGTATTCGTGATACAGAAACAGTTTTAGAATTTCAAAAACGTATACAAAACTCACGACGTCTAGTTTTAGTTGGTAATGGTGGTATTGCATCAGAAATTGCATATGAAGTTAAAAATATCGAAATTGATTGGGCTATTAAAGATGATCATATTTCATCGACATTTGTTGATCCATGTGCAGCAAAATTTTTTCAAAATCGTTTACAAATAAAAGATTCTGAAAATGAAAAATCTGATGAATCAAAACCAACATTAATAAAACGTATGAGATATGAAGATGTTGGACATTGTTCAACATCAACTGCAACATCAAATAAAAAAGGTGCAGCATTAGGACCAGATTGGCATAGAAAAGTTGATATGTCTGGTAATGTTAAAGATCTTTCAGAATCTGTTCATATTCATTATAAATGTGAAATAGAGAAAATTGATAAAATCGATCCAAAAGAATATGATTATCCATTAAAAGTAACTTTAACAAATAATAAAACAATATATTGTGATTTTGTTGTATCTGCAACTGGTGTAAATCCTCAAGTTAATTATGAATGTGATGTACGATTAGAAACTGGTGAAGATGGTGGAATATTTGTAAATGAAATGATGGAAACAAATATATCAAATATATATGCTGCTGGTGATGTATGTTATGCTGGTTGGAATCATGCTAAACATTGGTTTCAAATGCGTTTATGGACACAAGCAAGACAAATGGGTGCAATGGCTGGTCGTAGTATGGCTGCAAAATTTAATAAAGAAGAAATTTATCAAGATTTTTGTTTTGAATTATTTGGACATGTTACAAAATTATTTGGTTTTCAAGTTGTACTATTAGGAAGATATAATGGTCAAGGAATGGGATCAAATTATGAAGCATTAATACGTATTACAGCTGATACAGAATACATTAAATTTGTTATACAAGATGGAAAATTACAAGGAGCAATACTTGTTGGTGAAACTGGACTTGAAGAGACTTGTGAAAATTTGATACTTAATCAGCTTGATATTAGCCCCTATGGTGAAGATATTTTAAATCCGGACATTGATATTGAAGATTATTTTGATTAAATTTCAAAAAACAAAAAAAAAATATATACATACCTATGTATATGTACTATATATATAAAAGAAAATTTTAAATTTAAACAGCTTTAAGTAACATTTTATTAAGTTATTATTTATCATGAGATTAGTCGATATTAATAAAATATATTAAAATTTATTCGAGTTCTTTGATATTTTCTTTTCTAAACTAATTTCTTTTCTAAAATTTCAGAGATCTTTCTTTCTTCATTTTTAATTTTTAAAATTTCTTCAAGATTAAAATTCTATTATTTTTTATAATTCTCTCCTTAATTTTAATTCGAAATAAAGATAGGTTTCATTTGAAAATTGTTTTCAAATCAAAAATTTAAAATTTTTTAATTGCAAACAAATTGTGAAAAAAAAAAATAGTCTGTAAATTGTATTATATAAATCATATTAAATACGCTTTTATTTCTATTGAAAGTTTAAATTTATTACTGTTCTCTGGAATTTTGTTAATTAAATGAAAAATCTATTATATATACAAAAACTTTTTAAATTAATAGTTTAAAAACTTAAATATAGGAAAAATAAAATACATAAGATTTCCTATAATATGTATATATATATTTGTGCACACATCATGAAAGTTTCTAGACTTTCTTCAAGTTCCTTAGAAAAAAAAAAATCTTGAAGTTTTGTAAAATTTTGTTCTGTTAAAGAAGGAATTTAACTTCTATTTAAAAGTTTCTGCAGACTTTCTATTTATTTGTAATTTATTTGTATGTACATGTGTATTTCTTTTCAAAATTTTATTTTTTAAAGGCGTTTAATGCTTATAATGTCTGCTGAAATACAAACAGACAGAAAAGTAATAATATATAAAACTTGAAAAGTTCAAATTTTTTAGGCCTCGGCAACGGTTACTTGTGTATTCTCCATACAAAAAAACTTTTGCTTTCTGAACGTTTTGTTTTTTCTAAAATTGAAGAATTTTGAATATTTTTTAAAATTTATCCTGAATTCTATTTTTATAGTATTTTAAAGGTTTAGAAAGAAAACAAAAAAGATAAATGCAGAGCAATCATATTAAATTTGTTCTCAAATTATGAGCATTTATTTTATATGATACATTTATCAAAATCATAAATATCTTCATATTTCTCATACATTTTATATATGTACGTACATATTTCATTACAAAAAAAAAAAAATAAAATAAAATAAAAAATAACATTTATGTAAACGAAACGGAACTTAACATTTTTATTATTCCTATGTGGTTAAAATTTTTCGTTATTATTCTTTTATTGATAATATCTATCCTTTAAGCTTCTCATATACAAATGTGTTTGTATGTACAAATGTGTATGTAAAATACAAAAAAAAAAAAAAAATGAAAATGAAAATGACTTATGATATATAACAGTTTTCAAGTAGCAATATATTCATTGTTGGTTTTTCTCTTTGAAAGTAAAAACTTTATTATCTTTCTCTTTTTTTTTTATTTTATTTTTTATTATCAAAATTATTTATTTTCATATTGATAGAAATATCTTAAAGCATAAGATAAATTTTATGAATTATAAAAGATATCCTTTTTTGACTTTAATATATGTATATATATTTTTTGTAAACCATACATATGATGTAATAAGGTCAAATACGAAACTAAGTCATAATTCCTAATATAAGTTTGTTGTATGTAAAAAAAATTATAAATAAAAAAAAAAGAAAAACAAAATCCTCAATGTTAAGAATGTTGTTATACATATAGTCCTCAAGTCCTGTACCATTTGAAAAAAAAAAAAAAATTGGTAAATAAGAATAAAATTTTGAATTCAATTGAAACACCAAAAATCATAAAAAATTTGATAAGGATTTTTTTAAATGAAAAAAAAAGTAAAAAAAAAAAAACAATGTATACCTATACAACCTACATATTATTTTTTCCTGAATATGCTGAAAAGGCAAAATGAAAAACGTTTAAAATTTTTTTTTTATATCTTTCTAGATGGTAAATAGAATGTAATATTACACAACCCATATGCTACATACATATATGTATGTATGTAGGTATAAAGTATCTACAGTGTATCCTTGTGAACATAGTTTAAAATTTACATTATAATACAATATAATATCCAATTTTTGTTTTCCATATATCCGCATTAAATATACATACATACATACATATATGTATATAATGCAATTTCTTGTATGTATGCGATGATAGTCTGGTCACGTTTTGAATAGTTTGCAAGTTTTCTGGAAAAATAAATAAAAGCTTTAAAATTTTCTAATCCTTATACAATTTTGTGTTTGTTGTTAAATCTTTTACAATAAAAAAAAAAAAAAAATAGGTACGAGGTACGAGGTAATTCAATTCAGAACGTTAACTTTTTTATTGTGTATTTATAAAAATTCAATAGAAATTGAATGAATGGAAACGTTTAAAGTTGTTTAAGGTGTCTATTAAAGGATAATTTTTTTTTTATAAATTTTATTAGGAAGTTTGTTGTCAGCATTTTTATAGTAAAAATTTAACACATCTTTGTATCATTGTGAATTTTATTACTGTAAAGGACTTTGATTTTTTTTTTCAGAATTTTGAATTATTGTAGCATTTTTTTTATATCTTTAAACTTTTAAAGACTTGAAAATTTTATAGGGAAAATAATATTGTTAAATTTTACTACTTTTTTTTTTTTGCAGGTAATTTTTGGTTTCATTTTTTTTCTGTTTGTTTGAAAAAAAATTCTTTATCTTTGGCAAATAAAAATTATTTGTTTCCTTTTTAAAAATACATATCTTTAAAAAATTTATCTTATAACACAAAGTTTTTAAAAGCCTTTAACGGTCATTCAGTGTACAAAAAATATTTACATTTTTAAAATAAAAACCAAAAAGGCTTGAGTTTTTTTTTGTTTTTTTTATCGACATAATGAATATCTTATTTGCATTAGACAAGTACCTTTTGAATTATTCAAACGATTCTTCATTTCCATTTATGTAAGAGTTTTTTTTTTAAATATTTTTTATAAAATTTAAACATTATGCTTAGGTAGATACTGGTAGATAAATCTTTACAGAAACCATCGAAGAAGAAAAAACTTTCTTTTTACATTTTTTTTCACTTCTAACATAAATTCAGTTATCTTCTCATGGAACTGACGATGGATATTTCATGTTAAATTGAAAGGGAAAACTAAAAATCAAAAATTCAAAAGAAATGACTTTGAACTGAATGTAAATTATTATTCTCTACAGAATTTTTTAAAATATAATATTCTATTCTCTAGAAGGCTTTATTTTTCTGTTTGTTTTAATAAAATTTTAAAATTATCTATGTACATATTTTCTGATGTATTTGAATATTTTGTGTGTATGTGTTTCTAAATTGTTTAGAATAAATTGTGTTTGGATTCCAGGAAATAACCGATTAAAATGAAAACAAATTTTCTTAGGTTGTAAGCTTTTATAATATTTGATAAAATTCATTAGATTGATTTCCTGGACAATTAATTCTCAAATTTGTTTCTTAATATCATTACAAAACCTATACATACACAATATCCTTTCAATCTATTTCAAAAAATGATTAATTTATCCTATGCTATCCAAATGTTATTCTGATGGTCATCTATTCATTGTATTATCAACACTCATGTAGTACATAAATGTACTTTTACATATTTTAAATTGTAATAAATTTATTCATTCTGAAATTTAAACTTTCAGAATGCTTAAGAATAATATGAATGTGTACCTTTCAAACAAAAGATCCATTTATGGATTTATCAATACTTTAATCAATGTGTACTATGCTGGTGGTAATGAATTAAAGTAAAATACAAGGGTCAAGTCAAATGTGGTTACAGAAGTTTTAACCCCAAAAGAGAACCAACATGAATTTTATGTCAGTGTAGAACAAATTAATAAAGATCTACAGATAAATTTCAAGCATATTATGTATATGCAATATAGAGACTAGAGGTAATACACTCCATGAGGTAATATACTCCAATCCAAGTATAATAATAATTAATACGAAATGCTATACATACCACACATGCATTTAAAAGGAATTGTTTTTTTTTTTTTGTCAACGATGATAGTTATTGAAATAACAATTAATATTGTTTTTGTGTGTGAACAATTATTTATTTTCATGATTAATGATGACCAAGACCATTCAAAAGGAATTGGAAAATAAAGATCAAAATCATCAATAAAAAGGATGAAATTTATTGAACCTTATGAATTAGAAAAGAGAAGTGGTTTGAAGGTTTATCAAAGTTAAATAATGATTGTGGGTTGGTTTGGTCCTTTTCTATTTTTGTATCAATAAATTATTTTTCAGTCAATAAAAAATAGAAATTTTTTAGTTATCCAACATAAAAACAATCAACAAATTTTTCATAAAATTCATTTAACTTTTGCGAATATTTCCATGTAAAATTTGTGAAAATTTATATTTTTTATTGGAATTTTTTCATATTTCACAATTCACAAAATCAAAAATCATATTTCAAAATATTTCATACAATAAAAACCTTATTTTTTTATTGAAATTTCATATCAAAAAAGGATTAAGGATTGATTTGAAATTTAATACCAATTTTATTTTTGTGTATGTACCTGATAAATTAAATTTAAATTCATGTGATTTAATGTTTTTTTTTCTCCATGTATTTGTGTAAGCAGATATTACAAAAAATTTATTTTAAAAGTTGACAATTTATCAGAATAACAATTGAATTTATGAAAGAGAAAAAAAAAATGAATTTGAAAATATCTAAAATAGTTTTTTATCAACAATATAGAAAAAAAAATGTATAAAATGGAACGTGACTCGTTTTTATCTTTCCACAATTTACGAAAACTATAGAAAAAACTTTATCTACGAATGTTGAAACGTTGAGAAGAGAAGTCTGAAAATAGGAAAAGTGGAAATGTAAAATTGTAAAAAATTTCTTTTGCTTTTTTTTTTATTTCATTCTGCTATAAATATATTATTTTTTTTTTTGTTTTTTTTTTTTTTCGAAACAATTTTTTTCTCGTTATTTTTTACATCGTCATCTTGAAAAAAAAAAATGTAAGCTTATCAATGATTTATTATAATTTTCTTTATTTCTTGCTTTATGTGTGTATGTGTAATTAGTGTGTGAAAAAATCCAAAAAGAAAAACATAATTTTTGTTTTTCTTTTTTGAATGTAATTAATTCCATTTATTCTCTCACTGAATGTTAATTAAGATGAGATGGTAAATTTTGCATGTATTCAACATAAAAGATTTATTTTTATTTCTTGTTTTTTTTTTTTTTACGGAAAATTTAATTCTGTCAGAATTGAGAAAAAAAGTGGGAAAAAAAACGGAAAAATAAATTGTAAGTTTTTGAAAATAAAGTAAAATTTGTATCTCATGAATAATTATAAATTATCATACATATTTAATATGAAATGAGTTCACAAGGATATGACAGTCCTGTGCGTTATATATAAAATGGAAAATTTTTATGTTATTTTTTTTTTTGTTTTGCAAATTTATAATATGAAAAACAAAACGGCCATAATACGAGTTAATGAGGAAGTGAAAAAAGTTACACGAGTCCCTATTTTTAGTTGTGTGTAATATTGTAAATCATTATGATTTATTTTTATTTTATTTTTACTTATACTTTTATTAAGTGGAAAAAATTGTGTCTGTTTTTTTCTTTTTGTGAAAATTAATGGAAAAAATAGGTTACATTCTTAATTGAACGTTATTATGAGTCTTTTATTCGATAATTTAATTTTTCAAGTAATTTTAAATGTGTTTTACATTGTAACTTTCTAGGTTTTTGTATTACAAGGTGTGATAATTAGACTTTTATTTTTTATTTATTTATTTTTTTCTTTTGAAAATTTATAATTTATAATAGGAAAATTGGATTAAAAACTTTTATTTTATTATTAGGTTTTCTATGTTTCTGGGTAGTAGTACAGTTTTAAAAATTGATGGTTTTCGTTGGCTAGGACTTTTCTACAGGATAAATATATTTAAACAACCACCACTTTTTTAAGCAGGAATTAGAGAAAATCTATAGCCTGAGACTTGAATTTATTAAATCGTGTTTAAATTGCTAATTATTGAGAGAAAAGACCGTAAATTGTAACATTTCAATAAATACTACTGTAAAAAAATGAAAAGGAATTTTCAGGAAAAAATTATTTAAGGAAATTTTTTTTATGCAATTATAAAATAATTTTCAGCATTTTATTTTCTCTTTTTTTTTTAATCAATTATAAATTAAAGGATTCACAATAACATTTGAGGTTAAAAAAACAACAACAAAAAACAAAGATATGATTTTGTTTATTGTATTGGAAGGATGTTTTTTTTTTAAAAAAAAAACTATGTAATTAAGTTATAAAATAATTCTCACATAACAACTAAAAACACCATCTCATTAAATGTTTATTGTCTCCTATATTCTTAAAGCAAATTTCTTATAATAATTAATAAAAAAAGTTTAGGAGTAAAAAAAAAAATTATAATACTCATTCATAAACATTTTCATTGTACCTATAATGATAAGGACATAATATTTACCACAATCAAATTAAATAAAATTTTATACATTTTATTACCCTGTTCTTTGTTATAATGGTCCTTTATGTAAATTCAAGAAAATAACAAAATTAAAATATATTCGTAGAAATTTGAAAATTATTATTTACTTTTGTAAAACGAGTATATTGTATCTTATACATAAAAGATATCATTGTGGAATCTTATATCATTACAAAAGGATTTATCGCATATAATTAGGAGTACACTATATACACATTATATTTCATTTCATTATTATACAAATCAAAAGGACAACTCCCAATGTTTTATTAAAGTACAAATTATATTTATATAAAGTGGTAATTATGTTTAATTTTTGTTACAGGTGTAATATACATATAAGTACCTTCGTATATTCTCTTTGTTGTGTTACACATTTGAATGTATGTGTAGATTATTTTATCTTTAACCACTGACTCAATTGTTTTGGGTTTGTAAGGACATTAATGTTGAGATTTTAAATTGTTAAAAATTTTGATTAAGTCTATTAATTTTGTGTATGAGATGTTTTTTATTTTACATTTTAAAAGAAGGTAATTTTTTTTTTTTGATTAATTTAATTTATGAACTGGCAAAATTTAGAATAATTAGGATAAATCGAAGTTAGCGTTGTTTGTAACTGATACAAACAATTGTAGGTAATTTTTTATATAAAAAAAAAGTTTGAAAATTAATGTGGTAAGTGAATTGATTATTTGTTTGTGAGTCCATAGACAATGACGTCAGTTGTTAAGGATCACTGAATAATGAGTTGGAATATTTGAGTTAATTAATGGAATAAAACCTAGAACGAATAAGTAATAAAAGCTAAATTTTAATGTGGTTGTATTTTCTAGTTTGTATCATTTAAATTTAATCAGGTCTCGAAAAAAAAAACAAAAAGAAAAAATTCCTCTGGAGTATGAATGACAATTGAATTTTTTTTTCACGGTAATTAATTCAATATCCTTTTTCACCATGGTGGTTTTTTTTTTTTTTTTTCATTTTTGTTTTCTTAATTTATGTAATGTGTCAACATTATTAAGGTTAGTCTTGTCAACAAAAATTTCATTTTAGAACATGTTTAATTCTCAAAATTTTGTTTACTTTTCTTAATTAAAAGTAAGAAAGGAAATAAACAGAAAAAAAAAATGGAAAATAAAGCAAAAATTATAAATTTTTGCCCTCTTGTTCTATGTATACAATTTTAATTAAATATGTATCTTTGTGTGTTTTAATGTTTCATAAAGTTTATTGTATAAAAAGAAAAATATAGCTACATATGTATGTATATATGTACAACATACATACATAAGTATCCACAGTGTTAGAATACATATTTTGTGTTTTATAAAATAAAGATAAGGATATATTTTACCTTCGAGGTTGTACGTGATTAATTATGAAACTAGGTTCTACTTTATGTTAAAGAACGTATACAAAAAAAAGTAAAGAGACAAAAAAAAATGTAAATTTTTTTTTGAATTTTGTAAATTTACAAAGAAAATCTCATGAATTCAATATTACTTCTGAAGTAAAAGTATTTTTTTTTTCTTTTCTTTAGCCCTTTCCTTTTATTTTTTTTTTTTAATTTCTAAAAGGATAATAAATTCTCAATGTTTTTTTGTTTTTTTTGAATATTTTCCACATTCCATTTTCTTTTCTCGTTATTTTTTTATTACATAGGAATTTCACTTTTTTTTTTCTTGAATAGATGAAATTGCATTTAAAATTTTACATTGTTTTCATGTTCAAAAATTTTTATCCTTTTTCGCGAACATTGTTTCAACGCATATTTAATTACCTTATATCCTCTATGGTATATTATTTGTATACATATTTCAGATAAAGTTAGTTTTAAACAATAGCCATTTTATTATTATACAAAATTTTCTTAAAGAGCGCAAAAAGGATATCATTTTCATTAGTTAAGCTTCATATATTTGAAATACAATAGATGCATTTTGATTAACAACATCAGTTAAGAATAAACAACATATCTACATAATTTTATACATATTTTATACTTGTTGTATCTTTGAGAAAAATATGTTAGATGCATTCCTATGTACATTATCTTTATAGATACATGTACATACGCATATGATGATTACTATCGTACATCATGATGAGTTCAAATTTAGAAATACGTTTACGTTTTTTTTTTACATGGAAATGAAAACTTTCTTCTCTTGAATGCATTTTGTACACGTAGATACAATATATGGAAAATTAAATCCTTTGTGTATTATTTTGTATATATGTTTATAAAAAATGTATGCACAAATGTTTGTAATAGAATAGATACGTAAAATAATATAGAAAATTGAATTAGTGATGAACAAGTTTACATTCATTTATGAAATGAAATACAGGAGAATTTTGCTATATTGTAAGACAAAAGAACAAAAAAAAAAAATACTAGAAATTTAGTTTGTCACACATTATTCATCAGATATTAGAGATCCTTTAATCTGTGACAATTGTCATTACAAAAACGAAAAAAGAAACAAAAAGATTAAGTTATGAATATTACACAGTTTCAAAAAGGACAATAATTTAAACTGAACATCTTTGTTTGTCAAATAAATGTTACATTTTGTAGAATTTATGTAAAACAATGAATTATTCAAAAATGAAAATAACAAAATTGTTAAATTTGAATATTTAATTTGACTATTAGGAAAAATTGTATGATAAATGACTTTTTAATAACACATAGGAAACAAATTTTGAATTTTTTTCGACTACACGAAAAATATTATTAGTTTCTGAATGCATAACCCTTCCTTGACTAAAAAATACTAAGGCAGAAATGTTGCAGCAGGTCTATAAATTTTAACGATTTTCTTATAGTGAGTCAGTCACAAAACATAGTGCAGATTTTAAACTGTGGCTCTTTTTGTAAAAAACATTTTTTCTCAAAAATTTTTCTTAATAGTTTTTCATATTTATTTAATAATAAATAGAAATCAGACCTGTAGGATCTTTGAGTATTCTTCATCAATTATTAGGTGGTAACTGAGAAAAACAAGCGACATGGCATTCTGTAGCTCAATGGTTTAAGAGCATTACCCCGGAAAGGTAAAGGTTCCGTGGTTCGATTCTCGACCGAGTCGAATGTAGTTTTTCATGTTTTTCAGTTACTACAGACCTATTTCGAAACTTTCATGTTTACTTTTGTGAATAAGTAACATACGTTGATAATATATGTAGTTGTTTATCATTGGTGTCTGACTTGTGTTCCCTAGTGTAATTAGGAATGGGGTTTTTTTAAAGTCTGACTATAAAAAAAAATAATAATAACAATATGTATGCATTACTTTACTATCAAATGTTCTGTTTTTAATTTCAAATTTTTCTTATATAAAAAAATCTTTTTAATAATTAATTTTTCATGTTTTTTATGTTAAATCTCGAAAATTCCATTAAAAAGATTTTTAGAACGTTTAAGCATACCAACAACAATAAACAGACTCTATAAAATAAAAACATGATAAATAAATGTTTACAAAATAGTACACATATATTTTTCAACTAAAATTAACATTGTGGTAATTAAATCCAAACTAAAACATAAACATTGCATTTAATATCCATACTACATACCATTCTCATACATATATTGTACGACAAAAATTGTTCTTAAGTTTTAATAACCAAAAGTTTAATGTACTTTTTGAAAACAACTATTCTTTGTGAAATAAAAATCAGATTAAAAGTAAAGGTAAAAATTGCACAAAAATAAATAAAACAGGTTTATTTAATTTAATGCATTGTGATCTTCTTCGTATATAGTCTAATTAACAAAAGATACATGATATCTATCTGAATTTCTATTTTAATACAAGATTCTGTAAATAGTCGTATAGTGTATTAAATGCTGTTGGTTTTTATTTAATTTAGTAAAGGATATTTTAAATGATAGCAATAAAATGCAGTTGATTTCGATGTATTTAAGAACATTTTGAAAAATAATTGAAGCGTTCAACACATGTTTTAAGGAAATTTCAAAATAATACATGTACATATAAAGGAAGCTTTTATGAGGTTGTTTATCTATTAATTTAGTAAAATTTGATATTTTAAATTAAGTTTCTGAAGAATTAAAAAAGTTATATAAATTAGTAATGAAATGCTTTTGTTGCTATTCACCTTTTTTCCTTTTTCTCATTTCCAATCCAACGTACATCAAAAAAATATTGAGAATTCAAATAAAAACAAAATATAATTAACTATATAGAAACAGTACATACATGTATACATAAGAATCTATCATATTTTCAGTTGTACCTATATGCTTTGTTGAATATGTTTTTCTATGGTTTGCTTTTACTAATTGAAATTAAATAAATTATGAGCGGTTTTATTTTTTATTTTTTGTTTGCAGTCATTTTCAGTTTTAAATGTTTAAACAACAACAAAGAGATTTTTATGTGCTTGAAAAACAAATCCGTAAGGAAAAATGGTGGTTTGCCTGTATTATCATTGGAATTATGTTGTATTTTTTTGTGCTGAAAAGAGTTTTTTAATTAAAAAAATAAAATAAAGAAGAAAAATCAAAAAAGAAATTTTCAAGGAAAAAATCTGTATTTTTTTTTTTTTCATTATAAAAATTTTTATTTTCTTTTTTCAATTTTATGAAAACTGTAAGTGCTTCTTTTTTTTTCTTGTTTAATAGAAATTGCCTCATTAAATATCAATAAACACACAAATAAGGACGAAAAAAAGAAAATGAAATAAATATTGTATATAGAGAATTTATTTATTTATGGGTACTTAATGTTTCTTCGGTCATCTTAGAAAATATCTTAAATAATCACTTCATAAATTATTTTCTCAGGAAATTGAAAATTAAATTTACAGCTTTAAGGTATAATACAAAAAGACTATTAACTTAATTTATTTCTTGTATTATTTCACATTTAATGTCTTTCAAATAAAAATTATCTATAAATAAAATATCTGTATATATCCGCGTATAGGTATGTATGTTCTTACAAATTGAATCTTCAGTTATCAGATATTTTGTACATATAAGACATTGAGATAGGTATAATTTGATTTTTCCTGTTTAGTTTGTTGTACAATTTTTTTTTCTGTTTTATTATGGTGAACAACATTAGGAGTATTGGTATTTTTAAGATTATATAAGAAATATGGGCAGACAGTAGAGGATTTTCTTAAAGATATTTTTGGTCCTTACATTACAACAACATTCTTATATAACAAAGTATGCTGATTTTGAAGCGACAAATTCGAAAGATTCTTTTTTTAAATATTTCAAGTCGACTCAGAACAGAACAATTTTTTTTAGAGGATTCTCTCGAATACATTTTTATTTCAAGGTCAATTATTGAACTCGAATCCAATTTATGTATAAAAGAAAACAGTAATAAAAAAAGAAAATGAATTTTTCGTTTCATTTATATATTTTCTGTAATAATTACTTGTCATTATCAGAAATAAAACTGAAATTCTATTGTCCAAAATGTGAAATAAAAATCGACATTCCATATGTTTTCTATTTTATGTGTATGTGTACGTATGTATGTATATATACTATATATGGTAAATTGCTTTCACTTATTAAAACTGCTGCAGAATGAAGATGTTTCTTTTCCTCTTTATTTCTACTTTGTTTTTCTTTGTCACAAAAAAATAGCGAAAATAAAAATGCTGAAGTAATCAACTCAGGAAAAATTATTATATTTTCATTAAAGCAAAACAAACAAACAGTAATTTTGAAAAAAAAAAAAAAAGAAGAAGAAGAAAACAAAATGGAATATGGGAAAGTTTATCAAACTATTTTTTTTTTTTTACTTTTTTATATTAAATTCAAGGAAAACGAAATTTTTTACTTTCATGTATGCACATCTTTAGGCACATAAATACGAGTATGTGAATCAGCCTAAACGATAAACGGCAAAGCTCTTAAAGCTTCTCAGTTTTTCATCCTGTTATTTTTTTTATTTTATTTTTTCTTCAAAAAATACAAAAAAAAAAAAAATTTAAATAAAAATTTAACCCCATTCGCAGTGAGTATGATTTTTCTAATTTTATAAAATTTATTGAAATGTATTGAAGCTCATCATTTATACAAAAACAAAAAATTTAATATAAATAACAGTAAATATTGAAAAATCATATAGAAAAGTTTATTTTTTTAACATGAGAAAATAAATATATCCTCAATATCCTTTTTACAAGGAAATTAAATGTAATATTTTTTCACAATACATAAATGTATTACTTACGTATCATGAAAATATTTTCATTTCCCTTACAAAAAAAAAAAAAAAAAATGCTTAAATTTGGTTTATTTTATTTTTATTGGCAAGTTTAAAATTAAATATAAAAATATAAACAAAATTCCCCTATATCCTTTCATCCTTTTGTAAATTAATTCATAAAATAATCGTTTTTTTTTTTCAAGGTAGAAAAATTAAAAAAAAAAACAAAAATTGGGAAACCGAATTATGAAAAATAAAAATGAAAAACAAAAAAGATTTTAAGGATATAAGGGCTAACTTTATGATCAAAAAATTCCTGGAATAAAAATATAATTTCACAAACTTTTGAATTATTCATAAAAAAAAAAATACTTGACCATATAAATAGGGGAGCAGAAAAAAAAACTTCCTACTATAGCAAGTATCATTTAGATTGTTAGGCAAACTTTGAGGTTTGATTTTTTCGTTCTCAATTCACCTGATATGGTGCTATAAATTCGAAATTATGATTTTTTTATATGAAAATTTTGTTGCGAGTGTTTCTTAAAAAATTAATCCTTGGAGAATTAAAATAACTGTTGTTGTGTCGAACATAAAATAAAAAAAAAAATTTATGTACATATGTATATACAAAATATATAATAATTACGATTGTGTTCATAAAAATGTATTTGTTTCTAAAAATATAGAAAAGGAGCAATTTTCAGTTGATTCGTTAGGATAAGCGGTCAAAGGATATTTGGTTGAAAATCGAAAACTCTTGTTATAATATAACGCCTTTGCAAATATATAGGTACTAATGAATTTTAAATGAAGGAAAATTAAATTAATTATTTAAGAAATGTACTGAAAATAAAATTCTGACAATTTTATTATCCTTTAATAAGGATATTACACATGAAATTAAAAAAACAAATGTTACTCAAATATTTCATCAAACACTCAACAAAAATATTTTTTTTCCAAGTACTTATAAAACAAAAAACTTACTTCCTTTTTACTGCCTTCCTTTTCACTTGTGTTGTTTTTTAAACAAAAACGAACAAAAACAAAGATATTTTTCCAGATTATTATCTCAGATAATGTAGGCTTATTTTATAGTTTACAAAAAATGCATTAGCATTCAGGAAGTTTTTCTCTTTTGAAATATTAGGAAGTCGTTTGGAAAACAAACAAGAAGATTGTGTTTTTTGTATGAAGGTTATCCCTTACCTTACATCAGCAGATCAGCTTAAATCAAGCTAAATTCAAGGTTTAAAAAAACTGAGAAATAGTGTATGAAAAAGCCAAAAGATATTTTTTCTCTGCTTACAGAATATCTATGATTATTTAACCATGGATTATATTAAATCTTTGGAACTTAAGGAATAGTGGTGCAATTTTTTATTTTCTTAGAATTTGTTTTTAAGTAGTTACTAAAGTTATTCTATTTGTATTAAAATGAGATTTTCTTCGAAAGATTTCATTATAAAAAACTTTTTTTTCCTTTCCAAAATTCCATAAATGAGAAGAGCTTTATTAGAAATTTGACTGTTTTTTAAATTTATTACACTTTTTAAGCAATTTCGAACGTTTTCACATTACATTCTATTTGCTCATCATGATGATAAGAAATCCTTTTACTATTTTGTGCTCTGTGAGAGTGTGAGATAGAATAATCAATCAACGTCTGTTGTAAATGTAAATTTTTTTTCCTGTTTTGCATGTAGATATGATTTGAGAAAATTCTTTAACGTACTTGAAGTTCAATTTGAATTTTTTGTTCATTTTTCATTTATCTGTTATCCTTACAGAACGAACACACACTATATGCAAAGATGAAGTAAATGAACTAAAATTTAATAATAAAAAGTTAAAGGGTCAACTTAATTCAATTTTTATTTTTGTTAAAAATGAATCGCTTGAAAACTTATTTTATTAAAAATAAAAATTTTTTGAGAAAAAGAGTTGAAGCAAAGAAAAATTTTTTGTAGCATGAATCTTTGAATAAAATGAAAAAAAAAAATATTTATTTTCAGTTTTGAAATTTTAGATAATTTTTGTCAGTATTTTTATTAATGGATTAATGAATGGATTTCCAAAAATAATTTGTCACACTATTTCACTACGGAAGAATGAAAAATTATAAAAATCAATATTTTTGATTTTAAATTCTTAACAATAAAACTTGAAACTTTTAAACCTTTTTTTTTTTTAAAAATACATTTTTCTCTTTCAGCTTTTAAACTATGTAATTTATTATTGTCCTTTTAAAAAGTTTTAAAGTTTTCTTACAAGTTTATAAGTTTTTTGTATTTAAATTGTTGCATAGAACAAATGTGGTCAGAAAAGACAAATGATAAATTATTATTATTTTGAAATTGGTATTTTTTTTTTAAACTCAAATGTAAAGTTTAAAATAAGATGATGGGTGGGATGTAAAATAGTAAAATGATTTTTTTTATAAGCTTTATAAAAAAGTTAAGGTTTTCAAAATTCGGTTCTTCGAAGATTTCAAAAATTTCTGTTTGTTTTTGAAAAACAAGACGCATATTTTCGTTTCTAACTTATAAAGTTTTTGTACGTCTAAGTTTTTATTTACAAAAAAGGTGGTACACACCTTTTCAAAGGAACACATATCATAATTGAAAATTCAATATAAATCATTTTTTAATTGAAATTTTATTTTAGTCTTTCTCATAGTTTTTCATACAAACAAAATTTAAACAAATTAATTTAATATAAACAAAATTAAAACAGTTTAAAAAGTTATTTTTTAGAATAAATACAATTTAGAAAATACTCTTCTTACGTTTGAAATAAAACTTGAAAAAAAAAAAAAAAAACTCAAACACACTGCTTATTAAACTTTTAATTTGCCTGATATTCAAACTTAAAATTTAATTTTATTTGCTACATGTAACTTTTTGTTTATAATTTCTTTTCGAAAAAGTTAGTAATAAGAAAATAAAATTTCAATTAAAATTTTCATATACACAACATAATTTCTCATTTTACTTCTAGAAAATCTTATATTTGTACCAATTGAAAAGTACACAAATAAAAATATAGGAAATGATGTTCAAATGCAGTAAAAATGAATAAAAAAAATTTATACAAAAGTAAAATTCAAGAAAATTCATAACTATGAAAAAAGAAAAAACAAATATAAAAGAAAGATAAAAATAAATTGTAAATGCAGGTAAAAAATGTATACGAGTATTTATACATATGTGGTGGTAGAAAAACCATTATACATAGTGGGCCTTTCATCATTTAGAAAAACTAAAAAAAAAAAAAAAAAGACTTTTATTTTAAAAAAAGAGAGTAATTTTTTTTTCTTAAAAAAAAAAAAAATTGTACTTTTATCTATGCACATATTGAATAGAAAAATTCTTTATTTTGCATGATAGAATTTCTTTGCCGAAAAAAAAAAATGTAAAATTAAAAAATAAACTCAAATGAATATTTATGTGGTAAAAATTGTCCGTATATAATAATTTAATAGATATGTATATGTAATAGCGTTATTGTTGTTGTTGTTACTGCATTACATTTAATTTTTAAATAGAATTCTAGGTTCTATGGAACAAAAATGATTTTAATAAATATTTTTTGTTCGAAATTATTCATAGAAAAATTTTAAATTAAAAAAAAGAAAAGAATAAAACAAGGAATTTCGATTGAACAGTTGAAGATTTTTTTTTTTTTTTTTTTTTTTTTTTTTTTTTTTTTTTTTTTGAGGTTTTATTTAGTGAATGTAAATTATTGATTTTAAGGAATTCAAAAGTAAAATGAGTTCAAATTCTTAACCTATATTTGTTTTTTATTTTCTGTGATTTTTTAGTTTTTTTTTGAATTAAAGACGAAAACAAAGTAGAAGGAATTGTACCATTGAAAAAATATTTTCAGATTTCAGGTCATAGTTCAAAGAATTTTTTTCTTTATAATTTCAAATTAGATTTCCCCTATTCTATTCTCAATGCTAAATATCAGATTAGATGACAAATGTATTAATTTGTCGTATTAAATAAAGAGGTTTTGTAAACTTAAACCAATATGAAAACAATAACAATCAAATTTCAATAACAAAGGAAATATTGTTTTGACAAATTATTAAATTTAAAGATAAAGATTTGATTGAAATGTCATTTAGCTCATGCATACAAATTGGTTCCGATTTTGGCATATGAATAATAAATTTAAACATGTACCTACATGTGCAAAATTTAATAAGCCATAATACATACATAATTCAATACTTTTGATTAATTTTTAATTGATGACATGTTTGACTTAAATAATTTCAATTTTGCTTGCTTCAAGAAAAAGCAATCGTGTTATTAAAAAAAAGAGAAATACAAATTATAAAAGTAATTACATCATCATAATTCTAAAAACTTAATTTGTACACAAAAAAAAAAAAGCAAAATTATTTAATATTTAATTTCGTAAAATCAATTTTTTTTTTCCACCTTTTTTTTTTTTTGTGATTTATGTTGGATCTCTTTAAATAAAGTAAGCAATTTCAGCATCATTTATCTCATAAAAGTCTAAAGTTTCCATGAAATTTGTATTTTCATCTTATTTTGTTTTTTTCAAATGATTTTTTTTTCTTCAAATCATATGAAAAAACATATGTATATATTTATATAAAAATAAAAAGGATGCTTCATATTCGAAGATTTTTTTTTTCTTTAAATAAAAGTCTACAGGAATTACAAATCCATTGATTTCCCTGATGCGAAATGAAAAATGAGAATTAGATTTGAAATATTATCAATCGAGTATCCTTCTGATTTATACTACAGATGATTATGTTTTTAGTAGAATTTTTAACTAAAATATACAAATCTCAATCCACAATCCTAAATTTCAAAAAAGGAGACACCCTTTATATTCACAGTATTTTTTTTTTTTGTCATCATCGTCCTGTAAAACAAATACATACACATATACATAATGTATACAAAAAAAAAACTTATTACTCAGCGGAAATGAAGTTCGACCAATTTCACAACTTTATTTCATGTTAAACTCAATTTTGTTTTATATATGTATATATTTTTTTTCTGTTGCTTGTTCTTCTTTCCGGTTTTTCTTTTTTATTTATTTTTTTAGTTTTTCTCCATTATTGCTTAGTATAAAATATGCCGATAGATATATCAGATAGACAGGGAATACACATATACATATATGACGGAAGGAAAAAAAAAAAAAAAATAAATAAAATGAGAAATAATCAACTTCAGTATGTGTATAAGGATTTATAAACTTTTATGTCCTATACCTTTTTCAACATATAAAAGATTTACTGGAATTCTCTTATTATTATTACTTTTTTTTTTTTGTAGATTTAAATTGTTTGTTTTTAGTAAGGCAAAAAAAAAAATTCAAGTTACCCAGGATATTGTGATCTCATTTATTACAAATACATTTAAAATCCATTTAAGATCTACAAGATTTATATTTAAAAGAAACCATAAGTAAAATTGGAAATTTGGTATGTATGTTGTTTTTTTTTTCTGCTTGATACTTATTTTTTCTGTTTGTTGTTATTGGAATTCTTTAAATAGCTTTTTGTGTAGGACTTAGCCTTTAAAAATCAGTGGGGATAAAATGCTTGAACATGAAACTAATTTTAAGCTATTGCCTTATAAAATGACTTTTGATCTTTTTATTTTTTTTATTTTTTCAGTTCCATTAAAAATCTAATAAAATTTTTCTAACATATTTTCTACACAAATCAATTAAATTTTCATAAATTTCTAATTTTATTTCGAATCAAATTACTCACATTTGATATATTCCATTTTTTTTTTTGTGTTAATGCATCTACATATATAAATAAAACTACTTTTTTTTCAATTAATTTTTTTTTTCTAAATGCTCAGGTAAATATTGTACATATTCCCTACGGCTAACAGTAACATGCATCAATGTGCAAAAATTTTATTACTTTTAATTAATAAAATACATTGGAAATATATGACACAGAAATTGCTGATATAATTGTATTTTATACCTTGCGGAAATATTTTATATATACATATTTTATTTTAGTTGTCCCTTGATTCTAAATGAAGATATTATAAACATCAATATTGTAATATTTTAATAAATTACTTGCATAAAATTTTTGTTTTGTTTAATAAAATATGAATGCAATATGTAAAATTTGAATTTAAAGAAGTATGTAATTTTCAGAAAACATTTTAGAAAAAATTAATCAATTATGTAAATACATATTTGAAGCTAATATCGAGCCAGGGTTTCCTGCAGCTTTTCTATCTATATGTTGCAGTCCTCAACAATGCAAAATTAAAAAAAGTTTTAACAATTTATTTTAATCAATATAATGGAGATCACTTTTTTCGATTAATAAAAATTGATAATAAAACGGAAATATATTTTACATTTTTTTTTACACAATTCCAGACAAAGCATTATTAATTTAATTTTTTTAAATAAAAAATTGCGCAAATTTTATATCTGTCATTTAAAGTGAGAATTGTAAAAAACAAATTGATGCTAGAAAAATATGATAAATTATTTTAAAAATGTGCTTTAACAAATATTTTTAAATAAATATCTACCCTGTATGACAGAAGGGGGCTCTACAACCCTCTGACTCCACAACAAACTGCGAAGTGTGTGGTATCAAAACGGCACTTTCCGTGCTAATTGGGTTTTCAGAAGCTTCTGAGAACCGTCACTTCAACCAACCAACCATCTACCCTTTTAATATTAAATTCAGGACGTACATATGATGAAAAAAAAAATTTTTAAGAAATGATTGTGAGCTTTTATATTGAAATTTCATTGTTATACTGAATTAATTTTACATGCTTTTTTTAATTTGTTTTCTTGGATTTTCATTAAAAAGCAATTCACATACATATGTATATTTTTTGTAATTTTATACACACCATATTATTGAAAAAATTTAAGTCATAAAACGAAAAAAACCAGAAAAAAAAATGCATTGAGTAATAATAATTAAAAAAAGGACCTACTTAATTACAAATTTTCTACTTGAATGATGAATACATTCTTTAAAAATAAAATCTTTTCTTTTTTTTTTTTATTTTCTTTTTATAAAACTTTTCAATAATTTGTTTAGGTATTCAAGAAATAACCTTTAGAAGGAAAGTTTTAAAAGATCAATTGCATTTCAACTTGAACATAGTTCACACAATAGAACATGAACTAATCTAAATATGACAAAAAAAAAAGGAAAAAAAATAATAATTCAAAAAACTTTTCTACAATAATATTGTACATATCCTGAATATCATGATACTGATATGAAGTGAGTTTTTGAATTTTTGATTTCATTATTATACATAGACTCTTCGAAAACTTTTAAGTTTTCATTTTACCTTTTTAAATTTAAATTAAAAAAAAAAAAAGAAAAAAAAGAAGAATGAAAATAAAAAAAATAATGAAAACAGAAAATTTCGTAAAATTAAATTCTCGATATTGAATAACACGTTTCAATTACTGTATCGTCATAAGATTTCTTTTGTGTATCATGAATTTTTGTTATAATGAAAAATGAATACACGTAACATATAATAATGATTTTTTGGTATATGTATGTGTGTGTGAGTTTACAATAGAAATAAGAATTCAATAGAAAACTTTTTCAATTAACATTATGTAAATTATATTTTGTTTGTCTATGAAAAAATTCAACAAACACTTCATCCTACCTGTATATGTATATATAAAATGAGTTTTATTTTTCATTTTTTTTAAATTTACCTCTATTCAAGATTATTTTATTTTTCAAAATTACTTATTTTTAAAAAATATATTTCTAATTTCAATAACTCTTAACAGTTGAATGTCATTCTCTGCCAACGTATTTAATGGTTCGCATTCCACTTAAAACTGTAAGTGCATGGGTCATTTATGACAGAAAAATAGTCTCGAAAACTCAAGTTATCTCACATACATATATCGAGCTGTTGCGACAAAGAATCGAGAAAGAGAGTAAATGGAACGTCGCAGTCCGCAGCAATCGGAACCATGAAAATTGGTAGACTATCAACAAATTTTATTTCAACAGAGACCTTCTGTAAATATAAACCGACTAATGAGTCGGTCAGTATTGTACTATATATGTATATAATATATATACATGTGTACAATATTTATGGCCTTATAGATATAGTAGCATAGCTCTATTCTTATAGATTTTCAAGGATCAGAGTTTGAAAAATGTATGTCCACATTGTGCTTTTGTAGAGAAACGATGTTGTTTTAAGAATAGCTATTTTAACAAATAATGTTATTCAACGTGATTTGCTTTCTTCTTGCTTTGATTAATCTAATCACAATTTTTTATTTTTTTTATCAATTTTCCTAAATGTGTTAAAATATAAATAAATAATTTAAAAACTGTTAAAAAACACTTTGTCATTTTATTTTTAACCCAAAAACTAAAGTGAAATACAGAAACATTTTATGAACTTGTGTTATTGTTGATGACTTTAATGATGTCCTGTCAACATTCGAATGATAGAAAAAAATGAAGGAAATTCTCTTTTTTTCTTCTTGGAAATCAAAAAAAAAAAAAAAAAATAAAAAACATATACTGGAAAAGGTGTCAAAAAAAATAATTTATAAATTGAATGTAAATGACACGTCCCTGAAGTGTCATAAATATGAAGAAAAAAAGGAATTCCCTTTGTATATGTATTTTTTTTTTCTTTTTTCTCTTTTCTGTTTTGATACACGTTATTGAATCCACATTTTTTTTTTTCATTTTTGACATTTTTTGCTATAAAACTTTAATCATTGTTAAAGGTTTAAAAAAGTTTGAGGAAAAATTCAGGGAAAATGATAAAATTTTAGAAAGCAGACATTTTTATATGTTCGTTTAACGAAAGTTATTCCTATTAAAAATTTTAAAGCATTACTGCACTACAAAGCAAAAAAAAAAAGCCAAAAAGTAATTAAAACTGTAAAGGAAATTAAAAACAAAAAATAGAGCAGAACAAACGCTTTCGGTTACTTCTGTTAAAAGCTCATCAAATTCCCGATTTTATTTAAAATTTATGCTATAGAATTGTTTACATCTCTTGAGAAGCTGTACTAATTTTTATTTTACAATCTTCATGTTAACAAAACCTTAACGAAAAAAATGTTCATGTACATTGATTTTTATCTTTGACATTGTTTGGAATAATTTTCATTTTCCTTTGTTTTTCATGAGTAAAAATGAAAATTAGAAAAAAAAATGTTGGTATGTTATTTTTTAAATTACGTTCGAGGATTGTATACATAAAATTTGTTAAAATTTTTATTCATAACGGATTTTTAGGTCTATTAAGTTTTGTGAAATGTTAAATTAACTCCATCAGAAAAAGAGATCTAAGGAAGATATTTGATAAACAGTAGCATATTGTAGAAATAAATAAATGATATATGTATCTATGATGAAGGTTTTCATGCAATTTTAAAATTTATGTATTTTTTCTTCTCTATCGATACCAGTTTTTTCTTCTTTAAGATCCTAAGTACATATAATTTTAACATAAATATTCAATTTGTGCCTCCTCAAGAGATACTGAGGTATAGTAAAAGAAAATCTGTTTTTAAAGTTTTCTAAAAAATTCCAAGATAAAAACAATCACTCATGAATGTCACGCATAATATGTATGTGAAAACGTGTGATGATATGTTTTCAAAATATTGTTTGGAAAAAGTAAGAATTGAACTGAAAAAAAAATGTATAGGCTCAGAAACTTTTGATTTTGGAATTTTTTGTTTTTCCAAATAAATGATGAATTTCTATCTAAATATTGTATCGTATTTTTTATTTTGTACGTGCAAAATTTTTTTCTTTAACCGCTTGAATTTTAATAAAATTTTTACAAATAAATTTCAAATTCAAACAATTTGAATATTTACATCGGTGACAATATGATACGAAAAATCATCAAAATACGAAAAAAAAAAAAATGTACGTGAATAAAATTTTTTATTTGATTTTTTTTTCTTACGATAAGATTTTATTTGTAGAATTGTCACGTGTTATTATGTGTAATAAGGAAAAAAAAATTACTTTGAGGAAAATAAATAAATTGGTTTTTCTTCTAAAAAAAAAAAACCAAACTCAAATAAAATATTAATAAATTATATTTTTGTTTTGTATTGAAATTTTATGAAAAAATATAAAATCAACTTTAAGTGAAATTTTTGAAAGAAAATCCAGGACTTGTTTTCCACAAATAAACACTAATCAATAATTTGTTTTTCAATGTATTATGTAAATAATTTATAACAATAATTAATTAATTACATTGATTACACAAAATGAAATAATAAATTTTAATTATTACAGTTGATGAATTAAATTTAAAAGTTGAAAAAGTTTAAAAAAAAAAATATTATGAAAGTAAGTGGAAAATAAATTGAATTTTTTCATAATTTTTTTTACAATTCATTTTCATTGATGCATACACACCATATTATTCAATTTTCTTGAATATAAAAACGATGATGAATGTCAACCGAACGTGATGGTTGATCTCAAAAATGAATGAATATTCACTTCAAAACTCAATACATCATACGGTTTGTTTTCTGTATTATCTTAATATTATTTCATCTATGTATATATTATGTGTACATTCATATATATACATATGTGGAAAATTCATATAAATTGCATCGATGTAAAAGTCATTTTTATTATCACTATACAGATACAAAGTGGTCATTCACACTATTTTATTCATATGAAGTCTGAATATGACCACGAACAATTTCTGTGTATTTTATTGAAAATATTGGAAAAATCTTTTTATTTTCCTGCTTTAGATGATATTTTCAAGTTAAGTGCCAATATTCATAAAATATCATGCATTAATGAGTACTTCTGTAGAGTATACATACTTGTATTCGTACGTTCATTTTTATTCGAAAAGAATACAAACAATACTGATATGAGAATGGATAATAAGGATCAAATAATAATGGAAAAAAAAATTATATTTGAGGTTGAATGGTCAGCGTGAAAAATAAAATACTTGACAAATTTATTGGGGTTATTAATCTTTTTGTGATTCACTAACGCTGTTTAAATTGTAGGTAGTTAAAGTTTATACGAATTTACATAAATAAGTTGTGAAATTCTTCCTAACGCAACTTTATTGGTAAAGGTCGTCCTATAGTGTTTTACTACTTTTTTGTTTTTATTTATGCAATACTTCCTGAACTATTATTTTCAAGATATTTAACTTATGAACACCGAAGTTACATTTTAAATTCTGTCCATTAAATAGAAAACCATATAAATCGTTTTATTTTTTATGCTAGGCCAAAATAATAATAAAAAAAGTTTTATTCTCAATTCTTATTAACAACGATTTTGATTACATTAGAGAATTTTCAATGAAATAAAAATTTGTAGGAATACTTTTTGTTTTTTGAATAATAATGCAGAGATAAAAAGAAATGCGAAACTGTAAATATCTCATAATACTAGAAACATTTTTTTTAAAAAAAAAGTACTATTGAAAATTGCAAATCCACAGAGACAATAGAACACAATGCAGAAAATAATTTTACAGATTTTTTACAAAACTATAGGTATTGTGTACGCATACATACCAACACATTAATAGAAGCGGAATGATTGCATTGCTTAAGAGTTTAGTTTTCACTAATTTTCCGGTATGAGAAAAAAAAAATTGAAAAATTTCATTATTGGATTTTTGAAAAAAAAAATTTGTTTCGTTATTTTTTTTTTATTGTACGATCATTTATGCAGATTTGATTTTTTTAGTTATTAAAAAAGACTGGAAATTTCATAATAAAAATGAAAATTTTTGAACTGACGCCAAAATTTGAAGAACAAAAAAATATGAATAATAAGAAAAAATATTTATCTGCATCTGCAATGAATGAAAATATTTAAAAATTTACATTTAGTATACGACAGTTTTTATTTTCTTTTGATTGCACTTCAAATTAATTCGCTATATTGCTATATTTCAACTATGTATATTTCAGGATATTTAGATGAAAATATTACAAAAATGAAAAAAAAAAAAAAAAAAATTATACAATATCTTGAGCTCTCAGTTTAAAAAAAGGAACAAATTTGTTTTTTTAAGGATTTTAAAAATTCGAGATTTCTGTATAGAATACTATTTTTTATTATGGATAAAAGATTCTTTTTAAACCATATTACACACAATTTTTTCATACAACCAATAAAAGATAAAGTTTGTCAATGTAAATATTTTTATACCTTAAAATCCATTAAACTTCGAAAGAAATCTTAAATACATATAAAATACTCTGTATGTTATAACAGAAATAATTTGTTGTTTTTCTTTTTTCGTGTAAATATTGACTTTATGATACCTCATGAAACAACGAAACTTATAATGTCAACGAATATGTTTTTTTTTTTCTTTTTCAGACAAAAAACAAAATGAAGAAAATGTTCTTCGAAAAGAAATTAATTTTTCCATTCCACATGTATAAACAAAGAAATTGTTTGTTTTGAAAGATGAAAAAATCAGATAAAAAATGTTATATCAGATTCACCAGTCATATTTTTTGTGTTGTCAGCACGAACACATATACACAAACTTTATATGTATATTCTTGGATTTTTCATCTTTAAACAGGATTTGTGGTTTTCAAAGTGTAGAAAAGTATAATAATTTATTTACAGTCTCAATGTATATAGTATAAGAATTTTATTTGTTTTTAGTTAAAATTGAACAAATAAAATTTATATGTACAAGTACTTAAAACTTTTATTTTTTATTAGCACTTAAAAAACATTAATTATACATAAGATAAGAATATTATAAAAAATATATATGTACATACTTCCTTATTTATATGACTTATTAAACTTAAATCTAAAATCTTGTTATAGTGTTGTCATTAAAATAACATGATATCAACATTTGACAAAGAAATAAAAAAAAAATAAAAAAAAATGAAAATAAAATTAAATAAAACATTAAATTGAAGAGCTTAATTAAAAACAAAAAAAAAAAAAAAAACATTTTTCGAGTTTCATTTCCTTTTTTTTTTGTTAAATTTTGCACATCTACACATAAAGAAGAAAAATAAATAAAATTAAAATGTATGTAGTAGATGAATTACACGACAATTTGATAAAATACGTGTTCAGATTTTATTTTATTAAAAAAATAAAATTACTTTTCTAGAAAAAACGAAAAAAAAAAAAAGTTTTTTTAAGTATTACAATTAAAAAGTCGTATAAAGTCGAATGATATTTTATTTTAATATTGGTAATTTGTAAAGGATCATTTAATGAGAATTTTACAAATTTATAAAAAAAAATTTCTGAGAAAAAAAAATAAGAAGATTTTATGAAATAAGAAAAAAAATTATTTGTGAAATGGATAAAACTTGCTTAAGATTTTTTCAATTTTCAAGAAATTAAATTTGTTTTCTGATTTATGATTTTACCGTAAGTCAGCTACAAATCATTTTCATTCTAATTTAATATATATATATTTTTTTTTTTATAAAAAAAGCAACACTATTATGTGTGCTGAGAGTTAGTGACATAGTTATTAATATATATCTTATGATAACAAATATCTTTTTTTCTCTTTCATTTAACTCTTTTTTACTTTCTTAATTTTCTGTTTCTTATGTAACACCACCCTTAAGGCTCAATTTAAAATAATTTAATGCTACTTCAATATCCAATAAATAAGCTAGAATTCTCATTTTTATTACATACTTGCAACAAACACAAAAAAATCAACCTAGACATCTAGACCCAAATATGTATATGTAGTCATACCTATGTATCTATCTTTATGGTACTATAAGATATAAGAAAAATATATATGAACATTATCTATTTGTCTGGACACATCAAAATGAATCTTGAATCTTTTTCATCGTCGTCAGTCAATATCATTTTCAGTTCAGTACCGTATACAAATCTATTTGAAAAAAAAAAAATAAATTGAAATAAACTGAAAATTTACTTCATAAATTATTTTCGAAAAATTGAAAATGAAATTTACAGCTTTTTTAAAGCAATCATTGTTGTGCAGTATATGTAGTTCAATATTAATACAAATAGTCTATAAAATACAGAGAAGACATTCTTAAAGAATAGTTCATTTTTTTTAAATCTTCTTCTTTATTCTTTTGGAAAAAAATTTATATCCTTGATTTATACAATAATGAAAAAAAAAAAAAAAAATAGGTATATGTACAATTTTCAAGTATACTACATTGAATAGGTCAAAATGCTATATACTCTCGTAAGATGAGCTTAAATTGAATCCTTTTTACACAGATATACATAAATATACATATATATTTTATGTGTTTATTATACGAACAAAAAAAAACAAACAGGAGCCAAAGAAATTGAAAGATAAATTGCTTTTCATTGTTCAAAGTATGATTCTCAATTTTAAAATGCAACTATGTATATAAAATATAAAATGGTGGTGTGGTTGCATGTATGTGTATAAAAAAGTGATACTGAAATAATATTCAATTGAAATTTCAATTTTGTGTTTTTTATTTTTTTATCTTTATTCTTTCATGTTTGTTTGTAGTTCGAAAAAAAAAAAAAAAATTTCTCACACTAAAAAATAATTTCATTTGAAAATCATAAAATGAATTTTTCATGTGCATAATGAAAATTGTATGTATGGAAGGTTTGTCTAGAATGTTTCATGTTTTATCCAATTAAATTTAATAAGAAACAATTTGTTTATTTATTTTTTTTCTTTTTTTTATAGAATATTTTGAGCTTGTTATCATTATTCAATGGCCAGAGGGTTCTTATTGATCAATAAGAAAAAAAAGTATATTAAGAAGTGGGTGGAATGTGGAATGCAACCATTTTGAATTAAAAATTTAAAAAAAAATTGGTATCAGGAAAATATTTCATTATTTCAAATTTAAATTTAAAAATAAACTTAATTTAAAAAAAATTGTTCTGCTTTAGTTTTTCAATATAAAAATCGATTTTAACGGGCGATGGAAATTAATCGATCTACAAAAACTATATACGGTGTGAGCCACCGATAGTTAGTACATGGCGTAGTTAACGTGTTAAAACGTCGTCAAAAAATTATCTTTAAAAACGGAATTTAATTAAAAGTAAAAGCACAACACAAAATTGAAAATACTAAAATAAAATTAAAATTATTTTTTAATTTAACTTTTATTTTAAATGTGATTAATTATAATACGGTAATCAGCATAATAAAATGCCTTCTTAATTATCCCTAATTTCAGTGAATTCATTATTTTGTATTTATTAAATATTTCATTTATAAGAATATAATATGTAGGTACTCATTTTTATTTTGTATGGTCTTATGACTTCATTTTAATAATTTATTTTTTGTATACCTACAAAGTTTTATTTATGTTTAAGTAACAGGCATGAGTATACGGTATGTATATACATATGTATGTATGTATTTTATGGTAAATAAATTATAAATTGGTAAGCTAGGAAGAAAATTTAATTATTTTCATTATTATGATTTTATTCCCGTGCTACTAATTTCATGTCCGAATATAAAATTTGAATTAAAAGTTATTACTCCTTAGTGGAAACAGGTAAATTAAACTTTAGTCTTTTTTTTTTTTATATTCGTAGAAAGCAAAAATGGAAGCAATTTAAATTATTAAACGATTTTTTGCTTGTTTTTTTTTTTAACAAGCCATCAAGTAAATTCTTGTATTCAACAAGTAAATTTTTTTGAAATTTCATGGCAAAAAGTGATTTTCTTTAGATAAAAGGTTAAATTTATATCTTTTCAGTTCCACAATTTTACGTTAGCTAATTTGATTTTATAAAATATTACACAGATCTTGTTAGCTATTGCATAATAATCATTTTATTTTTGAGATTCTCAGTTCACCTTTATTTCGCTTCGGTTTAAAGTTTTCTTCAAATTCTATGAAAAAAGAGTATTAATTTTTTTTATTATACCAGAAAAGATAATCTCTCTCATCTCATCAATGGCAACAATATTTTTTTTTTCCTTTTTTTTTTAATCAAAACTTAATCACTTAAAGCATCCTAAATCATTTTTATATTCCTTTTTTTTTTCTTTGACAATTTTTTAAAAAAATATAAAATTGATACTTCATATTCATAAGTAACTTAAGTTTAAACTCAACAAAAAATTAAAATTTATTGATGACACATTTTCATAATACACACTCTTAAAAATATAAATTTCAATTCAATTGCCATGAAACGTGGAAATTTTTCATTTCACGTTTTTATCCTTACACGTTTAGCTTTTTTTCACTTTTTTTAAAGCTAAAGTCTGTAAATGAAAAGAAAGAATCATAGCATAACCAGAAATGTAGTCTATGATGACAGAAAGTTCAGAAAGATAAAAGTTGTCTGATGATGATGATGATGATGTGCAGAACCCACCATTCGTACACAATGAATACAGTTTGTTTTTTTTTATCCACATAACTCGTCCTTATATTATATTTGAAACTCATAAAATTCTCATAGTCGTAAAACCATTTTTACGATTATTACATAACAATATATGAGATAACAATCTTCATTTGCAAATGTGTAGATACAAGATATATACATATATACTATTAGATATAATAACTTTACATATATGTATATCTTATATGCATGTAAATGTGAATATATTTATATGTATGTATATACGAGTACAACATAATCATTATCCTGAACATCATATATTATTATTTTTAGCTATCTTCTTTTGATATGATGATACGGTTAAGAGATCTTGTATCTTTTGTTTTTTTTTTCCTTTACGCTTTTTTTTCCTCACATCCTAAACATGTAACATAATTAGTTTTTACCGTTTTTTTTTTCTTCTCAGTATAGATAATATAAACTTTCATGTATGTATCTTGTTTTATTTCATAAAGAACCAAAATTTTCAACAAATTCAAAATACCTCTTTCGAACAACATTATCATATCATTTTTCAGGATTATTATGAAAATTTCATACCTTTTCGAAATTTTACACACATATACATACGTGTAAATATAGGTATACAATTTTTAAAATAAAATTTATGCTGGTGATTTTCACTTTTATCTAAAAATGTTAAACAGAAATAAGTGAGGAGACAAAAATGATAATTTAATAGAGTTTCATTTTTTCCCAAAACAAAAAGATGACTATACTAAGTTCTTCAGATTACCAGTTTCCGTTAAGGGAAAAAATATCGTCGTGGTAAAAAAAGGATAAATTACGCAATTAATCATACTTAGGTAGAGACACACTTGTTGCTTTGGCTATACTCGTATATCTTTTGTAGGTTTTTTTTTTTGAGTATAATAAATACACGGATAGAGGATTTGTTAAATTTTCACAGGATAATAAAATGGTTGGACCAATGCCTATAAAAATAAAAGTAAACACTTTAACGGTGAGATAGTTTTTATAATATGTACTGTAGACAATGAATTTGATTAATCACATTAAACTCGCTTTAAATTTTATACTTTCTAAAAATATGCAACAAAAAAAGGATATAAGATAAGAGTGTATAAACAAATTATTCAGTTTAAGTGAAAGTAGATATAAGAGGATATGATTTCTGAAATAGAATTATGGTTTAGAAGTAAGATAAAGTGTCAAAGATACAATTGACTTTTTTTTCTGCAAAAGATATTCAATACTCAAAAACATAAAAGATTCATTACATTTTTAGAATTAATCTTTAAAAAAATAATTCAAGTCAAAATGCAATTGTTTGCACAAGTGAAATACGAATATTCACATCGATTATTTCGATCCATTTAACATTTAATGAAAGATACTTAAAATATTTAACAGAAAACAAACATTTCAATAAAAAAGATTTTTCTTCTATTTTTAAATTTTTACTTTTTTAAAATACATTTAAATTTATCCTTTTGAATAAATAATGCAAGAATAAACTTTAAAATCAAATTAAAATATAAAATTTGACGTTGATTTGTGCAAAAAAATTCTGAAAATGTTCTTTAAAAAGTTCATTATTTTAATATTTAAATCTTTGCAAGTTACATTTGAGACTCATAAAAGTTAAAATATTTTGACTTGTGTTTCTTTTTTTATTTTTTCAAATTTTTTTATGTTATACATCGTTCTATTTTTAATTTCATGTACAAAACAAAATAATTTCAAATTCGTACAATAGAAAAAAAAAACTCTAACTAAATAAAACAAAATGGAAGTTATTTTTATTCCATAAAGTAAGGATCAAAAGTAACAGTACACTTGTAGGAATTTTTATTTATTTCTTGTAGTTTTCATAGAAAAATTCGATATTTTTCTGATCCTTTAGCTGGACTTTTTTTTAGATTTACATAAGAACCATTGTCAAGAAGGTGATTTCAAATAATTAAAACGTATCTTGAAAGTGAATAAAATTAGAAAAAGAATCTGAAGATATTTAAAATAAAATAAAACTTTCTGTTAGTGTCCTTTTAATTTAAATTTTAACTGTAATCTGTTTTATAAAATCTAGAACAAAACAAAAATAAAACTTTATTATTGCTACTTTACTGCAATTTCATGAAACTAATTTATGCAAAAGAAGAATTTGATGATGTGTATCTTTCTCAAATGGAAAATATATAAAATATGTTGGAGTAATATACTTGCACATATACACATTACTATTATAATAAAAATTAAAAATTTGTATAATTACATTTTATTTGAATTAAAAGTAATTTTATGTTAGTATACGAGTTAGAATTTATGTGATTTTATTTTTTATTGTCGTTGTTGTTGTTTTTTTATTTTTTTTTGTCTCAGTCTAGAAAACTTTATAAAATGCATTCAAACATTTTCAGAATATAATAAATTTTTTTGTTTTTAAATTTCAAGAATGCATTTGAGATGTTAGAAATGTTCAACTTTGTTTTTAGTGAGTAAAAATTTGATATATCAAAAATTTCAAAAAAGTACAACATGACATGAACATTAAGAAGTCATATGAGTGAAGTTAGTGAATAATTTGTGCTATGAAAAATATTTTTTGATTTGTTTTTGCAGTAAAAATGTCTCATTTTTTAGTTTATTTATTTATTTATTTTTTTTAAGAGATTACAGAAATTTTCAGAAAAAAAACAACAAATTAATTTAATTTTCATGAAACTGTCGTTAACTATTATTGCAATACTGTCCACCACTTGTCAGAACAAGGTACCAAACGGATTTTAGTTTTCTATTTAAGGATCTTAACGACATATCAAATGTCAGCGTCGATGATATGGTTCGCTTTCTAAATGAAAAATAGATGGCTATAGATATCTTCTACTTGTATATCAAACGTCATTTTTCTAAGGGGTTACGCAAGGTATGGTATCAAAACGACACCTTTGATTCTAATTGGATCTTCGAAAGTATCCGAAAATCGACAACTTCAACCAGCCAAGCAATTCCTCCATCTAAAATAAGGAATTGTAAACGTGAAAAAATAATGATTTTAATTTTTTAAATTCTCCCCTATAATTTTATTTTATTTTAATTTCTAAAAAAATTTAATTTAATTTAATTACCTGTGTTATGATGTGTTTGAACGTGTTGCTTTTACAAATTCTAAACTTTGTGTTTACAATCTACTTTGATTACATTTAAATTAATTTCCGTATAATTTTAAGGAAAAACAACTTTTAATCGTGAAAGTTAATTCTTAACAAAATACTTTAATTATTTTTCTACACGAACGATACATAAAAAAAAAAAATTTATGTATTTTTTCTTCATTTTGTAATAACAATCAAATTACTTAAATTTATATTTTATGTTTGATTGTGTGTTCTGTGTACGTAAAAGTTTTTCTTATAAAGAAAAAAATAAGAAAAATAACTTATGATTGTCACAATTTTTATATTTCAAAAGAAAATAAAAAAAACTTCGAAATTTCTAAGGATAATTAATCATAGTAAGAATTTTTATGTTTTAAGATCCATTTTTCAGATGTAATTGTGGTATATGAAATATATATATTAGCACATTTATTATTGATGAAAGGACAATAAAAAGTATATGATGGTATGTGCTTTAAAATATATGTGTAACTTACAAAAATACTTTTTTAATTTTTTTTAACTTACAATAAAAAAATTTGGTACAAACATGAAGACAAATTATCCTGCACATAGATTGTTACTGAGAATAAGGTGAAAAAAGCTACATATTTTCATTTTTAAATTTAACCTCCAATTTTCAAACTCTTTTTATCCTTTGAGGTACTCGTTTTTTTTTTTTTTTTTCAATGTAGATATTGTAAATATTGAGTTATTCCTATATTTTCTATTGTGTGTATTAAAATAATAATTCTGCCATAGCCCAGTTGAGAAAGGAAAAGGGTACACTATGTTCACTACATCTTCTTCTTAAAACAATTTTATCTCTGGCATATCTCTTGAAAAATATTCAAAAAAATGAATAAAGATGAGTTTAAAAAAAATTATAAATGTGGTTTATAAAAAAGGAAATATTACAAAGGATAAAAGTCATTCTTGTGATATTGTGATTTGTCAAGCTCTTCTTAGACATGGAATACTACAGTTGACAGAAAAAAAAAGTTAATTTTACTGATTTAAGTACACATCGTCTACAGAAAATTATATATTATATAGGGTGATTCAGTTTAGGTGTCCGACCCGGAAAAAACTGAAAATTAGCATTTTTAGCACCTATTTTTAATTTACACTGTAATAAAAACACATTTAAACCATGATTTTCAAATATTTGTCTTTGTTAGTTTTTTCAAGTGCAAATATCTCGAAAATTATGCATTTTTCGAAAAAAAAAATGATTTAAACAAATCGATGCAAAATCAATTGAACTTTCATTTTCTACAATCAAAAATGAGGATTAATATCGAGCACTTTTCGAGAAAAATAGGGTTAAAGTAAAAAAATGACAATATTTTGGATTTGAGGCCTTATAACTTTTGAACGGTAAGGGGTTCAGAAGCATGTCAGATGTTGTTGGTAAGAAACAGGGGTCCTCTACAATATTGCAAAAAAAAGGGTGACCCTAGCGTGTCCTTGTAAAAAGTTATAGGGTAAAACAAGAAAAAGGTACCAAAAATCTTTGCCCCCTCTAATTTCGTAACGATTGAGATTGACCCCCCTCCCCATACGATTTTTTGTTCGTCTCGCCGAGACCATCTATAGTTTTCAGGTCGGACACCTAAACTGAATCACCCTGTATATATACAAAAATATTTAAGTCCTTAGTAAAAGTCATTTCACAGTCGTTTATCATTTAAAACTGTCTTAATTTTTGACCACATCTATTGTAATTTGTACAAAAAAGTCAAAGTAAAGGAAAAAAAAGGTCCTCAGAAAAAAGCTTTCTACAAAAATGAGAATTCCATTTTGTTTGAAAGCAAAAAAGAACAGCCAGTAAAACTTGATTTCTTTTTTATTTTTCAATTTTTTTTTCTCTACCTGCTAACAAAAGGACATTTTTTTTTTGGCTAACATAATGACATACACACCCTAAAAATTTCTTTAAAAAAAGATAAAGATGATTATTTCACATAAAAAAAAATTTTGAAAAGAACATTATTTAATACCGAAATGAAATACATACTTTTAGGAGATGTAAGTATAAGGTATAATGATAGCTAGTGAAATGTGTAATAATGTGTAATAAGGAAATAAAGAAATCATTTTGTTTTTGCCGGGTTTTTTTACAACAATTTTCTCCATTTTAGATCAAAGTATGAGTGGTGATAGGTGAAAATGAAATTGGTCAAATATTTTTGATAATGCCAAGGGGGAGAATTTTAATTTAACTTTAACTTTATTTCGACATTTCTTATGTTTTATATTTTTTCTCTTAAAAAGAATAAAAAACAAATAAAAACATTTAAAATTATCATTTTATGTTTTTTTTACACAAAAGCTGAAATTGAAATTGAAAATATAAAATCTCATCAAAAAATTTTTTATGAGTTTTATGATTCAATTTATTTATTTGGTTGGAGTGTAAAATTTTTTTCAAGTAAGGTTATTAAATTTTTTTGATAACGAAAAATATGCTTGATTTTTTTTTCATTTTAATGGAAATAAGTGAAAATATAAAGAAAAATACTGAATTTCATAGAAGTAGAAAATAGAAATAAATATTGAGTGAAAAAGTCATTTTTTTTTTTAAGTAAGCAAAAATAAAATTTTTTCACGTGTAAATTTTTGATTTAAAATTTTGAACAATAAAAAGAAACATATGTACATACATATATTGTACATATGCGAGGACTAAGTTTATTTTAAAAGAAGTTTGAAGAGAACGACCACAAAAATGTAAAATTTCTGGCACTTTTATAAACAGCTTTCACCAGTTCTTACCTTAATTTTAATTGTACTGATACTTGTTATCTTCAAACCTAATATTTTTCAATTGAAGTTATTCTCAAATCTTCCTCAAAAGAATTTCATTTATTTTCTGCACATTAATGAAATTATTTAAAAAAATCATCTATTGATGAATTCCTATTGAAATTATGTTCCAATCAAATCGGTATCTAAAGAAGTTAAAATATCTACAAACAATTCTTTTTTTTTAGGTAAATTAAAATTACTTAAATTATCTGTTCAATTTCAAAAGTGCACATAATATGTTTAATAATATGTACATATATCAAATTTTTCTAATACCATACATACATATTTTCCACATATTATATCTATGTAAGTGTTTTCTTGTTCTTTTTGTCATATTATATGAACTTCAATTTCTGCAAAAGATAATAATTCTAAATTGGTCTACTTCAAATATATATTCATGAAGATACCACATTATAGATAAAAATTCTCTAATAAAATATTTTAAATGTACTATTGAAGATAGTATGTAGTGTACATCATATATTGCATGGCGTATATGTACATATGTTATACATACCTACAAGATATTTAAATGCATAGAATGTATATTTTCATATATGTATGACAAATTTATAAAGTACTTATCTATGGTATTCATGAGAATTGATATAATGGAAATCAATTCTATTGAATGAAATGAAAGATTTATCATATCTTTGGGAAAAATAAATTAGAAAATGATGTTCTATTGTTGTCGAAAAAATAAAATTGTATTTATGAATCGGATGCTTTCTAAATAAAATCAAATAGATTCGATTTTAAATCGAAGAAATATTTAATACATTTTTGAAATTCACTGAATTGTTCATAATTTTCATATTTTTGTAAAATTATATAAATAAACGATTAAAAAAGGGATTAGAACCAAGGTGTAATAAATGTAATTATTTCATAAAATCTTTTGTATCCACTTGTTTATATATTAAATTAAAAAGTATTGAATTTTTAAATACCATACATATATCCTTTTTTTTTTTCGTGCATGGATAAAATTCTTTCATTAAAATAACATTAAACCTGTAATGCATTAAAATTTCATGAATTTTATGTTCATTAACCTTTAGATTATTTACATACATTAAGGATTAAAGATTAAATCGATTTCACTTTGTTTTATTATGTATGATATATGTTATTCCCTTGATTATTTTATTACTTGTGTACAGAGTCATATTATATATATGAAATACACTTGATAGTTTTGTCTGATTTGCAATTAAAACAAAATAATTACTTGACAAGTGAACATAATAATAACGACAATTCATATCATCATCACATAAACAATGAATGTTTAACAATGTTTGCGTTTAAACTTTAATTTCCCTAGTTGACTTTACATTACATAAATTGTTGAAAATTCTTATGATGTACCAGAGTGTGGTAATTATGATATAACATCTACATATGTATATTTTCTGATTTAAAGACTGTATAAAATACAAGTCAAGACAAATTTTTTAAAAAGAATGTTAAAGCATTTTATTGTTCAGATGATGTCAAATTTAAATGGTATTATTTAGACAATAGATAGACCTCAAGAGATTCGTATATAGGTTTTATATGAAAAGTGAATCTGTAAATGAAAATTGTAAAAGCTTAGGAAAATTGACATTGAGTGGGAAAAAAAACATATTAAAGATGAAAAATGAAAGTACTTCAAATGACCTTGAACATGATAACAGGATCTCTTTAAGAGAAATCATTATTAAAATCATAAAATTCTTTACAATTCGAGATATTTCTGGTGCAAAAAAAAAAAGTTTCCTTGGGTAGCTCACACACTGATTTGTATAATATAGATACGGTTTAATAAGGCATTCAGCTACTATCCAGAAAATGAAGTAGGAATCTTTTTTTTAGATGTTTCTTAGGTAATGAGTCTATTCTCCTGTTAACTTGGAAAAAAGCACTTTTACGTTTAAACGAATTTTCTTGCTCTAAATATGATAAATCATGTGTCTTTTTCTTCTTTATTCACCATTTAGTTCCTGAAGATCCTTAAAATTTAAGTGCTCTTTAAGTTTTTTAAAGACCGCCTATAGAAAGAAATTTACGAACAATAACAATTAGCTATATCTAAATAACTGTACTTGCTATATTAAATTATTAAAAATGTTGAAATAAATTTTTTATCATAGCAATACAAACGTTTTTTTTTAAAAAGGAAGAATCTGCGGTAACAGAATACAAAATGAATTTAAATTGTTGTCACTTAACTGGCATATAAAATATAGTGTTTGTGGTTTGTCTTTTGGTCCTTTTATGTGAGATGGTAAATTTATGTTGTGTACTTTAAAAACTTAAAAAAATATTCATGACTTTAAATAATGTGTCCGTGTTAAGCGTACTTGTATAGACTTCCTAATGAAAATTCTTTTAAATGAATATTAAATGTTCTTGCTGATTCTGATGATATTTTGTAGCCGGTTTTTTTTTTCTGCATTAAAAAAACTTCTTTGTGGTTTTATATGACTCTTCTTGGTTAGCTAAAATTTTCAACGTTTAATAACATTGAAGACCAGAATCGAAAGACGAAAAAAATTTATAATAAAGAGAAAAACATTATTTCACATAAAAGTAGTTTATTGTGAAACTTTTTACTCGGTAACGGGTTCGTGATCATGTATAGAAATAAAAGTTAAATTAAAAAATATTGTTTTATAACGTTTTTTTATTTTTTTTTTTTTTGTGTTTTTTGTAGACAGGTAAATTAAGAAAAGAACAGGAAAGTAGTGTAATAGTAATTTCAAATAAAACTACAATAATGGATCCGAAATTATATTTAACATTATTTTAAATGTAGTACATTTTATGAATCATTAATTTTATTTCAATGGCAATTCAACAAGTCATAGTTTTTCATTAAAAATGAAATAAATAGGAGTTATTTTTTTATGAGTACATGGCTGGCGTGGAATATATACGTGACTTTTTGTTTTTAATGAAAAATGAAATTGTAAAAAATTTAAAATTAAGATAATTTAAGGCAGTGAAAAATTAGCTTTTGATGGTGAAGAAGAACTTTTTTAAATTCACAAAATGGAAATTTTAATTTTTACCTAATACTTATGATTTCAAACACCAAGTAAATCTTTATTAAACTTAAACTCCTTAACAAATTTAATAGGTTCACGGACGTAAGCATCTTCTTTGTAAAAAAAAATGCTTCAGAAAATTTCGAAAATGTAAGAAAAAAAAAACGGAGAAAAGAAGAAATTCAAAAATAGACCAAAATAACTTTATCTTTTATCCTTGTATATCCTGAAGTGCCGTTTTTATGTTTTTTTTTCTTCTGGAATGATTATTATTCTTTATCACGGCATCCAGCAACCAAAATCTCCAAATAGTTAAATAATTCTCATATCCTGAAAAAATTTCGAAGCTAATTAATTTTTAGCTTTGTAAAATATCAGATATATATTCAAAGTAAATAAAAAAAAATCCTACTTAAAATCCTAATAATTAAAAAAAAAAAAAAACATTTTAAAATATTTTATTTCAACACATGAAAACCGCATTATTTTTTCAGCATAAAATATTTTTAGTATAAATTTTTATTATGTATATGAGAAGATACATAATTACCAATTTTTGTTGTTTTTTACACATAATTAGTTAAAAGTTACATTAAACTTTATCTTTAAAACTTTGTGCATTATGCATAATAAGAAAGAAAAAATTATTACTTGAGGTTGTTAGAAAGAATATTTTTATCATAAAAATTTTCTTTACTTATTGTTTTTTCAGTTTTACTCACTTACTTAAAACATATTTTGAAATTTTTATTTTTTTGTATTTTCTTTAAAACATGTTTTAAGGAAAACTTTAAATGTTGTTTAACTTATTTATAAATAAACATGAATGATGATTAAATAAATTATGAGAAAAAAAAACAAATTTAAAACGATTAAGTTGAGAAAAAAAATAAATAAATAAATAAAACCTTTAAAATGAGAAGTACCTTTTTTAAAACATAAATAAAAAAAATTGTTAATATTTTAAATTAAAATAAATTAGAGGTTTGAATCAAGCAAATTGTTTGCATTTTAAGTTAAGTTTGTGATGCAAAAAAAAAAAATAAAAAATAAATTACAAGTAGAAAATTTTTTTTTTAATAAATTAATCCGGATTTTATTTTTCTTTCTTTTGTTTTAAAAATAAACAAAACAAAAAATAAAAATTTAAAACAAAGTTTTTCTTTGTTTTTGTTTTCTACTTAGTTTGTATAATTAGTTAAATGCAGCTCCCTTTTTTTGCCATAAAAGGTACAAAAAGTATAAAAAATTATAAAAAGTTGTGGGGCAATATTTAAAAACAAAAAAAAAATCTCTAAAAAAATTAAGTAATGAGAAAACAAAAACAAAAAATGGTATTAAAATCTTATAAAAAGTGGTTTCGCATTAGACTTTTAGTTTAAAAGTAAATTTTACACAAATTATCTATTTCATAGGAATTTTTTACAATAAAATTAAAACGTTAGAATGTGTTCATAGAATTTTTTTTTTTGTTTAATGCAAAAAAGATTACTTGAAAATTTGATAAAAATATGTAAATAAGGATAACATAGAAAAAAATGTGTACTTTATCTTAAGGATAATGGACTTTTGATTTAATTTTTTTTTAAACTAACAAAAAAAATGTGCTTTGATAATTCTTGTTTTTATTTAAGTAATTCTATAAAACATATTCCTTATATTATATAGAAACTTTTACTTTTAATTAACTGAAAAATAATACATGTATAAAAACAAACAAAAAAGGATAATAAAAACAAAAAAAAAAAAGATAAAATTGTTAAAAATTTAATGGAAAATTTAATACTTTATTTGTCTTATATTTCTTTAACACATATGTGTACACAATATGGATCTTTTTTTGTATTAAATTCTTTTTATAATTTTCTTTTGTAAATATTTTTATTAAATGATTTCTTTTATATGAATTCTTGAGATATTCTACACTCAGCTCAAACAATACAAGACGAAACAAAAGAAACACATATGTACATACATTTAAGAAAAGCTAAACCATAAATATTATATTACAACGGTTTTATTCATCAAATTACTTATTTCGGTACTCATACATATCATTATATCATATATATTTTCTATTCATAAAATTTAGGATATTCGTATCGTATGGTATATTACTCGTATTTCTACATTTTCTAAAAACTTTCCATTATACGATACATACAATGTTCGTTCGCTAAAAGCATATGTCGCATAATTCAAAATTATTTGCATGTACGTAAATATTAAAAAATCAAACAAGAACGAAAAAATTGAGAAAATGTAACTATAAAAATAATAATTATAATGAAAATTCAGGATTTCAAGAGAAAATATTCTGCAATTGTATATTATGTATGAAGCAAAAAAAAATAATAAAAAAATAAAAGAAAATTATTTCTCGTGAAATTTATTGAAGTAGATAAAATGAATAATTTTAATGTTTCAAGAAAATGGAAATCTTGTTCGTATAATATTTGTTTTTCTTTAAATTGAAAATTTAAAAACTATATAGCAAAAGAAATAATGATTTTTACTTCCTTTCTTCGAAGATTGGATACATTGTGTATTTAGAATTTTTTTTTCTTAAATTAGAATTTTGTTCTATATTCTCGAAAATAAAAACAAACATTAGAATTAAAGTTTTTCTGTGTTTAAAGAAATTGTAAAATATTAATTCTTCTCTAAGAAATTCAAAAACAAGAACATGTGATTTTTTAGTGTTAGTTGAAATTGTCTGAAGGAATTTAGTAAAACATTTTTGGGAAGAAATCAAAAAGTATTTATGTAAACTTGGAATAGAAAAATAGTATATGGAAGGTGGATTTGCGCCATTTTCAAATTTTCAGTAATATCAGTCAAATGGTTTTCCCACTTCTCATTTTTGTAGTTGTGGAAATAAAAACAGAATTTACACGTGAATTAGAAAAAGGAAATTGCATGATTTAAAAATATTTTTCTTTCATGAAACAAGAATTTCCCTTTTTTCTCTTTTAAAATTTGAAGGAATAATGCAAGTGTATTTTCTCTTAATTGAGGTGAAAAAAGATTTTCCCCTTTCTCAGGAAATTTACGTTCTAATGTCATTGAACTTTTCAGAATATATCAATTGGGAAATATGTATACTGTCCCAAAATAGTATAATTTGTTTAGGAAATTATCATGCAGTGATGTAATGTAGTTGATTCTCCTGTAAATAAAAAATTTAGGAGAAATTTCTAAAATTAAAAAATTACAATTGTGGAAGGGAAAAATTTTCCTTGTGGTGGATCTTTTGTTTGTTCACAAAATGAATAGAACTCTCTCAAGTCTCTCAATCATAAATCGTATAGTAGTTTAAGATTACATGTATTTTGTGTAGGATGAAATTTTTATATGCAAGAATTTAACAAAAAAATGTACATATTTTGTTTTGAAATTTTCAAGAGTACATTCGAAGAAAAATTTTTTTTGTCGATGTTTCAAATATGAACAATTTTCAATTTAATAACAAAATTTTGAAATTCTGATTAATTTGAATCGAAAAGGATAATTATTATTTATACAAAAGAAGGCAATTCCAAATTAAAAAACCATGGTCGGTCTACAATTTTTGTATTCGATTTTGTCAAAAAAATTAAATAAAATTTAAGAAATTTACACATACACATTTTTTTTTTTTTTTTTTTTTTTTGTCATTTATATTCAATGATAGTCTTAGGGATTTTTTTCAGGTACAAATTACATTCCATCGAAATTTTATTATTAACATATATGTATTGTATACACATTAAAATACATATTTCATAAGGTTAAATATATCAAATTCCATATTATGAAAGAAGAAACAGAAAAAAAACAAAAATAAATAAGAGTGTAAAAAAGGATAAATTGAAAATACAACAAATTGTTGATATACAAAATTCCATAAGCACACACGTTTATCTATTTTAGGATTTTTTTTCTTTCTTTTTTTGCCAGCACACACATTATGTAAAAAAGAAAACTGAATGTATTCTTCCGGTCAAGTTTTTGAATAATTCAATAGATATTAAGAATTTTATTTCTTATACACATATGGATGGATTTAATGAAAGATTATATGGACCAAAATATAATATTAAATTTATTTTATCGCTTGTAATAATATTAAATATCTAAATAAAAATTTCAGTTTTAATGCTTATTTAGAGGAAAAGATATTGAAAAATTGTATTTTTCAAACTGGCAAATGTTATATTCAATATTGTGTACCTTTTTTTTCCCGAATTTAACAATTTGAATTCGAATTTTTTCAGAGAGAGAGTTGATTTTTTTTTTATCTAGAAAAGGATAACTGAGGTGTTATTAGATTTTACCTTTTTTTTTTTAATTTGAAAAACGATTTAGATGTTTTTTCATTGTTTCTACATTTATAAAATTTTTACATAAAACGTGGAATTTAACATTTCTTTTTATCAAAAGTAAATTTAATTAACAAACTTTTCTAAATCAAATTAAAATTTCCAAAAAAAAAAAAAACATATTCATTCATTCGATTAAATTCTCTTTAATTACTGAATAAATTTTTCAAACAATTTTATTGAAAATTTATTTTGTTTTCATACAAATAATTAACTAATATTTGTATAAAAGTTTTTCATTGAAAAAAAAAAGTCATTTTATTTTTATTTTCCATCGAATTTTTTTTTTAAAAAACTCGAAAACACAATATTAAATTAAAAAATACAATTTATAACAATTTTTTGCAATTAGAAAATTGAATTTAATAGAAATAAAATAAAAAAATTGTTTATTGTTTAAAACAAATTTTCGCATTCACAGTTTTTATATGTACCTACTCGTATGTGTGTAATATGGTAGGTATATATAGTACATTTAAAAATGGACACAATAAATTTTTTCAGAGATTTATTGATAAAAATTCGTTTAGAATTTTATTTATTTATTTACAATTCTGTTGTTTTGACTTTTTTTTTTATTGTTTGCCATTCATCGTTAGAGATTTAATTGAAAGATCGTTTTTTTTTTGTTTTGTATTGGAATTTTTTATTTAACTGATATATTTATTTGTAAAAGTTTTTGTTTTTCAACAAACAAAAAGTTTTGAAACAACAATCATTTGAATATCAATTAATTTAAAAATAAAAATTATTGTAAATTTAAAATTTTCTATTTAAAAATTAGATTTTCAAAATGCATTTTCAATACAAGTGAAAATATTTGACATAGAAATAAATGAAATTAAAATTGGTTTTTTTTTTTTTTTTGAAAATGAATATCGTAGAGATACAAAATTTGAAATAACTTGTAATTAATTCAATTTCTTTAATTAAAACTACAAATTTTTTTGTTTTGCAAATGATTATTACACAAATTAGTTTAGCAGATGATAATAAAATTTTTGTAAATTCATACTTTTTGCCTGCTGTTCGTCGATAACGACGAATAACCATTATTATTTGGAATCTACATATTTTTCGATACACTTATGAATATTTACATGAATAGATTTCAGATTAATTTCGTTAAAACGAATCATATTAAAGTCGATATTATTATGATTACCTATGCCTAAAATAATATGTATATAAAATGTGTAGGATGAGTGTAATCATAATGTTGAATATTCAATGATATGATTTTCATTTTTGGATGTTCTATTTTATATTACGTGATTCTTTTATACTCGTATAATATACCGGATGTACATATGTATATATGTATGTACATAGGTATATAGTATGTATGTATATCTATAAATATAATTGAATGGTATAGTGTTTGTGTAACGACAATAAAAACAGATATTCCTGAAATTAACAATTTCCTGGTGTACCTCAAGTATAGCAGCTATTCACATAATATTTATGCACATATAATTAATGTCATGTGTTTGTATGCAGTTAATTACATAAAAAGAAAAAAAAAAAAGGTTAAATATCATCAGGAAATTGTATACACATGTCTAATTTAAAATTTATATTTATTATAATAATTGGACATTTATGAGTACCTATGTATATGAAAAATGGTAGATATATAGACAAAATTGCATTAAATACAAAAGTACAAAGTTATTTATTTATAACATTTTTATGATAATGATGCTTATAAATTTTGATATCATTTAATTGTATTTATAAAAATGGTAGCTATGTTGAAAAAGATCGATGAAACTTTAAATAATATTCAAAGAATTTGTTCATTTCAATTTTGTAATTGTTGAAATCGATAGCTTTTTATTAAGATTTTAAGTATTTTTTGAATAAAATTAAAACTTTTCAGAATAATCCTGTATCTTCATTGAAATTGTAATTTTTAAGATGAAAATGATTTCCAGTAATTAAAAAAAAAACTCATGTGTTTTATAAAATGTCTCGATATCTAAAATAAAATTTTATCTTTATTTACATAAAACTACTATGAATTTTGTTCCAAAAAGCAATGTATCTTTTGTCTGTGGGTAAAAAATAGTATACTTTTGCTCTTAAAAATAAGAAAATTCGAAAAAATACAAACTAAAATTTGTGAATGAATGTCAATTCATAAGTTATATCGGGTTTTGGATCCTTTTTTGGCTCTGAACATCGTATTCTATTTATTTCAATTTTTATTATCGTTGAATTAAAATTTTTAGTGATATGAATCCTTAACTAGAGCAATATAAAAACTTAAAAGTAATCTTTAAACAAAATATACAAAGTATTTTAGTAAAAATAAAATACAACTAAATTCTTTCAAATAAATCAAGAAAAATTGGCACATTCTATTCTTTTAGATACCTAATAACAAGACCGTATTAGAAAAATTTAAATTGTCATTTTTTCCTTGAAATCTTATCTGTATTGTTTTAAATTCCCATATCTTATAATTCTTTTTGTTTTTTAGCAAACTTCCATATTTTTTTTTCTTTTTCTTTGTTGTGCTTTTTTTAAGCATTCTCATACACAAAAATCCTCTAGAAACAAAACATTTTTTTTTTTAGCATCTATTTTCAAAACACATAACAATTGGATAAGCATTTCCGTAAATATGAAGATGAAAACATATTTGTAAAACTTGCAATATAAAAATATATATAAAAGGTGTATTATCCTTTCTTCCGTTTGGATACATTCCAAAAAAAGATGAATACATTTTTAAAGAAATACACAAAGAAAAAAAAATAAATTCTGCTTGTTTACGCTTACTTGAATATGTGTACTTTGAAGAAATAAGAAGAAAATAAAACAAAAAATTCAAAAAGGTAGAATGAGTGTAGTACAGGTGAAAAGCCATAAAATAAACGATAAATGACATACATTTTTTAGAGATTATATTTTATTGTTATCGCTTTGAACAAAAAAACACACAGAAAAAAGTAAACAATAAAAAACAAACAAGAGAAAAGGATCTATAAATTTATGTTAAATTTTATTTCACACTAAAAAATACTTTTATTCGAAAAAGGAGAAAAAAAACAAAGTATAGAAACAATGAAACTAATACTTTTTATATATAAGAAATATTTATGCAAAAAAAAAAAAATTGTCCTTTAATATTCAAAACAGATACTTAATAAATTTACGTATTTATTTTTTATTAAATTCATATTCAATGAAGAAAAATCAAACTTATGTATGTGAATTCTATCAATAGTTCAGGGATTCCAGGAATAAAAATTATTGAAATAAAATTGAATATGTTTTGAACGAAATACATGAATTGAAAAACGTGTAAAGAAATTTAAAAAGTGGTAATAAAAGAAAGAAAATTAGAAAATATTATGATTGTACACAAAATACTTTAGCTTTAATTTAATTTTTAATTAGATTTTTACAGAACTGAAATGTCTCATCAAATCACCAAAAAAACTGCAAAAAGAAAATTTTGTGCATTAAGGACGAACTGTTAATTTTTTTTTTAAAATTCCTGTTTTTGTTTCCAATGACTTAAGACTAAAATTATAGCAACAACGCTTTAATGTTTTTAATTTAAAATACAATTTTCCATATCATTTTTATTGAATTTGAATAACAAAAAAAATTAAAAATTTAGTAAAATATTTTCCTTATAAAACAAAAGTGAATAAAACTAAGTTTTATGCAAAATTTATTACAATTTCATAAATCATATTATTTCCATTCGATTAATTTTTCACTTGACAAAAACTTGAAAAAAAAACAATATTTTTTTCTTTTCAATTGAAAAAAAAAATCAATCTTCTGGTCCCTTAAAAAAAAAAAAAAAAAAGGAAATGATATTCAATTGGCAAACATCCCGTCAAACGAATTTCACTTTTTATTTCTTCTCTTTTACATTTTATTCACAAAAGACGTTCATTTTGGACTTAACTTCTCGTTTGATAAAGTTAAAAAATTTTCCATGACAATGCAAAATCTTCTTTTTTTTTTTAATACTAAAGAATAGGGGGTGAAAAAAATATGAGAAAAAAAAAAGAAAGAAAAGAAAAGAATGTGTTGGTATTTTAATTTTAAGAACCAAATAAGATTTCATAATTTTTCGTACAAAAAATGCAAAAGAACAAAACTTTTTAATCTTTTTTTTTTTCTTTTTTTTCTTCTAGAAAGACGAGAAAGAAAAAAATCGTAATTTGAAAAATTGTTTGAATTATTATGAATGGATGACAAAAAAAAAAAAATAATAAAATTATTGGAATAAACAAAAGAAAAATGTATAAAAAAGTTGTTTTTTTTTTTTCTCAATCATTAAATTTAAAATTAATTGTTTAAAAAATTATTTTATAATTATTAGTTTATGATACCTACAGCTACATTGGGTATCTGATAGTTTTTTTTTTTTTTAATTTTAACAAATTATTAAAATATTAGTCTAATTTATTTTGTTTTTTATAATGCTTTTTTCTCAGAATCAAAACACAACGTCACAACATTCAAGTAAGAATTTTCAAGTATAAAAAAAAAAGTAAAAATATTAGAAAAAGTATGCTTATTTCATTGGTTTTTTTTCTTCCGCAAAGGATAATTAAGATTTCATTACAAATTATATCTTTTTTTACATAATTAAAATTAGTCAGAAGATAGAAAAGCAAACAAATAAAAGTCTGAAAATAATGAATTAGGGGATGAAAAACTCATTATAGTTGAAACAGTTTAATTTAACTTAATCAAAATAAATTGAATGTTTAATTGAAAACAGATTGAAAGATTTTATTTAAATAAAATTTCAAATATATAAAATTTTCATGGATATTTGTATCTGAAATTGTATAGGTACATGGGATTTTTATTAAATCAGATGCCATTATTAATCTTCTTTTATTGATCAGAACTCATGTGACTTAAATATTTTGTTAGTTTAAAGATTTTTCAAAATTATGGTGCCCATATACTTTTTTTGTCTTTCATTTTTTATTTTAATTTTAGAACTGAATTTTATCAACAAAAAAAAAAATTCAGTAAAAAGGAAAATTATTACCCGACAACAACAAAAACATATATAAATATATACGCTATTATTACTTCTGAATACATGATCCTAGATCTTATATACAGTTTTTTTTTTTTTTTGTATATTCACATAATGTTTAACTACCATAAAATTATTTTTATGACAAGTGTAGCATAAAATAGTCCTATTTATCTGCATAATATATCAATTTAAAAAAAAAAATAATGGAAAAAAAAAATGTTAAAGATATGTGTCGACATTTATTTGTAAAATGAAAAACATAATATTATTATTTTGAATATGCGAATCCTTAAATCGATAAAGTTCAAAATAGTATAATAATCTTTATATGAACTTTATATGTGTTATGTAATTACACTTTGTATTAAAATGTATAGGAAATGCTTTAAAAGGAAATTCAAACTTGTTTAAAATCGATGTAATGTGACTTTTAAACTACATATTCATACATGTGTATAATCTCGTTATAGTTATGAGTTAAATGTAAGAAATTTTCCAAAATATAGTTAAAATATATTACATACATTTAAGAGGAAATATGATATGGAACATATGAAGAAAGTTATCATTTTATAATAGGAATTATATACATATATACTTTATGACTCAAAAGATTTCATATTGATTGGTCTCCTGATAGTTACATACAAGTACTTATTCATGATAAATTACATGTTATATCGATAATTTAATTGTTTTATTATACTGTGCAAGTAATATAATTTTAATTGAGTGAAAATTTGATTTTTAATGAAGAATCTTTAATGTTTCAGAAGACTTATGAAATTAATATGTGCTTATTGAAAATCATTCAATCAAGAGAAGTTAAAAAGATACTCCAAAACTTTTTTAAAAAAAATTGAAATTATGATTAAGACGATTATAGTTCTATCTTTGAAGTAATTTGCAACTATAACCAATGTGACAATTAGAACTTTTTAAGAAAATAACGAAATCAGTATTCCAGCTCATTATGATTTGTATCTTCGAAGTGTTCCATTATGTTATTGAAGCTCTTTTACCAAAATAATATTAATTTATTTCTTGTTTATTAATAATCAAGAAATTTTTAAATATTTTGTAAGTAGAATTATTTAAATAAAATTTATTGTTTTAATTTTTTTTACAGAAATTTCAATTTGAAAATCCAAATTAAAGTTGCTCAATTATTTCGATAAATCTATTTTTTTTTTTTTTAAATAATGAAATTATGCTCGTATCAAGTAATTTATTCTAACAAATTATTTGTAATAAAACAAAAAATAACAATTTAAAGCCCATTTTATCTTTTCAAAAGTAATTTGTTTCATTTTCAAAATAATTCACAGGATGATAGTGTGAAAAGTTTAGAAAATCATTGACCCGTAATAATCGATATCATCATGGCTATTTGGTTATTATTGCCATCATTTATTGAAAAATTGAGACAAAAACCATTAAATTTTATTTTAAATCGAATTTATAAATTTATTTAACACCTCATTAAATATTTATATTATTTGGCTTAAACGAGTAAAAAAAAAAAAACAAACAAAAAAAAAACTTAATAAAAGCGAATGAATTCATATTTTTGAAGTAGTAGGTTCTACTAAACATTTTAAAGCTTTTAAAAATTCAAGTAAAATAAATTCCTTTTTAATTTTAAAAGGAAAGAATTTAAAAAGATAAAACTCAATTTAAAAAAAATTATTAAATTTTTGTCGAAAACTGACAATTAAATGTTCTTACAGATTGAAATTTCTTAAAATAAAGCCTCTTTAGAACAAACATTTGTTATCACATAAAAATTTTATTATTTCAAATTCAATACCTAAAAAATTTTTTATTTAATAACATCAAAGACAACAGTCCTCCCACTTAGTGCTCCTAGAATTAAACCGACCTTCCAACAATATGTTTATTAAGTGTAATTCCACCAAATTCTTCAATCAATTTGAAAAGAAAAGCACATATAAAGAAAAAAATAAATTTCATATGCCTACACATACTTTTTTCATTTAAATCCAATACTTTGCCAAAATATTTTTATTTTTCTAGGACAAAAATAATTCTTTAAAAGGTTTCTTTTCTAAAGGTAGAATCCTTTCTATATCCACAATACATTAGCATTATAACTTTGTGATTTTTTCATCATCGTGTCCTTGCTCTTTATTATTTTTAAACATTCAAATCATATTTGGGCGGATCGTAGTAAAAGAAGATTTTTTTCTTCAATATTTTGATATTTTTTTATATAAACTGTTATTTATTTATTTTTTTTTTTTAAATTCAAATTCTACAGTGTACCTACACTTGTGCTTATGGCATTTTTCTTTTTATTTCAAACTCAGATATTATGAGAAAAAAAGAAAACATTTATGGTAAAAGGATAATAAACCCTTAAAAGAAGATTACTTTATGACAATCATAAGTCAAAAAGTACCTACTTATTTTTTTATTTTTTTATTTACGAATTTTGTATGAAAATAAAGGAAGAGGAAAAAAATAAATAATATTAAAGAGGATAAAATAATAATGGATATCCATCAGATAAAATTGAAATCAAAATTTTACTCGAATTTCTTTTGTTTTTAATATTTTTTTATTTTATGTTCTTCTCAAGCAATAAAAATATATTTTGTTTTAAAGTGTAGCAATTCAGGAAATAGGATGAATTTTAAAAATAAATTTATATTAAATTTTTCAAAATGTCCTTGTAATAAAAATTTACTTAGAACAAAATCGATTTTCTATACAGCTAAAAATTTTGTCCTTTAAAAGTACAATTTAAATACTAAAGAATAGGTCTATTTTCAAACAAAAATTTCACCCAGACCCAAAAAAGTGATCCTTAAAGATAATTTGGCACTAAAACAAAAATTATAAAATGATTTTTTGTCTTTGTTGTGCACTTCAAAAACTATTTTTATAGTCTCAATTACTTTTTCATTCATTCATTAAAGCTTTAAAATTAATTCAAACATAATTTTTAAATTAACAAAATAATTAGGGGATTCATGTTACTGAGGTGAAAATAAAAATATAAAAATGATTTATTAATTAATTTACATTGTGAACATTTCATTTTTTTTTTTTTCTTTTGTTTTTTTTTTATTTCTTAAAAATGCTCTTGGCAATATTCAACATTGAAGCTATCAAAGTTGTGTTCCACATATGTATGTACCTATATGTATGTATGTAAATATGTAACCCAAAATGTATACTGTATGGTTAAAAACCACTTGTTGAAGTTATTGTTGTTTTTTTTTTTAAATTTCGAGAAAATGTGTTTATAATATTTTTCTCGATGATATCTTTGAAATCATTAAATGATAAGCAAACATTTTAAGACGATATCGGAAAAAATACTATATGATAATTTAAAATGTAAATGAAATAAGATATACACTACAATTTTCATTATAATGGACATGATAAAGGATTTCCTACTATTTTTTTCGAAAGTACTTCATATTTTTTATTCTTTTAATTTAAAAACAAAAAAAAAACAAAAATTCGAATATAAAAAAAAAAAAAAAAAATAACAATCAAAATTTTATGAATTAAAATTTATCCTTAATGGAATTGCATTGTGTAGTAAAAGGGCACATCATATAAAAGGATTCCATTTTGTTTAACATTCAAGGATAACCTATTCCTTCATAATTATTTTTTTGTGTTGTTTTTTTTTTATTATTGTTTTTTTATATCAAATCTCATGATACACATTTTGTATATATTTTATGAATAAATGAAATGAAAGATGTATGTATATGTATGTGAATGTACGTGATATTGTACGTATATGAGCATTGAGTTATATGTAAGAATAACAATAGATAAAAAAAAATACCATTTCGTAATTTTGTGGTAAAACTCATCCAGAATTTTAATTTTAATTCTTATTTTATTTCATTTTTACGGTTTTTTCAAGGTTTCCAATTTTCATTATCACCTTTCAACAAAATTGTCGCACCTTTTCATTTGTAAGTATCATATGAATTACATTGCTATGATACCTTTATTATTCACGTTCCTTTTATCATCGTTATTATTTTATTTTCAATACAATTTTTCTTTTTTTTTTGCACATAATATGTATGTATATTACATCAGTATCCATGTAAACAGTATACATACGTACTAGTGAAAAAACAGTGTGAAATTTTACAAGTAAAATACTTTGACACATGACCTGAAAAAAAATTATATAAGCATGTACATATGTATTCATAGAACATACATATCAAGGTTTATTTCTTTGTTATTTTAATAAAAGGATTTTTCTCAATTTTAATTTAAGTTTTACTTTAATTCAACCAAGTTCATGAAATTCATAAAATTTTGAAATTTTCATTTTTCATTTACAAACTTTTTTTTTTTTCAATAGAAAATCAACAAATCTATGAACTTGTGAACCCAAGGATAAAGAGAATATCACAAAGAATTAACAAAGAAATAACTAACATCTATAATTCTATGAAACACATCCTTTTGAGAACACATGAAAATACTTGATTATTTGATGAAATGATGTATCATCGAAATAATTTGTTAAACAAACTGTCGTAGCAGTCTTATTATTAATTTTTTTTTTTTTTTTTTTTGTCTACCATGAAAGCACGTATGTAGATGATACTGAATGTAAAATGATATTAAAGATTTATCTTGATATGAAGAACGTGTATAATACCTTTATAAACTATTCGAATACTTTATAGTTCTTGAGCCATTTATTACATATACATGTTTCAAAAGAAAGAAAAATTGTATACATATATACAATGAATTACGTACATATATAGAAAGTACATACAAAATATAACTACATATGAAGCCAGTATTCATAAAATATAAAAGAATCTTTTTTTCTTGTTCCATAAATATGAAAAAGGCAAAAATAATATACTTATTATGTAAACAAATTTCGTATTTAGGTAGTATCAAAAGGGAATAATTAGATTTTAAAATTAAGTTTATCATTGGATAAGGTAATTTTAGTATTCATTGAAAAATATTATAAAGGGTACATTAAAATTTTGACTACATATGTATGGATATGTCTTCACATACAATACATTATTACTTTTTTTCTGAATTTTTTATTATGATATGTGGATGAATATAATTTTATACATGAATAAAATGCATGTGTAGGTGTCATATAATTGAATATCTAAAATTTCATGAAAAAAAAAAATAAATGAAAACATTAATTTAGAAATTGTATGATTCTCATGGTGTCTTTTTTTTTTTTTTTTTTTCATAAATTGAAATCAATGTGTAATGTTTCAGAAAAATAATATCTTGAATAAAATTTTTTCAGTATTTAATAACTGCGACCACAAATAAATGAGATATCTATAAGTTACGATAAGAATTTATTTTATTTAAAATCTTATAATGGGATAATTTTTTTCTCAATGAAATAACAAATATGTGTGCCTTTTGATTGTCCAAAAATCAACATATTAAAAAATTTTATCAGAAAAAAATGATGAAAATAAGATAATCTTCATTTTGAAAAAATATTACTTCAAATTTTGGTTAGCAAAAAAAAAAATTCTGTGTAATTTGAACCTTAAATTTATGGCAAATTCAATTTAATGGAATTCAATAACAATGGAAATTTAATATATGTACTTCTTTTTTCAGAAATAATGAACATAATCATAATTTTTTTTCCCTTTTAATCGTAATATGCATACTTTTTTCCAATATGCATATTTCATTTTATATTTATTGATTTTAGAAATATTCAAAAAACCACACTAAATAATTTTTATTTAAAATTCTAAAGAAATAATTACCATGTTAAATTGAATAGATTTAATGTTGCACAATATGTTAAAAAAAAAAGGTACTAGCAATAATAATCAGATTTAATAATTATAATGTCCAATTAAATGCTAATTATTATTTATTAAAATTTTAAATATATATTAAATTCAATTAAATAAAATAATTAATGACCAATTAGTATTTTTTTTTCCTCATTTATAAAAAATCAGAAAAAAAAAAAAATTCTTCAATGTAATTTATTTTAAAAACTTTTTTTTCCTATTAAAAAGCTTGTAAACTTATATTTCTATTTGCTTGTGAAAATTTCACAATATAAATATTTTTCTAATCCATAATCGTTTTATGCTTTCTTGAATATTAAAAAATGCTACCTTCTTTTATTTATTTATATACATATATTTAAAAAAAATATATATATCCAACACTTATTTTAAAAGAGATTTCTCATTCTGTATTTACAATTTCAAAAATTTTATATAAGACACACATAAAATCTTAAAATAAACAAGGAATGTCCATTTATAAAAGCATTGCCTAATCCAGTGTATTATATCATCCTTTGAAATTTTCATTCAATAAATATTTTACATGATAACATTAAAATTGTTTTAAAACTTAAAATGATCCTTACACTAAACTGTATTTAGTGAATTCAGTAAATAAATGCAATAGAATACAATCTATTATTTTAAGATTTTGTAAATATAGAAGAAATTATGTGCATTTGTATAAAAGATACAAATTGTCCTTTGTTACATTTTTTCTCATACGAACAAATTCTTAGAAACAGCAAAAACATAGAAAGCATTATATTATCTTCCACTTGACAAAATATACTATTTATACCATATATTTTAAATAGCTTACATAAACAATTTTATTTACATATTTAATTAATAATAAAATTTAATCTTTAATATGAAAAAAAATTTATTTTTTCACATAAATGTTTCACTTGATAAAGATATCATTATTTCAAATGTCATACATAAGGGTTTTTGAAAATATTTTATTATTTAAATATTTACAAATAATAAGATAAAATGTTGTCTTTGCAAAAAAAAAAAAAATAATAAAAATAAAAAAAAAATAAAAAAAAAACCTTTCAAGGATAATATTCACATTCTTTGTAGATTTAAAATTATTCTAAAATAATAAAATAAAATGTTAATGTTACCTTTTTTTTTTTATTTTTTTTATTAAATTTGAAATGAAATAGCTAAGAAGAGAAAAAAAAAACAATAATATGTTGAAAAAAGAAATTTAATGATCATTAAATTGTATAGAAATTCTTGAAAATTTCTATTTCAATTATGTGAAGGTTCAATAAAATCTTTTTTTTTTTTTTTTATCATTTTTACACATAATTTACATGTCTAGAACATTATGTTCAATTAAATTTAATAAAGAAATGAATTTATTATTTATTTGTTCAAGCATAAAAATTTTGCATAAAAAATATAATTGGACAATAAATAAAATATAAAATAGTTAATTTTAAAAGGAATCTTAAAAATAATAAGTGTGTAAAAAAAATACGTTTACGAAATTTGAATCATTATTTTGAAGAAAAAAAAAATTGTGTCTAAGAACTTAATGATATCTTGGCCAATATGAAAATTATGTAGTTTTAAAGTACTTGTATTTGTTTAAATTTAGATAAATACTTCTCCCTCTTCCGTGTGATTGTTTTTGTTAGAAAAATTGGTAATGTATGGATTATTTTTTAATCAGAAATAAAATAATCAAAGTCATGAAACGAAATACACTTTTTCTTTTTAATTGCAAAGAAAAGAGAAAAAAAAACTTGATGTTATCGATTAAGCCAAAATATTTCATTTCAAAATTGAAAATTTTTTCATTTAAAATTTCTGAACAAAAATTTTCTTTTCATTTAAATTTGTTTAAAGTCAAATAATAAAGCACAATACTGGTATACTTAAAAAATTAAACAAATTACATAGACTTTCGTTTTAAAAAGAATTAAAGCAAAATAAAAAGGTCAAGTAACCAAAATACAAAAAAAAAAAGTCTAAAAAAGGGATTCCTTCATTATGTTTACGATGCTATTGGGATATATCGTTTACACCCAATTTATAAATTCTCTCTTTAAGAATAAAAAAAAAATTTTGTTCAAGAAAACATTAAAGTTTTTCAACTTAGCTTTTGAATGAAAAACAAAACGAAAAAAAAAACAAACATATAAGTAAAATGAAAATACACAAGAGATTTTTACAAAAAGGTTTTGTAATTTATGAATTTTATACCTGAGTTTACATACAAATACATATCTACTATACACATATGTACATGTTTCCATGTATGTACTGTAGATATATATGTATATTCAAATATAAAAGTAAACATAAAATTTTACACATATGTATTTTATTTTATTTTTTTTCCCAACTCATTAAAAAATAAAAAATACGCTTTGTTTCTGTAGAATCTAAAATACATTTTTTTTATAAATATTAAAAAGCAAAATAAATTTAATATTTGCTTTTCAATTTTCATATTTGTTTTGAACTGATAAAAGGTATCTTTTACATAGAAAATTAATTTTCATTAAAAAAAAAAAAAAAATCCTTTTATTCATTAAAACGAATAAAAAAAAAACATTTAAATTTTGCTTTATATTCTCATGGGCTGAGCACAAAAGCATTAAAAATAAAAGGACAATAAATTTATCAAAGTCCATTATATGTATGTAAATTGACTGTTATGATAACTATAAAACAAAATCGAATTTATGGAAATTTTTTTTAATTTAAAAAAAAAAATAAAAAACAACAACAAAATAAAATTCATTTTAAATTAATATTTAATTAAATAATTAAATTATACTTAGATATCAATATGAATATTATGGTACTTTAATTGAAAATTCTTTTATCCTTTTTTTTTTTTTTTAAATACATATTTGTTGTTGATTTTATTAAATACATACTATATATGTATATTGAACATATTAAATAATCAAAAAAATAATGAAAAAGATCAATTTTATTTATTATAATTATTATTTTTTTTTTTTTTTTTTTTTGACAAAAAACTTCAAAAAAATGTTGAAATTTACAAAATGATAAAAAAAAAATTCAATGTGTAACATAATTATAATTGTAATGTGATATTTATGTTCATAAATCAATTAAATGGTGTTTCATGAAAAAATGTAATAATAAGGATTTTTTTTTTTTTCGATATACAATAAATATAATTACCACTAAATATTAAATATTAATTTTATGTTTAATATGTGTTTTTAAAATTGAAAACATTTAAATTAATATTCTAAATTATAATTAATTTCCTGTAAGATAATATTTGGAATGAAAAAATATATATAATTAATTATAAATCATTATAATTGAATTTTTTATTTTTTATAAAATTCTTTTTGTCTTTGGTTGAAAAAAATAAATAAGAATTCTATGAATATATTTACTAAAATAATTACAGACGGTGGTCCTACAATTTTGTTGTTAACTGTTTACTACTATTAAACTACTAAATTCTTCTTCTTCTAGTTATTTTCGCGATCGGCTACAAAATTCAAAACAATAAACCAAGGAATTCTTGGCCACAAGTACCGAAAATATGAAACAATAATTTAATCAATGATTCAATATCAAACACACCTTAAAAAAGAATCTTGTTTACCTATTTTCTCAAAAATTTTCTTTTAATTTTCTATTCTTATGCTTTTTTAGCTATTTTAATTGAAACAATTTTTTATCAAAGTTTCAATATGAACTAAATTTTATTCTTAAATTACAATAAATTTTTCTTATAGTAAATTTTAAAACTAATGTTAGAATAAAAGAAAAAAATAAAAATCTAACAAGCTATTTTACACAATTTCAGAACCTCCTAAAATCCTGTATAACATGATGTTCTCAATTCTGATTAACATTTTCTCTAATTTATTTATATGGCCATAGTACAAGGTTTTGGCATAAGTACAATTCTATGTGAATCATTTTAAAATTCTATGTATGTGTGAAAAATAAAATTAAAACCACCGTATATCTTATTCTATTGAATCCTGTAAAGTAAAAACCACGAAATTTAAAATGTAACAGAATTTACAATTTATTATTGACGGCCCTGTTAATTTTTCCTTTTATAAGACATTTTTTATGTCATTAAATATTTATGTTCACTTGAATAATTTCTCAACTTTTGCTAAGAAGATAGAAGAAAAAAAAAATATGTTAAAATTTTTTAAATTATTCGAATTTAAGAAAAAAAAATGTAGTAAAATAAAATATTCTAGAGAACAGAAAATGATACAAAAAATTTTTGTATAAACACATACATATGTATGTAAAATATATGTGAACAAGGATTACTTTTTTTTGGTACACATTTTAACAAAATTGTTTCTCTTCAAAAATGAATAGATGTTTCATTGAATTTTTTATGAAAAAAAAAATAAATAAATAAATAAAATAGAACCAAAAACTATACGTAAAATTACATTTTATTGTAGTTGTTCGGGTACAATTGTTAAATTATTCAAAAGTTGTTCTAGAAAAAATGTGTATAAATAATTGTCATTTGTAGTTTGTACTATAACAAACAGACAAAAAAAAAATACTAATTTAAAAAAAAAAATAAACTAAATAGAAAAATTTGGGATAGCTATTTCACTTCTAAAATTTCTTTAACATGAAATTGAATTGGAAAAAAAAAACTGTTGTTTTTTTTTAATTATTATTGCTATAAAAACGAAAAAATGTATAAAAATCCAAAATAATTGTTTTTAAAAACATTTCATACTCATCAATTTTCATTTTTTTTTTTTTTTTTTTTTTTTTGTTATCAGGTTTAATATACATTTTGAATCTAGTTTTTATCTATTTGAATAATTGAAACTTTTGTCTATGAAACTCCAGACATTCAAATTCTTGTCTATTATTGAAATTTATCTTTTCCAATGAAATTTATTCATGAAAAGAAAAAAGAAAAACTAAACCAAAAAGAGATTAAATTTACGAAATTAGAACAAGATGTCTTTGAAAATCATTATGTAAATAAATTCCTTTAAAAAAAAAAAAGAAGAAAAAGAAAATATCTTGTATTTATAAAAACTTAAAAGTGATTCATTTTTTCTTGTAACTTCACAATCTCAGACTTTTTATGATTTTTTCCTTCTCCTTAATACATTTTTATTCAAATTAGTTACCATTCGTCTATCATAATTTTTTTACTATAATATTTCATATATAAAAGAAAGATAAAATATGATTTTTTTTTTCTTCTGGTAAATATAATATCGTTAACCAACCTTTTAAGGGAAACGAAAGTATAATTTTTGCTCTTTGACTAAACAAAAAAAAAAAACTAACATTGAACATACAAGTTTTCAATAAGCGCCACAAAATGTTGTTTGTGGTAAAAGTAAATAATTCAAAAGATTCTCGTTTTATGCAAACGAGATTTTCATCATGAGTAACATGGTCAAAGCATTTTATGTTTTGTTGTTTTCAGGTGTATGCAACGTTATTTGAACATAAAAATTCGCATTTGCTAAGAAAAACCATTCGCATTTTTCATTTGAATTTGCATTTGATGAATAAATCTCGTAATATGGGTTGAGTAAATATTTTTTGTAAAAATTTGAATATACAATGTATTGAAAGGAAATTATTTTGTGTCTTCGAAATTTCAAAAAGTTTAATTTGTTTTTCATAGTAAAAAAGAATATCAAAAAGGAAATTATCTACGAAGGAAACAAACAGTATTTTAGCAATGACAATATAAGTTCTATATAGATAACTGCTCTGTGATTTTAGTATCATCACATTAAATATCCTTTATCTTTGCGAATCTACTTGTCAATTCAATCATATTCATTGAATTACTGTATATTCTCTGTGCAAGTTTAGCTTAAATTTCGATGGTGACTTTAATCCTTTTTAATTTCTCAACAAATTTCCACAAATAAATAAAATCCACAAATTAATTTCAGCTTCTACCACATAAAGGGTAGAATAGAGAAAAGAATATCCTTTTTATTAAAGCGCAAGAACATAGAATTGTAGTACAAAACTTCATGTTCCATAAAGGGAAATAAGAAGTAAATTTACAAAAATGAAAATTCCTTCTCTAAAGTGTAGAGTTTTGTTATCTTTCATTCCACAATTCATTTTCGAAAAATTAAACACACACCACAAATATGTGTTCGAATAAAATCCTTAAAAGGGAAACTTGTATACTTTCAGACATTGCTTTCTTTTAAACCATGCATTTTTTTTTTCACTAAAATTTAATTTTAAACAAAAACTAAAATTCAACTTAAAGGAAAAAAAGTGTCCTTTTTATTATATTTGAGTTTTTATAAAATTCACTTAGATTGTTTTTTTTTTCAAATTTAAGGATATATAGAAGAATTTACAGAAATAATACAATGCAATAATGTTTTTTAAAACCGAATTTATTATCCTTCTTATTTTATGATCTCGTATGCATTTGATAAATTTTTACCAACTGAAGTTTTTATTCTAGAAAAATATCATTTGAAAAATATCCTGCAAAATATTTCAAAATGTTTACATTGTCTCATAATTTATCATTTTATTTAATTATTGCTTGTCCTATTTTTAAAGTTCAAAAATTTGTTTAAAAAAAAAAAACAACAAAGTAAAAAAAATTACACTTTGAAAAGCTCTCGAAATAATTTATAGTACCTATGTAAAGCTAAAAAAAGAACAAATAAAAAGCTATGTAAACAATGGATGACAAGAGACCGCAACTAAAATATTCAAAAGTTGTTTATTTTTTATGTACGTATGTATGTACATACATATATCCTTTAACATACATATTATACACCTTTATGGACAAACAATGTCTTTCGTTACTCTTTAAATTCCTTCTTTCCCTTTTTTTTGTTTTTTTTTTTTTGCCACAATGTAAACAGTCGGAAAAGGTTAAAGGTAGAAATAAACACTAAAACTTCATACTTTCATACCTAATTGCACAAATCCAAATACAAAAAAAAAAATGTATATAATATATACAATTGCACATTGTATAACCCTACATCGAGTTTATTCAAAAACGGAAATCTTTCAAATTTGTTATCATCATTCATACTTTCATACTTCTGTCTCTAGAAGAGTGCTGCACTTCAAAGGTTCAGTTTTTAGTAGTATACTTTTAATTTGTTTTGTTTTGTTTGTGTTTTTTTTTTCATTTTAAAATTTCCTCATTGTTTTCATTATATTGTCTATTTTTCACAAAAGCATATAATTCTTGAACATAAAGATACTTTTACCTCTCTGCATTTAGAATAAATGTATATATGTATTTATGTATATAGAGATACACGATTAATACACGTAATCTGAAAATATGCAGTTGAATATTTAGAAGAAAGGATGTGTACACATAGAGGAAAGGAAAAATAAAACAAAAGACTTTTCAATGCAACAAAAGAGCTTTAAAGGTTTGCATGTCGGTGTTGTTGTTTGTTGAACAAGCTGTTTCAGATTTTTCATCTTGTTTTTCTTTCTTCCTTATTTTCTTCTTTTTTTTTACATTTTTATTTTTCATTTTCTACCATTATAAAAATATTTTCTCTATATAAACATTTAAAAGGACTTGAATGACTTATAAAAACCAAAAAAAAAAATATTTTTTTTCTTATAAATCTTTTAAAATAGAGAGCATATGAGTTGAATTTTATAGATACACATATACATATGTATGTATATGTATATGTACACATTACACGTGCATATATCTACATAGCACCTGGAGTCTGGACTTGTTATTACATATACATACATAGGCGTCTAGTTCAACTTATAGAGAAAATTACTACATAGTTCGTGTGACAATCAATTTTCTTTTATATCAGAGAACAACAAGCAGAACACCTTAACGAGTTGTTAACAATTTTTGATGATGATATCAAACAACACACGTGTAAATCGTATATAGTATTTTTGATATTATCGAAAACGGAAATTGATTGGATTAAGGACATAACCTTGATACTTAAAAAAATTTTAAAAAATATGAGAAAAATAAACTTTGCTTTTAAGTGAATATAAAAAGTTTGTTATGCTTTCTTCCTTTCTGTAATATTTTTTATCTTTTGATGATTATGATGATAAAATGAATAGATAACTTTTTTTTTGCCGTTAGAGCTTAAGTAGTTTATTCAACAATTCATTAAAAAAAATTATTGATTTATTTGACAGCAAAGTGAAATGTATTGAAAAATAAAAAAAAATTTGATAAAAAAATGTATGGGAGCATAATGTCTCAAGATATTGACACATTAGGACACAAAAATGTATTTATTTTTAAAAATAGATCTTTTCAATTGGAAAGAATTATAGAGAAATGAGAAATACAGGTCACGATTTTGATCTCTATGTTAGAATATATGTATAATATAAATTTTAAACGAGAAAAATTATTAATTAAACGTAATGTAATCGATAGTGAAAAAAGTGTACCCCTTTCCTTGGTAAAATTCAAGGTAAATGCACCCATTTTTTCCTACTAAATATTATGAAAAGTATAGACTGAGTGTTAAATATAGTATGATAAATAAAAAATGTGAAGTATTTTGACCCAAAAAAAAAAAAGTTTATAGTTGTTTTGAAATTTTTTTAATAACAATAATTTTCCATTACTCAATATGATTTCTATTGAACAAGTAAATCAAACTTTTATTATTGTATATCTTGACCTAAATTTATTTTTCATTTAATTGATTATTCAATATATGTACGTATAGATGGAAATCATCGAATTAAAACATTTGAATTGTTTTAAGTATTTCCAAGCAGAGTCTATAGAGTTTTTTTTTTTTGCATTATATTATTTACAATGCGTTTCTAATGTTTCTATACTGACTATACAAACATAAAATAATTTTTCATGAATTTTTCCTAAAACTATATTAAACTTTTTCGTAGTTTACACATCCTTAAAAGATAAACCTTAAATAAAATCATTTGATTTTATCATAAAATTCATCTTCCATCAATAAGTGTCTTATAAAAAAAAAAAATTCAATTTTGTTTAATACAAACAACAATCTAACAAATTTTTTATTACTATTAGATTCATTTTTTTTTTTCATTAACAAAAAGTTTAAAAAATTTAAAAAAAAAAAATAATTAAAAACAGAAAGAAAGATTTAAAATATATTTGAAACATTTTTAATCAAAAAACTCTGAAAAAAAAAATCCGTTGAAATTGTGAATATAGTCGTTGAAAAAAGAGTTTAATTAAAAAAAGAATAATTACACAGTGAATTGAATATATTACATATATGTATAGTATATATGTATTATATGTATGTATACGAATAGAGTTGTTTTTATTAGCAAACAAAATTCTTGCTTGAATATCCTTACACACATGAATCGATTACCGAATAAAACATGACGTTTTTATTTCAATTTTATTTTTTCGATGTTTTTTTTTTTTTTTTTTTTGGAGTTGTGTTTTGTCAAGAATTAATTGCAAGTGTAACAATATTAAAAACAAATATATATTTATATACACATACATAAAAGTATGCAGTTTATTGCAATTGATGCCAACATCACCAACACAATCATCATCCCATAGTCTTTATATTTATTTGTACCATAAAAGCGCATTTATAACATTCTTTACATCAAAGATTAATTTAAATCGGGAAGCAAGAACCGGAACTTGAAAAATTACAATTACAAATAGTGTCATATGAATGTGTAGGAAAAATAAAAAAAGAAAAAAAAAAGCTCTGTGAATAAATTCCATTTAAGTCTACAAGTGCAAAAAAAAACACGTGATAAATAAAAAATAAAAAAATGACTATTCTGCTAGATCGAATTAGTATCATCCACCACTGTTGTAGTATTATTCGTCCACTATAAGAATATATACACTTCAACTTGTAAGTGCCCATTCATTTAAATGACTCGTATTACACCCCCACATACTCACATAAAAAAACTATAGAACGTTAACAATTCAAATGAAAAAAAAAAAACAAAAAAACAAAAACTTTAAAAAATGTGTTTTTTTTTTCCTCTTTTTTTCATTTCAAATCAAAAGATTAATTTAAATCAGGAAACAAGAAACGGATCTCAATAAACAAGCAAAATGTACAATTCTGAGATTTTATGTGGAATGAATGGTACAACAAAAACATCAGTCATTTAACTTGCTGGAATTGTTTTTACATAGACATATATACTAACAAATTAAAAATGTTCAAGGATTCATCGAAAAATATAGTATCTATGGTGACTGATGTGTGTATGTATCTGCAAAAAATCAGATATGTTTGTTTTTTCTATCGAGAAAATTAGAAAGCAATAAAAGAACATAGCGAAATGTTTTAAAATCAAAATTTAAGGAAAAACGAAAATTTTCGATAAATGGTGTGGGTGATTGATTCTCAAAAAAATAAAAACAAATTCAAATTCGATAATGATAATAGCAATTAAGGTTATTGAATAATTCTATAGAATTCTAGCAAAAATAGATAAAAGATTTTAAATTTTTTAGGATCCATTTTAAAAACAACATTAGCTTTAATGAACTTTAAACCAAAAAAAAAAAACCAAAAAAAAACAAATAGTAATAAAATCATGAAACTTGTCATCATATTTTCCAAAGTAATTTAATTCCTTTTGTATGCGAGAATAATGTAAGTACGTATAAATATTTTTTTTTATTTGTTATTATTTACAGTTTTCACCACAATAACATCAAAAAACTAGATCCTTTCATAAATATTAATATTTTTTTTTATTTGGTACTTCAAACATGTTATACGGACATTTAAAAAAAACGGAGCTATAAAGAAAGTAATTTAATGTGTTCGAATAATTTTTTTAATTGCAATTTTATTGCTAATTTTTCTCATAATTTGGTAATTTATGATTTTTAATTGTTATTATTTTTTTTTCTTTCTTTCTAACAAATATTTTTTTACTGTGATTTATTTAAATAAAAATTCTATTCTACTTTCAGAAAAGATATTTTATATTTTATTGTTATCAAGGATGTTCAATAATCAGGAATTGGTTTTAAAATACAAGTACAGTTTATTTAGGACCTCCTGAAAAAAGTATTAAAAAACAGTTGAATTTTCTTAATCTTAATTTACATAATCCTTAAAATATTTTGTTAGATAAAAAAAATATTGTTGATTATCTTACAGTTTTCACACTTTAATATAAAATCTTCAAGGATTTAGAAAGACATAAAACTTGCTTGAAGGACCTTTAATTTAACTTTTTTTTTAAATATTTTCTTTTCTCATTTTAAACATTAAATATGCATAGCTACCTTGTACAAAATTCCTTATGTTACACATTTTCATATACAAATTTTTACGTCTACATTCCATTTCCATGTCTTCATATTTCTATTAACAAAAAAAATAAAAAAAATAAAAAATTTAAAAAAAAAAACTAAAATAATATAAGAAAAGGCAAATGATAAGAATTTCTTATTTTTTTTTTTTTGAAATTCAAAATTTAAGAGTGAAAAATTCACATTAGTTATAAATTTTCATTTGTGTTTTTTTTTCTCTATAAAATAACAGAATAAAATTTTTCTAAAATTCTACAGTATGATAATCCTTAAAATAAGATTTATACAAATCAAATCAAATTTAAAAAATTTTCCACAATTAAAGAAAATTTTTGAAATTTTCTGAAACATCTTTTTTTTTATTTTTTTTTTTTTTTGAATATTAAACGGTTGATTTTTAACGAAACTGATTAGCAAGTGCTTCAATAAGCAATTATTTTTTTATATCCGCCTTCTACAATCTGACAAATCAATAATAAATTTTATTTTACAAAAAAGAGGGAGAAATTTTTTTTTTTCAACTATTTATAAAGAAATCGATAGGATTTTCTATTTCAATGAAATTCAAAATGATATGAAGAAATTTATTATTGAATATTCAGGATAAAGAATTATTTTTTTCTTTTTTTAATTTTCAATAATCATCAGCATTGCGGTAAAACTTTTCTTTTTCTATACAAGAAATTCAGATTTTTTCTTCTTAAAAATTTGTAAAAAACTTTTTGAAATCATTTATGCAAATAACATTTTTTTTTTTTACAGTTTTAAAACTGCAAAAGAGATAAATTATATAATCTCTGTCTGTATTTTTTTTTTTTCCAAAATATGTACATTGATTATTTCAAAATAATTCATTATAAAATGAAATATTTTTATTCTACGAAAAATATTCTCACACATTAACTTTAAATTCAATAAAGATACAACATAACTTCATCAGAAAATTTTTCATTTTCTTTGAAATATATTATCTACATAATAACTTTCAACACAAAAAATTATACATATATACTACATACATAAAGATCAATATTATGCTTGCTTATTTTATCTTCATAAACACACAAAATACTAACAAACTTAATTTTCTTATCGATATTACGAAACTTTCTTTAAAAGTTGATTTAAAGTTAAATTAGCATTTTAACACTTATACAAGAAATTTTAGTTACTACAAAATACTTTACATCTTTTTTTTTTTTTTTTTTTACTTTTAAATAAGATTTTTCTAATCCTCATTTAAATTTCTGTGCACGTTTTCCAATTTTAAGAATTTTTTCTCTATATTATTTTATTATTTTATAAAAAAAAAACAAATTTTCCATTTTTCCCTTTTTACTATGTTTTTTAAGTAGAAAAAGAAAAGGAAAAAAAAAAAGATATTTTAGTCTTTTAATTAATTTAATACTACTGTAATAATATTATAAAAAAAAATGATGATGGAATATTAATATATTGGGGTAGGAAAATTTTTTATACATAAAATGAATGTGATTAAATTCAATCAAAAAGTTATTTTTTTTACGTTGTTTTTATGAACATTAATAAAAAAGTTTGAAAAATCAAAGTTAAAAAGAGCCAAAAAAAATAGAAATGTAAAACAAAAATATGATTTTAATTTTTTGGATAATAAATTTTCTAATTAAATCTTTTTAAAATTACAAATTACAAGAAAAACGAATTCTTGAAAACAGCAGGCCATATAATTTCTAATTATAAAATCTTTTAAATTTTCATCCTTTCTTTTTTTTTTTTTTTTTTAATTTCAAATTCAATTGCCTAATTATCCCTTAACGATTATCCTTTTAAATTTAGCGCAAAAAAGTAGATAGTACATTAACTCATCATATAGTTTCTGGATTTCATGAAAATTTGATGATTTCTCCTTTCCTTTGTGGAAAAAAATTAAGAAGCACACAAAAAAAAAAAAACTCATTAACATATATGGTTGACCTAAAACAGTATAAAAATTCAAAAAACATTAAATTAAAACACAAAAAAACAAATAAAGAATAACAAAAACAAAACTAATGGGATCACATTAAATTAGATGCTCTCAAGAATATATCCGCACATAGGTTTTTTGTTCACTCTAACCACTAAGACTACATTATTATTATTATTTTTTTTTTCAAAGGAATTTGTTGATTTTTTTTTAAAGATTCGTTTTGTTTTCCTATTCGATTCAATTTATGTGTGTGATTTGTTTATAAAAAAAAAAAATAATGTGGAATAAAATTGTTAATATTTTTTTTAATGTGCAAATTAAAGGAACAAATTCATATCCTATTTTCCTTGTTTATTTTATTTTTATTTATACAAATTTGAAAATTACTTATTTAAAAATTATACCATAAAGTATTATAATCACATCCTTTTTAAACAAACAAAACAAATTACATATACATATGTACTATATATACTTTTAATTTTCTTATCAAAGGAATTATTTTTTACCATTTTGAAATTTCCATTTAAACGCCTTTTATAAATTCATTTATTTTTTTTTACAGTTTTATTATAATACCTACTTTCTCTCATATCTGTTTTTTTTTTAATATTTGCTTTTTTTTCATATAGATTCTTAAAGATAATGTTAATATTATTTTCTCAATACTTTTCCCTTAGGTATTCGCTTTGATTTAAAAATTACAAAAAAAAAAACGTATTTTTCCTATTTTTTATTCTTGTCTACAGCAACTACAGTTTTCTTTTGTTGGTGTATAGTTCATTTTAGATCTATAAATAAACCATTTTGTAAAAAAATATTTTTTAAAATTTTCTTTGATCCTTTTCTTGCTTTGAGATTTCTATTTTTTTTTTTATTAAAGGAGAAAAATTTCTAACATCAGAAAGGCGCATTTAAGAAATTAATTTTTATTTATTTATTTTTTTTTTTTTTATTTAACAAAAAATTATAATTTAGTTTTAAAGGATAAATTCAATTTTAAAATTAAGATAATGATAAATAAAGTCCTTCATTAGATTAAGTTTACTAAATTCTGTTACAAAAATATATTATCCTTTGATTACAAGAAAATGAAAAAAAAAGTAAACAAGAGAGAAAAAGAGAAAGTGTAGTTGACAAAAAAAGAAATACAGCTTGGAAAATTTTATAATTTCCAATTCATAACACGTTCATTTTTTACGTTTTTTATCCAACAGAAACGAAATATCAAAATTCAAAGGAATTATGTACAACAAACATGTTCTATTGATAGGGCTTGTATTTAATCAATCAAATCTCAATCGATGTTGTTTTTCGTTTTTTTTTTCTTTACTTTTCTTATAATTTTCTCTCTGGTAAAATGTATAATTTTCATATAAAAATGCAATTCATCTTTTGCTTATCGTAAGCAGGAACTGAAGAAAATATTAAAATTATCAGAAATACTTAAGGACATCATGTATGTATACTAAAATAAAATATTACGCATTTTTTTCCCCAATAAAATCTAATAAACGTTCAATCATTTCTTTTACACACAAAAAAATCAGTGTTCAACGATATAAAATAAATTTCGTAGGTCTATAGAAACATTTTTTCCGAACATCATAATAAAAAAAAAAACATCTCAACATAATTTTCTCTTTTTTTTCACCTCAACCTTAAATACTTTTATTTAAAATACATTTTTTTTTTTTAATTAGTAAAACAAACAAAATAATTATAAGTGAATTGGTGTGCATTTTATTATGCAACTACAACAAAATTTGAATTTTTTTTTTTTAAATAAACAAATCGTTATCAATTTTTATGAATAAGTTTGATATGTTGTAACTTTTCCATTATCATTAACTTGAGTATATGCTCCACGACGACTTGATTTTCGTCCATTAACATCAGAAGATTCTGAGAATGATGATGTTGATACACCATAAAAATTACTGCCAGGAGTACCTCCACCAGAGCTTGCAAATCTTGTATTTATATTTGGACGATTCTTAAATTAGAATATGACCCAGAAAAATAAAGACGAAAAATTATTTGTTCAAAAGTATAAGGAAAATAAAAGAAAATTCACACACTCACAGGATTTGGAGGATTTATATATGCACTTTGATAGATTCCCTGAGGACCATAAGAGGCACCAGCACTAGCAAAATTATCTGGATAAGCTCCATATGTGGTGTCAGCTTGTTGTCGAATTGAATTTAAAAGTCGTTTTTGATGTTCAAATTGTTGCCTGAATAAACTGTAATATGAAAAGGATTATCAATTAATTTTTAAACTTGATTAAAATATTGATAAGAAATTTTAAGAGAAAGAAAAACTAAAAACAAAAATATATGAAGGAAAAATGATGAGTAATTACTTATCTGGATAAAGTAAAGTACTAGCATAAGCTGAAGCATTATCTGTAGCAGAAGTCTGAGAAGCTGTTCTAAATAAAAGTATTAGATATGAAAAATATAATATAGAAAAAAATATTGTTATATAAACTTAGAAAGAATTAAAGAATAAATATCCTTTTCCAAATACTTATACATGTTAATGTAGTTAAAGAAGGAGAAAAAAAAAGTAAGTAAAAACTTACAGTGCTTGTTGTTTTTGAAGTTGCATCAAATAACCATCTAAAACATTATTAAATCCAAGCGAATTATCAAAACCTGGAAAATCTAATGGTGGTGTAGGATAACCGTAAGTACCAGTACCAACTTCTCCTCCACTATAAACTCCACCTGCATCAGAACCTGGATTTACGTATCTTTTATAGACTTGTGAAGTTCCTTCAACAGAAAAAATAAATAAAATAAAAAATAAATCAAACACATTTTTACAATTAAATTTTTTTTTAATTGTTAAAATAAAGCAAAAAATATTTCGTACCTAAATTTGAGTTACATAGTAACATTAAGGATATTGCAATTATTACTCGCATTTTATCTAAAAATAAAAATATGTATATTTTTTAATCGTATTGTAATTTATTGTATTTTTTTTTTCTAAATAAAAAATATTTCTTTAGAAAAAAAAAAGTATCTAAAAAAATACTTGTGTCTTCGAATGTTCATTCATATATTTTTTTTTAAAAAAAAAATTTCAATCAATTTATTTTTATATTTTTCACTTTTACCGATTAAATAAATAAATAAAAAAATAATAATAATAAATTTCAATACATTTTAGTTCAATGAACATTCTAAAAAAAAAAAAAATATAAGAGTTTGTCTAGACGTTATTTATGTGCGATGATAAATTTCCAAAGTATTCTAAAAGGAATTTATTTTATGCTTCTTTGTAAAAGATTGAACTTTTATTGAAATTTTATTTAAAAATAAAAAAATGAAAAATTTAATTAAACAAAGCTCCTCAAAAGGAATTTTCTCTATTTATTCTTTTCTGTTTTTCTTTGTAAGAACATAGTCCTTAATTTTAATTCTAAGCTTCTTATAAAAAAAAAAATAAAGTTGTATTTAATAATATTTCTTTACAAAAAGCAGAAATAATGAAACCAAAAAAAAAAAAAAAAAAAAAAAAAAAAGGAACAAATTCCTTGTGTACATAAAAATAAGTTTGTAGTCTTAAAATAAAGCATGAAAAATCAAGAATAAGGAAATGGTATTAGACAATTAAAAAATTTTCATTTTTCAAAAATTCAGTGAAAAAGAAAAAAATAATTTATTGCAAGCACTAACACACATGTTCAAAATAATTCTTTACAAGTAAAAATAATTGCAGAATTTTTTAAGAGGAAACAACAAACATCTTGTCCTAGGACACCACTGATAATATTTTCTTCTGTTTTATAGTTCAAGCTCTAGAAGAGAACATTCAAGCTTGAATAAAGAATTTAAAAAAAAAAATCCTACAAGACGTAATGACAAACAAAAAAATCCTGTTTCAGAAGTTCGTTACATTTATGGAAAATATTTAAAAACCGGTAGATAATAAGCGATAAGAATCGAATGCATCGAATATTTTCATCTTGAAATTTTATCTAGCTCACTTAATGACCGCAATTTAAATGTCAATGCTTTAAAAATTGAATTTAAAAAAAAAACTAACACAATTCTTGAATTTAATATTTAATCAAACAGATACCAGGTTTTTTTTTTTGGTTCTTTGAAAATCCTGTTTGAATTCTTATAATTCTTTTTTTGTTGTTATCTACTTGAATTTAACTACTTTTTAGTTACAAGGAAAAATAATATAAAAATAAATAAAAATAAAAAAATACAAACAACAACAAATTCTACAAATTAGATGTGGTAATAATTAAATTTCATTTAATTTCAATTTCTAAATAAGAAATTTCAATTATATTTTTACAGTAATTGTTATTTGACATTTTTTAATTGAAAACATTAAAATTCTTATCATTAAATTATTTTATTTTAATTTTGTATGCTCTGACACACAAATAAGCTTTTTTATGAAGAAAAAAAATATATATTATTGTAACGCAATCTACTTTATGTTTATTAAATTTTTTTTTTTTTTCATTTTGTTTACAACTCGCTGATTAATTTTATTTTTGTGACCACAGCACCAAATGATGTAAAAAACAAAAACAATATTTAGAGAATACACACATTATAAATTTCATTAATACGAGCTTTAATTAATTTTAATTAAAAAAAATATATATTAGTATGTTAAATAAGATTACAGCGTCATCAAATTTATCATCTTAAAAAATATTATACTACGCGGATCAGACGAAAAATAATATATTGTCGGCCTCTCAGACCTTAACTTTTTTACTGAAAAAAAAAAAAAAAACTGGTTATGGGGGTCACAACATTGTGCATGAAATTTTAATTAATTAATTTTCTCAGATAACATGTTTTGTTTTAAATTAATGTATGTATAGTTTTTCTTCTTGAAAAACAATTCAAATTCTATGGATCAAAGGTGATCCAAAAATTCATATTTCGTTTTTGTACTGCCTACAATCAAAATTAAATTTATTATGCATTCTTTGCACGTTCATTTTTAAATACTTTTTTTTAATATTTGAAATTGCAGTATGAAATTTTATTAAAAGTCCGTTCAAATATAATAAAACAAAGTAAATAAACACTTTATATCACTTTTTTTTTTTTTTCATATTAACATCAACTAAGCACAAAATTAATATTTTTTCTCTTGTTCTTTTATTCAAAAAAAAAACAAAAAAAACTACAAAACTCAAATATTTACCAAAAAAGAAAAGCAACAAATAAAATTAAATTATTTTCATCCACACAATACTCTAAACAAAAATGTGTAAGTAGTTTCTGTTCCGTTTAATTTTAATCAATGATTTTTGTTTTTATTTTATTAATTTTTTTTTTTAAATATTTAATGAATTTCCGATTAATATAAGTATATGGTTACGAAAAAAAAAAAAAAAATCTTATATACAAATCATGTATTGTGCAATTTAATATTTACATTCAAGAATCAACAGAAAATATACTTTTAATAAATAAAATTCAATCTATCTTTCTTTTATAACATTTACAAAATTAATAACACTCTTTATGTAAAAAACTAAAGAATAATAGAAAATGATGAAAATGAATAAAATATTCAAATAAATAAAAATAAAGAAGATTTTTAAATAAAAACATTAAAACTCGATTACTTGATTTCGTTTTTAAGAACTTGTTTCTTTGGGGTTTTCACAAAATTTTTATGATCTTTTAACACGTTTACTAGCTAATTTCTATATTCACATTTCAAATCTTTTCATAGTATATGTAATTAGATAGATAGGTACTTGCTAATTATTTAAAAATTATGACTTTTTTTTCTTCTCTTAATTATGTAAAATGCACGTTTTAATTTGATGGAAATGTTAGATAATTTCAACAACAAAAAAAATGTTATGAAAAAGATTTTTTTTTTAAAAAGATTTTTTTTTCTTGATAAAATTGAAAAATTCAAAAACCACAAAAAAAAAAATCTTATCAACTTTCTTACCTTTTTAAAAAAAAAACAAACAACAAATGTTCTAAACTTTTCTTTCTATAACACAACTTTGTTTACGTCTAAAAAGTTCACACAATAATGAAATTTAAAAAAACAATGAAAAATACTTAAACTTGATTTCTTTTTTTTCTATTTTGTTTTTATGCAAATTTACGTGAGATAAAAAAAAATTACATTTTTTTTTTTTCACATACAAAAAAATTTCTATAAAATCAATAGAATTTTTGTGTATTGTATTTTAAATTTTTTCTTCACTGTGCCAGATACAAAAGTATAATATTCAACAGGAGATGATATATTTAGAAAACATACATACATACATACATAATATCTCAAGTTATCACCTTTAATGTTGTTTATAAATACGAATTTTGTTTTTTATTTTATTTTATTTTTTTTAAAATAAGATAAGGCAAAAGAAATATCTGTTGAACTTGACTTACCCGTCATCTTAAGAATATTTCATAATCAATATTTGAAGATAATTTTTTTGAAATTTCATTTTTTTTTTTTTACTTTTAAATATTTTTATAACATTAAATAATATTTTTATACATGTACCTACATATATTTTCAAGTCGCACTATTGCTTACGGAAATCAAACTTGTTTTAATCGTCACGTGTGGTCATGATGAATTATGTTTAAAATAAATTTTAGGAAAAAAAATATATATAAAAATAGTTATTAATTTAAATTAACATAAATAAATTGGTTTTAAATTAAATACTTAGAATTGGAAAACTTAAAAAAAAAATAAGAATGAAAAAGATCAAGATTTCACTGTGATCACGATTTTTAAATTTTAAATTTCAAGCTAATTCGGATGGATGACCGAATGATTAAGTCGTTTATATTTTTCTCTTTTATTTTTTTCAATTTAAAATGCAGAAACTGTTATGCAAATTAATTTAAAATTGAATAATATTAAAAATTCTTCTTCTAATGCGATTTTTCAGTTTTTTTCCACACAGATTTTTTTTTTATATTTTAATTTCACTAGAACTGATGTCATACATCAAATAGAACAACGTTTCTCTTAAAATATTTTTCTATAAGATTTATGTAACAAATAAATTTGTGTCGGTTAAAATTAAATATTTACCAATAACCGCTATTTTTTCAAACCTTTTAACGTTTTGTAAGAAAAAATTGTGCTTTACAAATATTAAAGATAGGGTGTTTTCGAAAATACAGTGATGTTGCCGTGATACACAATTCAGCGTATAAAGGTTTTAAGCTGAGTTTCACGGCAGCAACACTGTATTTTCGAAAACCTCAATAATTCCTTAAAACTTGGCATATTGAGGAGTAAAGAATCATTTTCAAGTATTTTTGGAACATTTCAAAAAGCTTCAATATTGAAATTCAACAAAAAAAATTAGTTTTTTATTCAATTTCTACCATGTACCGTTAAAATTATGTTTTGTGGAATAAATGTTAAAAATTAATTTTAAATAGCCACTGACATCCACTTGTCATGCAATTTGAAATAAATAAAAGTTAATTTTTTAAAGTAAAATTCAAACTGGAGTTGTAAATATATAAAATTCATTCTTATTCACATTTTTGATAAAATACCCTGTAACATTAATATTTAATTGATTGTCCATAAATCAAATTATACTTCAATTTACTTAATTTATGGGAAATCCCTTTTCACATATTTCATCCTGAAGCAATTAAGCTGGAAACATTTAATTAAGATGACAGAGAAAAATATTATATGAATTTCATGATAAACAATCAATTTTAAATACAAGAACCGGAATTTATGTTTATTGTAAATAGAAATTTTACAATTTAATTATTGTAATTTGTTAGATATAAATTGGAATTAAAAAAAATAAAAAATAAAAACAATTAAAATTTTTTACATATAAATACCTGTCTTTTATTTGTTTTTATTTAACATTATTCAATTTGCATTTCAATAAAATGTATTCGAATATATAGAGAGAGAAAAAATTGTTTCATTTTTTTTTAAATTTTTTTTTTAATATTATTATTTGTAAATATTCGATCTTCTTGTTTTCTACATAAAAACAAATACATTTTACATATACATATATAATTGATTCGAGTGTGCTTAAAAATTATTTATTTCTTTAAAAATTTGATTTTCTTATGACCTAAAGGAAAAAAAAAAATAAGACAAATACATTTATATAAAAAGAGAATAATTATAATAATAATAAATATTCTTTGTATAGAATATATAAATATAGTATATAATAAATTCAGCATTTTATAAATTAAATAACTTTCATATTTAATTTTTAAATAAAAAAGAAAAACACATTGTGATGAAAGTGTATATAAAAAAAAAAGTCAATTCATTGTTTACATAAATATGTCTTATTTTTATCTTCTTTTTTTTTTTTTTTGTTTTTTTTTTATTATGTTCGATAAATAATTAATTATTAAATAACTCATTTATATATGTTTTTACGGGGGAAAAAAAAAAGCTTTTGTATAAAGTGATCATAGCAAAGAAAAAAAATTTGAGTTTTCAATTTTTGATTAATTAAAAAAAAATTTACTGTTAAAATTTTCAAACCGTTTGATAACTACGACGGAATGATCTGTATAAACAGCAAGCGAAAAGTATCGTTAAAATCTGTAAAAAAAAAGAAAAAAGTTGATCAATATAATTTCTTTTTGTTTTATTTAATAAATTCGAATTCAAAATCAAAATTTTTCGATTAATCTTTACCTGAATCATAGCAACTGATAACACAACACCACCCAAGAATAAAGCTTTTGAATCGAGTATTTGAAGTAGTTTAACAAGACATCCAGCTTCTTTATGATTTGCATCCTCGGCTGTACAACCTTTTTCGGTGTTTGTATTTAATACAACAACAGGGCAACATGATGATGGTAATGTACCATTCGGATAAATTTCTTTCCAATCCGTATAATTATGAATACCGCAACAATTTAACTAAAAACAAAAATTTAAAAAAGAAAAAAAAATTAAAAATAAGTTTCATTTCTTCTAATTGAAAATTTCTGTATTTTCTTGTTATTTCACTTACTTCACTTTGAATAATATTCCAAGCATCTTTATATTCTGTTCTATTGTAATTTTTCAAAGTTGTATTAAATTCCTTTTCAAGGATACTTGGTAGATTACCATGTTTAATATAACCAGCAATTCCAACGCTTATTTCCGATAAAAATATAACTGTAATCAAAATGCTGAATGTTAATATCATGCATGAATTTTCTTTGATTGCTCCACAGCATCCCAAAAAGCCGATTATAAAAACGACGACACCAACAATAATAAGGATTATAGGTGCTGTCCAAATGCTTTCACCTATGAAAATTTATTAATTACTTTTTAATTAAATTCAAATTAAAAATGTTCATATTGAGATTACAATCCATTAGTTAGGATTTATTTTATTGTATGAATTAAAAAAAAAAAGAATTTTTAGAGCCAAATAAAGAAACGAATTTCTGCTGATAGTAACTGAAAAATAAATTCAAATTTTTGAACAATAAAACAAAATTTTTCTGGAATTTTAAGTATTACCAAAGAAACTTAAATACTTACATATAGATTTTTCAACCACGTACTAAAGCAAGAAATAATTTTTCTCGCATCGACTATCAGTGATGCATCCCATAAGCTTTTAATTTTTATTCGTTACTTTATTTTCGATAAAGAACATTTTAAAATTTAAAATAAATTTCGAATGTTTATATTCATTTTCGAAACCATTATGTTTTTTTATTATTCATCGGACATAATATGATTAACCATTGATACGCATTTGTTGTTGCTTTTTAATGTAAAAAACTGCACAGTCACAACAATAATCAGTATTAAATTGTATAAGTTGTATATGCGCGAATATGTATACATATATATGATAGGGTATTGTAGCGAGTATATGTACGTACATACATACTCGTGTGTGGTATGCAGGTAAAAATCAATTGAATAATTTATACCTATAACATGAGAGAAAATTTTTATTTCATTTTTTTGTAATCTTTGTTATTTTTTACATTGTATTATTATTAAACATTTTGTTTTAATTTTTATATATGTACATAATATGTATGTATTTACATATTTTCAAGCATTTGTAAATACCTCTAGTGTCGTAGTGATATTGGGACTTTAATTTCAGATGGTTTCATTAAATGATTCATTGAAAAATGAAAAAATAATATAAAAAGAAACCTTCAATGTATGAAAATTCTACAATTTTTTCCACGTTGTTCATTCATGTTTTTTTTTAAGGAGAAGGTAAAAAAATGTGTAAATGACAAGTAATTCATTTTCTTCAAAAAATTGGCAAAGATGATTTAAAAAATGAAAGTTTGAATGTAAAATTTGACTTTTAATTTGAAAAATAAAACAATATCTTTCCAATCTAATTATGATTTAAAATATTTAATTTAGGATTTTTAAAAAATGCTGTAGAATTTTCTTTGATGCTATTATTTTTCCACAAACAGTTTTTTCTGAGCAAAACTAAAACAAAATAATCTAAAATTTTAATGTGATGGTCATAGCAGGGATTATTTTCGGCAAAAATATTTTGAAGCTCATCATTTGTTTTTATTTTTTTAATGCATTCTAATTTAATAAGATTTTTTATGGAAAGTTTGCTAGGTTGTTCGTTAAAAATTTTCCGAAAAGAGCATGAATAGATTTTGCATATTTTAAAGAAAAATTCTGTAGGTGCATAAAGGCTTCCAAAATCAGTATTTGCTGAAAAATTTTTATGAAAAATAAAAAGTTCAGATGGGTCTTCTAATACTATTACATTTCCTCCTTTTTTTAAAACTTGTTCACAAAGTGAACACTTTATTTTTCCTAAAGTTCTAAAAAGAACAAACCCAGCAAAATATCTCAGTGAAGATTCTTCAACAACAAAATTCATACTATTATCTTCTAAATTTAGTAGTTGCAAGTCTTCATTTGGAATATCAGTTTCATTTTCTAAATTATTCAAAATTTTTGAAATCTCATCACTTTGTGAAATATTTGTTTTATTACATAGTTCTTGCATTTCATTATTTTCAATTTCTTGCAAACAATTGCTTGTTGTTGGTATGTAGAACAGAAATTTATTCTCAATAATTTTTTGCAATGTATTTCCAAACTCGTACACAGAAGGATTTTTTTTATATCCACCTCTGCCTCTTATTAAAGCAAATAAATTTTCAATACAATCTTGATTTAATTTTTTTGTGAGAACAAATAAAATATGTGGATGCTTTTCGAATATGGTTGAAGAATATTCTAGAACTGCTTTAATTGTTTGAATAAGGCCTTTAAAACAATAAATTTTAGAAAAATTATTTTTATTTTGAATGTCATTTAGAAGCTGAGAAGATTCTTCTAGAAATTTTCTGACACTGTTGTTTCGACGTAGTCCTCGTTTATAAAGGCTTCGGTGATAAGGAGATTTAGAATTCAAACAATCAAAACATTTATTCAAAAAATCTAAAAATTTTGCTGTTGGTATGGCTTTTTCTGCTGCATTATTTGAAAATAAGTTTTTATCGTAAGCTGTAGAAATTGCGGCGCTACAGGTATGGCTAAACACTTGGGTAGCGTAAGAGACTCTCATTTTTTGCCACGTATTTGGGTATATGTGTTTAGAGGTTAATTTCGTTCCCATTTTTGTTGTATTATTTTTTTCTAAATGGTATAATTCCTCTATACACTTCCAAGAGACGGTTCCATTGTTTGTGTTTATATCTTTTTTTATTAAAGTGGTTCTCACTGATTTAATTAAATGAGGTGCGTCGTATGCAGCATATATTTTTTTATCATTAAATATGAAATAAGGTTTTTCACAACTTACATTTAGCATTTTCATACATTTTCTATTGTTAGAACCCTGGTCACAAACAATGAAACCAACATTTAAACCTATAGACTCACACACAGAAATATTTTCTTCTACTTTAACTTTTAGTTGCTCTCCACTAATTGTTTTCTCCGTAACAAAGTAGCTTAAAATGTATGTCCAGTGAGAAAGCGTGCCTCGAATCATAAAAACTGTAATATATTTCCCAAATTTATTACTTTTGTGGTCTCCTAAATCCTCGAAACCAACTATTCTATCCAGTGTTTTATCATACGTTATATCTGATCTAATTGATATTTCATCGAAAATTAAAATACACTCTTTCAAAACATTTGTCCATTCAGGCACACTGCTCGCCAAATAGCTTAAACTTTCCTGGTAAAATCCTGGTGTCATATTCTTAAATAATGACCAACGATACAAGGACACATATGATGGAATTGACAAATTCAGTTTTTCTTTCATGAATCTATAGCACGATCCCGATTTGTAGTTAATTGTTTGAGCTAATTTTTTTTCTTCATCTGTCCATGGAGAGTTATTTTGGCGTATTTTAATTAACATTTTTGCTAGAACTTTTCCTTGAGTGCTCACATGTTCTAAGGTATCGATTTCGTGTAGAATTTTCTTTTCAGGAATTTTTTGATTTTCTTGTTTAAAAGTTTTCTTTTTAAGACGAAACTTTTGTGCAGACATATTTTTGGAATAAGTTTTTAATTTTGACTTAATAATTCGGTATTTTCTTAAAACAGTGGAGTAAAGTTTCCTGTAATATTGAACTGCCTTTGTAGACTTTTTGCACGCCTCACATTTACCCATGATTGATGAATCTTCTTCCTTGTATTCATAAGGATCCATTTTTGCAAATTCTTCAAATGTAAGATCATCATTTCTTTTATTCGAATACGTTTTTCCAGAGAAATTCACCACTATTGCTGAACTTTCTGACGAAATTCTATTAGAATTTTCCACGGAATTACCTTGATTTTCTTCAACAATAGGAGATAAATTCAAGGAAGGAATTACATTTTTTCTTTTTCGGTTATTATAAGTACCAGCAGCAAAATGATTTTCACATAGGTATGCATTTTTAGCTTTTGGTGGTGTAGAAAGACCCAAAATATTCATCCATTTTTCAAAGATATCTGTATTTCTAGGAGGAAACTTTAAAAATTTCATTGATGGAAATTTCCTTTTAGTATTTTCGCAAAATGATAATTCACATTTTACACCCCATACCCTTTTATCAGATTTTTTACTATTCATATTTTTTTATTTAAAAAAATTGAATAGTTTTGTAAAAAATGTATATATGTATATTCAATAATTTTGAATCTAAGTCTGAGGTAGTTATGAAAATAACTGATTTGTGTCAACAAAAAGAATAAGAAGTACCTATCTTGAAAATTACAAACAAAATTTGTAATAATTGAAAATAGTTATGAAAATAACTGATACTCCTAAGAAAAATTAGAAATCAAAAAAATCTCAAAAATGTATTTAGCTATATTACGAGAGTGGTAGAAAAAGTTGTTGCTTCACTATTGAACACTAAACAAAAATTAAATTTTGCTTTGCTGAATAATTTTTAGAATTGCATAAACACAATTATGAATGAATGTGTATACCTCCTTGGTAAAAAACCTTAAAAAAAATTACAGTTGCTGTAGCAAAAACAACAACTAAATAATATAGGTATGATAACTTATGTACACGGCTACACACGAGTATGTACGTATACTCGCTACAATACCCTATCATATATATGCATACATATTCGCGCATATACAACTTATACAATTTAATACTGATTATTGTTGTGACTGTGCAGTTTTTTACATTAAAAAGCAACAACAAATGCGTATCAATGGTTAATCATATTATGTCCGATGAATAATAAAAAAACATAATGGTTTCGAAAATGAATATAAACATTCGAAATTTATTTTAAATTTTAAAATGTTCTTTATCGAAAATAAAGTAACGAATAAAAATTAAAAGCTTATGGGATGCATCACTGATAGTCGATGCGAGAAAAATTATTTCTTGCTTTAGTACGTGGTTGAAAAATCTATATGTAAGTATTTAAGTTTCTTTGGTATTACTTAAAAAAGAAAATTGAATCTTTCATAAAAGTGCAAAATTCGATATTTCTGTGCTCGAAAATAGTATAATCTTGAAAATTGATCTTATTTTTTATTTGAATTCAAGGATTCAACAATTTTAAAAAACAATGTGCAATGTAAAAAGCAAGTTCTGTTTTTATCAAAATTTATGTCTCAATTATTTGAAAAATTAAAAAGGCTTTAATTAAAAGTAAAAATTAATGCCTTGAAGGCATCGATCCAAACTAAATTGCTGAAAAATGTATTTAAAATGCCATCTCACTATACTGTAAGCAATTTGATTTTGAATATTTTTTTAATTTGAAGTATATATTCCAAAATTTTTTAATGTGCGATATTTTATGTTGATCAAAGCCAGAAAATTAAATAATGAAAATTGAAATTTGAAACAAAAAAAAAAGAAATTTTGAAAAAATATTGCACTCTCTTTTATATCCTTTGTTAGAAGAGAGTGATGTGAGAAATTTTTTAAATTAAAAAGCAAATAATCCATAAGCATGGTAATCCGAAACGAAATATTTAAAATTTAAATTTGATAAATTGTCTTCTTAAATCAAATGTCAACAGATTAAAAAGAAAATGAATTACATAAAAACTTTGAAATGTAATAATTAATTGACATGAAAGTAATTCGTGCAAAATGATCAATTAATTTTATTTTTAAATGAATTTTTTTTTTTTTGTTAGGCAACAAGACATAAAAATGTAATTGATGAAAATAATGTTAATTTTATTTCTTTTTGTCTTTGTTATTTAAAAATTTTGCATTCTGAATAATACTATAAAATGAAACTATGAAATCCAAGCTTTAATATGTTCAAATTATGAAAAAGTTAGTTAATGAGTATATTTTTTGTTGTTGATTTTAATGCCGATGCATGTTAGTTTTTCTTTTGTTTTCATTGCAAATCGTTTTTGAACACTTACATTTTCATTTACATAAAATACCTATTTTGACTTTTGATAATCTTCCTTTAATATTTCATTTAAAAAACCACCTAAATTCTACATCAGTGTACGTACACACACATTTTTTTTTTATTAGAAACAAAAAAAAAGAAGTGAAAATTCATTTTAAATTTAAAAAAAAAAAAACAGAAAAAAATGTATTTTCTTTTTTTTAAATTTTTTAATCTAAAAAATAAATAGACAAAAATGAATAATAAAAAAACTCACCAACAAAATTTGAATAATGATGGTATTTCGATTGTACCATAACACCAACGAACAAGATTAGTAAACCTGTTAACTGTTAAGAAAAAAAAAATGAATATGAATACGGTAAATTTAAAAACATTTTAAAAATACTTACAGCAAACAAAAGATTACAGACAAAAAGAATGTACTTCATACATGATACGCCTCCTCCTTGAGCCATCCTGTTTGATTATCTGAAATTATATTCGATAATTATTATCAGAAAGCTTATAACGTTTTTGTTTTTTTTTTTTTGTTTAGTAAACCCTTTGACGGAAAATTATGTGAAAATTATCACGTTACTGTATTGTAAAATAAAAAAATTATAGTAAATGAAAATGATAAACTTTTAAGCCCTTACTCGGGCGATACATTTGAAATACATCGTAGTCGGAATTGTAAGTTTCCATTAAAACATAACGATTTCGAGTGATTACATTATTTATTGAAATCATACAAAAATTATACAATCATAATTTGTCAGCACTATCAAAAGTGAAAATTTTATTTTATTTTTATTCTCTTAAAAATTCCAGCTGTTACAGAAATTCAAAAGAAAATCTTTTAAAACTTCCATTTCCATAACTATTATAAAGAACATTTATACTTTTTAATTTCAGAATAGCTACTTCCTCCTTTCCTTTTCTGTCTGTTAAAAACATTCCAGAAAATACAGAAATTTTTTTACTTATCACAACAGAAAAATTTTCATATAAGAGATGCAAAGAATATATATACAAGAAATCCAAACATATGTACATATGTGATGTATTATAATTTTTTAAAACGCATGTTGATGTTATTTCATATAAAAAAAGTATGTAAACAAGTAAACAAGCCGAAAACACTTTTCGTTTTTCACACCCCATTCTAAATGTGTAAAATATTTTACAAAATGGTGAAATACATATTATTTTCTTCATGTATCTTTTGCGTTATAATTAATTATAATTATCAGTTACAATATGTATGCATATTTATAAATAGAAAATATTTAAGTATGAAGAAGAATAATATAATAGATAATCTGATAATAATTTATAAAAATATTTCAAATTTTCAATTAAATATTCAGAATAGTATCTAATATCTATTAATTATAAATTAACTAGACCTATTTAGATATTCAATCTACTACCTAATTTGAAAAAATAAAAAAAAAATTGTTAATAGAACTGTTAACAAATTATCGATTTTATTCTAACAATCTTATGAATTTTTAATTTTAAATAGCTTGTAAATAGGTGAATTACCTACCTAATTTTTTATTTATGAAGTTTTAATGATTGAAAAACAAAAAAGGGTATACTATAATATAAAGTAGGTATTTTTTTTAAATTCAAATATGTATGTATGTACATGCCTATTTGCAAAATTTATGTATGAAATACGATATGTGTAAATATATTAAACAACAACAACAAATAATAATAATAATAATAAAATATAAAAAGGGAGGAGTTTATATATGATTTTTTTAAATTTTACTTTTAGTTGCTATATGACTGTTGATTATTATTCCCTTATGCCTTGTGGTATATATACATATATGTATATGTATGTACATTAAAAAAATATTTTTCTACATATACCTATACAAAAAAAAAAAAAAAAAAAAGGTGACAACATACCTACAATCTACAATATGAAAGGTATATTGAACAACCTTGAAGGCTCGAAGTCCCATTTTTTTTTTGTTTTAATATTAATAACATAAGAAATTACAGTACAGTAAATGAATAAAAAAAAAAAAGATGGAAAATTGTATTGTAGGTATGTATTTTTATTATACATATAACGACTAACTATATGTACCTTTTAACTAAATCCACGTCGTGGTTAATTAGAAATCGAAAAAAAAGAGGACATTTTTCTATACATATATGTATGTACATATCATAATAATAATGAAAATAACAGCACATATTACAATTTCCCACGCTATATTACATTTAAATTGAAAAAAAAATAATACCTACATACATATGTAGCTATTTACTTACAATTTATCGTATTAATAAAATACAAATTATAAATAGAACAAAAATTGATTAAAAATCAATTAATCGGAAAATATTTAATGTGCACAAATATTATACACACAAGCAAAGTTAGCTATAGCTATATTCAAAATAAAAAAATTTAGTTTTTTAATAGAAATTGCTACATTTACCTGATTTTTGGAAATTCTCGAACAATCTTTTGATTTTTTTTTTAAAGAAAATTATTTTCCAATTTTACAACCAAATATAAATTAATTTAAGAAAATAAAAACAAGATGTTTTTAATAAAAATTAAGATTATTAAATGAGTAAAAACAAAGGAATCTTCACTTATCGACTTTTTTTTTTTTTTTTTAAATTAAAAACAAAAGTAGAACACCAGACCAAACACAACACAACTAACAAAGTGACCAATCATCAGTGTATTTGGTTTTAGTGTTTTGTTTTGTAATAAGTTCAATGGACTTTTCGATTTGACATGTGAGATAACAACATTGCCATCTTGAAAAAAAAAAACAAAAACTTTAATACGTTCAATGTGACTTTTGTTCTAGTAAGATTCGAAATTGTGACATATTACAGGAATCACATTAGAGATGACCGTTTTTTCTAAAATTCAAATTCTATTTTTTATTGTTCAATTCACCGGAAGTTTATTTTTATACATTTTTCGTATTTTGCTTAGATCAATTGAAAATAATGACCACTTAATTTAAAAAAGAGCCCATTTTCCTACAGTCAACAATCTGTCTGGAATCCATGAATCCATGAGTCCACATCAATGAAATTCTTAAAATAATCCTAATGGATATTTAGATTTACCATATTAGGTATAAAATTTAATTTCAATTTGTTAATTAAAACAAAAGACTTATTTCAACTATAATAAAAATTCAATTTTTTTCTTAAATTAATTAAACAAGAACAATTCAAATTATTCTTAGACTAGATGCTAGATACAAAAATGGTACCCAAGATTGTTAAAAAAAAAAACTACATTCTCCTAACTGAAGAAATAAACCGAATTTAGAACATCATTTAAATCGAAATCACCCTTCTGTGGTACGCCTTTTAATATTTTTCTAAGTCTACGATTCGTCAATTTTAAGTCACTGGAACCACTGGAAAATAGAAAAACAATTTAATCGAGTAAATTTCTTGAAATTAAAAATAAATAAAAAATCCTCTTACGTTGGGTCATAAAAACGATATTTTTCAACAAGAAACTTCGAGAGGTCTTCTAAAATTGGTTGTGAATGCAAAGCAACAAATTGTTCTCGGCAAATCTAAAACACAAACAATGAAAAAAAAAAAAATAATAAATAAAATTTATTAAAGAAATTCGTACCATTTTGCATCCAAATGCATTTTATTTACCTTATTCATATCTGGAACTGTACAAGCATGTGTCCAAAAACAATCATGAACCGATACAAATGTAATACCTTTACGTTCACAATGTAATGATGTTAACATCATATGACTTGAATCCAATGAATGAATAAAATTTGGTGGAAAAGCATTTTTTTGTTTCATTGTATTAGGTTTCTCATACATGTCCATTATTAATTTTTCATTAATTTTTGAAGAATTATTTTGTAAAATTTTTACTGAATTTTCAATACGATTATTATATGGTTGAACAATTGGTAAACCTAATGGTGTTATCCATTCAACATTTTGATTACATGTATTCGATATGACACGTGCACATTCTGTAAACCAATCTTGAATTTCACGTGTTGATGTGAACATTTCACGTAAACTTTCAAATGTTTTTGATGTTAAATATGATGATGCACGCCATACACATTCTTTAGGAAATTCATCAATATCTTTTAATTGTTTTGCAATTTGTAAACGTGCACCATAACGTGTTACACCATAAACAGTTGTCATAACAGTTTGTTTAATTACTTTACGACGTACAAAACCGTTAAGAATTTTTGCAATTTGTACACCATTTTCTTCATCATCTTTTCGCATTTTTTCCACTAATATTGCCACAGCACTATAAACATCCTGAGGTACATTTGATGGTGTTAAATTTACACTAAAAGCACCAGCTTTATCACGACCTAAGGCAGCATAATGTTGAAGACCATTACATGAACCATCTTGATGAATTGGAAAATGACTCATATACTCTGCCAAAATAAAATAAAAATTTTTCCAAGTGAAATATGTATTATTTTTTTAAATGTCTTTCTTACCTTCAGGATTTGGACTTCTTTTCACTTTTGCAATTTCTATACAACAAGCTAATGTTTGCCAAGGTTCATCAGATTTTGTCCACCATCGTCGACCCTTGGGATTCAAGAAGAAAATATATAATTTAAAAAATATTTCAATTTTAAGTCAATAATTTTACCGTTAAAGGATTATCAGCTGAATCAATGATATCATCCATAATTTCTTCAGCATACAAAAGTCTTTCACGAACTGAATCACGTTTCTTTAAACCAGTCAAATTAACACAATGTAATTTCAACCATGTGAAGCCATCCGTTCCCAATGGTCGTGCTTGATCAAAAATAAGCATTGAACGTGCCATATCTGAACCAAGATGATTTAAATGTGGTGGAATTGGATAAACTCGTCCACGAAAGTCCATATTATGTGGTAACCAAAATACTTTGTCACGAAACTAAAAAGAACAATATAATCTCTTCGAATGAATTAAATATTTTTAATCACTTACATGATTCGCTAACGATAATCTATAAAGTGCATCGCACCATAAACTATACATTTCAGCTTGCTTTCGTCTATGAACCATTTTCTGTTGAAATAATTGAACTTGTTTTTCTTTTGACAAATTTGAAGAAGGATCATTTGCCGTTAATGATGCAATCTCAGGTATGGAAGGTAAAGTGTTAGGGCGTTGTGGAATTCCTAATTTTAAATCACCACCATCATTAAAAACTTTTAAAATTATGTCTAAAACCTGAAAATAAGATTAAATTGTTTAAACAATTTTACATAACACAGTAAAACAAAAAAAAAAGAAAGATTTTTAACTTACGTCCGTATTAACTTTCCATGGAATACTCGATAATTGATTAAGAGAATCCAATGCTGGGTATAAATCTGCTGGATTTGATTTGTTAATTCTTTCCCGTTGTTGTATAGCCTTTCAATGAAAAAATATAAAAAAATTAAGAAATTTTCCCAGAAAAAAGTTTAAAAAATAATTTTTTTCCTTAACAACTTACTTGACTTGGAAGACGAACCAATTCAGACTTTGTTAAAAGATAACCACCGCTAACCGGGCTACTCCATGGTAACGGTGGACAGAGCATCGGAATTAAATTTGCATCGAAAGTTAATGTTTGTTGTTGTGAGGTACGTAAAAGTCTACAGAGATAGAAAATATCGAAAACTTAAAAACTTAATCCAATGCAAATAAGGGCATTAAAAATTATTTTACCTTGATAAAATAGGATGTGGTTTTACTTCTTCTTTAACTACTTTACCATGATTTCTAAATAACGTATAAAAAGCAGGTAAAAGATTTGGTGAATTTTTTGTTGTTGTTGTTGTTGTTGTTGATGGTGATTCAGAATTTTGCTTAATTTTCATAACATTTCTATCAATTTTTACATCACGCATTAAAATATTATACAAAAATTTTCCAATATAAAGTGATACATTATTTGGCCAAACATATTCATTTAAATCAACATTTGGACCATTTGATTTTTTTGAATATACAATACGCTGCCAAATTTGACGTAAATTATCATTTTTATTTAAATTTGAATTTTCTAATTTATTACAATATTCACTATATACATCACCAATTTTATGTAAGACACCATTTTTTTGTTTTTGTTCAACCAAATATCTATTATTAGAAAAAAAAAAAATCACAATAAAGGTCTCATTTTAAATTTTTATTGCAAAATTTTTTACCTTATTCTCACTTTATTACCAAGTTCTTTATACAATTGATTAACTGTCGGACTATAAGTCTCTGAACCTTCTGCTAAACACTTTATCTCCTTTAACAGAATATCAGCATATTGTCCAGTATCTAATGCTTTCAAATATACAAGATATGTCATAAAATTTGGTTTATGACGCATACGAGCTTTTAATGCATTCATATCACGATTTATTGCTGAACATATTTGACTTTTCCACGATATCATAAGTTCATCTAATTTTTTACGCTATAATTTAAAATAAAATAATTTAATTTCATCTAACTTTTTCTACTTTAAAAAAAAATTTATAAATAATTACATAATGTTCACAACTTTTTTGTTCATCAACTTTTTCAATACTTTTTATCGTTATTGATCCTCCTAGTTCAACTTTAAGCTGTTCATTAGCCAATTTCTTTAATTCTTTTGCTGAATATCCGATTCGATTGTGCTTTTCTGTCTGATTATTATTTTCTTCAATTTGAGTTTCTGAATCAAAATTTTTAATATCCTCATTTAATTCGTTTAATAATGGATTATTGTAGATTATTTTTGGTGGTTTATAAATTGGTTCAAAATCTGGTTTAATACGATTTATTGCATCTAAAATAATTTCTCTTTGATCTGAATGAAATTTACTTTTATCCATCACGTCATTTAATGTTATTCCCTAATAACAACAATTTATTCCCTTTTAAAAATCAAGAAAATAACAAATTTAAATTAAATTTACCATTTGTTCAGCTTTTTCAACATATTTTTTTAATTCATTCACATTATTATCATTCATTTCTAAACGACCAAAGCACTCAAAAATTGCAGCAAAACTTTGATGATTCAATTCAATTCCATCTTCTTCCACGATTCTTAAGATTTCCTTTATTCTTGTATAATTACCTTTTTCAGCATAACCATGAAGTAAAAGATTATAAATTGTAATTCCCAAAAATTTTTTATCTTTATGTCTTTGTCGATATGTTATCAATGTTGTAAAAGCACGATTTACCATTCCTGTGGCAACACATACACTTACATAGGAATTTAAATTTATTTTCAATGATAATTCTTTGGCTAGTTTTTCATCTTCCGGGGATTTATGATATTTTGAAATTCTGAAAACAATAAAAGAGAATTTAAATTATGGATAATTCTTTTTTTATTTTCTTCTCACTTTGGTTGTTTGGTTTTATTAGTTTCTTTTTTATTAACTACTCCTTTTATTGGTCCTTTTTTATTTAAAGTTTCTAAATCATCTCCAATTACTTCATAATCGTCACTGGGAAGTTTTTCGTTTTCCACAATGTCTGTTTCTTGACTGGAAAAAAAAAATTGTATAACTGATAAATTAAAACAATATTATTGACGACTTACATGAATGGATCTAAAAGTACATTTTCGTGTCCGTGTTCATGTTCTTGTTCAACTTCTCCTAGATTTTCTTTAAATGTTTCTAAACTTTCCATAATTTCATTGACGTTTTGTAGTGGTAATTTCAAAGTGTCTTTACCAATAAATATTAACGGTTTTTCACCATAAATTCCACTTTGATTTTTTGGATCATTATAAATTTCTAAATTAATTATTTGATATTTATTTACTGATTTATTTGTTGATGATGATTTTTTATTTTGGGGTTTTATTTCATTTTCCTGAATAAAATCTGATAATGTTCTGGCTTTTAAATTTTTCACTTTTGTCTTTGTTTGTTTTGTTGAAGCATTTGTAACTAAAAAAGAAAAAAAAAACAATTACAATTTACAATTACAATCAAAAATAACATTTAAAATGACCCACCCACCTTGTAACAATTCCACATACTTCGTATTAGCCCTTCTTTTTCGCTTCTTTTTTATTAAAGCTTCAACGCGATGTCTTGTTGATTGAAATCGTTTATCAACTATAAAATAATTACATAGAAAATACTTTTAAAAATCACAAATAAATATTCAAAAACTTCATACCTTTATAGTCGAATTTTTCAATATTTTTAGATCCATTCAAAACGCACTTTGTAAGGTTAACTTGAACAAAAAATGGTTTATTCTGTAGAGACATTAAATTTTGACGGCGTAATAAATTTAAATTATTGAAGGGAATGTTTTTAGTTGTTAAAATTCGTAACATTTTTAATTCATTGTTAATTCACTGTAAATTAAACTTTAAGAAAATTGCGGCTTGCATAACAAAAAAAAACCATAATTTCGTTTTCTCGATTTTCACACACATGCTACTCTAAACTCTTTCCTGAAGAGTGAAGACCAAAATAACAACACAAAGGGTAAAAAAAGGAAAAATTTTTTTGACGTTTAGTCAAAGTGTATCAAACAATAAGTGTCTCGTCTTAGAACAAAAACTGATAAGATCTTAAAATTTTTACATCTACATACATGATTTTTTACACTAATACACTAGTAGTTACGCTAAAAATAGTCGGAAATACAAATGATGATGAAGAAAAAAGAAAAAAAATCGCCTAAGTTTGTATTGGTTACAACTTTTAAAAAATAACTATTTAGGGTGCAGTAACCTATTAAATAAAAAGTTTGAATATTTTATACAAAGTAATTTATATTTCATATTTTTTATTATTTAACTGTGTAATTACATTTTTAATACTAAAATCTATTGCTACATGTGCGTTACAGATAATAATTTATTTTTATTGTTAGTTTTTTTCACATTTCTATTATAAAATTTTATTATATAATAAATCCTAACTCTTATAAATAATCTTATTAAATACTCAACATTTTCATCTGCACAACACCTATAAAAGAAGCAGTTATGAATTTTTTCAAAAAATTATTTTTCCACATCCCACTAGTCCTCTTTACCTTTTAAATTAATAATAACACAAAAACGCACGTTTTTTCCATGTGCTTTTCAAAGTGAAGAGCTATTATCTTGTGTGTAAGAACGAAAACATATGAACATGAACGCATCAGTTAAAGCGAGAGACAATAAAAAAGTAATAAGTAAAATATAAAGACAATACAAATGCATTTCAAAAGTGAAGAGCTATCTTAACCTATGCAAAAAAAAAACCAATACAACGAAAGCCACGCTTATCGGTGATATATAGAATACATAACTGGTTTGTGTTGGGATTTCTTGTCTGCATTACTCTTTCGTGAAATTTTCATTAGAAGTAATTGATAAAAGAATATCTCTCTTCAACATATTAGAATTTTTTTTTTATTTTTTATTTATTATTTTTTATATATATTTGGACTTTTCTTTTTGGTGAGTCCTTTTTCATTTACTGTTATGCAGAAGACGACCCACTGTATATATATACACTGTGGTTTAGTCACATGTGCTATTTGCATATGATTTTTGGGCACTGACTGATGTAGTCGACAGTGTTGTTAGCTGAATTTTTACGCCTTCAAGCATTAAATGCGTTTGGTGTTTTTTTTGAATAACAGAAACTATAAGATTTCATTTTACTTTTCAAACATAAAATTGATGAAATGTACAAAAATTAGAAAAAAAATTAATTTAGTATTATTTCTCTTGCCAACAAATTGACTTCTATTTTATTTCACACATGAACAGCTATTAGCACTAGACTGGACGTAAGTTACTTAATTAGCGCCTGAAACAAGTTCCACATGCGTTCTTTTTTAAATTTTTAAATGACTATAATAAAAACTATGAAGAAAACGTTTTATAACTAATTAGAAAAATAATTTTAAGAAAACTATAACTAATTAATAATTGAATAATTAGCATTGTCTCCTGGCAGCACTTTTCGGTAACTGTCAAATAACATATGATCTGATAAAATAATCAGAATTAGAATGGCGCTGTCTGTCAGCTGTGTCCGTACCACGGTGAAGATATCTGAAGTATCTTTTATAGTGGAAAGTAATTTTACGATTTAACATTTGTTTTTTTAATTTCTTAATCTTTTTAAAATAAGTTGAATTGATTGTTATTGTTTTTTTTTAAATTAAATCAAATAATATACTAAAAAAAAAACAAGATGTTAAAAATTGTTTATAAAATTTTATGGACATTTATTATGTTAATGCTTGATATATTTGAAAGATTATATTATATATTAAAATTATGTAAATTAAAAATAATGAATATAATATATTTTGGTAATTTTAAAAATGATAAAAAATATTTAAAATTATGTCAAAATGATTTAAATAAAATTCCAAAACATTTAAGTATTATAATTGGTTTAGAAAATAATATTGATTCAGATGTTCTATTAAAATTTATTATTTATTCATTAATTTCAAATATTAATTATATTAGTTTTTATGATGTTAACGGTAATTTACAATTAGAACAATTGAATATACCAAAATTTATTAATTGTAAAAAAATCAAAAATGATAGATTATTATTAACAATGCATGGTGAAAAAAATGAATTTATTAATGGTCATAAAAATGGTTTAGATAAATCAATTGAGGTAAATTTGTTTTAATAATTTAATTTATTTTTAGAATGCGCATATAAAATTTACCTTGTTTCTTTTTAAATTTTAACAGGTTGTTAATTTATCACCAATTGCTGGCATATCATTAGCTGTTGAAGTATGTAAAACATTATTATATACAGTTAAGGATTCATTGAATAATCGAGACTCATTTAAAATTGAAGATAATTTAACGGATAAAATTAATGAAGCATTTCAAAAAAGACTTAATTATTTACCAGATCCAGATTTAGCAATAATATTTGATAAAACAATATGTACTTACGGTTTATTACCATGGCAGACTGGTTTTACAGAATTTCATAATATTGATATAAAAAATTATATTGATGTACAAATATTTGCTAAAATTTTATATAAATATGCAAAATGTGAACAACGTTTTGGAAAATAATAAAAATAAAAAAATATGTATTGAATTTGAAGAAAGAAAAAAAAAATGGGACTTTGTAATACAAAACACGTTTTCTTGTTATCAAAATAACAATCATAAAGACGAGAATGTTGAAAATTTGGCAAGGATTAAGAGTCAAAAGATCTTTAATTGAATTAAATTTGATTGTGAATTAATTGACTATATTCGGTTTATAAATCGAAGTCAGTACAGGTAACATAGGCATACTTTTCTATATTCTTTTACATTGCGTTTGTATAAATCTGTCTCTTGTGTGGGGTGATCAGATCTCAATTTCAATTTATAATTTATCAAAAACATTTATATTTTAAGTTATCCATAAGCACAATACTGACTTCGATTTATAAACCAAGTATAGAGTCAATGTGACAAGTTTTTATTTTCAGGTCGTGAAGTTATCAATTTGTTCTTAGCTTTTAAAAAATTTGTTAAGAAAACTGAAAAATCTTGAAAATCTAAAGGCATTTTCCAAACAATTATAATTATTACATCATGAAAATCTTGGTTAGTCGGAAGAACCCAAATAAGGCTCTTAATGCCAACTTCTCAAAGAAAACAATAAATATCGTTTTGATTTTACATCTGAAGCTTTTAAATGTGAAAGAGAAAAAACATGATAAAAATCCTGTTCAATTTATTTTAAAACCAATTAAGTATTTTTTTACAAATTACACATTGTTTCTAAGACTAATTAATTAAAAGTAAAATAATTAAAAACTATCCGTCAATGATTCCGAGCAGTTTATTTTAATTAACTGTAACTTATTTTAATACTTCTTTAATTTTTGTTTTAATATTATTTTGTCGTTGAAAGCCGAAATTTCCTTCATTTTCAATTTATTTTATTTTTTATTATTATTATTTTTTTTTTTTTGATTACTTATAAATTACCAAGCATCTATTTGATGCGAAAAACTGTAAAAGTCTCTTCAAGTAAACTGCAAAATTATTGTAGTTTTTATTATTAAGAATTCTATCACTCTTACGCATAAATCTAAGAGAAAAAAAAAATAAAAGAAGATATATTTATGTTATGTTAAATTTTAATTAGCTGGTGAATCTCTTTGTGGTAATAAATTTATATCAGTTTCATATTCATTTCGTGGTATTTCATGTGGTCCAGGACCAACATCTTTTATTTTATCTTGTACAGTTTTAAAACTATTACGTATTTGATCTAATGCTGAACCTAAACCAATTTTAATTTGATTAAATTCTTGTGTAACTAATGATAATTTTCCCAATAGATAATTTAAATTTGAATCAACTTCAGACATTCTTTCAGTTATATGTGATACTTTTCCAGTCATTGAATCCATAACTGTCATTGAACCATTTACATATTGTTCAGTTTGCCCTTGTAATTTATTTAATGCATCTTTACTATATGATAATTCACTATGCATTATTTCAATTTGTCTCCATACATGACTTATTTCTGATTCCATTGTTGAACTTAAATTTTGTAATGCTTCTAAATGATTATTTATAATTGAATTATCAATATCATTAAAACGTTTTTGTAATGTTGTATTTAATTCATCATATTGTAAACGTATTAATTCACCAACTTTTTGTAATATTTGATGTGTACCAAATTCAATTTTACGTTGTGTATCTAATACATAATCAGATGTTGTTAATAAAATTTTATCAAATTTATTGAAAACTTCAAAATTTTCACGTAAATTTGAATAACTTTGATTAACATCATTATATAATTTTTGTGTTACATCTGATGAATCTGCAAGATTTGTTAAAATTTTATTCATATTCAAATCAAGATTTGATGTTGCTAATTTAAATTCTGATGAAGTTTTATCGTTAACTATAAATCAAAGAAAAATAAAAGAAATTACATAAATAAAAAAATATTTTAACTAACAAAAAAAGAAAAGTACAATTAATTTTGTTTATTTTTTTTTTTTTTAAATTTACCTTTATCAACCGTTACAGTTAAATCACGTCTAACATTTGAAATTTCACGTAATGTTTCATTTGATAAAACTTGTAAAAATTCTTTATCAAATTCTGTTAATTTATCACTTGTTTTTGGTATTTCTTTTAATGCAGCAATATTTGTTTCAATTTGATTTAAATGTAATTTAACATAATCTTCAAATTCTGTATCACGTTTTGTAATTGATGGTTGTGTTACAGGATTTGTTATATAAAAATGTTGTAATTTATCTTCTAATTTTGTAATAACTTCATCATTTGATGTTGTTTTAATTGTTATTAATTTTTCAGTTTGATCTAATAAATCTTTTGATATTTTTGTTAAATCTTTAATATTTTTCGATAATTTTTCAATTTTATCATCTAATTCTTGATTTGAACGATTTTCAATACCAGGTGGTCCACCAATACCACCACCAGGTTTATGACATGCTGAATTTTGTGCCATCCATTTGAAAATATTTTGTAATGATTCACTTAATTTATCTGTTTGAACATTATATTTATCTTCTTGCTGAAATGTAAAAAAGTAATTAAAATAAGAAAAAAATACATTAAACATGTAAAATTCCCGAAAAAAAAAATATGCAGTATATTTTTAGTTAAATTATTATGAATACATACAGCAATTAACATTGTTTCAATTTGACTAACGCGTTCATCTAAACGACTAAAAATACCATTCATTGGTTCATAGGCTTTTTGTCCTTTTTGTAATGATTGTAATGCCCGTTTAACGACTTCACCTAATGCACGTTCACGATGTTCATGTCGTTCCAATTTATTATCTAATAAATTGTATGAATGTACAAGTGATAATATTGCATCTCGTATTTCTTCATTCCTGTTTAAAATTAAAATTAAATATAGATAAAATTTGTCGTTCAAAAAAAAATTAAATAAAAAATTGTGTGGTAAAATTTTATTTAGAAAAAAACAAATCGTTATTTTTCTTTCTTTATCACAAAATAGTACCGGTCTGGAAAAAATACTTGAAAAAAAAAAAGTGAAAAAGTATAGCAATCAAATATCTTGGGAGTGCTTAAAATTCTTTAAAATATTAACCAGTCCAAAAATATACATATTTCCTTTTTTTTTTTTTTTTTTTAATAAACAACATTTCAAGATCATAAAGTGAAATAAATTAAAAACAAACCATGGCCATGGCTATTACCCCTATCTAAAGAACCCTTAAGAGATAATGAAAAATCTACTTAAAATAATATTTTTGTTTTCTTCTCCCAATAGATAAACTGTAACAAAATACAAACCATATGGCCTTTTTTTAAATTTTAAATTAAACAAAAATTAACAGAAATATCAATAACAAACCAAAAGAAAAATAAACATCATCGTATAATATGAATGTGTCATATATGTATAAGAAATTTATATATGAGTATGTTTTTTTTTTATTTATTTATTATTATTTTTTTTTTTTTAAAATATGTATCTTTATTTATTTTTAGAAAATTTTCAAAACTAAACACTTAAATTTTAAATGAAGGGAAATAAATTGTATTTCATTTGAAACAAACATACAATAAAAATTTGTACGTATTCATACATATATCCTCTTTTTATTTTCATTCATCATTCAGAAATTATATACTGCAAATACTGGTCCATTATACTTTCAATTTTATATTTCAGTTGCAGATAATTTCGTTTGTGTTTATAAGAAAATTGTTTACACTTTTCATCATTCACCACTTTAATATTTACAATATATCAATTTACATTTCCTTATGTTTATATCCTTCATATATCTCTCATAATGAAATTTTATATTTCATCAATTTTAATAATAATGCACTTAAAATAATAAATTAAAATGATCTTTATGAGTAAAATTGAATTGAAATTTCATCACGTTAAAATCGAGAAAAATTTTTATATCATAAAATTTTAGAATTTATTCATTTTCAAAAATGATCATAATTCTTATTGAATTAATGCAGAGGAAGAAAGAAAAAAATAAAATAAACAATAATGTTTTATTTTGCTACCAGCATCAAATGAGAAATTAATCTAATATGCTTTGCCTCTTATGTTTTCTACATAAATGTGTTTTTTTTTTTTTTTCAATTATTTTCTCAGGGTCAGAAAATGAAAATGTTTTTATTTTAACGGATGAACGTTCCCTTTATAATGTGTGTTTAAAACAAAAATTAAGAGATTTGAAGAAAAATAGAACAAAATAACAACTGATGTTTCTTTATAATTATTAAAACCATGACTAGTACGTTATTTATTAATTAGTGTAACACCAAAGAACATATGGTTTTTTTGGTTCAATGATGATAATAATAATTGATGTCATTATACTTTTCAATTTTAATTTTTATTTTTCTATGGAAGGGCAAATGAAAATAATTATTATTAATAAATTATGATGTTCTTTATATGATTCTTTTGTAGAGTATAAATATAGAAGCTGATTTAAATAAAATTATAGTTATAACTTTCTACGAATTCGGATTTTAATTCAGAAAAAAATTAGGAAAATATATTTTCTAATAAAAATTGCAATATGCACCTCATCACCTGTTCAGTAGAGCAATTAAAGAAAACGCTTTTTCTCGTTTTATTTTGTCCTCAAATTTTCCATTCTATTTTTTCTGCTACCTAATGTATTTTGAGATCCCATAATTCTAAACAAAAAATTTCAAAATATTTGAACTTTTCCACATTTTGTAATTTTCCAGTGGGATTCTATTTTTTATAAAGCTAATTTTTTTTTTTGTTTTTTTTTTTTTTTGAATATGTCAAGAAATTCAACCAAGAAAAATGTGTTTCAATTTTTTTTCTTTTTTTTTCTAAATCATGATTTAGAACGATTCAAAATTCTAGCATAAATTTAAAAAAGACAAATCTTCAAAGGGCCAGGAGTCAAAAAAAAATTTAAATATCTTTTTTATTTTTTCAAAAAAAAAACATAAAATATGTCTTTCACCTTATGTCTTCAAATTAATCGTCAAGATTTTAGAGGATTTTAGAAAAAATGCAATAAATCAAAATAACATTTTACAACTTTTTTTTTTAAGTAGATAATTTGTTTTCCATCTTGATTGCACAATTTTGTAATCACAAGAAGAATTTTTTTTTTTCGTTGTATTTTTCCAAACAAGTTTTTCTGTTTTTCAACTTTATTACGTGTTTTAACATTTACTCAATAATAAAATTTAAAAAAGAAAAAAATCTATAATAATTAAAATACTTACGAAACATCTCTTATTGCTGGTACTTTTTCTATTAAGGCCAAAATGATAATAAATGTAAAAATCAATTTTCTAGATACGTTTCTCATGTTGTTTTGCATAAAATTTGAAATTTTTGTAATAATTAAAGAATCATGACTTTGAAAAAACTGTAAAATAAAATATAGAACAAAATAAAAACGAATAAACAAACAAACAAACAAACAAAAAATACAAAGAAATCAATTATTATAAATGTAAAAAATGTGAAATTAATTTTTTTATTTTTCTTTAAAATAAAATTTTTTTTATTATCATCTGCAATAATCGTAAATTTTTTAATTTATTTTCGGAGCCATCAGAAGAAGAAAAAAAAAAAAAGAAAATTGTATGCGGAATTTTTTATGAGAAAAAAAAATTGCTTATCCCTCACTCTTGTGGGAGTGAAGAATTCACCTATTTTTTTTTTTTTACAGATAAAAAATTTCGAAATCAGATAAACAGGAACAATTCGATTAGCAAAGATTTTTGTACTCTAAAGAAAATGTGATTAAAAATAGTACTCCTATGAATTATATTTTTTTTTTTAACTTCAAAAATTAGAACACGAACTATACGCATAAAATTTTAAAAAAAATAAATAAATAAAGTAAATAAAACATAAAGAAAAAATTTTTTGTAAAGTATATAATGTGAAATAATGTATATGGGAAATGTGTGGAAGCATGAACTGATAAATTTATATATTTTTATTTTATTATGTAAGGTTTTTATAAGGTCAATGGTACCATTTTGATAAATACATACGTATGAAATGAGTATCCCTTTTTTTGTAACGAAAATTATTTATAGAAATTTAAAAGCGAGATTACAAATTAAATCATCCTTTAAATCATAAATTACATAACTTACTGCATCGATGACTGTTAAGTTGAAAAATTATTATTATCGAAAATTGAAAGCATTAAATCTTTGAAAATTATATGCTGCAGAGATGTAATATATGTATGTAATTATGAAAGTGTATTTTTTAAATCTTATATACTTTTTTTGTATTTACATATAAAAATAGAAATTATATATATGTTATTCTACATAATGTAGATATGAATATTCTTAGAACATGTAGTTAGAAATGAATAAACATTTTTGTATCAACTAAATGCTTTTATGATAAGAAAATATAGTTTATATGTATATTCTCATTGATGATGATGATGATCTTTTAAGATACAATATGTCATGATGCATCTACCACACATCACATCTAATCATATATTATTTAAGTATATCTGATGATGCGTCTACAAAAGTGACGCCAACGTGTATTATTTCTGTCTGGATTAATTGAAAGAAAATATTGCATTGCCTACATACAACGAAATTTTAAAATAAAATTAAGAAAATAAAAAATAGAAAAAAACAAAACAGTTTTAAAGAAAATTTTCAGTACATATACAAAGAAAATATAAAAATACACATAAGAATATATGTACATACATATGTATGTACATCAGATATTTCGCTTAAATATGCCTTTTGATTGTTTTCAACAAACGTACTATTATTAGAGAAAAGATTGAATTTAATCTAATATAAAAAAAATAAAATAAAATGAAAAGAAATTATAATGTCATGCATAAATATTTTATCTCAAAATACACAATATATGAAATTTATAAAAAGAAGCCGCAAATTTTTTATGATTAAACAAACATTTTTCATAATGTAAATAATTGTTCTTGGGTTTTGTTTTTATTTTACTGGAAGAATTTTCTTTATTTTATTATTATTATTTATTTATTTATTTGTTTTTTGTAGTAAGTACATAATAAAAATTTATGTGACGCAAATCAAATTAAACATTCATAAATATTGATTTGATTTTATAGAGCAACATAAAAAAAAAAAAATTTGAAAATTATGATCGAATTTATGATTTTAAAAGAATAAATTTTTAATTAATGTAATTAAAAAGAAGGTTATTCGAATTAGCAAAATGCAATTCATTTAAAAAAAAAACTAAATAAAAATCTTTAATTTAAATATGTACTTCTTCCCGAGAGATCTGATTCATTAACAATTTCCTTTTCGTATTTATAAATTTTTTTGTTTTAAAAAATTTTAAAAAGGAAAAAAAAATCATTAAAAAATTTATAATTTCTTAATATGACGAAAATATAGGATTGAATGTATTTTATTCATTTTTTACTTTAAAAAAATCATTCTATCTTATAATTAAAATCTGCATAGTTTATTATATGTATACATATATATAAACAAATAGTATATAGTTCAATCTATAAAATCACGCAATAATTTTAAATTAATAAAATTATATTACAATAAAATTATATTTATTTCATAATCAATATGATTTTCATTAAACATTATTTCTTCCTTTACTATCTTTCATTAAAAAAAAAAAAAACATCTAATAAAAGATAAGATTTAGCACACACGCTTAAATCATATTTAAATATTACGTTACATATGTATAAACGTATATAATTATATTATGATTATGATGATGTAAATAGTAAATAACAATAAAATTTAATGACAATATTTTTAATAAAAAAAAAGATAATGTAGGACATTAAATGCATATAACTTTGAACTTTTACTGATTGATTATGAATATATATGAAATTTAAATTTAATTAAAAAAAAAATTCAATAATCAGAAACAAAAAAATAAAACAATATAAGAAATATTTATTGAATAATAAAACTAAACCTTCTATGACAGACAAAAATAATAAAAATTAAAAAAATTTTGAGCTTAGAAACAGCAAACAAAATGTTTTAAAATAATAGATTTTTTTTTCAATTATTACAAAGTTGGGTATTTCCATTTTAGTAAATGTTAGTAAATTTCAGATAATTATTTGTCGATAATAATTGTAATATCTTTTGTTTTTTTTCTTCTTTAGTTTAATTCATTTTAATAATAATGCTAATTTTAATGAATGACAGTCATTCATTGCATAAAAACTCTTTTTTAATACATATAATTTCTAAGTTTCTGGCTTTGTTTCCTAAAATCAGCATTAGTATATATTCTTTCATTAAAAATTTCTTATCAATTCTAAAAAGTTCAAAAAGATCAATCGTGTAGTGACTTTTTTTTTTCTACACTGCAGATGAAAGCAGAAATTTTTTTTCTCACAAAAAAAAAATAAATAAATAAATAAATAAAAATAAAATAAACAAATAAAAAATTATGATAAACATCTATAAAATTATGTTCATATAATTAATTAAATAATTTAAAATAAAAAAAAATTGTTGGTTTTACTTACTCGCAAAATTTAAATTATAAAATTTTCGTTTTTTCCTCAATTAAAAATTTCTATAGAACTTTTTGTGCACAGTTTAAAAATCACTTTTATTTTTTCCACAAATTTAAATAAAAATTTTCCACGATAAATTAAAAAAGTAAAATTGAATATCAAAAACCCGACAGAATTAAAATTTGCCTGTATATTGATTGTGTAGTGCAAGATGAAAATGAGGACTGAACTGATAAAGCAAGAATTAGATGATCCTCTCGATACGGTAGATGATCGACTATAATCAGCACTCCAGAAAAGAATAATTTTTAAATGAATCCTCTACAAAAGATTCTCATAAAAATTATAAACTAAATAAATTCATTTCTTTTCTGATACATACAATGAAAAAATAATTTATGCGGGAGAGAGAAATGTGAAAATACACATATTTTTCATATTTATTGTTGGATTTAGTTCAGCATACAAGATATTGCATTTATTTCTATCAATATTTATGTGGGATAATTTTTATATAATTAAATAGGGATAAAATTATTTTAGTTTTGTGTTTTTTTTAGGTTCATTGAAAATTCAAAACCTAAATTTCTAAACAACTTTTCTATTAACTTTTTATTAATTTTTTAAATATTACGGAACGTAAGTATAACCGTTACTTTTTTAAAAAAGATATTCTATTTCCGCTTCAATTTCATTTCAGTCGTTTAATTTTGAAACCGATTTCAAAACACTTTCACAATTCAATAGAACGGCGTAATTGTAGTCAAATATTTTGACAGCTCACATTTTTTGAAATTTGAAAATTCCGTTTGAGCCAGTTTGAGCATTTTGTGTGTTTAATGTTACTGTGGTTTCTTTTAAAGTTTTAAAGAATTATTTGTGTAACTGTTTTTATTATACGCTATTTCTAATCTAAATCTTTAGAATATTTTCCATTGTAAAAGAAAATTAAAATAATTTCTTTACAAGTAAAAAAATAATGTCTGGAAAAATGAAGTATAAAAATTATCCAACTGTCGCTGATATACCAGAATTAACTAAAAATGTTCCACTTATTCATAAAGACTTTGTTACTGATATGTCTTTAAAAATGATGAATCATGAAGCATATGGTAAACCGTAAGTATATTTTTGGCAATATTAAAATTAACAATTTTAGTGAAAAACAATTTTTCTACATAAAAAGTTATGAATGGTCATCAGACGATTTTGAATTGGGTGCTCCGCTTGGTCGTGGTAAATTTGGAAGAGTTTATATTGCACGTGAAAAACAAAGTCATTATATGGTAGCAATGAAGATCATGTTCAAATCTGAATTACAAAAGGGACGTGTTGAAAAACAATTACTTAGAGAAATTGAAATTCAATCACATTTAAAGTATGTACTTGACGACATCCGGATAAATTTATCATAATCAATAAATTTATATTTTTATTTCTAGACATCCACATATTTTACGTCTTCTTACATGGTTTCATGATGAGAAAAGAATCTATTTAGCATTGGAATTAGCATCAGAGGGTGAACTTTATAAGCATTTACGTAATTCACCTAATCATCGTTTTAATGAGCCACGTTCAGCTAAATATATTTATCAAGTAGCAGATGCATTGAATTATTGTCATATGAATAATGTTATACATCGTGATTTAAAACCAGAAAATATTCTTTTAACAGCCGATGATAATGTTAAATTAGCTGATTTTGGTTGGTCAGCTCATTCGATGTCTAACAAGTAAGTACCTATACATAATATGATTATTTTCACTTAACTATTTTATACGAATATTTTCAAAATAAAATTACCTAAAGACCATTTTTTTATTTTCTAATGGTTTTTTTTTTTTTCAATTTCTTCGCTATCCTTTTCATCACAATTTTCTTTTTATATTTCAACAGACGTAAAACATTGTGTGGAACACTTGATTATCTGCCACCAGAAATGGTTGATGGATGCCATTATGATGATTCTGTTGATCAATGGTGTCTTGGAATTTTATGTTATGAATTTTTAGTTGGTAGTCCACCATTTGAATCTGATGATACTGAAATGACCTATGCGAAAATCAAAAGATTAGATATTGTTTATCCAAAATTTATAAGTATCGGTGCTAAGGATCTAATATCAAGGGTAAATTTTTTTTATAATTATTGTGATTATTCTAGAGCTCTAAATTAAGATAGTAAGTAGCCCATAGTTATCATTTTTTTAAGTATAAGAAATTAATTATAAAATTTTCATAATTAAAACAGCTTCTTCGAAAACCAAGCACACACCGTATCACTTTAATCGAAGTTATGACACATCCATGGATTAAAGAGAGCAAGAAAAATTATGAAAATTCAAGAAAAAATAAATAAAGAAAAATAAATTTGAAAAATGATTAATTTTGTAATTTTAACATTTATTTTTAATTATTAATTTGATTTATTGTCTAGAGTATCGTTTCTTAATTTCATTTTATATTTTTGTTTAAGTTTAAAATTAGTATATAAGTTTACATTCAAATTAAATACTTTTGTCCTTGTTTTTTTTGAAAAACTAGAAATGATATTTATACAAAAACAAAAATATTTAAGATAATTTTGAATCATTTCAAGTTTTTTTTTTTTTTTTTGCTATTTTTTAATTTGCAATAAATTACATTTTATATTCCTATTCACCAATATTGAGCACAAGCTTCTAATATCTTTATTTAAATTTTAAAAAAATCATACCACGCATTTTTAAATTATTATAATTTTTTTTCTCCAAATTTTTAATTATTAATATGTATTTAATATAGTACCACAGTCTTAAACGTTAAATGAATATGTTTATATTTTGTTTCCTTTAAATTAAATTTATAATGCATTAAAATTCTTATTAATTATCTAATGACAAACATGAATATAATTTTTTCTTTTTTGTATAATTTAATATGGAAGAATTTTTTATATGAATAAAATAACTTTTTTTAAATTTTTATTTCAATTTTAAAATTTATTCATGCATATAAGGATAAGTAATATCTTTTAATGGTACAAATGTTTCTTTAATTGCTTGTGGTGATGCAAATCTTAAAATATAATGTGGTCCACCAGCTTTATCATTTGTACCAGATAAACGACCACCACCAAATGGTTGTTGTCCAACAACAGCTCCAGTGGATTTATCATTTATATAAAAATTACCAGCAGACATTTTAAATTTTTCAATAGCTTCCTGTAAAAATTTTTTATCTTGTCCAAATATAGCACCAGTTAATGCAAATTGTGTTGATTTATCTACTAAATCCATAACATCCTTTACATCTGAATCTTTATAAACATAAATTGATAAAACTGGACCAAAAATTTCTTCACGCATTATTCTATCTAATGGATCTTTTGTAACAACAATTGTTGGTTCAACAAAATAACCTTGATCATCACAATATCCTCCGCCACCAATAATTTCTAAATTTGGACTTGATTTTGCATGTTCAATATACGATATGATACGTTTGAATGCCTTATCATCAATTACAGCTCCAGCAAATGTTGAAAAATCACAAACATCACCAATTTTTAATTGATCTCGTTTCTCGAGAAGACCTTCTTTTATTTCATCCCACAATGATTGAGGAACATACATTCGTGAACATGCCGAACATTTTTGTCCACAATACTCAAAAGCAGATCGTATAGAACATGAAACGACTGTTTCAATATCTGCTGAAGGATGAATAAAATGAAAATTCTTTCCACCACACTCACCAATTAGACGAGGAAAATTTTTATAAAGCATAATATTTTCACCCACTTGTCGCCAGAGTCTGCTAAATGTTGGAACAGAGCCAGTAAAATTAATTCCAGCTAAATCAGGGCTTGCTGTTATTGTATCACCGAAAACTGGACCATCAGTTGGTACAAAATTAACAACACCCGGTGGTACTCCAGCTTCTCTCATTACTTTAAATATAGTCCAATTCGATAGAATTGCAGTATCAGAAGGTTTCCAAAGGATTGCATTACCCATAAGGGCTGGCGTGTAGGAAAGATTACCACCGATTGCAGTAAAATTAAATGGACTTACTGCTGCAATGAAACCATCAATACCACGAAAACGCATTGAATTTCTTGTAATTTTCAAATTTTCACTAATCGGTTGATATTTTGTTGCCTCCTTCAAAAAATATGCATTCATTCGAATGAAATCAATTAATTCAGCAGCTGAATCAATTTCTGCTTGTATAGTTGTTTTTGATTGACCCAACATTGTTGTTGCATTCAATTCTTGTCTATATTGTCCAGCCATTAAATCTGATGCACGATTCCATATTTTTATACGTTCATTAATTGGTGTTTTATCCCAGATTTTTTGTGTTTGAACTGCTGTTTTAATTGCTTTCTCAATAATATTTTTATCAGCATAATAAAATTTTGCAATTTTATGAGAATGATTATGTGGCATTACTTGATACCGTACATCATTTGTTCGTATTTCTTCATCACCAATTACAATTGGTATATCTTCAATTTTTGATGATACGCTTATTAATGCATCTTCTAGATCTTTACGTTCTTTTGAACCACGTCTATAATCATATATTGGTTCATTTTTAATTCCAAAATCATTTAAATGTAATTCTGGTACAACAGAATGAATATGCAATTTTTCTGAATTAACATTTGTTATATGACGAATAATTGAAGATTTTAAAAATTTTTGAAATGAAGCAAGCATTTTGTTACTTTGATAATAACAATTTTTTTTTTTTTAAATAAAGCAATTGAAATTGTAAATTGACTTTTTTTCCACACAGTTACTGGGAAAAATAAAATGAAAAAAAATAAATTCTTAATTTTCCTTAAATTAATTATTGTCTATGGCCTTTTTCTTTTAATTTTTTTTTTTTTTTTTTTTTGCAAATTGACAAATTTTCTTTTTTTTCTCGAACCTGGAATATAAGAACAATTTTCACGTTACTACGTTAAAATTTTCTCTTTGTAAAATTTTTTTTTTTTTTTTTTGCAGATAAACGAAAAAAAATATTACATACTTTACTTGTTCTGATTTAAATCCTTGTTTATTTCAAATAAACTTTATTGTCACAAATAAATAACTTTATTATTTTCTGTTTGTATTTAAATTGAAAATTTTTAAAATAAAACTATCTACTTTAACTGTTATTCAAAATTTCACAATTGATATTACGTAATTTCTTTCCGTACAGCAATAATCTAGTAGAAGAATGTAGTTTTAATTGTAATACAAATTTGACGGTGGGTGCAGACAGAAAAAAATTTAATAGTTACAATGCTTCTAATAAATTCTACCCATAGTCCTTATGATATACTTTTTACAAGTGATGCCCAAGAAATAAATAAAAAATAAGAAATTCCTTCCGCCTACATTGCTTATACACAAATTACATTTCGGTATATGCAAAACGAAAAAAAGAAGATTCATTTGGCAGAAATTATTTTTAAGGACATGCTCACTACAAAAAAATAATTTCGAAAATTTATTTCAAACAAAATGTATACAAAAAAAAACAACATAACGCTTGAAAAATCAATGCAATAGGTCATTTAAATTTTAAAGAATCATTTTAATTAAAATAGTGGAAAATAAAACTGGAAATTTCCACAAAATCTTACTTTTTTTTTTTAAACGAATGATTTCAGCTTTTTGTTTTTTCTTTTGAGTAGCTACTAGTTTTCATTATAAAGTAAATTTCATTCAAAATAAATTTAAAATTGTGCAGAGAAAAATTGTGTAATAAAAATAATGAGAGCAATGACTTCATGAATAAATTGATGCACGTGATCAAGAATATTGAACGCAATCTCCAAAGTAATATTATAAATTACAAATAAAAAAAAAATTTCTATTTTGTATTTGTGTTGGAATTTTTATTCGTGACAAATGAAATACATTTTTTATCTGCATTTTTTCTGTCTTTCAACAATATTCAATGAGATTCTTTGAAAAAAAAAACTTTACTTAATGAAATTTGGAGCAACAAAAAAAATTTTTTTTTTCAAATATACTCAATCTGAATAATTTCTGAACTTACTCTTTACTTTTCCTTCTTAGTTTCTATTTTATGAAAATTTACCTCAAGCATTTAAACAAATTTAGTAGAACTGCTTTCAAATAAAAATAAAGTGAAAACCTGCCTTTGGAAACTAAACAGAAAAGAAAGAGTTGTTCCTTTTTTTTTAAATATTTCTTTTTACTCCTCTTCTTTTCAAATCATTTAAAGCAGATTTCAATGATACTCCTTTAGACATTGTGGTTAACTTTGTTACAACTTTACGATAATGATTTTGTTCTTTAAAAGTCATTGATGATGATGAAGTAGATGAAGTACTTGGTGTAGCTACATTATTGATTTTTTTCTTCGACTTATCATTACTTATGTCACCAAATTTTTCCCATTTTGGTTTCTCTTTTTGTTTTTCTTGAATTAAAAATTTTCTATAACTTGCATCACGTTGTTTTAAAACATTTTGACGATCCTGTATGTTTTTCTGGTCATTTGTTGTTTGTGAATCTTGTTCTAATGAATCTACGTTATTAGTTGGTGAAAAATTTTGTTTTAATTCGGACCAAGGTGTGGCGGCTTCATGTTGTATTTGTTTTCTATTTCCGTCAAAGTTTCTATTGAATTTATTCCTAAAAGGATTTTTATTCTTGAACTGATTTCCATGTGTCTTGTTTGGTTTATTTCTATTTGGCTGATGATGATTTTTATGTCCAACCATTTTCTATGGAAGAAGAAATAGTTCAATAATTAAATTTAAAAATAATAATAATAACTAAAATAATTACTTCCTCGAGTCCTTTTTATTAATTAAATTTTCTCTGAGAAACAAAAGTAAATTCACTTTGCACGACACGCAGATGTCAATTAAAAGTGACAGCTGTTAAAAATAATATTCAAATATGTATTCGAAAATATTTAAAAAAAATGCTGTTTAATTTGCTAAAGCAGCATTTGTAATGCTGTTGCTGTTGCTGCGAGGTTCTAGTTCTCGCGTTACAAACTAAATTTAAAAATTAATTTGAAAAGAATTGATAATTTGATTAAAAAAAATTAAATATTCAACGTGAGACATTTAATTTTCTTTAAAAATTAAAAACATCAGGAATAGATAATAATGGATCAAAAACCAATGAAGAAACACGAAGAAATTAAAAATAAGCGTTCAAAACGTAGAAAAAATGTAAGTTGTATTTAAAAATTTTATTAAATCAACTCTCATAAAATTCTTTACTTAATCCAGAATAATACAAAAAACAGAACAAATGAGAAAGATTTAACATTTCCTCCAATTTTATTGATGCATTTCACAGTTAAAAACATAACTAATGTTTCAAAAAGCGTTAATGAACAAGGAACTTTTCTTTTTGATGTTTATCACCATAATAACCTTCTAAGTCCACTTAATGCAACATCAACAAAAATTCATGTTGATTTAGATAAAACTCGAATGAATCTTATAGAGGAATCGGAAGAAAAAGAAGAAAATGATGAAACTTTTGAATTAGAATTAAATTTTGATTACAATTTAACAATTCGAGAAGATCCCCAAAAAGAATTGAATAATTTAATTGATTCACCATTATTTTTTGTATTTCGAAAGATATTAAACGTAGAAACAATAAATGATGATAAAAAAGAAAAAAACTATGATAACAGTAAAGAAATTGATCCAGAATCAGATAAAAATAAAAGAAAATCAAAAGTAAAGGAAATTTCGAATGTCTCGGTTGGAGATAAGAAAAATTCCGAGAAAATTAAACAAAGAAAAACAAAAACTAAAAATAATACAAAAGTATCATTAAACGAAGACAAAACAACAAACAATGTAATAACACTCGGCTATGGACACCTAGAATTGTTACATATTATTAAATCAAAATCTTCAAATTTCGATGAAATAATTTATTTGTATCCAGAAACTCCTAATCTGCATGCAAAAACTTTATTTATTAATCTTAGTATTCATGTTGAAAAAGATCGAATTTTTACTATCGAAAACATAAAACCAATTAATTTAATAACATTTACACTTGAAAAAATTTTCAATATTCCTAAAAAATTACTGGATATTCCAAATTTACGAGCTATTGTTGATTTTTTCTTTATTAATGAAAATAAAACTGAAACTGATGAAGATAAAAAAATTAAATTATTTACATTTTCTGATGGAAATTTAGAAAATTTTGAAATAAATAAAATTCAAAATAAACGATGGAGTTCTTTACCAAATGTAAAAGGTTTTAGTACATTAACAAATCAAAAAATACATAATAATTTAACAGAAATTCATGATTTAAATCCTTCGTTTCTATCTGAAATTAATGAAAAAAGTCTAGTTTTTAATTTCAATTCAATTCATCGTTTATTCATTTATCAAAAATTTCATGATGATTTCGTGAAATCTTTATTCCAAAACAATAATTTCTTTCTGGTAGAAATAAAATTTCAAAATGATGAAAATGAAGAAAAAGAAATTTACAAAGGATATACTGATTTATCAGTACTCCTTTATCCAGAAGGTAAAATATTTTCGAACGAAATTAAGAGACTGTTTCGTTTATTGTAGAATAAACTGTAACATGAGTTAATGAGACAGAATGAAAATTTCGATTGAAAATAAAAATCAAAACTTCATTTAATCAAATGCCTGCTTTTAATTTGTTTTTTTTCTAGTTACAAAAGAAAGATTTTTTGTGTCTTTGACTAAAATTGTTGAAAACGGCGAGAAAAATGAAACAAAAACAAAAGATGAAATGAAAAAGAAAAAATCGAAGAAGAATCTGAAAAGTGAAATAAATGACAAGCCAATCTTAGATTTGATAAGTTTACGCAAAGAAAAACCACTATGTTTAATTTTTGAAATTGAATTCGACGTTCCGATTACAGAAGTACAAGAAAGCATACAAGAAGAATCAAAGTAAATTGATAAAATCTGATTAAAAGTTTTCAAATAAAAGAAAACTTATATTAAGAATTTTATTTTTTAGAACTAAAATCAAAATTCAAATTGATATCGAGCAGAAAATACAAAATTTAAATAAATTAATTGAAAATATACAAAATGAATTTGATGATGAAATTGTTTCAATAATAAAAAATCTACCATATCATTTAGAACAAATAAAAAAATGTTTAAATATGAAAATAGATGAATTTGATATTGAAAAAATCAAAAAAGCTCAATATTATGAAGAATTACAAATGAATTTAAAAGATAAAATTATGAAAATGGTTGCAATTAAACATAATGTTCAAATAAAAACAAATACAAATGAAGATTTTATGGTACATATTTATTAATTTAAATTTATTTATTCAAATATTCAAATTGAAATTATATACTATCATTTTTTTGTTTGTTTGTTTCATATTAAAAGAATCTTATGTCTGATGTTTATAATTTATTAATCGAAGATATTGAAAATATTTTAAATGAAGCTTGCATTGGAACAGCAAATATTATTGAAATTGATACAATAAATAAATTTAAAGATATTGAAATTTTTATTGCACAAGAATGTGAATATCTTGAATTTGATATAATTACAAAAAATATTTATGAAAATGTAAGAACTATGTAGATGAAAGGTGTTTTTGTTTTTAGATTTAAATTAAAAAAATTCACGGTCCTGATTTGTTTATTTCTGTTCTAATTTTCAGCTCCATAAAAATACAAAAAATAGTGAAGAAACTCTCATGTATCTTGCAGTTCATAATTTTGGAAAATATAATTTAAGTAAAATTGAAGAAAATATTGAAAGTATTTTAAAAGAAAATCCAACAAATGGTATTGGGTAATACATATTAGCTTATTTTTTTTTACTTTGTTTAACAGAAGCTTGAAAAAATACTTCATCCTCTCCCGTGAGACACAATGCCTAGAATTTATTCAGGTTTTTCAAAAAATAACGAAAAAATTGACAAAATTCAATATGGAATTTGATTTTAATATATGTAAACAGCTAAAAGATGTATACAATAGCGAAAGCGTTTTGGAATCTTTTAGTAAAAAAAAAAAAAGAACTTTATCTTTGAGCGATTGTGGATTTGTCTAGAGGACCTTTATTCTTAATTCCACCAATGACAATGTATTCTATAACAGACTTATTATTCCCATATAGCGAAATAGTCAGAACCAGTTGACCTCCAATCTCAACGTTTGGCCTCCAATCTAAAAGCTGTTTAAGCTCTTTCTTATTCTCAAAGTTTTTTCCTAATTTCTCACTTTTTTAAAATATATTCTCTTTTCTATCTATTTTCCATACAATACATAGAAAATTTTAACAAAAATTTGAGAAATTTTAATATTTTTAACTCGCTATACAATCGTTCTAATGGTTCTCATTACTATACAGAATCATATGGAAACAGCTTTTTCTTTACTGCATATATTCAGATATAAGTACATATAATAGTATACATATCATTTGGTTCAGTAAAAAAATTTAACCAATTTGTATGAGGAATTGAAGATATAGGATTTGAGGGTATATTTCAAGAAGAAGAAGTATACAAGTAGCTAATTTGCATATGATCACATTTATAAATTTTAATGGTAATTTACATATCGAATTTATTATTTTGCATATCAAATTTGATCGTTTATCAGGTCAAATATAATGTTGATATCAAAATGATATTTTTAGAAAATAATTTTATTGATAAATTCGATCAAAAATCCTTAATTTTCTAGCACTAAAAATCTTTTTTGCACCAGGCAATCAGAAATCATAGCGATCAAAAATTTAAACAAAATCATCTACAAAAGTATCAAATATTTTTGTACTTTAACGATTATATAGGACATTGTATTCATCCATATAAGAATTGTTTGAAAGTATGTGTTGATGATACCTCAAGAAAACAATTAAGGAGATGTTATACACATGTATGCCTTCGAATAATAATATATGAGTTTACTTCACTTCAAAATAAAAAAATAGTATTCAATTTTAAAGGATATATATATACATACATACGTATATGTATAGATTTGTTTTTTAATTAAACAGCAAAACATATACATTAGCTGCACATACAATTGGAACAGGTATAATTTGTTGTTTATTTTTTAATAATAATGATATACAAAATTGTATTAGGACAGCCGCTGATATACTTTCGTTTGATAGTATATGTTGACGGTAACAAAAAAAAAACAAGGAGGTGTTACACACATGTTTATCTTCAATATATAATATCACTTCAAATAGAAAAAAAGATCTTTTTTCCTTATTACCCTTTATACCTTACCTCTATACATTTTTCAATGCAAAAGACTAAAAATATAGTTAATCACCGTACAAAAAAAATTGTATATGTGTTTGAAAAAAATTTACAAATTATTCAATTTATGCGTAAATGGTATTTTTGTGTTTTGTTGTTTTTGGAAAAGATATATGATGTGTATGGTATATGAGAAATGAGAAATGTATGAATATAATATTTTTATTGTTGCATTTTTTTTTCTTGTGTTTGCTTGTGTGTATATATTTTAAAGTAAAAATATATATTCAGAACAGCATTAGATATTTTTTAATGTAAAATAAAATAAAAACATGCCTGTTGATTTTGATCTCCTGATCCATTACAGATAAAATTTTCATATTTCCTAGTGAAAAAAATTTCTGGATATGAAAATTTACGAAAATGTAAAAATTAATTTTTAAAATTATTTTTAAAATTTGAAATAACAAATACATATTTATCTGAAATACTATTTTAAGAGATACATATAAACAACAAATATATACCATATGTACATATTGAAGAAACAGGTATAATTTTTTGTTTGAAACTAGAAAATAAATTTACAAGTTCAATATGTTTTTTAATATTTTTATGCGTATATTTTGGGTCGTGTTGAATTTACAGTATATATTTCAATAATCAATGTATGCATTCAAAAAAATTTTTAGAACGACAAATGGGAATTAGGTGTGTGTATATGTATTTGTTATATGAATAATAATATTCTGTGCGTAAATGAGTAATAAACGAAAGTTTTCTCATATATTTTTTCGTGAGAGATAGAAACTTTTCGTCTCTCATACTTCCCCGCACAGGTCTACAAATTTTTTGAAAACTGCTGATTTTCGAATGTACTGACAGTGTACCTCTCTATGTATCTGCTCTGTGATTCCACCGAGATCACTCAATATATATTATAACGAAGATATTACGATTTCAGAATGAATGATTTTTCTAAATTTCTAGTTTAGCTTCGGTCAGCTGAAGGAGTGAGTAGAAGCTTCCGTTGGACTTCTGTACAAAATTTTCGAGAAAAACTTTGAATAAAGCTCAGAGTAAACTTTTGCCAATAACTTTGAAAATATTTTTTTCGACATTTCAAAAATAACTTTTTTCAACAGTTCGAAAATGATTTTTTTTTTTTCGGAAAAAACTTTTAATTTATTTTTTTTTTTTTTCTAAAAACAAAATTAACAAGAATAAAAAATGTGTTTTTTTCTTTTTTCCACATGTATACTGCATCTCGTACAATTTATTCTCGTTGTAATTTTACCTTTGTTAAATTAATTTTGTTTTAAATGTATTTTTCATTCAGCTTGTTGATGCAAGCGTACATTGATTATATTTATAATAATGAAGATCAGGATAAATTGCGTGAAAAACTGACGAATGCAACTAAACTAAATCCAAATTGTATTGAATTATGGATTCTTCTATATGTTATTCATAAAAATAATGATTATCGTCCTGGATTTAAATATTGTGAAATAAAATATATATCACTTGTAAATGAAAATCATAAAAATAATTTATGGACATATAAAGAAATATTTTTTGATATTGAAGAAAATCATAAGAATCCATTATGTAATACTCTTTGTAAATTATTAAAATTTAAATTATTCAATTTTGCTAAATTAATATATGAACATTGTAAAAATGAATTTAATTATGAAAAACGTCTGGAAATTGAATTTATAATTAATTTTAATCAACAAAATTATACATTAATTGACTCATTGTTAGCAGAAATTCGTGATAAAAAAAATTATGTAAGTCCGTTACGTTAGTAATTTATTCAGAGAGTCTTTAAAGAAAATATAAAAATTTAAAATTTATTTTTTTTCATAGTCATTACTTTATAAAAGATTACATGGACATGTACTTTGGAATAACAATGAAAAAGAGAAAGCAATTATTGAATATGAATTTTTATATCATTCAGATGATATTAATGATTCAAAATATTATCATGTCGAATATTTAAGATGTGGTTTTCATTTTTTAGATATGAAAAAATATAATTCAGCTAAAACGTATTTTGTAAAATGTTTCAAAAATAGTAATTCATTTCTTGCTTGGTATGGTTTAGGAATTTGCTTTTACAGAGTATGAATTAATAATTAACATAAATTTTTTAATTCACATAAAAAATTCGAACATAAAATTATATATTTTCTTTAAGGTTTGCTGTTTAAATGAAGCAGAAGAAAGTTTTTCAAAAGCAAGTAATTATGTAATTCAATTTTGTGAACTTTGGGTTTATTTAACGATGATAAATTTAAGAAAAATGAATATAAAAGTTGCATTTATGTGTTTTGAAACTGCAAAACGAGTAAGATTTTAACAAAATTTAAAAAAATAAAAACATTTAAAAATGTTCTTTTGATGTGTAGTTACCTGTAAATGATGAAAACCTTTGGAATGAAATGATAAAACTTTTTCAACAGAAAAATATTAAAATATCTTCAATATTTTAATTAATTTTACACTTTAGTTATTGTTGTTTAAAATATTGTAAAACAATATCAAATAAAATTTTAGAAAAAAAAAAATATATTTGAACAAATTTCAAGAATTGTATTATTTTGTCAAAGCTGGAACCATATTTATGAAATTAGTCATGTAAAAAATAAGTTAAAAAATTTACCTTAATTAATATCGCCAAAATTAGAGGATGTTTGTTTTATAGAAGCACAGCATTGGCATTTGAAAAATACTTTAATTAGGAAAAGTGTCCAATAACAAAATAAGTACAAAATTAAGCGTTTTATATGAATTCTGTATGATGATCAAGAATTATGCAATAAAACATGAAACTCTAGGTGAGTCATTTTCACTTGACAATTTTGTTTTTTTTTCAAGAGAAGATAATTTTAGAACAAATTTCTCCCAATGTTAAATTAAAAATAAATAAACATTCTAATTGTTTTTCAATAATTTAATTTTCTAACTATAAATCTATAGTTTCAACTTCGTCTTTCAGTCCAAATACATGAATATCTCGACGTTTTGCAAATATTATATCTGAGGAAGTAGGATGTGTTGTAAGTGAATGTACTACGCCGCTATCTAAAATTTAAAAAAAAAAAAAAGAAACAAAATAGATTATTATAAACGAATTTATGTAGTATATATTAAAATTAATTACCGAAATTAATTCTATGAATTTCTTTTGCTTCCAAAAGATCCCATATAATTGCACAACCTTCTGTTGAACCAGAAATTATTTGTGAATCATTTGACATTATGCCACATTCTATATGATAATCTTCAGCTTTATGTCCTTTATATTCTGATAATAGACTTCCATTATCATTATCAATTAATCGTACAGTACTATCTAAACAAGCAGCTAATATACATTGTTCATCTTTTGTTTGTACAATATATGTTATAGGTTCACCAATTTTATCACATGTTAATTCACCAGCTCTTAAATCATAATGTCGTATACAACCATCTAATGATGATGTTATTATTTTATAATTTGTTACAATTACTGATGTTATACAATCTTTAGCATCTTTCATAATTTGTATTGGTTCTAATTTTCTAGTACGTATATCCCAACACATAACACTATGATCTTTTGATCCAGATACAGCTATAGATGAATCTTCATTAAAACGTACACAATTAATACCTCCAGCATGTACCCGAAGACGACGTACCGGTTGACCAGTTGTTACATCCCAATATATTATACTTTTATCTAGACTAGCTGATGCAATGTAACAACTATCACAACTTCCAACAGCATCTGTTACTTCATCAGCATGTCCACCATAAGTTTTTAATAATAAACCACTTTTTGGATTCCATAATTTAATTTTTTTATCAGAACCACATGTCAGACAATATGAACCATCAACTAATTAATAATTAATAAAGATATATTCATTTTTTATGATTAGATTGAAGAAATTTGTGTAAAACCATTGAATCAAAGCCAAACGAAAATAAATAGGTATATAGTAAGCATTCAATTAAGCAAGCAGAGAGAATAGAAGTATACAGAAGTTTTATATAATAATAATTTATCTAATAAAAACTAAAATTATTTTTTCATGCTCCAATATTGAATTAAAAAGAAATATGTTTTCATAATTTAATCTACATAAATACAATTACAGAAAGGAGTAGCGTAATTTAATAATTTTCACTTGCATGTACTTACCATTGTAACGAACAGCCCTTACAGCTCCTTGTAAGCAATCGATTGTAATTAATTTCTGTAAATCCGTCATAATATTTAATTACTTTAAAAATTTATAAAATCAATTAAAAATTTAAAAACATTATTTAAATTACTTTTACTAGCACTTTTATTTTTTTGCACAACAAAACAACCGCGCAAACTTCAAAAAAGCGCAAAAACAAAATAAAAACAAAATCATCTGATAAAATGTGGTGAGTTTAATTAACTACATACTCCACCACTTGTGGATTTTGATAAAACTCAATTAAGTGGATCTAATAGGTTCCTAATTCTTCGAGATTATTAGCTATTTTCCCCGAAATTGCAAATTGTCGACTTATTGTCCAATCTTGAAGTACAATACGTTGCAAATAAAATCTAATTAATTGTTGAGAAAAATTCAAATTTAACTGTGAAAATTATAAAAATTATTTATAATATTGTTCCACTTCAACTCGAAAATCTTCCGCAATGTGTGTAAACATAGTTAAGTTTCTTCTTCTTCTCTTAACATAGTAAGTAGTTTTGAAAGCAAAGAAGTGAAAAAAAAAAAGAATGAAATGTGCGACTTTTTTTTCCCTGTAATTTTTTTTATGAAAAAAAAGTACAAAATATAAATTTATTGAGTGAAGCGTTGCTTGATCGTCTAATTTTTAAAATTTAATATAAAAAAAAAATGAATTTCAGTGATATAGATCGTGCTAAGTTGTTTCCATTAAGAAGCATTTCAGATGTAGTGAAATTCTTTCGATTACAACTTGAAAATAATGCAGAACCTGATTTAACATTATTGTCAATTGTTGCCGGCTTCATCGAACATACATTAACATCAGGAAGGATACCAGATACAACAGCTACAGCTTCATCATCACCAAATAATCCTCAACAACAGTATTCTGATGTTTTAAGTAATTTTCCAGTGGTAACATTCGATGTAGTTGACACATTGTACAAGAAATTTCAAATGATCTTATCAGTGATTGAAAAGCCAAAATCTGTTAAAAATGCTAATCGACAAGTGATAAAAAAAGTATCAGATATAATATGGCATTCATTGATACGTAGCTCATATAAGGATAGAGCACATCTTCAAAATCTTTACAGTTATTTATCTGCTAGTAAATTAGATTGTTTTGGTGTTGCATTTGGAGTTGTTGCTGGTTGTCAATTGTTAGGATATAAAGATGTACATTTGGCTATATCTGAGGATCATGCTTGGGTTGTATTTGGTAAGAATCGTATTGAAACTATTGAAGTAACATGGCATGGTAAAGGTCATGAAGATAAACGTGGCCAAGATGTAATTGCTGGCTATGAATCACGATCTTGGTTGTATTTAGCTGGTTGTCCAGTAATTTGTGATAGATATATGGAAGTTGCAGCAATTGTATCTGCTATTAATATTTCACTTACACCTGCTAGTGATTGTTTAGAATTAGCTGATCTTCAACAAAATTTATTATGGTTGTTATATGATATGGGACATTTACAAAGATATCCTATGGGCTTGGGTAATTTGGGTGAATTAGAAGAGGTGTCACATACCGAAGGACGTCCTACCTGTGAAGAATTATACAAAGAGGCTATAAAATCAGCACAACAACATTACAAGAATCATCATGTTTATCCATACACTTATCAGGGTGGATACTATTACCGTCAAAATAAATACCGTGAAGCTTTTGCTGCTTGGGCTAATGCTGGTGATGTGATACGTTTGTACAATTATTCACGTGACGATGAAGAGATTTACAAAGAATTTCTAGATATTGCAAATGAATTGATACCGCATGTTATGAAATTAGAAAGTTCTGGTCATTCAGCAAGAAGTATTCTCAGAGATTCAGAATGTTTTGCAAATTTATTAAGATTTTATGATGGTATTTGTCAATGGGAGGAAGGAAGTTCTACGCCAATTTTACATATTGGATGGGCAAAACCTTTAGTGAATACAATTTCAAAATTTGATTATGACATACGATCACAAGTTGTTATTAATGTACCAGAAGATGATGATGAGAATACGAAGGAAAAGAGAAATGAAAGTCATAATCAGGATACTAGAAAACAACAACAACAACAACATCAACAACAGCAAAAAGACAATGACGTGCAACAATCAAACAAAGATAAAAATAATCAAATTGAAGAGATGCAAGTTGATGAAGGAAATAACAATTGCATTAAAAAAGATGAGGTAATTATTGTAATTTTTTTTTCATTACAGATTTTTAACAATCTTTTTTTTAAATCTTTTTAACACAGTTGAAGACATTGAATAAAAAACCAGATATGCCAACTACTTTAGCTGATTTGACAGCAGCTTGTGGAGAGAAAATTTTAAATCCAGATTTTCTTTTACAAGGAGATGGAGAACCATTTGCTGATCAAAAAATTAAACAATCAGTAGATGATTTAACATTAGCACAAGAAAAACAATCATCTAATTCAAATAATGAAGATAATACTGTTGATAAAAAATTCAATTTAAATTCTGAAAGCACAAACATCACAAAAAATTCAATTATTTCTGTTGAAATCTCATCTAATAATATCCCAACTACAAATTCTGTATCTAATATGACAACAATTTCTACAGATTCCCAAATAACTGTCTCAAAAATTCCAGATCCATCAAATTATGATGATGATGAATATTATCATAAAATTAAACGTCCTATTATAACATTATACAGTCAAAAAATGAAAGGTTTAAAAGATTTACTTTTAGCTGAAAAATTAAATACGCATGCAATTTCATTACAAGTTACTGCACAATCACAAGTAACATCAGGAAGGAAATTAAGAGGTAGTAATGCTGCAAATGCAACATCCACAGGAGGAACAGGATCCGGAATTGGTTCTGATAAATCATCAGCATCAAATAATACAAATACTGAGGCCGAAATACAATATACAAGACCTAAAAGAACACGAAGGGAGTAAATTTTTTAATTTATTTTTACATTTTCCAGTTTGTTTTTTTTTTCTATTTTGTTTTACTACTTTTTTTAAATGAACATAGACACACACATTCTAGAAATTCCTTCTTAGCTGTTTATTAAATTTAATGTTTTGTCCGTTGTTTAAAAAATAACATGAAATTTCAATATTCTCATTGAAAAAAAAACATAGTTTTAAAATGAGATTATTGTTTTTTGTTAAAAAAAAAAAAAAGAAAATTAAGAATTTAAAATTCTCTTAGAGATTGTAATATTATTCCAAGTGATACATTTGGAAGCAAAACAAAAATTGTTTACTTTTTTATCCTATTGATTATTTTTATTTTTTTTTGAAAAAATATTTTTTGAGAAAGAATGAAATTTAACTTTAAGAATTTTTTTTTTTTAAATTAAAAAATGAACCAGTGAATTCATTTAAAAAAAATAAAGTCAGAAGAAAAAAGAGCAAATTTTTTGAATGCATTTTATAATGCAGACAAGCAAGAAAAAAACAATCAAAAAAATTATATTTTTATCGATAAGTACTTATAATATTTAAAATATTTCCTTTTTTATTTGTAAGGAAGAAAAAAAAAAAAGAGTGCTATACAAAAAGTATTTACTTAAGATTTATGTTGTTTATTTTATGTTTTTTTTTTCCTTAAAATTAAGTGAAAAATTTTGTTATTAATGAGATTTTTAAAAATGAAATTACTCATCACATAAGAAATTCGTTTATTAAATTTTTTAAAAATAATATTTCAATTATTGATATGGAAAATATTTTATTAATTAAATTACAATTGGTACTGTCGTTGAATTGATTTGCTTATTATTTGAAAGAAGAATAATGAGAAAAATTTTTGGTCCAAAGCAAGTCAATAATTGATATTTAAAGTAAGAAACAGCCAAGAACTGTCAGAGCTTATGTGCGGTGAAAATGTCAGATGGTTACGATATGTGAACAGGATGATCGATTGTAGTAGGATGCCTAAAATAGTTTGTGAAAGAAGAATTATTGGTACGAGAAATAAAGGGAGGCCTAAGAAGCTATGGTTAAATGAGGTTTGCGAAGATCTCCGAAAAAAAAGGACCATCAAGGACCGTGAAGTTCAGGATGATAACTTTATTTGAATGCAATGATTTAAATATTTTGGGAAAATCTGTAGAAACGACAAAGCTGATTATAATTTAATTATTAAAATTTGTTTCCAATTGAAAATTATACAGCGAAGGATTTATTAATATTTTACTCCTTATTGCTGAATTTAAGCTGAAATTAAAATTAAATACAAATCTAATTTAAATGATATAATTTCAGTGGTAAGATTTTTTTATTACTTCCAGTTTTTAAAAACATCACTGTTAAATTAAAGCATGTTATTTAAAAATTCTAGATTCTAATAAATCAAAAAAAAAAAAAAAAAAGAGAAAAATCAAAATTTTTCATTTTAATTCTAATTTAATTTATTTATTTTATTTTTACCTTTTTAATTACATACCGCACAGTGCTATAGATTTAATCCTTTTTTTTAAATATTTGTAAAACAAAAACAAAACATAACTTTTTTAAAATGAAAAAAAAAAAAAACACAAAATGAATGTAATTAATTTGAAAATTTTATGTTGTAAAATTTTTGAAATTAAGAATTTTTTTTTTTTTTTTTTTTTTTTATAATTAAGATTAATTTTATTGTAAGTTATGGGTAAAAAAAGAAGAAGGAAAAAAAAAATGAAACAAGAAAATAAGAATTCCTCTCCATACGTTTATTGTTAAATTTAATTAATTAAGATAATTGGTATTGTTAATGAAGTTTTTGCATTATATGGATTTATCGGTACATGAATTACATCAATATGAAAAAATTTCAGTAAATATATAGATTCAACATATACAGTTACATATACATATAAATAATTTTTAAAATGATAAAAGTACTTGGAAAATACATATTTGTGATCTTTTAAATTTATTTTATAATTTTCACTCTTTTTTTTTATGTAGAAAAACAAAAAACACACATACATATACTCGTTATGATGATGTAAATGTACCGATTGTTTTGTATTTTTCTTAAGAATTATGAATTTTAATGTTTTTCATATCCTTTTTACCTTTTATCTTTTTTCACATTTTATGTATTTGTTTTGTTTTTTTTTATTATTATTTTTATTTAAATTTTCTCTAGTAGTATGACGCTAGTACAAAACAAACAAACAAAAAATCAAATTTCTTTAAGAAAAAAAAAAAAAATAAATAAATAATTGTTAAATTTTTCCTTTATACACTATTTTATTTTGTTAAACACAAGAGTTTAATAATCATTTTATTTTATTTTTTCGTTTTTTTTTTTTTTGTTTCTTTTTTTTGAGAGACTGATTCAATGATTTATGTTGTATTCATGTTAATTGTAAAAAAAAAAAAAAAAACATTTTACTCTTGTGCTTTTTTATTATTTATTTCTCACCAGATTGATCGTAAAAGAAAATTTATTAAAGTGATTGCTTTTGGAAAAAAAATTTTAATTCAATTGAAAAACACTTTATTGAATTAAATAAAATGATGAGGCTCAATTTTAAAAAATTTTTATTTTTGAATAATAATTTTAAGGAAAAACAAAAAAACCAGTAATACATACAATATTTTAGATTTTTTTTTTTTTTTACTTTTGATGATGTTTTACGATCAATTTAAATGTTATTCTTTTTATTTTTTTCTTTTTTTAATTTTTGGGTTTTTATTTTTAATTGTAATTCATGACAGTAATTACAAATTACAAAAAAAATAAAAAAAAATAATGAAACTGTAATCAAAATAGGAAGCTTATTCTAGTACAAATTGTTTAACAATTCTTTTTTTTATATTATTTTTATTAATATTAAAACCTTATATATATTTTTTTTTTGTTTCTTTGAATGAAATCTGTAAGAAAATAAATGTAAGAATTTAAAAAAAAAAAATAAAAAAAAATAAAGAATTTATATAGATTTATAGTTTTAAGAAAAGAAAAAAAAAAAGAAAAATCAGATTGCAAAATGAAAAGATACATTTTTGACGCTTATAAAACAATATAAAAAAAAATATATATATATACAATATATTTACACATTTTATTTTAGATGATAAGAATTTATTTTATTTTCTTCTTTTTTAAGTTTAAAGAGCACAAAATCACTTTATACTTACATATGTATGTATTTTATTTTTTATGTATTTCCTTATTAAGTGCTTTTTTTATATTTGATTTTTTCGTTTTTATTTACACTTTTGAATTTTTGTTATTATAAAAAAAAAGATATATATATTCTACACACATTACACATAATTTTTATAAACAAAAAAAATATACTTTTCTTTGTTTTTTTAAATATTAAAAATATTTTTTTTTTTTTTGGCAAAATTACTTGATTCTTTGGCCAGACAATTATATAATGTTATAAAGTATGAGCATGATTTGATCCTCTTAGAGGCTTTTTTAAAATTTTGTAGACGGGCGCGATTTTCTAATTTTGAAAGTATAGCGGGCAAATCTAGTTATTGCACATGTTAATCAGTTTGATAATTTACAAATGTTATTGATTTGAAGAAGCTTAAAAGAGAAAGTTTGTCTAAAACACATATAAATATTAGAAAAAAATTCCATTTAACAGAATAATTAGTTCTTTTCCGAATTATGATCATAATTTTCCGCCTGCAAAGTGTTAATTTTAAACTTGAATTTTTGTCAAAATGTTATTGTATCAAGGGTACTAGTACACAAATTAAAATCAAAATTTTATCTAGATTGCAAAATAAACTAACATAACTGAGAATAATATGATTATAAATTGTAATTTATGATGAACAAGGACTACAGACAAAAAAATTCATCGCGTAAAATAATAATATATTTATTTTCTATTAAAATTAACTTTTTATAGTGCCATATTTGATTAGTTTTGCAAAAAAAACAAAAAAATTCAATTTTTAAATTTTTTAATTCAATAAAAAAAATAAACTGTTTTTAAAGATACCGAAGCGATAAAGGCTCTAAAAGGCTGTAGTGCCAAGAAGATAGATAGATTTTGAAAATATCGAAAAAATCATAATTTAATAATTTGAAATTTTTAAATGCAAGTGTTAAAAGAATGTAATTTTAGATTGATTTTAATCATTTCGGTAAAATAAATACGAACTGTAAATGCGATCATGTGAATTCACATCTCAATATTAATTAAATTATTTGCACTATTTAAATTGGAAATACATATATACATTCTCTGTATCTTTTAATTTTGTCTATATCCTCTTTTTTTTTTAAATATTCTATTTATTTTACACATGAAATATCCATTCACAAAATGTAATATAGCTGTTTGAAATGTTATTTAATCTAATACCTGTGATGTGAAGATTTTTAAAATATGTATATTCATTTTTTTTCTTCTTGTATTTGAATAAAAAATATACAAAAAAAAAAAAAAAAAAAATTACTATTAAAACATTTTATTTTGTTTATTTGTGAGCGAAAAATTTATAAAATTTATCAATTTTTTGATGAGAGAAAAAAAAATATGTTTTTTGAAAACATAAAAAAAATTAAAATAATTCAAATTAAATTTGAATTAAAAAAAAAAAAAATGTGTTTGGATAGAAAAAAAAAAAATAAGGAAGATTTTTAAAATATTTTTACACTGAAAAATTTAATTTAAAAAAGAAAAAAGAAACAAGTTTTTGAATTTAAAATTATTTAAAAAAAAAAAAAACAAATAAAAAATTTAAAAAAAAAAAGGAATTTTATTATAATTGTTCTTAAAATATATTATCTCTATTTTTCTATATAGAATATTATATATATATATATAAACTACTATTAATAATATTTAAAAACAATAATAAATATATATATATAAAAAAAAACTTATTCAAAATAAAATTTAATACAAATTATTAATGTACATCATGTAGAAGAAAAAAAAACAAACAAACAAGAGTATTTACGAATTATTATATCAATTTAAATTCAATTAAAAAACGTTACACAAACTTATTCAACTAAAATTTATATACATATATATAAAAAAAGAAAATCTTAAGAATGGGCTGTCTACGAGGAATTGTTAAAAAATAAATATTTTTCAAAGAAATTTTCCTCTTAACACAACATTATCAAATTTTTCGGATGCTTTTTTTTTTTTTATTCATTCTAGACACTATGAAATTTTAATTTTCATAATTCATTGTTCACTGGTGCTTTTAATTTTCATACATTTTCTTTTTTTTCTGTTGTTTTATCAAAATTTTCAAAAGATAATGTTAAATCTTAAACATTTAAATTTTTTATGATAAATTTTCTAAATTAAAAACAAAAAAAAAAAGAAATTGTACAAAATTGGTAAAAAATATAAAAAAAATTTTTAAATTTCAAAATTCGATCTCAATAAGACTGAATGAATGTGATACAATTTAAAAAAAAAAAAAAACTAAAAAAGTATTCTTTACAAAAAAAATTGAAAACTGAAGAATAAGAACATTTTTATATTATTTAAAATTTTTAATAAATGAAGCCCATTCTTTTTTGTCTAAAATATTGTATATGGAGTATACGATTTGGTTTTTTCTTCATAAATAACAAAAAAAATAAATAAATCAAATATTCAAAAAAAATATATACATACATACAGAAAATAATTACAAAATTTTACATGTTAAATAAAATCTTATAAATCGTAGAACAAAAAATTAAAAAAAAAAAACTTTTAAAGCCATCATTCAAAATAGCGTTAAACAAAAAAAACAAAAAAAAACAAAAAAATTAAACAATTTCAAATCCTTTTTAAATAAATAGTGCACATTAAAATTATTGATGTTTAGAAAAAAAAAAAAGTTAATTACAATTTAAACAAAAAAAAAAAAAAGTAGCATTAAAACAAAATATTACAGTTTTTAGAAAAATTAAAAATGTATACTACTAAAATATTAAGAAAATTTTCTGTTCTGTTTGAAAATATTTTCCATAACTCCTGTTAAAAAAATAGAAAGAAAAAAAAATAAACACAATTTTTTAAAACATGTAAAAAAAAAACCACATGTTATTTAAACTGTTATAAATGTGCTTTTAATTGATGTACCGTCAGTATTTAATATACAAATATAAAAATATTTTGATGGATAATAAAAATGTTGTTTTAATTATTATTATTTTTGTTTTTAAATTCTTTCCTGTTTCAGAAAAATTAAATTAAGATTTTACCTGTTTAATAGGTGTGGATAAGAGATATTTTTTTTTGTTGAATTTTCTTAATTTGTAAATTTTAAATTGTAAATGTTGTTGAGCACTACATCATGTTATCGTGAATTCACCAGTTTTGTTCCAGTGATTATTGAAACATCGAAATGAGGTTTTGATCCTGTTAAATTTTGAAACGAAATTGACGATTTTTTTTTTTTTCGAAAAATTCACCAAAAGACTAAAAACTTGAAAAAAAAAAGGGACATTTAAAATTTTAATATGAAAAAACTGGTTGATATTGAAATATCTTCAGAAGTATGTGTACGGTTAATTGGCTCCGTGTAACTCAATGGAATACCATAATTTTGCATCTGTGTAACCATCTGTACCATGCAACTCAAAGGAGGATTTTTAAAGGGTCCATTATATTTCAAAATATATTAATGTGGGTGACAGCAAAATAACTTAATTGGACACCTTGTAAAAATTTGAGACACTACAACACTGACCGTTTTGCTAAAAGTAATTGTAATGAAATAAAACAAAAAAATACCTTTTTTTTTTCTCTCTTAAATTATTCTCTATTGAAATTTTTATTTTTATAAACTTATTTTCATTAATAATATAAATTTAATTAATTAGTGTATAAAATAATACAATATATATTTATTTATGTATTTTTTTTTTTTTTTAATTTTAAATTTTATTAATTCTAATTTATTTCAGTTTTTAATTAAATTTCAAATAAATTCAATTGTAAATCAACTGATAATTCATTTTTTATAATTAATATAACTATTTCTTCTTTTTCTTTTCTTTTTCAACAATTATTATTATTATCTTCAATTCCTAATTAATAATTAATATTACAAAAAAAAAAAAAAATTCAATAAAAAAAATAAAATAGATACAAATACATAAACTAAAAGAAAATATAATAAAATTAATTATATAGAATTTAATTGATAGATGATACGACCAACAAAGAACATAAAATTTTATTTTTCTAATAAAATAACATAAAAATAGTTTACAATGAAATTTTGTATATATAGGTGTGTGTGTGTGTGTGTGTATATATATGTGGGTTTATATATATATATATGTATGTATGTATTTTATAATTATTATAAAATTAACAATTACTACTTACTAAATACAATTACAAGAAGAAGAAGAAAATTATCTATTAGATATTTAAAATATTTTATTTTTTTCATAGTTTTTCCATGATTTAAAAAAAAAAATAATAATAAAACAGTAATGAAAAAACTGCAAAGAAAAATATTTCGACATAAAATAGAATAATTTCGATTAATTAAATATTTTCATTTTGATTTTGATTTTTTTTTTTTTGTTTGTTTTGTTTTTATTTTTGAATTTTCACTTTTCATTTTTTTTTTCTTTCTTTAAATAATCTTCTTTTGTTTCTTTTCTTCAGAAGTCCTATAAACAACAACACGAAAAAGGCACTGGAATGTTTTAAAAATCTGATACAGAAATAATACAACATAACAATTGCATATTATAATAAACTCTACTAAATATTTCTATTACATAATTATTTCTTTTTTTTTTTTTTTTTACTAATTTAACACTTATTTTTTTTTTTTTTAAATTAACTTTTGTATACATAACTTGTAAATTATTACATTAACGATAATAATTAATAATTAATAATAATATTCATTACATTAGTTTAAAATTTCCTTAGGTACTTGTTCCTTTTTTTTAAGAATTTTTTTATTTATTTATTTATTTTTTTTCATAATTTTACGTTTTTAATTTTTTTTTTTTTAGTCTTCGTTTTTATTTTATTTTTTTTTTACTTAAACTTTAATGTTTCTGAATTTTCTTGAAATTTAAAACAAACAATAAAAAATAAAACGAGAAATGTAGAAAAATTACATTTTTGAAAAATTTTAAAAAAATACTCGTTTTTAAAAATAATTTACAAGTACCGTAATCTTACTAATTTTTATTTATTTTTTTATCTTTAAAAACCAATACACATAAGCCTCATGTAATAGAAAATTTCGTAAAGGCATAATAATGAAATTTTCACATAGACTTAAAATTTCGAAAATTCAGAAACATAACCAACATTTAAGTGATTTACATTAATTCGAAATTATCTTCGAAAAATCAATATTTCACATAAAACAAATATTAAATACATTTTTGAATACAAACAAATAAGATACAAAACGAATTTTTTATGTTGTTTATTTTTTTTGCTTAAATTTTAAAATTTCTTAGAATCTAAAAAAAAATTATTTGGTATTTTTTTTCTCAATTTGTAAATGGACTTTAAGACAAAAAAATAAAACAATCTTTTTAATTTGCTTAAATTATGAAAAAAACACACAACAAAAAAAATAAGACAAAAACTTAAAATTAAATCAAAACATTACGATTTTTCTATTTCGACTTCGTCTACGTACAAAAAACAAAAAAAAAAGTAAAAAAAATTTTCATCTTCTGCAAATTTTTTCCTTCTTATGATTGTCTGTCAATTGTTTGAAAGAACCATTCTGTAAATCGTCTCAATTGTTGAACAGCCGCTTGACTTTCGTCCTGTAATCGTCTATTTTCTTCCGTTAGTTTTCGTACAGCATGCTCTAAGGATTTTCTTCTTCGAGTTTCCCTTAAAATTCGATCTTCAAGTTGTGATAAATGATTTTGTAATTCGGGAAGTGTACCACCAGAATCGCTACTTCCATTATCACCACCACCACTACCATTATTACCGGAGAGAGTATTTCCGTCACCGCTTATTGTCGATGATGAAGATGATGAAGATGCTTGTTTTGATGACAACGACGATAGAGAGCTTTGGTAATCTTGATTATCAACGGTGTCGTGTCCATCAACATTAGCTAAACTTTTTCGTTGCTCCTCTTGAAATTGCAACATCATTGCTCGTGTTGCTGTGTCAACTAGAGATGACCAATCCATTTCACCAGTATCTGGAAGCAGTGGAAGAGGTTGTGACGAAACATGATTTTCGTATTTTTTTCGATTATTGTTGCTACTTGTTTTTTTACGATACGGTGTGCTTCCTTCGCTAATATGCAATACATTGTCATCTAAATTTTTAACTGTAATATCAGGATTATTGTTCACTTGTGAAATAACTGTTGCTGGTCGTGCTGTTGTAAAAATTACTTCGGTCTTTTCATTATTTCGTTCATTATCCATCACAACAGTTTGTGTCGTTGATGCTATTGTCGTCGTTTTTTTTAGTTCAGGTACGGGTTGTTGACCAAAATTAATTGCTTCTCGTGATCTGGACTTTTTTTTCAATAGAATTTCATCATTGTTTGACGCTGCCACTTTGAGACCACCTGACAAAATCGAAATATTACCCAAGCTATGACTGTTCGCGATATTTCTTTGGTTTTTTATGACATGGCCATTTATTAAGCTATCATCACTTGACATATAATCTGGATTAATTAATTTAATGAGATCTTCTTGCAATGTACTTCCTGTGTAGTTCATACTGTTGCGTTGAATTAGATGAGCTTGATTACGTTGTGTAACGCCAGGACGTAATTTTGCTGCCATGGCTGCTGAGATAGCTTCACTTTGTGGACGAGGACTATTGTTTCTACTTGAAGATGTCGACGAAGATGACAATGTGCTGCTATTGCTTTTTAATTTATGAACATTTGATGTCGTGGCAGAACGTCGGAGTCGTGGTGATACATCATCAATTATTTCATCTTCTATTGTTGAAATGCTTTTAGTACTGTAAATCGGTTCATTGTTGATGGAATTCAAGTCTACAGTGCTCCCATCGATAGATATTGTCAAGGTTTTCAACATTTGTTCAGATTCTACAAGCTTTTGTGATTGATTCTGATTCGGTGTTCTGGTGGTAATCAAGTGCTCAACATTCGCCATACGTGGAGAAGGCCGATGATGATCATTTCCATTCGTTGTGGCCATCATTTTAGTGGGATCATGCACGGAAAGAGGTCTTAAATTATTGGACAAAGGCAATGAATTAGATGCCACTAGCTTTGGGTGTTCACCAGAATTGTGATTATGGTGAAGTTGATGATGTTGTTGACTTCCTCCGCCATGTTGGTTAGGTTGATTGTGGTGCTGTTGATCAACAACATTTTCCAGAATGTCATACCAGCGATCGTCATTTGAAGAATGACCAGACGAGGAACTAGTTAACGTTCCCATGTCTGTCATTTGTCGTATGTGTTCGTTTGGGATACTAAATGATCTTGAGCTACTCCCTGTGCCGTATCCTGAACTGTTACTTGAACGTGGTGGTGAAAAATTTCTTTCATAACGTCTTCGGTGATTTACCATTGGCTGCTGCAATTGCGCACTACTTTGAGATGACTTTTTTGTAGCCTTCGCTGAATCTGAAGTTTCGTAATCGTTTTCGTAGTTCATCGCATTGAATTTGCAGTTCTGAAAAAAACACCCACGTCGGGGAGTATAATCAGAAAATGACTCAATCACAGTGACCGTTACTTGAGCTGATGTTTTTAGCAGATCCACCATTTGATCGTGAGTTAATGTTGCTACAGCAACTTTGCAAATTTCAACCAATCTATAGCCTTGTCTTAGGCCAGCAGTCCATGCTTGACCAGAGGTTTCTACTTGAGTAACAACTCCATCAGGCTGGACATGAAACCCAAGTTGCCCTAGTGGATTTCGTCGCAAACTAAGTTCAAGTGCTCCATATCCAAGAGTAACTGATCTTAACCGTTCGATTACTTCAAGTTGTTCATCCCTCTCACCATAATCACGCATATTAATTGTTACGCATTCTCCTTGATGATGATATATTCTCAATGAGTTCCCACTTGTCGACCAGCCTAAGATAGATTTTGTTGGAGTAACAAACACAATTTGTCTAGAACATTCTTCAATTAGAACAAAAGTTTCTGTTGATATTCCAAGAAAACAATCGACTGCTGTTGAAAGGCCACTGTCTTGTAACACGACTTGCCAACAAAATGCACCTCTTTGAATTGCATCACCAGAGAAACGTGGTTTCGATTTTTCTTTCTTCTTGCTCGGGAATATCGAGAATTTTGTTCCAGCATCTACAATGGTTGAAGTACAATAATTTGTTGCTAAATCTTTAAGATATTCTTGACGAGTTCTTGTCGCCATCGTTGCGAATTTTTCTGATCGATGAGCTGCATTTTCAGCGTTGATTACTTTTGCTAGAAGAAAATCAGCAAAAGTTTTACCTCGTGGAAATGTTGCTCCAGCTATGAATTTAAGAAAATAACATAAAAAGAGAATTAAAAACAAACCAATTGATTTTAACAAATTTTTACACCTACCTGGTATTGGTGGTCCAAATACTGGTACTTCTTTTGATCTTGAAACAGCTACACGGTACTTTGTATTCTCTGAACAAGGGTTTACTGCTCGAATAATAATAAAGACATGCTGAAATTGACTTCGAATATTTTTTGGTGTAAAAGGTAGAGCACCAGGCTCCTGGAAAACTATTGTGACAATGTCATTTCCAATGTGTCGTTTTCTTAGTAATTGCTGTCGATTATTTGGTGTAAATGGAAGCATTGTCGACACATGAAACATAACTTCGCAATCTTGATAGGTCGCATATAATGAATGTGTACCTGTTGAATCGGTTTTATTGTCTAAACCAGCTTTATAGTATTCAAATCCCTTCAAACGTACTCGTTTACCGAATGTCTCTAAGAATTCAACAAACGCTGGACCAGCTTCTTCATTGTTGTACATATCCTCTTCAGATGATTGTCCTGCTCGACAATATAAAATACCCACTTTGTACTTATTTGTTAAACCTTGTTCATCCAGTTTAATTAGTTGCTGTTCACATTGTGGCGTATTAACACCGAGACGTAAGCAGTTAAGTTGAATTTCAGGAGCAACATACTCTAAAACTTCTTTGGTTGTAACCTGTTTGCCTGAACCACGTGGATTAGGTATTGAATCTTCAATTACGGATCCTCGTAATGTTAAAAGTTCCGATGTTCGAATTATTAAACGAAACTGATAACGAGATGAAGTAATTTCACCAGTGTCAGGCAGTTTTTCACGTTTTATTGAAATGGCAACAGGTCCAAGTTGTTCATCCATTCCAAACCAATTCTGATGTTCTTCACCTTGAAAGTATTGACGATAATAACGTGCTCCATGATCGACACTTTCAATTAATCTTGTTGGTCTCTGAAGTGGACAAATTGTTTGTTTCCATAGCGTTTCATTTGGTGGGCATTCTAGAATTGAGACTCCGTATGCAAGAGCTGGTCTATGAATAGCACGATTCTGATGATGATTTGATTTTGAAAATGAACTCATTCTTGTTAAACTAACTTCTCGTTCTTCTTCATTTCCAATTTCATTTCTAAAGAAAGGACAATTTTCTAAGAGATCATTACATTGCCCATCACCAAAATCTTCTTCATTAATATCAGCGTCTGGAGTAGCTGATCGTGCATTCATCATTGAGGCAGCTGATGCTCCTGTAGTTGTGTTTCGACGACGTGCTAACAATAATCCTCTTAATTTAGCTGCATAACCTAAATTAGCAGTTAAACTTTGGCAATCATAATGAGCAAATGCACGTCGTCTTTGTCGTTCTTCAATATCAGCAGAGGACATTAATGCACTATGTGTGGTCATAGGATTATGATTTGTAGAGATAATTGAATGAGACATGCTGGTAGATGCAATAAGTATACTACTATCGTCAATTGATGATGCAATCTGTTGTCTGATACTGTGTTGATGATGTTTCGCAGAATTGCTACTACCATTCGGTCCCCATAAACGATGAAATTTATTTTTTAATTTTGGACTATTTGAATGATGATCAATTACAATATTATGAGAATTATCATCTGGTGAAGTCTTCTTTAATTGTGAATCATCATTTATAGTAATTTGATGTTGGATTACTTTCCCTTTAAGATATTCTGCTGGTCCAGGTGATCTTTGATCAGTTCCGATTACACCTAAAACAGTAGGTTGATAATCTTGCAACATTGCAAAAAAGCTCTCACTTGTAGTTGCTGATTTTGGTGTTGCAGTGGCTGTTGATGATGATGACGTTGATGTTTTATTATCAGGTGTTGAGATAACATCAATTGAACCATGACTTCCATATTCACGTCTCAAATTACTACCATTTGAATCATTAAGGTGTATGCTACCATTTTGATCATGAAGAAGTTCTAAACTAGAATTACTACGATATAAATGTTCTGGATTTAAATAGATACGCGTTGTTGCCGCTGTTGCTGTAGTTGAAGAAGGTGATGATGATGGCTTTGCTGCATTTGCCGCTGGTAATGCTGCTGTTATAGTGCGTCCGTTTAATAAATGCCGTTCATTTACGGAACTACGTGGTCCAGCCAACCCAGCTCCTAATCTTGCTCTAAGAACGTTACTATTGTAATATTCAACAGCTTGAGCAATTTGTTCACGTGCCGATCCAGATCTAGGTCGATGTCCGTATGTAGGCTGTTGTTGTTGTTGCTGCTGCTGTTGTTGTTGTTGTTCTGTAATTGTCGCTGATGATAATGACGATGATGCTGTTGCTGGTTGCTGTACTGTTGTTGTCATTATATAAGGAATTATTGAATGATGACGGTTATCGTTGACAATAACAACATTTTGTGATGATGACTTAAAACTGTTAACAGGTCCGGCACCAATAGCAGTCGCATTGATAATTTGCTGTGGTCCTCCGGTACCACCACTTTGTATTTGAACTTCTGTTACCCCATTATGTTCCTGAAAGAATTAAAAATAAACCAAAAATTAAAAATAAACAAAATAATCGCATTTCAGCTGCATGTTTATTTTTTGCAGTTTTTAAAGTTTAAAAAAAAGTGGAAAAAAACACAAGCAAAATAAACACTTGAAATCGAATTTTTAAAAGTCTTAAAAATTGAAAACTATGTTTAGTTGCTTAATTTTTGCATTTCACGTGAATAACATATTTAAAAAAAAATTTTAAAGAAAAAAAAAAAAGATCCAATAATAAGATACTTGAATGCATCACATATGTATGTATTATTATATATTTTAGTTCAAATTTAATTCTTTATCTTAATGCCATGTTGTCTATCTGTTTGCTTACTTTACCAGCAGAATCAGCAAGCAGCATTAATTCTACATTTATGGTGTCGTGGTTCATTGTCGTCCACATGTGAGTAAACGAAAAAAAAAATTAAACAAAAACTAAAATTAAAAAAAAAAAAAGTTCGATGGCCCCTATCTTTACGTACTTATTATTATTTCTTTTTTTTTTAAAAACTCTTTTTTTTCTTCTTTGGAGAAAAATATAATAATATAAGCAAAACAAACCATAACTTATTATAGGTATAGTTAACCATTTATTTATTTTTTTTATTTAAAGAGAATTTCACTCTATGCGTGAAATTGTTTCAATGGTGGTACTGGTAAGTCCAAAATAAAATTTAAAGGTATCATAGTGAATACACAAGATACAGCATAATACATTTTTTTCTATGATGTGATAAAAAGTAGTGACACTGTGTTGTACACGGTTGAATTGAAATGGAAAATGAAGGTATACTTAAGAGAAAAATCAAAAGAAAAAAAAGAAGAAGAAGAAGAAAAAAAATTCACCTACACTTTAAGAAAATGTATCTACCGGAATCGAGTGTAGATACTGTATTTGTATTAAAAAAAAGACTGGTTTTTTAAGTATTACAAATTCATACAGTGAATGAATTATGATCATCAAACAGTATTTTATATTATACCTTTACTTTCTTAGTGGAATTATAATATTTTTGAATAAATATACAATAAAATAATACATATCGCCTACGTAATATGTTAATGCTCTTTGAAAATAAAAAATAAAGAAAATAAAAAAAAAGTATTATAAAAAAAAAGGATTCTATAACAAATTTACATAATAAAAAAAATAACAAAACATTTTCTTTCAAAATAATATCATCATTATCATTTTATATTCGCGTACTATATTCATTCATTAATGTACTATCAAAATGTATATCGAAGATTGAAAAAGTCATTGTGAATGCATGCAAATTGAAAAACAGGATGAAAGAAAATATGTATGTACTAAACTCGTATGTATTTGTTACCAATTTTTTCTAATTGAATACTAGGATTTATATTTGCAGTTTTCCGAAAAACACTCTTTGGAAAATGTAGTTTGTTGGATGTTTCGTAATGGGAATTTGAAAAATTTTAATATTTTTATTCAGTTCCAGTTTTGATTCCAAAAATTTTTTTTGACTGCTAAGTTTATAAATAAATTAATTTTTCTTTGGAAGTTTAATATTTTTTAAACTTGTAAGAGATTTGAGTATTCTTCATTAATGATTAATTAGGTAGTAACTAAGAACAGCGAGCGACATGGCATCAGATAGTTTAATTGGTAGAACAGTGCCCCGGCAAGGCAAAGATCTTGAGTTCGAATCGAATATCGTTTTCTTGTTTTTAGTTTACTATAAAATAACTTTTAAAAAGCGTACAAAAAATAGATTTATAAATTGTGCGGAACTCTTAATTTGTAGTTAGTATAAGAACATATCTTAATTTGGCAAAATTACACTTATCTTTTCCGAATTTTTCTGATTTCTGAGAAGAAGAAATTTTGAAAATTTCACTATTTTTAAGAAAAATCTACAACTTTTTACTACACCCTTTATTCATTTTTTTTCATAATATTATAGGATCATTTAGTTAGTTCTCTCAGTGTATTAAAGTATTAGATGTTTGCCCATGGATATATACAATATGCAAGATTTATTAACTATATGTATATGGTAAATACTTGGCTTGGTAGGTACTCCTATTTTTTATCTTGTCTTTTTTTCATGCTACTTAATTTTAAACTTTTGCCATGCTTTACATAATTTGACTTTCATAATGTAATATTAAAATATCTTCTTTTTTTTTTACTTTTTCATTTTTCTTTGTTATGTTGGAAAAGGTTTCTTATTACTCGGCTTTTCATTCTTCTTAAGAAAAAAAGAAAAAAAAAGACTAACACTGCTATTTAAAAATGTTGAAAAATTTTCTTTTTAAATATCAAAAGAAGCATAATAATGATAATTTGTCAAGTAAATTTTGCATTTAAAATGTTAAAATTTTGTTTGTGAAATTTCATTGAAAAAAAAAAAAACGAAAGGAAAATTTAAAATAAAATGTTAATGCGGAATAATAAAAATATTTATATTTTTATTTTCTTGAGAAAGAGAAGTTTCTTTTTTTTTTAATCTTAAGATCTTCTCTAATGTAGTCATTTTCAGTATCTTTTTTTTATTTTCACTGTAATGATAATAATGATGATGATGTGTTGAAAAATATTATTTGATGAATGACATTTGAAGGTTTCATGTAAATACCCAATTCATATTACGTTACAATAATAATAAAATTAGATTGTTGAAGTTACACGAAATGTTCAAACAATATATTTTTTGAAAAGTTTAAAAATAAAAACACATGAATAATAAACAAACAAAAAAAAAAAAAAAAGATACAAAGTATTTTTTATTTGAAATTTCAAAAGTTTGTAACTGTTTACTATTAAAAATGTCATAATGGTCAAAGCATGATAATAATTCCGCCCGCTGTCATATGTATCATAGAATAATTCATTACATATATCTGTCATATACATGTTTATTTATTATTATATCTTTAATATTTTACATTTTTATTTATTTGTTTTTATATTAAATAATGACTTTTTTGAAATGACAAAAAATGTATAAAATACGATAAAATAGATTAAATATGATTAGATTTTGACGGATTTTGTTGAGAGCAGAGTCGTACCAGGAACTAATATAATTATTCTTGAAAAAAAAAAATGAAAAAAAAATCATAGATGCTATTCTAAATTATATTTGTCACGTTACGCACGTTAATTCGATCTGTAACTTAAAAACATAATCTCATTAATTGTGCAAATTTTTTTTTTTCGCGGTAATGAGAATATAATAGTATATACACCATTTATAAGATCTTAAAATTAAGAAAGAAAAAAAAAAGAGCTTATCTAATTTTTTTTTTCGTTTAAAATCTTTAATTTGCGATAACTTATAGTTTCTCGATTTGGAATATTTACGATTTATTTATTTTTGTTTATTTTTTTTATTTTTTTTTATTTTCAAGATATAAATCAATCAATCACACCTTTTAAAATTTAAGTATAGTAACAATTTGAACTTTATATTTGATACACAGAAGTATATATACATACATATGTATGTACGTTACGTTTTTTATTTTTAAAAATGTTAATAAAAAAAAGATATTTTTTAACTGTCCATTGGCGTCACAAAAGAAATAATATTTACATACATATACACATAGGGTGTTTTTGTTTTGAATAATATTCAAGCTACAAGAAAGAAGTGTGTTCCGCGAATCACGATGTTATGGAAATTGAAAGTATCAGTGCCAAAGACAATTTGAATTTTCAAAATAATATTGAGAGAAAAAATTCTATTAGTGCTTTTAAAAGATAATGATAAAGAAGATACAATAGTTTTTTAATTATGACGAGTTTTTGTTTTTTTTTTAAAGTAAAAGAAGAATAACTTTTCGTTATTAAAAGAAAGCATTTATGTGACCAATGACCGAATTGATAGAGAACTGGCTTCAAAAATTTAACGTTTTATTTAAAAAAAATCAAACATAAGTTGAAATATTCAAAATAACAAAAATATTTATCGCTACTTCAATGGCTTTTTACGAAAAGTCTATTTTAGTATTTGATAATTCCAATTCTTGAAAGAAAAAAAAAATGTATGTATCTACCCTATACGTTTTGGCACATTTCAAAATTTATTAAACATTTCATTTATTATTAACGAGTTAATGAGTTTATACATTTGTTATTCATTAATTTATTTCACAAAAAAATAAAAAATAAAAAAAAAAAATCGTACAGATATAACCTTCAATACATAGAAGCATAGTTTTTAAATGAAAATATACTTTTTTTTTTTGTTATAGGTAAGAATATATCATTCACTCTTACATAATAAACAATACTCAATAAAAATAGTAGAAAACAAAAAAGTTTCAGAAAGTACAAAATAAAAAAAGACATGAGATTTTTATATTGTTATCTATTTTTTTTTTTTATATGGTAATAAATTATACATAATATTAAAAAAAAAAATAATATAAATGAAAAAAAAAAAAAAGGAATTTATTCAAAATCCCACCTACATATTTCACACATATCATTTTTTCGCTGTATTTTTCATAATTTATTATTATTACTATTTTTTGTTGTTTTGTTTTGTTTTGTATAGATTACCTTGTTATTTTTTTGTATATACATATAAGGTATGAATTAAAAATAAAACATATTAAAATTATAAAACATATTAAAATTCATTTTATAAATATAATATTTAAATCTATTAAATTAAATTATCTAAATAGTTTTTTTTTTTTCGAGTATGTGTTAAATTTAAAAATGTAAATTAAAATCAATAGATGAACTTATAACTCCTTTAAAGGTATAAGCAAAAAAAAAAAAAAGAAATAGAAAAATTAACAATTTATTGGTTCGAATGGATCATCACATAACAAAAAAAAAAAAAGGTAAAGAAATGTTAAAAATAAAGAAAAAAACAAATTTTTTTTTTTTGAAACATAATAAATGTCTTTTCATGAAATTTATATCGATTATACAAAATAGAGCAAAAACATAAAATTTATGATACATACTTTTTAACTATTTTATTATTCACGAAAAAGAAAAAAAAATCGAAATATTCTGTTTTTTGTATTTTAATTTTATATCTGCCAAAACGATAAATATCTGCAATACGGATAGAAAGAATCTGGCTGATTTTTATTCTAAAAATACTGCATTGAATAATTTTCTAAATAAAAATTTTATAATAAATTAAAAATTTTTATTATTTTTCTTTTCTTTTTCTTTTCTTTGATTTTTTTTTAAATTTTAATTTTAAAATGGAATAGAAAATTAGTTTGATTTCATCTTTCGATATACCTTTTAATTGGAACAAAATAAGAATGATGATATCATCTTTTTTTTACTATCTGGTTTTTTTTTTTTTTTTTTGAAAAGGAAAATTAAAATGAGAAAATAAAAAACAAAAAACAAAAAATTAAAAATAATAAAAAAAAAATTCAGAGCACACAAAATATATTGTTTATAGCTTGAATTTTAATGATTCCTGTAGATTATTATAATTTCAAATTTAGTTCAATTGGTGTTAACTAAAGTTAATTAAGTGCAGTATATATACCACAAATGATATATACATGATCATATACATATGCTGCTATTCATCATATTTTATATACATACATATGTACATAGAATACTTATTGTATTTCGAAACTCTTGTATCTTTTAGTATGTAAAAATGTACTTATATACTTTTAATTGCTAAAAAAAAAATATTACTTATAGAAGGCAAATATTAAACTGTAAAGCACAATTTTCTTTGTTTATAGATTTTTCGTGTGTGTGTTTGTTTGTTTTTATGGTTTAATTTTACAATGCTTATCGTAGCCATATAAATTACAAAAAAAAAAAAAAAAGAAGATCTTTGTAAACAATCTTCTAATTATAAATTAAATTAAAATTTTTGCTTTCAATATACATATTTTATATAGCGTGTTTTTTTTTCGTTTATTTTGTATGAGCACGTTATGAAACTTTGAATGAAGAATAATTATTGAAAAAAAAAAATCTATTTTTTTTTTGTTGTGGCAATTCAATTAAAAATTGTAAATAATATATGATAAATATAACGTGCTTTATATTTAATTGTTACAGAATTCATGAAATAAATTGTAGCTTGAAAAATTATTAAAATCCGGCTTTTAACTTCAAGAACAAATTTTTATCTATTCAGTGTCATCCGCACGAGATCGAAATAAATCTGATTGATAGATATAAATGAAAAAAAAGGAGCAATAAATAAAACTCACGTTTTTGAAAGGTAATATTATTTTTTAATTATTTTAAAATGAATTAATTTCGAAAAATTATGATTTTTAAATTTCGAAAATATCGTATTTACATTATATGGTTCGTCAGTTAAGTTTTATGACACGTCGGAACTCGGAAGCCCTATTTTATTCATGAGGTCGTCTATGTTCTATGGATCATAACCATTTTAACTTTGAATTTCTTTTATGCGTAAAACTGATTTAAATTTTTTTCGAAATTTCATAAAGCAGCTAAGTATATCATCAGCTCATTTTTTTTTTTTTTTTTTTTTTTTGAAAAGTATCATTGTAAAGCCATTGACTTCTTATAGATCTAGCGACTTAAGTTAGGTCGATGCATGAAGTTATTGACTGTGATGGACTTGGTTGTATATGGACTTGGATGACAAAAACAGATGCAGGCATTTTGGAGTTATAAGGACACAAACAGACAATATAATCATACATTTTATCATTTCTAATTGTGTAGTGGGTTTGAAAATAATTTTCTTCTTTTTGGAAATACTTGAATTTATATATTCTTATCATACAATCTATGAACAAGTACTCGGACACTCTTTTAAAATTCAAATCACCCTGTATTCAATATACTATCTATGCGTACTTAATTATTCAACATAAATAAAAAATGTTTAACCCTTTTTTTTCAAACAAAATTAATATGCTTATTCTATTGTGAATTAATTTATGAATTATAATGTATACATCCAACTAATTTTTTTTTCTTTCATAATCATGCTGTTTGCATACATTATTCAATTGCGTATTGTAGAGACAAGAGTTAGGTACAATACATTGCAACATAATTAAACTTTTTTTTTTGTGAGTATCTATCTAAATTCAGTAGCTAGACAATAATTCTGTGTAATGAGCTTAAATGGTAGACACAATTCAATATTGAAAAAAAAAGACATTTTAAAAAAAAGAAAAGTCAGTCTACAAATTCTGTTTTATCATTATCCACAAACGGATAAAAAAAAAGAATTAAAATAGAAATCAAAATAAAAATAACAAGATATTTCAAATAGATGCAGTACCATTCATATATACAACTTATAAATATGAATGCATCTTAACTACTATCTAAAATCTATAATTTATTCCACATATACGAAGCATATTATGCATATTAGTATAGATAAAGCAATATTCGTATTATTATTAATTGAAAATTAAGTTATTTAGAGCATATACATGCATATGAATATACATATTTAAAAATAAATAAATAAATAAATAATTTAAAAAAATAAAAATAAAAAATAAAGTAAAAGAGAAAAAGTGAAATATGTTCGTTTATGGAATGTTGTCGTATATTCGTTAATAATACAAAAAAATTTCATATTATTATGTTTTAGTCTTCTAAATTAATTACAATTTATAAATTTATTTATAGTAAATTAATGGTTGATTCCATGATTTCAAAAATATTTTCATATTATTGTATAGAATTAATATGTATCTATATGTATATGTATATACTAATATGTGACAATAAAGCATAATTTGAAAGATTTAGAAGAAAATAAAATAAATGAAAATAAGTTTAAAAAAGAAAACGAATATTTGTTGTGATGATTTCATTAAATTTGTTAAAATTAAATCGTTATTAAAAAAGAAAAAAAGATTATGATGATGACTTTCACTGATTATTGATTTTTTTTTTTCTAAACGAGAAATGCATTTTGAACGCTTTCAAACAATTTTTTTCTTTTTTTCTTTTACAAGTAACAATTACAAGTTGTTGTTGGTTTTTTTTTTGGGTTTGGAATGTGGAATTTTTGTAAATACACATTTTCAAAAAAATTAAATATTTAAATTTATTTGAAAAGTGAAAATGAAAAATCAGTTAAGTGGAGAATTCTCTGATTAAGAAAGTTTTTTGCCTTTCGCTTCAGTATGTGTATGTAAATTTTAAATATGTAAGTATATAAGTAGAAAAAGTGATTTAAAAAATATCGATTTTTAATATTTTCTTCTTAGAATTTTGAATATTTGTAAAAGTATTTCAAAAAATGCAACTTAAAAGACGAGCAAAGATTTTTTTCTTGGTAATATTTTTTGGATTAGAAGTTTAAAACTCAACGGAAACTATATAAAATTCTAAATTTTCAAAATAGTGCATTAACATTTTTTCTCACAAATTTGGTATAGATAAAGGACTATATGGATGAACTGCTTTAGCTTCTGAAATACGCATTTCTGTTAGAGGAAATCGGGTTCACGGTTCATAGCCTTTTGAACCTTGTCTTATGGGTAAAATGTCACAGAGAAATTTTATATATATGTATGTACGTGAAATAAAAGATCATATATAGACTGGGATTTGTTAAAAATAGCGTCTTGCATATTCGATTTTTTGACACGATAGCTTTCTGACGGAAACATAAAATTTCGATATTTCTATGACGTAAATATGAAATCAAATCAAACAAAATAAAAATAAATTAGATTTTCGATTATGGAGTGATAGGTGCGGAAAATACTTTTTTTTTAAAGAAAGAAATGTGTAGGTGTTAAATTTATAAATAAAATTTTACTTTGAAGTATCACGTAAATTTTTTATTTTTCAATTTGATCAAAATATAATATTTCAAATTTGATTTTTTTTTTTCATATGCATAACCTTCAAATTTTCAAAAAAAAAAAAAATATCTGAACTTTCCTTTTTTACTTTTGATTGAATCTTTTTTTTTTCCACAAATAATAGAAAAACCTGAAGAAAAATGATATGAAATCAAAAGTAAATAAATTTTTCAAAAGAAAAGAAGAAAATAAAAAACACAATTTGTATTTTATTCAATAAAACATTTCAATGAAATCTTATGTAATATTCAAAAAAAAAAAAATCACATGTGATTTTATATCTGTGACTGTGCGTTTCTTTTTTATGAATGGTTCGCATGTAAATTTAAAATGAAAAACAAACAAACAACAAACAGTGACAATTCACATTTGATTATCATTTTATTATAGGTTTTTTGTTTTATTTATTTATTTTTTTTATTGTTTATTTCAATCTCTTTTATTGAGTTAGTTTTTCAAAATTATAACACTTAAAGTACTTTTATTCTTTTTTGTTTTACTTTTAATTGAGGACTTATTATCAGTATTTATGGTTCAATAGATTTTTTTTTTTTAAATGTGTATTATGATGACAACAATAATTATGTATCATTGTTTTTACATGTATATATACGAGTAAAAGATTCACAGAACACAAAAACACAAAAATAAAGATAAAAATCATTAATAAGAAGTGAAAACGTGAGAAATATTATCGTCATAACAGATAAAAGATATAAAAAATAAAATTTATATTGAGAAAAAAATATCAAAATGTCATAATTGATTGGTTTCGCAGTGTGTTTAAGTATTTTTGTTTTGAGTATGATGTGAAATAATCTAATAAATTAACAGAAAAAAAAATACAAAATAAGAAAAAACCAATAACAATTTTAATTGACACAATAAAATATTTTTTTTTTTATAAATTTTCTTAAAGATTATGATGACATTTTTTCAGATATTTTTTGAATAAATAAATAAAAACAAAGAAAAATTTTCAATAAAACAAAAAAAAAAGATACAAATTTCTAATTAAAAATGCATTAATTTGCATTATTTAGGAATTTTCAAATATTTCAATAATAAATATTTATGAAGTCTTAAATTATAGTGTGGGTTTTAAAAATCTAAATTACATTATTGATGGCATTTTTCTAATAATAGAAAAGTTTTATGGAATCATTACAGAGAAAAAAAAATGTTTCCTTAATCTCATTAGGCAAAATAAAGATACAAGTTAATTTATTGTACAAGAATTTAAAGAAAAAAATAACAATAATAAAATCATAATTTTGTATTTATTGTTGTTGGTCAGTTGTAATATTTATGTAGAACTAAAAAAAAAAAAAAAAAAAAAAAAAAAAAAAAAAAAAAAAAAAAAAAAAAAACACAATTAATGAATGACAAAAAAAAATGTGGCCTGATTTGACTATAATCTGACGACTCAATTAAAATTATTAAGATGACTACCCCAGATAATCTTATAAAAATTTATTAAACTTGTAATTCAGAATTGAAGATAAAAAAAAAACTGGAAAATATAAAATTCAAATAAATTAAAATATTTTTTTTTCTATTTCAAAATCTTAAAGGAAGTTCTTTTATTTTCAAAAAGAAATAGTGATTGTGGTTTGCGTTGGCGAGTTTTATTGATCTTTTGCTCGATTTAAATTTAAAAGTAGCAAGAAAATAAAAATAAAAGTAAAAATTTTTTTTAGTAGGTTCATTAGTTTAATGGTAGAATATTTGAAATAAAGGAATTGAACGATAATCAAATCATGTCAATTAGCATTAAAAAAAAAAAAAAAGGAAATCTTGAACTATATTTCGAAATACCATTTTAAAGTATCTTGAACCATTTTTTTTTTTCTATTTTATCTCTTCATTTCCTTTTCTTTGATATCATTTTTTTTTTATATACAAAAAGTAGACTACCTTGTAATCTTTTCTGTTAAATCTTTTTCTTTCTAATAAAATAATTATAATAAAGAATTTTATTATTACAATAATCTTACATGTTTTTTTTTTCTAGAATGAAGCCAAGAAGATTACGAAGAATTTAACATGAAAATAAAAATCATAAATTAAATTTTTTCAGATATTGAAACTGTGCTTCTGATGACAATATTCTATTTGTTCTACTTTTTTTTTTTTTGTGTTTTCTATTTTACCATGACATCGCATTAAACGTTTTTAATACAATTTTTTCAATTGTTTTTCAATATTTTAAAAATAGAAAAATGAATCTAGGTTAAGAACAGATTGTCTTTGATGCTTCAAACTTTGACCTAAAAAAAGGTAAATAAACGTTTTATTATTTTTTTAATTTTGTCAATCGAATAATGGTACAATTTGTTTTCTTCTTTTTTTTTATAATTCAACCTCATCGAATGTTCTTAAGCGTTTTGAAAAGAATCAATTCATTCTATATTTGATTTTTTTTTCTCTTCAATTTATTGATAAATTATTTTAGTAAATGCTTGTTTTTTGATTAAAATTTTTTTTTTTTTCACTTTTTGCTTTTATTCAATTTGAACGCAATTACTACAGCTAAATGATAACGCAATGCTCTTATCACACATAATAAAAAAAAAAAAACAGGAAAAACATTGATAAGATTTTCTGTGATGTCTTTGTTGAGAATGTATCAAACGATGTACATATGTACGTACACACATCACACATTGAAACAGAAAAAAATAAATAACTCGATTTAAGATTGATAATTTTCTTGTTGTATGTAAAAATTAAATTACCGGTATTAAAAACGTAATGTGTAAATATATTATGAATGTAATTGTGACGTATGTGGGAAAAAAATCAACAATATAGGGTGACTCAAAAAAATGACATTTACATTAGATAATGTTTTAGTTAAATGAGGTGAAATGAGTTCAATCACCTTCTGAAAATTAAAAAAAAAAAATTTTAAAAACGAATTTTAATCAATATTTTTGTGTTCTCAAACAAGAGAGAGGAAAACAAAATATGGAAAAGCTATTTCCTTGTCTGCAGAATTTTATTTTGTGTTATGAAATTGGCTTAAAAAAGAATCTATCAAGCGCGATGGTTAAAAAATACGATGGTATAAAAGAACTGTTGCTTCTACTTTTCCATATACATAATTGGGGTCATTTTATATATTATTTTTGTATTTGAAAAAAAAAAAAAAAAAAAAAAAAATTCTACACATATTCCATATTAAATAAAATTATTTCGTTATAATGGAATACTTTGTTGTGCACCGATATGGAAGGTAGGTACGCATCAGTCGATTTAGTTCAACGATCACACCTGAATAATCATACTTCGCTCTCTTTTGGTGTACCTACATTACATATGTATGTATTTTGTATTAAAAAAAAATACCAAAGTTATACTTGTTGTGATTTTAATGTTGATTTTTTTCTTTGTTCTAGATTTTATTTACTTGATATGTAAACAAGTAATATTTTTAAGGTTTTGACTGGTCTTCCTTGTGTAAGCAATTGCACTGTAAAGTTATGTTATGAGAATTTAGTTTTACTCTTAATAACGAATCATAGGTAAATTGTACATATTTTATATTCACCTTGATAAGCAAATTCTTTTTTTATTTTGACATTGTAAATTGCATTTTTTTTTACTCCTAAAGTTGCTTTAAGGTAAATAAAAATGTATCTTTTCTTGTATTTTAATTATTACATAATTGTACGTTAAAGACATTGCCATTTTTATCTATCACAAAAAGGAATTTACATTTTTTAAATTATCCTAAGAATGATAGGTAATTCTATTTTTTTTTTTCAATACTCTAAATACCTTTTCCTTTTTTTGTTTAGGAAAAAAAAAGATGGTATGTAATTAAATGCACATGAAGTTTTATTCTAAAAAAGGAAAAAGAGCAAAAGCGAAAACAAGAAAATATGTATAAATAAAAATAACATTGCATAAATTGTATAAATCCATTTACGTTTAAAAATCTTTTTATTGCATATTGTATAGATTAAGTAATGACAATAATACATATGTATATACATAAGTGAGTATATTATTATTGTTTTGTTATAGTTTGCTTAAAAGTCATTGACATTAATTTTTTGTTGTTATTTTTTTGTTGTTGTTGTTGTTGTAGTTGTTGTTATTTAGTTAATTCAAGAAGCACAATTTATTGTTGGAAGTAATTTAATGAGTTCACTCTTTGATATTATAACAACGATAAATAATAATAATAGAACATGTATGTAAGTAATAATATCTACTATGTATGACAATAAAATGATGATGAAATAAAAAAAAAAAATCAGAAATACCTGTCATTATTGTAAAAAAAAAAATAAGAATGACAGGAATTTGTTTATATACAAAGTAATTATGTATAAGGATTTGTTTTTTTTTTTTTTTTTTTTTTTGTAAATACATAAACTAAGCTGGGATTCATTCTGAAAATTTAACAAAAAAATCAAATGAAAGGAATCTAAAAAGAATATTTGAAAATCGAGAATCATACGAATTATAAACAAAATTTTTTTTTTAATAAAATCCTTTTTGGATTATTTGTAATACTTTTTTGCAGAATGCTATGAAATTCAGTAGTTTCAGCGTGCAGGTGGACAGATTTTTAACATTTGAAATATGTTTTATAATATCCTTTCAAAGAATATTCTGACCAAATTTTAACTTTTTAGTCTGATGGAAACATACTTTTTTAAAGTAAAAAACATTTTGTCTATAAATGTAGACATTCATGTGTCCATGAAGTCTTTTTTCTAACGATTTATAATCCATTTTTTTTTGAAGGAAAATTTGGAATTAACAAAGAGAATACTGAACACAAATTTCAAATAAATCGGATCACAGAATCTGAATGTGTTAGACTTTAAAATTGATTTTGTATACAAATGTGTATAATAATGAACGCTAGTATTTAGAGAAAAGAATATTCACAAATTTTGGTATTAATATTTCCCTTGACAATTTAATCCTTTCAAATACATATGTAAATCATCAAAAACCAAAAATGATTAGGCAGGAATAATGATCATGTTCATAATTTATTATTTTCTACTTTATTCTCAGGAAAAATATTTGGTTACCGGTACTTTTTTTCTCCTTGTGGGTATTGTAAAATATAATATGGTCCTTTTTAAATAAAAAAAATCTCTAGAAACATTTTTTTAATTAATACTATTGTGTTCGATGATAATTCAGAGTGGTCTTTAAGATCAAATCGAACATGGTACAATATATTTTTGTTTTCACAAATTTTTAAGCCTTCCATTGAACAGAATCATTAGAAGTGAGGGAGAAAAATAAAGAAAACAATAACTTCTAATTTATTTGCTAAAAAAATAAAAATTATTTTTACTTTTAAAACAGGAAAAGCGAAGAATTACACAATCAATTACATTCTCTTAACTCCGTTCATTTTTCTTGATTTATCTTGTTTTTAAATTTTATTTATGATGCATCATGCAAAAGACTTGTATAAAATCTTTTTTTTTTTTTTTTGCTTTTCTTTCAGGTGCTATATTTGTTCGAAAACATGAAAAATACATATTATTAAAATTAGTCATTTTCTAGAAGAAAAATATATTTAAGCTTTGTTTTATAATCATTAAATTTTCTCTTTCATATCAGATCATATCAACTCTAAAAAAAAAAGTAGAAATATAATTTTATTCGAAAACAAAATAAGATACTTCTTTTTCTTATTTTTTTTTTTTACAATCTCAATACATGTAAGAAAAAATTAAATGTTTAACATCAGGAAACATTAATTTTCTTTGGTTTTTTTCCTTCATTTTGTGTTCTTTTTGTATTGCTGATGGTTTTTTTTTTGTTTTTTTTTTATTAAATTCTGGATTTTTTTCTTATTTTCAAACTGATTCTATCATATAAAGTTTATAATATTATGTCCGGCCAGTTTCCTTTTATTGTTTACATTTTTATATACGCAAAGATAGTAAAAGAATAAGAAAACAAGAATAAGAAGAAAAAAAACAAGAGTATCTATCTAAAAAACCCGTTCTTTTATCTATGGTCTCAACAGCATTGTGTGTTGAATGATTGCTACTGGGTCTGGATTCTTGTTTTTTTTTTCGCTTGTGGTAAACTCTTTAATTCTATGGAGTTGGACTGTTGGAGTAATGGTTAAAGAGTTTGTTGTATTTGTATCTAAGTATTTGTGTATCTGTATGACTATATATATGTATCTATTTAATGTATATTATTTTTGTGGTTCTTTGGTCTAGTCAACAAACAGGGATCAAAGAAGTAAAATGTTTCTTCATATATGAGATATTTTTATATGTATAACTTTTTATTTTTATTTTCCATTAATCGTAATATGAATTTTATATAGATTTTAAAATGACTCACAAAATGTGTGTTGTGTGTTGAGCTTGTTGTACTGTTCCTTCAAGAATAACTAATTTAAGTTTTTTTTTTAATTCAACTTTTTTTTTTCTTATTTCAAGTATAAGAAAAAGTTAAGTTTTTATAGTCCAAGATCCAAGATCTTGGGTATATAAGTTGTAAATATCACAAACATTTGTCGTATAAACTACAATGAACGAGTTTTTAATTTTATTTTTCTTGGAGTATTCATTTGTTAGTTTACTGGTTTTATCTTTTTTTTGTTCCTTTTTATTTTCAAGATCTTGTTCTTTTAGTTCTTTGTTTTGGTTTTCATTAAACTAATGTAGTGCATTTAATTCTTTTTATTTTTTATTTTTTACTTTAGTTTTGTTCACCTTTTCGTCTCCATCTTAACACTTGACAATAAACATACCTTACCTTTGGCAAGTTTCTTACTATTATAACAGAAGAACATTGTATATGTTAGTTAAGTATTAAGAAAAAGAAAAACTATCTATAAAAAATATTTTTTTTTTTATTTAAGAAAAATCATGGCGTACCATGAACTCTCCATTTTATTTTATAAACTAAAGTTTTAAGTAGTAATATACTACATATAGAATTAGCAATATGATGACGACGTGATCACGGTATTAGGTTAGGGCATAGGCTTTCTTTTTATTTTATTTTATTTTTTATATGTATGTGATAGAAGATTATGTGTTCTTTTGATTCTGTTGTAATCTACAAAATTTGTATAATGAAATTTGGTTTGAACAAGTTTTATTCTTAATAAATTTTTAGTTTTCAACTTTTTCTTTTTCATGTTTATAATGCATTTGATCAGGTAAACTGTTATCAAATAGTAAGTTGTTTGTATTTGGAAAATAATATATACGTGTATGTATGTATGTATGTATGTACTTACATGATAAAGATATATGTACAATGTGTTGTATTTCTAAAAAAGGTATATTTATATTCTTTTCATTTTATTTTATTTTAGCTTTTTATACATTTTTTAAACTGGTAGTTTACTTTGAGCAGAGTAACCGTTTCGAGTATAAAGATATTTTGATACAGCATAAAGATCTTCTAACCTTTGCTGGCGATAGATCTCATAAATTAATTTAAATCGCATTTTTAAATAATTTTTGTCGGTTTAGAAATTCCATATGAAAACTTCAATTACAATTACAATTTTGATTTTCCTTGTTTTGACTTTAGTCAAACCACTTCAACAAGTAATTCAACAAGTATAAAAGTATCGTTCCATAAACGCAGCGAAAGATTGGTCCTCTGATTAATATTTGGTTCGGAAACTAAGATATTTTAATTCAAAATCCGCAACTCGATTTGAAATTTCCTGATGGGTCTAAAAGGATTCAAACTGTAGATGCAAGTATGACAGAAATATTATCATTTAACCTCAAGTAAAGACCAAGGCCAAGGCTCAAGGGTCTGTTGTGCCAAGGAGATATTTAAAAAAGATACTTCGTTCTACACAAGAATCAGATGTGTTACATCAGGATATTTTCTTCCATTATATTCGATTGGAACGAACGGTTACACTGTTTCTGATTATATTGAGATTCAGAACTCGTTAATATACCACCAAAATGAAATCTAATAATAAATGGAAGTATAGCTCTGCACTTTTGGTACTGAGATGCAGATGCTTATATATAGTGTAATGTAACAAAAGAACCAGTCAGCAAGCCAACACACAGGAAAAATACAAAAAAAAAAGTGGAAAAGAAATTCAGAATCGTTGGTAAAGATATCTACTTAAAACCCGGAAAAATTGTTATGTGTACAAAATGCACGAAACAAAAAACAAAATACGATGATGACGACTATACGACACAAAATAACGACGATGAAAAACATTTACTATATATTGTGGAATATATGAAAACGGGGTCAATAAAAGGTAAAAATCACCTTTAATGGGTCACTATGAGAAAGACCTCATTGCATTGCCGTCATGATGACGTCGATTTTAGTCTTGGTTTTGGCTTGCTTTTAAATGTTATACCTATTTTTAGAGTTTTCGTTTATCTTTCGACAACATGACAATTTGAAAATAAACAACAACAACAGCACAGAAGAAAAAAAAAAAACATATTTCACGTTTCAAAAAGACATTACTTTTGTGCCTTCAAGTTAAACGAGACTGCATAAAAAAAAATATACTATATAATATTTCAAATCAATAAATAAAAACATTTTAGTTTTATCTTACACCTTGAACCAAAAAAATAAAAATATATATAAAAAGTACAACAGAAAATTTTGATATATAAAATAATGAACTAATTTTTTGTCTGTCTGATGCTCATTAAAAAAAAAACAAAAAACAAAAACAGATTTTTATTATGTCTGCGTGAGTAAAGTTCATGATTTTTTATAATTAGTTCTTTTTATCTTAAAAAGAAAAAAATAACTCTTTATTTTTTTTCTTGCTTGATTTTTCATTTTTCTTACTTTTGTTTTTACTTTTTTTTTTTTGTTAATTCTTTTCTCTGTTTGATAATTTATTATCATTTCTTATACCCGTATATGTATTTTTTATCTGACCCAAAGAATTATATCACATTTATGCTTTTTCTTCAAGTATAAAAATGGAGAAAAATTTATAAATCTTTTAAGATATGTTAAGAAAATTTTAAGAAAAATTATTACGGTATAATTTTTTGATTAACTGGGTCTTTCACGTATTTGTAATAATTTATTTTTTTTTATTTATTTATTTTTCTTTTTTCGAAAATGCTAACTGTTTGATCAATATATGCAACTAAAATAGAAAGTTTTTTTGTTTTTTTCTCGTTTCGTTATTGTTGTTGTTATTTTTTTTAAAAGGCTCAGTTTATAGAAAGAAATAGTGAAATCAATTAGCGTACAATGAAAATGATATGGACCGGAAAGATTCCATCTATATTATGTATTTTTGGTTTCATTTTTTATATATTTTTTATTTTCAAATCGTTTATTTTAATAAGCAAATAACGTGCACTACGGAAAAAAAAATGTACACAAATTTAAAAAAAAAAAAAATCAAAACAAACTCGTCGATGATAATTAAAATAAGTTATGGGGTCATGTTATGATTATTTGATTAAGGCTACTTTAAATAATTTATGTATTTTATGTTTGCTTTATGAATCTTTAAGGCTTAACACAAATTAGGTTTTTCTTTATGAAATGAAAGGCAAAAAAAAAAAATGAAATAAAAATAAAAATTAAATGATTTATTTGATTTTCAATTTGTGTAACGAATTATCAAATCGAATTTTTTTTTATAAATAAATTTCTCGAAAAAATATGAAGCAAGGGTATAGATACAGATACATAATAGTACATATGTATATATGTATTTACACATGTTAAAGTATTGTGTAAATAACTTATATATCAGTTATTTGTTATTAGCTGTTTGACAAATTTGACAAAATGAGATAAAATATATAACTTTTTTTTTTTTCTGAATATGGTTCATAATGTTTCACAGATTAAGAAAATACATATATTTTATCATTTTTAAGTAGTTACTTGTCGTAGGCGTTATGATAATGTGTTTTTATTTTCGATTATCGTTCGAAATATTAAAAATATTTTCCAGTATAACCTGTATTTCTTATAGAAAATTTATGTCTGCCACAGATAACTTATTGAAATTACATTTTTTAATTTTATTTCTTAATAATATAATATTAAATAAGATAAATGTAGGATATATACATATTTACAACAACCTGATGTGATTAGAGATATCAATTGAATTTTATTTTTGGTTGCAAATGATTTAGAAAATTGAAAAAAAAAAAAATTAAGAAAAAAGGTAACATAAGAAAAAAGGTAACATAAGAAAAATGGTTTGCATTTTTTTATAATTTCTAGATTTTTAATTTCTTTCTGAAAAATTAACGAAAAAGTATATTATGCCTTAATTGCAATTACCGTTCAACTCTAAGAAAATTAATGAGTTTAATTGAAAAAAACTGCCTTATAAGAATTTATTTCTTCATCTATTCCTACTTTCTGATATCACTTCTGTACTATGAACTTATGTTCAATTTAAACAAATTGGTAATCATTTAAAATTGAAAATTAACATGAACCTGTAGTTTCAATGTAAAGAATCTTCCAGTATGCTTTTCAAAACAAGACTTTTAATAACATAGATAATTTATTTAAAAAATATTAAAATATAATCACTTTAATATTTTCAAAATCAATTTTATATAATTAATGAACTCCTCCCATAAATCCCTTTTCAATTTGTTTTAATTACTTGTAATTAATTTAGAAAAATTACACTGTAAATTAAATTGCAATAAATAATACCATGATTTTTATTTTTCGTTTTTTTTTTTCACATGCCACCTGTATCAAATTATGTGTTATGACATTGTACCTCCATATTTATACCATTCCATTGAGCATCAAACATTTTAAGTTTCATAACATTTACAAAATTAATTACTAACATTAATTTTTCAATTACCCATTATACATACATACATACATGTTCTTCGTTTTCTTTATTTTTTTTTTTTTTTGTCTTTCAACCTACAAACTACACTTTAACAATTATTATTATTTTTTTTATTTTCTTTATTATTATTTTTTTTAAAATACGATTCTTTGAAATTTGAAAATAAAAAAAAAAGTCATCTACTTATTACCTTTGTATTTGTAAAAATGAAAAAGAAAAAAAAAATAGATGTAATTAAATATGCTGATCACTTATGGTTTTTAATTGTATATTCTTCAAATTCATCATTTGAAAAAAAAGAAAAAAAGATAAATTCAACCATACGCCTGATGTAATTTTAATATGACGCAAAAAAAAAAAATATATATTTAAAATTCTCATTGTATTTGTTCATGATGATAATAATTGAATAATGAAAATATATTATAATATGTATATGGACGTCATTTTTTCAATTTGTAATTTTATTCCACCTTCTCATTTATACTCGAAAAAAAAAAAAAAAACATTACAAAAAAAAAAAAATGTTATCGTAAGATTTAAGTAATTTGTGCATTTAATTACAATGCAAAATTCAAGTTTTGAATTACAATAATCATAACACAAAACCAAGAACAACAACAACAACAAATCCAAATTACAAAGCGTTCATGTAACATGAGTGTTGAAAAAACGATAATATTCTTATCTTGTTACTATTTTTATTTATTTCATGTAAATTTTTTTTTTCTATTATAGGATCCTATGCGTTTACCAATTTGTTATTTATTTTTTTTTTTGTCAGTTTTTGATTAAAATTATGTTTTATGGAAAAACAGAAAATTCATCATAATGTCTTGTGTAGTAAATTGTTTATCCGCCTGTGTAATAAAAAATTTTAACCGCCACACCGCCTAAACAAATCTTACAAAAATGGATTTTTATCTTATGTTATACACCTGAGTCATTATATTTTGTTTATTATTTTTTTTTTTCAATTTGAAAACAAAACAAAAAAAAATAAATGGTAAATTTAAAAGATTAATCACTGTTTTAAAAAGTTCGTGTTTTGTCTACTGAATCACAAATTTAAAATAAAATAAAAATAAAAATGCATAAATACTTCTGCAAGTACAAAACACATTAATTTTTTAGGCCCCTGGCTAAAATATTTTATCCGTTAAACAAAAACAAAAACAAAAAAAAAAACAATCAAATTTTAAATAATGAGTAGGTGGACATTTTTTTTTTAAAGTGCATAGACAAATACTATATTTTAGTTTTTTTTTTTTTTTCACTTAAAAATAAAAAAAGCTGTCATAATAATTTATTTTTTAATCCAAAATTATTATCACACTCAGGCAAAACACTATCTTCTTCTTAATTTTTGTTTTTTTCAAATATTTTATACATAACATATAAAATTTGTGTGTATATGAAATTTCAAACTAATGCGACCGGAAATAATATTTTGCAACAAAGCAGTTTTTTTTTCTTTCTATTTTTTTTATGCGCTTTGAATTTCATCCGGAATAATACTTCAAAGGAAAAAAAAAAAGTGTTTTTAATATGCAAAAATTCATGCATAGATACTGATAAAAAGTTCGAATACTATAATATTTGTGTGTATATACTCGTATATATACAAATAGGTCGATTTCAGTATGGATTATGCAAATAAAAAATTTAATATATGATTGCGTGTTCGTTATTATGAATTCATAGTTTTGATTAAAGTTTTCAATTTCAAAATAGATTTAGTTGTTGTATATTAAATGCATAAGATTATTTTAAGATATTATTTTTTTTTTTAAATAGAAACTGTATGTGTGAATTTGCATCTTTTGTCTATTTACAAAATTAAGATACGTGCAATTATGTTAAGTAAGCGATTAAATTGTGATGCATTTTATGATGATATATCAATTAACAAATTAGATACGATATTGAAAAAAATTAGTTGAATAAAAAGAATTTTTCATTAAGATAAAAATAATAATGTGTTATTGTTAGAAGAAACAAAAATGTTAAAACGGATGTACTATACTATATATTGATTTTTTGTTTTAATTCAAAATTTATTCAAACGAAAAAAAAAAATACACGATATGCGAAGAAAAAACTTGTTTAGTCATAAAAGTATGAATTAAATTTTCATAAATCAAAATTTCAATAAAAAAAATTGTTTTTACTTTTTTTGGTAATATTTTTGTCTAAAAAAAAATTACAGAAAAAAAACTTTCTATTCAAATTTAAAGTGAAAAATTTAATGATGATTTCATTTCAATTTTCTAAATTTAGTGAAAATTATAGAATGACGAAAATAAACTTGAAAAAAAAAAACCAACAAAATGAATTTTTAATATAGTTTTCTAGATTCAACGGTGAAAATTCAAAAGATTTTCATACATGCCTAATCATTGTATATTTTCTCGTCTGTAACTATGATTAGACAGATTCTTACTAAATATGAATGTTTCATCGATAAATATGAAAATGAGTAACGTTTATAAAAGTTGTAGGAATGGATAAACAAAACTGTATATGTTTTGAAAATACCTACAGCTTTTCTCCAACCTTTCCTGATCCATTGATTTTACTAAAATTCTGGTAATCAGGTCCAATGTTGTTTAAAGGATATAATTAAATACAATACTCTTTAAATAAAGATTTCTGGAATGAAAGCTCTATAAGCATGTCAGTGAAATAAAATTTATTTATTGGAACTGACTAGACGATGGACTTAATAGAAATGCGCAAAGGGCTAACAATTTAGATTTTAACTTAGAAAACAGATGAAATATTCATAAACGAATATTTTTTAAAAATTTCAAAAATTGACTTCAACAAAATTGTTTACTCAGCTATAAATACATTTTTTTTCCAAATTTTTCTCAAGTGTCAATCACCTATAATCAAAGTATGTAATTAAAAACGGACTATTGAAATTCCGTAATATGTGATGTTTGTTTTTGTTACAAAAATTTACAACATGTAATTTATTCTTACAGATTACATTTTTATGATGATTTCATACTTTAAAAAAATTAAAAAACAAATTTATTAAAAATATTTCAAATTATAATTTTAAAATAATTTATGACGCATCTTTCGTTTAATTTTTGTATTGAATTTAAAGATTATTCTTAGTTGCGGTATTTATAAAAGTAAAATTCCGTATATCTATTTATTGTTAGACAAAAAAAAAAAAAAAAAATCGAATATGAATTGTATATGGCAAAAAACTCGATGGCGGGAAAAAAAAATCCAGGTGTGTCACCTATTCATAGGATGTTTTTATAATATAAGAAAATAATATTCGATGAATGATATTTTTTTCTCTTTACATTTTTTTTTTATTTTTTTAATTTATAACCAGATATAAGCTCATATGATGCGTAGTATAGACTGGAATTTATATACATATTGTAATGACGAAATCACATAAAACGACTGATAAATGTTAAATAAGTTTTGAAATTAAAAATGACACTTTAATACCGCAGAAAATTGACTCTCTGTATCACTTGTATATTTTTTTTGAATATATGAATGTACAATGTAAAAATATGTATATTCTTAGTTCCGTTCAAATTTAAATATTTCATAGTAAATTTTTTTTTTCTTCTTATAAATAAAATGAAATAAACTACTTACAACTACTTCAAGTAATGTCATCATATTATCGTCATCATCATCACACTTTGTTGTAACGACTCATTTTATTCAATGTAAATAGTGATGATGATCATGATCATCATCATCAGTATCATTTTTTATTTCTTTTGAATGTTCTACATTATCAACGGAAATGAAATAAGTAATATATTTGTAAAATAAAATACATTTTTCACTTGAAAAAAAAAATTTTGTAAAACAATTGTTTTTTCCATTTTTTTTTTTCAAGATTTATTTTTGATAAAAATTTTGATTAATCTTGAAGGAAATTTGTGATCTCCAAATTACAAAAGATTAAAACTAGCTATCTATTTCCTCTCTTTGAAAAAAAAAAAAATTAAAAACCTGAACAAATAATAATTCATGATAGTCCAACCAATATCAATGTTGACAGATAAGAAAGATATATCTTTGATACATCTATCAACTGCTTTTGACAAAATGAGGAAAAAAAACAACGTGAAACTCATTATTATGGCTATTTTCAATCTGATGATATAGATGAATACGATGTCATTGTGAAAATATAATTACCTAACAAATACCGCATTTTAAAATGGTCTACTAGAGAAAAAAAAACACATAAAAGTATACACAATCAAAGTTTAGTTATAAAAAAAAAGAGATGCTTTTTTGTATCTGTACGATAAATCAATTGAAAGTTGGAAGTCAGAGAAAAAAAACCATATTATGCCGGCACTGTGACACTCCCACAGGTCTTCTGAAAATAATTCTTATTATTATTTTTTTTTTTTTTCAGCAGTAAAGTATGACAATCCATCATTATGAAACTGCCACAAAAGCATTTTTTTTTTCTATTTCATTATTAAAACAGACGACAAGTTTTAGATACTCCTATTTGTTTTTTTTGTAAACCTCAAAAATTATATATGTAGGTACTCTTTAAAGAAGAAAAAAAAAACATAAAAAATTGTCGTTGTATATTCTAAATTATGCAACTGATGGGCCAATAATTCTTCGTCAAATGTATAAAAAAGTATTTATAATGACAATTTTAATGGTAATTTTTTTTTTTTTTTTTTGATGAATTCATAAAATAAAACGTGCTTTTATGTTTAGAAAAAAAAAAAATATTTAAATTAGAAAATATGTGAAAACAAAAATAAAAATTTATTAATAGATTTTTTTTTTACCAGAGACATTAAAACCTATTTTTCTTGTACAGGAAATGAAATTAAATTAAAAATGCAAAGTACCTTTTAAGAATTCTGTGAAATACCACATTTAAATTTGATTATTTTTCTACTTTAAGCTTCTTATATTGTTAAAGTTATTAACTATGCATTTTTTTTTTTTTCACTTCATTTTCTTATCATCGATCAATTTAACACATGAAAACATTAAGAAAAAAAAAACAACAACAAAAGGAAAAGAAAAAAGCTTGAAAATCGTAAAATAAACTGATAAGAACTCTCTTAAAATAAAATTAAATAAAAAAAAAATACCATCTATATAATTTTGATATATTCAAAACCCATTTAAACAATTTATTATTATTAAAGTGGAAGTACACTCAACTTGATAACATTTTTATGGAAAACAAATTTTTTTTTCTCCTTTCTTTTCTTTAATCGATTTTTTACAAAGCACACATATTAATTGTTATTATTAGTTTCCTGATAAAATTTTACTTTACACTTAATAGAAAATCTTTTCAGTTTTTGTCTTTTTCTTCTTCGTTTTTATTTTCAATTTTATTATTATTATTATTTTTTTTTTTTTGTATTTTCTTTTTTCTCAAATAAAATTCAATGAAAACTTTGATAAGAGATATCTTTACATATATTGCTGCAGGAGGACCCATTAAAAGTCAATGAGTTAATTTGTTATAGAATATTTTTAAGTAAAACAAAATAATAAAAAACAAAACAAAAAAATGTTTAACTGAAAAAAAAAAGAGTTTAAATACAATCAAGAACCATCTCATCACAACATTATTATGAAAAATAATTATGAAAAAAAAAAAAGATTCACTCGAAAAGTTTGTAAAACGATAAAATGAACATGAAAAAAAAAAAATAAAAAACTAAATTGTTTATTTGATGTTAGTTTGAAAGTATAATTTTCTAATTTGAGGTCAATGAATGTGTTGCACTTATTCATGGAGAAAAAAAAATTAATATTGTTTTTTTTTTTTTAATTTTATTTTTACTTTAATACAAAAATTGTAATGTAAAAGTTTTCTTCACACATGTTGCATGTGTAGTTTACATGATGAATTTTATTATATTTATAAAATATGTTCATTAAATTTTTGTTGTCTTGTAATTTTTGATGGTTGTTGTTTACATATTTTTAGGAAAAACATATCATATACTGTGTGTGTGTGTATGTATGATCTCTGCATGTTTTTTTTTTTTTTTTTTTTTTTTTTTTTTGGAGATATTTTCACTATGTTTACATGTATGTTTTTTTTTATGGTTTTTGTTTTCGAGAAAATTTTCTTAAAATAAATTTGAAAATAACAACAAAATATTTAATGTACATAAAATTTTGTATGAAAACTATTTATTTCCGCTTTTAAAAGAAAATTACAAAAAATAAGCATAAAAAAGAAAAAGTATTGCAATTAAATTAAGATATGATGCAAAAATTTATATAGTATATTTTTTTTCGAAACTTTTAACTCCCAGGGTATCTTAATTATACCGTGAGCCATAAATCAATTAAATTAAATTTAAACATGTGTGTTGTTGTTGTTATAAATTCATTAGAAAAATAATATTACACGTAAAATAACTTTTTTTTTCGAGTTTTTTTAATTTTTTCAAATTTTTTAGCTTTATTGGTGTTGTAATTCAATTGAATATTGAAATTCAGAAAATTGAGAAACTTAAAAATGATTTTATTACAATTTACACATGTTACGTATTAAGATGCATTTTATTTAAAAATTAAAGGGTGATTCAGATGAAATAGAAATTAAGATTCAAAGATACTATGAATTTAAGATTTTCAGAACATACATTTTGCAGTTAAGATTGTGTCAGAAAAAAATTTGATAACGATACAAAAAATCTATACTTTTGTTTATTACGTACTTTGACGATATTTAAGGCACTCTTAAAAAACATGAAGTTCTAGACTATTTCCTGAAGAAGGTACGCCAAAAAAATAAATCAAAAATTTCTATTCTTCCGACATAAAACAAAAGGTTAATGAAATTTATTAAATTTTAATGTTAAAAATAAATAACCTTGTTAAACGAAAACTTCCTTTATGTAATTTTTCAATCATAAAACGGTTTTTCCATAGTTCTCTATGAAAAATTTTGCGTGTTGTTTCAAATTACACGCACTTCTATGTTTTTCTTGATTGTAACATGTACAAAATAAATAAATTTAACTACAAGAAAAGATGATGGTCATGTTTTCATAACAAGTTGTTACACCATTCCTATATTAAGCTATAAATTGTAGAAAATAATAATTGTAAAACAGCATCCAAGTTACGCATCATTTATGTCAAGATATTTGCACCTGCGGTGTTTTTTTACCTCTTACACTAAATAAGAAAAATAATGAAAACTAAAAAAAAAAAAAAGGAATTATAGAAATTTTATAAAACGACGTGTGCAACAGATAAGAAAAATTCAAGATAAAGACTTCGAAAATCCCTTTTCACTAAAGAACAAAAAAAAAAGAGGAAAATAAAAATTAACAAAAATCCTCATTGAAACAAACAACATTAAATCACGTACAAAAAACTAAGCTTGTACGCATGAAACACGATGTTATTGGGATATTGAAAAATAATTTACTTTTTTTATTTTTTTATTATGTGTGATGTGCAAAAATTAATGCAGCAAGGAAATCCGTTTAAACCAAGTGTAACAAGCTGGAGAAAAAAAACATTAACACAGAAAAAAAAAAAAAGGAATTGAATCTGATAAAATAGTTTGAAAATTAGTAAGAGCAAAAAAAAACAACAACTACATATCTAGATTGTTACAAATGCAATAAAAATGTGCATCCAGAACGTGTTATGACACAATACGATTTTATTTTGTAGATAAATGCTATTGCAATGTTTTATCCCAACATGGAATAAAAATACCAAGTCATTGACATAAAAGGCACACAAAATGTATATTATATGCGCTGAATAATAAACAAACAAAAAAAAACTCAAAAATGAAGAAAAAAAAAATACCATATAAAGTATTAAAATACACTTATTTAACTCCTTGAACAAAGGTAAAATCAATTTAACTATTACCTGTATTATACCTATATTGTATTATTCAGTTGTTGTAAATGTAGTGTATACACAGGTATGAAATTATTGAGCATGAAAATTGAAATTATTGCTCTGACTCACGATTTTGTAATTATTAAAAAAAAATTATTAACAAAAAAAAAAAAATTTATGTACTTAGAGTGAATAAAACTTTAATGGTACATGAATTTTTTTTTATCTTTAAAAATGGATTCAAGACACTAAAACTATTTTTTTTTTTTTTTCAAATTAAAGAAGATTTCCACCTAATTTTCACAACATTTAAAAGTTAAGTAGATACTTAAACTTTCATGTGCCAATTTAGAAAATTCCTTAAAAATTGTAATTGTGAAAAAATTATTAACTAAAATTACAAAATAAAAATCTAAAAAGTACTTATTAAGGGGTTCATTACGTAATGAAAAATTATAAATTATGTATGTACAAGATTTTTTATATCTTCCGTTAATTATTATTTTTTTTGTTCTTTCTTAGTTTATTGTATAGTTCTATTTTGTAGTGAAAAGTATTAGATTTCTGATCTTAGATTACAATATTAATGCATTTTTCAATTTTCTCAATATATATTTCATATATGTATGTAATTTTTTCCTGTTATTTCTTTGAAAAAAAAAAAAAAAGTCAAATGATTGACGTTTTGAGGCCAAACAGAAACTTATAATACAATTCACATGTGTCACGAAGATGTTTGTTCCATGATAAACGAAAACTTTGTTGTTTTTTTTTTTTTTTTCGTATTATGAGATTATGTATATATAACTACATACAGATTTAGGAACACATCTCTAGTAATATCGATATTTTTGAACACGTACTAAAGTAAAAGATGGCAAACCAACAAGAAAACACATGCCAAAAAAAAAATGTTTTATTTCAATTTTTTTTACACTATATGTATTATTATTTTTTATTATTACGTACATTTTCTCATTTGTTTTATTTTTCTTATATTATTCCTTTCACGTTGTATCTCAACCACATCCGATATGATCAAAAAACGGTTTCGCATCTATATTTTGACATCCCGACATCCTTATTGTATTTTAATAAAAAAAAAAAATAATAATAATAATAATAAAAAGACCAAAAGTAAAAAAAAAAAAGGGTTTCATGTTCACTTTTCGTTTTTTTATTTTTATTTTTAATTCTTTTTTTATTTATCCTTATGGCTCATATTTAATTGAAAAAACGCAACATTTCCTTTTATTTCCTTTTTTTTTTCTTATTATTATTTTCAACATTTTGTAAAAATGTGTATCCGGAAATTGTCGTACCCTTTTTATCTTTTGCATTTTTCTTAAATATTTTTTTTCTTCTTTGTTCGTTTATGTTCTGTTTTATTATTTTTTTTTTTTGTCCATAATATCTATTTTATATGTACGTATGTATTATATTTCCCTGATTTATTCAGAATGAGATTGATCGAAGATAATGAGAAGATAAAAACATTTTTTCATGATACTTAAAAATAAATTTGAATAGAAAATAAATTATAAGAGTGATACTTAATTTTCTCACTTTTCTTTTTTCTCAGTTGTAATTTTCTTTTATTTTTATTTATTTATTTTTTTTTCAACATTTTAAATGCTACAATAGTTCAATTTCAAGCAAAAAAAAAAAACATGGTAATTTAATACATATTTTGAAAACATTTTCATTTTTCATTTAATTGTATGTGGGAAAATCGTAAACAAAAATACAGTTCTAGATAAATGATGTTTTTAATCACCTTTTGTAATAGAAATACACACAAACTAATTTTTTTTTTTCTGTTTTAAATTGGTAATTGTTCAATAAGGACAATTTGTTGTAAAATTTATTTAGAAAAAAAAAAAGAAAAATTATTGTTTTGTTTGTTGTTGTAATACAAAAATTCATATTACAAAAGCAAAAACAACAAAAAAAAGATGTAAAATGTTTCAAACAAAAACAACACAAACAATAGAAAATGATTCTAATGATGATGATGTCAGATTTCCTATTTTTTTTCTTATTGGCATAACTTTTTAACTTTGTTTAGAAAAAAAGAAGAAAAAATCATAATACATAGTCATTTTTGCAGTACATCAAAAGGAAAATCCATGATGATGATATTAAACATAAAACTTACTAAAGAGAAAAAAACAATTGCTATTTCGCTATTACAATGACGACAAAACTGTGATAAATTAAATGTTTGCGAATCATAGATAGATATGTACATGTATGTATGTACATAAAATCTGATGTCTATCGGAATAAATTGAGGTGGTCTTAAGAAGATGTTCTTGTGTTGTTTGAAATGATGATCATTCCATCAATTACAACAGATATATCGAATGACTAAAATCAATATTGTTGGTAAATGAAATACTCTATTAATTAAATCGATAAAAATTTATGATGGCTGCTATAAAATAATTAAGAGTTGCCCCTTCTGGGAAAAAAAGATTTATTTAGTCTTTCAGAAAGAAAAATAACTAAAAATCCTTGTTTGCGACTAAAAATTGATTACAAAATCACAGTTTGTAGACAGTTTACAGAAATTATGTATTTGTGAAAATATTGTTTTGGGAAATCGATTTTAAGACAAAAGAGAATTCTTTCGAAGGAAAATATGTATGTATATGTATATAGAAATTATATGGGAAAAACTATGGAAAATAAGATTCTTTGTCATAGTGAATTTGTCATTACAAAACAATGCTTGAAAGCGAAATTTATTCTAAACTTTAAAATTTTTTTAGAAAGTTTCAACAAAATTTTAAATATTATCCATGCCTTTTAGAAACCCTCTTGAGTCCAGACTACAGATTAATTTCTTTACAAAAAAAATAATTCTGTATCCTGATATACATTTTTATCGATTACATTCACAAATCCGCTCATAAGCAATCGTATATTTCAAATTTTGAGATACAATCAAAAGTTTTCTTCACATGGAGCTCTACCAGTCCCATCCACTTTTTGTAAATTTTAAAATTACACGCTAGTGAATACATTTAATAGAGGTGTATATTAGGTAAAAATTAAAATTAAAAGTCTTATTGAATTAAAAGCATAATAAAATGATATAAAAAATGATGATGGTTTCAATAATAATTATCAATCACAGTCACAGCAATTAAAATGAATATTTAATAAAAGTCATCTTATCAAATCGACTGAGCTGTGTCATTCAAAAAATAATAAATTAAATCATTTTTTATTTTAATTGTTTTTTTTTATATATATTTCATTTATAATAGTTTCATGAATTTTTGACCGCATAACCAATTTAGATACAACTGAAGTCAATATTTATATAGAGAAACCTAAAGATACAATTTTTGAACAGAAAATGAATATCTCTTAGCAAGAATATTAAGTAGATATTATAACTTATTTTTTTATTCTAGTTTTTTTTTTTTAAATATTTATAATTAACACACACTTCTATTACATATACAGTGAAGTTTACTAAAAAAAAAAATGCCTTTACTTGAATGTAGGTTGCGGAAATATTAATTTAAAAAGTGAAATTGAATATATGAAAAATAAAGTAACATAAGCTTCTTGTAAAGTTTACTTGTATATTGAAGGAAAAAAAAACAACATATGAAGTAGTTATAAAATTGAAGTTTTTATGATTCCATATTAAATAAAATGTCAAAAATGTAATAAAAATTTGAAATTTATTCTTTTTGAGTTTGTTCTTAAGTTACATGCGTTCACTTATTTTTTTTTTTTCTTTTCTTTAACATTTATTTCTGTTTTATTCGTATAATAATTTACACACTCATAAAGAACAAAAAAAAAAATCTTTTTAATTAACAGAAAAAAAAATACAATAAGAAATAAAAAATCAGCGATTAAAAATCGTATATTTGTGTATCTATTATACATATATTGCACACATCCACATACATATACACATACATATGTGAGTGATGTACTATATACATAAATTGAAAATATGCATTGAATATCCATTTACATGATTATTGGAAGGTATTACCATGTGAAATACATAAAGAATTATAAAAAACTTTGCACAGTAGCTACATATATCGAAAGCATACTCATTTTAACAGTATAAAATGCAAAATTACTGTACTGGTGGATATTAAATGCTGGCTGAAACAAAGAAAAAATCGCAACAGCACAAATAAAAAAAAAATAATAATAATAAAGTATAATAACTTAGTAATGTTTTATGTTCAATTATTATTATATTTTCGAAACAATATGACTGAACAGTTCACTTGGAGCACTTGGAGTTTTGTTGGATAGCTATTTTATAACAACAATATTCATAAATTGAAAAAAAGAAAAAAAAATAGTTAGAAATGGAAATAGAGGTGCATAAAATGTATACGTATGATGTGCCATAGATACACAACATAGTGATTTAAATAATTATTTGTACATATGATAAATATTTTCTGTAACAATCCACTTATTTCAACTTATTTTTTGTACAGGAAAAACACTTTTTAGGATCGAAAAACTGAAGTATCTTAAAATTAATACCTAAAATTATTTGTAGTCAGATACAAAAATCTTTAAAAGCAATTCTACAGAACTTTCTTCACATCGAGGAACATTTTATCGTCTTCATCCTGTAAATTCGTTCTTTGTTAACTAATTTTGACTAAGTAAGTTTAGGAAAAACTCTTCACAGAATACTTGGTCAAAATTTGGAAAAAATAATTTTTCACAAAAGTAATAAAATTAATAAATTTTCTTTGCCTTTTTTCTCAAGTTAATAAATTCATTTTTCCCTTTTCTATACAAAATAAATTTCATTCTACAATTTAACAAAGCGTACGACTAATTTTCAAAAGCACTGTGTTAACTTGAAGTGCTTCAGTGAACGATAGAAACTTTTATTATTTTAGATTGCTTTAGAAAAACGTATTATTATTTTTTTTCTTGTAATATAAAACTGTTTTTTCTAAGCAGTTTTACGCTTATTTTAATTTAAAACTTCATTTTTGTTTCTTTTCTTTGAAAAAAATAAAAAATAAAGCCATATTTATTAAAGATTTAATGTTGGCAATATATTGCTTTAAATTATTGTTCTTTAGCAAAAAAAAAAAAACAAAAAAAACAAAACTTTATACTTTAACGACTTTTTAAAATATCGTCTTTTAAGTTTTTCCATAGTGGACATAACGTATAAGTACGATTTAGGTTAGTTTTAGATTTGTTTAATATTAAAAAAATAATAATAATTTATGTATAATTCATATTTAAATGATTTAGAATTAATGACATAACAATATTTTACAAGTACAAGTACATACATGGTTTAAATTCAAATAACATATTGATTATTTTTCATTTATCGTTGAATTTTAAATGTGAATTACGGGAAACATTGTTTATTCCGATAGAATTAAATTATTTAAGACGAGTGTCAAACAAAAAATTTCGTTCTTTAATTATTTTAGTACAAATTTAAATAATATTAAGTTCTTCAACTGTCGTATTCACTAACATGTCATTACATATTATAGTACATTCAATACTGAAAATTAACATATTTGTTTGTGTCGGTGATTATTACGACTGAGACATCTTGTTTGAGCATTAAAATTCTAAACTTCTAGAATATCAGCTTTAATTTTGTTGCATATAAAACCATGAAACTTTTATTTGTTTTGCTTTGATAAATCTGATACTTTATCATATACCAAAATATGCCCTCAACTCCTCTTCCAATTTGCTCTCAATATTAGAGAACATAAATTAGTTTATACTCACAAAAAAAAGGCAATAATTGAGTTTATTAATTTAATTCAATCTGAAATTTTTCTTTAAAATATTTCTTTACCCAATGCGTTTGTATTCATAAGAAAAATCACACATAAAACATCAACTACATACAAAGATATGTACATCTCCATAAATTATATTTTACAATCATTTCACCAACACTAAACGAGCTCATACTCTAATAAAATATTTTCTTTTCTAGTGCGATAGATTTGCAATTTAAACAGGACGTACAAAATGACATTATCTTTAATAAGATGATATGATATACTAAAGAATAAAAATCTTTAATGAGACGATTTCCTATCTATAAGCGAATATCTTTTTTATTTGTTTTGTTTTCAAACAATTATATTTTCTCATGCTTTTCAGCTTTTGTGCTTATAGGGCATTCATTTAAATAATAATTTATAACTAGAGTAAAATGATTTCCTTTTTACATGATTAAAAATAATCTCGTTTAATTTTTTTCTTTCTGATTTTTTTCTTATGATTTTTGTCTTGGATTTTCATTTTTTTTTGTTGTTGTTTGTTTTGTTTTTTTTTATTTTCCAAGAAAATTATTTTTATTGTACAAAAAAAAAAAAAACAATAATAATAATAAAAGAAAAGAAAAATAAGGAAAACAACAACACACAATGCTTGTGCTGTATAATAAAAATAATTTTTCATCGTCTTATTTACATGAAATTCTGATTTCCCATCTTGATAAAAATATTTAAAAAAAAAGAAAAATAAATTATAATGAAAAAAATATATTTAAGAAAAAGTAAAATAAAAATATTACACATATTACAATGCGGCTGTGGTAATAAACACATTATATTATTTATTTAATCATAATATTTCAAGAACTTGAGATTTTATTTTATGTTTTCTTGTTTTGTATTTATAGTTTTTTTTTTCTTTTTCTTTTCTGATTAAATAAATAATTTTCTGTTTAAAATGCATTTTTCTAAGTGTCAATTGTTATTACCTATATTCCCATGAAGAAGATTGTTTTCCATCATTGTGATTTTTATTCTTTAGTTTTCTGATACTATAAAATTTTCTTTTTTTTTTTTTTCAAATAAAATGAAAGTTAAGATTTTTTTTTTTTTCGTTTTATGTGTGCAAAAATGAAACATGACAATTTAATTGTATCTTATGGTAATGTAGTACAACATTTTCATCTATGATACAATAAAATTATAATTTGAAAAAGAAAAAGAAGAAGAGAAAAACAAAGACATTTTTTCATGTTACAAGATTTCAATTTTATTCCACGAAAAAATAAAAGAAAAAAGTGTGAAAATAAACTCACTCCATTTTCTTTCTTATCGAAATTCAATTCAGTTTTTTTTTTGTTCCAATATTTTCTCTTCATTTTTAAAATTGAATTAATTTCATGGAAAATTGCATTCTAGATATTAAATTTATAAGATACATATATTTCTAGTTTTTTTTTCCACCGGTGTAAAATGAAATAAAAACGCAATTATGACATTCTTTAAAATTACAAACCGTACATAAGAAGAATCAATAAATTTATTTATTTTTTTTTTTTTTCATATTTAATAATTAATAAAGATTTTTGTTTTCAAGTGTTCGTAACCATAACGAGAACTTAATTATGTATGCTAACTAATAATTAAAGATGTAGAAAATGTGTGCAATTTAATTTTATTTCTTTTCTAAAAAAATATTGTTTGTATATTTTAATTTTTCAACTGTTTTTGCGTAAAAGAAAAAGGATTGCGTGTATGCTGTTTTTATTTTGCTAGTTTGTACATACAATTTTATAAATTCCATTATGAATACATATAGATTACAAGTGAATATATGTATTTTTAATTATGTAAATGTACAGATTTTTTTTTTTATGAGAAATTAAAACACGCAATTATGTATAATTTTATTTTTATTTCATAACAAATACATACATACGTATGTACTATGTATAGCATCAATGGCGGCACTTACTATATTATATGGGAAAATTTAAGATTACCTCGTACTAGAAAAGGGTATGTAAAAGTATGTAATAATTTTCCAGAGGCAGAAAAAAAAAAACTATTGTAAAATTCCTTAAGGCAGTATATTAGGGTTAATTAGTAGGATAAAAAAGAAGAACCTAGTTTATTAGCTTTCTCATGATTTGCAAAATCTATAGTAATTATTTTATTTTAATCAGTAATAAAATTTAAATTTTTAATTTATTCTTTTTTGTAGGTTCAATTGAAATAAATTTTAATAATATTTATAATTAAAGAGTAATGTTTCAATAGCGTGTCTAATTACAGAAGCATCCCTTTAATGCGTGCTTATAGAACCACAAGATATCAAAGAAAACGAAAGGACAGGAAAACTTGCAAAACAAATTTGTAAAAGGACATTTTTATATCAATAAGGATTAAATCCACTACTACCAATCAAGTTAATATTTCTCTGCAATATTAGAGTTTTCAAGCAGTCATAAGTTTAGCTTAAAGTCTGAAAAATAAACGAGAATTTATCAACCGCTTTGTTGAAAACAATTTATATGTATTGAAATTCATCAAAATTTTGTTTTTTATGCACAAAAAAAAAATAGTTAAAAGCTTCCGTATTTAATTAAAAACGCCCACATGCTAACGTACAGCCAGAGCAGCTATGCCAAAAAAAAGTTAGAATAGAATATTCAAAAACTCGGGTCACATTCATAGAACAAAATAAAAAACAACAAAAAATTATGAATTCTAATTAAGTAGTTAGGTTAAATTGTATTTTCACGTTGCTAAAGCAAAAAAAAAAAATTTTTGTTTTATTTACATTTAAACTCATAATGTTTTTTTCTCATGTCATAAAATTTACAAAATTTTTGAATTGAAAAGTATTTTTTGTTGTTTTCTTTTTGTATTCTCAAATATTAATTTTAATTAGACAGTCATGAGGCGTGAAAATGGCCTTAAAATCGTGACATGTATTTTTCTTTTCTTTTATGTAATAACAATGAATAAAGGAATAATTTTGTAATATCAACAACAAAAAATTTTGGCAACAAAATAATAAAAATTTATCAAAAAAAAAAAAAAAAAAAAAAAAAAACGTATAGTTTATCTAAAGTAAATTTTACCCAAAGGTAATTAAGGTCATAATCACTCATAGTTCCAGGTTTGTTATTATACACAGAATATTAAAATTTAAAAAAAAAAGAATAATACAGGTACCATAGTTTAAAAAGGCATATCGTTAAAAAAGTCATGTGACTATAAAGCGTAAAACCGGAACTCTACATATGAATATCAAAACAATATATAGTACATATATACCATCTGACGTTTTAATGTAAATTTTTAGTTTTTTTTTTTTTTAGAATACTATTATAAATTTAAAAAAAAAAAAAAACCTATTGTAAATTAAAGTGCGTTTATTATTTTATGATCTATTTCCAATTGAGATTAAATTTTATAATTTCGAAAAGAATTATTTTTTCAGCAAAAATAATCATGATTAATGTTGAAACATTGTTTTCTGTTTTTACAGTAATGTTTAATAGCCAGGAAATAATCATTTGATGTGATCATGCATATTCTTGAACTGTAAAAACTAACAAAAACATATATGAACATTATTTATTATGTACAATTTGTTCCAAAGTTTAATAAGAAAGCAAGTATAAAGTAAAAGTAAAAAATAAAAATAAAAATAAATCAACTTTTCAACAAGAATTCATAGTTGTATAATGAAAATTAAAAAGAAAAAAAGATACTTGTATGTAGGTATTCGGTTAAATTTTACTGTTAAAACGAAATTATTATTTGATGGATTCACATAGTGATTCGAATAATTTGGAACAAAATTGCAAGAAATTTTTGTGAATTTTTGAACGCTGAAAACATATTGAATTTATCCTTTTTGTTTTTTGAATAGTTGCTGAAAATTTATATCTTTTTAGGAGTCATTTGAATTTAATTAAAACTAAAGAAATACGAATACAAAATTGTAAAATGTATTTTGCTGACCTCAAATATTGAACACACTTAAAACGATATACCGATGAATGAAAAAAAAAGTATGAAAATCTACGAGCAATGTTCGACTTTAATAGAACAACTAAAAGCTATCTTAATAACTAGTACAATTTTCTTAATTTCGACAGGTGATATTATATCGTCGGTAGTTTATAAATTATTGCCGATCTCAGCAATTCTGATTTCTACTTTATCTGAGAAATTTCGATAGATAGTCATAACAATTTTCAATTACTGAGTTTATAGAATAATCCTTATAATTTATATTTTATTTTTTCGCTAAAAAAATATACATATGTGTATCACTTTCCTTCCATTCAATTTAAAAGTTATAATTTTTTTTTGATTTAAAATAAAACTTCTCTAATTAACAAAACTATTGTTTATTTTGTTCTATTTCATGTACAACATTGTTTATGCTTCATCTCATACTTATTTCCTATTTTTAATTTTTAAATATTCAGTTTCGAAATGAAAAGAACAAAGACTTTAATTCTTTTTACTTTTAATAATCAGCATTTTGCTAAAATACAAACAAACTATATAAAAAAGACTTCATAATAAAAAAAAAATTCTATCTTTTAATCTTTAAAAAAAGTTTTGCCAGACAAAATAAAAGTAGAAATGATACAATAGATTCATAAAATATCAAAAAAAAAAAATAAATATATATATGAATTTACATATTTTCATATTTTTGCAAACTTTTTCAACCTATAGGGAAAAAACGAGATAACAAAGCAGGCATAAACAATTTTCAATACAAAAAAAGAAAGAAAAAAAAGAAACGATTATGTTTGGAAACGGTAAATTATTTTGGAACAGACAGGCAGACAATTATTATAGAATAATAATCATAGTGTTTGTACTATTTGGTTTTTCCTAGCTGATTTTTTCATTTGAAATAATATTCTAGACATACAGATGGGAAAAAAAAATTATTCAACAATATGGAATATTTTCAACTTTTACTAATTTTCAGAACACGTACGTTTTTTATTCAGAAACTCAACTAATATTCAAGATTTTTTTTTTGGCACAAAATCAAAATAAGAAAAGAAATCATAATTTTTTTTTGCACATTTTTAATAAAAATAAAGTAACAGTATACAATTTCGAAAAATTTTATTTAGTTTTTGGCTTAGTTCAAAATTTAGAAACTTTATTGATCGAGAAACATTCAAAAGCTAAGTTCTTAAACTTTCAAGAAAAAAATTAAACAAATGAAAAAATATTTCTTAAATAAATTATTCTATAATTTTTCTTCATACTTAATGAATTCAAAATACATACATACATACATATATACTATGTAATGTACATTATTTCTACTTAGTCATTTTAGGTGGAACAATTTTTGTTTTCAGAAGAAAAAAAATATATATTACACAAAATTAAGCTTACAACTTTTATCAAACGTATAATTGTTCGCAAAAAAAAATAAAAAAAATTTATGAAATAAAAAATAAATAAAACTCGTAATCTTGTCATTTACAATCTGCTTGTAAAAAAAAAAGTCTTTGGAAGGTGTGTATTTATGTGGTGTCATGAAATAAGCTTACAAGAAAATAAAATATTAAATTTTATAACCAATTTTTTTTTTTTTAAATACAAGGCAAACAAAAAATATAACCAAAAATTACAAAATTTTAAATTGTATAAAAATTTTCATTAAAAGGAAATAAAATCGCAAAAGTGCGCACGGTTCTGCCAATATTTTAATTTTTTGTTTTTATATTTTTTGATTATGTAAGTTCTCATAGGTTTAAATTTCATGCTTATTTTATTTTCATTTAAAAAAAAAAAACAAATTACAAAGACAAAATATAAGATCATGTGGTCTAGATAAGAAATAGGGTAAAGTACTTTATTCAGGCTCATTTAAAGTAATTCATCAAGCAGAAAAATAGAACGATAAGAATTTACTAAGAAGTAAAAAAGATAAAACGCGAAACATTATGTGCACAACGTCTTTTACATAATACGAACTATCGTGGAGGATGTATCAGGGTTCAATAAGACAAACACAATATAATAGAAACGATAAAAATCAACAAATTTGAACTTTTCATTCAGCTGCTTTAAATAGAAGAGTTTATTTGAAAGCCAAAAGTCAAAATTTTCTCAACTAAAGATATTCAGAACCTTGAACGTCCACTTTCTTCAACAAGATCACGGTTGACTCTTTATTACTATAACCACGTTTTGAAACTATAAGGCTTCAAATTAAAATATAGATTTCATGACGCTAATTTTTTTCAGACAACGATTTCCTCAATTTAAGAAAAAAAAAAGAAGCTAATTCAAGAGCAATTAACACAGAAACATTGAAACTCCGATGACAGGAAAATAATGTAGTTTTTTTTTTCTAGAAAATTGAGGTATTTGAAGCATGATTTTAAGGACTTTTTTTTTAAAAAAAAAAGGAAATTAAGAAGAAAAAAAATTAACATGTAAATTTTACAAAATAAAAATTAAAGCAAATTTGAAAAAAAAATCTTTGCTGAAAGTTAAATAGAAGACTCTTCAAGTTGTAATAATTTTAAATGTGTTGACTGTTGTTTCAAGTTGGTTGAAATTCTAATTAGTTTGGCCTCCAACGTTGACAAGATGTTTGCGTTTTAGCTTTTTTTTTTTTTATTTCAATTCTTTTTTTTTTTTTAAATAATAACTCTTCTGCAAAAATATTTAGAAAACACATGTAAACTTTATAAATATTTTATTTTTATTTAGTTTATGTTTTTTTTTTACCGTCTTTTTTTTAGAATGACTTTTTATGGAGATCAGATGTCATTCATTCGAAAATAAATTTCAAACACAGAATAGATTTTAGTAAAAAATAAAAAAAATGAGTTTGTGTGTTAAAAAAAAAAACTGAAAAAAAAACACATAAACACAGACTAAACATACATAAAATTATGGGAATTGCAATAACACACATTGGGGTATATTATAATATGTTCTTTTTCTTTTATGTACATGAAAAAAATATTTCTTGAAAAAAGATATAAAATAAAATTCATATCTATAATTCTGCTTATAAAAATGTTATGAAAATTTTCTCACGAATTTTGTATTGTACTATATAATTGCTTGAATAAAAGTAAAAAGAAAAAATTAAGAAGTATGTAAATGAATAAATACTATACAGTAAAACAATGTTAAAATAAATTAATTTGTCAGTGCATTACGTGAAATTAGAAATAATTTTATTGTTTTTATTTTTACAGGATATTGTTTTATTTTTGTTTTCGGAAGAAGATTAGGTAGATTATTTTAAAATAATCTTATTGGCCTTTATTTCGTATAAGCTTTTATTATTATTATTGTTTAATTTTTTTTTTTTCTAGAATTTCTATATGAATAAAATCACTGTTTATAAAGATACTTCTTGCATTCCTAATTCATTGCGTTTTTCATATATAAAGAAAAAAAAAATTATCCTTTAACCACAAGATGTTTGCTTCTTCTGTCGCGTCTAAACTTCTTTTTATAAAACACATTTTCTAAGAATTACATTTTTCCTTTTTTTTATTTTTTCAAAAGAAAGCACGCACTATTTTGTTTATTCGCTTTTATATGTATTTTATACGTTAGTTAGATACTCCAGGAAATAATAAAAAAAAAAAATGAAAAATATAAAAGAAAAAAACAAGTTAGAACAACAAACATTTTCTTCATCGTTTTACATTCATACTTATGTAGATATTTCACTAATTACTATAGTTAGAAAAATAAAAACAAGTTAATTCTTTATTCTCTATACTATCTTCTAATATTCCCTTTTCCTCATTCATTTTCTTGGCAAAAAGATATTAAATTGCAATGATAATTAACCATAATACGACTTTTAAATATGTACATACTACAAAAATAAAAATAATAACAACCGACAACTATTAAATTGTTATTTTGTGTTAGAACTTTCAACCATTCATTGCTTCATCTTTGTTTTTAAAAAATTTTTTTTTTTCATATTTTTTATTTTTGATTTCCTTAGAAAAACTATGCAAGGTAGTCATTATCTAATTTTCTCTGATGACAAAAAAACAAAAAAACAAAAAAAATTAAAATAAAAAAAAAAACACTTTGAAGTACATTAGTATGTTTGTATACGCGATAAGTAGTCATATGTAAACAAGTTATACCTACGGAACGTACATACGGAAAAAAATAAGAAAAGAATTGTTTATAATTTCGTTGAAAATGTATATATTTCTACAAAAAAGAAGAATTATCCAGTTACTAAGATACTTTTGTAGCATTGTTAATTGAAGTATGATGATATGTAAGTGTGTCACATTTCCTTTTATTATTTATAAAATAAAATCACAGACAAAAACTAGTTTTGAAGAATTAAAATGTTTTCTTTTCTTGAACAAAATAAAAATTATCAAAGAGTATCTAATAATATACCTAGAATATGTAAAATAAGCATGAAAAAAAAAAAATACTTAGATACTTTAACAATCCCCATTTTTTGATTTTTTTTTTTTTGAATATTGATTCCATTTTATCTTTTTTCTATAAAATTGCAAACACAATCTTAACCTCCCACAGATTCTGCAGAAAAATAATATCTCATATAATCTAAAATCATTATAAAAAGGATATCTGAATCTACAACAATATATATAGAATTTTATACATGAAAACAAGGCTATCTTTGTACGGTAAAGGAGAACCAATTAATTTTGTCAAATTGTTTTTTTTCCCTTTATTTTGTATAATATCTTTTCAAGAAGTGTTTTTATTTTTGTATTTAGCTGATAAATATGTATAATATACTTTTTCCTCTTCCATGTACTATACATATATGGTTCTATTAATAAAATACATTCAAATACATTTATATTAAAAGAAATTAATGCACACACTATAAATTATAATAAATGTTCATCATAATATTATAAAATTTTCTAGAAAAAAACCGGTTAAATCTTTTTAGTTTTTTTTATTATTTTTATTCTTGATCTTTTTCTTTGCAAGCCTTATTTGCATGAACTAAAAAAGAAAAGAAAAATAAGAAAAAAAAAAGGTCTCAGCCGGAAGAGCCCTCATGTTCTTATCTTATTTCGCAATTTTATCTTTTCTAATGGAAAAAAAAAAAGATATTAAAAAAAATAAGATAGAAAAAGGGGTCTTGAAGAATTTTAAATTTAAAAAAAGGCTATTTTCTTCCAATGGAGAAGCACATGATATATAATTAAATTTATGGTTAAGGCAGAATTTTTCTTTTTTATTTATAATCTTTTTAATAATATTTGTCGAATTTTAAAAATAAGGAATTTATAGTTAAGTATAAAAAAGTTTTTATTCTGAATAAATTGACTACATTTTATTAGCTTCTAAACTTTAAAAAGGAATAAAACTCACACATCATCGTTTACATTGATTTGAAAAATTCAGAAGTAAAAAAACAAATTTAAATTAGAAAGAAAAAAAAATACCTAACATGTTTTACTTGAATAGAATGTAAATTTACATATATGATAAAATTTAACCTCATTTTCATTTCAACATATTCGGAACATAAAAGGCTACATTTTATTTAAAATACCTATTATGTAAGCGGTTAATAAATTGATTATTTTGAATAGAATAACAATGCAGTAACTTTTAATCAAGCACCTGTCTTAATGTAAGTCTAATCAATGCAATTTACATGTAAGTAGAAAAACAGAAGCATTGTATGCACGAACATTCATGTATTTTTGCTTAGCTATCTTTTTTTTTTTTACCTTACTTACATGGAAATTTTGATTATTTTTCTTTATGACGATACGATGTACTATTAAAATATACATATATCGACTGCTCTGTTAAAAAACCAAAATACGTCACCTAAGAAGGCAAATTTTTTGAGAAAAAAAAAAGTAAGTATTATTGAGCACTTAATAATTTAAAAAAAAAAATCTGTAGATTTTTTATTTAGAAATTTTTACGTTAATATTTAATAGTTTTTCTTAAATATAAACAATTTTTGCTTGAAATTTATAAAGATTTATAAATACATACATCCAATTACTCGTAAATTCATCCAAAAATAAACAAACAATATTCACATGATTGTGAAAATATCTATATATCATTCTGAAGGTGAATTGAAGTTTGTTTCTCATCTTTTGTTAAAAATATAATCATCTGTCTTCAAATCGAGGCCATAGGTTAAAATATAGCAGCTATCAGAAAATAAAACAACATGATTTTTTGTTGGTTTTTTAGAATTTTGTAAGCATAGACAATAATAAAAAAAAAAAAAGAATTAAATGAAGATTGGTTTTATTTTTGAAGTTTTACACTTTTGGATCTATTCATCCTAAATATAAAATTTTAATTTTTAATAAAATTTTAATGAATTATTTTTTCCCATCTTAAAATTTTAATAAGATCTTCGTGAACGTTATTGTTCTGAATTTTAAAAAAGAAAAAAAACAATACATACTAAATCAAAAAAAAAGTTATATAAAATTCAATTTTCAGAAAGATACACACTTATTTAAGAAATCGATTGATTGATAAAAAAAAAGTGTGACATGATAAGCAAAAAAAAAAATTCATTCTTAGTATGTATGAATGTACGTACCTGTGTTAATTGCATGTACGAAAAAACAAATTTTTTAAAAATAAGTTTTACCTAATTTCAATATACTTATCTAAAAAAGATGTGTATATTATAAAGCACGCATGTCTAACAAAAAAAAAAAAAAATCATTAATATAAAAAAAAGTAGATGTATGTATATTTTATTCATATCAAGTATACTTGACTTGACTCTTGTGTTTACATTCAAAAATTTATTGAACACTCAAGATATGTTGTTAAAATTCAAGAATTTCAGCTTTTGATTCAATATCATTCAATATTTTTCTCATGTACAAGAACTCTAAATAAAGAATAGATACTTTTAAGAAGAAGAAAAAAAAAACAACAACAAAATAATGAAAATATACAAAAATAATACAGAATGAAAAACTTAACATGATGAAGAAAAATAAAAATATAATATTGAATTCAGGTAGCAATTTATACATATCAGCACCACAACAACAGGTGTTTTTCATTGACCAAGCAAGACCACCATGTACCGGTATGCGTATTAAATAATTTTTTTTTTCTCTTTAATTCTTTAGTAAAAAAAATTTCTTGCAAGTCAATATCGATGTTTTATTTATTTTTTTTTGTACATAATACTTTTATTTTTGGAATACTTGTTTGCATTTCCTGTGTAACGATGAACAAGATTTTAAAGAGTATTCATACAGGTACAATGTACACGTATTTTAGATATAAAAAATTGTATATTTTTTATTGAATATGGCTACACCTACTTTATTTTACTAAAATACAAAAAAAAAAATGAAAAAGAGTTCCTCACCTTAGTGAATTTTTTTAATTTGATTTTTTTTTTCTTGTTATTGTAATATCAGCATCGTATGAGTTTTATCAAAAGAATTTTTATTCAATACAATATGCATACCTAACATACATTAGCCATATATGTATGTATGTACACATATATGTACGAACTACGGATACATGTATATAATAAAAGGGATCAAAAATTCTGATTTGGAAAAAAAAACCAATTCAATAAATTTAAATAGAACATTATTCGATAGAATAAGGTCAATATAAAAAAAGTTAAAATGAAAAATAAAATATGTTAACCTTAAGAACTCACACAAGATAATGATTCTTAAAAATTTTTATTAAACATATGAATATCGTGTTATCGAAAACTAATATATTTAAATAAAAATGTCTATTTTCAAGGTGAAGGAAAACCATTAGAAATGATGTTTTTATAGATAACACAAAAAAATATCTATATCTTGTTTTTTTTTTTTTTTATTATCTTTTTATTAATTCTTTCTTTAATTTATAATATTATGGTATCGCCCACATAAAAGGTGTTGGCTTTGTGGTGTGTATCATCGTCATCATCTTCATCATCATCAATTAAAGAGCTTTTTTTGGTATAAATGTCAAGTACATAACGCGTGTTGTATTTTTTAATGAATTTGTAAAAAAAAAATTTTTTAAAGGAAAAAGTTTTTTAATTCATAATTCAATGGTCTAGTTGGTCTAGTCTCTTGGGGAATTATTTTTAAATTATTCAAGGGGTTTTTTTTAATTTTTTAGTTTTAAGTAATTAAATTGACACATGTCAACATGAAAAGTATGTGAACAATGCTAATTTAAGATAAAGGCGTTTCTTTTTTTAAAATAGGTAGGTACACTTTATTTGTCACAAAATTTGATGACAAAAATAAATTTTCTATAAAAAGAATGTGTAAAAATTATCGTTTTACTTAGAAAAGCGTAATGTTCTTTTTTTTTGTTTCTTCTTTTTACGTAGATACCGCATTCTTTGAAGTATTTAAAACTTGATTTAAAAATTCTGTTTTAAAATCTATTACAAAACTGACCATTCTTTCCTAAAAGAAAATTTATTAACTTGTAATGTCACAGACCTTATAATCAAGCCAATCAACCAATACAATAATTTTATTCAAATAAAAAAAAAAAAATAAAGAGAATTTGGTATTTATTTTTTTTTCTTTACAATAAATACACCCATTTTTATCAAATGGTCAAGCCGCAATCACGTCACCCATTATCATCAAAAGATTCTTTCACATTTTTATCGTATACCGTCTTTAATCGTCATCAGAATATTTTTTATAAAAGTTGAATTGGTCACAAGAAATGTTTAAATGATGATTATCTTTTCTACGAGCCATAGAATGGACATGGTTTTGGTGTTTTCAATGGAATCTTTTTTTGTATGTGGTTAAGTATATTTATGTATGTACATATGTACAAAGAATAGATTATCTAAAGAAGAAATTCCATGTTTAAAAGAGCTTCAAGATTTTCGGATTTCATTGAAGATATTTAATTTATTGAAATAAAACAAAGCAAAAAAAATCTTTAAGAAAACAAAAAATTAATAATTCTTGTTTTTGTATTGGTTTCGTCGAAAGCAATTCATTTATCACCTAACTTAACCGTGGCACGCATAACACATGTGCCGGACTAATATCATTAAAGTGGTAATAATCATTAATGATCTTACCTACTGACAAAATAAAAACAAATTATATCTACATATATACACCTTTCTATAACCAATTGCTAGAAATTGAATTGAAAATATATGTATTCGTATCATGGCGTCATAAAGTATATTTTAGTAAAATAAAAATGCAACTTCTTTGTTATGAATGCTGTTAACGCAACTCTTTTTGATACTTTTTTGAAGAAAAAAAAAAAAGTATATACTATATATAAAAAGTGTGGTTGGTTATGGTTATTATGGAACAAAATATACGTGACTTGTTACAATGAAGGACAACTTTTGATATATGTATACTTTGATGGTGGTTGGGTGATGGTATAAAGTCTCTTAGTGAAATTAAATATCTACTCATGTACCAACTGAATAAAAAATTTTTTTTTTCCGTTTTTTGTATCTTTACTTATAGCTGCATCAAACTCATGACTAATGAGTTTAGCGCCACATCAACAAATTTCAACTCAACTGTGAGTCAATTTTAAATTATACTTATACTACTTGCTTGTTTTGCTCCAATTATGTCTAACTAACTTTAAAACATTTTGTTTTTTTCATTTGTTATATTTGAAATTTATTATTTCGTTGTTATAATATATTCTATCAACTATTCTACTACCTTTATGCTACCTGTGCTCCGTATATGTGTATCAAATTAATTAATTAGTTATCAATTGAATGCCTTCACACTAACAGATAATAATGACCATCAGAATACATGTACATAATGAAATGCATTGAATTGGTAAGCTCTCCATTATAGGAATGCAATTTAAAACAATAACAAAACAAAAACTACATAAACCTGAACAATGCTTGGTTGGCTAGTTGGTTAGTTAATCTATCCACCGTAATATGCTTTTGTTTTTCTTGTTTTATCATCATGAAATAGACTAGAACAGTTGCAAATTAAATAGATTCTGTAAAACAAGCTGCTAATTATGTATTTTTATTTTTCTGTACAATTCGTTCTGTCTTAAAAATTAATTTATAAAAATATAAAAACAATCTTTTGATAACGACAGATATGTCATTTTAAGGCGATTTTTGCGTTGGCAGTTTAAGTCACACTGGAGCCTAAACACATTAAGAAATATTCATTATATGTTTATTTTTATTTGTTTTATTAAATTAATACTATTTAAAGTTATCTATAAATAATAACTAGTTAGTATCTTTCACAAAACTGATTGAAGGCTACCCTATTACCGATTCCGGTCAATACATACATGTACATTATATTATTTATATACATATTATGTATATGCATTATTGATATTATCGAAAGTAATAAAATAAAGTACATGGATTTTCTTGTTTTAGTAGCTTTAAGCAAAAATAATATGAGGAGATATCAAGTTCAAGAAATAGATAGCAAATAAATACATAATTTTTAAATATCATATCCGATTAAAATAATCTGACAGCACATATTCAGATACATACATATATGCATGCAATTTTAATTAGAATACAAGGGTATTTTTTTTTTATTTCAAAAGAAAGGTTACCAACCCTAAAAAATTATTTGAATGAATAATATCATATTTTTTTTGTCTGACTGTATTTTAATCTAACTAAAATTTAACAGCAGGGTTAACAGCTTTTTATATGTTATTTTGTGAAGTAAAATGACTTTTTAACTAAAAAAAACTAAACTAGCTTTCAATCATTTTTTCTAAACATATGGTTTCATTTGAAAAAATTGCATTTTTTTATTATTATTGTATCCGTTTTGTGTGTCTATCATTTGTATACATATTATAAATTCTTTCATTTGTCAGAAAAACTATTCAGTTTTAGTCTGAAATTTTTTTTTATACCTTTCTAATGTAAAAATGAATCATAAAAATCACTTTAAATGGTCATTTAACTTTTTTTTTTTTATATGTAGAGTCAAATTGGGTAATAATGATCTTTGTTTACGTTTTTACTTCATTTGAATTTGAATTTTAAAGCTTCTAAATATCTAATATTCAAAAAATTCGGTGACATGGATGACAAGATAATTTTTTATTTGAAAGAAAGTTAGACGATGATAATGATACTACAAAATTTCTTTTCAGACTTTAGTGAAATATTTTAATATTTGATTAAATTTTTCATACCTTGCAAATAAGATGTCTCTTTTTAATCTATAAAATTTTAATTTTCTCATTTTTGTTTTTTTTGCCATTTCTACCACACTCTCCCCTAATCTTCTTTAAAATATGATTTTTAAATCATTTTTCTGATGAAATAAAAACTTTTAGCTACTCAAACTCAATAAATGACTTAAAGTATAAAAAAAACTTCGCATTCCATAAAACTAGTTTTTTTTTTCTTCAAAATTGAATCTTATTTTATTTTTCTTAAAAGAGCAAATATTTTTTTTCTTCTACCTTTTTTTTTATTTTTTGGTATCCACTTCACATTTTTTAAGAGTCAAATGTTGGCGTATATGGCTTTCGACTACATTTATAGGAAATTGTTATGGTTTTTTCGAATGAATTTCATTCAGAAACATATTTCAGGATAAAAACAAAAAACAAAAAAAAAGAAAGAGAATCAAAAAACGACGTAAGAAATGTTTTACTTTACATTTTTCTTTTATTTCAATACCTGATCGACCAGCATCTTTACCACAGGAAAAATAAGAAGGAAAAAAACAAAGCAAAATATTTCATTTCATGAAGATCACCGTCATCATCATCAAATAATACAAACACAAATCTTTTGAGATGCGATGATGCTGAGGATGTTTGTATGTATGTTTATTTGCAATTTTCTTTTAATTGTGAATGATGCATCTAAGCAATACCTATAGCAATAAAGCAACACACAGCATCTTTTGCCATGTGGTGATGTAAAGATAGTTACCTGAAACTGAACAACAACATATTGCAATACCCTTCTATACCCTTCAAAGATATATAGATTGCAATCTTATGACTTTAAGAAGTGCATTGGTCTTTTATAGATGGTTTTCTTACATGTAGGCAGTAAATACAGTTAAATCTTAGAAAATAGATAAAAGTTGATCAATAGTGACTTTTCAAGAAAATTTTTCTACATATGATACATACATAATGCAATTATAAACTTAAAAAAAAAAAAAATAGAATAAAAGGAAAAATAATCGAAATTTCGCTATGATACATGTCATGTCTAACATGAATTCAAGTCATTTTTTTATATTACATTCAATAATATCAAGTACTTTATATATAAGTCATATTATGTACATACATACAAGCTGATTTATTCAATCATTATTTTGAAAAAAATTATCTAATTAAATTCTATTTGATTATGATGTGGAACGTCATGCAATTAGTGAAATTTCTCAAAGTCACTATATAAACAATCTTTTATTTCGTTATTCTTCAAATTGTTTATTCATAAGTTATAAAAGCATCTATAGATACATTCTGAAAATATCTGTTATACTGTAAGCAATACCAAATCACCAAATGCACCATAATTTCATTTTTTTTTTCGTTTCCTTAATGCATCAATACCAAGTTTATTTCAGTATTTTAAAACTAAAGTTTCAAGTAAGCATAGTTACTGCAAAATGATGACAACCTATAGGATACGTACGTATGTATGTATGTATATAAATGTATCTTATAAAGAGAGTAATAATACTTATGCGGTTATTGGTTTGTGGTTTGACCAGTTTATTGCATTTTCCAGTTTTCATATGAATTTTTTTATTTTTTTTGTTTTTGTTTTTTTGCATTTCTTTCTTATTTCTTTCTTCAATTTTTATTGCAAATTTTATTTACTTAACATTATTTATCTGAATTTCTATTTTTATAAATATGATTTTTTAGTCTTGACCATGATAAACTGGATAAAATTTCACGTGGTTTTGTAGATTTTTTTCTTTTTGTTTTATTTACGAAAAATATATATATTTCCGAAATTTACACGTACTTTCAATAAATATTAATCGTGAGATGAATTCATTTTTTTCCCTATACATTACAATCTTGTGGCATAAATAAGTACTTGTGAATCATTCGTTCTTTTTTTTTTTTTTTAAAGATAGATATGAAAGTTCAAACAGACGGGAATGATATAAGTTAAAAAAATACTGGTTTTCATAAAATTTTTTTTTTTATAACTCATTAAAAATTCAAGAAATATTCAACAAGATACTTGTAAATTTAGATAGAAATAGATTAGTCATCAAAAGATTGAAAAATAAAGATTACAAAAAAAAAAAATGTATTTATGAACATACTGTAAATTTTATAAATCAATATTTAAAATATATCTTTCCATAGATAATAAATTGTTGATAAAGTAAGTGTACTCATGTGAATAATTAAGTTTTTATTTATTTTTTTTTTTTGCAAGTATATATGTTTTTTTTAATTACAATGAATAAATATCCCAATAAATAAATATCATTTAGATAAAAACATTTTTTTTTTTTTGTAATGTTAACAAATAAAAAGTTTTTTCACAATAGATTTCGTAAAAGGGTATTTTTTTCAGTCCGTTTTTATAATCAAGTAAATGTTAAGCTTGAAAAAAACATAAATGAGTAACTAGATACCGAAATTGCAGAAAAAATTAGGTATGTTACCAAATGGTATACCTACCTACAATTTAATCAAAAAGCACTTATTTAATTTTGGCTTCCATTCTTCCATAATATCCATTTAAATATACACATGTTGTTTTAATGAATGAAAACACGTATCTTATGTAACAGAACATGTTATAATTCCATAGACAACAATTATATGGTTTTTTTTAGTTTTTATTTTCTTCTTTTCAAATTAGAAATTTCTTTAAAATAAAATTTTTGCAAAAGTGAAAAAAAAATTTCCTGCACAATCTCAGATGACTTATTTTTTTTTTTTTTTGTATGATGAAAGATTCAAGATGTTTCATTGTTTTGAAAAATAATTTAATCCAATAACGAAAGTATGAGGGAATTTATTATATATTTTTAAGACCTCTTCTTTACCTTCGTTTCACTTTTTATTCGTAATGAATAAAAAACTTATTTCAAGGGCATAAAAATAATACCTACACCTTTTTCGAACGCTTGACAACAAAATTGTTTAAATCCCTTCATCCTTATAAAGGTAGGTATAACAATTGCTTTTGTTCACCTAAAATCAAAAGATTTTAGGAGGTAAAATTTGAATCATTGGTGTCAGAATTTTACCCTAAATTTACGAATTATTCGTATTTTTATTTATTTATTCAATAAAAATGGATTTTCTTTACACATTTCACATGATGTAAACGTCATTAAGTCTAAAAAAAATTTTTTTTTACTTAAAGACCCCATTCCTTATAGAACGTCTGGGATCTTATAGGGTAACTAAAAAAAAACTAGTACTACCTAGCTACTTACATTATGTAGATTTAGACTAAAAATATACCTATAGGTATTTAAAATTTCGTAACGAATTTCAACAACAAAAAAAAACTAAATATTTTTTTTCCGTGACCAATTAAATCAAAATTGAAGCATAATTGTGAAGCAGACATTTAAAATCATCAATCTTTTCTGTATTGTTGGCCTATATAAAAATTTTGTTGCAATGTCATACCATAAGAAAATTAATTTTTTTTCGAGGAAATAATATTAAATATGTGGCATCATTGAGTGCATTTAAAAAAAAAAAAATTAAGATCTTAAGTGCTAATGACGTCAAAATCATTATCAACAAAATGCAGAAGAGTTTAATTGCCGTTTTTGAAATGTGGGTTTGAGTTTCTTTTAATTGCAGGATAATTTTAAAGGTTTCTTTTTCAAGTTTGTATATACAACTCAAGCTGACTTCACTTGAAGACGGCGAAATTAATTAAAGAAAGAAATTCAAGTGTTATTTTACCTACCTACGATACTTGAAAATTACTGTAAAAATAAATCAAAACAATTTACAAAAAAAAAAATTACTTGTTGTACTTACATTTCCAGAATCAGAATCAATTGAATGAAGGCGATTTTTATTAACTGGTACACAAAATAAATCCAGAATTGATGATTATTTTAACAAAAAATGATGATGTTCATGGAAATCCTCACTTTGGTTATGACAATCCAGTTTTTAAAATAAAGTAAAATTTAGTATAACACTTGTGAAGTTCACAACATTGACAAAAAAAGCACAATAAATTCATTCACAAATTATTAATTTTTTATTTAATTGAAATGTTATAAAAATTTTTATTAAAAAAAAACAAAACAATTCACATTAAAAAAAAACTACACAAACGTTATCTTTATTTGTCAGATCAAAATCTAAAATTTCATTCAAAAAAAGTAAACCAACAACTTTCCAAAATAATTATTCTCTATCTCACTCTAACACACTGTTTAGCAATGTAAATCAATTGAAACGGAAATAAATATTCAACACATTGTAAAATAAAAAAAATACTACCCACCAGAATAGTTGAATTAAAAATTATTTTCTGTGTACACTGTTAAAAATTTCAAATATTTTTTTTTTTTGTATTTCCTTCGAAATATTTGAATTGGTTTTGTTTTTGTTTCAAAAATTTATCACATTTTCTAATTTGATAAAAATTAAAATCAATTAATTTTTTCATTCAAAATGAAAATTATTTCGAATAAATTTTTGTGAAATTAAACAAAAAAAAACACACACAAAATAAGTTTAGATTACTTAATTTCCTTCTTTTTTTTTAAAATAAAATAAACAAGTACAGCCACGCATAATCAAATTACTTTGAATTTGTGATTCCACAATTTTTTTTTTTAGTAGGCAAAATAATCAAATTCACAATTAACTTCTCAGATTAGAATTTTTTGTAAAAAGTAATATACACAATTATTAATTATTTTTTTTTGATAGTATTCTTTTTATTTATTTGATTTTAATTTAAAACATTTAAAATAAAAAATATTTCTTGACAACACCAAACTTCTCTTCACAAAATCTCAACACAAAATGAATATGAAATGAAATGAAAATGATCAAATTAATGTTGAAGAAAGCAGTCAAGAAACAAAAAGCTCAATTGAAGTGATATGGTTACACTGGTTTTCCAAATTCCATAAAACCAGTTTTTCCAGATGCATTTTTAGTCATAAACAAAAAGGCATAAACGTGGTGAGTTGGTTTGTGTTTTTGCTAAATCATGCATTAACTTTACTACGAACCTTGCATTACCTCATTTTCCGTATACACAATACAAATTCAGCAATTTTATTTCTAAGCTGAATTTGTGGAAATCTTGGAATATGGAATCAATTTGACAATTCAGAATGTTGGGCAACAAAGTTGTTATGTTAAAGCAGGAGTAGAATGAAATAAGTTTTTTATAAATTATGAATGGATGATTTTGATTTTTGAGCATGCGCTAAAAAAATACAAACAAAATGTAATTTAAAATTTGAATTTTAATTTAAATATCAATTTAATCAGTTAGACAGTTAGAAAGGATCAAATATGGCAATCTATTTAATGTGTTCAACTTCTGGTGGTGTACCAATCTTCACCAGAAAAAATGGTGATTGTGAGAACGTAAGTATGAGAAAAAAAATTCTTTCATTTGAATTAAATCATAAAATATACCTACTTGAATAATTTCGTTTTATTTATTTATTTTTTTTTAAATTTTAGTTACCTTTTTCAACGATATCATCATTAAATGGTGTTCATATGTTTTGTAAATCACAAGGTGTTGAATTACAATCAACTGAAGCTGAAGATTGGACATTAGTATGGAAAGATTGTGATAATATTTTAACAATAATAATTGCAATTAAAAAAGGATTAATTGAAAATGATTTAAATATTTTATTAGATTTTATTTATAATACATTTTTATTATTTATTAATTTTAATGATTTTAATTCACAAAAAAATTATGATTGTATGAAACGTGAAGCTAAAAATTATTTACCAATTATTGATAAACTTTTAGATCAATATGATCAAGAAATTTTTGAATATAGTGATTGTATATTAACAACTGAAAATTTACATATTTTAACAAAATTATTAGAATTTAGTGGACAAATAAAATCATTATTTTGTTCAATTATAATTAATCAAAAATTATCTGTTGCAACAGAAGGATGGTGGGATTTAGATATTATTGATCGTAAATTATTAATAACTTTATTAAATTCATCAAATAGTTCACAAATTGATGTACCAGTTTATTTACCCAAAAGAGATACAAGTGTAAGATTTTTTTATTTTTTTAAATATTCTAATTTTCCTTTTTAAATTCTAATTTTTTTTTTTTCGATTTTCATAGACAGCTTACAGATTTGTTACTGTTCCACTTTATGGCACAATAACTGTATGTGCAATTTGTGGTGCTGAACCATCGTATACAAATATTAGTCAAATTGCACATCAAATATGGAAAAATGATACAGAAATATTTCAAAAAGCTGAACGTTGTATACCAAGAAATTTTCCAGATTCATTAGAAGTTGAATCTAATATTCTTGGGTAAGTTATCAAGTAGATGGCTGCGTTCCAAAATTCAACATTGTTAAGCATCATACGCATACCATATGGTCGTGTTCATTAGTGTTTTGTTCCGGTGATTATTGAAACATCGAAATGAGGTTTTGGTAGAAAGAAAGATTGTGTAACCTGTTGAATTTTGAAACAAGTACGATTATAGAATTTTGGAACTGGAGATAAGATTTGAAAGGTTTTCAAACTTTGTCAACAATTCTTTAAGTTTTCTTTTCAAAATAGCTTTAAGATATTTATTCAATATCCACATTTTCAGTACACAAATCTCCCTCCAAAATGCTTTCCTTCTAGATGTATTTCATATTTTCTTTTCTTCTTCAAAGGATTCTCCTGATTAACAAATATCATAAAAAATACGTTATTTCAAGAAATGTTCAACAATCAACAAGTGGTAGACGTTCAATGTCTGGTTCACATCGATTAGATGTTTTACGTTCATTCTATTATCAATCTGTTAAAAAAATTGGAAATAATTTTAAAAATGCATCAAAAGACGATAATCAAGAGCAACAAGATGAAATTAATTTTAATAAAGGAACTGAAAATATCTGTGATGATGATGTTGATGATAATGATAATGATTTTCCAGTTGAATCATATTGGTGTTCTGAATATCATAAATGTCATTCATATTTAGATGAACATGAAAATTTAATTTGTGTTCTTTATAATGCATCTGTTCCAACACATACAATGAGGTAATTATGATCTTACAGTAATTGTTTTATAGTCGTCGCAATTAAAAATTTATAACAAATTATTTTTAGATTAATAACTTTTGATACTCTGAAAACAATTATAAATGATCGTACAATTTGCTGGTAAAAATTATTGTGAGTATGAAAAATAGGTAAGCAGGTTTAAACAATAATTATTATTTAAGATTTTTATTTCAAAAATATTGTCTCATCTTTAGATACAGTTATTTAGATTACATTTAGATTTTATTTTTTATTAACAAAAAAATTTTTTATATTTATTTTTCAATCCATATTTTTTTTTTTCTGGATTCTTAACATCTTTTTTACATTTTTAATTTTTATTTTAAAAAAACCTCAAACTAAATTATAATTAATTTTATTGTCTTTTATTCAGTTACATTCCTTAAATATTTTTCATTTATTTATTTACATTCATTTTTCTATATTATTGTCTTTTGTATTTATTTTAGTCTGTTTTTCAAATTTTTTTTTTTTTATATTCGATTTTGTATTTGATAATATGGAATATTGAATTTTTAATTATGTAATCAAATTAGTAGCTTAAAAAAAAAAATTTATTTTTTTTGAAAATGATTATTTTAGAAATTATTTTTAAATTTATGCTTTATTTTTTTACATTTATAAATGTATTAATTTTAGTCCGTCCAAATTTTTTCAATAACTTTGTAATTAAGTTCAATTAATAATTTTTTTTATAAGCATAATTTTTGTAATTTGAAAAATTTTTTATTTTTAACAAACTCATTGAAAATTTTATATAATATACTTTTAAAGTGCATTAAATACATATATACATATATTTTTTATTTTAATATTAACAAGCGAACAATTATTGTCTTTTATTCATGTTTTTTTTTTTTCATACATAGAGCTATTTATTTATTTAATTTCAACATACATAAAATTAATTTTACATATACTTACATATGTAATTGAACCGTTATCAATGAAAATGACATAGACCGTTTTCAAAAATTCAAGTTTGCCGTACGATTGACTTGTCCAAAGGTTTCATAAAATTAATTTTGCAAATTAAAGACTTCATAGAATCAAACATTCGAAAACGACCATAATTTTAATTTTAAATAAGAAAAATTACTTTTAATTATAAACCGCCCTTTTTTTTTGTCTAAAGTTTAATTTTAAACATAATCATAACATTAAAAAAAAATAACGGTTCAACTATTTTATTGTCATAAATTCAGTTTTTAAAATAACAACTACATTTCAAAATATTTATATATAAATTATTTATGAGAAAATAATTCAACATTATTCAAGTGTTTTATTTTTATGCTTCATTTTTAATGAAATAAAAATCTGCGAAAAAAATCATCAATTTTTTTTTTTTTTTTTTTTTTTTTTAAAGTTAAATTTTTCACAATTTTTTAAATTTCTTACAAACTAAAATAATTTTTATACTATTTTTTTTTTTAATTCTAAGAAAGCAAAACATAAAATCACAATGTTAATTCAATTTGTTAGACTCTTTTAATTTCATTGTAAAATTTAACTAATTAATTCATAATCATTAAAAAAAAAAAAAAAAAAAAACAAAACTATTTCATGTTAATTCATTCTTCATTCAAAAAATTTAAGAAAAATTAAAATTTTACTTATATGCAAAATAATTCTAGAAACGCAATTTAATTTATTTTTAAATTAAAAAATAGATTTTTCTTAAAGATAAATTACGCTTATTGAACACACAAATTGTTAAATGAATCAATATGTTACAATTATAACTAAAAAAAAGGTTTTTGCTTTCTTTGAGAAAAAGAAAAAAATGGAAAAGATTCTATTTTCGTAGTTGATATGCTGTCATGCATATTTTAGTGAAAATTAATTTCAATTAATTTAATAAAATAAACTCAAAGTATTTTATCATTTATTGTAAAATATTTTCTTTTGTTTCTAATTTTAAAACAAAATTTCTGTACTTTTTTTTACACTTTCACATTTCATTTATGAACATTTTCTTTTTTTTTTTAGTTATAACTGTTTACAAAGTTTTATATTTAAAAAACAAAATAATTAAATTATAAATAAACATCACGTAAACTAAAACGAAATATCACGAAACAAATTAAAACAAACAATTAAAAATATGTACATATTTCTCTTCTACCTATTTTAACACAAGAGAATTACTTAAATGCATGTTGATTCAAGTGTTTTGAACACAAAAGTAATTAAAATATATTTTTTTAAATAGCCGAAAATATAATTATTGTACTTTCAAATTATAATTATCAACAATTCGACAAAAAAAAAAAAAAAAAAATAACTAAATCTGGCAAATATACAAAATGTTTCTTTGGAAAGTTGGGGTAGCTTAAAAAAATATGAGAAATTCTATACCGAAGAAAGCAATAAAATTATTTTGCAATTTTCGATGGTATGTAGTGACTTTTTTTTTACATTATTTCATATTAACGAAACATCTACAACCGTTCAAAAAATTATTAAGAATTAAAGACTTCAAGCATCAGAAGTCAGTATTCCATCGTTCTTAGTCACAAAAAATTCGAATTAATGTTCAAAATCAAATCTTCGCTTTGTTTCTTCGGTATAGAGTTTACAATTAAAAACATCATTTCAATTAAACCTGATAAATAATAAAGATCTTATTATTTTTTAATGTATACACTTTTACTGTCATGACAAAAAAAAAAATGTTAAAAAAATTCTAGAAGCACCGTTATTTCTATTTTTCAAATCAACTTAAAGCATTAAAAATATTTGGTTTTTGTTTTATATAATTTGCCGCGTTTGTTTTTTTTTTTTTCAATTTGTGTTATTTTTTAAACAATTAAAATCTTAAATTCTAAAATAAAAATAAAAATTTTTCACTTAAATTTCTAACAAATATTTTTTATTTTGTTACTTTTTATCTTATTTGTAATTAGAAACTTTCGTTTTTAATTTTTTTTTTTTTCCTTTTTAAATTTAATCAATACTGGGATGTAAAATTTGTGCTAAACTTGCATACGTACCAAATGTAAAACCTAATAATCCAAATAATAAAATGGATAAATCTTTCCATAATATCCAATTATATTTACCGAAACCAATTGGCCAAAATGTAACAATTTCAATGATTGGTGGTGCAATCAGAGCCAGCGCTGAACTACTAACAGCACCAACCAATGAAATAATTGGTCCTAAATTTGGTATGATTGCAGCAAGAAAAACTATAAATAAAAAATAAAAAAATCCGTTAGTTGTGTTATACTTTACAATTAAAACAAAAACAAAAAAATTATAAACTTACATGTAAAAGTTACTAGCCCAACACGTAAGACAATTTCTGATAATTCTTTTGATTTATCTGTTTCAAAAAGTCCACGTACTTTTGGTGTTATAATATTAACTGGTACATAAAATTGAAGACTATATGATAGAAATATTGCTAATGCCATCATAACACGTACCAATTGAGATAATCTAAACAACAACAAAATTTTTTTTTTCAAATTGATTATTTTCAAGTTTAAATGAAAAATTACAAATATGTTTTTTTTTTTTCAACTTACACTTCATCTGGTGGAAGATTTAATGTTATACTACCACGTACATCTTCTCCATATTTTAAATATCCAAAAAATCCAACAGATGTATACAAACAAGCAACAATAACCATTCCAGTATTTAAAACACCTGTTATTCCACCAAAATCTTCTGGATTTTTCATATTATTTTCTAATGGTAAAATAACACCGATACCTTCGAATGCATATATTGCTGTACCAAAATATAATGGTAATTGTGACCATGGTGCTATTGGTTTAACAGTATCAGCATGTGGTAAATCTTGTAACATATAAAAAAATGTTATTGCTAATCCAGTTACAGTTAATACAGATGCTAATAATGATGCTGGTGTCAGGTACTTTAAATTACGTACTAAATTTAATGGTATCATTGGAAATAGCATTAATAGTAGATAAATTCTAACATCCAATTTAACAAAATAATGTTCAATAACTTCTTGTATATTTAATGCAACAAATAAAAAATAAACACAACAAAAACCCATTTGTGTTATAAATAGAAATAATGCAACTGCTTTCCTAATAATAATAAAAAAAATTAATAAAAGAATAATTAATCATCATCAAAAAAATCTTTTCTTTAATTTTAAAATATTCACCTTGCTATAAAAGAATATCTTCTTAATCCAATTGGACCTGTGTCAAAACTATTATATGCAACCTCTGAAAAATTCATTGATGGTACTTGTAAACGTTTACATAATTCATGTGCACAATTAACTAACATATGCATACAATGTGTACATATTGCACCCATTAATAATGTACCAAATAGACCAACATATAATCCAGCATGTTTAAATGCATCAGGCATTGCTAGAATTCCAGTTCCTATATTGCCTTTTAATAAATGTATCATTGTATCCCAATTTGATGTGGGATGTTCAAGAGTTCTATGTAATGATGGATTATAATCATCTGGTTTTGTAGAAAATTCTTGTGAAACACCTACAAAACAAGAAAAAAAAAATATATGTATATGAAAAATTAATTGTAAAGAAAAAAAATTAAAAATTAAGAAAACAAAAAAAATTTTAAAAATAATTCTTAATACTTACTGCTGCTTTCACTTTCTACATCAACTAAACCAGTATCTGGTGAATTTCGAATATCTGGTCGTGGTATAATTCGTCCTTGTTCTAATTCTGATGGATCAGATGTATGCAATAGTAGAGGTTGACGTTCTGTGTTCATTTTTGGAGTTTTCTATTGTAAAAAGGAAACGAAAAAAAAAATAACTTTTTAATTTTGAAAACTTTAAGAATTTATTTCAATTATACGTGTTAGTCACAAAGAACTTTTTGTATAGGAAGGATAGAAAAAATAGAGCACAAAATGCATTTTTTTACATTTTTTGAAAGAAAAAAAAAACAAAAAGAAGAAGAAAAAGTTGTGTGGCGCCAAAAGATGTAAGCAATCAGTCATTGCAATTCAACAACATTTATTGCTTTCAAGAATGAAAAAAAAGACTTTAAATAAACTTAAAATTATAAGAAATTTTTAAGAAATAGTACACACCGTAAAAAGTACCGTTAAAAACCTCATTTTTAATGAATAGATATTTTTTTATTGTTTAATTATCAAAAAAAAAAACAATTTTAAATTATCACTTGAATTGGCTTTCTCTGTAACTGTATTTCTGCTTGTCGAATTTTTTATTTTTAGAAATAAAAAAAAAAAGTACAAAGCACACAAAAACTTAACAACACTTTTTTCTATCGAACGTTGTCAATATTTGAAAAATAAATGCATAATACTAAAACATAAAATGCAATCTTAAGTAGTTTGTCTTTGATTAACTGTTTTTATATTTTTTTTCTTCAAATATTTGACTTTCACACTTTTTTTTCTGTTTATTGTTTTTTTTTTTTTTTTTATTTACAAACAATTTCCGATTTAAATTTAAATAAAAAAAAAATGACCCATGATATAATTAAACTGTAGTTCAAGGCAATTATAATATTTTGTAATTTTTATTGAAGGATTATTTTGCTATTTTCTTATCTCAAAAACACATAATAAAAATAAATTTAATTAAACGGTGTAATGTGAATATAAAATTTTTCGTTTCCGTGTTTATGATAATGTTTTTTTTTTTTTTGTTTTTTTTAAACAAATTTTAATTAATTGCCAAAAATCTGATTTGATTAAAATCTAAATAATTTTAAGTTCATCTGCACTTTATGAAAGTTAAATATAAAATGAATTTAAATGTTATAAAAATTTATTGAAAATATTTTATAAATTCATCTGCAATTGTTAAATTTTATCTCTTTGATCCCTACTTTAAAAAAAAAAAACCATTCTTACTATGTATTCCCACTTTTTTTTTGTATAAAAACAAAAAATTATCATTTAAAAAAAAAAAAAAAAAAATAGTATCAAGAAAAATATTGCATTTTAAAAAGATTAATGACATTTTAGTCGAATGGAAAGTTTTTGTGTTATATTACTTTTTATTTAGCATTTGATGGACAGAATATATGTATGTAAAAATTATCATCAGAATAAAGACAATTAAAAAAAAATAGGACATTTTCTGACTTTATCAATTTAATTGCAATAGTAAACAGCACCTATGTGTATTTAGAAAATTTTCCGTTCAATTTAAAATAAGTGTAAGTGGAATAGAAAATAATGGGGGGAATGAAAGGGAAAATATCAATTTTTAAAGGATGATCATCTCATTACACTTAAGGAAAACAGGTAAAAATTGTAACTGGTAATTTGGATAAGAAAAGAGAAAATTTTCCATTCAAATTTCTTAGGATTTTATGCAGTGGAAAATTACTGAAGGATATGGTCTTTTTTTTTTATAAACAGGGTGTTTTAAAATAAATGAAAAAATACAGAGTTTGAAATACAATGTATATTCTTTCTTTGAGGATCTCATATAGGAACATTTCCATATATGGCTTATCTGGCCAGAACCCAGAACACTTCAATACATGGTATTCGCAAAATAATAATAGTGACATAGTGAGAAGTTACGTTTACGTAATTGATATTTTATATTATCAGGCAGGCACATACAATTTTTTATGTAATTTTTAACAAAAAAAAAAAAAAAAATGATTAAATAAATATAGGTAAATACATATTAATAACATCAAGTCTATAAATTGTAAACGTTTTTGAACAGCAGGCACAAATCACGTGTTTTATTGACGATTATGACAGACCAAATATTATATTATTATTATTATTATTTTTTTTTGTTTCAATTATCAAAGTTTTTTGTGATGCTATTTCAATAAAATATTCTTATCATTCTCTCAATTTTAATGGAAAATTCCATATTAAAACATTTTTTTTTCCTTTATTATTTAACATATTTTTATTTTCCTTTTTTTTTAATTATTAGCCTTGTTATTACAACAAATTTATTGATAGTGAAGAAAATAAAAAAATTAAATTGCATTTAGAATTCTAGAGAATATGCATTTTTTTTTTAAATTATTACCTCAGAAAAATATTTAATATTTTTTTCGAAAAATAATCCTTCATCGTTTGAATTAATTTTTTTAATATATTTTTTATAGTAAAACATTATTTTTCAAACTTATATTTTTCCTTTATGAACATAAAACTAGATAAAATTTTGTAAAATGATCATCAAACTTTAAATAATAAAAAAATACAAGAATTTGTCGTTTAAAAAAAAAAATTTTTTTGAATTTCGTTTCTTTGTTCACAAACCGACAAAAAACAATTACACATCATGAATTTGATAAGAACAAAAAAAAATAAAAAAAAAACCTTCATATGCATTCGAAATATTTTTAATTTTAATTCGTTACACATTTATGTGTGAAAAATATTTAAAAAAAAAAAATTAAATAAATAGATTGTACCTATATGTTGAATAATATAAAATTTGTAATTTCATGTGGTATGTTATTTTTTCGTTATCAAAATTGAATGCATTTATTGCATGTGTTACTTAATATTAATATTTGAAAACAAATATTTTATTGTTGTTTTTCCTCTTAAATTCATTTTTTTTTTCCTTTTAAATATGATAGCATTGACCTCCCTCAGTGATATCATATTACAATTTTTTATTATATTCTGATGTGCATCAGCAAAAATACAATTTTTTTATTATCTAGTTTTAAATCATAAAGAAATATTTTTTATTTCTCTGTTTGATGTGCTTATCTGAAATGTACATAGATTTTTTTCTACACGTGTGTTATAAATGCTATAGAAAAAAAATATATATATGAATGAAAATCAACAAAAAGAAGTTGAAATAAATAAATTAAATTCAAATTAGATAAGAAATGAAAAATTTAAATACTGAAAAAAAAAAATATATCAAAAAATAAAAAAATACAATAAACGTAAAATTGATAAGTTTGATTGTTAAATTAATTGAAAAAAGAAAACAGAATCAGCATGCAAGAGATAAAGCAAAAAAAAAAAATGCAAAATTTTATAAAGTAAATAAAATAATGAAAATATTTCAGACACGATGGAGTCTTATTATCAATAAATGAGAGGAAGATATACAAAATTCTGAAATGTACAAGAAAAGAATGTTAAGAAAATACAAAAAAAATATTTACAAAATTAAAAGACGGTAAGAATCAGAATACAAAATATAAAAAGCTTAAAATAATAATAAAAAACTTACGGTTATTAAAAAAAAAAATAAAAATAAAATGTATCTCTTCTTTTAAACAAAAAGCAATTTATCTAATACACAATAAGGTAAGTAGATACATTAATATAGGTGCTTTGATACAATGATGTATTAAATTTCTGGTGCTCAAATTACTTATTCTGCAATTGAAATAATTCATGGGATTAAATTAATTATGTTGTGGTTAGTTAAACACATGTGCAATTATGTAGGTACATATTTTGTTTTATTGAAAAAAAAATGATCTAATTTAACGTGAGATAAACTTTAATCAATAGATAAAGTTGATATTGAATGACTAACAAAAACAAAAAACAAAAAACAAAAAAAAAAATAAATAAATACATGAATTTTCATGTCAGACTGTTGGGTGATAAAGACGAATTAGGTCATCAATTAGGAATTGTGATTTGTGGGAGGTGTAGGAGTTGTTGTATCCTTATCGTGAATCGTTGATAATGAAAAAAATTTACATCACATTAAAAATTAGATCACCTCCTTTTTTTTTTTTTGCTTTCGTTTTTTGCATTAATACGTACGTGATTTTTTTTGTGTTAATTTTGTTATTTTTTTTTTTTAATAATTTGTACACTTCACTTAATTCGTAGCAATTATATCTACAGGTTCTTTTTTATACCATTTCTTTTTAGAATTTAAAAATATTTTATGTAAAACTTCAGTATTTTTTTTTTACTGTATAAAATAAAAAAAAAAAAAAAAAATATTAAAATGAAACGTTTGAACAAAGAAAATAAAAATCTATATTTTTTTTTAAAAGTCAAGGACAAAAAATGACTATATTTTATTCTCACCTGTGGATTTCCAAGTGTAGTTAATTCTTCCATAGTTTTTCAATTTTTTATGAAAAATTACTTTCTTAAAGAAAACAAAACTAAAAATTATGCAAATTTATTTGAAAAATATTCCAATAATTCACTTGAAAAAAATTACCTAATCGTATAAATATTTAACACCACAGTTGATAGAATAGAGAAGCACCAATAATAATAATACTTTTGTTTGCTACTTTGTTTAGGGGGTGTGTAATTTTTCTAAATTAAATTTTATCACTTAAAATTATTTAATTATTTAATACTGATTTTTTAAAATGTAGATTCTTTATTGTACTACCCAGATACTAGCTACTTTCTTTTTATATTATTTAGAAAGTTAGCAAACCAATTAGAATAATTACAAATTTGAATCTTTTGTTTCTTCTTCTTTGAATTTGAAAATATGACGTCTTCTCTGATATCTTCGATTTAGTGTTGTCAGAGTATTATAGCAAGATTTTGTAATCGCATCGTTGTTTGATAGTAAAAAATCCTTTTTTTCATTCCTTTTATGAGTAAATTACAGATTTTTATTTTAAATATTATTGTTTTCTTTTTAAAAAATTACTGAATAATTGTTTAAAATGATTAAATTCATCTTGAAAATTCATTTAATACAGGTAAAACATTTAGCCGAGAAATACAACCTCGCAGCGACAACAACAGCGAAAGTGGTTAGTAAACATGCTAATCAACATTTTGCGTTTAAACCTCGCAGCAACAGCAACAGTAACAGCATTTTTTGAATCAAATTCTAAAAATGCTGTCGCTGCTGTCAAGATGGCTACATTATAAAATTAATTTTTTGTTTTTTGATTCCTCAATTTGGTGACAAATTGTCTATAAACTTAAATACTGTTTTAACGTATTTTATTTCGCGGCACTTAAATTTTCCTATACAGTTTGACGTGTCGGTGTCATACAAAAAATTTCCCTTAAAAGAAAAAGAATATTGACAGTTCATCTTGAATTTTTCACTTTATTTTTCGTTGTTTGTACTTTGTCGTGGATTTTCAATAAATTTATTAACAGTTTTTTTTTCCATTGAATTTATAAAAAATGGCAAATTTTAAAACAGTTCTTAATAAATTTTATGATGATTATGTTCATCATACACCAAAAAAATTGAAAATAATTGATGCATATTTACTTTACATATTATTAACCGGTATAACACAATTCATTTATTGCTGTTTAGTTGGAACATTCCCATTTAATTCATTCCTTTCTGGTTTTATATCAACTGTAAGCTGCTTTGTTCTTGGTGTTTGTTTACGTTTACAAGCTAATCCACAAAATAAACTAATATTCCAAGGGATATCACCAGAACGAGGATTTGCTGATTTTATATTTGCCCACGTCATACTTCATTTAGTCGTAATGAATTTTATTGGTTGAAAAAAAAAAATGGTTGCAGAGAATTTAATAAATTGTAATTTTATATTTCTATTATAATTTTGTATTTTCAATTTAAGGAAAGTGGAAAATAAATGCACAGTTTTTTTGTGAATACATGATTTTTTGGTTTGGTTATTAAAAGGACGTTAGACATAACCTCAAATTCTTTTTCATATTGAAAGAGATTGGAGATGATGGCAAAGATAATTGTTTGGAAGAAATTAAAAGTTAAAAGTACAGTTACGAAAACTTCAAATTTCGTAATGGGTTATCTTAAAGGCACAGTTATTGATGCATTATTGTTATTTCAAGACAGTTCTTCACGCAGATTCCATTTAATCAAGACTACCACCATATTTTTGAGGATCATGTTTGCTTTATCAACGGGCTTGTAGATTTGATCTTAAATTGAATTCAAAGCACATGAGTTAAAATTTCGTCGTACAAATCTGAGAGGAAGCATGTAATTTTGTTTCAATTTTTTTGTTCGTCTTTTAAATTGAATTCAAATTACATGCTTCCACTTCTATTCGAATATGTGAAAATGAATCCCCAAACTCTTGCATGATGGAAAGAATTTCCAAATGAAAAAAGAAACCTAAACACTTGATTTGGCAATTCTCAATGATCAAATTTCCGTTTATCTGAAATCCTTAAAAAAAATTAAATAAAACTCGTTGCGTTCAAGAAAATTCTCATCTACTTTTCTTTTATTTTTAATTTTTCTACATTATTAAATTTCATAAATTATAATTTATACTAAATACCACTTTTTTTTTTTTAAATAATAATAATAATTGATGCACACTTAATTATAAATTATGTAATTAATTACTAATATAATATTGCCGTGTAATAAATGTATATTGAAAGTGTGTGTGTGCGTGTGTTTGTGTGAACGTTGAATCATTAAATAGGTAGCTACATATAATAAATTTTTAAGTATTTATTATGATTTATGAATATAAAAAAATGCTAATGAAATTGATAATAATAATGAAAAGATTCTATAAATTGAAAAAAAAAAAATATGTACCTACATTTTTTTGTTCAAATTTCTAAGCGTATAGGTAAATGGGCTAATTAGAATGTCTAACTATTAGCGTTAATCTTTTTTCCTTTCTTTTTTATATTAAATTTAATGTTTAGCTGAAAAATCGATAATTTATTGTTATAAAAATTATTTAAAAAAAAGGCGAACAACTTTTTTCCCTAAATTGTGCGATTGATGGAATGTTGTTTTTTACTGTTGTTTTGTGTTTTGTCTTATGTACATTATTTAATTCTAATTTTATTGGCACAAAATTTGAATTATTTATCAACAAAATAACTGAACTAGGTTGGTACTTATTTCCATTACTTTTTTTTTTGTATGATCGAATACCAGATTAGATTAACTCTTTATAAAACAATCGCTGAAGGACTGAACATGCTAAGCTCCTTAAGTTTTATTTTGTTGTATTTTCATAAATTATTCACAAAAAGAAAAAAAAAATCAAGCCAACATTTTCGATGGTTTAAATATCACGAAAATAATTTTTATTAAATTTTGTTTTCCTATTTTAAAATAAATTCTTTTGTGTAATTTCAATCATCATCACCACTATGATTATCAGTCTCAGATGATTCTACAATGCTTTGATCACCTTCAATTGCATTAATTGTTGCTTTATTCTCATCGTCAGAATTTGATATTTCAGCCTCATTACTATTATTTATTGTCTGTTGTTTTTTTTTTCCTGTACTTGTACTACCACTAATATTTCCATTTCCATTTAAACCTGAAGGCCCTGCAATCATTTCATCATTTATCTCTTTTACATCATTTACCATTCCAGAATTCATCATAGATTTTTTTATTTTATTTATTTCAATATTTTTTGGTTTAAATGTATTATTTTCTGCATTCAATTTATAATTTTTAAATGGATCTAAATATTGTGATGATGAACTGTGATGTTCCTTACGAACTCTTTGACTGAAAGATGGACTTTCTGATCGTGCTCTTATTGAATTTGATGATGACGATATGGTACGATGATCGTATGATGATGATGAATCACGTGAACGTCCAAATTCAAAACCATTATGAAATTGTACATGAACATTTTCATAATTATTCTCTTCGCGTTTATTACTAAATGATGGACATTCAGATTCACGTAATCTTACTAAATTATGACATAATGGTCGACCGTTAGCATCACTACCACCACGTCTTGAAGAATGCATTTCAGCACGACCATTAAAACGTACTAAATCTTGTTGAGAATCTGTTGTGTCATCACAATTACGTGAAAACATAAAATTGAAGTCGATTACTTTGCAATCAGGTCCTTGTCCGATCCACAAAGGAAGCCATTTGTTGACAAGTAACCATTGTAGTGATGATTTTGAGATTCGATTTAGGGTGCTTGTATGTTCTGTAGAAACGGATGCTTTATTTGTTAATTTTGATTGAGCTGTTGGAGCGGTAGTTGTGATTGCGGGGGATTGTTGAGATTTTCCTGATTTTGATTTCGGGATTGCTCCAGTGCAGCGGGCTGATGATGAATTGCTAACACCACTGTTAGAAGTTGATGGATGACCTCTTATTGTGTTAGACTGGAAATTACTTGGATTCGAATTTCCATCAGATGCTCGATAAATGTTGCTCATTGATTGTGAATTTTCTCCTCCTAAGCAACTAAAAAATGAAGAACTACTAGCCTTGACTCCATTATCTTTTTGTTGTGTTCCATTATTTGATGCATTTAGTCTTATATGACCAACTGTTCCAAAATGTGAATGTCCCAAAACAGCGTAATGCCCACCTAAATTATAATGGTCAATATTTCCACATGAGGAACTTAAATGTCGTTCGATACGTCCTATGCCATGCCCAATTACATCCAATCGACCATAGACACGAGCCGTACCTCCTGTTCCTCCTCCAGTATTTGTGTTCGGTTCATCTCTAATTTGTTCGTAAATGTTCTCATAACGAGTTGAGGATCCGTAACCTGCGGTATAGTTTAAATTATAATAATTATTTGATTCAGTATCATCGAAACTGCGTTGTTTTCGAGTTCCATGTTGATTGAAAATGCTACCAGCACTACCAACATTCGAATTATTTATATTTGACGATGCTCCACTATAACGCATTCGATTTCCACCGTTGCTACCAAATTCCAACTGAAGATTTCGACGCATTCCCAGGCTATTACGCACTGATCTTGGAACATCGTATGCAGCAGCCGATACGTTAGCAGCTGAACTGTTTGTGCGATCATACAAATCGTTTCGATATGAAATGTTAATGTTATTTGTGCGGTTATTTTGTTGCTGTTGTTGTTGTTGTTGTTGTACTAACTGTTGAACGGATGGTTGTTGTTGTAGTGGTTGTGGTTGTTGATTATCAGCAGGGGCGATAGCAGCACCAGCGACAGCAACAATATCATTTGCAGCATATTGTTCAATGGATTCATAAATATTCTCATAATGTGGCATATTATTATTGTTGTTGTTGACATTATTTGATTGTTGTTGTTGAGAATTATTTTCCTGAACACCTCTTGAATAACCAACAGCGCCTTCGACTGTTCCCTCTGCTTGGCTATTTTCATCATCTGCATTTGCTGTTGTTGCTTGACTGAAAAAATGAAAATAAAATTACACAGACGGTAAACTACTTGAACATACTTTATCTTACCGTGCCATCGCACCCTGCTGTTCCATTCACATGGGCTTATCTATCATACACACACCAGCGTAACTGCGACCAATACCCATTGAAGAGGGTAATATACGCCAAGAATCTGATTCTGGACTATAAACTTCTACTGAAGAGAGATTCGTATTTCCATCATCACCACCAACTACATACAAGAGACCGTCATGAGCTACAACGCCAGCGTTACGTCTACAAAATGCCATATCAGCTACAGTATGCCACTGATTCGTTTCCTGGTCGTAAGCTTCAACTGAGTTTCGTACAAGTGGTCCATCATGACCACCAACAGCATATAAAATATTATTTAAAACTCCAACACCTGCTCCACTTCTTCTTGCTTTCATTTCTGCTACTTCAGTCCATGTATCATTTTCTGGATTGTAACGTTCAACTGATGCCAAACAAAGTCTGGATGCACCGTCATAGCCCCCCACTGCATACAAAAGCCCATTAACGACACCAACTCCAACTGAACTTCGACGTGTTGACATGGAGGCGATATATATCCATTCATCTTTTTTAGGGTCAAACATTTCAGCACTGCTGAGACCTGTTGAACCGTCAAAACCACCAACGGCATAAATGCATCCACTTAGTACCGCAACACCTAATGTTGATCGTCTGGCTTCCATACTATTACTTGTTGACCATGAATCAGTTGCTGGATCGTAGACATCAACTGTTCGAACTCTAAGTGATCCATTGAAGCCACCTACGGCGTATACTTTGTCACCAAGAACACAAAGTCCTGCACTGTAGTAAAAGAAGTTAAAATTGGTGAATAAACATTGAAAAATTATTTGTTTATTTTTCATTTCCTTTTATTTATTATTCTTACCGACATCTTCTATTTGGCATATCAGCTGCTTGATACCATCTCTCTTCTTTTAAATCGTAACATTCAACAGCGCGTATTGCTTTCGGGGCTTGTCCACCAGTAACAAGCAAAATTTTTGGTTTACCAATCGGTTGTCGTGGTATCGTTCTTGAACTTTTCGTTTCATTTGGCAATAAATGATACGTTAATGCTTCAATTATTAAATTTTTACATTGAATATTCCCTTCTAATAATTGTTCTTTATCAACTCTTTGTGCAAGATATTCTTTTGATAGAAATGGCAAACGTACATGTTCCATTAGATTTGCTAAATATTTTTCTCTTTCATCGGAATCATATTTAATCCATGCAATAACACATTCATATACTTTTTCTTCACTTTCTACAGATATTCGATCATTTCTTATTAAATTAATTACTTGTTCATTTGATAAATTTAAAAATTCATCAAATTGAATTACTTCACTGTAAGAAAAAGTATAATATGAAAAAAAGAATAGTTAATAAATTAAAAATATGAAACTTACTTGAAATGTTGTTCAATATATGCATCAGCAAAATTAAATAAATCAACACATCCATGAATATCAGCAAATTCACGTATACCTAAACAATTACTTGCATCTAATTGTGTTTGAAGATAATTACAACATGCTTCACGTACATCAGTTAATTGTAATAAATTAGCAGCTGTTAATAATACTTGAACATTCTCTTCATTAACTTCAACAACTGATGTATAAACATATTCCACTAAAAGTTCTAATGCATGAAAATCAACACCTTTTAATGTAATACGATCTTGTCTGGATTCTTCAAAACTAGTAAACATTGCATAAAAATAAGGACTACATGATGCTAAAATCATTTTGTGTGCGCATATTTCCATACCATCAGCAACTAAAGTTACATCACAAAGGAGATTTTGTCTATCAAAAACCAAAAAATGGTAAAAAAAAATTTGTATAATTGAATTTTTATGTTAAACATTACTTTCTCATTTCATTCATAGCCTCAAATGAACGAATTGTGTGCTGATCGTTCCGATATGAGCCACTTGTACGATCTTTTCCATTTGATCTTTGTACATGTTTTTGTGAGCTTTCATCAAGTGAATTTTGGCTAGCATATCTCATTAATAGGCAGCTGAAAAATAAAAAAAAAAATTTTTAATAATTATTATTATTTTTTTTTTTTTTGAAGTATCTCCTGTTAAGACATAAGAGCGCAAGGTTCTATTTTGGATAAATTAGATTAAAAGCACGTTGCTTTGTTTGTAAACAAACCATGAACGAAAAAGGAAATCTTAAAAACAGCTGTCATTATCAACTGTTTTTTTTTTTGTTCTTTCATTACATAAAAAATATTTTTTTTCACCATGTTCTAATAAGAAGAAAAAAGACCGAAAAAATTCAATTTCAATTTTGGCCTAATAAGCACAAGTTGAAAGAAGAAAATAAATGAGTTCTTACCTTCCCTTTTCGATTCCACTACCTTCAGCAGAAGAACTTTGCCCATTATTTGACAAATTTCTGCCTAAATTGTTCATTTTATCGAATTATTTAACTTATATTTTTATTAAAAATCACATTTATTATTTTAAAAATAGTTCACAAAATTCGGTTGAAGTAGTAATAGTTTTGAAGAAAAAAATTAAATTGAAAATTTATCTTTAAGTTTTTCTACTTTTTTTTTTACAATTTAATTATTTTATATTTTAAAACACTATTTTTATAATTACAATAAATAAAACACGAATGAATTTATATTTAACGCATTTTTATGAGAGAAATATTCAATGAAAAATTCTGCTAGGTGTAATTTTTCACGTTCGAAAGCAATAAGACGCCATTTTTAATTTAAATGTTTTCATGTTTCTTCTTCAGACTTCAGAGTCTTCACTCTTCACACTTGAATAATTTTGAAGTTGTCAAATTGTAAATTGTCGGATTCTACTAGTGTTCGATTTTGAATTCGTTTCGGGAAGAGGATTTTAACATTTTTCCGTTACTTTTGACAAATTTGAAAAAAATAAAATTGGGTATGTAAAGTATTAAAAAAGGAGAAAAATTGTCTAATTGTTATAATTTATTTAAAAACAAAATACAAATTAACAAAAATTAAATAACGCTGATGCTAATGAGTATTTTACACTATAAAAAAAAATTCATATGTTGAAGGTAAAACATTGCATTGCAAGAATATTTGGAAAACTTGTACAATAGTTAAGTTTCTTGTGGTCTCTCCCTACGATCCTTATTGTACTTTTTATCATGGAAATTATAAAGGATTTTAATATAAAAGGTGTAAGGGAAGAATGTGTTTTTGAAATTTTAACTCTTTTCGTTAACTATATCCACAAGCCACAATAATACTTAGTGGATATTTTAAGAATTATAAATCGGACATAGAACGAAATTTAGACCAAATTGAAATCCTTGCGAAAATAAATATAGTTTTTTGTATAAAATAAATCTGATTACTTGGGTTTTCGAAACAATAATTTTCGAAGCGACCTTAATAAAGTTTTTACATTAGGTTTTGAAAAAATTCTTATTGATTTAGTCGATTCAAAAAATATTTAAATACATATGTATATTAAATTTGTTTTTTTTTTTTTTTATGTAAAGATAATAGAAAGTTCATTCCCACCCTGTACCATGTAGTTACTGGTTGAAAAATTGTATAATTTGATTAATGAATACACATTAAAGTACTGTGCATTTTGAATTGCACTTCTTCAACATTGAAGGATATTTTATTTATAAAAACGAAAACATAGCATTAAAAGCTCTATCTTTATAAAAGAAGATTAATTTAATATCCTCTCATTTCGTCCTTTTTAAATCGACAAAATTCACTATATATTATATGTATGAAGAACATGAAAAATTTGTTTATACATAATATCAAATCAAATGTTGCTATGGTAATGTCGAATGGAATTTTCAAGTCGAAAAAGCTTTTACTCAGTACTCAGTATTTTTTCTATTATTTTATTCTCTAAAAATAATTTTTATTAGAAAAATTAATTCTCGGTCTATTGTTCATAATCTTTTTTTGATTATTTTCATTTTATGTTGTTCAATTATTTTGATATTTTATTAGTTTTTTTTTTCTTCAATGTTATAAAATCATTGTGTTGTTTCTATTGTAATAAAAAGTTTAATGGAAAAAGAAAAAAATAAACGTTCTTTTTTTTTTTTTTTTTGAAACAAAAACAAAACAATTTAAATTAAACAAACATAAAAATTACATTTAGTATCTTAGATTTGACGGTCTTTGTAGTTTTGTAATAGATATAAAATGTTCGTCAATAATGTCCAATAAATTATCATGACAGTGAAAAAGCTTTCTTTTTTTTTTTAAATTAATGAAAATTTTGTATGCTTATTTAGTGTGAAAGTTGTTATCAAAGAGATTGTTTCAGTAGAAACTGTTTTTAACGATTTTTGTTTTTTTTTTTTGTGTTAACACTTAAACAAAAACATCGTGAACTTATTAAAAAAAAAACAAATTTAAAAAAAAATCTAAGTTTACGTTTTTTTAATATTTTTTCTTAAAAAAAAAAAAAAAAAATAATCTTTTAATTATAATCAGTGGAATGAGTCATTCATAAAATAAAAATAATTGTCTTTACAGTTTACATCATCATTATTATCATCAAAAAAGATTAAATTACCATCAATCTTTTAAAGTGTTTGATATGTAATATTAAAAAAAAAATGACTAAATAAAATCAATATGATTGTAATCATATTGTAAAAAAAAAGTACTCACATACTTTCAAGTGTACTTAAGAAAAAAATCAAATAAAAAAATATGAAAACAAGACGTGTTTTACATGTGAAAAAAATAATAAAATAAAATAAACATAACTTGAAAACATAAAGATTTTTTTATTGAAAATTGTTGTGACGTACATGCGTGTGGATTTTCTTTATTTTATTTTATGAAAAATGTTTTGTTTAAGTTTTCAGTTCATATATGAAACAAAAGTGTACTTTATGTCAACGTTAATACCCTTTTCTGTGAATTGATTTTTCTTATTTAAAAAAAAAAAAAAAAACCTATAAAAATCTTAAGGATTTCAAAGGAAATTAAAAGATAAACAAATTATCTTCTTTGCAAAATAGGTTCAATAAATTTTATTTATTTGTTATTGTGTTGTATACTATTAGAGGACATTCAACTTTCTATAAGAACACTAAAATTCTGTATATCTATAGAATACATATCCTTTGGAAATAACGATAGCGATTTTATAAATATCATTTTTGGTAAGTAATAATTTTTGATAATTTATGAAATATTTTAAAAAGACAGAAAGAAAAAAAAAAGCTAAAGATTTGTTTAAAATGAAAGATTTTTGTTGTTTGATTATGTCATTTTTGTAATTGCATTTGAAAATTTATTGTTACAATTTGTATAATTTTTTCAAATACTTTTTGTATGTAGAAAGTACATTATTTCTGTTTTTTGTTGTAGGATAATAATAATTTATTTGACTTTATGACTTTGCTATATAAATCTGAGGTTTTTGCCTGAAAAATAAAATCTTAAATCAACAGGTGGTGCGTCATTTATTAAAGTTTTCCATTCATTCTTTTACGTTTTATATTTTCTATTTTAACTTGATTTAATTTAAATGTAAATTACAAGCTCATAAAATGTACTATTTTTCATTATATTCCATTTAACTTTCTATTAAATTTAAAATTATTTCTTTGTAGTGAGCAGAAAAAGGGAGACGGTTGTAAATAAATAATTTTGAAGTAAAATATTCTTTCGAGTATCCTTTAACTATAATTTTTCTAAATTAAGCATAAATTTATTTTATAAAGCCTTTAAAAGAAAAAAAGAGAATAAAATGCTTAGACATTTCTAGAAATCATTCGAATTCATATAAAATTTCAATATATGGACGTATAAGTCCTTTGTAATTAAAAATTCTTTCAAAAAATATCCTTTATACAAAACAATAAGTCGATTGTTAGAAGAAAACAAAAATTTGTCGAAGATTAAATTATAATGAATAAAAAAAAAATTTAAAAAGCATGAGAGAACGACTAAATAAAAAGCAAGGCAAAATGAGTGAAAAAAAAAAGGATACACAAGGATAATAATTTTATTATTCTGTTATACAAGCGTACAACATAAAATACACTGAAATAATATTGAATTAATATGTAAATTTTAATTTTATACTCCTCTAGTAATTATTTTTTTTTTTTGTAATTGAATTGTTGCGTTTGGTTTAATCACTTGCATAATAATGAGTAAAATTAAATGTTTTTTAAATTCTTTTATTTTTTTTGGTCTCTCATCCTATCTGTTGTTGTTGTTGCTATTTATACCTATATTCTCATTATGTATTATACATGACAATTTTCTTTTTTTTTTTTCTGTTTACATTCAAAAACATGTTATTAATTTAATTTCAGTAATTCAGATAGGTTTTTTTTTTTGTGTAGTATACGTGTTTTTGTTGTTCACATTAAAAAAAAAAATTAATAAACAAGAAATTTCATAATTATTTTGTAAATTGTAAATTAATCGTTATTAAAAGTATACGTCGGCATCATTTTTTAATTTTTTTTTCTTTTTTTTTTTTTGCTTTTGAAAGTGTACTTACTGGTTTTAATTTTACTCTGGATTAATTTTTTTTAGCCCTTAAAAACCCTATCGTATACAAAATGTATATATTTCGTTATTTATTTAATTTGTTTTAGGGTTAAATAGATTCTGTAAATTTTTCAAAATAAAAATCATTAAATTTTGTGTTTTACATTATTAAATAACATTTTTTTTTGTGTAACTGTAAAACCACATAATAATTTTTACATTTATTTTTATCATTTTGACAAAAAAAAAAAAAAAAAGAAAAAAAAAAAAATAATAAGAAAGGAGATAAAAACTGAGGGTTAAATGTTAAATAGTCAAGTAAATGTATTTCAGGTCTATTTAAAATAATTATTTTTGGATTTTTATTATTATTTCTTCGCCGTACAATATGAAATTGCGAAAAAAAAAAAAAAAAATTGAGGCTTTCATGGCTTATGGGCTTTTGTAATACATACCATACCAGTAATACACAAAAGAATATTCATAATATTCTAAGAAAAAAAAAAATGTATTTTAAGATCAATTTACTCGTGTGTAAGATATGAAAATATTTAAAAAAAAAGTAGGTAATTTTGAATTTTTTTTTTTGCTATTTTGTCTTCTCTAATTCACGTGTCTGTTTATTCAAATGTTATACAGAAAAATATAGGTATGTAACTGAAAATTCTATTTTAAAAACGCTATAATAATTTATTTATTTTTAAAATAAATATTTAATTTTTATTTTTCAATAGACTGGATTTGAATTTTATATATTTGTGTCATTTGAACAATTAAAACAAAATATTCTTGAATTTGAAATAAGAAAAAAAAAACGATACAAATTACAATGTCAAAGCCAAGCTTTTGAATTTCGTCTGTAAATTCGATATACGATGGAAACTAGTTTTTTCTTCTGTTATTCTTTAATAGTAGTATTGAAATTTTTTGCATTTAAGGATATCCTTATATTCTTGCTAGAAAAATTTAATTAATAATTAAAAATTGAAAATTTATAAGGTTTTTATGAAAAAACGTTTTTAAAACTGTTGTAATTTTTCTTTGAAGTTTTTTTTTGTTGAATAAAATCAACAAATTTTTTTTCAAGATCTTAAAAATGTAAAATTGTATCAATAAGGATCTTTTATACGAAGAAAAAAAAATTTAAAATTATTTATTAAATTAAGTAGATTCATTAGACAATAAAGGTGTATAAAAATCTAATTAAAAATTATCTTAAGTGGGGCTCATTATTGGCATAGTTCTTTCAGAAAAAAATTTCGTGTATATAAAACTCATTACAACAAAACAAAAATTCTCCTATATATGTATGTAGATCCTGTTTTATATTTTTTATCGTTCCAAAATTGAAAAGTTATTTGATATATTTTAAGTTTCAATTGATAATCGATTTAAATTCATTATGAGTGTGGGAGGCCTTTTTTTATTTTCTATTATTTTGTTTTCCTTCTTAATTTGAAAAAAAAATTTTTTTTTTTGTTTTCTTGAAAAGCAATTATTATTCAAGTGTAAAAAATTAATTTCCTTGACATGATAATTTTTTTTTTCAGTTGACAATATTGAGCTAAATTATGAAAATTGAATAGAAGAATATAATTTGGAATTTTCAAAACCTAATTTCACAAAATTTCATGTTGTGAGAAGAATAAAAAGAAAATCAACTTAAAAAAGAAAGTATAGAAAAGTATGAAAATAGAGTACCTAATTCAATTAACTGTACTATGTCCAATATCTAGTTCCTAATGTTTAATTATATTTAATTAACTTTCATAGGGAGCATTTCATTTATTTCTAATTTCCTTTTTAATAATCTCATATCTTTTGTTCATTTTGTGTATACCATTTCGATAAATATAAAAAAGGAGAGATATATTTTATTGTTGGATTGTAGTGATTCTTAGATGTAAAACACGATATGAAAAAATTGAAAATGAGAAAAAAAATTGTTTTCTAAATAAAACAGGGAAGAGAGGAGAAAAAGAATATTCTTTGTAAATGCATAGAGTAAATGGTAGTGGGTGGTATGATTATGTTCAATAAAAAATGAAAATATTATGGAAAAGTAGCAATTGAGAAAATAAATATCAAGAAAATAAGAAGAAAATTCAACTTTTTAAAAATTTTTTTCCTTTAAATTAGAAAAAAACATTAAATTGAAGAAATTATGGTACTTTGAAAAAAAAATCAATTTCTTCTTATTGACAAATACTTTTTTTTTGTTTTTGTTCATTCGTTTTTTTTTTTTTTCAATTTCATTTACTTTTATAGCAAATCCTTGTAATCTCATGGTATTATCTGTTTTTGTGTGAGTATTTTTTTTTCTTCTGAAATTGAATAAATTCATCGCTACTGATGTTGTTTTATCCTTCAAGAGTTTTATATATTAACGATTGTTTTTTTTTTCTCTTGAGTTTTTATTGATTCTAGGATAATTTGATTTATATGTTATGAGATTTACTTTTTTTTTTGTATTTGTGTGTGGTTTCTTGTTCTGTATTTATAATGAAAAAATTAAGAATCCCATCGTGTTTCTAAATACATAACAGTACAAAAAAAAAAAAATATACGATTTATGTATTTTGCTTTTTCTGGTCTTGTTTGTTTATTTTTTATTTCTTGAAATAATTCGTTTTTGTGATTGGAAATCAGAATAAATGAATTTATTTGTGAAAAATCAAAAACATAATAAGAACATAAGGAGAAAAAAAATTGTTTTGTGGTAAAGTAATTTTTCAAATAAAATTTATGGTATCACTGTTTTGTAAAATTGATCTTTTTATTTAAAAAAAAAAATTTATTTTTCTTGAAATTTAATTAAATGTGATCTAGTACCATTAAAAATATCAAAATGTGATTGAAATTTTTTTTTTTTTTTGTCTCTGAGGATTTAAAAATGAAATTTCAATTTGTTTTTGATGCTTTTTAGAGCTATCTATTGTTTTTTTTTTTTTTGTAAGGATTTGTGCACATAAATTAAATTATTATCCTTCTCAAAAATCAATTTATTTTATCCATTTATTTATTTTTTTTTTGGATGTGTTCTTGTAAAAAATGAAATATGTTTTCATTGTGAACCATTTACATTACTATACATAGAATTAAGTCATATACATAATACTCGTATACTATATATTTTTAAAGTGATGCTAACACATTTCAGGAGTCTTTAAATGAAGCAATTATGGTTTTATGTCACGTTTTTTATCTCAATATCAACACAAGTTGTTTGTTAAATAATTGAATAATTCAGAATTATTATTAAAGTTAAACAACTTTATCAAATGTAATGTAATTCAGTATATAATTTAAATTAAAGAAAAAGAAGAATAGAAAAACTTTTCACATTTAATTGTTATATCTATAATTTTCATGTTTTTTGTTTATTCTTTAATCAAGAACACTCATCATCATTTTTTTATATTGTTCTTGTTGTTCTTTTGAAATAAAAAAAAAAATTAAAAAATAGAAAAAAAAAAAAATAAAGAAATGAACTAGAAATGTGCAGCAAAAACGTAATCAAATTATGTATGACGTCAATTGCATTTCATTAAAATAGTAATGATTTTTGTTGTTGTTTGTTTTGTCTTTATGTTCAAAGATATTAATAATGATGATTATTATTATTGTATATTTTTGATGATATTCTATTTGTTAGTTCAAAATTCTCATTAAAATTGATTTTTATTTTGATTTTTTTTTTGTTTTATTATTATTGAAGAAAGTATAAAGATATTCATGATTTCATGTTCAATAAAATCCTTTCAAATCATAAAAATTGAATATAAATAGTTCATTTAGTGTTTTCTGAGGAATAAAAAAGATATTTTTGAAACTATTGTGAAGGATCTGTTTGACAAATCGATTTTTTCGTTATAGTAAAATTTTCAATAAAAACTTTCATTGTTTGTTTGGTACATTTTGTAATGCATTTCAAAAAGCCAATACTCTATACTACTTCGGTCACTGACCACTTTTTAAGAAATTTCTGAGTCCTTCTTCCAATGAGTAGGATGCAAATTTTTTTTTTTTAAAGAAGCTATTGAATTTTCAAAAGTTTTCAACATTACTTTTCCAAATAATTTTAAGAATCAATACACTTTTTTTTTCCAATATGAAATCCTAGAATGATTAAATAGCTTTTTGGTAACCTTTTCAAAATTTTCAAAATATCTAAAAATAACTGATAGTCTTCGTAGTTAAATCATGTCAAGGACAATGTCTTATTGTTGATTTTTCTTCAGTTTGGAAAATTTCAATTTTTAAAATATACACCAAAATGGAAAATGGAAATTGATATATGATGGCTTTACAAAAATGTATTGTGGTTTCCCATGAGAATTGGTACATGTGGTTATTTACAAATTATCATTACTTAACCCTTGTTAACCATAAAAAAGATTTATAACATACATCACACATAATAAGAACAAAAAATCTTATAATTTAGGATAAAAATACATTATTTGTGCCAGAAATTATTTTTTCCAGCACATATAAAATAATAATCAATATCATGTAAACTTGAATGAATTTTACACACAAATCTTATGGAGAAAATTCGCCTTGAAAAAAGAACAAAAAAGAAAATAAGTATATTTAGACGTCAATAAACGTTTTTTGTTATGAAAAATTTGTTCATTTATTGGTTTTTCTTTTTATTTTCATTTTTTTCTTATTTATTGGGAAATTCTAAAAATAAAATTTTCTTCAATTGATTAGATTTTTTCTTCAAAGTTAAAAAAAAAATTAATTTTTTTCCTTTTGGAAAAAAAATAAGAATGATTTATTGTATGAAATAAACCCCTTTTTTTCCAGCGAAAAATAAATAATAATGATTCTGTCGATCATTTTAAGAAAAATCATGTTTCTTTAACATAATCAACATTTATAATAAATTTTTTTTTGTTTTTTTTTAAATTTAATTAACGTAGATATAAAAAATTCAATATTGAAGAATTTTTCGACATTGTGTTCATTGTAGTGGAAAAACAAGAATTGTTTTTCTGATTTGATTTGAATGTGTTTAATCAATTAATTGACAGGTTTTCCACCATTCCGTTTTAAACATACGTATTACACAATAATATTATTTTTTTTTTTTCTTTTTTTCTTTTAATTCTTATCTCAATAAATTTTTCACGCTTTAAAAATCATTTAAAAAAAAAGTTTGATGACGTGTTAATAATTTTATACACAATCTTTTTTTTTTTTTTTTCAGATTTTTTAAGAATTTTATTAAAGAAGAAAAATATTTTTTCTTGTTAAACACGTTTAAAATTTATGTGAATTTTTTATTTTGTTTTACTAAAAGTCGTTTGAGAATTTATTGCAAATAATTTTTTTTTATTTATATTAGTTAATAAAATCAGAATTTCAGGAGTCATTTAAATGCATGCATGCCAAAAAAAAAAGAAAAGCAATTTAAGAAAAAATATTCTTCGAATGTGACTTAATAAAAGATTGTATATGGTATGATCTATGAAAATTGTTCTAAATATCTGTGAAATTTTTTAAATTCTATAGAAAAGTTGACATTTTTTTGTTTAGTGTTACCAATGACAATATAAATTCTTCTTATAGATATCTGCTCTGTGGTGTTACTATATGCAAACTAATTAAGAAGCAAAGTGTATGCTGAAATGGCTTATTTTGTCAAGAACTGAGCATCTAATGGATGTTGAAAATTTTCAACAAATCTGGGAAGTTATTTAGATGACTTTCTAAAAATTCTGGTAATACTCATTAACATTATCGCATTACAAAAATCCTACCTGTAATTTTAATACTTTTCGAATTTTTATCGGAGTTTAAATTTAAATTTAAAAGAAAATCAAAAAAACATTTAGCATTAGAGTCAGTTGGAACACTTTTGTGGATCATACATTATTGATAAACTAAGTTTTGTTGATATGGCATAAAAATAACATTTTCTTTTTCATTCTTTTTTTAGTCATTAATTTGAACTGTGTAAATTTTCATAGAGAATTATCGCACACATTTATGTAAAAATTAAAAAAATTTAAGTTTTTATTATAATTGCAGTACGTGCGAAGAATTATGGTAATTTTCAAAAGAATTCTGGTAGTCTGGTGCATGAATATATGTATATAAAAATAATATGTCTAAATTAAAATACATATGAACTAATTGTTTTCTTTTGTATTGTATGGCAAAATGAACGCATATACTTTCAATTGGCAAATAAAATATATGTAGTTGAGATTGCCTTTTGAATGAAAAAAAAAAAAAAACCATATTACATCATCACAATAAAAGAAGACTTTTAATGACTTTTTCAAGTTATTTGCATTATAAAACAATTTTTAAGAATGTTCTATTGAAAAAGTTTATTATGAAAAGAAATATTTAAAGTGAATACAAAAATTTTTCACGTGATCTGTATGTATTATAAAATGAAATTTATTCAATGTTGAATCAGAATGAATCCAAGAAAAAGTTGTATTTAGAAAGTTTTGAAACAAGAACAGATATATTTTCTATGTAGTGTACATTCTATGTACAGAAACTTGAAAATCTAAATTTTATTGTATTCTCATCAAGGAAATTTTATCCTTCTATTTTCAAATTTTTATTAAAAATTCTTGACAACTTGAGATGAACGGAAAAATAAGCTATGAAAAGTGCAAGTTATGCAAAAAAATTTCAATAATTTGATGAGGAATTTGATTAGTCTAACTCGTGATCCTATATTTTCCGAGATTTCATTAAGAATATTTCACAGAATTTTCTTGAATAACGACTAACATGAAATGGAGAAAATTGTATACAATGTAGTCATACTCTGAGTCTGAGTATACTTTTGAGTTTTGGTTATTTTTCAAATGAATACTTAATCTCAGAAATGTACTTCCACCACATATTTATTTTTTATTTCACCAGTTACCGAAATTTCAAGCAAGTCTTTTCTCGACCCTTTCCTAACATTATATTGTAGGAAAATGTTCAGAAAATCACGACCAGAGTCGTGAAAACTTCTGAAATCTTCTTTTCTCGTCAATGAAGTGTCTCATTAACATGTCAGAGATATTAAATTACGGAAATACCCAGTATTCTCTATACATTTAAACCCCTTTTTTTTTGGAACAAAATGCCAAATTAATTGATATGAAAATCTTCAATAAATTTTCGTAATACAAAAACATATCTATAACGATTCTTGAATCTCATTCTTTTTAGATTTTGTTTATTTTTTTCCGATTTTTACTATATGCTTCGTTAATCAGGTCAGATTTTTTATGAAATTATCTACACAAAAATTTTGTTTTTCCTTATTTTAATTTTTTCTATGTTTTGTTTTCTGTTTTTGCTACGTCATAAAAAAAAATATAAAAACAAAAATCGAACAGAAAGTGTAATTTTTTTTTTCTAATATCGGCTTCTAAATTATCAACTTTGTTTTTATTTATATTTACATTTTTATAGATTGTTTCTTCTGTTGTTCTTGTTTTCTACAAGCCCATAACATTCTCCAAAAAAAAAAAAAAAAAAAAAAAAAAAATCTTATATCATAAACAGAAAATCTGAAAATGTTTTGTTTGTACAGACAACACAAATATATTTTATACAACAGTTCTTTTGAGAGTTTTTCTTTCAAATTACACTTTATTTTGTGTGTCAGCTGATACATATCATAAAATTTTATATGAAAAAAGGAGAAGAAAAAAAAATATACAAAGTTTACTGCTAATATGTAGAAAATGAAGAAATTTCTTTTAATAAAAAAAATCGAGAAAGTTAGTTCGCATAAAAAAAAAAGAAATCTTTTCAAAATTTGTGTAATTTTTTTTTATGTTTATGTGATATTTATTGAATATCGAAGGATGGGTTTCTTGATTATGCTCGTTTAACAGATTTTTATTTATTTACAAAACAAAAGATTTTAATTTGAAATTCAAATAAGTTTTTCTATTGATTTTATTTATTAAATTTCAATTTTTAGGTAAAAATTTGATGCTTTAATAACATTCATTTTAAATGGAAAAAATTCTTTAAATAAATTTAAATCAATTTAAGATGTTTTTCAAGTGATTTTAGTTACTTTAAGTTTCCATGAGAAATTGCCTTTAATTTTAATAGGATATCTTCAACAGGATATGAGAAAAAACTGTATCAATCAATGAATGTCTAAAAATACAGAAATATTTTTTAAAAGAGCCTATTCCTGTGAAAAAATAAACTTAAAAGAGCTCTAAGCTTTCCTGAAGAAAAATTCTTTAGGAATTGTAAAGTTCACAAGAAGAGTTACGACATTCTTATACTTTTTACCTTATTGTAATTTTGATCTTTGTTGATTTTTTATTGTATAGAAAAACCTTCAAGGAATATTTTATTAAAAAAAATTTGTTTTTTAGAAGAAAAAAAAAAAAAAAGAATCAACATTTGTAGACATTGATTGATTATAGCTTAGGTTTATTTTTATATATTATTTTTTTTTTTTGAAAGAATGAAGTTGGGTATTAAAAGATGTGACCTGAAAACCTATTACACAGAGATTTCATAAATTAAATGTGATTTATGTGTATAATAATAATCATTTTTTTTTTCTTTCGTTTTGGTAAGGTTTTCATTTTGCATTAAAAATATTAAAGACCATTTATAAATTTTATACTTTTTTTCTTTTTTTTTTTTTTTTTACATAAATAACATCAACTAAATCGAAAATTTAAAATTTATCACGTAATTTGAAGTAAACTGTGTAGCTTACCTTTACAATCACAAAAATTAGATAAACTTTTGGGTAACAAACGGAAATGACTTAATACCAGACAATTTCTATAGATTACGTTGTATAACGTACATACATACATTGTATGTATATACGATGTAATTGTGAACTGAATTTTAAATATTTCTTTTTAAAATTATTTTAATTACTTTTTATTTTTCTTTCAAATTCTTTAAACCGTAACTTGAAAGTTCATTGATTCCATAATATAAGTGTTATTTTCTTAAAAAAAAAAAAGAAAAAAAAAACATTTGTTATTTTCTTTTTGAAGTAATTAAAATGCTTCTTGTCTAAAAATCATCCATTTTATGGTTTTATTTCTGATATTAATTCAATTAATTCCATTTCATGACATTCATTTTATAGAATGATAGTACCTACATTTTTTTTTTTTTCGATATAAATTGAAAATTATTACACTCTAGAGAGTCTTTAATTTATTTTTTTGTTTTGTTTATTTTTTTCTGAAATTAATGATCGCCGAATCTCATGAAAATTGTATTTTATTTTTTCGTTTGGTTATTTTATGGAAGTTTTTTATTTTTTTTTTTTATTATATATTTGTGTAGAAAGAAGGTTTTTTTTTTCCCGCTTACTAATGAAAACATGTTGCATTTACGTTTTTTTTTTCTTCTTCTTTTAATTTCATAATTTATTGTTTCAGATATTTTATAAAATTTTAAGAGGAAAACATAGGGAAAAATTCAATAGTTTTGACTACAGAAAAACTAAGTTAGATTGGTTGTTGAAAAGTTTAAGAGTATGAGAATTTATTGAGTTTTTTATTTTTTACTTATTTATTTATTTTTTTTTTTTGAATTCGTACAAACTTATTTTCTCGTCTTGATGTGTATTACGTATATATTACCTTAAAATTGAATAATAAATATGTAGTTTTCAGGTTTTGTATTATATTGAAAAATATTATTATTTGTTCTTTGGTTATAAAAAAAAAATATTTACTTTTCATGTTTAAGCTTTTAAAATATTAGAAGAATTTTTTTTTTTTTGTAATTTATTTTGTGATTTGTATGGTTTTTTTTAATGAAGCAGTTTTAACTTGTTTATTCACTGTATTGTTCATTTATTGTTTTCAATAGTTTATATAACAAGTTTATTTTGTTTAGCGAGTTCTTCAACAATTTATTAAATTATGTTTAAAATTATAAAATTCTTTAACCGGCTAGCAATTAATATAACAATTTGAATACATTTTTGTATCATTTGAGTTTATTTTAGGTCTTAGAATTTAAAATTGGTTTCTAAACTAATTTTAGATTAAAACAGGTATAAAGAGTTTGGTTGATCAATTTGACTTATGTACATTTTTCATATATGTATTCTAAATTGCTTAATTTCACTAACATATAACGCGCTTATTAATTAATCATATAAAGTTTAATTAATTTGTAAAATTTAAAAAATGACCGACTACATTATTAAATTTACATTAAAAATTATAAAAGTCCTAAAGGAGTTGAAAATTTAACTGATTTAATTTTATATTACCCTTGAGAATAAAAACAAACATTGGTAGGAATTTTACTATGCAACAAAATAAATTTTATGGATACCATATAAAATTCATTTAATCTAAAAAGAAGAAACATCAAAAGATACAAAATCATAAATACATATAAAAGTTAATGAAAAAATATATATCTAAATTTTCCGCCCATCATTGAATAATATTTTTTAAAGTAGATATAATGATCAAAGGAAAAATATTTAAAAAAAGGAAAAATTAATTTAAAAATATAAATTTCAATTTTTACTTTGAAATTCATTTATTGGTATATATTTTGTTCTGGAATTCATAAAGATTTAAAAAGAAAATTAGTATAAAAATAGAAAAAAATCATGCGGTATTATTGTTTTTTTTTTTGATTATCGATTAACTGAAATAAAAAGATATCATTATTGCGTTTCAAAAAATTATCATACCTTTTTAATTGGAAATTAAATACGTATCCTCGAATGTTCTTTTCATCTTTTAAATGTTTTTTTTTTACCACTTTTATAATCCTTTACAATATAATTTAAACCTTTTTATTTATTTTTTAAAAAATTTCAAAAATGTAAAGTGAATAATATGTTACCAGCAATGAAAAGTATTGAATATCCTTTTCATTATTAACTCTTTTTTTTTTGTTTTTTTGTTTTTTATAACGATTATTCTTTATTTACTTATTGTTTTTAATTTTATCAGAAAAGTTACAGATGTCAACATCTAATTATTTCGATTGAGTTATTTTTAAATTGTTCTATTTCTACTATTTGTTTTTCTTTCAGAAAAGAAATGAATTATTTATTGAAAAAAAAAAAAAAATAACATGAAAGTGTAACCTTTTTAATATCCCTTTTTGTTATCCCTTAAAAAATTAACAAAAAAGCCTATAATTTATTTTTGTAGTTTTAAAATTGTAATCATTACAATTCTTTTAATCTCAATTAATTTAATTTCATTTTTAATTTTCTACTTTTGTTTATTTTCTTTTTATTTTTGTTTTTTACTTTATAGACACGAGTAAGAAACAAAAAAATAAAAAAAAAATGTAAAAATTATCCTTTTTGTAATTACTTCTTAAACTTTCTTTTTCCAATCATAAATTGCTTACTTTGAAAAAAAAAAAAAAAAAAAGATTTTATCTTGTAAAGGATAACATGAAAAAGATTAGTGTTTATTTTCCTTTTTTTTTTCTTCAATTTAATTGTTTTGTCTTTGAAAAGTAATTTGTTTGAAGAAAATTAAAGGATTCCAAGAAGTTTATACTGTTATTAAAATTTAAAAAACAATAATTAAAATATCCTTTTGTTAACTTATTCAAATTTGGATAAAAAGAGCGGTAATTAAACGAGGAATAAAAAAAAAATATATATATATATTTTTTTTTTTTGGTAAATAATTTTGAAAAATTTACTTCTTTGACAAATTTAACATACGAAATTTCCTTTTTTTTTTCACAAGAAAATAAATAGTAATTTTAAACAAAGAAAAATAACCATCAACTGCACACACAAATAAACAAATAATAAAATATTTCTTTAAAACTTCAATTTACGTTCTTCTTTATAAAAAAAAAAAAAATAAATTATAAGAATAAAAGACAAATGTGATGTCATTAAATTCAAATAGAAAATTAGAAGAAGAAGAAGAAAAAAAATGAAAATGTTCATTAGTTGATCTGTGGAAATTTTTTTCTTTTGGACAAAATATAATTTGATAACTGTCATTGACTGTATATATTATGTTGTTTAAAAAAAAATATGAAGATGTATTGAATGACAAAAAATAAAATGAATTACTTACCAAGTTTTAAGAAGAAAAACAAAAAAGGAAATTTCAGATTTATTTTGTAATTATGATAAATTGCTTGAGAAGAAGAAGAAGAAGAAAAAAAAAATAGAAGAATATTGTTTATTTTTCTTTTCTGAACAAATAATAATCAAAAAGTATCATTATGTTTTTTATTTACATTATTTTGTTATTGTAACAAGAATGATATGGTTTGGATAAAGTCAACAAAATTAAAAGGATTTGTCTGGATTTTATTTTCATTATATTTTTGTTTTTTATTTGACAGAATATAAAAAGGAAATAAATAAAAAGAAAAATAAAAGAATAAAATAAGATAAGAAAAAAAAAAATTTATAACGTTAATTAAGTGTCATAATTTAAAGGACAATTTTAACTGAATATAACGGTGATAAAAACTGTGAAATTTATTTCGAAAAACAAAAAAACAAAAAAAATATATAGAAATTTATATTCATTATATCGAGATCTTTTATCTATAACGGTATCATCTCTCAATTTCACTTAAATCCTTAAAAATATCTTATATGTTAAATTAAAAGATATTTGAGAATATTCATATGACTTTCATAATATGTATGTATGATTAAATAGTTTATTTTGAAATTGTTTTTATTCTCATGTACATAGAAATTTTAATATTTTTTATATTTTTTAAAAGCTTCTACTATAAGTGAATAATTTCTGAAGTTATCAATTCAGAAAATAACAAAAAAAAAAAAAATAAAAAAAAACATGAAAAAATTCAATTTTGTAAAATTTAAGTAAATAAACTTTAATGGAAAATTTTGAATATGGATGAAAATGAACTGTGTTGTATTTTTTTTTTTTTTAAGTTGTCGGTACATATAATTATGTATGTATGTTTATGATTATATAGTATATCTATATCTTTTGTAGTACACTTTAGTGAGAATTTTTGCAAATGTTTGCATGCATAACATATAATTTTTGATATTCAAATTCCATATAAATAATTTTATGTATACTATATATTGTATTTATACTGAAAATGTATTTAAAAGTGAATTTGTAAAATAATTTAAAAAAAAAAAAAAACATTGTTGAAAAATATTTGTTTAGATTTAAACCAAAAGATATAAAAGAAATATGCATTATGAGTTCATTACATACATATCTATGCATTATACATTAATGCACATAGTACTATAAGATGAAAATAATGTACATAATATAAGTGAAATGACTGTTAATAAATATTTCCCATTGCCATCATAAAAATGAAATGTGCATTTTCACTTAAGATATTTTATTTATTCTACTTTATTTTTTTTTTCTCTATACTTTGTAATATGAAATTTTAAATAAAGTATGTATAATATATGGTTTTGTAAAAGGAAAAAGAAAAAAAAAAAGAATTACGTATGCTTTCAACTTAATCGTACGTCATTTAAAATAAGGATTATAAAAGTTCTGTTAAGATATTAAAAAAAAAAAAATTTTTTTTTTTTTGTGAAAAATAAAGTTTCATTTTAATTTATTAAATTTTATGTAATTTTCGTTTTTGAAATAATTTTCTGAGAAAGGAATAAATATTTTTGACAACTGTGTAAGATTAAAAAAAAAAAAAAGTATAATTTATAATATACATTGGCTCCTATTTTTTCTTTGTGAAATTAAATTTTCAAATGTAAGATCAACCTAAAGATTTTTTTCCGCTTTTTTTTTTTTTTTTTTTTTTTAATAAAATTTAAATAAGAATAAATAATATTTTCCAAGAAACAAGTTGTTTTGTATGAAAAAAATATATACATATTTTTTTTTTAAAGTAATATATTTTTTTAAATGGGGTTTTTTCTAAGAATATGAATATGAAAACTGTATAAAAAAAAGGTTTATTTCTTTATTCTGTTCTTTATTTATTTTTGAAAGCACTAAACTATGTATATCGTAAAAAAGAAAGAAAGAAAAAATAATGTGTGTGTTTTTTATGATTTAAAAAATAATAATAATAAAGTATAAAAATAGAATTTTTTTTTTTGATAAAAAAAGCATATTTAATATTGATGATTTAAATAAAAATAGATAAACAAATGTCAAGTTTAGGTATATGTATGTATGTACATAGATAACATATAAAAAATGTTTATTATGTGATTTTCGTGGGTGGTAAATCTCTTAAATGGGATTTTCATCAAAAAAAAAAAAAAAAACATAAAATTTTAAATATTGGAAAAATATTTTTCCTCTTATGACTTTTTTTTCTTTTTTAAATGAAATTTTCTTTTCCAGGTATTATTTTTTTCCTAGTTGACATATTATGAAAATTATTGTGTATTATGTGAAAAAATGAAGTTGCGTAAAAACATCATATGTTTTTATAGTTATAGTTGTATAGATATATTATGAAATATAAAAGAACAAAAAGGTTTTGAATAAGGAGAAGAAAAAAAATAAATGTACAATAGGATTGGGGTCTTGTATTATTAAAAAAAAAATGATTATTTATAATAAATGTGAAAATCATATTTTTCCCTAGTTTTTATTTTTCAAATTAATGGAGAAAATTTACTTTTTCTTGCGTCATTTGGTTTCTAATTTTTATTTTAAATTAATTTCTAAAAATATCATTTTTGACGTATTAAATTTTCTTATATTCACAATATTATCTACTTCTGAAGTTTCTTTTTTTTCTTAAAAAAAATTCTGGAGGAGTTTCATTCATTCGAAAAAAAAGACAAAAAATAGTTAAAAAAAAAAAATGACGAAACCAAGAAATAATTTTCTACACAAATAAGTTAAATTTCAAAAATCCCTTTAAAAATTTTCTAAAATTTTTAAATTTAAGATATTCACCATATTTAACAAATTTAATAGAAGTAAAAATTAATACAAACTGTCATTATTTAATGACAGCTCTAAATTTAAATACTATGTATTTCAAATTAATCAAAAATGCGCATACATTAAATTTGAAAAAAAAAAAAAAAAACTTTTTATTTCTGCATCATAAATTTTTATGTATTAAATTTTTCTTTTTCTTTTTCATTTGAAGAATTAAAATGTGTGATTTGTTTAGCTTTCTGTTTTTGTTTTTCTTGTTAAATTTTTTATTTATTAATTTTTTTTTTTACATAAAAACAAAAACAAAAGTTAGTGTTTTATTTGGTTATGTTTAATTTGATTGAGATTTTTTCTTGGTTTTCTTCAAATTTTCTTACAACTAATTTTAATAATAAATTTTGTTTGTAACTTTTATTAAATAAAACTTGAAATTTCCTGAATTTTTTAAAAATTTGTTTCATAATAAAATTTATGTAATTGTGAGGTAAAATTTAGCATATTTTTGAATATTACCTTGTTTGTAGTGGAATTTCTTATTAATTATTAAATTTGTTTGAAGCCATTTTTTCCTTTCAAGGGAAATTGTTTTAAATTATTTACTTTTGGAAAATATTCAAAAATTTATAAATAAAAAAAAAAAATACTTGATTAAAATTTAATCAAGAAATTATAAATGATTATGCAAATATTCACAGATATCTTATTTATTTCACAACAACAAATAAAAAATAATAATTTATCAATATCCTTTCTATGTTACATTCTCGATTCTCATATGTATATCTGTTCTGGCATAACATGTACGTGAAAATAAAAATAAAAAAAAAACGATAAAAATATGAATAGATAACATAAAATGCGTTATAGATAACTTCTGTTGATAGTCATGATTAATTATTAAAAAAGTCAAATAAAAAAAATGATAGAAAAACGATAAAGAAAAAAAAATTAAAAAAGGATAAAGTGGGTGGATAAATAGAATGTGTTGTATAATCTATTATAAAGTGTGGGAGTAATACATTTTTTTTTTTTTTTTTTTTTCAAAAATATTCAATGTGATGTAAAGTCAAACCATTAAGGCACTAAAAAAGTTATTATTTTTTAAACTGTTTAAAAAGTTTATAAAATTTTTCAATACACTTAACTAGTTGTTTTTCTTTTTTTTTCATTTTTTTTTTTTTTGAATGTAAAAATGTATAATTTATTATGTTTAATTTAATTAACTTTTACATTTGAATTTATTGCATAACTGTGTATAAAAGTAATTATATTTCAATTAAAGTTACTTTTTTTTTCTTCCAAAGTTTAATGGTTTAATTTTTCTTTTAACTCAACTTTGTGTTTTTTCTTCTTCTTGATGTTCAATTTTCATGAATATTTGATGTTATAAGATTTTCATGTTTAACTTTTCTAGTAAAAAAAAAAATAAAAAAAAAAAAAATGAAAAACACGGAAAAAAAATTATAATAATGAAAAAAGTTTGTTTTAATAAGAAAATAAAATGAAAGTCAGAGTGAAATTTTTTAATTTAATTAGTCAGTTAATTAATATCGAACTTTTTTATTAACTAACAAATTCTAGTTATTGTATAGGTATGTATAGGTATGAAGTTTTAATTTTATTTTTCTGAAGAAAATAAAAAACAAGGAAGACAAAGAATTTTTCAAAAGACAAAATTGTATAATTACAATGAAAATTGCTTATGAAAAATAGTAAAGAAGTTTTTTCAAAGAGTGTAAAAGAATTATTCTAATTAATTTATTAAACGACACGTTTTTGTACATGGAAAAAAAGTTTTAATGAAATTTTTAATGAGTTCTGTGTTAAATTTTTAAATAATTCTATTTATATTTTCCACAAATACTTTTTTTAATACTGTACATTACATACATACATACTTTAAATTTGAATTTCTAATTAAAAATTAGTTAAACTGTTAATTTGTATCTAAAAAAAAAAAAATTAAAAATACATTTTATTTTTATTTCAAAGTAGAAAACTTTACTTGAAATGTTTAACGTTTATTTTTGAATTAAAATGAAAAAAGCTTTGAAACTTTAGCGAAAATAATATGAAAATTTAAAACTTAGCAAAAGCTTTCAGTAATTTGAATATAAATTTCATAACAGATTTCTATCTTGAATTCTGACAATTGTTAATGTTTTTCTTATAATTTGTAGAATTGAAAAAAAAAAAATCTCTTTAAGTGAATTACACAAAAATATGTAATTTAATTGTTAATTAGATTTTAGATAATTTTCAATTTAGTAATTAAATTAACTTGAAGATGAAAAATGTTAAAAATTATAGGAAAAATTCCATACATGTTTTTCAATTCACAAATTAATGGATATATCTTTGAAATAATAATTAAATTTTATTTAATTTTCAATTTTGAATACTCAATATTTATTTTTGAAACATATAAACAAATAGCTCTGAAAATATGAATAAAAATTATGTTATTCATATAAAAAAATATCAATATGTACTTATAACGTAATTTAAAATTCAAATTCTTGACCTTCCACAAAAACTATTGACTTGAACTGCTTTTTTTTTCTCTAACGAGGCATTCAAAAAAAAAAATATTTATTTGATTTAAATAGAAAAAAAACAAACAAAAAAAAAGATAAAAGAACAAATAACGCTCATTTAAATAAGGTCAGCTCCATATAATACTTGAACAATAAAATACACATAAAAAGAAATCTCGCTTTATAGAAAATAAATTCTGACAGAAAAAATAGCTAAAATATCATTAAAAATGAAAAGTAGCTATTTAATTTTTTTTTTTTTGAAAAAAAAAACAAGAACATGGTAAATCTATAAAATTCAATAACTAAAGTCAAATAAATTTCTGAAAAAAGTTAATAAAATTTGTAGATTATTAGCTTTTTAATTAATTTATTATTTATTTTTTTTTTAATGAAAACAAAAATAATTAAATTTTTTTTAATGTATGCAAAATTTATGGCAATTTTATCATAAAATATGTAATTCTAAATTTAAAAAAAAAGAAAAAAAAAACAAATCAAAATTACAAAATCAACAATAATAACAACAAAAACAAGCAAATAATCAAGATTGCAGATTTGTTGATATTAACTTGATTGAAATAATTAAAACTTGACATTAAAAGAAATTTATCGAAGTCGATTTAATTATTATTATTAAGAGAAAAAACATATGGAGAAAAAACAAAAACGATAAATAAAAAACACAATTTAAACAATAACCGCGTTCTATATAGAGACATATCAACCAGAATTAATTGATCGTAAGTTGAAAATTGTAAGTGAAACAATAAATTTATATTTATGTATGTACATGAATGAAGTAAAATAAGTGTTATTATTTTTTTTTTCTAGATAAAAAAAAAGATGCCCACGCTGCTGTATTAGTAATATAGCTTAGGAAAATAGAAGTAAATAATAAAAATAAAAAAATATTATAATAAAATAAATTTAAAAAACCAAATAAAAGATGAATTGGTGACATAGAAAAAGTCACACACATATTGGGTGGACCAAAAGAAGTTTGTCATTTTTTTTTTAGAAGAAAATATCAAAATACAAAAATTAATTAATTTAGTCAAATCATATTTTTTTTTTATTTTGAATTTTATAAAATTATTACTTTCGACTGTTGATCGCCAGAGATCGTTCGTAAATTCGAACTCTTTTCAACATGTTCTCCATTACTGACTTTCGCAATATTTTTATTAATTTTTTGAAGATTTTGAATTGCTTGATTCCTATGCCACTGTCCCAGCAGGTCCCAGTATGTTTAAATTCTGCACCATTACGTGGATGGTTATACCAGATAGTGAATTTTTGGTAATCTTTTAAATTTGATTGAGGAAATGCTTCTGTAGCTTTCAAGATAAAGTATCACTAATTAAATTCTTTGTTCCAAAGTGTATTTACTCATGAATAATAAATTCTTGTTTTTTGTTTTTCATGTGAAATGCGAAAATGTATAAAAAAATTAGAAAAATCACATAATTTTGGTAGGAAGTGATTTATGGTCCACCCAGTATATCAGTAAGTGTAACAATACCTCCTATATATTTTATATGTCAATATATGGTAGGGTACTTTTGATCTGTAACTGTTTGGGTGACTTTAATGACTATTAATGTGATCTGCAAGGAAATAATTTAAAATTTTATATACCTCGTTTTTTGTTTGTTTGTTAATATGTAAAAGTAGATTATAAGCATATGTTGTAGGTGGTATTTTATATGGTAATCATATCATTTAAAACGTTAAGTATTATTTAAAGTGCAAAAAAATAAATAAAACCATATACAAATACATCGTTTTTTTTTTTTTTTTTTTTTTTTTGAATTTCTAGTAATTTAAATTTTAATTTTACAAATAAATTTAAATTTAACTAACTGAAAATTTATTTAAATCTGTGACATAAGCGAAACACAAAAAATATTAAATTGCATAGAATTACATAATTATTTACGAAATTTTTGTAAATGAAAATATTTTAAAGGATCTGGCCTTAAGATGGAGAGGAATATTTAAAAAGTTTTTGACTTTTATGGAAAATTATAAAATTATCATTCCATTGTATGGGAAAATAGTGAAAATAACAGTTTATTGTAATTTTTTTAAATTCTAATTTATTTCCAATATGTCCTTCAACTACTCCAAAATGAAAACTGAAAATAAAAACAACAACAAAAAGTACAAAATCGGATTTGAAATTACATACATATTTAAAAGAAGCATTCATAAAAATGCTGGGAAATTTTCAAAAAATTGAGTCAATATCACTGGATTTGTTGATCTTATTTTCACCTTAGTATTTGTGGGTAATAATTATTTTGAAAGTATTCATGTTTAACCCTGTTTTTCACTGATGGTATACATTCTATTTGTTTTACCTCTAAATTTTATATGTATTAATAAATGATAGATGTTTTAACGGGTTAATACAATTGAAAAGATCGTTTTCAATCGGCGAGTTTACAAATATGATTGTGTGAAACGTCAGATCCGGAGTATCTTTTGTGCGTTGTTTAACCATTGTTCGTTTGGAATTAAGTAGTTGAAAGTGTTATTTTATTTATTTTCGTAAAATTTTAAACTTTTCAAATTTTATTCAAGAATATCTATTGATAATTTACTTTTCGTTTTATACTGTTTTATTTTTTGTTTACGACACGTTAAAAAACTCATTGTGAAGATACTTTGCTTTTAAAACAAACTACATTTCTTAACCCACTCTCAGTGTCACTATAATTTAATTTATAAAATTTAAATGTGTATTTTCAAAGCATATGGTTTTCGATGATTTTTTTTTTGTGCTACACAATTTTACGACGACAATGTGTAAAGATTGATGAAAATGTAGTGGAAATGGAATTACAAAGAAAAAAAATTTGATTTTTAAAAGTCCAGCCACTCCAGTCCAGCACAGTTTTGTAAGGTGTGTAATATTAGGTGAATGGACATTGTGCGGTAGTGAATGATAAAAAAACAAGAAAAACTTTTTTTTTTTCATTTTTAATTTAAAATTTTCATAAAATATTAAATAGATCAGTTTCAATCAATATTTCATTTTTTCGGTAACATGAAATTATCTTAAAAAAGTGTGTAATACAATTTTTATTTTGAAATAAATTACAGCAAAAAAATGTTCAGAGATTATAGCATATTGCGCAAGTTATTTTGTAATTTATAGGGAAAAAAAATTAAGAATTAAAATTAAAAAAAAAAAGAAAATTTAAATGCAATTGAAAAAGAAGAATATGTATGTGAATTGTGAATTAAATTGATGTAATAACCTTGTTATCAATGCCGAAATAAGTCAACATTTTTTTGTTGTTTTGTAACCCAGTGAAACATTTCATTAAATTTACAAGACAAAACAAAAATGCCAACAGTGAAAGTGTAAATATTAAATTAAATTTTTATTATTAAATCTAAAAAAAAATAATTGTAATGAAAAAAATTTTATATAAAATTCCTTTTGAACCGCAGCAATCAAGATTAAAAATATACTTTTATAAAATATTGCGAAACTACTACATAAAAATTTTCTAATAATAAAATATGTATATAGTATATTTTTTTACAAATTTTACTACATAAATGATTTTTAGTTTTATTTTGTAAAAATGTATCATATGGAATGTGTGTATTACGCGATTTGTATATAAAATGTACATGCTGTTTGAAAGATTTGTGTGTGTGCTTTATATGAATTTTTTTGTTTATTTGGAATCCAATTGGATTTGTAGTATATTGAATAAAAATTTGAGGTGCATATGTACTAGATTTTTGAAAAAAATTGTAATAAAAAAACTAATGCGGCACAATAATATAAATTAGGTCTTTAGAATTTATAGATCCCAGACAGAGATTGATTTATGACTGAAAAAAAAAATACCAATAATTCATTAATTAGATTTATGTTTTAGTTGGTATTTTTCTATCACGTTATGTCGAAATGATAAGGATTTCAAAAATACCTTTCACACGTTGTTTTTTTTTTTTTTTTTTTGAGAGGAAATACATACATATTTGAAAAGATTTTAAGGAACCAATTTTCTTTCTTTGTAAATTCTTTAGCTTTAGTTGGAGAAATTGTTTAAAGGATGTTATTTTTGTATCAGAAGTTGGATATACATAGATCCTTGTTTTCAATTTTACTTAAAATTAGATGGCGTAAGGATTATGTGTGTTTTAATCGGGCGGACTTCCGAATTATGTTTCCGGCCGTTGCAGAAATATGACATATTCGTATCCGTGGAACTTTCTTTTCGAGGAAAAAATTAAATTGTATTCATTTTTTTTTCTTCCCAGGAAATAAACAGGAACTATAAATAACTTCATAGTAAAAGTATTTTTAATTACTCGGCGCGCCGCACTGATGTCTTTCAACTTTGAAGGCATTGTTTCTTTTTTTAGCTTTTCAAAAATTATTGAAAATTTCGATGTCTACGTACAGTAACAACTAGTCTTACTTTTACTTCACATGGTGCTACGGAATATTGCAAGCTTTGGCCTCTCCTCAGTAACTAGTGTATCAAAATTAATTTTTTTTAGCAAATTCTCTTGGTTTGCAAATTAATCGGTCAAGCATAGTTGACATTTTAAGAATTAATTTTTTTTCTTTGAATCAGTTTGAATCAAGAAAATATTTATTTATTTTTGAAAGCGCTATCAAAAACGATCATTGATTAATTAGGATTTATTTAGTCTACTTAATTTTTCTGCAAAAATTAGAAGTGATTTCTTCACTACCGCTCAAAGAGCTACATTCTTAATTTAAATGTGACGTTTAAAAAAACCGGTTTTTTCGAAATCATTAAATTCATTATATCATTAATTTTTTTTTGTTAAGTAGAAAGAATAAAACTTGAAAATTTATAATTTTGTATGCGGTTTAAATATTTTATTAACTAATTTAAAAAAAAAAAATAATTAGAAAAGTGGCAATAAAAAGTCGTGTCAATCAATAAAATAGCGTTATTATTCAAATAAAAAAAAAGTGTTGAAAAAAATTTGTAATTCAAACACCTACCTACTACATACATATGTATGTATGTAAAAAGTCTTATAAAATCTAATCATTTAAGTAAATCTTTTTGAATCACGATTAGTCATTGTAATGGCCTTATTTATATAAAAAAATATAGGTAATTTATACGACTTTTATTTTGTTTTTTTTTTTGTCCTTTTCAATTTTAAATACAATAAAAAAAAAAAATAACAACTTCGTACGAAACATATTCGTTTTTTTTTTATTTTTTATTTTAAATACATAATTTGCTTACAGTTTTTCATATCATCATTTCCATGGAATTTACTTCAAATAATTTTATTATTCAATTAAGTTAAAATGAGTAGCAAAATATAAATAATAATAATATAGAAAAAACCAACTAATACATAGGTAAAAGCAATTTTTAATTTAAATTTAAAATATACACACTGCTTACTTTTTTTTTTTTTTTTTTTTGAACTGTCATACTGATTCTTTTTTGATATCTTTCCATGACCTTAATTACATCGTGTAGATCATTAACCAGTAAAACTGACAGAAGAAAAAAAAAAAAGTACAATATGAACAAAAAAATTGAGATTCAATGAAAATTTAGTGAATAAAAAATAAAATAAAATAGAAAAAAAAATTATTGAGAGATAAAAATCGAATTCTTCTCATCTAAAAAATTATACATATGTACCTATATAAAATAACAGCGATTTTTGTGAGAGGTGTAAAATTTACAGTATATTATATATTCCTTCACACATATTATATAGGTATATACATATGTATGTATTTACACATAAATAATGTATGACGTACAGTTTGTTTCGCATAGATTCACTTTGTACTATACAAAAAGAAAGAGGTGTCAGTGGGGCTATGAATTTTTTTTTTAAATTTTATTTTAAAAATTATACACATTTTTTGTTTTTGGCCTCAATGAAAAAAAAAAAAAATTGTAGGTATCTTTTTTATTACGAAAAATTGCTGTTAACAATATTTTTACTTCTCCCCCACTCTTCAATATCAAGAGAAAAAAAAAATAATAAAATTACAAATTCTTCTTCGTTTTTTGGTTTCGATTACTTTTGGATGGTTCATTGTCCTATTAATAAAAATTCACAACGAATCGTACATATAACTTTTTTTTTTTTAATTTTTTTTTTTTTTTTTGAAAATAAAGTAACCACAAGTGAAATAAAATGAATGTCCAGAAGTGAACGACATGAGTTCGTTGAATTATTTTTCCAAATTGTATAATTTTTTCCTGGTTTTTATCACTTTCCGAAATAAAATTAATGTTTTTTTTTTTTTTTGCTGTTTTGCTGATAAAAATGAAATTATTTTTGGACATCAGAATTTGTCAAATACATGCTATAAAAATTAGTGCAGAATTTCCGTATTATTTGTGGTCAAATTGACTTTTTTTTTTTGTTTTTCATTCTTTTCAGATGATTTAATTTTTTTTTAAATTTTAGTTTTATTATATAAAAATAATAAACAGTTAAATTAAAATAAAATCGAAAAATTAAAAAGTTGAATTTATTGTGAAAGTAAAAATCATACATATGTAAAAATATGTGAACTGTGAAATGTAAAAATAAAAAAAAAAAAATAGCTAAGTGATTATTGATAATTGTTCAACTTAATACGAAATTATAATTAAAAATAAAACAAAAAACAAAACAAAAAAATATTATGAAATTTTACAACTTGTATGATTTTTATTAATTGTAAAAATTAAAAAGTGCAAGAAGACACCACCGTTTCGATTGAAAAGAAATCATTTTTTGTTTTTAATTCCGTAATAACTGGGTGATATTTTTTAATACAAAATCTTGAAATTGAAATGTAAGTTAAAAATTTTATTAAAATAAAAATATATAAAATATGCACATATAAGATTTTTTTTTTGAAAAAAAAGTAAAAAAAGAAGGTATTTTATCCTTTTTGTTAATGTTTTTCGTTTCAAAGAACTTTTGTGTGAAGTAGTTCTTAAATTTTACCTTTACTAATTTTTTTTCTTCTGCCAATTTGAAGTTTCTGAATATCCTGTAACTGTAGTAGTTACAATTTACATGTTTTCTAAAATTAAGCTTTTAAAAAGTTTTGTTGTTTTTCAAACGTAATTTATTGTTTTTAAATTTTTTACAAAAATAAAATCTCATTAAATTTTTACAAAATTCTTATAAATTATTCTCTAGATACATATTCCTTCCTTCCCTATTGTTTGTAATAATCAGTTATGTACATACAATGTAAGGATATCCTCTTACTGTATTTAATTATCACATTGTTAGTGCATGTAGAAGAAAGAGGAGGTTATGGGGGAAAAAAAGTGTTTCGAGGAATGCTCCATTTAAACTTCTGTAGATTATAAGAGGGGGGAACACACGAGATGGAAAAGTGTTCCTTATCTTCAATAAAGTACATATAACGGATATATTGTTGTAAATTACAAAATAAAATTTTCTCAGTTGGCGGGAAAAGAAAAGATTTGAGAGGTTTACAATAATGGATTTATTTTCTCATTTTACGTTACAAATAAAAACAAAAAAATATTTGAAAACAGAAAATAATTTTACCACTCCCTTCCAAATGAATATTTTCACCAATTCAATCCAATTAATTATACTCGCACTTTGATTTCTTTCCTGAAAATCTCGGAAACGTGAGCGACGAGCATGGCGAGAGTATTTACCAGAACTTAAAAAATTTTTGACAAAATTATCAGGAATATTGGGATTAAAACATGTTAGGTGACTATCTACTGTTGGTCTATTGTAAAAACCTAAAATAGTCTATTTTGAATTCTTATTTTTGTTCCCTTTTTTTCTTTATAAACAAAAAAAATAAATAAATATTTTTTAAATGTGACGTTTTGGATTTTTTTGATTATTTCTTTTAAAATCAGAGCACCTTAATCATTAAGAAAAAATACTTTTCATTTCAAGGACAAAATCCTTGTAAACTAGTGTTATTAATATAAAGATGAATGTTCTCTAGGAAAAGGTAATAATTTAATTATGATTATTCACATAAATATAATTGCACAAGATTTACACAAATCAAATAAAGTTAAAAACTGTAACCACATACTAGCACATATGTAGTATGTATATGTACAAACATGCATAAATATATGTATATATTTATTACGGAAATACTTATTTAGTTTTACACGATATGTTTAATTAGAATATCTCATCATCATGATTCTTATCACACATATTTCTATGGAGTATAGTATGTACTTAACTAGAGTATCTTAATAAATGTAATTTGTTTCATTCATTATATAAAATTGAACAAACTTAAAAGAAATTAAATATTTTGATGATTTGTCTTTGATAAATCATTTTAATTAAATTATTTCATTATAAGAGCCTCTTTATAATCGTCTTCAGTTTTTTATTCTTATTTATTTATTTATTTATTTTATTTTATTTTGTTTTACTTATTTTTTTTTTTATGTTTATTTTTTTTTAATTCATAAATTGTTATTTCTTTCTTTGTTTCATTGAGAATGAATGTAAAGGTCACATGTTTTTAAAATTTTTTTTTTTGTTGTTTTATATTCTTATCTTTAATACTTGCGATGTTTTTTTGTTCTGTTTTTTTAATTTTTTTTATCATATTTACAGACAGTGGTTTTTTATTGGGTGTAAAATATTTGTACATAAATATATATCTGTTTAACTATATGATTATATTGTAGATAATAAAGATAATATAGAATCATAATAACTGTATATACATATATGTATATTAATAAATAAATAAACGAAAAAATAAAAATGTGCAATTTATATAAATTGTTTATTAGACATGTGAAAAAAAATAATTCAATAAAAAAATATCTAAATGAAAAAAGAATATAGGAAAAATACGTTAGGGTTAGAGAACTTAGGTTAATAAATTTTGTCAAGTTATGAAAATAAAATTTTAAAGCAGTTTTTGTTTTTTACTTAAAAAATATGGAAAAAAAGAAAATATATTTTAAGCCAAAAGATATTTACAAATTTTAAAAGCTTTTTAACATATGGGAGAGAGTGTTTATTTATTAATTTTGTTTTTCCTTCTAAATTCTAAATTATTTTTTAAAGAAAAGTAGATATATATAAAATTTGTTTGTATTTCTGAACTTGTATGTGGGGTTTTTTTTTTTTTTATTTGAAAATGTTAAATGCAATTTGTTGACATAGTCATCAAAAAATTTTTTTTTTTTTTGCCAAAATTTTGTCTAGACATTTTTAATTTTATTATAACATTTCACTAAAATTAATGATCTAAACTTGTTCTTATTATACATTAGCATATAATATTCTTACGTCTTTAAACTCATTTAATTAAATAATTGACGTAAAGCTAATTGAACACAACAAAATTTAATTTTACTTTTATTAAAGAAAAACAACAAAATCAAATAAAAATTAGAATATGTATGAATAATTTTGATTTTTAGATTAAAAAAAAAAAATATAAATATGAGAATAAACTCTTTTTTTTTGTTTTTGTAAAATAAAAACAGAATTAAAATTATACTGGAAAATATAGAACAATCAGATTCTTTTCTGCGGTATCAAATTCACAGTAATTTTAGTTTAATCTGTGGAACAGCTCAAAACAAGTAACTTTTAATTTTGTAAAGCTGTGGAATGTTTCTAAAAATCTGAAAAATTTTATTGTAATTTAATTTTTATTTGATTCGAAATTTCGTAATATTTTTTTTCCAGAAAAACAAACATATCCATAATTTTTCTATTTTCTATGGAATATTCCAAAGAAATATTTTTATTTAGTACTGATTGAAAACTTTCGATTTAGGTACATATTTCTTTTTAATTTTGGAGTTGTTGTTACTATATTTTTTTCTTATTAAAATAAAGATCTTTTAATCACGAGCACCAGTACTAAACTGTCATTATTTCTATTTACAAAATGATAATGCCTTTCAATAAAAATTATATAAAAAGTATGTAAAATGTATGTGTTTTTTGTTTGTTTTATATTTTTCTATATAATAAATACCTACGTTTTTTTTTTTAATATTATGCATACATATGTATTTGATTTTCTTTCAATCTTTTTTGTTTTTCCTTAACTACAGTGAAAATAAGTTTTATTTTCTAGAATGAACTGGTCTTTTACAAAAAGTATACATTTGAATTTTGAGCCTTATTTTAAAGAAGATCCTTGTGAGCTATAACCTTAGAATTTCATTAATTTTTCTATTAAAGGGTCGCAACCACTCCTAATTTTTAAAGTCATAGTTTAAAATCAGTAGAATAAAATATCCTTGTTTTTGGTTCACGGGGATGCTGAGCTTTATCGAAAAAAAATTTCAAAATTTCCATATAAATATTTGTATTCACACACAGTATCAATTTTTGAACAAAAATGATCTATCAGTTCTAAGGTTAAAAGAATTTTCACATGAAATGTGTTCATGTATGTTTATTTTTTTCTTTTTCGTATCTTAATGACTCTATTAACTAATTGCCAAAATTTGATTCGCATATTGAAAAAAATTCAAACTTTGTACTCTTTCCATCAAAATGAGCTAAGAGCGAAAGATTATGTTTACAAAAAAATTAAAAAGTCGCAAAAAAAAAAAAAGATTTTATTTATTTAAATTAATCATGAATTTTACTTATTAGTAATATGTATTTACATTATCATCGTTTTGATAACAAGCAAAAAAGAATGAGAACAAGAAATTCAACATCATAAATGCTCCGATAATGTGTTTATTGAATAGGAAATTTATTTAAGTACATAATAGGATGATGAAGTGCTTACCACCTAAATTTTCTTGGAATTCACTTTTATACAGTCATAATGATAAGTTGTCAAATAATAAATTACATCACATGTTGGAAAAAAAAAAAAAATACATTCGTTTTTTTTTCTTCTTTTAAGTATGTACAAAAGATCAAAATGCTAATAAAATATGTATATGAATTTTTTCTCCGTGTTAATTTTTTTGTATTGAAGAAAAAAAAAATTAATCAAAATTCAAATAATGAAAAATTAAGAAAAAAAACAAAAGGAAAAATATTGTTTTTTGTTTGTTTTTGTTTTTACTGTTAAATTTTAAATAAAATTAAATTTTGAATGAGTTAAAGTAATCTTTTTTTTTTTCTAATTTGACACATTAAATTTTTTTTTTTTGTTATCTTTTGATTTATAATACCAATTTGATGTTGTTATTATTATATTGTACTCAATTTCCGCTGATATAGCATCTATGAGAACACTGAAAAAAAAAAAGTCAGAGTAGTAAAAACCAGATAAAAATGTTTAGAAAAAAAAACAACAAAAAAAAATCTATTAAAATAAAAATGTTACTGAGAAGCTCTGTTTGTAACCAATCAATTTTAATTAAATTAACAACAACTTAGAACAGAGTTAGAGCGCCAGTCTGTCACCGGTAAATTGCAAAAATTTTTGGTTTTTTTTTTCTTCTAATTTATCTATTTATTTTTTGAATAGGTGTTGGATATTATTATTTATTTATTTTTAAATAAATGTTAAGGACTTTTTTTTAAAGTTACTTAATTGAAAAATTATATGCTTTTGTGTACAAGGTGTACCAAAATAAATTCAATTACCTTAAAACTGAAAGTGAAAAGATTTTGAAAGGATGAAAGATACTTTATTTGATGTTTATTCTTTGAAACAAGTTGTTTGATTGTAAAATTATTTTATGTTTTGTTAGGTTGAAAATTTTTACGATTTCTTAAATTTTCTCTTTGTTTTTTACTCGTAAGTGAAAAAAAAAAATTTAAGAATGGATTTAAATAGCACAAAAAAATTTTGTTTCAGTTTTTTTTTTTTTTGTTTTGTTTGAAGTTGAAAATGAAGATGACTACTTACACTTTCTATATGAACAGAAAATTGTTGCCAAGACAAAAATTTTATCAATATTTTTTTTTTAAAAAGTTATTATAGCTTATCGTTTTTTTTGGTGGTCCCTATGTAAGAATATAATTATAATAATTAATCATTATTTATTCATTATGATTCAGAAAAAAATATCTATTAAGAAGTATATATTTATTATTTCTACAAAATAATAAATCATATACTGTAAATTATACATATACGTAGATATGATATTGAATTTTTGCATTCTAAAAAAAGAGCCAATCAAACTTTACAAGTATGTATTGCCATATGGTAAAGCACACACTGTTCATAAATACAAATAATTTATTTTTTTCTATTAAAATAGATAAATTTTATTCCATTAGCTTTTTCAATTTAAATAAAATGAGCTCATGATAATTTATAATAGTGTAAATATATGTATATCTATGTACACATACATATGTATCTATATAATATATAATTTTTTTTATAATTCTCACAAGTACTGTTTTTATTATACGCATCGTTTACCTATCATAATACTAGCGCAATAAAGGTAAAAAAAATTAGTTATTTTTTTTTATGAAGCACAAAAAACAATAATAAGAAGCTTTAATTTTTTGTTTTTATTATGTTTTTTTTTTTTTTTATAATTTTTTTTTCAATGCTTTTTTGTTAGTGTCAAGTTTGTTATTGTTAACTGATAATAATATTGAAAAGATACATTATATTATCGCGATTCTTTTTTTTTTTTTTTTGTCTAATATTATGTATACATTCGATTTTCAATACCTCACCAATAATTAGAAGTTTTATAATATATGAATAATTTATAAGCAATTACTTAAACTGTTTTTTTTTTTTTTTAAATTCTGTTTATTTGTATTGATAAATAGAACAAAAAAATTATATGTATTGCATTGAGCAGTTTTTTTTTTTAATGAGTTTATTAAAATTTTTAAATAAGAAATAATTCATGATGTTGTCATTTCGATTACATAAATATTTTAAATAAGGTATATCAATATACTTAATTTAATAAAAAATTCATTAAATGAAAATAAAACTGCTTAAATCTCATGAGAAAATTGAATGTGTGTACATACATAATTTCAATTTATAATTTAACGGTTATGTAAAGGACACAAGCCTTCAAATTTCTATTGTCAAAAAGGATGTCGGATTTTAGAATGATTTTACAGTATTTCAATAGCATAGAAAGTATTTTCGAAAATAAATCCTAACTTTTATTCTTACTTTTTAAAAAAGGATAATTTTCTGTTTGAACAAATATTATGTTTATTTTAAAAATTTCGAATATTTTAAATTAAAATTAATATTAAATTTAATTTTTTATATTCTTATAGGTTTTTGATTATCGACCGTCACGCTGGCTGCCCCAGGTAATACGGTACCGCCCGTGCTGTGGCGCGCGCGAAGAAAAGTTGGTAAGTACATGTAAAGCTTTCTAATAAAAATATAAAAACAAAAACTGAAAAAAAAAGTGAAATCCATAATTTATTTTTTTTTTTTTCTTTTCTTTTTCTTATTTTCTTTTTCTTATAAAAGTTTACTTAACTTTTTTCAAGTTTATAAATTTTGTAGACATTTTGAAGCCTCAAAGAAAAAAAAACTTATTAAAATTTGTGTCTTCTTTATTAAGACTTATACTGCATAACCAAAACCACTTACTTTTTCATTTTGTATTAATTTTACAATTTCTATATATGTATATTGTAAAAGTTCTATACATAAAAACTAATTTCACTTCTTCTCATTTGCATAGTATCATCAATGACAATATAATTCTTATAGTATCTGCTCTGTGGTATCATGTTCAATAATAATTTTCTAGATTACATATTTTATATGAATTTTCTCTTGTGTATAGAAATATGCATGTAATATGAAAAAAAAACGATACTTAAGGATTGGGTGTTGTAATTTTATAAATTTTATAAATCTAGAAAATATTAATTGTCTTGGAATTTTCCGTATGGTAAAATGTAAAAATTTAAGATTTTACTATTTCAAAAATAAATACAGGGCGTTTAATACTATTATAATAATATGTACTTCCTTGAAGAAAATGAAAAAAATTTTATAAAGGATCTCTACATTTTTTCATCTTTTGAGTCTCTCACACATGTTTTTGCCAGTGTCTTCCACCACTTCAATTTAAACTCTTAAGTATCAACATTTTCAGACCACCATGTATGTGAGTACAACAATATTGGCATGTAGTATGTGTTTAAGAATTTCAAGAATGCATATTTTCTTCTTTCTTTTTAAAACAATTTCTCTCTTGTCTACGATTTTAAGAAATAGTTTTTATTGGAAATTTAAATGGTATTAGGTATATTACGCAAAGAAAGATTCAAAATTATTTGAAATTCAACAAGAAAAAAAAAAAAGATTTTGTGTAAGTTAGAAGTTATTTAAAAAAAATTGTCTTTTTTTTTCCAAAAAAAGTTTAATTAAGTGAATTAGGTGAATGATAATTTAACAGTTTATCAGATACTGTTATAAAGCTTCAAGTTATTGATTTTAAATTTTTTTTTTTTTTTTTTTTTATAAAAAATTATTTTCAACAAAAACTATTATTTTAGTGGTAGTTTTCACATCTATTTATGTATCTTATCAAATTAAGAATGTAGAATGTTCACATGAATACTATTTATAAAAATCTTCCCAGAAAAGTTATATCTAAAAATTAAATGAAAATGTTAAAGATTATGAAACCTTAGATAGATTTTTGTTCGAGAATTAAACAAAAAAAGAATTTTATAAAAATCCCGATGTTAAAGAATCCCTTTTTTTTTTTTGTTTTATTTCGTGTTTTACAAGTAAATTTTATAAAATTTATCTGCCATTAACCTTTTAAAAAAATCAAAATCGATATTTATATAATATATAATTTGAAAATTGGTATCATAAATTAAATTTAACAATTGCATATAAAAGAAAACGATGCTCTACTTCATACATGTTTATTTTTTTTCTTCCTTTGTTTGCTTCATTTTTTATATCTACTCGTAAATTTCTGTTCTTTAAAAAAAAAGTTTAAAAAAAAATACTTTTTCATGTTTAGATACATTTCTTATTTTTCTTAAAATAAATGTTTTATCTCAAAAACAAAAAAAAAACAAAAAAATTTATAAATTTATGATATTTTAAAGAATTCGTTCAGAGAATTGTGAATTTTAGTACATGTATGGTACGTGTTTAGTGTTCTAAGATATTTATTTCCCAAAATATGCATGAAGTTTAGTATTCAATTGTGTTTTGGACAAACTTAAATTTTTTACTAAAGTAATTTATTGTACCTCATAGCTCATAGCTCTTTAAAATTATGAGTGTTTTTCAATATTTAAAATTAAAATCTTTAAAAATTGTAGAAAAAATTTTAGTAAAATTTATCAACTAGGGATTGAAAATTTAAAAATTTTTTAAGAAAGTAATTTTCAGAGAAAAATTAAAAAATTGTTTATATGAATTTTCGAAATAAGGACTTTCGTTTTTTTTTAAAAAAAGACATTTTTTACGAATAAAATCATTAAAATAATTTTTTTGATTTTATATATTTTCTTTGCATGAAATTTTGAAACTTTTTAAAGCTTAGAACGTTGATGTGATTTCAAATTTTCTAAAATACGTAAAATTTATCTTTTCGAAAAAATATTCAAGAATAACAATTTTTTTTTACTGTGTGTTTCTTTAGCATTATTAGACATCTACACTATTAGACACTGTGATAATAAATTTTAATAAATATTGCCATATCTATTATAGAAAACATTCATAAATTTGGATTATTATCCACCTTTTATTATTATTTTATTAAGCTTTTGTATAAACTTAATCAACAACTCTCATCTTGAGAATATATTTTCACTATACATAATAATGGTACATTTTTTAGCCAGTCCGCTATTATTATGTATAAGCTTATTATTATCGTACAAAATAATTGAAAAAAAAAAAAAAAAAAAAAAAAACATCAAGTAAAAAGATAGAGAAAGAAGAAGAAAAAAGAAAGTTTCAATGTTTAACAGCCTTGACCTTATATAGTACATGAATACCATATTTTAGTTGATGGTTTTTTTATTCTTTTTTGCTACATTTTTTTTTTTGTACATAATATACAATGAACATTGGATTTAGCATTTATTATATATCTATCCTCATACAAAAAAAAAAATTCCTTTTATCTTTAATCTTATATATAGACCATAGATACTTACAATTTTACGTATCTACTCGTTTGTATAAAAAATACAATATATAGAGCAAAAAATATAAAAAAAAAAATCTGGCATAATTGAAATTTATTTGCCAGCAGTTGGCAATTGTATGAAAATACATGCATGCAAAAAATTTATCACAATTTTTTAGTTAGTTTTTTTTTTCCTTCTTTCAAATAAAGTGCTTTATTATTGTTGTTATATTCTACAGGGTGATTTTTTAGGAATTTAAAAAAATTAGAGAATTTTTCCAAACATTGTTATCGTTTCTAATTTGTAATATATAGATAAACTAGAAAACTAAATATTACTCCAGTACAAACATACATAGGTATATATATTATTGAAAAATACGTATGTTGAATGCTAACAGAGAAAAAACAACATATTTTCGGAATTTTAATTTAAATTTTAGAAACAGGCTATTATAGAATTTTTTCCGCGTATAAAATAAATTATATTAAGCTAATTTTTTGTGGGTATTTTGGATTATAAATTTTGATTAACGCCCAGTATAATTATGCAAACTACATATTATCACAAATTGAAAAAGATTTTCCTTTTAAAATTCTCCTCACAGTTAAAATTTAAGAACGTTTTTTGAAGATGTTTTACTGGTTTTACAGTGATAGTTTAAATTAAGTAAATTAGAACTGGTATACGTCAAAGCTAAGCGTGAATTTTTTATTCTTTTATTCAGTTTTTTTTAACTTTTTTCTTCTAAAATTCACCTTGAATCTGTAACTTAGATGAAATTTCGATTTTCATTACTTTTTATTTTCTTTTAAAATTTTTGTGTAATTCACAGGGTAGTTTTCTTTGAAATTCCCTTAATTCAATTGATAGACAATATTTCTGCCTACAAGTATATGGCCTAGTCCGTATCTTCTCACTTCGAACCTATATTTCGAGCACTTCCAGATCTTTTTAAACATCGCGCTTTGCGATATCCGATGCAGAACTGAGTCTGAGAGAAAAGAAAAATCAAAAAATTGATTTTTTAAATTTGTTTAGTTATTTCAACCTTTTAAGGTCACATTGTTGTAAGATAGTCAAGCCATTGGAGTTTTAAATGCTACGAAAAAGTTGCTTAGTTGAATTTAAATTTAATCTTAAGCTGTTAAACCAGTCATTAGTAAATTATTTTTAAATTTCACAATAAGCAAAAAAAAACTACAAAAGACATTTACAATCTAATTTAATTTTAAAATCTTTTAAAAATCTCTCAATTTTTAAATTTAAATCACAAAAGTTAGATCAACCATTAAATTCATTTGTATATATTGCGTGGTAAATTGCATGCGATCAATTTGAATATACACATATGTACAAGTATCTACATATGTACGTACCCCCACATATTGTGACTAGAATGATTATTTTATTGTTTGTTCTTCTTACAATTCAGATTTTTTTTTTTCTACCAGATTGAACATCTTTATAACTTCCTTCTTTTCTTTCTATATTATGAGATCATGTAATTAGAAATTATAATCGTTGTCTTAAATTCTAATCAGTGTCTTTATTATACTCGTATGTATCTAATATATACAATGGAGGGGAATGATTCTCTCATTTCCTGATATTCGAGAGAATTGAAAATGAAAATACATAATTTAAATTGTCTACCGTATTAAAAAAAAATTCATTTTTGTTTTTAATTTTTTTTTTTTCAAATTTATTATCTGTTTCAGAAATGTTATAATGGTTATTGTTGCATATTGCAATATATATGTACATACATACATATTTATTTTATAGAACGTACCATTTTTGTTGTTGTTGTTTCTACTAACATTATATTTTTTATGTCATTTTATGTTGATAGTTTCACATTCATTCATTATTTAAGATGTTAAAACAACAATAAAAATCAGAAAAAAAAAGATACAGCTAAATGTTCACATTTAGTATTTTGCAACAAATTCATTTATCTGTGCAATGTGTACTATATATACTCGTATATAACTATTGTTGTATATTGCAAAACATTAGAGAAAATGTACATTTTTTGTTTGTTGTTTAAAATGATATTTTAGTGCGGGTGGACACGATAAATGATTGCAATTTGTTTTGTTGCTATTGATGTTGTGTTGTCATTTTCTCAATTAGTTTGTTGCCCAGTAATTAACAGCCGCTTTTATAAGAGTATTTTCTTTCTTTATGTGTCATTCAATTAATTAAAAGCATTCAATTCATTCATTCAAAACATATACTATGTTTAGATAATATAGAGAAAATTATCTTTATTTTTATATATACATACATATATGTATTTGTTTTTTTCTTCTTTTTTATTTTTCTCATACAAAATTAATGTCATTATTTTAAATAAATTCTTTCATAACCACTATATTGTAGTAAAAATGATTTTATCCGGATAAAATGCATCATATAAGTAATTAACATTGTCTCGCCGGAACTAGAAATTTAATGAAAAAACAAAAATAAAACGGAAAAAAAAAATTTATAAAAAAGGAAATTTATTTTTTTTTTTTTTTGTTTCAAAGAAAAACAAAAATTTGTGTTATGAGACAAAAAATTGTAATTAATAATTAAAGAGAAATGATTTTAATTTTTATACATGAATTATTTATTATGAAAGTGGAAATGATCATCATCTGATAAAAATTATTATGATACTGGAAAAATATGTGTGGGAGAGAACATTAATTTTTGTTGTTTTTGTTTTTTGACAAAACATCTTTTTTTTTTTTTTTCTTTTTTTTGTAAAGAGATAATTGTAGAAAATTAAGTTTAAAATCAAAAGTAGAATAAAACTATTTTTTTTTTTTAATATGAAAAAAAAAAGGATATTAATTTGCATACAATGTCAATTTAGTATATATGTATACATATGTATGTACAGACTCGTACGGTATTTTTTTTTCTCATAAAAATGAGTTCTAGGAAATTAAAGATTAAAAGTTTTTTTTTTTGTTTTTTTTTTTACGATTTTATATTAAAAGATTTATTTTTTCTTACCTTCTTTTGGTTCATTAAAGTTAAAAAATTTAAATTAAAAAAAACTCTCAGAAAAGAAGACATTTTTTTGTATCCGTATGTAGGTACCTTTTAATTTGTGTGTAGAATTTTTTATTTCTCAATAAATATGAAAAAAAGGGGAAAAAATTTGGGTCAGATTTTTTTTTTTCAAATTTAAATAGGTATGTATATCATTCAATAAAGATCATTAGTATAAAGTTTTTGTGTATGTATAATAAAAAAGGATTGGATTAAAATTAAAAGGGAAAAAAAACCAGCAGAAATTTTTTTAAAAAAACAAGATGTGTAAAAAACTAATCCGTAACGATAAAGAATCTAATTCTCATTGATTGGATCTTATTTAAACAAAAATAAATAAAAACCCAAAGATACATATGTATATGGGTTTTATCGATTTGAAAAAAAAAAAAAAAAAAAAAAAAAACCATTCAATTAGATCATCATCGAAAAAAAAAAATGCTTAAAAACCAGAAAATTTAATAAGTTGAGTTGTATGTCAAAAAAAAAAAAATACATTGCTAATGGAAAGCTGATGAACAAAAAAAAAAAAAAAAAGAAATACACGATGACCAAGATTAAATTGGCACTTTTAGTTGACAAAAATTATTATGAGCTCCAAAAAATGTGTTATGTACATACAAATATATAATATTTAATTATTTTTTCTTTGCTGATTTTTATTTTTATTTGGAAAATTTCGTGAATTAATGTAAATTATAGCAACACAACGGTAGTTGTTTTTTTTTTTGTTTCACATTCAAAATGTTCTAAATTTCATTTGTCATATATTTATCAATTATTATATTTTCTTTTAATTTATTTAGATAAAATATCAATGACCACAAAATGCTAATAAACAACAAAAAAAAAAAAAACAAAAATCATTTTTTTTCTCTTTCAAATACATATTTAATCACATTTTAATCTGAATGTGTCACATGAATTGTGCCGTGCCTTTTACACCTAACACAAATGTCAAATTTGCAATATCTGTTACTTAAATGGTAAACATAATAAATTTTACAATATAATTTACATATAAATCTTTAAATGTACAGATATATTTTATGTTGTTTTTGTACTATATATACATATTTACGTATGATCACACATGACATATGTCATCATAGAGAAAGAGAGAGGAATTATTTCAATAAAACATACTGAAAAGGTTCAACAATTTTTTCGTTAATTGACATGAGAATAAAATTATTTTTCTTTTTTAATTCAGTAGATACAGATACAGGTATCATTTTCTAGGTAATGAGTACATGAATAGTCAATTATTATTCATAATGCTTATTATTATGTACATTAATATGTATATATGTACATATATATATGTTTTATAGTATCTTTTTTTTTTTTTGAGATTGCATTTCAAAAAGATAAATTGACAAAAAAAAATTCATCATATTTGACGTGTATTTGATTGCATGAACTGGTTTTTACTTTTATGGTTTTTAACAGTCTTGAAACAAAAATGAAAAATTAAAAAAAAAAATTAAAACAAAGTATATTTGATATCACACAAAGACCCGAATGAATTATTATAATTCAAAACTCATAAAAACCGCAGACATTTTCTGTCAATAATAATTCTTTTTTTTTTTTCATACCTTTAACATAAAAGTCTTAGATACAAAACACCCGTATGAATGACATAAAGTGTATTTCAAAAAAAAAAAAAAAAAAAAAATTATTACAATGTTGCATTTAATAAAATAAATAATAACAAAATACTTAAAGATACTCTTTTACAAATTGAGATGCAAAATATAATACCCGCACTGAACTAATATGTGTGGTTAATAATATCAATGAAACCAAATCATGATCAAGTAATTTATTTGTTCATAATTTAGAATTAGAATAAATAAATCTAAAAACAAAACAAAACAAAACAACAACAAAAAATGAATGAAATATGTAATAAAGTAAACAAATGATGAGTAAATGTATCTTTGAATATTAATCAAGATTGAGATTGATTTGTTCTGATTTTACAATAAATAATATGACATTTCTTTTTTTTTTTTCAAAAGAAGAATTTATTTGAGAAAACTTTTTTGGAAAATTCATGAATATTTCAAACAAAAAATATGATTGAACCGGAACATTGTTTTTTTTTTTTGTGGCATTCATAAACACAAATTACCTACCTCAATTTCAATTAGAGGGAAATATCATTAAAAACAAATTACTATACGTGAATTTACTCATTCAAGGACATTAAATATTAAAAATCAAAATTATAGCTATTTTCAATAATATTTTATTAGATTATAAAAATAGACTGAGGGTAAAGATCACTTTAAACAAATTTGACATAGATATTTTTATATGAGATATTTAAAGGGTACATAATTCATTTTGAGGGCGAGAAAATATCTAATCATATCGATTATTGTTTTTCTTTAACAAAATTCTCAAAAAATCGAATCTTACTTATTTCAATTATTATTGTCTTTTTAGTTTTTATCGTTTTTCCAAATTTTTGTATCTATTTTCATGCCATATTCACGAAAATTACACTTACTTTTTCATAAAGTAAATTTAAATTGGAAAAACAATATATGTAATTCTGATTCACTATTTTTTCTATTGATTCTAAAAAATAATTTTAAATCTTTAAAACTTTTTTGAATCACCTTGTTTTTATATGTTTGTTTTGGATGAATAATTAAAAAATAATAACGAAGAAGAAAAACAGAAAAAAAAAACAAGTTCCTTTTAAATTTTAAATGGAAAATTTTCAATATTTTTTAACGGACAAATTTCTGTCATATCTCGGATATATATACATATGTATGTATGAATATTTTTATATTTTTAAATATTATGTAAAATTGGAAAATACACACACACACAAAAGAAAAATTTACTTCAAAAATGTAAATTGATGTTTTCCGTTATTTTGTTATGATTAATTTGAATTTAATGAAAATTCTCAACAATTTTACAGATATTTTTGGGTTTTTTTAACGAAAAATTTGATCACATCAGATTGTTTTTTTTTTTTTTTTTTTTTTTTTTTTTTTGTTTTTTTTTTTTTGCAGAAAATGCAAACAAATCAATCTTGTTATGGCGCCGCATTCAAAATAAAAATCAAAATGTCATAACAGATATTTTGTTTTTTTTTTTAATAAGCTTTTTCAATTGAGTTTTATGCAGAAAATTTTCCGAACTCAATAAAATTAACTACAAAGTAGAATTTTTTTTCTTTTAGTAGAAAATGAAACGCATTAATGTGATATTGAATTTTATAAATTTATTATTTAACTTGTTCAAATATATTCTTTTTTTTTTTTCAATTTGAAAAAAAAAAAAAACAAAACAAAATATTCAATTAAACAACTTTTTAAAATTGTAAACATAAACAATCCAGATGAAAAGACAATTCTTGTGTTTTTTTATTTTTTTAAATTCGTTAATTTGTCAACAATATTTTATGTTTTATATTTGTATCTGATGTATACAATTGATACGAAAGATGTACCTACATACATATTTTGTACAGAAGACATAGATTGAAAGAAAAAAGATACAATGTTTGTTTTTTTTTGTTTTGATGATTCAAATAAAAATTTAGCAATTGAAACTTTTACTCTTTTAAATTTACTAAAAAAAAAAAAAATATTTGATGTTTTGTAAACAAATTATTAAATTTTAATTAATTGTAAAAGTTTTTTTTTATTCAAATATTTTATATTATAGATTTGAAAAATAGTGAAATTGTTGTTTGACTTATATACTATAGGTATTTGAATTTCGAAATAATATTTACTTTGAGAAAGTTTTCCTTTTTTAAGTAAATGAAAAATAGCTTGTATGATTTTGTTTTTGTTTTACTTTATATTCTTCGCTTGAATAGCATTTATTCAAATTACGTTAAAAGAAGAAAGAAAAGAAAAAAAACAATTAAATGGATTTCTTGAATTCAAAAGATAAGAAAAATGTGGGCGTAAAGATCAAGAATTATCTTTGTGTTTTTTTTTTCTAGGCATTTGGATAATTTATTAGTATTAGATTCTAATGTGTTTTAAAAACTGCTGAATTTCAAGATAATATATTAGAAACTGATTCGTCGTAAAAAAAAAAACCGAAATCTAGATTTAAAAAAAATAAAAAGAATAAGAAAGAAAAAAGAACAACAATTAAAATGACTTCATTATTTTTTGGCCCGCGTCAATGTAATTTAACACCCGAGAAGTATATCATTTGAAAAAAAAATAAAAAAAAGAACGATTATTTTAATTCTTTGAAATGTATGTCAAAGTGTATGATTTCAGCATATTTTTTTATACATACATACATATTTAATTCACACTATTTTTTTTTATAGTACATAAATTACGATGTTGAAAAAAAAAACCCAATTTATTGAACGTCAAATTACAAAAGACGATGGCGTTAACATTTTTCTATGACTTTGTAATCGTTTAAGGACTTTGCCCACTTTGTTTTTTTTTTTCTTATTCTTTTTTTAATAATGGGAAGTTTATTTTATTTAAAATATTATTGTCGCAATTGGTTTTTTTTTATTTATTTTATTTTTTTGTTTTTTTTTTTTTAAATTAAAAATTCGACAGCAGACGTTCTATGTGATTAAATTTCAAAGGTATTTGTCGAATTTTCACTTGATGAAAACTATATTAGTCACGTTAATGTTAATAATTTGAATTTTTATAGGAAATTTAAAAGTAAATTTCTAATTCAGCAGTGCAGCCAGCAGAAAAAATTTAGAGGAACTATGTATGTAGGTATATATTATGTACATACATATGTATATCATAGTATAGAAAAGGTCAAATATCTTATTCGTTTTTAGATTAACTTTAGGAAACACTTGTCTTGTATTAGTATTATTTTAAAACTGAAGTATTCTTTCAAAAGAAGGTCATTACTGGTATATTACGTTCCTTATATTGTGAAAAAAAAAAAGAAAAAAAAAAAAAAGAATTCCTTACTGCTAATTTTATGCATATTACTAATAAGTAGATATATGTATGTAGATTTTTAATTTCATTTTAAAGTTTGCATATTTAATTATTGTATTTACTGTTTTTTTTTATCTGCAATAATGTGTTAATTTTTTAGAATAAAAAATCCATTTAATGAAATATTTTCATGAATTTTTTTTTTATACAAGTCGGTAAGGACTTCAATCAGTTAACTTTTAAAATTATTCAAATTTTGATCTTTTCATTTTAAAAGATGAAATCCTTTTTTCTACGATTTTTCATTTCTTTTTTGTTTTCTGTTTTGTATTTTTTGAAAATATTCAAATAAACTTGAAGTATGTATGTATAGTTCAACCACTTTTAATAATAATAGAATTTTATGTTAAACATATTAAAAATGTAAAATTTTCGATTATCATTGTGTGTTTTATATTTTTGTTTTCTTTTTCTTCTTTAGATTATTTGAATTTACTTTAGGAATTGCAAAATAACATAAAAAAGAAAAAATTGTTTTAAGTAACAAAAATACTTGAAAAATTTAAAAAATAAAATAATTTACATAAAATATTATGCAAAATTTCATGATTATTTTTTGTGTAGTATTTTGTTTCTATGGTTTTATAAAATGGGAGAATTCTTTATTTCATTGCAATTTATTATAAAAAAAAAAAAAAATCATTTTTTACTTGTTTCTAGTCAGTTACATTTATAAAGAATGAAATTTAAGATAATAAATCCAATTAAGAAACTTCTTAAATAAAAAGAATTATGAGAGGGAAAAAAAATATTTGAAAATAAAATTGTTTATAATCTAATTTGTTGTTGTTGGTTTTTTCTTTTAATATTTTTTAATATTTTTTAATTATGTAATTTAATATCTTTGAAAATGTTTTTTTTTTGTTTTTTTGTTTTTCCTTGTTTTACGAGCTTTACATAATTTATGATAAATTTTAGAAGATTAATGGATCATTATTATTTTGGTTTTGTATTTTAATCATATGTCCAGACACTTAAGATTTTAAATATCCTTTTTAAGTACGCAGCACGTTCATAATTTGGTTGAAATTTCAAAAAAAAAAAAAAAAAACGCGTAATAATTAGGAAGAGAAAAAAAAAATTTTTTTTGATTGGCTAAAAATATATTTTTAATGAAAATTAAAATGAAAAATAACTACAAAGTTTGTTCGTAGTTACAAAATCTTTTTAAAGGACAAAAAAAACCTTGAAAGTTTTTTGAATGTAATTTGTATGATTAAAAATAATTTTTGTTTCCGTACGTGTTGAAAATACAAAAGAAAAAATTCCATAATTTATCACAATTTAGTTGCAAACAATTTAAAAAATGTATGTGATTTTTTTTTTTTTTTTAAATTTGGATTTTTGAATAAATGTTTTATTGCTTTGACCTTTTTCTTTCTTTTGTAATATTGTGTCACATAGATTTACACTGTTCAAAGGATACAATAAAATATAATGTGACATTTTTATTGCATAAAATTATACAAAATTAAATTCAATGTCATTTTTAATATACAATTTTTTTTTTCTTAGCCTTTTTCATATCCTGAAAAAGTTTTAAAAAAAAGTTTTTTGATTAAAATTTGAAATAATGAAAATGTATTTAATGGTGTAACAGAAGATTTTATGTATGTACATATATTTTTGTAATTTTAAAGTTTTTAAAAGTTATTCAGTGGTATTTTTCAATTTTTTTAACTTTTAAAAGTAAAATTTTAGAGAGGCTGTGGACAGTGATATTAATATAATGTCAGAACTGTTATGTTCCGCTGATGTTCTAAGGATGTTTTTTTTTTTTAAATTTATAATTTAATTCCTTTTATAAATTACATTTTAAATTCTTATCTTGTTATCTTACATAAAATTTGAATTTAAATATAAATGTTGTAGCCAGGTTGTTCACTTTATTTTTTTAAATAAAAATTATTGCATTTTAAATTTTTTGAAATTTAAATAGCACCTTACTGGAAAAAATAGGAAATAGCTGCAATTTCCATTTCTTTGACCTCTTAGTATGTTTCAACAGATTTGTTTTTTATGCTTGTCGTTAATAAAAGGACGACAAAATAAAAAAAATTTCTTAAAAAAATGCTAGGAAAAAAATAATAAAATTAACTATTTTTTCAATTATTTTAGTTCAGCTCAAAACAATACCGGTATTCGATGTGCGCAATCTCACTCATTTTGTCCCAAAAAGTTCGAAAAAAACATGTGTTTTCACTCAAATACACATTGATATTTCTTATAAATTTTCATTTAAAGCTTTTCACTTTGATAATTTTAATAATATGCGGTAATTTGTATCTTTTTTTTTTTTTTTTTTTGGGACGATACGAATTCTCATTATATTGTTTATGACTATATTATAACTACCTCGTGTTTTTGTTTATATTAAATAAAGATATAGCTTTTTTTTTTTTTAGCAAAAAAAAAAATTATCTTTTTATATGGTCAATTTAATTCTCAAATAAAATTTCATTGGTATGAGGTTTTTAAACAAATTTCATAATAATTTAAATTTTAAATTATTTGTCTAATAAAATAATTAGAAGGAAAAAAAAGATCATACTTTTTATTGAATTTAATTCAAAAATATTATTTAGTAAAATTTTCACGATATGGAAAAAAAGCTTTTATTCGAATGTTTTTGTTTTTGTAGTAGTGAGGGTTATTTTTCTTTTAAAAAGTATATACATATGTACATAGACACATTAGATATTATAATTGTCATACAGAAAAGATATAGATACTTTGCTAGCTAGATACAGACACATATGGTTTTAGTCAAAATATATATTATACATATATATATTTTATTTTAAAATATATAGTAAGATCAAGTATATGAAAAAGTTTTAGTCAGAGAATTAAATATGAACGATACGATGAGTGTAAAAACCACAAAATAAGAGCTCTGTTAACTTATGTATCAGTTCATACAATTTAGTATCATCGTAACAACAGTACAATAAGTTGGTTTCGATTGAAAAGTGGGGTTCGATGTTTTATTTTATTTAAATGAAAAATTTATTTATTTATTTATTTTTTAAAAGTAAAAATAAATTATTTTTTTTCTTGTGAAATAATACAAAAAAACCTTCTGTGTTTGTTTCTTAGGTATTGTCGTCGCGTATTTTATTTAAATTTCATTTTTTATTAATTTTTTTTTTTGTTAAAAATTTAAATTAATATAAAATTAATTTAAAAAAAAAAAAAAAGAATATAATATATATTTCTTGATATCGCCAGTTATTTCTCGTTATTTTTTTTTCTCTTCTGTTGCTTAATTACGAATTTTTTTCCCTTTTTTTTTTTGTTATCAAAAAATTTGTTTGAAAGTTCCTGATTTTCTGTGTGTGTTTTAAGCCGCATAATGTAAAATGTTCAATTAAAATTTTTTTTAAATAATATTTTCGCGTGCATTTAATTAATTCAAAATACAATTGAATTTAAAATCTAAAAATTAAAATAACTGTAAAATTTGTTTACTACGATTTTACTTTCTTAAATAATCTTTTTTTTTTTTTTTGTTGGAAAAAATATTTTTAAAATCAATCACTGTGAAATAATTTGCATGTGGTAATTAGTGCACGAAATTTGAAAATAAAAAGTGCAAAAAAAAAAAAAAATAATAAAATAAAAATAATAACTGATAGTATAATGAATTTGTCACACAATTCTATTTACTAGTTTATTTTATTTTGATTTTTTCTGTGATTATCATTTAAACACTTTTTTTTTTCTCTCAGAATTATGTGAAATATTAATTTTATTGTAAAATACAAAATCAACTGTACTATTTATTTATTTATGTTATTAATTTTTTTTTTGTACTTTTGTTTCTTTTTTTTTGAATTTTTTTTGTTAAATTATTATCTTGTACACATATGTGCATGTATGATTTATTTTTCCAAGGGAATTAGGTGGTATTTGTGCCCCCAAGTATACACAATCATTATTTATATTGTCGCAAAAGCTGTCATTTATGAATTTTTTTTTCTCTCAATGATTACAGTTGACTGAATAAAATATTTTTTTTCTAGATTAAAAAAAAAAAAAAATAACCGTGCTTATTTGAATTTAAAAAAAATATATATATAATAAAGTAAAGTAAAACACAGATATGGTCATTGATATTTTTTCCATGTTAAAATTAAAGAAAAATAAAAATGAATTACAAGAAAACAAAATGTATGTACACAAATTGCACATTTAAAAAAAAAGGGGGAAAAAATAATCTGAAAATTTTAGTATGTTAGTTCAAAGTTCAATAAAATACCTAAATTAACTTTTTTAATGTTTTCAAAAATTTTAAAGAAAACAAATTTATACATCAATGGAAATTTTTATTTGTTGAATTTTTTTTTTTTTATTTTTTTTTTTTTTTGAGAATAATTTTTGAAACTGGTTTTGGAATTTTTTCACGGATCAATTTTAAATGACAATTTTGATTATTATTAATTTTTTTTTTTTGTGAATGTAATTTTTATCCAACACGTTGGAGTTTATTGAATTAAAAAATTTAGCAAATAAATAAAAAAAGAATGACAAAAAAATTAGACTTTTGTTTTGTTTTTTAAATCATCGAATTCATTTTGATTTTGATTTAAGTTTTCTTAATTTTTTTTTTTTATTCTGAAATCACTTGGAAAATATTTTTAATTTAAAAAAAAAAAAAAATAAATAAAAAATACGTTGAAGAATAATTTTTAAAATTTATTACATTGAAAACGATAAAAAACAAAATATATATTATTTTTTCGTTTTATTTTTGACATGACGCGGCTTTTTGATTTAAAATTAATGTAAAAATTTTTTCGGTATAAAATAATTTTTAAGAAAAAAAAAAACCATATCATTTTGTTAAACATTCGTTATTGTGAGTTTTTTTTTTTCATTTAAATTGAATAAATAAATTTCGTTTTACGTTATGAAGTTAACACAGTACTACGTACGGCAGAAACAGTATAAAAAAAAAAAATCACAAACTTTTTTTCTTCTCTTTTAAATGTGTAATTGAGTTAAATTATGTATTTTATTTAATTTTATTATAAGTGCACGCTCTATTTGAAGATTGTAGTTGTCTTGATTGTATCTTATCTATTTCATTATTTTTATTTATTTTTTTAATTTTTTTTTAGTATACATTATTCTTTTCCGTTTTTGATTGTGTGTATTTTAACTTTTATTTATTTTCGTGTATTGATAATATTTTTTGTTTCTTCTGTTTTTTAATCTTTTATTTTTTATTAGTAGAAAGTGATTATAGAGAGTAAGGAGTGATATAAAATCATTTGTAACGGTTGAATGTTCTTGAACTTCCTTTCTCATTACAAAAAAAAAAAAAAAATAAAAAAAATAAATAAATAGAGTACAGTTACGAAAAAAATACACAAAACACACAATAACAAAAAATTCTATGAAAAAAGTGATGAAAAAACGTAAAAGATACTTGAAAATGTGACATACTTATGTAGATATATAAAAAAAAATTGTAATTAGTGTTAAAACTAAGAAAAAATAAATATAATTGTGTACAAAGAGAAAAAAAAAAGTATATAAAAACGGCGTGTGTATTTTACATGATTACCTTTTCTATTTCAAATCTGTTACAATAATTTATATATACATAATATGTATAACTTTAAATTGTTCTAGTCATTAAAAAAAAAAGAATAAATTCCTACATGCAAAACGTGCGTAAATTTTCATGATTTAAATGAGAAATTATGAGATTTAAATTTAGATTAAAATTTTAAGTGAGAAATAAAACAAAAAAGTAATCTAAATATATACAATTTTTTAAATTGGTTTTTGTTTTTTCGTTTAATTTAACTTATAATGAATCTAAGGATTTGTTGATGGCAGATAAAATAAGAATGAAAATACTTAAGAAATGTTTATCGAAATTTAGCAGTTTTGATAAAAGTGAGTGTATAGACAAAAAAAAAACTTAGCATATTTTATTTTAATTTTTCTTTCAGAAAATTCCTTTATCCTTTTTTTCCTCTTTTATATATTTTGGTTTTTTTGACTGACTGAAAATAATTCTATAAAAAATAGAAATATTCTTGTGAAATATGTGAAATTAAAAAAAAAAAAAGAAGATTTAGCCTGAAACAAGCATTCATATACTGAATACGTATTTTCTTTTCATTTCAAAGTCAATAAAAAGAAATAATTTTTCAACTTTGGATGTTTTTTTTCCCACACTACTACAAAAAAAATTTTTTTTTTCATTTATTGTTTCCGTTTTTTTTCTCTCGTTTTTATCATAAATCACATGTGTTTCCAAGATTTTTTTCATTTTCAAAATTTAATCGAATTCTTATTTTATTATTTATAAAGTAAATTGACATGATTTATTCGAATTTAAACGTATTTTATTAAATTTGAATAAGTTTTTTTTTTTTACATATTTTTTATTCGCATAAAAGTGTTGCGATATTCAAAAAAAATTTTTTTTTGTTTGAATACACGCGTTTTTTTAAAATGAAATTTAAAAACAACAACGTATATTTTTTATTTGAGAATCTATTAAATTTAGAAAGAGAATAAATTTGTTGTTCTATTACAAAAAAGCAATTCTCAATATGAAAATTTAATGACAAAAAACAATTTCGATGAGATTGTTTTTTTTTTTTTTATTTGTCTATCAATTGATTTTGAAATAATAAATTTGAAATTATTTAGCGTATGACGAAAAAAAAAATCGTTTTAATTAACATTTTTATGAAAGTGATTAATTATTATTATTAATGGAAAATCTCATATGTTATTTGAGATTTTACGCATTCTAATACCTGTAAATGTTTATTATTTTAACACGTATGTATGTACTTTGACCTCAGTTTGTTTTTATTTACATCAGAAGAACAAAAGCCTTTGAAAAGTAACTTGTGTATACAAGATGTTAATAAGCCACATTTTCAAGTTGAATTTATGTAAAAAAATTCAATAAAATTTTCTAATTTTTACGATTCATTCACATTTGGTAATCAGTGTTTCGACAACCGGAGCTAAAAGAGTACTTAGGATATTTTGTATGTATCAGAAATATTTTTCTCGATTTTTCTAGATAGGACCAAAAAATTCAATAATCTTACATGCAGATCAAAATCACTCTTCCAGTCTTAAGATTTAACAAACAAAAAAAAAAAAAACAAAAATCGATTTTGTACTTATTTTAATCCAAAAATCTTGAAAATTCTCAATGTACTTGAAATAATTCATACATTGGCCAGTTGCCATTAAAAATTGATCACCTTCACTGCTGATAAAAGTGTTAATAATTTTCAAAAAATAAAAACCTAAATCTTTTACGAATAAAAAACGTCGTTAATTATTGAAAATTCAGTAAAAAAATTACTGTAAGTGCTTTTATCTATTAATTGAAGTTCATTATTCTTTTTTTATTTAATATTTTCATCTGTTTTTTGTTGTCTTCTGTTTAGTAGAATTGAATTGACATAGAAATGATTTTGAAAAAGCTTTCAAGGCTAAGTAAGATTGCGTTATAAACACAATTTAACAATAACAAAGAATTAACCCATTAACATTTATATGTATGTTTGTATGTATGTAATTGAAATGATACGTTAAAGTTTAATATTTCGTCCAAAATTTATCGTAGTAAATTCAATGTTATCAATTTGTTTTTAATTAAAATTAATATTTTATAGAAATATATTGTTTTCTTTTTATTCATTGTTGTTTTTCTTTCTTTTTTTTTTTTAACATACTTATCGAAAAAAGAAAAAAATAAAATATTTACTCAATCATGTTTTGTTTCAAAATTTTTCAAAAAAAAGTTGAATAAAAATACCCCTTTTCTTTCTAGAAATTAATGGAAAATTAATGTGTGTTTAAATTGTACGGCTTTTATCTTAATTGAAAAATTACTTTATCTTCTTTATATTAAAAAATTTTCAGAGAGAAGAGAAGAAAATTATTATCGAAATAAAAGCTTTTTTAAGATCCATGCCATAAAATGATAAAAATAATACTTTTTTTTTTTCTTGTAAAAACGCTTGAATTTGATGGATAGACTTTAGAATATCTAACAAAAAGGATAAGAAAAGGTCATCATTATAATATGTTTGTGAATAACAAGGGTTGTACATATTTTTATATAATTTTCTTTGGCTTTTAGGCGTTTAGGCTTTTTCTTTGTCCTCTAAAATAGAAAAATAATTGATAAAAGGCTGATTTCAATACAATAAAAAAAGTTCAATAACATCAATCAAGAGAGGAATAAAAAAACAACACATTTTTCTTCCTTTTTGTCTTAAAATGCTTAGCCCAACCACATGACCTTGATAAAGTTCAATGATTTACCAAAATAGGCAAGAGCAGAAAAAAGAAAGAAGAAAAAACAAAAAAAAAAGCAAGTGAAACATGAAATTTGAAAAATCGAATTAACCGGACATTCTGTTCTTGAGAATGATTCACAATATCTAATATACAAGAATCGTATTCATTATTGTAGAATGTAGATTATTCTTTTTTTTTTTTGGGGGGTGATTCATTTAGTAGTTGATCGGATTCAATGAACGATGAAAAAAAAAAAATAAATGAAAAAGGAGACATGGTGCGTAGCTAAGGAGTGTTTTACAAGCAATTTATAAACATTATTCTTTTTTACCTTAATCTCAAATGTGAGGTTTTTTTTTTGTCTTTTAATTTTTCTTGTTTGTGAGGAAATTTTTATTCTTAACGTATTCTTTTCTAGGTAAATTACATTGAACACGAAAAAAACAACAACAACAACTCTACTTGTCTAGACTCTAGACTAGAATGAATAATTTCTTCATTATTATTACATTTTTTTTTTTCGTTTTACTTTTTTATATTTCAATGTAGCTAATTTGAATTATTCATGTTTAATTACTAAAACCTAACAAAAAAAAAAAAAAAAAAAATTACGTAAAACTTTTAATCAAACAACAGACACACAAACAAAAAATTAAAACGGTTTTTAAATTAATTTATTGAAAGAAAAAATTAAAAAACAACAACAAACATTTTAATTAATTTTTATTAAAATTTTACATTGCATATATGTAGCACCTTTTGTTTTCCTTACAATTTAATTATTGAAAATTTGAACTCTATACTCGCATAAAAAAATCAAAACAAGAAAAAAATAAGTTGAAATCTTAATACGAAGACAAATTGGAAATAAAAAAAAAAAAAAAAAAATTAATAATAATACAAATTAATAAAAATGATAAGATGACATAGAAGCCAAATAAAAACAAAAACAGAAAAAATAAATTTATCTATTTCGTTTTAAATAAAATTATTCTCTCAATTACTTTTCAAATATTTATTTTTATTAAATATATTAAGTACAATTTTTATTAAGTATATTTATGTACATAACCGTTCGGCATTTTTCGGAAAAGTTGATTAAGTTGTGCTGATTTTATACACGTTATACGAAAAAAAAAAATAATAAAAACAAAAAAAAAAAAAAAGTAAAATGATCTTATCAACATTTTATAAGGCCTACACATATGTATATGACTTTTTTTTTATTTTTTTATATAGTATGGGAATTTCCATTCACAAGAAAAATTATTATTATTCAAAATATTTAAATGAATAGTATATGCGCGCTGTCAGACTATTATGTAAAATATATAGAACACGAAGTTTTATTTATTTATTTATTTATTTTTCTAAATTTTTTTTTTTTGTGATAAAGAAATTAAAAGTATATACATACATAGTTAAATATTCCATTGCGATAGCCACTTTCATGGTTCACATACTTTATACTACAGTACATTACTGTAATTTACATACATACATATGTTACATATCAGTTCAAAGTTGTATTGGAAAATTAAATTACATATTTGAAAAAACAAAAAAAAAGTAATACAAATGAAAGTAGTTTGTGCGATTATATTGAATTGAATGCTTCAAATGTGAAAGAGAATGAACAATTTATGTTTTTTTTTAAAAAAAACTATGCATAAATTTTGAATTTAATTCATTCATTTTGCGAATATATAGGGGAAAACCACCCTATTTCGACATAAATATTACACTTTCCATATTAATTAGTGGGAAATTTTTTAAATATACATACATAATTTAAATTGAACTTTTTAAGTTAGTGGTTAAAGTTGCATAACTGAGAAACATCGAGTGTTATCCAATGTATCATCGTTTAGTCATACCTAAGTGGTTTTTACATTTAACCCACCAAGTCAGACTTATTTATAATTTTAATATGATCCTTTAGAATTAGGACATTGAAAAAAGAAAGAGATATTTCGTAAAGCGTGTATGCTTTACTATACCTACAATCTACATGGCATGTACTATATATCCTTTGGAAACAGGAAAAAGTAACAGAGGATATGTAAAAGTATACATATGTTATCTTGACTACATACATGGTCCCACAGAGCCATCTTAGTACACTACAAGCTTCGTGGATACATTTTTATTTTAAGTTCCAAAGATTTTTTTTGTAATAGACTTCAAAACTTTATAAGCTATGAACTACGAAATTGTAAAATAAATTGTGGTATTCTAAATGTCAAAGAGTAATTTTCATACAAAATATTCAGAATTTATTAACCCTTATCATCATGGACTAAAGAAACTGAAACATTTTCTTTCCAATATTTTTCAAATGAGTACAGTTTGATGGATGTAAAGTATAAAACATAATGATGTATGTATTTACTCATCTTCATTGTTCTAAAAAACAGAAAAAATTTCATCTAGTGGTGTATTAACCTAAGTGCAGTAAAAACACTACGCCGTAGATCATTAAAAAAAAAAAATTAGGTTGCTAATATTTGAAAGACACTTTTGCGAAAATGATATTGGAAATTGAATAGTTTTCCCTATGTAAAAAGCTCTTGTTTGTATAACATACTGTAAATGATTTTATGTTTTTCTATTAAACGACACAGAGATTAGAATCCTTTTTTTGTCTTGTTATGTTGTTAAAAACAAAAATATTGAAGCATATAAAATGATTAAACATATATAAAAATAATTGAATTCCGTCAGACTTATAAAGAGAATAAATTTTTATGATACGATTTGTTCATATCAATCAATTTTTATTATTGTTAATTACAAAAATTATCTTTTTCTATTTTAAAATATATATTATGAAAAAATTTTATTTGAAATACACTATGAGTATATACATTCATAAAAATTTTACAAGTGGCTTTTAAAATGATTAAAATGAAATTAATTTAAAGTCATAATTAAAGTAATCAGTAATTTAGATTTAAATAAATGTATTATATAGTTATATATACATTTGTACCTAATATATATAAGTACATATAAAACATTATTATTATTATTATTTGAGTGTGAATATCATAGAATAAAAATAGAAATTTTATAATATTTCAAGAATTTCAATTGATATTAATATAATTTACAAAATAAAATATATTTATGTCATATTTTTTAAATCATATACGATGAATCATGAATTTTTTTTTTCTTCTTTTCTTTTAAATTTAATTTCCTTGTTGATTGGTAAAAATTCACGTGCCATCCACATTCTTTCTGTTCAATTTTTCAAGATTTTTATTCAATATTTTTTTTCCTTCTGTTTTGGTTACAAACAATATTTACTATTCACAAATAAATCCGGTTTTTTTTCTTTTAATATTAATTTTTGTTTTTGTTCAAATTTCTGGAATTTTTATATATACATAATTTTCAACACAAGCAATAGAGAAACATATACATATATGTATAGAGGTAGGAAAATTTCATTATGTCCTTCTAATCAAACAGTATATCAAAAAATATAAGACATGTGTAAATTTTCAAACACTATTTATCATTTAAAATGAAAATGAAAAAAAAAAAAATAAATAAAAAAATAAATAAAAGAAAAATAAAATCAAATATCGCACATGAATTGAAATTCAAATTTTTCTTTTATCATCCCTTCTGTGGCTTTTTTTTTTCTACCCACAATATCTACAATAGAATCATGTGCTGCTATTGTGTATCCTTTTTTTTTTTTTCTGTGTTATCATTGAAATTCAAATCAATACATATTGTATCACAATCCCATTCTTCTTCAACAGAATCTTTTCTTTTATACATTTTTTTTTATATTAGATTTCCATATAAAATGTTCATTCATAATGAAATTTTGAGTTAATCTTATTTTAACCATTTTGTTGTTGACATGCTGCACAATCACAATGTATATATGTACCAATAAGCATAGTGATAGTACTTACCTCTATCTACTATCAGTTAATATAAGAATAAAGTATGTATAAGTACCTTATGATTATAAAATCCTGAAGTGATTAGTTTATCATATTCAAAAGTTTACACACGTTTTTCAATGTTCTACTTACATACATTTTTTTTTTCTTCTCATATTTTTTCTTCTATTAAGCTTACATATTTTTTTTAGTTTAGAGAAATTTTTGCATGAATGAAATCATGAAAATTTGGAATTTGCTAAAACGTGATTATCATGTAAAAAAAAAATAAAAAAAAAAATAAGGTGTTACATCAGTGTAAGACTTTAGTAGTAGGTGATGATGATGATGATGATGGGTATAAATAGCTGTACTACATGATAAGTAGATATCCTTATGTAAAATGATGAAATTTCCTGGTAATGGTGGTTTTGATATTGGAAATATCGTTTACATGTCCTACAATATACATAGAATGTAGGTATATGCTCTGTGAAATTTTATGAGTACATATTATTATTTTGAAATGATGCATACACTTTTTGTAGTACAGTATCTTTTCTATTTATTGAGTTACATAATAAATTACATATTGTATATGTACGTAGTTTTATTTTTTCTTATTTGAATATTATTGATAAGTATAAATATAATTTTGACACGTGTAGGAAATAAGTTGATTTTTCAAATGTAAAGTATCGTGTATATTAAAAATAAAATGATGTGTGACATGACATGATTTTCATATAAGTATCTATGAGAAAATAACAAAAGGAAATAATAAAAAAATTACATATACGAGTACATATGTATGTACATATATGTTTCTAGAATCATAATTTAAAGGATGTTTTAAATTTTAAACATTATTACACTAGATAAAATGACATCTGTCACATATTTCCAATACAAAAAAAGAGGATAATTAATTTCATGACAAAGGTTAATGTAAATTTAATTTTTATTTTTTAGAAAATTTTCGTAATTAAAATTTTGTACAAATAATTACTAAACACATTTTGTTTATTAAAATCATTAAATTCAAAATGAAGTTTTTTCTTTTTTTAATTAATAAATAATCAATTCACGTAAATTACGTACAAAATTTTCAATATACGAAATGTTTTTTTTTTTTTGTTTTTTCAAAAAATTTTTAAATTAATGTAATTAGGTACTTTTTTGATTAATTATTTGGAGAAAAAAAATTATTTTATTCCATGAAAACAGATTGGCTTCATAATTTACGTGTGTAAATATTTTGAAAGGGAATTAAAGAAAAAAAAAAAAAATAATGAAATTTATAATCCTATATGTGTGTAACATCCTTGAAAATTTCAATTTATATATCCTGAATTATTTATTTTCATATTTTGAATATCTTTTTTAAAAACATCCCAAGTACAATTGAGAATAATGAAAAGGTTTTACAGTTGAAAATTTAAAATAAAAGCCGTTCAATTCTTGTCAGATTATAATTGTGAAATTTTAACTCAGTATTCAGTAATCCTTAAAGGATTAATTAATTTTTTTTTTTTTATTCATTAAATTGAAATTTGTTAAATTATTACCCTTAGCTACAGAGAACATGGAAAAAAAATGAAGCTGAGTGGTAATTGGGTTTTATAAAATTATAATTTAAAGGCTAAAGAACAACAAAAAAATTGAAAATAAATAAATGAGAAAAAAAAGTAAATTCGTGTCCTGAAAGTGAAATTTCAGTTTTTGTGAGCTTAACTGAAAAATTATAATCTTTTTTTTTTTTGCCTTCAAATAATGCTTGTATTTTTTTTTTATAAAAAGGATATTAGTTGAATTATTAAATTAATTTTTCTTGTCATAGAGAAAAAATGTTACTCCACGTCATTGAGATTATTTCAATTTTCAAATTATATACATATGTACATACCGTATGAATCCTTGAAAAAGAGAAATTACGTTCTACTTCCTTTTTTTTATTATTAATTAGAATGTTATAATACTTGTTACTGAAGTAAGTTCAATTAATCATTTTACATTACATTTTTTTTTTTAAATTTTAATTATTTTTTTTTTTTTTTGAAAACCTGAATATCCTTTTGATAAGATGATTTTATTTTATTTTTAATCCTTTTTTTAATTAAAATGAAATTTCACAAAGAAAATTCTTAACTTTTACGTTTTTTTTTTTTTTTATTCTCCTACAAGTTTTGTTGTTAAGTCACCTTTAATTTCAAATAACTGTATCTATGTATGAAAGAGTTAATGTATATATATGTACATATAATACATTTATAAAGAAAACACACACATTTTCAAATAAACCAGACATTTAATTTACCATTTTATTTAAAATATTGACAAACGTAAAAAAGCATTAGTTTCCAAGTGAAAACCGGAAACAAAAAAAAAATAAAATAAAAAGAAAAACCAATATATTTATATTTACGTTATGTGTATATCTACACCTTAACATATTTTATATTTTATGTATTATCTATATGTATATAGTAGCTTTTGTTATATACTAAAGTATCTGAAAGTATTATAAAATATTTCAGTTTTATGTAGATTTGTGTGACTTTACCGTTTCCAAGAGAACGATTCCAATTGATTGCTTTCAACATATTTTAAGTATTTTATATGTTTTTCTTTTATTTTTCATCCTTTTTTTCATTTGTATTAGGAATACAAATGATATGGTAGGTATGTACATATGTATGTATGTATAAGTGTATAGTGTAGACTTTGAAAAAACATACATATACATATGTATATGTATCCCATATCTACATTTTCTTGACATTTTTTACCTTTCGGTATTTCTATACTTATTTTTTTTCTATGTGCTTTATAATATGGCTGAATAATTTTTTATATTAAAAGTAAAGTGCATGTACTTTATACATGTTAATAGTGAAATGGTAAAATGAAATGTACAAGGAAAGAAACCACAAAATACAATCACAAAGAAAGAAAAAAAAAACAAAAAACAAACTAGAGTATATTATTTTGAATGTCGTAATGATTTTTTTTCAAATTTATTATGATTATATAGAATTAACTGTATCATTTGTACTATAACTTTTTTTTTTTTTTTTGCAATCCATTTTCATAATAAAAAATACTAAATTATGATTAAAAAGAAAAACAGAAAAAAAATAAAGGTAACAAAAAATAATAATTCGAAACAATAAAATTAGTTAGTTACGATACACAGTTTAAATTTGATCTGAGAAATTCATGAAATTGAAACACAATACTTCAGTTTAATTGAAAAAAAAAAAAAAAGAAGTGAAAATAAAAAAGAAAGTGATGTCTTTGAGAATAAATTTAAAAAAAAAAATAATTTTAAAAAATTCACTATTGATTCATTTAAATTATAATTATGTGAGAATTTAAAATTGTATTTGTCATTTACATATGTTTTTGAAATTATGTATGTAATTGAAATTTTTGTTTTTCTTCTAATTTTCTTCTTTCGATTCAAAATAAATTATGTATTTTGAAATATGGTTATTTCAAATTTGTGTGCGTAATTAAACAAGAAAAAAATTTCTCATAATATTATTTACTTGTGAATGAACATCAATCAAAAAAAAAAAAAAAAAAAACTATGAAGGATTTTGAAAAGAAAAGAAACACAAAGTAAATTTCAATAATAATTGAATTCACAGAAACTAATTAATTAACTTAACTGATGATGATAATGATGGTGATGATGATGATGTATGATTATTATTGAAAATAATTTTCAATGTTTTCACATTTATTATTACGTTACCTAGAACATTTAATCAAATGGAAATACAAAAAAAAAAAAAAAAAAAAATTATTAGAAATTAGTATAACTAATGTAGTGAAAATTATATAAATGCGAAATAAAATTAAGAGGAAAATTTATAAACAAGGATAAAAGAGATTTTTTGATACGTAAAAGCTTTGAAAAATTAATTTCTGAAGAATTTTTAAATTTGTAACAAATTAAAGGTAAATTTTTGAAAATAATATGAAGATTGTATTTTAGAGTATGATTTGGAAAAATTCTCAGAAATCAAATCCTAAGAATTTTCAAATTAAAAATGTAATAATTCTTAAAAAATTTTATTTTTCAATCTACCGTGTGTTATAAAGAGAAAATGATTTGTAAAAAAAAAATTATGGAAAGAAAAAAATAAGTGACAATTTGTGAAAATATTTTTGCTTTAAGGCAGTGAAAAATAGGTCAATTTCACGCTTTGACAGATCAACCAAATTATTCACTGTATACTTTTTCACTTCACACTTTTGGAAAAAAAAAAAAAAAAATCAATTATATGACGACTGCAAAAATAACACTATTAAAATTTCTTTTAGAACAATGAAAAACTGTTCTAATGAAAGAAAAACTTCAAAAATTCCAAAAACTTGTGAATGCAAACATTAACGAAAATATTGAAATTTTCAACCTTATTTTTTTTTTTTTCAATTTTTATTTTCCAATTCCAAGAATTTGTTTTGACATTTTCTTTTTGAAAGTTATTTTCTTTAAATACAAAATAGTATAAAAAAAAGTTAAGAATTTTTTTTTAAAATTTAATCACACCCACACTTACATATTTCTACATTAATTTTTCTAATGCGCGATAATTAAAAAAAAAATAAAATCCAGATAGAAAAGAGAAAGTGTGAGTTCAAATAAAATCATTAATTATTAAATAGGGTTCATTCTCGAATCAATGTCTATAAAATATCTTTATCTTTTATTTATAAGAAAAATTAAATATCACAAGAAAAAGAAATTATGAATGTATTGTAGGAGTAAAGCCCACGTTTTTGCAATTTTTCTTAAAATCCTTTTTGTAAATATTTCATTATTATTATTTTTAGATTTATTGAATTATAAATTGTCACAAGAGTCAGATAGACATCTAAAAAGAAGAAAATAATAACGGGATTAACATAAAAACAGTTATAAATGCTTTGTTTTATTGTCTGTTTGTATTTTATATCACGTGGGTATATGTACATATAGTAAATTAATTAAATAATAGACGTTATTACATAAAACTAATTGTTAGTAAAATGTCATATTTAATTGTTTTTAATTATTTAAAAAAAAAAATTAGATACATATTGTTATTATTATAATAATTGCACAAAGATAAATGACATTTTTTTTTTTTTTTTGTGGCGAAAAAATATAATTTGTGGTTTTACCGAGGGAATACAAAGGCAATTAATGAAATTGATTGATGTAAGAATATTAGTTAATGTCATTTATGCAATAAAATGATATTGACAGTCTGTTTTTAATAGGGTAGTAGTAGTAAATGAGATACATACATACTTTCAAGGTCTTACATAAATTTTTGGTAGAAATTGATACCATTTAAATAAGTATATTAACAATACTACAAGACGACACTATTGTCTTCCACATAAGACTTTTAATCTTTCAAAAGATAGCCGATAAAAATGCAATATCACATTTTGCGATGGTGAAACATGAGGTCATTTTCGTCTAAATCTTACACCAAATGATCAAACACTTACAGATGTTTTCATATGTTTTGCCTAGAATATTTGTTTCGTTTTTTTTTTCTGTTTTTATTTAGGTACATAGAAGAAATCCTTAAAACAGGACACAAGTAATAGGACGAAAATGAATCAAAATTTGTACAAATAATCGTATTCTAAATTTGTAAGAATTTGTTTTTTCTTTGCCGTTATTAAAGAAAACATGTTCTTGTAGGAGTTGAAATATTACATATGTATGGAGTGTTCTTAGAAAGATTTTCTATAAAACAAATCCTAGTTAATAAAAATTCTATTTTTAGTAATCATAGACATGAATATTTTTCACATTTCATTTTTCTTTTATTTTTCAATATTCTGTCGCTCAATAATCATCAACAATTTCTCTACTATTACATTGAAATTTTATATTTCACCTGTATAATTACATGCTAATTTGTATGTCGTCAGAATCATTAATTATTTTCAATTTTTATTTTACCTTTATACCTTTCCTTAAAAAAAAAAAAAGTTTTATTTTTGTAGTTTGTTTGTTGTTTATTTTTTATTTTTTTATTTTTTGTCCGAGGACTAATAAACATTGAAAAGTCTTGACAACCAACCACCATTCCATATAAAATAAAATAAATATAATGTGCGCTATTTATATACATTTCGTTTTTTATTAATTCGCGTGAACTTGTGTATAAAAATAATAAGAATATGATGAAAGAAAGAATATGTTTTTTTTTTTTTTTTTTCGATTTTCATTAAGACATTATATTCTGCCACCTTCCAATTTCATTTTTCCACCTTGTTTTATTTTAACATTTTCTTTTTAGTCTAAACTGTTTATGTTATTCTGTATGCAAAAGTGTATATAGATAAAATATATTATATATATGTACATATGTATGTATGTATTTTGTTTTATCCTTGCCATTACAATATTTCTTGTAAAAATATTATTTTTTATCGTTTGAGGTCAAACAATACCCTCAACTTTACAGATTGTACTAATACAAAAACAAAATATTGTATATATGTACATAGATTATGTTTAATTTTATTTTATTTATGTTTATTTCTATTAGTTTTTTATGTTTTTTTTTTTTTTGTTTTTTTTTGTTTCTGTAAATTATTTGTGTGTATTTGTTCTCTGTAAAAATCGATGATGTAAAAGTACAAAAATTAAAAATGACGTAAATTATAAGATTATTATTTTTAAATTGTGAAAAAAAAAAAAAAAAAAAAAATGAATCTTATTCAATAGAAAAATAAATACAAATCGATTAAAAATTTTCCAAAAAGAAAAATTTTTTAAAGTGTAAAAGATAGAATGTAATAAAACGAAAGTTTTCTATATATTTAAAAATTCCATTGAAATGCATTAAATGTTATAGTATGTATTTTTGTTTTCATTATTAAGAAAATATTATTTCTGTTTATGGTTTATCTGGAAAAAGTTTATATTTTTGATTTTTAAATTTAATGGCATAATTTTTTTTTTTGTTATTTTTCAAAAGAAAAATTAAGGAAAAACTTTTTATATAAAAAAAACACATTTTACCAAACTATAATTTTTTCTTGAATTGAAATTTATTTTGATAAATCTTTTAAATTATTTCAATAGAATTATCCACCGTATTCATCAGTTCATTTTTTAAGCTTTTAGAAACTATAAGTCAATTTTAAATTGTTGTGGGTGTTATACAGTAAATTTGAAAAAAAGGCGTTTAATTATACGGTTTAATGCTAAAATAGAAGTGCACTTATAACAATGAACTACACAATAAAATTTCATACAAAATAAATTGCTGATTGATATCTTTTTTATTTTTTTGCTCCTAATATGAACTGTTTCCCATAGGATAATCATTTCATATTGTTCTTATTTTATTTCACAATACATACATACTTTTTTTTTTCAATCAGTAAAAGCAACCACATTTTTTGAATTTATTGTGTGAAAATTGATTTTCAATTTAACTGTTTTATGTGTTTAATTTATCAAGCTTAATGTTCAAATAACAAGAAAATTCTTTTTTATTATCAAAATTATGGTTATCCTTGTTTAATCCTCAAAGAAAATTGAAGATTATCTTAACAACTGTAAAATATATTTTCTTTTTTCCCTTGACCTTTGAATCTGTCAGAAAAAGTTCGGTTTTTCTTTTTACAAAACATTCAAATTCAACAATTTTATTTATTGGATTTTAAAAGGATGTTTTTTTTTTCTCGAATTTTTCATCTGTGATTTATTATATTCATGTTTTGTTTTTTTTGGAAAAGAGAAAAAACGAACATTAAATTTTGCATATCAATGTTATTTAGGAAACGAATAAATCATTGTGAGTTCCTCGTGCGATTATGCATTCATTTTTTAACGGTCGTTCATGTAGGTATGACTTTTTTTTTTGATTGCTGATAAGAAAAAATAAATACATATGTAGTTATTTTATTTATATGAATTCCTTCATTCTTTTATAATTTCTTTTTTTTTTTTTTAACTGAAAAAGTTTTTGATTTTCATTTACATTTTCTGTTAAAAGTTAGAGTTTTTGATATTTTCTAAAAAATTAACATTTTTTGGAAAAAAAAAAATTTTGTATATACAGAGAAAAAAAAATTTCCAATTTCTTTCTAAAGAAATAAAACATGATATCTCAAAATCTAGTTATATGTACTTATAACAGCTAATAGCTTATCGATTTTTTTTTAATTGTGAAAATTTCCATTATTCGTATTTCAGATACGATATCTGTGAATTGTAAGAAAAAAATTAGTAATTTTCCTAAGAAAATTTTATGAAACTTATTCCCAGAACGGAAATATTTTTTTTTTTTTTGTATGTACTCTTACACATTTCGAAATTATACGGGGAATTTTCAAAATTCATTGAAATTTATTTGTTAACTTATCTTTGAAATGTGTTATGTGTGTATGTATGTAGTTACATGTCTTTATACATTCACAAAAATTCTGATAAATTCTTTAACAAAATATATACTATATACATATGTATGTATATATACATATATATATACGTACATATATATTTTTGTCGAAAATGTCAATTAAATATGTTTATCAGTAACTTCTGATTACTTTACACAACTAAAATTTAAATAATTTAAAATGAAATTGAACTTTTGCAAGAACTTTTTTAAAAGTTTTTCTTTTATGAGATTTTAAAGTTTTTTCTTTAAACTTAAAAATGAACAAATGATATAAAAATGTAAAAATTAGAGAAAAAAAAAAAACAATTCATTAAAGTGTAACAAACAACACTGATAATAGTCATTAGGAATTTTTCATTGATATTTGGACAATAAAAGAAATTAGATGGTTTGACATTGAACGTTTTTTTCTTATTTTCGTGACACTGATACATAAAATTTTTCGTCGGAAAATTCCATAGAATGAATTTTTCAGCACAAAAAAGAAGAAGAAGAAGAAAATAAAGCAAAAATCAAACCAAATTGTACTTGTTACTAAATTGCTTGTAAAATTAAAAGAATCATTGCATAAATAAATATACATAATATCGTACATTACAATTCAATTCATTTTTATTGTAGAAAGAAGACAACGACAATCATTATTTTACATTAACATTCTGATGTTGGCTAAGAATCTTTTCGTAAAAAAAAATCTAAAATAAAATAAATCTCATAATGACGTCGACAAATGCGCATTTTATTTTCATTTAAATTTTCTCATTCTTATAATATGCTGTTCTACTTTGTTAAGTACATGCATGATAGATAAAATATACATTTTAATGAAAATTTAAAAAAAAAAAATTAAATATAAAACCATAACAACAACAAAATAATGTTTTTAAATTAGAAGAAAAATGATACTGAATTATTTTAAAGTTAGTTGTATTGTATCACATCAAAAAAATTTCCCAAGAGTTTTCTAATAAAAATTTATGTATATTTTGTAGTTTTTATCTTTTTATAGTGATATTCATTCTATCTATGTACATATTCTCATGTAAAAATTAACAAATACAACAAATATCAGATGCACAAATCACAGATACTGAGAGAGAAATTATAAACAAAAAATTTTCATTTCAAATTGATCTTGTGTGGGTGTGTTTGTTGTACATGAATAAATTTTACTTTTACACCAATATATTATTTTCTAATCACAGTTTTTCAAAATAATAAATAATGAAAAACAACAAAACTATATTTTCCCCTGGTGAATATTTTGTTTGTGTGTGTATGTGTATGTGTTTTGTACGTGTTTCACTTGAAAGTATAAAAATGGTATGGTGTGTGGTGATGATGGTGAAATTTTCTTTGGCATCCGTCTTAATGAATTTTTTATTTTTTTTTTCTTGAAGTTAGAATGATGTACGAAAATATTTTGTGTTCGGTTTTTATTTAGTCATTACAAAAAATATATAAGATCTTGTTAGCGAATTTTTTTTTCGGGTAATTTTTATTTTTAATGGGATTTTTTTTTTTTTGTCATTCAAATAGTTTTCATGTGATTTGAATTACAAGCACGAGTCAATTATTTAATTTTTTATTCTTTTCGCTTTTCGAAATCTATCTACATATACTTAAAATTTTTCTCGTAAGGAAAAAAAAAGTAATTAAGAAAAATGACAACAACAATTAAAAAATAATTGTCAACTTACATGTGTTTAATTTTTTTTTTTTTTTTCTGATTTTTTCATTTCAAATTTTTTATTTTTTTCGAATTTCTATAGAATTTAATGTGGAACATTTTTATTCAAGTGTTAAATTTTTTTTTTTTAACTAAATAAAAATTATAATTACAATAGAGATTATTTTGTGAAAAGTGTTAGAGAATATGAAATGAATAAAAATTATATTCTTTCAAGAATTTAAGTGAACTTACAGTTAAATAAAATTTTTTTTTTTTTCAGAATAAAAACAAAAACAAAAAAAGATAACTTTGTTTTTTTTTTTTCTAAAAGAAAAAAGAAGTGCTTCATTAAATAAAAATTTTTTTTTTTAAAAAAAGGCATTTTTATTCAATTCAAAAAAAGGACACTGTAAATAATAATATTTGTTTTGCTTGTGTGTGAAATTGTACCTTAATAAAAAAAAATAAAAACGAGAAACTTATGTAAAAGAATAAAAAACAAAAAATAAAAAATAATAAAATTTTCATTATGAATTTTTTTAGTGTTTTATTAATAAATTGTGTTTCAAAGAAAATTTTTTAAAACGGAGGGAATTATTTATGCATTGTTGGCGGGCCCCATGGGCCAGGCATCAAGTATGTGCCGGTTTCGTGGATGTCGCTATAAAAAAAATAAATCAACAACAGGTACGAAAAATTAAAGAAGAAAAAAAAAAAAACAAACAACAACAAGAAGCTTTTTATTTTATGTGTTAAATTATTTTTTTAAAAAAACACAAAAACAAAAATTTTGAAAATTTGATGAACTTTAATTCGATTAATTAAAATAAAATAAACATTTGAATAAATATTATAATAATACGTACAAATGATATTTTCTAGAATTTTTTTTCTGTTTTTGTTAATTTTTTTTTAAAAGACGACATACGGTCTAAATTATTACATGTACATACATAGCTATTAATTTTACCAAATATCATTTACGATGAAATTATAATTTTATTATCGTTTAGTTTGAAAATTTTTCTATGTAATGTATACATATGTGTATGTATTGAATCCACAATTTAAGTTTTCCACTTCACTATAAATTTGATTTTAATGCTTTAAAGAAAAAAAATTTGAGTAGAGTAAAATGGAGTAAATAGGTGCTATTAGGCAAAAGTAAAGAAACAATATCTTTACGTTATAGTTTTGTTGAATTTAACTTTCTTATTAACTGTGTTATTTCGGTAGTGCGAAACCCTCTTTTTAAATTTAAATGTATTGTTTCAGTGAAACTTTCTAGAAAAAGAAATATTGTTTTGGCCCCTATTTCACCTACAATTGATAAACTTTTAATGAAATATCTGTAACTGATCAGGGTCAATTTTTTATAAGTTGATTAGGAATTTTTTTTCTTTTGTGTATTTAAAAATCGCAAGTATGTATGTGGTATGATCGTATGGAGTATGTATACGTGTAATATTTTCAATCGAATTTTTGATGACGCATTCTTTAATTTAAATGTAATAAAATTACGGATTTTTGATTAACACCATATGTTACAACAAGGATTTTTAATATAAAAATTTACATTACATTCTCATTTTCTGTGAAAAATCAAAAGTCATTTAGAAAAAAATTATAACACATGTTATTCACAATTATATTACGACATGTAATACGTGACAGTTTTACAATTACAAGAAAGAGGAAATTAAGATTTTTTTTTTTTTTACTTTTTTAAATTTACGAAAGAAAAAAAAGTTGGCTAAAAAATATCGTAACATTTTAATCGTTCTTGTTTTTTTTTTTGTCTTCGGTCTGTCGGTGACGTCAATGTTTGATGTTTAAAATTTTTTCTCTTTTGGTGTTGGTGTATGTGTGCAAAAAGCACGTGGGCATTAAGGAAAGTGCTAATTTTTATATGGTTTGTTTTACTAAAATTTTCAAATTTTCATTTTATCCAATTTTAAATTTAGGATATGATGAAGGGATTTAACAAATTGTCGTTTTGTTATTTTCTGCTTCTTCAAGATATTTATTTTTAGAATTTCTTGATTATTTGAATTTTCTAAATATTTTGATGGTGAGATAATTTTTCTTTGTATCGAAATTATATAAAAGGAAAAAAAAAAAAGTATTTTAAATTGTGAAAAAAAATCGAAGCATGAAATTCTTTCTGATGTTTGATGATCATTCAACACGTTGGCGTTAAAAATTTTGAATCACGTTTGAAAAATCATTCATATTCATCTTAAATGTTAGAGTGTTCTTATGTTGAAAATCATGCAAAACATTCTTTTCTACAATGTAATATTAAATTGATGTGTAGGGTGTTAGAATTGTTTATTAGAAATTTTCTATTTTTGACTTTTTGTTTTTGAGTAATTTATTTGTACAAAGCAACATTAATGTTGATTCCGACTTTTGTAGGTGGCATAAATTTTGTTAGAAATATTTTTAAAAAAATATTGAAGTTGCTTCTAAAATTCGTAAAACAATTTTAGATGCAATTGAATTACCCTACATAAACTTCTACATATATGTATACTTATTCTTTTATTCACATAATCTATTACTACACTACATACTTGCATCAATCCTCTCATATTATATAAAATCTAAGTGTAGTCTAAAATTTTCTTTGCTTGTATAGAAACGCACGATTTTCGACAGATGATGATAATGACATAAAGAAAATAAAACTTTAATAAGAAATCAGCACATCATCATCATCATCATCATCCTGAATTTCATATATCGTACTTCCTCTTAATCTTAAATCAACAATGTATGTTTTATGTGGCTCTGTTTATATTCCTTCCTTTTACTTATATTCTACTTTTTTTTTTTCATTGTTATTCGTATTTTTATTGTTTACATTGAAATATAAATTACCTTATGTTCTGGTAGATGTTATAAATAATATCTTTTGCTATCATTTAGGCATAATGTTTACAGTTACATCAAGAATTTGATTCAAGTGCATTAAAGATTGTAAATGAAAGTTCAAAAAGTTCAAGGTACATAATGTGTAGATTGACATATAATGTTGAACACGAAAAGTTCAAATGGAATTTAATATTTTATGTATGAAGACGCCGTATATGTACATACATTGTATTTATATTTTATTTTAATGCTTTTATGTTTTATTAAAGAATTAAATAAAGAAAATATGTGAAGATTACTAAGATAATTTGTAGATTTAGTATTAATTTTATTCAAATTAAAACAATTATATAAAATAAAACGCAGATATTATGAAATCTACAAGATGTTTAATTGTATTTTAGATTGTATTTTAATTTGATTTTTTTAATTAAAGATTTCTTCGGATTATTATGAGTTACAAAATATTGTTTATTTTGATTTTATGTTCGAAAAAATTCTGATTTTATATTAATTTATTCTTTTCCTTGGAAATGAGTGCTTCAATTAGTAAAAATTTCCAAGGATGCATTTTTATTACTAAAAGTACCTCAAAAAATTGTAATTTTAGTAATTGATCTTGATTTTTGCCATACATAATAAAAATTGCTGATGCAAGAACTAAAGACTTGAAATCTTATTGAAAGGCTTTATTATTCTTGAATACTTTTTCTTTTTCAAATTGATACCAAATTAATCAAATACAAAATGAAAATATATAAATAATTATTTTTTTTTTATAAAGCCAATATTTATTTTAAAAAAAAAAAGGTTTTCTTTACACAGGAAATCAAAATGCTCCATAAGTTCAATCGAATAAATGAATTTATTTTTGTATTTCATTCCAATATTTAATTTTTCTTTTAATATCCGCTTTTGTTTTCGTGGCCATATTCACATACTGTGTGAAAAATTTGCATATCATATTTCATTAAATTTATATCTGTATAAAATTTATCAGAAAAGAATTATGAAAGAAAAAAAGTCAAATTTGGCCATGAAAGTCACACATAAAATAAAAAAATAAAAAATAGCCATATGATTGTTATAATTTTTAAATACACAAAGTCGAAAAAAATTAATAAACATTTTTAAAATATTTTTAACATACAGTACTTTCAAAAATAAAAAAAAACATAACTAAAATTTTGTATGTAAACTTTTGACTGTGTATCAAGTCTAACACTTGAGCCATGAGTAAAGTTGTTCTTTATTGAAATCTTTCACAAAAAACAACCTTTTTTTTTTCATAAAATAAATCATTTTTGAAAAAATTATAACGTATAAATAATTGTTGTAAGCACTGTAGAGCATTTAAATATATATATATGTACATATTTATTTTTACACATCATGTTTAAAACTGAATATATGCCACGGTGGATTTTTATCAGCTGTTCTTAAACAAATAACATATAAAAAAAATATTTAATTAAATTATCTACCTATTTTTAATTAAAGATATACACAACAATTCTATAGGTGTGACCTGAAAATATTCGTCCTTCAAAAATTCAGCTCCAATACATATTTTTCTTGAAGCTTACTATAAAATCATATTAATGACTAATCTATAAAAAAAAAAACAATTTATTTTCTTACGATATAGGTCCTTGAAATAAAGGATAATGAACTTGAACTTTTAAAAAAATCAAGTGGAAAAATCGCCTTGCTATTTTCTTGTCATTATTTTTATTTTTTGTTTTTTTTTCGATAAACACATTTATTTTTCTTATCTTTCAACCACTTTTACAATTGTTATTCTTGCTTTCAAATATAGTTGATTGTGTTATCAAGACAAGACATCAATGAAATCAAACAATCATTAATTGAGATTATTATTACACAATATGAATTATGTGTGGCGTGTGTGTGTGTATTTGATTGAAAGGATAAATTCAGACATTTAAGATTAAAATAAAATATTCTTATTGATTGCGTGCTTTTTGAAGTGTGTGAAGATTTAAAGGTTATGTGTATTCTATTTTATCATTAATGAACAGTTTTCTTAAGAATGAAATTTATATATGATTATCTCATATCATGATAAACAGGCAAACAGGATTATTATCAATGTGAACATATGCCTAAAAAAGTCTTAACACGTAATAAACGTGAAAGAAAGATTAAGTACAGTAATTTTTAAGGATTAAAGTTTTTCATTTTTTTTCTTGGTTGAAAATATTCGATTTTGTGTTTCTATACACGATTTTTATTATTTTCAAAAGTTGTTTTGTTATTATATACAAATTTTGTTTATTGAAAGAAGTATGCTTTTTTCCCATTTTTATGTTTATTTTTAGATTTTTTTTTATAATTCCTTAGCGATGATTTTGGTGTTTTTTTTTTGTCTTTATTATTCTTAAGATTAAATTAAAATAGAAAATCACAATCGGCTACTTTATCGCTTAAAAAAAAAAAAAAAGAGAAACGGAGACAGATAAAACTCATAAACAGAAGAAAAAGTTGTTTATTTATTTCTAAGAAAAAAGGAAAAATTGGTAGGAAATTTATCTTTTTTGTTGTTGTTGTGGATTTTTAAAAGGTTTTTCCTTTTTAATATAGATTAAATCAAATAGAGTCTTATGTTTATTTTGAATTATTTCATTTCATTTGCAGTATCTAAGATACTAAGAATAAAATAAGTTTTAATTTGTGAAAGCGTTATAAAGTACGTAGTTTTTATTAAGGTATTCATGGAATTTTTTATCATGATAAAAATTAATTGAAAAAATCACTTTTTTGTAGCACATGTCAGAAAATAAAAGCTTTTATTTTGAGTCCTTGAAATTTTATATAAATGAAAAAAAAAAAAAAACAAGAAATTTAAAGTAATTTTTTTGGAATTATAGAGTCATATAATAAACGTGTAAAAGATGGTTCATTAAGGATTAAGAGAAAATAAAAACATGTTATTCAACAGAATGGATAGACGCATTATTATTATTTTTTACTTTATGGTCACACATTTTTTTAATGTTTTATGAAATTATCCTTTTGGCAACATAAAAGCTATACTTAATAAAAAATAAATTCTTTTTTTTTTTTTGGATTACATGTTTGTTTTTGAAAATATTTCAATATCCTTATCCAAGTTCTTAATTTACGTCAGAATATAAAACGTTATGTTCATTCTCACAATTTTTTTTTACAAGTCTTGTACAAATTTTTTTTTTTTTTTAAATTACCATAATTTTTATTATTATTATTTTTTTCCAGTTTTATTTTTGTTAAAACCGCAATATGTATCGATTTAAAATAATAAATATGATTTTTTTTTTCTTGTTTTGTAATTTTTTTACAGCATAGAAACATATGTGTTTAATGCGTGTATCCTTTCAACGAGCATATTGTATACATATTCTCATATTAATCATATCGCAATAACGCATTGAAAACATTATTTTTACATAAAATTCAACAACTAAGTAATAGGATGCTTTTCGAACAACAAATTTCTTCTCATTTTTATTCATAAGACCCATTATTTCATGTTTAAAAAAAAAAACAAAGAATGAAAGAAGAAACATAAAAAAAAAAGTATTAAATTGAAAATAGAAAAGTCATCCATTAGTGATAATGATGAATTTTTGTCTTATTTTTTTTGTTTTTTTTTTTGTTTTCTTTTGCTTAAGAAAAATTACTTTTATTTTTCTCCTCGGAAACATGAACGTGATTTTATTTGAAAATGAAATTTTTTTCGAATTTATTCTTTTTATCGTACATTCCTTTGAAAGATGGGAGAAAAAAAACTAATAAAACAAATATAAATTCCCTACGCATTGTTGACGTCGTCTTTTATTATTTAAAAAAAAATTGTTTTTTTTTTTTGTTTTTTTTTTTTTTTTGTTTAACATCAACATATGTTCATTAAATCTTAAATTGTCGATTTTCTACATTTAATGTACATACTCTGTAAATATTTTACATCTTTGTTAGTTTTGCTAAAAATAAAAGTGTATCAAAACAACAAGGGACTTAATATGTATATTAATGTACAGGATGTTTTTGTTAAAATGAGGATTTTTATCAATACAATTTCAATGGATTCAAATGAAATGAAAATTATTTTCTTTAAAAAGATTTGTTTCAAAAATTTTTCAAAATTTTCAATCCTCCAAGATAAGTTCAAATGGAAGCAAATAGTTTTTGTTTTTCTGAAATAAAATTTTCGATGATAATCTGAGGATCAAGTACGAATTTAAAAAATGAAAAAAAAAAACGTTGAAAAAATGTTACATTTAACGGTTTTTTTTTCTTGAAATTATTTGGATCCTATTTATAAATAATTTTTGGAGAAATCCAAAAAAAAAAGTTAGAATTACATTTCTAATGTTTTGAACTTTGATTAAAAATTTTTTTTATCAGATTATTTTCATCTTAAATTTACTAAAGTTCGTTATCACATTGAAAAATTTAAAAATTATCGAAAACACCCTGTATGAAGATTTTATATACATCACGCAATTAATGTTCAACGTTACTATATAAGAAGTTATTGAAAAGCTTCTGGTTTCATAGAATCAAAGTAAAATTAAACATCAATCATTATTTCAATTTTGTACTTATAATTTAATTATGATCATGTATCCGGAATATGTACATACATTACATACGTATAAATTTCACTCAACAAATTCTTCTAAAAATAGAAATTCATATTATTTTTTCTCTTTTATTTTAAACAGAAAAACGTTTCAAATTTTTTAATTGTTCAACAGAGGAAAATATAAAATTACCACATAATTAAAATTTAATACCATATATGTATGTATGTATGTACATATGTACATATGTCGTATACTAAAAATATTCGTTTAGAAGATTTAGTTAAAGCCATGTTCATCATGAACTTCATTCACCCTTTTTCTTTATTTTGTGGAAAATTAATTTTTTATTTGCTTTACTTTTATCAACAACAGATATATGTGTAATATGCTTATACAAAAAAAAAAAAATTACTTTTATTCATCTCTCAAGAATGAAAAAAAAAAAAAAAGTAATCAAATAAAATGAATTTTTTCTTAGATCATTTAAAGTTATTTTAAGTTGTACTTTTGTATACGTATACATAAATATCAAATGTAACACAGATATTATGAGAATCCTTTAGAATATGTTTTTATTGTTCTTATATAAAACACAACAACAACAACAACAAAAATGTAAAAGTCGAAAAATAACATCTTTTATGTAGCATCATACTGAGAAGTGATTCTCTATTACATACTCGCGTATATCCTTTTTTTGTTTTTTGTTTTTTAGATATGTTACGTGTATAGCATCAAAAATTTTTGAATTTGTAACATAACTATTTTTTATACATATATACATATGTATGTACATATATATAAAGAAAACTTTATTCGAGGACAATACAAATGTGAACTTTGTCGTCTTTTGTTTTTTTTTTTTTTTTGCTTTTCTTCATACGTTTTTCTATTTTTGCTATTTTGACCTACCCTAAGGCAAACTTAAATATCCCAATAGCATTAAGTAATAGTATAAATGTAAGTTTTTTTTTTATAATAAAATACAAACATACATATGTACCATATATGCACAATATACATATCTTATATGAAAAAAGAAAGAAAAAATTGAGGTAATTTCAAACTTATATATTTTCGTTATCACCTTGACTATGGATTACATTTTACATGAATTGTTTAATATTATGATGTTCAACGATATTCCTTTTTCTGACATATGAAAGTTTTAGATACTGGAAGGAGGTTCTAAGAAAACAGTATGTATAATTTAATAATTTTTTCTTTTCGTGTTTTCTATTGAAGGACACATAGATGTATTTTGTGTGGAAATCATGAAAAAATGTTGAAAATCAGAGAATATAAAAATGTGTACTTTAATATATAAAATTTTTGTATTAAATGAGTATCTTTTACATAATATGAGTACGTTATATGAGTAATAAAGCGTTTATTATTAAAATTAAATAACAATTTATTTTAATTTTTTTGTTAGCGTATTTTACGTGAATGAAATTACTGTTTTTATGATACTTTCATGGTTTTACTACAGAATTTTAATAATTTTTTATCTTTCATGAGAAGAGAAATAATTAAGAATTAATATAAAAGTGGTACTAAAATTTAACATATGAAATTAATATTCTATCTACGTCGAAAAAGTAAAGTTCCTATTAGCAATAGGTCACATGTGAAGGATCGAAGAATATTTTTTTCCTGTTTTTTTTCTTTTATCTTCGATTCTATCGAACTTTATTTTGTATTTTTTTGTTCAATTGTATTTTATTTTTTTCCCTAGGCCTTTTTGTTAACTTTAAAATTTGAACCCTAAAGGGGTTTTACTTTTTTTTACTTAAGAAAATTTTTAAAACAAATTCCAGCATAAGTTTTTTAGTTTCTAAGAAAGATTGTATCATGGATAGAAATTTTTTGTCGGACAGCTTGGGGCCTTTAAAAAACATTTTTGGTTTTAGGAAACAAAAAAAAAAACACAAAGTACATATTTCAGATTAAGTAATTTAGATATATTCTGTAGTATTCACGCCTTGGTTATAATAAATTGTGATACCTAAAATATTCAATATTTATATGTTCTTGAAATAAAAAAAGCAAAATAAATTCTCTTACTCAGAATAAAATTCATAATTTTGAATGGCTGCCAAATATAAGTTAAAAAATTTTCATACTCACAAAAAAAAAATAATTCTTTCTTGATTCGATTACGTAATAAAAATTGATATTAAATCTATTTTTAAATTTTTTTAATTATTTAGATGTTAATACTTTCTCCATTCTTCTGTATTGTTTCATTATTCCTCGTTTTTTTTTTCTTCATGAAAAAAAAAAATTATAATAATTTTCTCATTATTCATTAGAAAAATTTTGTTCTTTTTTTTTTTTATTTTCTTAATTTTCTCCTATCTTTATTGACGAAATTAATATACTCTCTTTTCTATGAAAAACTTTTGTTAAGCCTTATAAAATTCTTCAAAAAAGTTTTTGTTATCTCGATAGAAATTATGTACGTCATATAAAATGTAAATGAAGAAAAATTTTTTTCTAGTATAAAATAAGAGTAAGAGTAGAATAGAATTCTAAATTATAATGTTTTTTTTTTTATTTCTGTTTTTTAAATGTTTTTACTTTCCTTGTAAATATGTAACAAGTATATAGAGGAATATTAGAACAGAACTATGAGAATTGTCACGTAGACCTCTTGTTCATTTTTTCTGTTTTTTTATTTTTTTATTTATTTATTATTCTTCTATATTATACGTATTTATGTATATTTATTATAATGTATGCCCATTAAGTATCTTAAATATAGCGAGATTTAAATGATATTTTGTTTTTGCAATCATTTTAACTACATTACTATTCTGTTTTATGGTTTTTTTTCATAAATATGTATAAAATATTATAAAAAAACAAAAAACTTGTTCTGAAAATGTTTTTTTTTTCCTTGTAAAAAAAAAAAGAAACAACAACAATAATAATCATTTACTTGTCGCGTATAGCTGAGAATAAAATTTGTATACAGAAATTTACTCGTATAATATTTTGTGCTATATTTTATAAAATATGATAATTTTTTCTTTTGTTGGAATTTTCATTAAATAATTTATACTTTTGTTATACAACTTTGGCAAAAAAAAAAAAAAAACAAATGAGAAGAGTTTTTTTTTTTGTTTTTTAATTTTTAAAATATTATATAAAAGCTGAGAATCCTGCTGAGTGTAGAATATGGAGTCCTTTTAAAAATAAAATACGAATAAATTTTATTCAATGTTCATGTTAAAATAATACTATTATTTTGTTAGGGATTCCATGGATGTGTATGTTTTGTGTTATAATGAATTTTTTGCTTATTATTTTAAAAAAAAAATTGGATTCTATAATTAATTTGTTATACGAACTCATTTATTAACCCTTATGTCCTGTTTTTTAGCCAATCGATAAAATGCGAATATTAGCCTTTAGTTTTGTGAAAGGATATTAATTTTACTTTTCCATATTTTATAATTTTAATATTAATTTTTTAAATCTGACTGATAAGCATCAAAAGAAAATTCGACTTTTTTGTTTAAAATGCGGGAACTGTACTCATCTGCTCATGTGAATGTCCTTTTTATCTTATAAGAAAACATAATTTTCTTTCATCTTCCTTCTTCCTACTTTTCTCATTCATTTTTCCATCTTCATGTGCTTGGTACAAGTAGTACGCCATTGCCCATAGTAAAAAATAAGAAAAAAAAAACTCAAATATTTTTTAAATTCTTTTTTCATATTTTACTTAGATTCTTCACATCCTTCATATGACATAAAATAGAAATTCGAAAAGAGTATTTGTAAGCTATACTTAAATGATTTAATTGAATAAATTAATACAAAATTTTGAAGAAAAAAAAAAAATGTGAATGACAGGGCTGGCACTGATATTTGTGTGATTGTTTTGTGTAAATTTTTAAATATCGTAAATTTATTTAAAACAGAAGACTCGTGCCAATTTTATGACAATAATTCTATTCGAAAAAAAAAATGACGTAAAAAGGTTAAAATAAGTACCAATTAGGAATTTTCTATTTAAATAATAAAAAAAAAATAATTTAATACAGAAAAACGTGCTGAATTCTAGAAAATTTTTCAATAATACGAATAATTATCTTTTACATTGTCTGTCTATCTTCGATTAATAATTAATTTTATGAAAATTAAATATACATACAGATGACGTAATATGAATTTATATTTTATTTTTGTACTGTTTTGTACATATTGTTTTTTTTGGAAACCGTAATAATAAATTTTCGTTTTTTAATTTTTGTTTTTCCAAATGTAAAATAATTGCTTAAAGGGTTTTTACACGTGAAAATGTAATTATAGTATATATATATATTTTTTTTTAATTATTATTGAAAATTAATAACTGTTCTTTGTTATTTTAGAAACGTATCAAAAATCGATTTTGCGTGTTCATTTCAGGCAATATATATAAATATAATTGTGTTAAAATATGGTTTTATACAAAAATTGACTTTTTTTTTTATTTTTAAAATTAATCCATTTTGTAGTTGTTTTTATCGTTAATTTATAGTTTTAGGATTAAAAGGTTTCTTTATTCATTATAAAAATTCAATTGTGATAATTCATAGTAGCTAAAAAGAGTGCTTTTACTGAATTTGTTCATTTTAATTCAATTTTAATAATTTTTTTTAAAAAAAGTTTTAAGTGTATTAAAATCATAAATTACAAGGAAAAAAAAAATTTTAATTTTTATAAAATCCTTTTTTGAATTTTTTTTTAGCGCGTGGGAGTGTGCGTTTATTTTTTCCTATTAAAGAAATAAAAAAATGAAAAGTCATAAAAAGAATCGAAACAAGAAACGTAATGAAGAAGAACATTTTTTGTGTGTTGTATATGTGTTATTAATTACATTTAAATTCCATGATTAAAAAATATTTTTTGTGTCCTTGAATGTATTGTATTTTAAAATTCATTTTACTAATTGATGATTTTTTAAAATTGAAGCTTTTCTTTATTTTAATTTTTTTTTCTCTCTATCTTTTTAATTTTTTTAAATTTTAACCCTTTCATGACAAAGGATTCTGGAAAAAAAGGATCTTTTTTGTAGTAAATGTAAAATTGACTATACATTTTTTAATTTCGTAATAAAGTGTGTTTTAGGTATTATTTTTTTTTTTTTAAATTCAAGAAAAAATGTTAATCTAATTAGTTTATTTTTTTCAACATTTTATTCTGGCTTTGTTTATTTAAGGATTTGTAGTTTACTTTAAAATTTTCAGACTGCTTCGAACTTCCATTGAATAGAATAGACATTTTTTTCTTTATAGGTGAAGGATCTTTAAAGAACCATTGCATCATGAAAGAGTTTACTCTCAAATCAATTTAAAAACTTTCTGTTTATTAGTTTTTGTATAATTGAAGCTTCGTTTATTTTTTAAGATTAACAATAAGATACTAAAAAAAAGACAAATATGTAAAAATAAGTGTTTGTGGAAAAAAAGGGTTAAAATCCTTACTAATTCCCCAATCTCTCATTTTATTTGAGTTATTTAAATTCCAATGAAATATTGAAAAACCTTGATTTTAATCATGGAATAAATAAAAATTGCATTGTAGTACAAATGTAAAAAAAGAAAATGATGTGACTTTTATTGTATTCTTAACACATACTTTACTTTTATTATACACTTTTTTTTTGTATTGTCCTTGAGCTAAAACTGTCAAGTAACAAATAAATTTTTCAACGCATATCAATTGAAATTTTACAAAGTATATCTATACGTTATCTGTAATGGTATTTTATATTTTCAATCATCATTCTAATGAGTGTAACGACATGATAATGCATTGAAGCATTTTTATGCAAAATAATTCAAATGTGCACTTTTTATGGTATTTTTTTTTAAAATTTTTTTAAGCTCCTTAACCAGCATATTAAATTTATGCTGAAAGTATTATTTTGTATTTTTTTTTTTATCTTTTCTGTAGTACATGTATGTAAATTAAATTTTTTTATAATTTTATTTTTTTGTTTGGTAACAAACAACGGTGTGCACCTTACAAGTACGTAGATGCATTTTGTTAACCTAAATTTTTCATTGTCCTGAAATTTACATAAATCCCTCGATGTACACATACATGCATGCATGTTGATGAAAAGATTGTCATTAGAACATTTTTTGTTAAACTTTATTTTAGTACAGTTTAACAAAACTTGCAGTTATGTACATTCTGTACAAAAAACCAACAGTTTCATTTCACAATCTAATAAAGTTACTGATGTATGTAATTAGTCACTCAGTCAGTTATTTAGTTAGTCAGTTATTCATTGTTTTTTTTTTTTTTAGAAAATCCTTAAGCGAAATATCAATAAAACATTTTTGATTCTGTTACAATTTGTTTGTGATGTGTGAGTGTGATAAAATTTCAATTTATGTAACTAATTAAAAGCTAAACTAATATTATATGATTAAATTTAAAATAAACTTTTTGTTTTAAAGGTTTCCATAGAAAAAACAAAACAGAAAATTTGAAAAGTTTTTTGAAAAACAAAACTTTGAAAGTTTAGTTTTTAGTGGTAATTACCACCCACAATTTTCATTTAAGTTTCATAAATTTTAAAAACTTAATAATTTTAATATTTTTTTTTTGTCTAAATTTTCGTTTCAGGTTTACATTTACGTAGTATAGAAGAGCCCCAACAGTTAAGTAGGGACAGAATGCCATCTGAGCAGGGGGGCCCGGGATTGGGACTCGATACATATGGTTCTCGTACCGGTGTCCCCCTGCCTTTACAAATGCATCCATCAAATCAATCCTGCTATGATGCTGAATATGCACGTATGGAAGCATGGCTTGATGAAAATCCAGAATTTGTACAAGATTACTTTTTAAGGTAAATATAATTTTCATTAATTTTTTTTTTGTTATTTATTTTTCTTGTTTGTTTTTTTGTTGTTGTTAAAATTTAAACAAAATTTAAATAAACACATACATGAGAAAGAAATTTTATTAGATTTATTTAAATTTTTCATAAATTTGAAATTTAATCTAAGAATTTTTTAAAAAATTCATATTTTCATTAAAATAATTTTTTTTTTTCTTCTCAATTTTAAAGGAAAGCTACAAGGCAGGTGGTGGATGCTTGGTTAGTTTCACATGCAACATCAGCGGGCAATGATGTTGGTGGTTCACCGACACATGGTAATGCTCCATCACGTGGTGGTTCTGGAGCTACAACACCAGTAAGGTAAGATATACAAAGAAGAGAATTTGAAATTTTGTTTTTTAAAATAAAATTTATTAAACGTGAATACTAACAAAAAAATTACTTTTTTTTAAATATAGAAAAATCTCAGCTCATGAATTTGAACGTGGTGGTTTATTAAAACCAATTGTAAATACAATTGATGGTACACCAACATTTTTAAGTATTGATAAACAAAATGATACATCAACATCATCATCATCATATTTAATAAATAATCAAATTGGATCTCATTTAAATAATCAGTATAATAGACCGCAAAGATTATCAAGGAATGAATTAAAACAATTGGATGAGAAGCAGTTAATATTTGAATTGGTAAGGTATCGTCGATGTTTGGTATTTTTTTGTTGTTTTTGTTTCATTATTAAATTTTATTTTTTATTAATTTCTTTTCGTATCCACATTTCTGTTGATTGAATTTAAATTCGAATTTATAATTTTATTAAATTTTTAATTAATTTTTTTATATCCTTTTTTTTTTTTTCAATTTTACTGCATAGGTGAAGGATATATGTAATGAACTTGATGTACGGTCTTTATGTCATAAAATTTTACAAAATGTATCAATATTATTAAATGCTGATCGTGGTTCATTATTTTTAGTACAAGGAAAATGTAATGGTGGTGATGGACCAAAAAAGTAAGTAAAAAGAAAAAAATTTAATGAAATTTTATCCTTTTCGCTTTCTTTCTTTTATTTTTAATTTTTCAATAAAATCAATCTAAATGATATTTAATTTTTTAATATGAAGTTAATACTTCATGCATAAACGTAAAGTTGCAAAAATGCTAAAAAAATTTATGTCCTTATATGTATGTCTTTTTTTTTTAAATTTATTTAAAAGAAAAAAATTTTAAAAAACGCGACACCATAACAAAATTTTCATGTTAGTCCACCTTTATACTTTTTTTTTTCTACTACTAAAAAGATACTTCCCATTCTTAGTTTCCTATATAGTACGTGTATATTACCGTAGTATCTTTTATCCAAATACACAAAGACAAAATAAAGTTGACATTTTAATGGAATGAAAAAAAAAAAGTGGAAGGAAAAAACAAGGTGTTGAAAAATAAGAATGATGTGTTGCGTAAAATTATGAATTTCCATGAAAAGGAAGAGAAAAAAAAATGGCATATACGTTTATAAATTATGACAACATAGCATGTATGATGGTGATGAAAATTTATTTGAATTTTTAACATCCTTCGTGTTTTTTTTATATTTTACTTATAAAACTTGAACAAATGTGACCTGATAAATGAAGATACAAGTACGAGTATTATATTGATTGGAAAAACTTTGCTATAGAACTGTTTTTTTTTGTTTTTGTTTGAAAATTTGATTATAATCTTTCTAATTGAACTTTTATTAATTTTTTATGTACCAAAGTTAATTAAATTTTATATTCTTCATCATTTATTTTTAAAATATCAATTTTTTATTTTTTAAAGTAATTTAAACAATAAAAAAAAAAAGAGAAAATTAATTGAAATAATTTATTCGTATACGTCATATACGTATGGTAATTTTTTAAAATCTAAATTAAATGTGTTCCAAAGATACATATTTCAAAAACAAAATTATTCCATTCAAAATTTACTCATGAATAATTTATTTTTAAAGTCTATAAATTTTATTAAAAATTTTTGTTTTTTGTATAAAGTTTATAATATGTAAAGGAAATTATTTTGATTTCCGGAATGAAATTATTATTGAAAAGGAAATTCAGAATTTTAAATTTTATTTTGATAAAAAAATTTCTGACAGTTTTGTTTTGTTTTTAAATTTATGAGTTTGTTCAGATAATATACAAAAAATCTGAATTTGTATTTGGAATGAAGTTTAAAAAGTTTTCACTTGACATTCTAGTGGGAGAATAAAACACAGAAATGAACAGAAAATTTGTTGTTTGTTGTGTAAATTTTTAAAATGATGATTGAGGACCAATATTCCAAAATCTAATATTTTCAAATTACAAGCTTTACAGAAGTAAGAAATAATGTTTTGAAATTTTCAATAAAATTTGGTTTCTTTTTCAGAATAAAATACATAAGAAAATCAAGAAATCTCGGTCTTAGTTTTCATTCTACATGTCAAGTTTATCATAACACATTTTAAAATGATGATCCAGAAATGACTTTTGAAATTTGAAAATTGTCTACCATTAAAAGCAATTTTTCTGTTTGTTTGTTCTTTCTTGCGTGATATTTAAACTGTTCTTTGTCGTTAGTTTTAAATTTGTGTTCAACATAAAAACGATTTTCAGTTTCACATTTTCTTTTTCGTTCAACACAAAAATTTTTAAATTAAAATTGATACGGATTATAACTTCAAAAATCACATACTTATTGTTTTAATAAATTATTTATGAAATATAAAATATACTTGATGTTTTTGAAGCAGAAAAAAACGTTATTTTTTATTATTATACATACATAAATTCCATTTTTTAATAAAATTCTCTACAAAATCCTACGAAAACATATCATAGAATTTTTTCAAATAATTTTTTTTTTTATGCGAGCGCGATACTGAAAGCAAAAATGTTACTTTTATAAAACATATATTTATTTACTGTTTAGGGATATTGACATTGCATCAAAAAAATAAAAAAATAAAAAAAATAAAAAAAATTAAAAAAAAAAGATATTTTTGAAAAGAAAATCTTATAAATTTGAGAAAATTGTATATTTCGTTTCGAAGAAAATACATATAAATGTAAAATGTCAATTATTTTGTGATGCAAAAAATAAATAAAATTTACAAAATAAGCTAAATCCTTAAAGTCAAAGAAAAAAAAAATTTAACATTTCAAATGGAAGTCAAAAATCAATATGGAAAAACATTAAAAATCATTTGTCTGACAAGCTACTTAATTCTTTTTGATGCTGCATGATTTCACGAGGTCAAGATTTATGACTTAATAAAAAAAACAAAAAACAAAAAAAAAAAGATTGTACGAAATAAAAAAAAAAAAGTTTTATATGATGATAATATGTATGATGATGTTGATAATACTAATAATAATTTTTCTTTTATAACTACGCAATCTGTAATTTTTATGCGCAAAATGAAAATATCAAAAAGAAAATCTTGTATTCATTTTTTTTTTTGTTGTTGTTGTTTATATTTTCATTTTTATTTTGTAATTTAGAAAATGTTTAACATTTATATTTGATTGTCCATGGATTATTAACATTTATTTCTTTTCGTATACAGAAAATTTTTAAATTTTATTTTATTTTTTTGTTTTATGAAAAACACACATACTTTTTATGTAAAATTATTGAAAAAAAAAAAAGAACATTGTTACTATTTTTTAAAATTTGATTACTAAAAATACAAAAAAAAAAAAGGCAACGAACAAAATGCTTTTAACAAAATTGATTTTTAAATAAAATATAAAAACTTTATACACATTTTGATGTCACAAAAAGTTAAAATTTAAAAAAATTTTAAATTTAAGAATAGAAGATTGGTTGGCATGAAAAAAAAAAAGAAAAAGATTTTCAATTTCATTAGATTACAAAGTGTGTGTATCCTTTTATAAAGTGAAAAAGATTTTTTTTTTTTGCATAGTTTTTTATTTCGATATTTTTTTCTCTTCTTTACGAGTACAATAGATTTTTTCCAATTAAATTAGGATTTCTTTATGTATGAAATTTAATTTTAAAATGAATAAAAAAAATCTAATCTTTAAATCTTTGCCTATTAATTATTGTTCTTTTGAGACTAACTCAAAATAATATACGTATAATTAATTAATTAATTGATTGTATCATTAAGAACAGAAAAAAGTCGAAATAATTTGGTTAAATCAACCTAATTTGATAATTTTCAAAATATGAAAAATGATATGTTTTTGAGTTTTATTAGTTTTTTAGAGATTGTATTTTGAATTTTCCAGTTAAATTCTTTATTTGTAATTTAATCCTTCGTAATAGATGAGTTAAAAGAAAAAAATATTATAAGTATTTGGAATCTTTTATTTTATGAAATTTAAATCCCTTATTCTTAAGAGGATCATATCTCTGTTTTTGTTTTTTGTTTTTCAACGAAGTTTTAAAACAAGTTTTTTTCAAATCTATACAATTTTAACAAAATTCAGTAAAGATAAAGATACTTTTCCTCTGGTTTCCTGTAGATAATTTACATAAATTCATATTGCCAGGACGTAATTACTGAAATGAAAAAAAAAAAAAAAATGTTTTTGTAAATTCAAGAATTTTTTTTTTTTTAAACGAATTGATAGTTAAAAAATTCAAGAAATTCATTTGTTTATAGATTTTTTTGTATATTCTAGATTTAAATACTGAACAAATAAAAACAAAAAAAAAAAACAAAATTATAGATATGTATAGGAATAATTGAGTTTTTATATCAACGAAACTAATATAAAAAGTTATGCACTTCATATAAAATTACACATTTTCCTCTTTTCAACTCATAAATCTTTCATTATTAAAATTTTTTATGTATTTCCTTATTAGTTCTACAATTCTTATTTTTTTTTATGTGTTATTTGTCTTATATTAAATTAATTTTATTAACACACTAGATTCATAATAGAAAATAAACGAAGAAATTTCTACATACATATACATGAATGCTAAAATAGTTAAATCTCATCAGAATTCATTTTTATTTCTATACTAAAGAAAGAACATTTAAAGAAAATAGAAATAATTTTTCATGCTAAACAACTAAAACAGAAAAAAAACTTTTATAAGAATTTTTTTCCTTTTTTTTTTTTGTTTGTTTGTATTTTTATACTCGTAATTTTGCACATCATATAAACTTTCTAACAAAAAAAAAAATTAGAAATAAAATTAGAAAAAAATAAGAATAAATTCAAGAATGGAAAAAAATGGTATTAAAGTTTAATAAGCATTTAGGTCGTGTCCTTGAGTAAAAAGAAATCTTGAAAATTCGAAGAATAAAATCTTAATTTACATAAAAAAAAAAAATCTTTCTTTTTTTCCCACAATTCTTTTCACATTTTTCATCATTTTCATTTAACTACTATTAAATTTTTTTTTTGCTATTGTACAACCGTTTTTATATTTACAATTTTTTATGTCCATTTTCCGTTATTCGATTTATTTTCAGTATATAGGTACTATATTTGATATGTTTTTTTTTCTAAAATATTTACTATCAGATTTTTGTATTTTGTATTTTATTTTTTTTTTTTAGATGTTTGGTTTCAAAATTATTTGATGTTTGTCCTCGTAGTACAATTGAAGAAATGGAACAACGTGATGAAGTACGTGTAGCATGGGGTACTGGTATTGCAGGACATGTTGCCGAAAGTGGTGAACCAGTTAATATTCCAGATGCCTATAAGGTTCGTACTAATATACTACTTACGTATATGTGTAATTAATGTTCTTAAAAATTTTCGAAATTTCTATATTTTTTCTTTCATTTTTTTATTCTTTTAAAATATGTTTTTATTTATCAAAACATATAACGAATATTAATTTCACTTTTTACAATATGTCACATACTTAGTCTCTATGTAATTATCTTCAATTTTGATTATTTGACAAAAAAAAAGTCATATTGCAAATCTAGCGATAAATTAATGATAAAAACAAAAGTCAACATTTATCATTTAATATACTTGATATAACAAAAAAACAAAAAGGAAAAACAAAATGTTGACAAAAACAGATTTTATTATATTGGCATTCAACAATGTAATGAACTTTTTTCTTATATGATAAATATATTATGTATGTATTTGATATTAAGGATATTTATAAGGAATGGGTCAAAGATGATATTAGAGCTGTTTAAGCACTTATAAATTGACTTAAAAAAAATAAAAAATCCATAAGACGAATATATCCCAAATTATATCAACAAAAAATGAGATACAAAAAAAAAAATAATACGTACTTAAAAACAAAACAAGAATGTAATCAATCATGAAAGCAGATTACTGTTTTGTTTTTTCTTTTTATTTATTTTTTTTTCTTCTGATATTTCTTTTTTTTATATATTTAAAAAGTATATGAAAGTTGAGACTAAAAAAAGAGGAAAATAAAAATGAAATAGGATATGTGCGTATAATGATGTTGTTGGCAAAAAAAGAGGGAAAAAAAACCAGAATGATTTAATATTTCAGAAAAAAAAAAAAAAAAATTAAAGGAAATTGTCTAGAGTATTATAGCTATATGGTACATATATACAGGAGTAATATCCGTTATACTATAGAGAGCAAAGAGTTCAAGGTTACAATGTCAAAAAAAAAAAAAAAGAATTGAAGAGAAAAAAGAATTATTTCTTCGAAATAAAATGAATTATTAAGAATATTTTTTATGTGTGAGAATAATATATTCGAAATTAAAATACATTTCATATATTCTTCAAGTAAATTTTCTTGTAAAATATTTAATTTAAAGGGTGTTTTTGATATCCTTAGAAATTTTCCAAAGAAAGAAAATTTTTTTCTAATATATATATATATATTTTTTTTATGTTTTGTAAAAATCTGCTAGACCATTAAAACCACCCCATATAAATTGCGTAAGCACTCTTCCGTAAGGATTAATTTTCCAATTTTTTTTTTCCCGTTTGACGGAAATTGATTTTAAACACTTGTGTTCGTCTTTTAAATAATATAGGAAAAAAAAAAAGTTATAAATATATTGAGACTATAATACTAGAATAATTCTGTTGCCATTGTCATATGTGTAAAAAGGATATTAATGGAGCATAACAGGAAATCTAGTAATAAACGTGTTCTTTTTTTTTTTTCTTGCTACATTACATACCTACTAAATGTCAATATCGATCATATTAAATAAAACTTGTGTGGGATTTTTTTAATGTTTTTTTTTTTTATATAGATTTGTTCTTATACACTGATAAGAATATAATTTAGAGAAGAAAAAAAAAATCCTTTTGATATATCACGTTTAAAAAAAAAAACATACACAGAATGAAATTATTCATGTAAATAAAGTAACTACCTACAGTATTTAATTTACTATAAATAGAAAGGATTTGAAAAAAAAAAAAAAAAAAAGAGAAAAATAAAACAAAAAAATTATCAAATAGGTTTTTTTTTTTTTTTATTAAATTTAATCATGTTTACAGATACTTTGTTTTTTTTTTTTGCTTCCTTACATGTATTTATAGTTTTCTCTTTGCGTTTAAAAAGTTATTTAATGAAGTGAATGAACAAAAATTTCTAACACAAACATTTTATCTCATCAAGATAAAAAAAAAAGTTTTTTTTTTGTTCTTTTTTTTTGGTTCTCTAAGGATTCGAAATCTATAATAATTTTCTAGTTTAATCACATTAGATAAAAATAGAAAACTGGCAATTTATTTGTTTTTTCTTTTCATTTTTTTTTTTGTTTTGTAGTTTCCATGTGTCAAATTTTCTATATTTACTTTTTCAAGGAATATAATTAGCTGACCCAAAAATAAAATAAAAATATCGATTTTCATTATTATGATATTATATATAATATTTATGTATGTTTTTTTTGTTATAAACAAAATTTATGAATGTAAATATATATACGGATGTAGTATAAGTAGATTGAATTCTATTGTAGAAAAGAAATCAACTATAAGTTATAAATTTAATTTATTTATCCTTGGAAAGTATCTATTTAAATTAGATTTGATATGAGATATGTAAATAAAAAAAAAAAAAATGTGAATAAAATTTATAAAAAGGTGGAGGGAGCAAAAAAGGACAAATTTGATATATGCATGTATTATTTTCTTTGGAAGAAGGTATTAAATAATGATAATAATAATAATAAAAACAGATTTGATTATTTCCAGTACACATAGTTTGAATAATAAAAACGATTTTGCATTGTGTTTATAAAAAAAAAAAATTTAAATTTGATATAATATGGTTTTCTTTTTCTCGTTTTTTTTTTTTTTGTTGTTGTGTGGTTTATTTTGTGTTCTAAAAATAGAATAATCTTCAATATAATTTACGTTCACTGAATAACTAAAATGTTGATGTTATATAAGAATTTTTTTTTTTTTTTTTGAAAACTTTTTTTTGTGTTATCCTTGAAGTTTCTTCTATTTTCTACCATGAAAATAAAACTAAGTACAAGAAAAATAAAAAATAAAAGATATAATTTTTTGTAGAATTTCTTTTAGTGTTTCTTCAATCATATTATTGTGAATTTCGGTAGAAAAAAAAAATGGTTTTTAATATTAAAGCAAAAATGTATCTTCCCTCTCAAAATAATACTTTTCGAACATATTGAATTCAATTTCTAATTTATTTGTAATTTGTTAATAATGATTTCTGTAATAAGTAAATAAAATAGAATGAAAGAGAAAGGAAAAACAAAATAAACGAAATGTAAAAGTTTTGTAATAAAAAAATACCAAAAAAAAGTAGATACATACTTAGAAGTTTCATTTATTTCAATTTTAAAATTTTTCGAATAAGCAACCGTAAACTTTAAAATGAGTTTGTAAAAGTAATTTTTTATTCATCTTATTTTGTATTTTTGATTTTTAATAAATTATTAGGAAGAAACAAGTTTTCTATGAAGAAATTGAAGATATCAACAATAATAAGATTTTTAGTGGCAATCTACATAAATTACTCAACATTCTTATTCAATTTACGAAACACTCATCTAAAATTTCCAAGAATCTTTAAAATTTGTTGTTTTTTTTTTTTTTTTTCATTAGAAAATTCTGCTCCAATTAATTTTTATTAATAAGAGTTTATTGTTTGTGTATTTAAAATTCAAATAATAGTATTCAAACTTTCAACAGATTGTTGAAGATATTTTTCTGGAAATTGTAATTTAAATATTATTTAAATAAATTTCTGAAAAATAAAAAATAAAATTTAAATTCCTAACAAAAAGATCTACAATAAATGTATTTAAGAACGCTTTATTAAGTTCCTTAAAATATTTTTGATAAAAAGCTAAGTGAAGAGTAAAATTTTAGATTCCAATCTATTAAAGCATTTTTTTACTCTAAAATTATTTTTTTTTAAATTTTTAAAAAAACATTAATTTCTTGATAAATTGAAATATATATAAAATTAAATGTTTTTAGGTTTATATTATTGGCTAAGGCTATTTAAAATACTATAGATTCTCCCTAGAGCAAAAACCTTTTAGTTAAATTTACAAAAATTGGCTACACTGAATGACTTTTATAATACACAAAAGCATCCTTGATCAAAGATTTACGAGTAAAAATAAGACGAAATTTAATGTCATTCAATTTTAATCGCAGTTTATATGATAGTATAGTTATCCTTTAATTACTAACTCTGTGACATAAAATAAAAAAGTTAAATTTTTTTTTAACACGAAAAAAGCTTATTATTAGATATTTTTTTTTTCCTGTTTTCAAGTAAATCTAAGAGATATGAGATTTAGTCACGAAATATCATCATTATTAGAAGAAAGAAGAAGAAGAAAAAACGTAGGCGGGATAAGTCACAGTGGAACAATTCAGTTGAATTTTTTTTTTTTTTGTTGTTTTTTAATGAATTATTTTTATCCTTTATTTTATTTTTTAGTAACTTTTATTGTAATTTTTATTTTCTTTTTTTTTTTCTATTACAGGATGATCGTTTTAATAGTGAAATCGATGTTATAACAGGTTATCGAACCAAAGCATTACTTTGTATGCCGATTAAGGACTCTTCTGGTGATGTTGTTGGTGTAGCTCAAGTTATAAATAAGCTTGATGGTGAATCCTTTACAGAAAATGATGAAAAGGTTTGTATATATACACATACATATAAATTCAATTAAAATGATATAGAAAAAACAACAACAACATAAATAAAAAAAATTTATTTTTGTATATTCTTTTGTGTTGTACAATTGATATAATGACACTTCATCATCAACATAAATTTTCAATTGTATTAGTTTTTTGATGTTTTTCATCTTCTCGACTTATTACCAGGCAATTTGCAATACGTTTTTGAATAGAGCATTTTATTTTACTTTTTTATTTTCAAAATTTTTATATTTTTACGATTATTCATATGAAAGGTGTTAAAGATGTTGTCATGATAATATAATGGATCAAAAACACTTTATGTGTGTGTGTGTGTTTTTTTTTTTTAAAAATAATAATAACCTTAACTTTGTCCTTATGACAGATTTTTTATTTTTTTTTGATTTTGTTTTATTATTGTTTTTTTTTTCTCGAAAATTTTTCATATGTAACTGACACATTGAAGTGCGTATCATGTAATAAAAAAAAGTTTTTAACGTGTAAATTTTAACTCGATTTATTCCTTGTTTTTTTTTTATAAATATGTTTCAAGTATTTTGATCTTTGATTAAGTATCGTTCATATTTTCATTTTTATTACAAAATTCATGGAAAATCTAAGTATAAAGTCCTTGTTTTTTTTTCTGTAATATGTCTCCATAAAATTTTTATTTTTATTTATTTCGATTTTTTGTTTAATTTTATGTCTTTTGTATGTTTTTTTTTTAAAAAGGATATATGCTCAGTTTATAACATGATATTTTGTCATATCAAGCATTTTAAACGAATTAAAGTACATTTTTTTTCGCCTTGTTTTTTGTTTGTTTGTTTTTGTCTTTCAATTCTTTGATTTTGATATAACAAACAAAGATAAAATAAGGATTATTTTTTTAAAAAATATGTATATAAATGGACGTGACTTGTTTTTAATTTACACATTGATGGTACTTTGAAAAAGGAAAAAAAATCAAAATAAAATAAAATCCGTTGAGCAAATAAACGAAAAAAGGACTCTTCCATTTCTAGTTTTTCTATTTTTTTTTTTTTTTTTTTTTTTTTAATTTTTTCACATCATCCTATCACAATTTTTGGTTTAATCATTGGTCAATAACATTTTATGAATATCAATGAATTTCACATAAAAAAACATAAAATTTTTGTACGGTTTAAGTAAATAAACAGATTTTTGTTGACGAGAGGTTTTTTTTTATTTTTTTATTTATCATTTTACTTATTGTTTAGGATAGATAGAAAAAAAAAACGATGAAGAATGTAGTATGATGAAATGGCATAAATAAAAAATGAAAGTAATGTTGAAAAATTTATTATTATTATTTTTTTTTTAAATATAAAAATAATGTTATGACAAGAGATTTTCAAGAGAAAAAAAAAATCACCACATTTTTTAAAATGCGTATTTAATTTTAAAATAAGATTCAAGTGGACAAAAAAAAAAAAAATCTTTTGTTAGAAATTGTAAAGGAAGCATATTGTATGGATTTATCTATAATTAAAGGTTCTTAGTTTCGAAATTTGTTTTCCTATCAATTATTTGTTATTGAACTTTCTTTTTTCTTTAAAGAAAAAAAAAAAAAAGATGATATTGTGTCGCCAAGAGAAGAAAATCCCATTAAAATTAATTGAAATGAAGTATTTGTAGGCGTAATAATGTTTTCTTTATGTTTTGTCATTGTATTTCTAAATATATCTATATTCTTAAAATGTACTCGAAATGTAATTAATTTGTTTTTTAGATACTATTAAAAATAAACATTGAAATCTGTTGTTGTTTTTTTCTTTTCTTTTAAGAGTTTTATCGACTGATTAGAAAATAAAACCATTTTTGTAATTTGAAGATAATTAAAAAAGGATATTAATTCCTCTAAAATATTCTTTAGCATAAATTTGTATTTTAAATCACGTTCCATAACTAAAAAATAGATTTTTAATCTTCTATAAAATAGAAAAAGAGGAAATTAATTTTGAAAAAAAAAAAAAAAAAATTCCTCTAAAACCCTAATTGTAATGCTTTTATTTTTCTTCTTTCCAAACAATGAAGATATTTAATGCGGCTTCATTTTTATTCAATCAAATTGAAAAACAAGAACCAAAATATCTGCGTTTTGTTTTTGTTTTTCTTAAAAAGAACAAACATTTTTCATTGTTAAAAGTATAATATTTCTGCTTTCAAATTAAAAAAAAAAAATTTAAATTTTTATTAATTTGCCAAAATAAAAAAAAACATAATAATTCTCATAAGAAAATTTTTAACAAGATATTTGATTCATAAAAAAAAAAGAATAAAAAAATAAGATAATAACGTCGAAATAATTTTCTTATAAAACATATTTCTTGTTGTAAAAAGGACGATATAAATTATACATAATACAAGTGTTTTAAAGGAAAAAAAAAACTTAAGAAAAAGAATAGATTCTGTAATTTGGATATTTTTCATCATTTTTCATTTCTAATGTTTCACAAAAATTTTCAAGCTCACCATCCATCCAACACACCATTATTTTCTTATCATTTTTTGTTTTTATTTTTCATTTTCTTCTTATTTTTTTTTTTTTTACAGTCAACAGAAGCCAAAAATGTTTTTCTAGATAAATCTTAACGTGTTTTTCCTAATTTTTGTTGTTGTTGTTTCTTAAAGTAGATTTTTTTTTTTTATAAAAATATTAATTTTTTAAAATGTTTTTTCTCTTTCTTTTTTTTTAATTTTTTTTTCTAGGTTTTTGCTTCATATCTACAATTCTGTGGTATTGGATTACGTAATGCTCAATTATATGAAAAATCTCAATTGGAAGTAAAACGTAATCAAGTCCTATTAGATTTAGCACGTATGATATTTGAAGAGCAAAGTACTATTGAGCACATGGTATTTAGAATCCTAACACATATGCAAAGTTTAATACAATGCCAAAGAGTTCAAATATTATTGGTGCATGAAGCTTCAAAAGGTAGCTTTTCACGTGTATTTGATTTTGAAGCAAATGATTTAAGTGAAGATGATTCTGATTCTAGGACAAGGTAAGCATATTATTTTGTATATTATGTATAGTTGAACATAAATATATAAACAAGGATATTCAAAGAATGTTTTCCATTGAATATCTTATGTTTAACATTTCAATTGAAAATAAGTACTTCAATAAAACAAAAAAAACAAAAAAAACAACAACAAAAAATTCAAAAAGAAAATTCACATTTTTAACCCTTTATGCAAAATGCGTGTGTTTTATATAAAACAATTTGGTATTGGCTAAGATAGCATTCCATTATAAAAACCGACATTCATCCACAAAAGAGTTATGTGTTCTTGAGGAACTCTTCAATTCCACAAATTTTCTTTAGAAAATTTCAAATATTCTTCATTTTAAAAATTTAAAAAAAAAAATAATAGAAATATTTGACTTTTTTCTTCTTCTCTATTTTACAGTCCTTTTGAATCAAGATTTCCTATTAATATCGGAATTACAGGGTATGTGGCAACAAGGGGTGAGGTATGTGTAAAATTTGATTTTAAAAAAATTTACATAACTACAGTTTTTTTTTAAATTTATAAAATAAAAGTAAAAATCTTAGTTTAAAATTTGTACTTTTTTTTTCTTTGTGTCTTTTCATAAAATAATAGACTGTGAATATACCAAATGCGTATGAGGATAACAGATTTGATCCCAGTGTTGATGAAGGTCAATCATTTAAACATAAATCAATACTTTGTATGGCTATTAAAAATTCATTAGGTCAAATTATAGGTGTAATTCAATTAATAAATAAGTTTGATGATTTGGTAAGAGACTTTAAATTTCTTGCCCTGTTTTTTTTTTTTTTAAATAATAAATTAAGAAAATGTAGAAAATAATTTCCAACGTATTTATTTAATTTACAGATTTTTACCAAAAATGATGAAAATTTTGTTGAAGCTTTTGCAATATTCTGTGGTATGGGAATTCATAATACACATATGTATGAAAAAGCTATTGCAGCAATGGCAAAACAAAGTGTAACACTTGAAGTATTGAGTTATCATGCATCTGCATCAATTGATGATGCACAAAGATTAAGAGTAAGTGTTTTTTTTTTCTTGTTTTTTGCAAACAATATGTGAAATTATCCTGTTTGAAGAGATATACAAAAATCTATCATCAGACGATATAGAAAACAAAAACTACAATTTAATGCCTCTTAGGATTTTATATTAATGTACAAAAAGGATTAATTTAAAATTTTAAATATTCAAGAACTCAAAATATTATAATTGTTATTTTATGTAATCAAGTTATTCAAATTATAAGAATTAATTTTGAAGTAGATAAATTTTGTTAAATTATGAAAATTATAAAACAAAACAATGATATTTTATTAATAATAATTGATAAATTTACATGTTTGAAAATTCTTCTTATATAAGAGTTGGTTCTGCTTCTACTAAATACTCCTATATTTAATATTTATCTATACCAACAATAAAATACAAGATACAAGTGCAATTTAATTATTGATTGTTTAAAGTTTAGGTTTTCAAATAATTAAAATCGAATTTTCATGTTTATCTTTTTATTATTTGAAATTTCTTAAAATGAACAAAATTACTTGAATATAAAATACATGAAGTGTTTATTCAATAATATTTTATTTGAATTTTTTCTTGTTTTTATAGAAATTAAAAATTCCATCTGCAGCATATTTTGAATTACATGATTTTAAATTTGATGACATCCATATGGATGATGATGATACGCTTAAGGTAAATAAAAAACAAAAATAAAATGTTATCTTTTTCATAAAATACAAAAGTTATTTATGTTTTTTTTCTTCTTCTTCTATTCCATCATAAATGCATCCTTAGGCTTGTCTACGTATGTTCCTAGATTTAGATTTTGTAGAAAGATTTCATATTGAATATGAAGTTTTATGTCGATGGTTATTAAGTGTTAAAAAGAATTACAGAAATGTAACGTATCATAATTGGCGACATGCATTTAACGTTGCTCAAATGATGTTTGCTATTTTAACTGTAAGTATTTTTTTTTTATTTATTTATCATTTTTTACATTTTTAATTTAAAAAATAAAATAAAATAATAAATAAATTGTTTTGTTTAATTTTAGGCTACTCAATGGTGGAAAATTTTCGGAGAGATTGAGTGCCTTGCATTAATAATCGGTTGCTTATGTCATGATTTAGATCATCGTGGGACCAATAATTCATTTCAAATAAAGTATGTACACTTTTTTTTAATAAAAATTTCAATTTTAAAGGGATAATCAATGAAAATTTAAATTTTTTGTATTTTAAAATTTTAGAGCTTCATCACCATTAGCACAATTATATTCAACATCAACAATGGAACATCATCATTTTGATCAATGTTTAATGATTTTAAATAGTCCTGGAAATCAAATATTATCGAATTTATCATCAGAAGATTATAGTCGTGTGATACGTGTCCTTGAGGATGCAATTTTATCGACTGATTTAGCTGTGTATTTTAGGTATGTTACCAAAAAATGTATGTTTTTTTTTTGGAAAATATTTAATTGAAATTTATTTTTGGAATAGAAAACGTGGACCATTTTTAAAATATGTTCAAGACAAACCAATTACATATTGGTTAGGTGATGAACCAAGAGCATTATTGAGGGCAATGAGTATGACAGTGTGTGATCTATCAGCAATCACAAAACCATGGGATATTGAAAAAAGAGTTGCTGATCTTGTTAGTTCAGAATTTTTTGAACAAGGTGATGTGGAAAAGCATGAATTGAATATAACACCGATTGTAAGTTTTAAATAAATAAATTTTTTTTTTGTCATTGAAATTTCATAATTGTATGACTGTTTTTTTTTTTTTTTTTTTTTTTTTAAAAAGGACATTATGAACCGAGAAAAGGAGGATCAATTACCTATGATGCAAGTTGGATTTATTGAATCAATATGCTTGCCAATTTATGAGGTAAGAGTTTTGAAAAATGAAAAATGATTTGAACAAAAAAACAGAGAACTTATTTTTTTTTTCCTTTGTCATTTTAGGCTTTCTCAGTCTTATCCGATAAATTAGAACCATTAGTTGAAGGTGTACGACAGAATCGTTTACATTGGCTTGATTTAGCAACAAAAGTACAAACAAAATTAAATCATCAAGATAGTAGTAATTCAGATACAGATACAATCTCGAACAATAATAATAAAAATAATAATAATAATTCAAATGATTATAAAAATGATCAAAATAGAGGCTCATCAACAAAAAAAACAACAACATTTGAAACACATCATAGAACGAACAAAAATAAAACAAGTCATTCAGATAATTCTGATAAAAGTATACGAATTAAATCTGCACCAATCAGAGGAGGTTCACAAAAATCATCATTATCAGAAAATTCATCATTAACATTATCATCAGTATCTTCAATATCATCATCATCATCATCATCATCAACATTATCCACATCAACATCATCATCATCATCATCATCAGCATCATCGGCATCAACAGTTAAAAATTGCGATAGTAACGATGATGATAACGATGTAGATGAAACAGACAGTAAAATTCATAAAAAAACTCCAAATGGTAATTTATCATTGTTAAATAATTTAAATAGCGTTAATAATTGTAGTAGTATTTATCCAACAATATCACCACCAACAACAATAACAACAATAACAACAACAACAACAACAACAACAACAACATCATCAATAGAAAGTGATCGAATACCAAAAATTGTTGGAAAATTAGGAAATTTCGATACACAACAGTATTTCCTTAAATCGACAGCACCCCATCATCATCAGAATGGTACAATATTTGAAAAAAATTCATTACATCATCATTTACAATTTTTACCACCACCACCACAATCTTCATCAAATGATATAAATTCGTTACAACGAAATAATGAACAACAACAACAACAACAAGAACAACAACAAACACAACAACAACTACAACAGCAGCAGACATTAATTACGACATCAACAATAGCCATAGGAACAGAACCAGATACAATATCATCACCAACAACAGAAACAGCATCAGCTGCACTGTGTAATGAACAATGAAATTAGTAAAAATTAAATTAAAACAGAAAAAAAGATTCTGCAAATAACGAAAGAAAATGGAATAGGCATCTAAAATGAAAGTGTGGGCCAAATAAAATCAAATTTTTTTAGTTTTATTTTATTTTTTTTTAAATTTTTAGTATTTAATTATTTTTTTTCAATACTGTAAATCTTTATTTAAAAACCCAACATTACAAAAAATGCAAAAATTGTAAATAGTACACACGCAAAATACAGTAAAAAACAAAATGAAGTGTTAATTAAAATAAATTATAAAACACAATAAAAAACAATTAATTTTTATTACGTGTAAAAAAAAAAAACAAAACCAATTAATTTTAAATTATAATTAGTATCTTTTATAGTGTGATGAATTAGCCTTTACTACTTTTTTTTTTTTTTTTTTTTTAGTTTTTAGAGATTAAAATTATCATCATTATTATTTTTATTTTCTAGTTTATAATTTTTACAAATAGACAAGCAAGTTGCAAAAAAAAAATAATAATAAAACAACATAAATGCAAAGTAATTTTTTTATTGTTCATTTTTTTTTTCAATTTTTCAATGTTTTCTTTGTTAAAACGCACGTACATATATTTTTTTTTAAACACAATGTTCAACGTTTCACTTTTATTTTTTTTATTTTCATCTTTTTTAAAAATCAAGCAATATGTAAAAAAAAAAAAATAGATTGCAAAAAAATTATAAATTAGAGAGAAAAAAAATCACAGAAAATTTAGTTAAAATTAGAGAAATAAAAATAAAAAATAAAAATTATAGAGAAATTTTATGTCTGAGATATATTTAATAAATTAAATTTAAAATTTAAAGAAAAAAAAAAAACAAAAATTATATATCTAATATTTAATTCAAATTATGAAAATTTTAGTCTATTTTTTCACTTTGTATTGTGTATAGTTCAATAATTAAAAAAAAAAAATAAATAAACAAAAAGAAAAAATTAGTGTGTGAAAAAGAAGAATTAAAAAACAAAATAGAAAATTCATTAGAAGAAAAAAATTCTATGAAGACTAAAAAGTTGAACCTTTTCGATTAAATTGAAAAATTTGAAAAATAATGTAAAAGTAAAAAATTTGTAAAATAAAATATTAAATAAATGTGGTTAATTTTATTATTATTGTTAAAACAAAAAGAATAAAAGAAACAAAGTAAAAACCTGTGTATGTAGTAAATATTTAAAAAAAAAACATATTTCAAAAAAAAAAAAAATAAACAAAATCAAAATAGAAGAAAATAAATTATTTATTATTTTATGCACAAAAAAAAAAAAAAAAAAACTATTTAAAGAATAAAAACAAGAAAACAAAAAACAAATAAAAAATTAATTCAATAAAATTCTGTAAAGCTCAAAATAAAATTTTTGGTGTTTGAATTAAAATTCAAATTACAAAAACTGTTTCTTTTATCAAGTCCTAGAAAATTGAAAATTTTACCTGTTTTTTTTTTTTCACTTTAAGGTAGGGATTTTCACGAAAGATGAAAATGATGTCTATTCTCAAAACGTATCGTTGGATAAGCATTACATTTCATATTTTTATATCACACCACATTCCATATATTATCAGCTTGGGAAGATACTTCACTATATTGTATTCCATTTCAAATCATTTTAATTGTGATCGGAAAGAAAAAAAAAAAGGTTTAAGTAAGGCGGTAAGAGTTAATTTTTACAAATTCATTAAACAAATATTTTCAGTTTTACTTAAAATTACAAAATACGTTACATACCTGAAATGGAAGTACCGTTATATACGAAAAATATTTGCTAAGACATACATATGTATATGAGCAATTTCTTGTGTGATTTAAGAGTCGTATTCATAATTGTTTAACTGAACTTCGAAAATTCCTTCATCATAGCAATTCAACCCTTATGTCGACACATAGGTCTGGCTAGGAATATTGACAATTATATGTAATTACTGTATGAGTTAAATTAATTTTTTGTTCGTATGGCAACGCTAATATATTTTTTTTTTAAATTTAATTTTGACATTTAATTAACTTGTGTCACGTCGTAATTTGCTAAAGTGTTGAAATTTTAAAATAAAATAAAAAATAAATTCAAAGTAAGTAAGTAAATGAAAATCAGTATATAAACATTAAAACATTATACATATAAATTAATTTGAATTTAATTTGATTAAAAAAAGAAAAATACTCGATGTAATGTGTAATTTGAGATTTAACTTGTTACCTTGTTTTCATAAATGCGTAGTCAACATACTTTGACGACGGCAATGAGTCGCAATTGTAATCAGAGTCGTCAACTGTGCATGGAAGCTTAATAGGAATAGTCTATTACTTAAAATTATACTATTAATACAATATTCAATCAAACAATCAACATTGACACTGGAACCCGGGGTGAGCCTTGGCCTGCTCCAGAAGTTTTCTCCAGACTTTTCTATCTGCAGCATATGTATGATTTCCAGTTGGCAACGTTCGTTCAGTTTACTTAGATTTAATTCGTTATTCTTCTTCAAAACCAACATCGCAGTCGTTTGAAAACCACTTCAGCCGACTACGCCTCAAGTTTAATTGAATTAATGAACCTAATATCATTCCGCGATTGCACTGGAAAGTAATTTATAAACATGATTTTTTCGTCGTCATCTTCGACGACGCATTTATGAATGCAGCCCTTGTCAACTTAAAACTAAATTTAAAAATCGAAGCTAAAATTTGCTGGTGAATAAAGTTACGACAAGTTTAAAATAAATTACATTGGTGAATACTGCCCTTAAATACATACTTTTATTCTAAAATTTATTTTGAAAGAAGTTAAAAATGAGAAATTAATTTCGAAAATAAATTCGACATGTTCGACTTCTAAAGCGGATTGTAAATGTTCCTGAATTCACATTTCCCTAAATTTTGATCAATTAAAACCGGAACAAGTAAAGATTTCGATTGTTTAGTGAAAAGATATTAAGGATTAATGAAATTAGGTCTTCTTGTATGGAGTTCATTTTTTTCTAACTCCCCTTTTTTAGTTTCAAAATTTAATAAATTTTCGTTAAAATTTTAAAAATTTCCTTCAGAACCTTTTCAAAAATTCTTTTTCAAAACTTTCACGAATGTCCTTTGAAAAAAAAAAAAAAAACTTTTTGTAGTGAGAAATCAAACCATGAAACTTTAAACATACACAATGCATCAAAGTTTATTTTATACACCTATTTTTCCCTTTTTTTAAATTTATTTATCTATTTTCTTTTCTCATTTTTTGATTTCATTCTGAATTTGATGTTGCACATCAGACATGCGTAGAATTTTATTTTTAGATATAAGCCACCCACATGAAATTCACCGAATATCCTAGCAACCGTGAGATAAAGTGTCTATTTTCTGTGTTTTTTCTATGTTTTCGTTTTTTTTTTCTTTTCACTTAATACCTAGAAAATTTTGTTCAATATAAAATTAACATTACTATACACACATCAAATCAAGGATGTATGTGTATACAAAAAAAGGATGAAAAATAAATAGCGAAATAGAAAAAATATGTACAAAATAGACAAAAATAATGAGAAACGTATCAACAGTGTGTTATTTTGTTATATATATATATATAAATATATGGAAGTTTGCATTATGACAAACACAAATGAAATTTATAAGAACAATGTGTATGCGTGCGTGTTTTGATATTATATATATATATACGAAAAAATAATTCAAAATAAAGTACTACAGGTGTCTGATAAAAGGAAAAGCTCCTAATATAAAGTATATGAGTATATTATATATTTTATAGCATCTCTCAGTATAAATTAACATTCTTGTACATAAAGTTTAGACTTGAAAGATATTCACCACATAGTGGGGTAGGACAAGACTGAATAAAAAAAAACAAAAAAAAACAAAAAATGTTAATACGTGTGCCATCATCAGTGAATTGATAATGAAAATTATATTCACCATTTTATCGTTTATTATCCTTTTTCTTTTTGTATATATACATTTACAAATATATATATTTGTGATTTTCGTGTATGTTGCAAGAAATCAAACTTGCTAAAGTTTACCATTTTAGTCTTTGACGAACTCACATTTCGAACAGATACACAGTGTGTAAAATATTGTGTACGGTAACGATTATTAGAATCCTTTTTTTTTTTCTTCTTCTTCATATAATATTATATGTATATATATTTATCATATATGAAAAACAACAACAATTTAGTAACTGTTATGAAATAAATATTGAAAAAAAAAATTTATCATCAAATTGATTTGGTGCGTTTTTTTTTTCTTTCTTTCATTTTTAATATTATCCTTAAAAGTGTATAATAAATATTATTATTGACGTCGTTTAATAATAATCGAGATTTTCGGATATTATTTTTAAATTATTTATGTGTTTTTATTTCGTTATGATTTTGTCTTTGAAATGATTTTTAAGGATAAAAAGAAAATAATTTTAATTAAAAAAAAAAATTATTTTTAAACTTTAAAAAAAGCGAACTCTTTTTTTTTCTTTTAATTTATTTGAAAATCTTAGTGTTGATATTGTTCATTTTGCAAGGACAAATATACAAAAAAAAAAAAATTTTTTTTTTTGTGTAATTGATGTTATTACTTTGTTCATTTATTATACAACAAGTACCTATATCTTTATGAAAAAATATATATAGGTACATAACATATATAAAAAATTTGCTATATTAGCTTTTGGCAAAGAAAAAGTAGAAAAATAGTAGAAAAATAAAAAGGATATGTTGTGGGTGTAGAAATATGTGTTCAAGTATTAGTAGTGAATGTAATACATAATAATAATAAGTTTTTTTTTTTTTTTGTACTTTAAATAAAAAAAGCATCAACAGTAAAAGTGAAATTTAATAAATAAAAAAAAAAAAAACAATTTTTTAAACTGTTTTTTCTCCTAGTTTTTATTGTTCTCATATTTACTGTGTTATATCCTGTACTAGTATAGATGTTGTGTTTTATATATTAATACATAATAATTGTATCCTTCTTGTTGTTATCATCATTTTTTTTTTTTTGTTGTCGTCTACTGATACACTCATATCATACTTTTTTTTAAATCTATTTTATTTTTTTATTTATTTATTTGTTTTTTTTGTTAAATGAAAATAGCAAATAAATAACTAGAAAAACAATAAACAAGTAAAAACAAAATATTGTATAAGAAAATATTGTTATATATAAATATTGTAATATTATAAAAGAAATGAAATTAATGTAGACAAAAAGGATTTCATTGTTATCACATAACAAAAGGATAAATAACAATAATTTATTCATCTCTGGTGTACTTAGTGTTTAGTGTTGAAGAAGGTGGATCAGTATATACATATGTACATTGTATAATATACATATATTCGCGTATTGTTGATGTAGTGGTGTGTTGTTGCATTACAATAAACTAGAATCCTTCACGCATTTAATTATAATTATTATGGAGGAAAAAATGATTTGAGAGAAAAAATAAATATACATACATATATAATTTATAAACAAGGTAGGTAATTATAAAAAATAAACTGTAATATTTTCTAAAGTTTGTTTTGTGCTTCTGGTTTTTTTTTTTTTTTTAAATTAATTAAATTATTGTTTCTTGAAACCTTTTTTTTTAAACTTTAAAACTAATTTTTTGTTTGTTTGTTTTGCATTCAAATGTACACACGTAAACATTATACAAGAAAAGAAAATGTAATATAATTTACATTCATATACATACATTATATATATATAGAGGAATGTCCTTGAAGTTTTTAGTCTTCTTATACTTTATTGCTTCATCTTGTGTGTAAATGTGTTTTCTTTTTTCATCACTTGATTTAATTTCATTTATAGGAAAATTTGCTACCATGTATTTCTCTGTCGTAAGTCTTACACTGTTTCATCCTTTTTTTTTTTTTTTTTTTACATAATATTTTTTGTACACGTTTATTATTATTTTACTGGATAAATTGTGCAATATAGCACACAGATAAAAATAAAACTTTTTTAAAGACAATTAAAAAAAAAAAAATCTAAAGATAAAAAAAAAAACATAGAAAAAGAAAATAAAATTCAAGAAAAAAAAAATATTTTGAAAGCAAAATCGTAAGAAATACGAAACATTAAAATGAAAATAAAAAAAAAACACGTTAAAATACTCCCAGGGAAAATTAAATACGAAAAGTCCTTGAAAAAAAAAAAAGAACAAGAAAAGAACAAGAATTTTTATGTAGGTTGTGAATTTCAATAGTCAAAAAGTAAAAAAAAAAAAACAAAACAAAAAAAAACAAACAAGTAAATATATATTTTCAATGTATTTTGTCAATTTAACTTTTATTTCTATTTAAAAATTATTCTCAGGATTAATTTATTTTTAATTTTTTCATTTTCAAAAGAATTTTTGAAAGTATTATTTAAAAATAGAAATATAAAATTGCAATATGTATTTTTAATATTAAATTTATCTTTTATTTGAAATTTTTTAATAAATTTTGAAAAAAATTATGAAAAAATTTTGAAAAAAAAAAAAATAGAATTATTTTGTTGCCAAGCTAAAAAAAAACATGAGATTATGATGCTGTGAATATTTTAGGAGACACATTATTTTTTTTGTTTTGTGGTATAAAGCTCTTAATTCTATTTGTATACATATATGTACACAGCCATATGTATATGTTTATATACATATATATATATACAATATTCAATACACCTACTGTTTTCCACGTATTTTATTTTTAAATGCAACATTTATTTTATTATTATTTTTTTTATTGTTTGATTTTTCTCCTATTTTTTTATATTCTCTTTAATTTTTTTTTGATTTTATTATGTTTTTCTTCTCAAATTAAAAATTTTAATAAAGTTGTAAATATGATTTTATTAGATTTAAAAACAAAACAAAAGAAGAAAAAAAAAAAACCTATAATTTGAATAATTTAATTTTTCAAGTCCTCAAGGTAGAGAAAATAATAATATAAATGAAATAACCTGTAAATACTTAGTATGAAAAATTGTAAACAAAAAAAAAAAAAAAAAAAAAATTGAAGATAATTTTTCCGTTGAATTTAAGGAAATCTAATTTTTTTCTTCTTCTATAATTTTATTTAATTTCAAAATCAAATTTGTATTTTGTTTATTTTTTATATTTTTATTGGATTAAATATGTTGTAAGTATCTCTCAAGAAATCTTATTTTTCTGTTATATTCCCCTTAGGTATTTGCAATTTGTGTTTAATCATATTTTATTTTTATTTTTCGACTTTGTTGTTGATGGGAAAAAATAAAAACAACAGTATACGAGTATCAATGTGAACATAAAGATGAAATAATTTCAAAAAAAAATAAATGACTAACTAGTTAAAAAAAATGAAAAAAGCATAAAATTCTAACACTTGAAAGAGATTATCCCCAGAAATAAGAAGCCTTGTTGACAAATCACAAAACGTGATCCTTTGATTATTCATCTCTTTAATTTTTAACTTATAATCGTTCTCATTATCATAATCATCACTAAATCTTTGATATTCATGTCCTTTAAAAGTCACATTTTAAACATAAAAAATGAATGAAATTTCTAATTATGTAGGAGTTTTTTTTTTGTATGTATGCAAAATTGGTCTTTCTATTCATGAAAAAAAAAAAAAAACATGAATTAAAAGAAATTCTTTTATAGACACAATTAGAAGTATTAAGTTTCACAAATATGTTGATTGAGCTAAAAAAAGAGAAGAAAAAATAAATAAATCCTTGAAATATGAATAGATACGTATATTTAAGAACTTTTTCTATATGTATGTAGGTATGTATAATATGATTTAACTAACACGTGTCAGTTAAGAAAATTAAAAAGAAAAAGTTCTTTAACACATTTTTTTTGCCAGTTTTGTGTATACATATAATTAGTAAGAGAGGCATTTTGGAATTATCTTTTCTGTAAAAAAAAAAAAAAACAAAAATTCTTTAAGAAAAAATAAAAAACTCTTAAAGGAAATTTTTGAATAAATAAAAAGAATAATTATGTTATTTGAAAATTTTTGCAACAAAAAAAGGAAGAATAAAAGTCGTTTTTGCAATAACCTTTTTGATAGAAATTTAAATTTTTGAATAGAAAAGGAAGATAAAAGCACAAAAAGAGCTTTTCAAAGAAATTGGGGTGCATTTTCTTGAATTTTTTTATTGAAAAAATAAAGCATAACAGATGATAATTTTACTCTTACGTTTGTTTTTTTTTTTTAATTGAAAAAAATTGTTTTTTATTTTGAAGTTTTCCTGATTTTGTTTTTTTTTTTCTTTTTTTTCAATTTAATTTTAATTTGTTTAAAACCTAAAAAAAACGATATGTAAGATATTTCAATGAATCTTGAAACTACAAAAAAAAAAATCCATGAAGTAAATTAAAAATGTTTTTTTGTTTTTAAAGAACTCGTATATGAAATAAGATTTTCATTCGAGTGTAAGTGAATTGAGATCTCACAATGAGATACTATACACTTGAATTCCTAATTACATTTCAAATGTACTTTTTTTTTTCGTATTTTTTTCATTTTTAACTTTTTATGTGTTTTATACAATTATCAAAACACACACACATACGATAAAGCTATATGAATTTATATTAACATCAACACATAATTAAATATGTACATGGTTAGATCTTTCTATATAATTTTCATGTTCTTACAACTTTTATCTTTTTAAAATCTTCTACAATTTTAATTAAATTAATTAAATAAATTGTTTACAAATTTCTATTGTTCATAACAAATATCGCATTTTTGTAATTACCAATTTTTTTTTTTTATTTCGATAAGTGTGCGTTAATTCTGTTTTTAGGTTTTTTTTTTTAAATGAAATTTATTTTTCAGAAAAAAAAAAATACCAATTAAAAAATCATGTTTTCAAATTAAAAATGAATTTATTTAGAAAATAAATAACATACCTACATATGTACATACATATACAGGTATTTATTTAGTTTTCATTCAAGTAGTAAATTAGTATGTTTGACAACAACAATAGGAATAAGGCTCATAATTATTAACTTAAACTACATAAATGTGAATATGGTGTAGAATTATAAGACACGCACGCAACACATAACACACATATTCATTCAATTAGATTTATTTTTCTTTTCATTGAAAAGTCAATTTTATAGGAAAAAAAATTAATTTCATTATTTAAAAAAAAATAAAATAAAAATTGTAGCACTTGTTCACCACAGTTTTTTCTTAGAAAAAAAAAATTATTGTTTTTTATTTAATTTCATTTATTGACACATTTTTTTTTTTTTCCTAAATTAAAAATAAATTTTCTTTCAATCAACATGTTATTGTTATTTATTATTATTACAACGAAATAAACACCCACACTTTATTTGAAAAAAAAATAAATAAAAAAAAAAAAAGGTATAATATGAAAAATAGAAATACAATTGTCATGGCCTTTTTTCCGGCTAACTAGGGATACAATATTTTTTGTTGTTGTGTGTATGCAAGCTTTCTTGTATGTATTTAATTTTATAGTGATAGATACTCGAATAATAGATGTGATTTTTTTTTTGTATTCATTTCATGTAAGTTGTATTAAGGTAAATTTTCTATTTAATTTTTAATAACGAATGCATTGGAAAAAGAAAATAAAAATACTAAAATATAATTATTGACATGAAGACATGAGTTGAAAACAAAAAAAACTGTTAAGTTAAAAGGGAAGAAAGTATTAGATTATTGTACAAGTGTTTAGTATGTGCTTGAATAGAGAGTATATGAATTGCTTGTTTTCAATTCAGTATTTTTATTTTTAGATCACCTGTTGGAATATATACTTATTGAAGAATAATTTTTATTGATTTAGGGGATAATCTTGTCTACAATTAGATTTTATTTATTTTTTGAAGAAAAGAAAAATTTTAAAAAAATATTATGACTTAGAATCTTGGAACATTATGGAGGATTTTAATTTGATTTCTTGTAAATAATCCTTCATAAACATTCTATTGATCCTAAAAAGATTTCTTCAATCAATAATGATTGGCTTAAAAAAATTTTGCTTTTGAGTTTCAAGATTAAGTATCAAAGCTTGTTTATCTGCTAAGAATTTAGTCAAAAAATGTAATGTTTAAATGTGAAAGAAAGAAAATATTTATTATTTGAATAAATTATTGTAAAATTATTTTCTTAGAGTATGTAAAAGAAATAAATCAGAGAAAATTTATGAAAATAAAAGTGGTTGCATAAAATGCTTCACTTGAAACGACAAAATAGCAATTTCAAGAGAAACTACAAAATTTTACGATCCATTAGGTATCATCAACACAGTTGTTGTAATGGAAAAAAAAAAAACATAATTTTACAAGAACTGATGCTACTAAAATACAAAAGGGAGTGCTTATTATCACACCATAAAATTTTGTTATATTTCTTTGTTTTCTTGTGATCATCCCTTAAAATTTACAAAAATTGCTTTAAAATGATTTTAAAAAAGAAAAAATTGACGAGACTTTATTATCGGTAATTTACATATAAAAGTTCTTAGAAAAAAGTAATAACAATATTTTTACATTCACTACTACAATACAATGCTATTATCCTTGTCAATGACCCAATTTCCCGTTATGTACATTTCAAGTAAATATAAAAATATGCGTACAAGTTTAAATGCAACATTCATATCAAACATATGTAGGTACATGACAACAAAAAAAAAAAAAAACAACAACATTAATTTCATATGCAAAACATGTAAATTTTACTTGATATAAAAGATATGAACATCCTTGATTATCCGTGACGAGTTCTTATTATTCGCCCTTCAATATTGTTTTTTTTCTTTTCCTTCGACTAACATTAAAAAAGAATATAAACTACTTTTACAAATTATGTATATAGTCTATAAGATTGTATATTCAGTCTTTCAGAGTTCATTTTATCGATTAACAATTACATACACTGTGTATTATATACATATGTATGTATATGAAAATCATAAAGACATACAATCCCTATAAAAAGATATTTCACATAAAATACACACTTTTAAATTCATAAATAATGTTGTATCAAAGTTTATTATTAAAAATAAAAAAAATTATGAAGAAAAAAAAAAATAAATAAAAAAAAAAGGATATATAAAAGAAAAGAAGGATAAAATAATAGGCGCCTTAATTGTTTTTGTCTGATGATTCTGATATATGAAATTTTTTCTTATCTTAAAAAAAACAAAAGGTTTGTGTTTCGCAAAAAAAATTTATTTGATTGTTATTTTATACAATTTAGGCTTTTATGTTTAGTAGGATCTTTTTAAAGAGAAAAAAATATAAGTTATTAAGTTTTTCTTTTTCATGTTACCAATCTGAAATGTTTTTGTTGTTTCTGAAAATTAATTTTTCAAATAAATAAAATTAAAATTCTTGTATAGATTTTAATTATTGAATTAAATTGCTCGTAATTTTATCGAATTGTTTTTGATTAACAATTTTAATAATTTAATTAATTTTATTTTCCTTTGAATGAGCAGATATATGTATATTATATCTGCATAAGTACATTCTCATGTAGAATTTTAATTAACTATACATATGTAACTTTATATGTACATTAGGGTGTCCCTTATTTTTCAACTTTCAGATTCTCAATGTCGTACCCCTTCATTTTTTTTTCTTTTTTGCAAAAAAATAAAAATTCCAAAAAAAACAGGTTAAAAAAATTATGTTTACCCGTGCCGCAATCACTTTGAATTTCAACGTTCTTATAAAGGTCAACTTATTTATATTTAACTCGTTCTTATAACTCTATTAATTGTAATTATTTTTAGTTGATTCTGTTTTTAAAACACAATATTGAATCACTTTAATTTATTTACTAAATTAGTTTCTTATTTTTTCAAATATTAATATTCTAACAACTTTAGACGTAGCGTACCCTCGCTAATTCAAAGAGGTACCATGGAGCAATAGTAAGAGATTTAAGGTGTGTACAAGAGCACAGAAGACTAGACACTAGAAAAGAAATATTAAAAATACATTTTTAAAATTTTGTATAAATTAATTAAGAAATCAGAAAAATAAAATGTAAATTTAAAAAACAAAAAAATAAAAATAATAAAACCCAATACATCTAATATCTACATATTAATCACGAACTTTTATCTAGTACATTTTCTTAGGTAAAAAGAACCTTTTTGCGGCACGGATAAATGATTTTCTAGATCTTTTAAATTTTGAGATTTTTTTCACATTATCAAGTACAAAAAATTTATGGGGTGAGAGGTTGGTTTACAAAAAAAAATTTTCTTTGCCGTACAAAATAAGGTACACCCTAATGTACATTACATATTATATTGAATTCATAAAACAACATGACATTGTTTTCTTAAATATGTTTTCAAAATTCATTATTATTATTATTATGATGAGAAAGATTTGTTATTTTGTATGTAAAATCTTTTGTTTTGATATTATTCTGTAATATTTATATAAAAGATATTAAATTTTGTTTGAAATTCAATGTAAATTAAATTAAACATACGAAATTGTGTATATTTTCTTTTTTATTTTTTAAATGATTATACACACAAATTCAAAATGACAAATAATGTTTTATTTAAATTTTATTTGTAATAAAATGATCCTTTATACTGTGTATCTTTTATTACAAAAAAAAAAAAAAAAAATGTTTCTAATTAATTCAAATTTGATTAGTTAAAATATTTACAAGTTTATCATGATATGTATATTAAGTAAAAAGGATATCTTTTTAATATAATTGTCAATAAAATTTTGTTAAACAATTTATTTAATCACAAAAGAAAATACGTTATTCATCATATATACATACATACATATATTTAAATTTTATTATAAAATTATTTACACTAAAACCCAAGAATCCTTTTCTCTTGAATATACATATGTACATATGTACGTATATATGTATATGCAAAAATGGGTATCTACAAAGTTATAAATTTATAGTTTTCTACAATATAAATTATAAATTCAAACAAACATAATTAAAATTCAATAAAGATAAAAATTTTATTATTAGTTTTTGACCTTAAACTATAAAATTGTAATTTCTTGAAAATTTAATTTTAGTTAAGAATGTTTTTATCTTTGTATATATAGATAAAGAATTGATTAACAGTTTATTTGAATTAATGAGATAATAATTTTGATTAAATATTTACAAAATAAATAAATTTTGTGTCAATTTGAATTAGATAATAATTATCATTAGAAATTTTTTATATTTTTATTTGAAAAATGTATCTGAAACTCGTTAAAGAAGATATAAAACAAACTGATGACAATTTTTAAATGAAATATATGCAATAGGATTGAGAGTTCCTCATGAGAATTATGAGAAGAAACAAGATTTAATTGGTTTTTGGTGAAAATTATATTCTCAATTTAAAGATTTTTGGTTTAGATATTGTTATCTTTAGATTAAAAATAATTAGTTTTTGATGGTTTTAAATTTTTATCATTTTTTTTATACATTTTTTTTATTGAGAAAAAATAAATATTATAAATAGATTTGCTAATAATTTAAACAAAAATTTTGGTAAATAAAATGTTAAATATCTGCTATGATGAACAATGATTATAATAGTGTTGAAAAGGAGTAAAATTAAAACAGGAAAAAGCTGAGTTTAATCAACCAAAGAACTGAAGTTTTTTAATTGTATCCTAAAAAATATATAATTTATATGAAAAATCATGCAATATAAGGGTATATACAACAAAAAAAAAAAAAAAAACCGGAAAAAAAATAATTAATTAATGAACTGTGAAGGATTTCAAGTGATGAAGAATGAAAAACTAAAAGGACATGGGGTGTTACCGATCTGAAACGAAGTGTAAAAGAAAGATTTGTAATGTACTGCTACAGAAAAAAAAAAAAATAAATCATATAAGTGGAGAAGTGCCATTGTATAGTATTGGAATTTATTTTTTATATACATGATGATAATTCTTATCAATTATGGATTTTTCAAATTAAATGAATTATTCGAATTCGAAAGATTTTTAATAAATAAGTACACGTATATATCATGTAGAATTAAAAATACTGAAGATACATTTGCTATGTTTTCAAAAGACATAAAGAATTGCTTAAGTATTAACACCACCATCCTCTATCCAGATTGTAATAATTCATATAAAAATTAAAAACAAAGCTTTTTTTCCACAAAATTTCAAAGCTTCTTCAAATTTTCTTCTTCTTTAATTCATAAGTATAATTTGGGTAAATAATTTCGTATCTGAAATATTAAAAAAAAAACATATAGGTAACGAATTTTAAATGATGAAAAGGGAAAAACGAACACATCACATAATAATAAAATTATAAATATAAAGTCTTTCAAAATGATTTTTCAAAAATTTGAAATTACAACATAAAATTCTGTGATTATTTACAAAATTTTAATCCTAATAATAAAATTTTTTGTCTTTTGTCTGTTATTTATTTTTTACTTTCTCAAATTCTACATGAATATACATAATTTATATATGTATCTGTCATCTGTAATTTTATTTTAATACTATATAATAAAAGCATCCAATTGTGAAAATGTTGTTGCTTTATTTTTATTATTTTTTATCCTGCTTTTATTTCCCTATTCAATGAGTTCATTTAAAATTGAAAGATTGTCCTTTTTTATGTGCTTTTTTTTCCTTATTTTTTATTTTTTTAAATAAGATTAATTCCAGTTCGATGAATGTCAGATAACTTTAACCCTTATTATATTATAAATACATATTTTAGTATAACGCATAAAATTTTCATTTTTATATAAAATATTTTCTCATAATCTTTTTGTTTTTTTTTTTTTGTTACTGAAGTAAAAATATAACAACATATTTAATATATATTTTTTTATATATCCTTTTTCGGGTATGGAACATAATTTTCAACATATTTATTATGGTTTATGTATTCATTTAAATTATCTATAGACTAAGGATAACAACAAAAATAAATATGTGTCCTTAATATAGATTTTGACATTTTTGGCATACATGTATTGAAATTACACATCTAATAGATTGGTTTTATCCTTTGTGTTCTCTTGATTGTATGTGTTAATGTTAATTCACGCGTATTTGATAATTTTTCTTTTTGGTAATCAAAGAAATTCTTTAAATAATTTCATATAAAAACAAACTATTGTATCTTTTTTTTTGTTCTGATCAAGTAGGAAATCGTTTAATAAATAAATCCAAAGATTTTTCTTTTTTTTTTAAAAAAAGAGAAAAAAACTTAAATTTTTATAATAAATTAAAAAAGTAGCATAACAATTTAACTCTCGTAAATTAAATGTAAAAATTGTTTAAAAAGCTGAAAAAAAAAGCGTACCTAATGATTATAATTAAATCCATTAAATCATTCACTGAAATATGGGGAACATAGAAATTATTTTGTCGCTTGTTCCGGATGCAAATTATTTGCAATAAATAGAAAGGATATCAACTCAACTTAATTGAACATCTTTGCATCAAAGATTTTCAAATAAAATTTTGTTTACTTTTTTTCCCTTTCTCTCATATATCTTAAAAATGTCGGTAATATTCCAACATGTTAATGCTTTCAATAATTAAAAATAAAAGGATTTATTTAACCTACTTCGAAAAATTATATCCTTTTTCCTGTTTGTTTGTTCTTTCATGTTATATTTTTTCATTTCTAGACTAATACTACATATTAAATGAAGGAGGAGATCACCACATACTATTAGCTTGTATTTGCAAATCATATAATATGGAAAAATATTTAAAAAATCAACAAAAGTGAACTAACATTTTTATAATCATAATCATCGTTAGTTACCGTTGAGTTATCGTTGACACTGTCATCAACATCATTTTTATTATGTATTAATCCTGGGGGTCTTCAATTTTTTTTATCATAAAAAAAAAAAAAACGTTAGTCCTGGTATATAGTCTTTTTCATATCTGCTACTTGTTGTTTTTTTTTCAAATTCCTGAATTGAAACCTTTTCATATTATAATAATAAAAAAAAAACATGTATTTTTAATGAAAAATGGGACTTTAAGGATATGTACACTTTCCCCATATTAAAAATCACTCATATGTTTATGCAGAAAAAAAGAAAAAAAAAAAAAGAAAAAGTTATATGGGTTAAAAGGACATTATTCAAACTTAAAAGGTAAAAAAAAATTGAAAGCACAGGATAATTGCATGCATTTTAAGTTTTCCTTCTTAATGCATATCTTATATGATAATAATAATGAAAAAAAGCATGCATTAAAAAGGAATACAAAAAAGTTATAATTTAGTAGAATATATTCACTAAAACACATCCTTGTGTTCAGACAGAAGAATCACTTCCTTTTTATCATCCTATAGGGGATCAAAATCTATAACAAACAGCGTTACACAGGTTGAACTATGTATATAAATAATATAAAATTGCACATACATACAATGTATAAAAGTTTAAAACTTTGTTGATTTTTTAAAAGTGATATGAGACTTTCTTCATGCATATATATTATTTCTCTTTTATTTTACAGTTTTTACACACATGTTGAAAGTTAAAAAAAATCAGACATCTTTATAATGTTTTATACAGATACTGTATTTGTCATTTAAAATCCTCTGTTATACAATCATTATACTAATACAGATCTACTTATAACATTCATGTATTCAGAGTTTCATTTTCCTGTTTTATACGTAATACAAACTTAGGATACACTCGTATTTTATGAAATGATGAAAGTTTATCCAACATACTTTGTTTGCTTGCTTTTACATAAGTTTATCGATACAATATACTTTTTTTTTTGCACTAGTATTTACATTTCAAATTCATTAAGTATCCTAGCCTCAAATAAACATTATGATGGATAGGAAAAAAATTAAAATGTAGGAGATTTTAGTCCTTCATGTGAGAATAAACAATAACGAAACAAACTTATGTTTAAAAAAAAAAAAAGTCAAACATATCTGCAAATGATCTTTGGCATTTGTATACACCATACCATAAATAGGCCAGTTTGTTATAAAAAGGATAAAAAAAAAAGCAGACATGAAAAGAGAAAACAGAATGAATTGAAAAAAGAAAAGAAAATACAAATAAAAATAGCAAAAAAATAAAATGAATCTAATACAAAAGTGGAAAATTAGGTTGTTGATAGAAAAAATATAGAACAGGAAAAAGGTTATATTGAAAATACAATTTAAAGAGTGTGAGGAGAACAAGAAAAAACTTATAGAAAAAATATATCTGAATCCTTTTTGTGTATACACATTCGAAGATATTATTATATTGATAAGAAACAAAACCGAAAATATTTTGATATCGAACATTAGGCTGGTATTTGAAATAAAGATAAAAAAAATAATAAAGGATAAATATCAATTGAATGAAATTTTGTGGTTTTTTATATATCATGTAATGTTCTTGGAACACATGGACAATTCAAAAAAAAAAAGAAGAAGAAAAAATTAATAAATGAAAATTATAATAATAAAAATAAAAATAATACGATAACGAATTGAATAAGTTTTTATTTACATTTACAATGAAAATGAAAAAAAAAACTAAAAAAAAAAGAAATTGATGAAAAGTTTTTCATTGAAATTTGTGTTTAGCTACGTTCTTGAAAAGGACTTGTTTTTCTCTATTTTTTGTTTATCTTTGATACTTGAAAAAAATTATAGATTTGGCTCGTTATTAACATTAAATTGGTATTATTATTTTTTTTTTCTAGAATTTTCATATTTTACATGAATAATAACTTTATGGAATGATGATAATATTACGTTGCCAATGTAGACGATTTTTATCGATATCAAGGAGTAAAAAAATTTTTATTCACGTTAAATATAAAAATTTATTATATAAAGTCAAGCTAAAAGAAGAAGAAATAAGAATAAGAAGAGAAAAAAAAATTGAACATGAAAAATATTTCTTGACGACGTATAAAAGTTATTTGAAGGATTTTAAAGTAATCAAATAGAAAATGAAGAAATATTTTTTATCATGATGATATTTTTTTTTTTTTTTTTTTATTATTATTTTGGTTCTTCACATTTTTGTACATAAAATGTTGATAGAAAAAAATTTAAATCGCACTATCATCAACTTTATTGTGAAATACAAAATAAAATTCATTACATATTTGAAGTTATTTAAACGCCCACAATTTTTTTTTTTTTTTTTTTTTGTTAAAGGAGATTACTTGGAAATGACAACAAAAAATGAAATTTTTGTGGTGTTTTTTTAGATTTTGAAAACCAATATTTTACGTGTTTATTTGTTGTTTGAAGTTAAAGTTTATGTGAGTATGTACATAAATTTAAAATAGTGAATGTGTTTATTTTAATTTATTTATGATTCCAGAAGGATTATATCAAAGTGAAACATTAAAGTAAAATGAATGATTTAAAAGTGTTGATGTTTTGACGATACAACTGGTCTCTTAAATTTTAACTTTATAAATGTTTTATAAACGTTTGAATCCCTAGAAAGGATGTATTTTTATTACAAAGCCATATAATTGATTTTTGTTATCCTTTTTTGATTTTATATATTATTTTCAACTAATCAATTGTTATTTTACTTATAGAATTTTTTATTCAAATAAATTGCTCAGGACAGACATCCTTTGATTCGAAAATAATCAAATAATCACTTTTCTTTATATGGAATTGCCTCTATGAATAGCGAATAAAATTTACAAACATTTATTTCTTTAATATTCACTACAATTCAAAAAATCAAAAATAATTAAAAGTATTTTTTTTTCCGGAAATTGACAAAAACAAAAAAATTACATACACACAGAAAAATTTGTGTGTATACTTGATGTACGAGTATAATTTAAAAATTCTGTTTAATTTTCAAAGAGAAAGTATTCTTTCAATGTTTAATTGAATTTTTTTTTTGCAGATGTTGAATACATCCCATCAAATTAATTAAAATACATACACTATAATGAGTTATATGTCATCTTCTTTATCTGTAGTCAAAAAGTATATTATTTTTTATTATATTTATTTTTATTTTGTTTTTCATTAATTTTGTTTTTTTTTTTTTTTTACATATTTGCAAAACACATACATACATAAATTTGCTGATGATGCTGCTGACATATAATAAAACAAAATTACTTTTTTATTTTGATTGAAATCAATATTTTGTTGCATTTATACATACATATATTATATACATATATAAGAAAAATATGTATGTATGTATTTTTCATATAAAAAAATGAGGATATTATATAAATTTTGATATGTTTTTGCAAAATTACGTTAAAAACATGCATAAATGTACACATAAAAATGTTTACATAACATTTAATATTCAATTTATCAACATTTTCAAAAAAATTGGATATATTAAATATTTTTTTTCTTCTCATTTTTGTTATGTTTTTTGTTTGTTCTATTTTGTTTTCGAACATACATACATATATGATTTTGATATATACATATGTTTTGCATTATATACAGTATATACATATTATGTATCTATTTTTTTTTTTTAAATGAAATTGTATACACTTGCTCAGATAATAATATGTTTATTTTCATCAGTCTTTTTATTTTATTTTTTGCTTGATGAAAAAGAAAATGAAATGTTTATGACGATTGAAATGATATCCCTATGTTGTGGTTCATGAATAATAATATAAAAAAACATTTAAAAATAATAATAAGAAAAAAAATTTAATATATAGGTGTTGTCATATAGATAAATTAAATTTTTTTTAATACATAAAAAAAATGAAAAAAATGAATTATATACGAGAAAAAAAGAACAATAAGAAGGATAATTTTCTTTTTGCGAAAATTTTTAATATATTTTCAATCTGTTTAAGTTTCTTTGATATGTACATACCTATGTATGAAGGTATTTAGATATATGTACATAAATGTATATTATATAAAAATATAAGTATTTACAATTAACGGTGTTGTGTTTTCTGGAACTATATAGAAATAAGCTACTATACATAAATATAAATACATACATATGTAAGTATATATGTGCATATACATTGAGAATTATATCTAATCAATCGCATCATTAGTTAGTAAATGTAAATTTTTTTTGTAACAAAGGGTAATTGCCGATATAAGAGATTAGAATTACCTAATTAAAAAGAAACAGGCAATAGCTTTTCTGTTTTTATTTATTTATTTATTTTTTTTTTTGCAGGCTGAAACGACAGATTTCAGACTCAGTTTTGTCCAGTTTTTTTTAGATGATATCTGAGAGAACAGTGACCGATGAGTAGGCATACTATTGAGTTTGAATGATTGTTCTGTAAGTTCATTTGAAGGAGTTAATAACGCGTTTGTATGTTTAAGACTTTTAGTTTTGTTCTAATGCAATGTTTTCTAATGCAGTGCGTTTTTTTCCCTACATAGAATTATGGAAAAATAATAAATAAAATTTTTCCAGAAATCTAATTGGGTAAACTAAGTGTATCTACTATTTACAAACACTATTCTTAGCTTAACTTTAAACAAAATTTTATACATATCCCTTTCCTTTTTTAAAAACTAGAAAAATATCTTTAAAAAATTAATTGAATTTAAAATTTCTCCTAATAAATTTTATAATTTTGACAATTTCACTATAATCGAATTTAGTAAGAACATTTTTTTAAATTGAATATATCTACGAATGATTTTGTTGTTGTTATAATTTAATAATTTAACAAATTGTTTATAATCGAATTTTTTATTTAATTTTCCTTTTTTTTCGTCATTTTCAAACAACAAAACTCATTGGAAAATTTCATTTATGAAATAAAAAAGTTGGAAAATTGAAAAGAAAACAAAAACAGAGTTTAAAACAAACTATCCAATAAAATGCCAAACAAAAGGATTTCAAATCCAATAAATGAATTAGACAACAAATACTAATAATCTAATAAATCAATAATTCACTTTATTGGCTCTATATTTGAAAAACAAACAAAAAACAAAAACATCTGAACTAAGTGGGGCTATAAAATATAGATACAACAACGTAATACATATATATATGTATGTATGTAGAGAGCAAAGGTAACTTGTGTGCCGTGTGGGCTTTTTTAACAAAATAATAATTTTTTTTCTGGAAACTATAACTCTATATTGTTTAATTCAGAACGTATTGATCTACTATTCAGAAAAAATCGTATGTATGGTTCCACATGATGTTGTTTTTGTTTTTATACTATCATTATATCAGTATATTGTTTTTGTTGTAAAAGGTGCGCAAAGGCTACACAATATATATTTCTAATTAATTCTTAATGCTACCTTTATTAGTTTGTGTTTGGTGTAAGGATAAAAATATAATCATATCACACCTTCGATTTTAATATATTATAGTACATACATATGTATAGTATATATATTTTTAAAAAATATTATTACAATTGATGCGTATACATACATATGTATATGTATACTACTCTTGCCATTTCTGATGATTGTGAAAATTGATTAAAATGTAATAATAATGATGTAGGTGTTCAGGAAATATGTACACACATACATTCATAAATACATTTAGTATATTATTTTCTAGTTTGTTTTTATTGAAAAATATAAAATGATTAAATTCATGTCAATCAATTTCCTGTATTATTTTATTTATAAATGATGATACAATACATGTATAAAATTATTTTACATTACATCATGAAAAAAATAGTTGTATATCATCATCATTGTCACAATATATAAGGATAAACATATAAAAATACAATGTGTAAAATTTGATAAAATGTCAAAAGTTCTTAACATTTTAAGATACATACATATACATAAAAAATAATTTAAAATAGTAAATTTATTTGATAATCCTTTTTTCTCTTGTTTAAATGAATGTTGGATAGAAGTGTGGTTGTGCTCATCATCATCATCATCATTATTTGTATTATTTATCGTTATCATCAGGAAGTTCTCTTTTTACAAATATTTAGATAAAATATGTCTAATTAGTTGATAAATATGATTAAATTGACAATATATGTATATACATATATGTAATTAATATCCTTTTACGTTCTTTTCCTTATTTGAGTACTTTTTTAAACATGTGTTTGACAGCCAAAAACCAATTTATATATACATATGTACATATGTATGTTAAAAAAAATTTAAGAGGGTATATTATGTTTGAATATGAAATGATTAATTTGTGTTTGTAACAAGGGTTTATCTGTTTTATTCAAATATGTATATTTTTGAGATTTTTTTTTATATTTTTGTCTATTAATTAGTCAAACATGTTTTATTTGTTTTTGACATTTAAAAAAATTAGAAGTAAAAATTGTAATAACTTTTAATAGGACATGGGCAAAATATAGAATATTTTTGACTTTTTTCAATGTATAACAGATTATCATAGCATCAATACATTCCAATGGGTTAGCTTTACTGAATGTTAAATATTCGAATCACTCATAATTGTTTTTTTGTTTTTTTGTTTTTCAAATTATTCGAAAAAATTTCTCTTGGTTCATGAAAATTTGTTGGTTATTGTGATAACTTATAAGCTCGAATTCGAGTTTGCTCAAGTTCATTTAGTTTCGAATGAGTACAAATTTTTTCTGTTTATTTATAATTAATTTGTAATTAAATAGTTAATAGGTCATTATAGGAATACAATAACATTTGAATGTTGTTTTGAAAGTGAAATTTACTTTCAATAAATACAATTAATTACAATTCTCACTTTTTTTTTTTATTCTTTTCAAAATAGTACACAAGTTATGTATGTACACGAAATCGATAAAAATACAAAAAAAAAAAAAATTAGTACATTTTGAACAAAAAATTATTAATAGTCACGTCATTTAATTATCCATAAATAGAATTTTATTTTTTATAGTTGAACAATAATAATAAATCGTCCATAATCAAAATCTATTGAAAAAATAAACACAAAAAAAAAAAAAAATACATACAGATATAGGTATGTAGATAAAAAAGGATGTAAAGAAAAGTATATTAGTTGACGAAAAAAAAAATACATACAGATATAGGTATGTAGATAAAAAAGGATGTAAAGAAAAGTATATTAGTTGACGAAAAAAAAAATATATATCCCTAAATTCTAAGAACAAACTTATTGAATAGATATACGAAAAGACATTATGATGACAACAGAAAATCATGAAAATTTATATTTTAACGTGAAGCATACACAATCGATTTCCACCTATTTTATTGTGTTAGTTTTTTTTTTTAAAGTTGATTTTTTACTTCTGATATAATTTTTCATGTAAGAAAGGACTTCTTTTCATTACAAAAAAAAGAAAGAAAAATATGAAGTTCCTTTAATCAGTAATGAATTTAAAAGGAAACAAAAAGAAAGAAGGTAACAATAATTTGTCGGTATTTTTCCTTCATTATTATTTTTTCTATATGTTATGTCTTTTTATTCTTCTTCTTCTTGTAATTCAGTTAACTTCCAAGAATTATTACTTTTTTTTTCTCACCCTCGTAATTAAAATGAAAAAAAAAAAAAAAAAAACAAAAATGAAATTTTATGAGATTAGTTTTTATTAGAACATACATACGTATTCGTGTAGATTATATTTATGATGTTAAAACACATATAAAAACAGGAAAAATAAAGCTTACATTATTAAAGAAACATAGATATAATAAAATTATTATTAGATTTTATTTGATAATGTGAAATAATTCTCAAAAAACACAAAAAAAAAAAAATTAAAAAAAAACTTTTAATGAAATTTTTTAAGTTAAACGAAGACAGGCAAAAATAAAACGTTATAAAAAATTAAAATTTAATACGCGTTGTACATATTAAATTTAAATTAAATGAATTTAAAAGGGGCAAAAACAAAAAAAAAAAACCAAAAGAAAGTTTAAGTTTGGTTAAATTTTTTTTTATTATTTTTTTATTTATTCTATGAAAAAGTTTTATAATGGAAAATTGTTATATTTAATTATTATAAAAATGGACATTGTTTTAAAAATAAATTAATGGGGTTTAGAAATTAGTTAGATGAATAATGAGGACAGTTTTTTTTTTTTTTAAATATGTATTAAGTTTAGAAAAATAAAATTTAAATAGGGTTTGTTATGATCAGATTATGTTCTTGACATATTTTTTTTTTTATTTTTTAGTATCATTTGAAGTTTTATGAGAATATGTCATTAATAATTTGTCTTGAAAACAAAAAAATAAGGTACAAAAATTTTAATTGAATACATAAAAAAAATTCATGAAATTTTTTTGGAACTTTTCGGTTTTTAAAAGAAGTTCTAACACGATGGAGAATATTTCAAGTTTTCTTCTTCAATTTCAATTTTTCATCACATTATGTAATTTTTTAGATTTTTTATTATAGTATAAAGCTTAATCGATTTTTTTTTTATAACGGATTTATTCAATAATAAATAATCTGAAATGAAATATTTATTATAATAAAAGTATCTCTTGGATAAAAAATTTCATTAATTGAAACTGAATAAAATGAAGATAGCTATTTTTTTTCTATTTCCTATTCATAAAATATATTGTATATGTAGATAACTTTTTATTTTTTCTTTTTTTCTTGTATTTTATCAATTTCATTTATATGTTTGTACATACATATAAACTGAGTTTATTATAAGTATCACGTTTCTAGTATACACATTTCTTTTTATTTTTGTAGAAAAGTAGTTTCATTATGTAAAAGTAATATACACTTTTATGGTGGAAGACACGTGCAATTTTATACAAATGGTTAAAGGTACAGGAACCACGTGTTTTGGATTTAATAAAAATCAAATAAAAAAGTTTTGTTTTTTTTTTTTCATTTTGTATATATTTTTTCATTATTAATTTATTTCTTATTCTTGAAAATTTCATTATGCCATTTTGCAATGTAGCAATTCAATGGGTAATAAATGTATTTTTTCTCCTTTGAGTAAATAAAAAAAGTGTTGAAAATTTTTTATTATTATTTTTTTTTTTTCAAAAATTTTCCTATAGTATACTTTCATTGATAACTGCATTGATCTAATTTCTATCAATCCCAAATAACCATATTTAAAAAGAGTAAGGAAATAAATTGTGGAAAATTTTTCAAAAATAGTATATATAGTATATAAATAAATGATTTTTTGAAATAATTTTAAATTTGATTAATTGTTTTATTATTATTTTATTGTTTTATTTTTCTTGCTCAGAGTGTAATTTTAATAAAAATGAAAATTTTTAGAGTGTGATAATAATAAATGGTTACTTGGGATTTTACTAATTTTTTGTTATTTGATAATAAAAATTTTTAAAAATTGAAATGTATTTAATTAAATTATTAAAATTCATAAAATTCACATTGAATATTTTATATTATTTAAAATTTAAACATATGCTATAATAATTTATATTTATGATATCATTATTAATTTTAATAAAAAAAAATTTTCTTGTTTTTATTACAGTGCGTTATACCAAATGAAAATCCGAAATGAAATCAGTTTCATTGATACCATGGTGTTGGTATAATTCAATTATTTGGAAAAGGAAAACAAGAATTAGAAATAAAATAAAATTTAATTTATGGATTATAATATTTGAAATATTTTCAATAGTTTATTACGCACAAAGCGTAAATACATCGCTATCATTAACATCAACTGCCAAAAATTATGTTAAAATCTCAGATGGGAATATTATAACGAAGGTAAGGATAAAAAAAGATAAATATTATTTTTCGAACATGAGTTGTTTTTTTTTTTTTTTTGATTTATTTCAAATTAAATTTGAGGTTTAAAAAGATTTTAGCATTTTTTGTTTCTCAGAAGAAAGTTTGCTTCTGAAATTGTATAGACTATGTATGTATATTAAAAAAAAAAACATGAGAGAAATTGTATAGCCTTTGCATACGTTTCTGAATTCGTAAGAAGTTTAAATTGTTAAATGTTACGTGCTGAAATTAAACGACCTAGAAATTCATTATGTGAACAAATCGATTGGATGGTATCTATTTTGAATTAAGAAAAAAAAAAACGTAAAAATAATATTGTTTTTTTTTAATTCTCTGTGATTTAATCTTCATTAGACTTGTTCTTTTATATATACGAAAATTTACTGGAGTGTGTTAAAGATAAGAGTTTCAATTAAATGTACAAAAGAAAAGTCAACTAAAAAAAAAAAGAAATAAAAATTAAGTTAATTTTGACAGGATGAATGCACAGTTATTTAAAATAAAAACATATTCAAGGTAATTTATAATAGTTTGCAGCATAAAATGTACAAGGAAAACTTTATTAAATTTTTTTTTGGGTTTCTTCTTTCACATGGGAACTTATGGTGATTTTCTCATAGAAAAAGTCTATAATTTTTTTTGACATATTTGCGTAATCACGTAGAAATACTTAATAAATGTATATTTTTTTCTTAGAATAAAACAAGTTCTCCATTAATAATACAAACTGTTTTAGTATTCTAATGTTTTCTGTATCATTGAGAAAAAGAAAAAAAAAATTTATTTTCATTAAAGTTTTGTTACCCTGTTAAAAACAGAATCATTTTGAAAAGAAAAAGAAATAAAATTTTTATCCTCATTATTTTGTGTATAAGGATATAAGTGTTCCTATTACACTTATGATGATATTATTAATTGCTTTTTTCCTAAGAGCTTTATTATTTTTAATTTTTTTTTGTTTTTTGTTTTGCTATTAAAACAAAATGAAAGAGGGAGATGAGAAAAGTGCCATTATTTTGTTAGCTTTGTTAAGAGAAGAAAAAAAATAAATAAAATGATGATGATTTAGGAAAAAGAAAATTTATCATTTATCAAATGAGAAAAAAAAATAAGTAAAAATAAAAAAGAATGGTCTAAGGGAAAGAAAAACGTAATTCATAGGTACAATATTCACATTGTTGTAATATTATTTTGTTTTTTCTTTTTCAAAAGAAAATATGTTTTGAAAGAAAATATGAAATAATAATGTGGTGTGGTTAATGTTAATAATGAACTTTTTTGCTTTATGATCTTTTACTTTTAATAACTGAATTTTGTTGTTGTTGTTGAGTGGTGTTTATTAATGATTTAGGAAAAAAATAGGGAGAATTTTTTAAGGATAATAAAGGAAGAAAATCCAATAATTAAGTTTGTCTTATATACTTATACATATCTACGTATGTATGTATGTAGTCATATATAGGAGTTGATTGTATAGTTGCTCTTTTAAGGAATGAATTACTGTTAATTTGGTGGTAAAATTAATATCTTGTTATTTTTGTTTTTTCCTACAGATTAACAATATCATTTCAATTAGCTAGAATAATAATTTTTTTCATTTTTGTTAAATTGATTTTTAGAAGTTTTTTTTCTTCTTTATAATAAAATGTTTTTTTTTTTTTAATTTTTTAACGAGTTGTTTTTAGCTTTAGAATTCTTTTTGTTAGTGTTCCTCTTGCATATTGTTTACATAATTGTGAAAGCATGTAAGTGTAAAAGCACATTTGAGAGTTCATAAAACTACTCTCTTTTACATTCATTCAAAAGTTTAATTGAAGAAGACTTACAATAAAAATGAAATTGCGTTATTGAAAAAGAATTCATACATGTGTAAAACTTTTTTTCAACATAAAGCCTTTCAAAAGATGGACAGATAATTGTAACAGAAGATTTTTTAACAGGAAGAATACTTTCAATTTATGTTAAATTTTATTTAGAAAAATTATTAATTTAAAATGATGTTTTTTTAATTTAAATTTTTAAAGATATCCATTGTTTGAATGCTATAAGCTTGTCATTGTAGAGTATATAGTGGGAGTGTATAGGTCGCATTGTTGAATGATGGATTTCTAATGAAAACTCTCATTTTATTTGTTTATTATTCTAAGTGAAATTTTAGTCTCTTGGTAGTTGTAGGCGTTGTATGTAAATTTATTTTTTTTTTCTTCATAAATTAACGAACCGTTGTTTGTTTGAATTTTATTTTTTAATTTATAAACTAAATCGCAAACATACTTACTTTATTAAAAAAAAAACATCAAAGTGAACATGCTGTATTTTTAATTAATTGAAAGGATTAATTTAAAATAAACATATATGAAAAAGTTTTTATTTATTTACCAAATCATATTCGAAGTAGATTTTAAGAAGCTTTGTTTGCATTTTCATGATTATTTCTATCTAACAAAAAAGATTGTCAATGGGTTTTTTTTTTCTTATTATTTTCATCACATGGTAAATAAAATTTTTGTTCTTTTATTAGTACAATCTCTAAAATACAAAAATAACTTCTGACAGTCTATGTTTACATTTACACAAAAGATTTTTTGAACTTAAATTAAAATCGAGAATAAAAACAAAAAAAAAAAAGGCCAACAACAATAATGGAATAACAAACAATAATTAAATTGAAAATTTTTATTAGATTTATTTTTCAAATGTGAAATTTTCAAAAGTGTAAAATGGAAACGAGCCTCCTCCTTATATTACATAGTAATGCTTTGTTTTTTAAATTTTTCATGAATGTACAATACAATGATATTCCATTATTTTTATTTTAAAAAGTAAAAAAAAAAATGAAAGACAGACAATAACAACAACAATAACAAAAAAACAATAGAAAGAAAAATTAATTTTATAAGATCAGGAAAATTGTAAACAAATCTGAAAAACTGTTTTAAACATTAAGTAAATTAGTATTCTATTCATGTATTGTTATTTGAAATTTTTCATTGTCCTTTCAATAAGTTAATGGAAAATTTTCTCATTTTTAATTTGTTTAAACTTTTTGTACCATGAAAAAGTTATTCTTCGTATATATATATATATTTTTTTTTTTGTTAGTTATTTTATTCTCATTTTTATTATTGTAAATTTTTATGAAGAATATGATATTTGAAATTTGAAGATACCATTAAAGTTCCATTAGGATTGCAATAACATTTTTATTAAAAAATTTTTTTTTTTTTTATGAAAAATAAAGTGGAAGAAAAATTAAATATTTGCATAAGAAAATTATTCGATAATTTGCAATATATAAGTAAAATCACGTTCGTTATTTGTTTGTGTTGATTTTTTTTCCAATAACGTTTTTAATAAATTTTCATTTTTGTTTTTAGATTTTTGAACGTCGTTATTTTTCAAATAAATTTAATAAAAAAAAAATAATAAAATGTGCGAACTTTGAAACTAAAATAATAACACAAAAATATTTAAGAAATTTCTTAAAAGTAGAACAAATTTTGTTTTACTTAAAATTTTTTTAAATAATGTACAAAATATAATTTTCCAACAAAAAATAAAATTAATTTTAATGGAGTTTTTCTGTTTTTCAAAACAATAAACATGTACAAGAAAAATCACAAATCATCACTATGAAAGCTTTATAAATTTTGACGTGTAAAATATGAGCAAGGAAATTACAATTACTTACAAATCTACGTTGAAATTTCGTTTTTACATATTCATTGTTTAGTTTTAATTTTTTTTTTTTTTTTTTTTTTAAATGATTTTCATATTTTAAAGTTTAAAAAAAAAAAATATTTTTTTTGTAATTTATTTGAATTTGTTTGTTCTTCGTTATTGATTAAAATTTGAAATTTTAATTAAAAATAAAATCAAATGATAAATGACATGAAAAACTAGTTTTTTTATAATTCACTTGTAATAAATGGAAACTTCATTATTTTCCGGTTACGAAATATTTTGATATGAAAAATATTCTTGTAGAACAGAAGCTATAAAATAAAAAAATTTCACCAATAAATGTATGCCACATATGTGTAGTCCACGTTTGTTAATACTTTTATTTTTTTAATAATTCGTGACAGAGTATTTTTTTTTTTTTTAAATATTTGTTTTCCAAACAACAAGACAACATAATTCAGTTTAAAAAAAATTTTGATAAGGTTGGGTTATGTAACATCCTGTATTATATCAATGGTAGATTATTCGAAAATATTTGAATTTAAAAATTTAATTTGCGTACAAAATATATTGAAAGGAGTTTAAGCAAGGTACATATGCCATGAGATAAAAATTCCACAAATTAAGAGAAATATATTTTTTTAAAGGGTTTTTTTTTTATTTTTTATTTTGAGTAAATAATAAATTTGAACAAAAGCATAACTTTATTATAGAATCTCCTTTTTTTTTGTTGCTTTTAAATATAATTTCTATATAATTTCGTTTTGGAATTTAAATGAATTCTATTTTTGTTTATCGTTTTAAAACATTTTTATTCACTTAAATTTTATGTATGTTATGTATAAAAATTTCAGAAAAAAAAAATGTTTTTATGTTGAATAAATAATACAGATTTTTTATGCATATTACTGAATCTCTTTTTATTGCTTTAAAAATGGTAATAAAAAACCAATGAATATAATATACACAAGAAGAAAAAAAAACATTTCTCTTTATCATATTTTTTCTCGTTGTTTATCATTACGTACTAAAGCAAATCCTTTATCCTTCGTATGTGTTTTCCCTATACATGGTTTAATTTTTTATTTTACTTTTTTTTTTTTTTTTTTTTTTTTGTTAACTGACATGTAACGAATATGAATGACTTAAACAGTAAACGTTGCCAATTTGCCATCTGTTTTTTCCCTTTCATAATGTTTTTGGGGATTTTTTTCCGCGATGAAATAAAGTAAAATAATATTTTGGCAGAACAAGAATTTTTCATTCTTTTCAAATTTAAGCTTCACTTGTACTTTTTACTTTTTTTTTTCGTATGAACAAATAACATTACCTACATTGTATTTACATACAGAATTTTGGGAAAATTTTTTTTTAAAAATTCTAAAACATTTTTTTTAAACATAAAAATGAAATTCTTAAGAATTATTTTTTTATGTGAAAAAATTATTGCATAACAAAAAATAAATGTATGTAAAAGGAAATTTATATTTCTTCCTATTTCCTGTTTTGTTATATTATATGTATTTTTTTTACAGATATTTATTTTATTTGAATATTCATGCTAATATGTGTATATTTTTCGGTTTAAATGTATGTATGTACATATGTTCTGAATTCATTTGGTTCAAATGTAAGTATCTGAGAAGAAATTAACTTGTAAAAAGCTTCTACATTGAATTGTGCAAATTTATATATATTTTTTTTTGTCTTAATAGGTATTCATTTATTCTACCTTCAACTTAATTTAAAAAGGACTGCTATAGTCTGTATTAAACAGAAAAATAGATATTGTAAAAAACAATAACTTCAATTTTATGTTCAGGTATATCAAAAATTTTCTTTGTGGATAGTTCCTCTCTTAACTTTTTTTATACTAAAATGTGTACATATACAACATACTTCTTTTATCATATCATGTGGTGAATTAATACTATATGTTCAAAATTCAATTTTTGCAAAAAAGAGATTCATTTTGTTTTTGTGTAACTGCCGACCTGATTTATTGGTGACCAATGAGCGATAAGGCGATGGCTTTTCATTTTCACAGATTAATTCATCAATTTTGTTGTTTTTGTTTGTTTTTGGTTTCTTTTTTTTTTTGTCTCTATTATAATTTTCTATCATTTCAATGAAATTTCAAAATTTATTTACTCTATCTATTGGTAAAATAGTAACTTTTTCAATGTCATAATCAATCAGTTAATTAAAAATACGACATTTAGGAATCAATTAATGGAATGAAAAAAAAAAAAGAAATGACTAAGTACATTTAATTATACAGGAATATAGATTGTATCATCTGAAACTTTTTGTCTAATTTTGAAGAATTATTAACATGAATTTTACATTTTTTATTTAATTGATTGACATTTTTTAATGGTTTTAAAATTTCGTATTTTATAAATACTTAGAAAAATTTCTAAAACTTTAACTGTAAGAAATTCTAAAATAAAATTACCTTGAATTTAATTTAATTATACTTGTCATTTTTTATTTTTATATACCTACTTGAAAAAATCTATCTTTTTTTTTAAATCGATTTTATCCATTTTTCTTTTTTCAATAACAGGAAGCTATCGAACAATCACTTATAATAATTCATGATATTGCAACAGAGAATTTGGGTACACTTTGCGTTTCAAAATCATTTCGTCCCATACAAGTACCATTAAATGCTGAACGTTATGCAAGTGCAAGACAAAAAGCTGATTTAGCAGCTGTTGTATTACAGGAAGTGGGAGTTAATCGACATGGCGGTAAGTAAATTTTATATTTTATCATATTTTGTTCTTCAATTTATTAAAAAAAAAAAAAACAAAAAAAACAAGCTTATTCTCATATCCTTTCAAAAAGAAGATTTAAATTCAATATCAGATATATTTTTACATCGAAATTTATTTTCAATAATTTTAATGTAAAAATAATCTTCTTCGAAAAAAAAAATAAATAAACAAAATAAATAAAATAAAGAAATTCGAAAAAATATGAAAAATTCATTTAATGTTATCACAGTTCAATAAAATTGCATGTTTATTGAAATTAAATAGCGAAATAGGTTAATAGTTTATTAAAATAAAACTAAAATTTTATATTAAACACCTGTTTTATACATTTAATTTTAAAATTATTTCCATTTTCCACATAATTTTATCCATTAAAATTTTCATCAAATATCCTTAAACTCATATATTTAATATCTTTATATTATTGTATTGTAAAATTTAAATATAAAAGAATTTTTCTACTTGTATTCAACTATTCAAGGTTATTCGGTAACATTATGTCAACAGATGGAATTTGATCCCTTCCTCTACACAACAGTCAAAAAAAAAAAAAAAACAAAGTCGTCTTCCTTGTTGTCTTTTTTCCTTCCTTTATTTTATCTGTTTCATCTTTAAACCAACCGAATATTTTTTATCAAAAATATTCTATCATCGGAGTAGACATAATTTGTATTGGTTTAATGCTTTTTTTTTTTTTTTGGGGAGGATAAATGACAATAAGAATAAAAAGTGCAAAAAAAAAAAAACAATATGGAAGTGGTAAAGGGGAAAAAAATGTGTGAATAACTTTCCTTTCGATTAGAATATTATAATATAAGTTACACCCCAGAAAAAATAAAAAGGATGACAAGTTTTGAATGAATTTAATATAGATTTTTTTTTTTTTTTATATTTATTTTTGTATTCAAATTTTTTTCTTTTTTGCAATTCAGCATAAATCTTTAATAAATTTTGATGTTGTCTTGTTCTTCTTATTTTTTTTTATTCTTCTCGCATGTTTGTGTATGTAGTATATACAAAATACGTTCTTTATAAAATTTATATGAAAGAATAAGGATTAAGTATTAAAAGGAAAAGTTTAAGGGTATGATTTTTTTATGTTGAAAAGAATTTTTTTTTTTGTATCTTATAAAAGTGATTCCTGAAGTTTTACTGTATACGATTTAAGAATTAATAAAGTTTAAGTGTAAGCAAAAAAAAAAAAAAAATCTGAAAAGGTGGTATTATGAGTCGTGTGTAATTGTACGAATATAAGCTAAAGAAAAAATTAAGTAAAGAATTTAATTTTTTTTAGTTGATATTTAGGCTTTTGAAAAAAAAAAAAAAAGATGACATTAGATTTAAAACAACGAAAAATGTAAACTCATCAAAATGAATTAACATACGGATCGGATGTTAAATTTTTAAATATTAAAAATGATTGAAAAAATAAAGAGGAACACAAATAAATATTTTTCGAAGGAAGTCTATTTTTGATGATGATTTTCAATTTTTTTTTTTATTTGAAAAAACTTCCAAAGGAAATTGGTAAAAAAAATTTAAATTAAATTTGTGGAATTTTTGGAATTTTTACATCATTTTCATCATCATCATGAATTTTCAGATAAACATGAAATTTCCGTTCAATGATATCAATTTTTAAACAGATAATTTTTTTTTTTTTCGTAAAGAAAAATATTATAAATAAAATGAAAAAAAAAATGTATGTTTTATTAATCGAGTACAGTGGTTTGTATTTAATTAAAATACTCATTAAATATTTTAACAATAAATTTAAGTACATTAAAATTTAATTTTATGTGGTGATTGTAAAAGAACAACTCATACATTATAGTGCATTATTACGCATAAGCTTTTATTACCATTATCCTCAGGTTATTTTAAAATAAATATGTATATGTATCTAGATACTGAGATCATCATAAAATAATAAATTAATATAAAACTTAAATGGTAATAACAAATAAATATATACATACGTATATATGTAGTTTGAAATATAATAGATACTTCTCAAAACTATTATGTAAATTATTTAAATACCAATGTATGTATATAATGCATGTAATTAATATTGTAATGTAAATAAATTTTTAATAGTATCATAATTATATAGATACATATTTCTACATGAAATATTTAATTACATAAATTTCATTAAAGTATAATTAAATAATCTATTTTTCAGGAGGAAATACATATAATAAAAAAATTTCTTTAATTCGATAATTGTTTATTGTAAAATAATTTTAGCTTTTTCAAAAAAATTTTCTATTCAAAAATTATTTTGATGATATGAAAAAAATCGCATTTTACACTCTCTTCTGAAAAACATGTTGGATTCCAAAAAACCACAAAAACAAAAATCGGATCACAAAAAAAAACAATTTTTTTCGATTTAACGAGAAACTCTTTTGTGTTTTTAATCCAAAGATTAGTAAAATATTCCTTTAAATATTCTGTCTCACAAATTTTTATTTTTTAATTTTTTTAGGTTTTTGAATATTAATCTCATACACCCTGTCAAAACCATTTTCATAACAACACAAACCTTTAACTTTAACAAAAAATTAATTAACATAAGAGATTACCATTTTTACCATGAAGACTTTGAAAAAGATAATTTTCCTTTTTCATTATCATCATAAATTAACCAATAATTCATTACTTTTGAAACCTTATATACATTCATGTCCTGATTAATATTTAATTAAGTGCTTTTTGAATAGGATATAGAAGGCTAATTTGAATTTTTTTTTTTCTTTCAAAAAGTATCATCAGAATTGAAATTTTATATTACATACAAGAAAAATATTTACATGTCCTATATCATATTACATCTTAATTATGAGCAAATATTTACGAAATTTCGTGTTTTAGGAAAATTAATGACGTGTTAAAATTTCAATATTATGTACGAATAAATTAGTAATCATAGGGGAATTATTTCCATAAAAAATTTTTGTATCTTTCTAAGTAAAAAAAAAGGACAATGTATTTTGCATTTTTAAATATACTTTTTTTCATTCAAATATAATCGAAAAAAATATTTCCTAATACTGAAAATTTTTGAAAATATTGTATTTTCATGGTTTAAAAGTTGAAAAACAAATCATTTATTCTTACTAAAAATAAAAAATAATACAAGGTCTAACGTAAAATGGAATGCAGAAAAACACATTTAAAAAATATTTTCGTACAATTTAAAAAATAAAATGAAAAGAAAAATGAAATTTAACATGCTGAAAATATTTCATTATAATGATAATATTATTTTTCTATTTGATATGTTAATTTTCTTTTAATGTGTGAGTTATTCTTTTTATGTTCAAGATTTATTTTTATTTTTGTTTTCATTCTAAATTCTCCCATATGAAATACGTGTTTTAAATTTTATTAGAGTATCTTTTATAAACGAAATACAAAAAAAAAAAAAAAAAAATGAAGCCACTTATAACATATTTAGAGCATTAAATTTTTATCCTTTACCATATTATTATTTTATAATGAACAAAAAGATATTCTCAATTAAAAGAAAAACATAAATTTTCCGTATAAAGCAAAATAAAAGAAAAAATATTTAAAAACAAATTAAAAATTAAAGTTAAAAAAAAAATAAATAAATTAAAGATTCAGATATTTAATATTAACCTACAATTATTGTTATATAATTTTTTTGTTGTCTTTTATTCAAATAAAAACACAACACTTCAAATAAAAATGAGAAGAAAAAAACATGTTTTTAACTTTGAAAAAAAAAAAAAATAATAAGTAAAGAAATAAAAACACAAAATATTTTTTTTCTTGCTAGTACTTTATTTTTAATAAGTGCACATAGAACAAAAAAAAAATTTTAAATTAAAAAAAAAAAAATGGCAGAAAAGCTTAATAACAAAACAAAAAAAATGAAACTTTATAATAATAATTTAAAAAAAAAATTGTTCACTGTATTTTAATATCAAATTTAATCAATATAAATGCATTCATCTGGTATTCCAATGTTTTTGATTATGTAATTCAGTTTTTTTTTTCCCATCTTTTTCCTCATTTTTCAACCATAATACACATAAGGTGATGCATAACTTGAATAATAAGGATATGCACCATAAGAATATGAACCATAATATCCAGGATAATAAAGTTGTGGTGCAGCAGTTGCAATTGCAATTAAAAGTAAAACGAAAAAGAAAATTATCTGAAAAAAATGGATATTAAAAAAAAAAAAAAAACAACAATAATAACAAAAATCAATTAAATTAAAACTAAAGTTTTTATTTTTAGTTCAAAAACAAAAACAAAAAATTTGTACCACACATTTTAATAAGTATTTTCTTACCAACTTTTGCATTTTGTTTTTTTATTTTTTTTTCCTCTTTTTCTTTTTAACAAATATTTAAACTGTTTAAAATGAAAGATTTGAGTATAAATTTCTAGAAAAACTTCGTCACTTATGATGTTATAATCGAAAATTCTATTCAATTTATATTTTATACTTGTTCAATTTTACTCTCCCTTCTCCAAATTGTTTCTATTTTATAGAAATTTTACACAAAAAAAAAAAAAAAAAATCTTTATCCAAATTGAAATTTGAAATAGAAAAAAAAAAAAAAAGGAATTTGTGAGTACATACATGCATTTAAAATTTGTTTAATATTTAAATTGTATGTGAAGAGCATATAATGTTTATTTAATGAGTGTATAAAATGTGAAGTAATCGAATATAATGAAGGAAAAAAAAAAAAAAAAGAATAAAATAAAATAAATAAAAATAATAGATAAAATATATATTCAGACGGTGTATCAAGTGCAAGGTCAAATACTTTTTTATTTTGTTTTTGTTTTTCTTTTAGTGTTTATGTATAAGAAAAAAAAAAAAAAATTAGTGAACATTTGAAATAAAACTACCATACAGACATTCACAGACAAATTTATTATGTTCGTACAAACATATAATCGATTCATGTCAAAATTGTATATAAAAATTTATAATCATAAATTTATTCCCGGATGTGATTGTAATAATAAATTTGTCATTTTTTTTTTCTAACCTGAAAAATAATTTTGTTTATTTTTTATTTTTTTTTCACCTTAATTTTTGGTGATAACTATACAAATAGGAAAAAATAAAATTAATTATTGAATTTATTATCTCAATAACAAAAATATCTTTTACAATGATATATTTGTTAAGTATATAAAGGTCTTTTTCATGGTTTTTTTTATATTTTTTTATTTTATTTTAGAAAATTTACTGATTATTTTTCTCAAATTTTAAATTCGAATTTCAAAAAGAATTCTTAATGTTTTTTTTAAATTGTTTTTAAAATAATTAAATAAAAACAAACTAAATAAGAGAATAATTAAGATACTCGCTGTAATCCAAAAAAGAGAAAACAATTAATTTTTAATGAAATTTCAACGTTCTTGGTATGAAAATCCATAGTGAGAACGTATATAAGTATTAAAAGGATTAATTAAAAAAAAAAAAAAACAACAAACCAAAATAAAACATTAAAAACCGTACAGAAAACATTCTAAATCACTGTAATTTAAATTTTCTAATCTAACAGAAATTGAAATTCTCAAAAAAAAAATATATATATATGTATATCATACACAGAATGCGTGTTCTGAAATTAGATTTTTATGTTAAAATTATAATAAAAAATAAAAATAGCAATGAAAAAAAAAAAAAAACTTAATATGTACTTATAATTTTTAAATGTATGAATGTTTAATGAAATGTATTTTCCAAATGGTTAACATTTTGTTAGGCAATATTAATCAAAAAATAACCATATTTAATAATATGTGTTTGTAAACAAAGTTATTATATTATTATTATGCTTTAGAAGACATAACCGTTTATTTTAAAAATTTATACACATGTTGATACATATTGTATAACTATACTTATTGGAGGTGTATATATACATACATACACATGTACACATATTACGATGAGATATATTTTTTTAATATATCATATAGTAAGAATTCTTTAATAAAAATATTATATATATAGATATTGTACGTAATAAGTATTTTTATAATCAGTATCCGTATAACTATATCATATATTACATAACATACATACACACACATATTTATCATCTTGAGCTGCTGCTAATCTAAAATGTACTATATATGATGATTATGTGGTCTCATAAGGATACTTCATGGTCGTATAAATAATTTCTGTGATAATACAAGATTGAGTAAATTATACACGTTGAAATCATATATACACACATACATATGTATATAATATGAATATATTATTTATAGTAGAAAACGAGTAACTGTAGTGTAAAAAATCCTTTATCAAATCTATCATGATAAAAATTATTATTGTTAGAACATATTTATACTTGTACATACATACATGTATGTATGTATATTGAAAATGTTCTTTTTATATATAAAAACGAAATGTTTAGTTAGAAAATAGATTGAATTGATTATTTAACAAAGTATAAATGTTATATTGAAAAGAATAAGGATATAGATAGATTTTGTATTCTATGTTTTGTTATACATTTATTTTTTCAATCTTAATATAACGATGTATATCTCTTATGATAAAATCATTGTAACAACATGTACATATATGTATGTATATAATATTATTATCAAAATCAAAAGAATAATAATACATATCCCGTTTATTTTGGCCGGTTTTTTTTTTCCCCTTATCATATTATTTTCAGATTTTAAAATTTGATACGTGTACCAAAGAAGTTATTGATTTCATAGAACATAAAGGTTATTAAAACTAACATAAAATTTAATTTGAAATAGAATCTTTTATATGAAAAAACGTTATATTTTCATCGTTCAGAAATCTATTGGAATAAACTTAAAAAAGAAGAAATTACCTAAAGTTTATTTATTAAGTTCGTACATAATATGTGCACACCTAATAATTAATCAACCATCTTATAATATCTTTTTAAGTCTAAAGCGGCAAATAACTTATTATCTATTTGAATAGCGTAGAAGGGTTTGAGGCTTGTGAAAGATTTTTTTTTTAAATGTAGTTACTAGTTTTATATTTCAATCTTTTTAGATGAGTACAACTTTTAAAAGCTTTACTTTTCTACAAAGGTTAAAAGGAAAATAAATATTTAAAAAAGAATTTAATTTTTTTCCTTTTAAACAAAATTAATCCAACTTAATAAAAACACAAAAGAAAAAATATTTCTTTATTCAAATTGACTTAAATTTAAAAAAAAAAAATAACGAATTTAAAAATGTTCAAAAGATTATATTGGTGAATAAAATCCATTAAATAATTTCAATTTATGAAATTCTTTATCAAAGTACAAAAATAATATTTAATTAATTACAAAAGGAATCTATTTAATAAGTACTTGTGCATACTTTTAATTTTTGTTTAGTTTCCACTTTAATTCATCTATTATATCTTTCATTTTAAAATTGTACTCCTTTATCTTCTTTTTATGGAGAAAATTCTTATTTTATAAATTTTGAAAAGAAAAATATATTAAAATTAAAAATAAAACGCTCTAATTCTGTTCTAGTGCGATTTTTTTGTTTTTTTTTTTTTTTGCAATTTACAAATAATTGAACATACGAGTAAATTCTAATAAAAAAAAGTACATATATATATTTCTATTTGAAATAAAAAAATGGAAAAAAGGAATTAAGTAGTAAATTAAAAAAACACAAATACTACATTCTAAAATAAATACAAATTATACATACATATTTGCTTTTGATCTATAAATTTCTGTTTTCTCTATATTTTTATTTTGTAATATCTTCCAGTACATCCAGTTTTTAATACCCAATACACCAACGAACTGATAAAGAACAATAACCGGAAAAACAAAAAAATTCAATCGTTGGTTTTTCATTTTCTTTTTCATTATATTATATGCATTTTCAATTTAAATAACTGTTCTTGAGAAAATATACATTTTCACAAAAAAAACACAAAAAAATATATGTACATTGGTTCAGTACACATGATTAAAAAACAGAGAAGAAAAAAAAAATACTATACACAACTTAATCTTAAAAAAGAAAAAAAAATTAAATAAATAGTCACTTTTTTACTTTATTTCCTTTTTGTTACAATTTCATTGTAAATAATAGACAATAAAATAATTCTGTTTCCGATATGTATTTTTTTTTCCATGAAATAGCAGAAAAATATCATAATATATATAAATTTCATATACAAAAACAAATCCTATATTTTCTACACAGACATATTAAATATATGAAAAATCATTGTAACTTATGGGCAAAATTATATTCTAAAAAACAATAGTAAAGTGAAAGTATAAATAAGAAAGTATAAAAAAAAGGCATTCTAACAAAATGTTTGTCGTCATTTTTGTAATAGCCTCAAGTAATTTTTTTTTTTTTTTGAACATTGTTTTCCGCATTATTAAAAACGAATTGTTAACTCATTAGAGATGTTTCTATTTATTTATTTTTTTCTTTTTTTTTTCTTTTTGTTATATTCAATAAGCTTTATTTTATTCTGAAACTTAATATTATTGAATTTTTGTTTTTTTTTTATATTTTTATTATTTTTATTTAAAAGGGATAAAACACATTTTTATTTTATGAACGATAAATGATGGAAAGGTTAAAGAAGAAATAAGAAGTTCTTAGTTTTCTTTTTTCTTTTATTCTTTTTATAAACTTTTTTTCTTTATTTGGGAGTTTTAATAGAAGAATAAAAAGAAAATTAACAAAAATGGATAATAAGTCAAAAAATATAAAATGATCTGGAAAAAAGGTAAAACATATAAAAAAGGTATTTATGAACATGATAGGTATAACTGGAAAAGGTATTTGAAAAAAAAAAAAAAAAGAAGATAATTTCATTTGGTACACCCACTTAATGACTTGAAAAAATCTTTGAAAAAGAAAAGTGAAGAAAAGAGCAAATAAATATAAAAAAAGTGTATAATTATTTAATTAGAAAATAATTGGTGAAGAGAAAAATATTTTCGTCGCATATTAGTTAAATTTGTTAAAAGGTTTAATGTACATATATCGATCACAAATTCGAAAGGATTTTCATAAAATTTCTGAGATTTTTTATATTTTTATACATTGACACTGAAGACTAGAATGTGAAAAAGATAAAAAAAAAGATATTTTTAAATGATAAAAAAGGTTCAACTTTGGTGGAATGTGTTTTTAAAAATAGATATTCAATTGTTGGAACTAAAGTTCTTAGAAGTAATACAAAAAAAAAAAAAGAATATGCTGAAATTTAAATTGGATTTTATGCTTCAGTTATTTTAAGAATTTTTTTTTTTTCACCTTAAAAGTTTGAAACACAATTATTTTTTAGGTCCTATATCTCATAAATCTCAAAATAACTTGTTATTATTTCTTTGAAAGATCTTTTAAAAATAATATTTAAATTATTTATGTTATAAAACAGATTTCTAAACACCAAAATTCAAATTTTTTTTTTTTTTTTTTTTTTTTAAATTTTTGTATACTTCATTTTTCATTTTTAATACTTAGAAATTTTATCTGATTCTAAAAAAAAATGATAGATTTATTCACTTAGAAAAAAAAATTAATCATTCTATTCCATATAGAAAAAAAAAAACTACATCAATCAAAATCAAAATAACATTCTATTGAACTTGTCTGAAAAAAAAAAAAAAAATTTTAAATGACAAAATATTGAATTATTTTTGACGTTTTTGAAAGAATCCATGTACGTACATGTAAGCATAAAATTAAATGGGATCAAAAATAAATAAGTACTGTATTTACTGAATATTATAAATTTTTATTTCTCTTGAATATTATTCCTGTATTAATTATGATAAATATTTGTTGTCATCGCTCATCACGTACATACATACATACAAATAAACAAAGACCTATGTAGACAAAAAAAAAAAAATAGATTACATCACTCAGCGCCTTTCAGAATTTTAAATGAAGTTGATGATGATAAAGTCAAATTAGCGTTCATTTTTGATTTTTTTTTAAAAAAAGAAGAAAATTTTGAAATATCTAAGTAGTAAGTTTAGATGTATGTATGTTAAATTTGTAGTCATATAGTGTGTCTTGATTTTTTATTAATTTTTTTTTTTTTTATATACATATTTTCTGTGTGTTTTGTTATTGATGATAGGTATTTATTATGGTAGGTACCTATGTACATAGAAAATTTAAGTAAAATGACATTCAGGTGTTACAAATTTGTTCTTCATAATTTCACCTTATTTTTTAAGCACGTGTTTTACCGTATATGTGATTAAAAATAAAAAAATAGATTTTTGAGTAGGAAAAAATATACTATGTTTTTATTCTTTTCATTGTTAAGCATGCTTCACGATTACTAATTGTTCAACTTAATTTTGAACTTTTTAAGTTAGTTTCTAAGTAAAATATGTTTGTTATTTGTAATAATTAGAAAACTCGAATAATTTATTATAGTTAGTACGTGTGTTATTTAATTTTTAAGATACAGATTCATATAAAAAAAAAAAGGCTATCTATATAGGTAAAAATAAAATCTAGCAATCTGAATCTCTTTTTTAGCTTTGTATACAGTTCATTTCCAACAAACTGATTGTTATTGTATAGTAAAAAATTTTATCTGGGAAATGATGTGGAAAAATTTTCATTTTTTCTGTTTCCTTTTACTTTTTCGTTAAAAAGAAGATTTTATTCTCTAAATTTCGGGAATTTTAACGAGGTTAAATTTAAAATTTGCATGAAAAATTGTTACCAAAAACAAATAACAAAAAAAAAATATATATATATAAAAAAAGAGAAATTTCACACTTCAGTTGAAATTTAAAATAATAAAAAATGTTGATTTTATAACTTTTGACATTTCTAAATAACCGCAATTAAATACTACTAATGATGGCATCGTAAATTTACAAAATAAGATAAAATAAAAGGTAGGCAACCATTAATGGTATAAATATTTCTGGAATAAATAAAACAATATAAAGATTTTTCATTAACAAAGTTCAAAATACTTGTCACTAGGGTACATTTGATACGCAGAAGAAAAAAAAAATTAGAAAAAAAAAATAAATTTAGTTAATGATATAATTAAATTTTTCATAGAAATTTTAATTAAAATGTGACAATAAAGAAATATTCATTAATTCCTTTTTATTTTTGTACATAATTCTGAACTTAATGAATATTTAGGTATATAACCAACATTTTCAATTAAAACATATGTATATAAATTCTAGTTTATTGTTCGTTGTACTTTTGTTACTTGAAATCAAAATGAAAGAACAAAATTTAATAATTCACCTTAATTATTCAACAAATTATATTTATCACATGAAACTTTTTGTATTTCTTTTCGTTCACGTAACAATAAAAAAAAAATATGTACATAAGTCAAGTTTCCTTTTACAATTAATCTTCCAAAACATATTGGTTTATCTATATACATTACATACATACATATTTTATTCGTGTTTAATACAAGTGTTAAAAACATCATTATATTATAAAAGGATCCTTTAATAACATGAAACATACAATCTGTAGACTGTAGTAATAGTAGAAGAAAAATTAAAAAAAAAAAAAAAGAAGACAAAAACAAAATCTTCTACGAAATTGTGTTCGTGTTATTAAATGATTTCTCTGAATTATGTTTTATCAAAATTGAATTTGGATACTCATGAATCGTCCTAATTTTCTATAATAGTATTTTTACTATCAGATAGAAGCACATTATAATCGAAAAATAAATTCAATATTTCTTTTATATATAGAATAATGTATATACCAATGTGATAAATATACATTTAAATAGATATAATATGTAAGTATCTACTTTTATAATCAACAATTTCTCATTTATTCTACTATGTAATATTCATGTACGATGGACTACTTAAATGGTCGATAATTTAATTTTATCAGCATCAAATACATCATGTACAATGTACATCATATTTATATGTACATATATTTATGAATAATATTCGTTTATTATATCTACTATACATTTTATTAAAGATATACATGGTAATAATGTACCTAAAAAATTATTGTACCATTAATAATAAAGTGTAAAATGTATGAATATAGAAATTATTAATAAATAAATAAATATTGTATAATATATAATATGTATGTATAGATGTATGTATAATAAAAATATAAGCGTAGAAATACATATTTTATGAGTATATAATATGAGATTTTATGTCCTCGAAACTTACAACGACAAAGTGGTGTATTTCATATATGGAACACGAATTATTCATAATATTGTTCAGAAAATTTAATTATAATTCTGAAAATGTGAGAAATTAATTAGCTTCAATCAAATTAATTATAATTTAATAAATAAAAATTTTTTTTACTTTCTGTATAATCTGAATATAGTGTTAATAAATGAAAATGAATACAATAATTAAATAATATAAAAAAAAAAACAATTATTGATGATTTCTACTTAATTTTTTATTTTTGCTTTCAGATATAAGAAAAGAAAAAAAAAAATTATAAAAAATTAGGCTTTTCAATTGAAATTTATCATTAAAATTTACGATGGATTTAAAAGCGTTTTTTGTGTATTTTAAAGATCCTTAAAAGATTATCTTTTAAAAAATCAGTACAAAAATGTTTTTTTCTTCCTTCATTTTTTTAAAATTTTGTTAAAACTTTTTATTTTTTTAATGACAACCTTTGAGTATTGTTTTTCAAAATCTCTTTTACGGTTCACCAAGCCCACTATAAGCCAACTAACAGATTTTCTTTGAAAATATACCAGAAAATATAAAACTTAAAACACTTTTCTTCGAATAATTTATACTTTTCTTTGAGGGTACTTAGAGATGTTTGAAATTCAAAAAAAAAAAAAAAAAAATAACAAAAAAACAAAAAAATAAACAAATAAATAAATAAATAAAAGACAAGATAAAAGTTCATTATGATAGATACAACGATGAACGAACAAACAAGAAATGTGTAAGTGCTTTAGATGAAAAATACTTTCCTTTGCTATACAAAGTAAATATACATAAATAAATAGATTTTTCGTGTGTGTGGAAAATATATATTTTTTTTTCTATTTTCACAGTAAAATGGAAATTTTCAAAATAACTGTTTCAATATCTTAACTTTTAATAGATTTAATTTGAAAACACTTAAAACTCTTACATCAAACTTTTACCATCTTTTACTTTATTTTATCACGTTCGTGTTTTTCATTATTTTGTATTTTCTTCTAACATTCTTCTTATAGAAAAGGGATTTAATAGTAAAAATAAAATGAATTTACAATTTCTAAAGACAATTTAGGAAAGACAGGATATGAAATTATAATAACCAACAAAAAAAAAACATTATTAAGATATAATAACGGTATTGTATTCATGTACATATGTATAAAATAATTCATCTTTCATATATTAGTGAAAACAAGTTAAATAAAATTGAATATTGATTTTTTTTTTCAAAATTTAATTTAAATTATTATTAAATTAAAAAGTACTATTTTACATGAATATAATGTCTAAAATAGAAATACGAATATGTGTATATTGAAAGGTTTTGTTTGAATGTTTGTTGATTCACATAACATCAACGATGATAAAAAGATAATAGTATTAGTTTGGTTTTGTGTTATTCTAATTTAATTTCAAATATGGCTTTTTGATAATAATTTTGTATATATGAGAATCTTGGAAATTCCAAAAATATACTTCAAATGCGAAATATATCTTATAAAATATAAAAAAGGATATTGTTTTTTTTTTAAACTGAAAATTTGTTTAAGTGTAAAAAGATACTTTATACTTCAGCATAGATACAATAATATGTATATAAATTGTATAAAGTAACTTTATTAAAGAAACATTACATATTTAGGTATATTCTATGGTATAAAATTTAATTTTAACTAAATATTATGTTTGGAATCATTTTCACGTACAAAAATGAAAATAAAATAAAATGAAATTACGGATAAGTATCTATTAAAGCGTATAAAAATTGTTGTAGATGTTATTGTTGCTTTTATTTTTCACTACAAAAATCTAATACCTTTCAAAATACTTGTATGTACATATACACAGGTGCTTTATATTCTTACGATTTTTTTTTTTGTTTTTTTTTTTGTTTTTCCATATATCCTATCAATGTTTATGATATTCTAACTTTAGCTACAATAAAATGATAACACAATTTTTTTGCAAATAAATGTTAAAGGTGTATAAGGCAAAAACGACAGAAAAAAACATTTTACAGATTTTTGTTTTTGTTTTCATTTTCTAAAGCACCAATTATTGACTATGAATTTATTTATAAAATTTAAAAGGATTAGGCATTCAGGTTACATTGAGGTGAAAAAAAAATTTTTAAAGCATGAAAATTGTTGAAAAAAAAAAAGAAGAAATTTCATTATTGATTGAAAATTTAATGATGAACGAAGAAAAAATGAATTTGATTATTATGGGTTCACATTCTCTATTCTTGTATGTACATACATAAATGCAAACATATGTAGGTATATATGTATGTGTATGTATTTTGTTTTCTTATTTGAAAAAGTATTTTTAAAATAATTGAATTCATTAAAATAAATTTGAATTAAATTTACCTACATATGTAGGTACATATACATATGTTAAAATTATGAATACATATATGTATCATATTCATATTTTTATATTTTTATTTATTTATTTTTTTTTTCAGGACTTTTAGATGCTTTAGCAAAAGGTTTATTATCTGATGATAATGTAATAAGTGCTCGTATTTTGGCTGTGAATATAACAAATGGTGTTATTGGTTCATATGTTTGGTGGACAAAACAACAAAAAGTTGGTAATACTGTTGGAATTGCTGAATTTGTACGTAATGATGATGCTGGAATACAAATTGGTAAAAAGCCAGACACAAATTATCCATGGTATGTTTTATTAAATAATTTTAATTAAAATTAAAAATATATTAATTTTCTTATTAAATAATAAAAATTAATTAATTTATAATTTTTCCTTAATGATAATTTAATTATGATAGAAAAAAAAAAATATAATTAATTTACCAAAGAAATTTGATTAGATGATTTTTTTTTTTTGAATAAATTTAATAATCTCTCTGGAGAGAATAAAAATTGATTTTGAAAGTATCTCGACTTCAATCAATCAAATATTGGAGTCAATCAATTTTAATGGATTTTCTAATTTTTCCTTTCTACAAAGAAAAAAGTGTACCTACATATATGTACATATATATACAATATCGTTAAATATGTACATACATAAAATAAGGATATGATTTTATATCTATATACTCGTACATATGTATGAAGGAAATAAATTTCCTTTTTAATATCACTATATCTTCCCACATTTCTAATAAAAAAATATATATAACATATATGTTTGCTTCAAGTAGAAAGTTTTCAATATACGTAAATCCATATAATATGAAAATTTTGAAAGTTTATTCATCTATGTTTACAGGGTGATTTTTATTTAAAAAAAAGTGATTTTTTTTTCAGCAGATACGATGTTGTAAATGTAAAAATTTGATTGGCTTCAAATACGACAGAAATTTGTTAAGCGATCAGCCTTGTGTTTAAATAGTAAATTTACTCATTTATTTGTTAAACAAATTTTCCTTTTTTAAATTTAAGCTTTTAAAAGTTAAAATTCAACATCCTGTTAACCAGGTATGTCAATATTTCATAAAAGTAATTACCATCCGTTTTTAAATCAATATTCCATAAAAATATGGTAAATTACTTATCGTTAATTATATTTTCACAGAAATTATTTAAACCAAAATTAATATTACATATTCACCATTAATTAATAAATCTGAAAATATTTTCATTGTTGAGGTAAAATGTTAATAATTTGAAAATTTATTTATAATTTAATGATTTTTTAATTTTTTAAAATTTTTGGTTTACGTATAGTAAACATTAAAAATTAAATAATTTCAATTTCATATATTTCGTATTTAAAAAGGTTCGAAGATGAAATTTCATCACCTGGATTACGTTCACCAAAATTTGCTTTAAGTCCTCCAAATATATCATTTAAAGGATGGTGGACATATCCGTATTATTCGTGTACACAAAGAAAATGGATATTATCGTATAGTGTAGCAGTACCACCATTAATGCGTCATGGTTATAAAGGATTTTTAAGTATTGATATTGATGTAACAAATTTAAAAGTGAATCAATGTGAAGCATCAAAACAAACATCATCAAGTTCAAGGATTATAAAATCATATTTAACTGGAGAAACGGAAGCAGATTATGCAAATGATATTGAAGCTTTTTATGCATCACATAAGTGCCATCGTCATAGCATGAATGTAAGAAGAATTAAACTTTCCTTTTTTTTTTTTTTTTTTTTTTAAATAATAATTTCTAATGATTTCCTTTCTTTTTCTTGGTTTTTGTAGTGTGAATATCGTGCTCCACCACTGACAACAACAAAAACTCTAACAATCACAAACGGATGGGCCCGGGGATCATATCAATGTGTTTGTAAACGTGGATACTTTTCTTCACGTCATCCGAATGGTTTCAATGGAACAATCATGGAAGTTGCTTATCAAGAATATCAAGAGAATATTAGTATGTATTACGAAGATGTATTCAGATGTATACCATGTGCACCAGGATGTACGCATTGTATTGGACCAGAACCATGTTTAGCGAGTTATAATTGGCCATTTAGGTAAATTTTATGACAAATATTCTTTTAAAAATTTCAATTTTCATCTGAAACTCATCCTTAATTACTTCTAGGATATCATTACTAATTGTTTCTGTTGGTTGTGCTGTTTCCACTATCCTCCTGGGAGCATATATGTTTCGACATCGAAAAGTCAAAGTTTTCAAAGTTGCAAGCCCAATTTTTTTACTAATTACTTTGATTGGATGTGCGATTATGTACATGGAGGTAAGTTGAATTTCAAATTGTTTTAAGTAGTCTTTGACATGATTTGAAAAAAAAAAATGTTTTTGCACAAAATACTCATACTCTCAAACAATCAAGAGTTATAACACATTTGAGGCCCTTCAAAAAATCTTGTAATTGTTCTCTAGGATATTTACAATATTTATTTTTTTTTAAATAGTTCTACCGGGAAATTTCAGCCACAAATACAAGTAATCATTTTTGTTAACGAACTTTCCTTAAACTACATCTTAATTTAAATTTTCATGACTCAACATAATTTTTATTCATATTATGTAAAATGAGACTTTTTAAATGTAAACCTAAATTTAAATGTTTCTTACAAAAACTTTATGTTTAAATATTAAATCAAATTTTCTTTTCAAAAATTTTCTACTATGATATACATATGTACCTATATATTTTTTTTATCTCTTAATCTTTTTCAAGAGTTATTTTAAATTAAATTTCTCACACTAATTAACCTTAGACATAAATCAGACATAAATTAAGAATAATACTCTTACACATTATATGAATTGAAGTACTATAATCTATGGAGTGAGGGTATTTTTTTCTTTTTTCTTAAGAAGCAAACACACATGCATAATTTAATAATATACTTCAAGAATATTTTCAAGAAAATTTTGTGTATACATTCATACATATATGTACATAAATTTAATGACCCAAAAGTTATTCTTATTTACACAAGTATTTTAGTAATTATATACATATATTAAAAAACATAGGATCATGATAAATATGTGTAAATATTTGTATTTATGTTTGTTTGAATGGTTAATGCTTAAAAGTTGAAATGAAAAAAAAAAAAGTAAGAGAAGATTTTTTATGTGTTGTGTAAAAAAAGGAACAAAAGTTTATATTTTATTTTCATATAAAAAATAACTAGAATGATTTTGAGTACTTATACAATACTTATTCATTTATTTTGTGTAGGTGTGAATAATTTAAAATGTAATTTTAATCTTCTGTACTTGGTGATGTTTTACAAGAACTCTTTTGAAAAAATTAAGAAATAAAATAAATTTATAAGGACTTTTACACATAATAAGTTTTGTATCATTTTCAAATTTTTTTAAACATGAAATGTATAACAAAATGCCACAACTTATATTTTGCAGTGTGCCCTTTTTTCTGAAAAAAAAAATGAAAGACAAAAGACCTAATACTTCGCTACCTCTAGAATCTAGATACATAATTTAATCTTTAAGAAGTTGATATAATAAATATAAAAAAAAATAGATTGTGCAATAAAGTAAAATCTTAAAAAAATATCAAGTTTCGATAATATCGGATCTTTTCTTGTTCATATTTATTTTATTTCTAAATAATGATTATATTTTATATATTTCCACATCGTCCTAATGAACTTTTTAATAAAGAAAACTTTTTAATAAAGAAAAATCCTCCAAACATTTTTATTTTACCACGAAAAAAAAAAAGAAGAAAATAAAAAAACAAAACAAGAAGGGAAAATAAGAAAATTAAGGAAATATTTTCTCTATAGCTTGAAAAGTAAAACATTTCATGAATACTTTTTTTTTATGTTAAGAAAAAAAAAAAAGAAAAAAATTAATTTTCCAAAATGAAATGTCATGGTTGTCTTTTAAATTTCGTACATGAAGTTATTTTTTAATAAAAAATAAAAATGAATACACTCTATATACATATATGTATGTATGTATATATAAATATTTCACATACATCCTTCAATCAAGAGACGATTATGAGAAAAAAAAAATGTTTATGAATTTTATTTATAAAGGACATTTATGTCCGGTGCAGTATTAAATCATAATTTTATTAAAAACAATAAATATTCATAAAAATTTTTAAACTATTTTAAACTGTTCATTTAAAAAAGTAAATGATAAGATACGGTAACGTAACATAGTACATAATATTCCAATCAACAATGTCAAATTAATATCATGATATTAAAAATACTTTGTGTGTTAACAAATTGTTCTTTATTATATTATGTGCTATTTTGAATTAAAAGTTACATTTTCACATGAACTTTTTTTTTTTGTTTTTTTGTTTTAAAGTCCACAGAGACTTTGTTTTTTTTTTTTTTTTAAATCAATTGAATTTATTTCTACAAAACCACATAACCATGGAATCCTTTTATAAACTTTATTTAAAAGACACATAAAGACTAAATGTATCTTCAGAAAAGTTTTAATTTAAAATAATATCATTTTACTTTATTGCTTCTATTTTGTTTTTTTTTTTTTGTTTTTTTCTAGATGGCAGCAATTTTTCCTATACTCGACAGATACTGGTGTATAGCAACCAAATGGACAAGACATATGGGATTTTGTATTACATACACATCACTTCTCATGAAAACATGGAGGTAAGTTTACAAATATAGTTTAAATGTTTTTTTATTGTTGTTGATAATATGAATTTTTTATAATTAAATTATTTTAGATGTCTTTTAGTTGATATGAAATTTAATAAAATTTATGAAATTATCTTTTTCTTTAGAGTATCATTGACATACCGTGTTAAGTCTGCACATAAAGTTAAATTAACTGATAAACAATTATTACAATGGATGTTTCCAATTTTATTAGTGATGTTAATTTATTTAGGAACATGGACATTGTCAGCAGCACCAGATGGTGAAGTGGTAAGTATTCTTTAGAAATTTATTTTTATTTTTATTTATTTATTTATTTTTTTTTTTTGTAAAAGAAAAAGGGAGTATTTTTTTTTTTAGTATACGAAATATCAAAGATCATTTCTCGTTTAGAACGTTTACAAGGATACTAAAATTATGAATTATGAAAATGAATTTTGCTATTGAAAAATTTTTTTAAAAAAAATATTTTTATTTTATAATTTCTTAACAATAACATTTAAACACCAGAAATATCTTTAATCCAATTTCTAACAACTGACACTCTACCATATACACCAGGGTAACCATACTTGCCACAATGTTTCCCAAATGAAACGATACCAACTAAAACATGACCTCTTGTTTCATTAAATGAAATTAACGGTCCTCCAGAATCACCACTACAAGAATCTTTTTCACAATCTCTAGCGCATATCATATCATCACCGATCCGAACAAATTTTCTATACATTTCAGTACATTCTTTTTGATTAAATTTTAAAACTTTTACAGCGTGTAAATTTTGTGGACGATGAAATGATGGAAAAAAAGATAATTTAGTCAGTCCCCATCCAGAAACCGTAAGCTGTTCATCATCTGGAATATCTTCATTTTCTTCTGGTAATTTAACAAATCCATGAATTATATTAGTCGTATCCCAATCGTCTAATTTTAAAATTGAAAAATCATAATCGAATTTTGGTGATGTATAATTGGAATGAATGAAAATTTCTTGAACTTTAACTAATATTCCACCATTTTTAACATTTTTCGATCCGATACGAATTACAAATGACTTTTTATCTGAATTTATCATACAATGTGCAGCTGTTAATACATAGTTTTTTGCAATTAATGTTCCTCCACAAATATGACGAGTTCTACATTTAATATCAATAGTTTGAAGTGATACTTGATATGGTATATCTTCAATATTCACTTCATTTCCACCAATTATTCTTGAATTTATTTTTAATGGTGATAATTTTTGTTTAACATCATGTGAAATTAATTTTTGAGCGATAACTGTTATAAAATAAGTTAAAATTAAAAATTTAAACATTTCGAAATAACTGCTACAGAATAACTGAAAAATTTTACTTTTTAAAAGTTAATTTTATTATTTAGCTGTTATATACATATTTTTAAATTTTTTTTTTCTTTCATATTTCATTTTTAAAATGAAGCACAATAAATTATATAAATTATAAGAATGTCAGAAATTCTAAATAAATACTGTAACAGAAATATAAAAATAAAAAATTTAAAAAAAAAAATGTAATCATAAAAAAAAAGAGTTTGTTTTGAAACAGAATGTCAAAATTGTTAATATAAAACTAAAATTTATTGGACTAATAAAAAAAACAAAATAAAAAATGCATTGTAATATGAAAAATAAATTTTATTTTAATACCCCACTGTTAGTAATTTGATTTATTTACTATGATAATGTATATAAATGAAGAGAAAAAAAAAAAGAAGATAAATAATATTATGTGCTATTTTATGGATTTACGTACGCTATGTGGTTACGTGAATTAAAAATAATTTCTAAGTAATTTTATTTAGAAAATTTATTTTCTTTATCATTCATATCATTTTTATTTTAAATATCCTTAAATATTATTTTTATTTTTTATTTTTAGGAAATTTTATATTTTCTATAAGCCTCAATTTTAAAATTAAAAGGTAGTTTTATTAATGATTTTTTATGTATAGATAACCGCATTCATTTCAAAAATTTACACATTCAAAATTCTTGTAATTATTTCTTGTAAGCTTCATGTAAACATAAAAAATTTTTACAATTTTAAATTTCAATTTTGAAAATTGATATTTTAGCAAATCAAAAACGAAAATCTTAAATGGAATGTAAATAATCTAAATCTCTATAACTAAACATGTTAAGCTCAAAGATTACAGTTGAAATTTTTGCCTTATTGAAAAATTTTTAATAATTTTCAATTTTCTATTATATTTTATTTTTATTTTTTCATCCTTGTTACGGATGTATGAAAAAAAAAGTAGAAACTCCCTCTCAATTTTCTTTATACTTTTAATTTGAAAATATAACGAAATAAAACCTACATATATATTCCATCTAATTAAGAAAATTATAGTATATCGAAAAACTTTACCAATTATACGATATTTTTAAATACTTTCCGAAATTGCTATAAAAATGAAAAAAAAAATGGCTCCAAAAGTGTACTTAATTTCATTAATTTTCAAGGACTAATTTATATAAACACATAGTTTCATAATATATAATAATGTCATAATTATAAAAGTTTGCTACGCGTAAGATTTTAATATTTTGATATTTGTCCTGCTTTTAGATGAAAAAAATACAAATAAAAAAAATATAAGGGAAATATAGGTAATTGTTGGATAAATTGTATAATTGAGTGTATATTTTTCAAAGTATCTTTCCTTGCTGTTTTTCTTTTCTTTTACAGAATATTTAGAATTTTTTCGTTTTCCTATCTTCTTTAGATGTCATTTACATAATTTCTCATTAAGTATTTATAACATAATTTGGTATTCATTGTGCAAAAGTACTTATTGGACAATCTTGTTTAATACTTGTTTATTTTTACGATAGTTTTTTTTGCTTCTTATTTTTATTTATGTTTTTTGTTTTGTTTCTTCATTACAGATTCGAGATCAGAATGGATTGAAATTTAAACAATGCACATATAATTGGTGGGATCATAGTTTAGCAATTGGTGAAGTTATGTTTCTTGCATGGGGTATTCGTGTATGTTATAATGTTCGTAATGCTGAATCATTATATAATGAAGCTAGACTGATATCATATGCCATTTATAATATTGCACTGGTTAATATAACAATGATTGCATTCCAGTAAGTATATAGAATCATTTAAATTTTGTATGCATAATCAAATAGTTCATTTTTTTTTTTTTTTTGTTAATGAAAAGATATTTTTTTTAATGTAGTTTTAGATTCTTTACAAAAAAATTGGGTGGGATAAGTTTTTACAAATATGAGAAAAATATCATAACCTGAATATTTTTTGACATTGTTTTAGATATTTTATAAACCTTTATATATTAGCACCTTCAAACAAACTTAGCCACAATTTTATTTCATTTTGAAGAAAATGTGTTTCTTAAGAAAATTTTAATTTAAATTACGTTTACAAATTAAAATCTAGAAACTTCTTAGAATAAAACAAATAATTTTACTACGGAATACAACATCAAAAACAAAATTTTCATTATATGTAAAAACGAATTTTATTTTTCTATTTTTCATGGAAAAAAAAAATTAAATAAATAAATAAGTAAAATTATTATCGCTTCATAATATCTACAGAGCTATCAGAAAAATCCAAACTTTATTTGAAATTTTTCTATTCAAATGTTTTTTTTTTTTTTTTCTTTTTTCCAAAAAATGTTATTCTAACAATAAACAAATTAATTTGAAAATAAAGTTATCTGATGCATAACAGACACATAAAACTAAATAATATAAAATAAAAATCTAAAAATAAAGAAAAAAATTACTAAAAATTCATTGAGTTTAAAAAAGTTTTAAGTATTTTGTCATCATTATATGCAAAAATATTTAATTTAATAAATTATTTTGCAAATTGTAAAAAAAACTAAACTTTCTCATATTCTTTTTTTATTTCATCAACAATAAAAAAATTTTCAAATAAATGAAAAATAAAAAAAGAAAAAAATTTATTGTACAATAAAAACAGATACAAAAATGAAAATAAATTTAGAAATTAGAAAAAAATTACATAAATTCAAAATGACGAATAGTGAAAATCTAGAAAAACATGGACAACATAAGGTACACTACAATCATCCAATATTTTATGCAAATTTAAAAATAAAAATAAAGAATAAAAAAAAATTGAATAGAATTTTCTACTTAAATCTCTTTTTTTTTCTTTTTTTTTTCAAAAGGACTAAATAAAAAGTTGAAGACAAAGAATAAAAAAAAAAATAATTTCATGTATACAGCAATTGAAAAATCACACAATGAATTTATACAAAAAGTAGCTATAAATTGTCTGTATATATGTATATAGTATATGTATATATATTTTTGTTCTTTTAAAATATTTTTTTTTCTACTTTTCTATTTTTCAAATTTATTTCATACTTGTTCCGCTTTTCAATCATTATGACAAAATAAGGATATACACGAGAATATCATATATCCTTTGCTATAGTAGAAATACAAAGGAAAAAAAGGCAAAAGTGAGGGCGAAAAAAATATATATATATTATATTAATAGTAGATTCTATCTTTTAGAAAAAAATAAAATAGAAATAATAAAAAAAATCAATATTGTATATTCCCACACATTTATGTTTCTTTTCCCTTCAATCAAAAAATTTATTACAATAACAGTTAGTATATTTTATTCGAAAAATAATATTGATTTCTCTTTTCCTTTTATGAATTTTTGTGTTTTTCTTTTATTTTTTCCAATTGGCATACTATATATTCAAAGAAATTGGACCAAAAACGTTTACAACGTAAAATAAATAAGAAAAAAAAAAATAAAAAATAAATCAAAAAGAAAACGAGTGAAAAAACCCTCCCCCTATAAAATAAGTCCTTTAAAGAAAATGTGAAACTTTTTATCTTATTATTCTATTGACATTTGAACAAAGTAATTTTTTGTTGTTTTTTTTTAAATCCCTTCTTTATTTATTTTTTTTTTTTTAGTTCTTAAAGTTTTTACATTATGTCAAATATTTTACATTTCTAATAACTCAATGTTTCATAATTTTTTCTTCTGTATTTTTTATATATATTTTTTTTCTTTCTTAATTTTCTAGTTTATTCATCCTCCCTCGAGCTGGTCCTGATATAAAATATTTACTAGGATTTATCAGGACACAATTATCAACATCTGTAACTATAGCATTGGTTTTTGGGCCAAAAGTATTACGTGTACTACGAGGACAGGGTGATCAATGGGATAATAAAGCTCGTGTTCGTAGTATAACAGCATCATTTTCATTGAATGGTGTTGGTTTAGTACCAGAAGAATCACCTGATTTATATCAAGAGAATGAAGAACTAAAGGTAAAAAGACAACAACAACAACATTAAAATAGTTTGAAAAAAAAAAATGGGAAATGAATTTGAAATTCTAATTTTTACTTTGTCTTTTGTGTTTTTCTATTTTTTGTTTTTCTATTTTTTGTTTTTTTGTTTTGTCTCTTTGGTTTTGAAAATTCAACAGGAAGAGATTCAAAAATTAGCACATCAAATTGAATTCATGAAAACTGTACATATGCAAATGAATAATCGTCATTTAAAACCGAAACCAGGAAGTTATTTTACAATAACATCAACATCATTTCATAGTCCATTTAGTAAAGGAGTAACAGCACAAACACAAACATCAAGTAAACCATCACAACCGAATAGTTGTATAAGTGAGGATGGACACAGTGGTTCGAATAGTTTAGGAACAAATTCGATTGGGTAAGTTATTCAATTTTTTTTTCTATGTTATATTGTTTATATTATACACGCTTGTATGAAGAGACAATATAGGCGCTAAAGGACTTATACAGATTACTTTGAAATGATATTTTAATTTAAATAAAAACTATACGGAATGTGAAAATATGTACATAAATTAAAATAGATTGTGGTTTACTGTTAACAATGAAGCCTCTTGATAATTATAGTCATGGTATATTGTTAGGAGTTTTAAGGATTAACACATAAAATCTCGTCAAAAGTGATTTTGTTTGCTATTTTTAAATTATTAGTTTAGATAGCTTGAACATTCTGTCATTGATAAAAGCTTTTAAAAAAAATTATTGAAGTAGAATCAAAATACGCTTGATTGTTTTTTGTTGAATCTATATATTAAGGCAACCAGCGACTTGTTAATAAATAATAAAAAGGATATTTTCTGTATGAGAAAAAATATGTAGAAGATAAAACGAAATATTTATGGATAATTTTTATTAGGATCTATTTTAAGAAAAATGAAAATTTTATTGAACATTTTGGTTTTAAATGTTTTTATATTTTTCAACAAGATTTAACAAAATACCAAAATACATTCAAAGACACCCTGTAGAGGTAAATTATATGTATATTATCTTAACGTCGAATGATAATAATTATTAACTTTAATGATTGAATTGACTTGAATTTTTCTCTTTTTGTAATTATTTTTTTTATTTTTTTTCACTCTTATTTTATTTTATTTTTTTTTTTTATTTTCTTTTTCATTCTCGTTTTAATTTTTTTTTTTTTAATCATAATATGAAAATAAAATAGTTACCCAGCAACAAGTATACCAACGCCACAAGTTAATGGTACAGAAAAAGTCTGACATGGTAAACGAAGTGGAAAAGATTGCTCAATAGAATCAAATATTGGTATTCAATATTCAATGTCATTAATTGATAATATAACTGAGGATGCTTCAATTACAACATTACAAACAACAAGAAGATCATCACAATCATCATCAACATCATCATCAATAATAATTGATAATCATAATATTATTAATGGTAGTATTAACATAAATATCATTAACAACAACAACATTGATAATAATAATATTTCATTATATTCATTAACAACAAGTACAGCAAATAGTAAAACATTCGATATCAGAACACCGATAATTGTTTAAATTAAAAGAAAAAAAATATGAAATAAAAAAAAAAAAAAAAAAAAAAAAAAACAAAAAAAAAACATCATTAAAATAAAATTTTAATATCTTGAAACAAGATAAAAAATAAGGACGAGATAAATTTTTATAAAAATGAATTATGAGGATTGAAAAACGTATTGGATTAAAAAAACAAAAAAAATTAAATTTTTAATTGTGAATTTATAAAGATAAATTGAATTTAATGAGGATTTTAAAGGTTGTTGTACGACTTGTTCCTTTTTTTTATTTTTTTTTGTTTTCTTTCTGTGTTTACCCATGTTGAAAAATTTTTTTTTTAACAAAAATAAAAATATGAAAAAAATATGAAAAAAATATTAATCAAAAATGAAATTTAATCCCATTCATAATATAGATATTGTAATTGTTAGTCCTTAGACAAAAAAGGAGAAAGAAAAAAAAACAAAACAAAAAAAAAAGTTATTATTAATGTTGTTAAAATATAATTATAATCGTGTCATTATTGTCGTTGTAGTCGTTGTTGTATCTTATGTAATTAAATAAAAAGGAATACTAAATACATAAATATATAGAAAAACAATTAAGACCTAAAGTGCTCTAAAAAAAAAAAAATTAAAAATAGAAAACAGTAAACAAATACAAAAATGAAAAACAACAAAAAAAAAAGTTAGTATCAAAGAGCATTATAAAAAAAGGAAAATAATTGAAAAATTTTTTCTCAGAAAAAGTAAATTTATATCTGAGAAATACATAAGCCAAAATTCAAAGAAAATTTATTATTTAGGAAAAACAAAAAAAAATTCATAAGTTTTTTTCAGTTATTATCCTTTTTAAATTAATTTTTTAGAAGAAAAAAAAAAAAACAAAAATAAATAAAGTGTTAAAGAGTCAAAATGATAAGAGACTCAACTCATCATGCGATGCTGTTCTTTATATAATTATAAAAAAAAAGAATTTAATTATTAATTAAAAAAAAAAAAAAACATTAAAAATCGAAGAAACCTTATAAAATTTTTAAAATGAATACGTTAAATACTATTTCCATAAAATTCATCATAAATTGCATTTTTAGTCGATCATAAAAAAAAATCAATTTCCTATTAGTTTGTTTCTTTTGCTGCCAGAGAATCCTTATAATCTACAGAGAAATTATGTATACATATTAAAAGTTTTTTTTGTAATTTTCATTTTAATTATTCAGTGGATTTACATATTTTTTTTTTTTTTCAAAAGATTAAATCGAATTAAGAAAATTGAATTTTTAATTCACTTTGCTGGTAATTATGCTTTGTGTCGAAAGATTTTATAATAATAATTATTATTATTTATTTATTTATTTTTTTTTTCTTTGAATTATTTTGAAGTTTTAAAAGAATAAATCTGTAGGTGATGTGAAATGTTGTTGTAATTTTAAAAAAAAACCAAATGGGGGCTCATTGTTTTTTTAATGTTACAACATAATTCACATCTAACAGAGATTGGAAATAAATGTTCTGAATTTTTCTTTCCCAGTCTTATTTTCTTCTAAATGTACCGAAATAATAAAAGGCTCTACAAAAATGAATAAAACTTTTATAAATTTTATGTAAAAAAAAAGATTTATTTTTTAGATTTATTTTTTTTGTTTTTTTGTTTAAAAAAAGAAATAAACAACTGTTCGAAAAAAATGAACAATGAAAATTTCACAATGTAAAACGAAACAGCTTCATTTTTTTTTTCTACTTATTTATTTTCAGAATAAATACATATTTACATCTTTTACTATAAAAGTTTTAATGTTATTCTTGAAAATCTTAAAAACTAGGTATTATATGTTTTTTTTTTTTAAAAATCCGTATTAACCCATTTTTTTTATTTTCATGTTAAATGCATGCAAAGAAAGAGGGTATTAGAAAGAAAATGAAAAAAAAAATAAAGAATAAAAAACAAATGATTAAGAAGTTTTAGTATATGTATTTGAAAAGTATTACTTAAATGTTTTTCAAGGTAAATTTTTTTTTGCATATTATACATTATTTTTTTGAATTGTAGCGAAATTTTGAGATCATGAATAGTCACAATTAAAACTCTTATCAAAATTATGAATTTTATAGAAATAAATAAGAAGGAAAAAAAAAACTAACAACTTGTAAATAGTTTTGTTTTACATTTGTTGCTAAACAACTTTTTCTCTGAAATGGAATAATTCAGAAAAGTCGAAGATTATGAAGAAGAACATTCATAAAAAATAGAAAAGCAAAAAAAAAAAAAATTATTCAAGTTATCACCAAAGATAACTTGTGAGAAAGTTTTCAAAGTTTCGTTATGTTGCCTTTTTTTTGTTTTCAATTTAAATAAATTTTGGGATTCTAAGAAAAAAATATTATAATTCTTTAATCTCGAAGGAATTAAAACAAAAATTTGACTATCACACTAGTAGACCTTTCAAATATTTTTTTTTTTTGTACAAATTCTATTTTTTTTTTTTCTAAATAAAATATATGTTTTCCATCAATTTTTATTATATGAAAAAATTTCTAATTTTTTTATGTTTTACAATTCTCTGGCGATTTTATTTTTTTCATATACCAAAAAATAAATAAAAATATCAAATATAAAATAACATTAAAAAAAAAAAAAACACATGATAGAATAAAAAATAAAAAAAAGGATGAGAATAAAATTTCAAATTTCATACAATTTTATTAATTTTGCAACTAAAATTTTTGTTAAAATTTTACAAGCAAAAATTTATTAAATATTTATAATAAACATTATTTTTTTTTTGGTTGAATTTTTTAGTTATAAAAACAACAACAGAATAAAAAAAAATGAATAAATATAACGACAAAAAACCACATATACTACAAAGAAGTTTATTTATTAAAAAAAAAAAAAAACAAAATTAAAACATTGAAAAACACACCAAATAAAATGTTTAACCATCTAAAGAACAAAAACAAACATTGAAAAAAAAAAAACAAGTAAACATTTTTTGAGCAATTTTTTCCACTTCGGTGAAATGCTGCTTTTTATACATATACATATATAATTCAAATGTACATCATACATATATACATATACATATATTATATATAAATTGCTTTTACTAATTTTTTAGTTTATTTTTAATAAAATCACAAAAATTTAATCACCAACACACATAAAAAGAAGAAAAAAATAATTTAATAATAATTTATGTATCTGATGTGTATAAATATAAAAAATCACATATAATTTATTGTAAATAGTTAGGAATGTATTATTAAATTATTATTAGTATCCTATAATAATCAAGTAATCATTTGAAAAAAATAATAATAATAATAATAATAATAATAATGTACAAGGATTATATTGATTAACGTAGGTATGATATCCTTTTGAGAAAAAAAAAATATATTGAAATTAAAAATTGTAGTAAATATGAAATGTCTTTAAGCATAAATTCTAATTAATTATTTAATAAATTTCATAATTATTAATAATAATAAAAATAGAAGAAGAAAAAAACAAACAAAAATAGGTAGATAATTTATGTAGGTTTATTACATATACTAAAATATATTAGAATATCAATTAATAAAATTTTATTAATAAAAATTATTAATATGCATGAATTGTGTGCGTATTATGAACAATTTTATTTTATTAATTAATTTTATTTTTTATTTTATTTTTTATTTTTTGTTTTTTTTTTTTTTTTTTGTGGAAAATATGCTGCCTGATGAAAGTCTGAATTATTTTTTGAATTATATATTATTTTTTTTTTGTTTTTTATTTATTTAATAAATAATATATAATAAACATTAAATATATTGAATTTAAAAAAAAAAAATAGAAATGTAGTTAACTTTTGAAAATTAAAAAGAAAATTTTCAGAAAAGAAAAGAAAAAAAAAGAAAATTATTTACTTTTACTTTTTGTCTGGTTTTTTTGTTTCTATTAAAATTTTTTTTCGTCATTTTTAGAAATTTCTTGTTTTGTAAAAAAAAAAAATAAATAAATAAAAAACCTTATGCTCTCTTTTAAAATGTTAAAGGTAAAGGTCAAAAAAACAAATTCAACGAAAAAAAAAAATATTCTTTAGAATTTTATCAGTTTTTTTTTCTTTCAATGTAATAAATAATATTTTTCGGAATTTCACATTTCCTTTGAAAAAAACATTGTTTAACAGAAAACTGTAATTTTTTATTAGAGAATTTAAAATTAAAAAGTTTTTTCTCATTTTATTTTTTGATTCATGTGTACTCGTAGTTCGTATACATACTACATGTACATATATCTGTAAATTCATTATTAATTTCGTTTGAAAAATAGAGAAAAATTTCATGTATTTTATTATTTAATTTCGCCTTCTTCAAATTTTAATAAACTACATACATATATTGGATAACTGTATTCAAAATGTTGATATATGTACATATGATTTTTTCCAAAAAGTGATAAAACAAATTAGTTTTCTATTTCACTTTTATATTAATTCTCCACAAAATGCCAGATACTTTTTTTTCGTTTGAATTGGAATCAAAAAAAAAAAAAAAATCAAATTAATCACACATGTGTTTGTTTTTCAATTATCCTTTTTTCTATTTCCTGATAATTCTCAACAATTTATGCTTTAGATTTTTGTACAACATTTTCAGTAACTGTTTTAAATTATCTGAAAACCATGTAAAATAATGTTCAATATATAATACATACATATGTACATACATACCTTTATAACCTTTTGTGTTTTTGACTTTAGAAAATTCAATGGAAAACTTTTATTCTCTTTTAATTATAATTTATTTTTAATTGACTTAGGAAAAAGGAAAGAGACATAATTTATCGTTAATTTTAATTAATAGGACTTTCCACCTTTTTTATTTCCATTTTTTTTGGCAAAACAAGGAAAAAAAAATTAGACGAAAAAAAGATTTAATAAATTTGTTCTTTTGATTTTTGTTTTTTTTTTTCAATAAAAATTTTTAAAAAAAAATTTCCATTGAAGGTTATTTTTCTATGATTTTTTGTAATTTAAATTTAAAATTAAAGGGGAAAATTTCAAAATGAAATGTATATAAAAATATTAACTTACAGGACAATAATTTTTGAAAAAATATATTGTCTCATTTAGTAAAATAAAAAAATTTAATAATTTAACAGAAAATTAAAAAAAAAAAATTATACTTAAAATAAAAAAAATTAATAAAAAATTTGAATATTATAAATTTGTAAATAAAAATAACATAATTATGTGTGTATGAATAAGAAAGTCGTAAAATAGAAAAAAAAAATATAATAGAGATTATAAAATAAAAATAAATTAAAATTTTAAGGCAGTTTATGAGAATTTTGTGTAAATTTAAAAACAAAAAATAAAGCATTAATTCTACAAAAAAAAAAAAAAATAAAAATTTTGTTTAAAAAATAAAACAAAAAACAACAAAAAAATATATTAAATATCAAACAACTAACATAGAAATTAGAAATAGTTTTATTTTTAGAGAATAGCTTTCTATAATTTTTATAGAAATAAAAATAGAAGAAAAAAAAAAGATAATGAATTAAATTCGAAGAAATAAAATAAAATAAAAAAAAAAAATAACATTTTATAATTGGCATGATAAAACAAAGATATTTACAAGCAAAAACGTAGTTTTAATACCAAGTTTTATATTAATTTCTTTCATTTTTTTAAGAATATTTTATTGGTGTTAAAAAATAAAACAAAAATAACAAAAAAAAGTTAAAAAAAAAAAGAACATACATGCTCATTCACTTCTTAATTAAGATAAAACTGAATAAAAAAACAAAAAAAAAAAGATAAAAGTTTAAATGTGATTATTATGAAATTTTATAAATATTTAAAACAAGACAAAAACTGAACATTATATTTCGCTGATATTTAAATAAATTATTATACTGTTACAGATACCATTTCATAAATAAAATTTGAAACAAAGAAAATTGTAAATAAATTATAAAAATATATTCAGAAAAAGAAGAAAAAAATAAAACTAAAATTAACAATTAAAGCATTTCCACATACACGTACTGTAATTAAAAAAAATATAATATCTGAGTATTGTGTAAAAATAATTAACTTTTAAATAAGAAAATCAATGAAATTATGAAAAATTAATGTTATACAAAAAAATAAATTAAAAATTCAAAAGAAAATACCAAAAGTCAACAAAATAAATCCACCATATAAAAAAAAAAAAAACAAAATAACGTAAAATTAAATAAGTTAAAAAAAAAATGATGCATTTCAGAATATATATTTTGTTTTGCTGATATAAAAAAATAACATAGATTTACATAAATCTTAAGAAGAATATTTACAATATAAGTAAAATTTTGTTAATTAAAAATTATAAGAGAAAAGAATTATCCATGACAGGTATACAAAGGATGGTAGGGTGAAATTTATAAAAAAAATGCAAAACATTTTATAAATAAAAATAATAATAATTATAATTATAAAAGAAAAAAGGGGAATTATATGTTGTTGTTTAGCTTGTAAGTAGATGTTAAATTTAAAAATAAAAAAAAAAAAGAAATAATTAAATAAAATATAAAAAATAAATGTAATAAAATAACAAAAATTTAAAGAAAATTCCCAAATGAGTTTTTTCTTATTTTAGAAAATTTTTTTCCAGCTAGCGTCAAAATGTTAAATCTAAATCAAATTTCTACCTTAAGAACTTTAATCCTTTATTCTTAAAATAACACATGGACAGAAAATAAAAATTCTATACTTTATTTTTAAATTACTTTACTCCTTCATACGATTGTGTACAATAATAATTTATGAATGTTGTTAAAAAGCCATAATATAAAACGTCCTCATCATCAGGTAACCGTATCCTAAATGACTTAAGGGAATTAAAAGGAATTTGTGCAGAAATGTTTGACGTTAGTATATAGTTCACCTTTTTAATATTGAAAGTACATTTCCCACCTATTTAATAAAAAATCTCAAGTGATCAATTTTCAAAAAAAAAAAAAAAATAAGGTAAGAAAGAAAAAACGTAGGAACTAAAGAAAAGAAAAAAAACGAGAGCAAAACATTCCAGTTTCTATTCAAGTAAGAAGGATTAATGACTCGTTAATTATGACATGATTTTTTTTTTTTTGAATAAATTTCTTCTTTTTAACAAATTTTTCGTTTTCATATTTTTTTTATATTGGCATCATTAGGAGGATTATTAAGAAATTTTAATGAATAGAAAAGAAAAATGAGTGAATAAAAGTTTTTTTTTTTTCAATTGAATTTATAAGGACTTGTTGAAAGATTGTTTACGTAAATTCTTTATGAAATGGTAATGAAATTATACATGGATATCAGTTTTTCTTCTTTAAAACAGTCAAAAAGTGGTAAATTTTAAACGTCTCATATGAAAAAAAAGAAAAAGAAAAAAGAAGCCAATTAAAGTGTGCTTTGAATAAAAATATTTTTGCTTGTAATTTCTCGTCATTATTCTTCAGTTTATGCTAATTTGGAATATGATTTTGTTGTGAGATTTGTATTAACGTTGAATTTTTAAAATTTATTTTTCCAGTCTTAAAATTTTTTTTGTTCTGTCTTAAATTATTTAAGAATTTAATTTATTCATAATGTCAGCTAAAAAAAATAAAAATAGTCGTAATGGCAATCCAGTTAAATATATGGAAATCTTGGATGATTTGTTTTTTGAACATTTAGAATTGGCTAGAATGCTGATGAAACAATTAAAATATCCAAAAGGTAAAATGTGGATTTTATATTTCAATTAATAATTTAGTATTTTAAATTTCATTTAAAATATAGATCGTGAAATTTCTGCAAAATTTGTTCGTAAATGTTTATCATTAGATTCTGAAAGTATTGAAGTTAAAAAAAATCGTAATGCTTTTTTCAAATATTTCTTGAGAATGTTACGTACAGCTGCATCAACACAACCACCACAATTCGATACATGGGTAAGTTTTCAAACTGGAAATAATTTTTTATTTTAAAATTAAAAAGAGAAAAAAAAAATTTATCATTTAACGTTTCCTAATTAGTTCAAACCAAAACCAAAAAAAGTACAAAAAGATCCAGAAAAAACACAATCATATTGGTCACATGATAAACGTATTTATACAGCAGCAAAAGCAATACCTGGAATTGGTACATTAGTTTATATTGCTGTAGCATATAAACCAGAACTTGGATGGCAAGATTATGGATTCAGTCAATATGAGTTTTAAATTACTCCTATTAAAATTTTTTTCCAAACATTTTTGTTTATAAAATCTATGAAAAAAGAATTGTCTTTTTAAATATTTATTTAAAAAAAATTTATTGTTTTCCATTAAACAATAATTATAAAAATTTTAAAATAAAACCTAATTACCTACATTAATTCTAAATTTATTCAAAATGGACGGAATTATTGACAATTTTAAAAACAAATTAAGCAAAACTAAAGAACAAACATTAAGTTTTTTTGTACTTGGAAGTATTTCTAAATGGAATGTTGAAATTTTTTATCCAGCTATTTTCTAAAATCATTTTTAATTCATTTAAGATTTTTTATAATTATTTTTTCTCTCTTCTGTGTAACAAATTTGTATGGGTTTTTACGTTATTTTGGTATGAATTTCTTTTAAACTGTTTTACACTAAACTAAACCTAAACTTCCATTCAGAATTGAATTTTAATTATTTCCGATTAAAATATTTGACCTTACATTTAGCTTAAAAACAAAAATATTTGTATTTTACAAAGCGTTACATGCCAGTTGACAGACATTTACGATCAACAATAAAAACAAAGTAAAAAAAAACAGTGGACGGACGTATGGATATGAGATTTCGAAATCGAATATTTTTCAGTTTGTTTTTTAAAAGGCACTTGTTCTAGAGTAGTTGCTGTTTTTTTCTTTTACGTAAAATTATCTTAAGAATATCGATGCTATAAAAAGTACCAAAAATGTTGTAATACTTGTATAAAAATTACTTGCACTATTACAACTTTCTTCTGAACAATAACATTCTTCCCAATAAACACCATTTTCATAGACACCCCAATTACAAACTCCAGTAACACCAGTTTCAGCAACTGATGCACATCGTCGAATTACTTGACGCCATCTACCATCCCCTGAAAAGTTTTAATTAATAAATAGAAAATTAATTGCTTATATTTTTTCTTTGAAATTACGATTATCCAATTGTTTTACTTACAAATGAATCCTCTTGGTCCTTGTTGAATAACTTTCATACAAAATGATCCTGGCATTTTAGATTCATCACTGTTACATTCGACTGGAATGTGTTGTGATCTGTTAAATGGTTTATATGCTCCACATGCATCAACACCTTTTGGATCTGTTCCAGATGAGCACTGATAGCATCTTATTGAATATACTGGAAATAAAATAGAAATTATTCATATGCAATTTTATAATACACGAAGTCGAATCATCAACCACACCCAAAAACAATTATTAAAGTTGAAGCTATTTACAAGTAAAAATTTTACAAACCTGGATAAATTAATGCAGCAAATATAGCCAATGTGATAAATAATGATCTTTTATCCATTTTTAGCACTTTAAGAATAAAAAAAGGTAATTACTGAGTAATAAACTTTATTAAAAAGAATTGATTACAATTACAAAGTCACAATATTGAATATGAGCTAAGCTAAGTTGTTTAGTTTTTGCTTATTGACAGTTCATAATAATTGACAATTAACACAACGCATTTAAACGCATTCGATGAACAAGAGGTTCGTTATTTCGGACTTTTCGGAGTTATCGTAGATAACTTTTCAAAGGAATTACTTAATGTCCTGACTTAACACATACTTTATGAAAACAATTTCCACACGTCTATTCATTTACAATTAATTTAAATGAATTAATTCATTTTTGAGATTTTTCAATTGTAAATTCTAAAAAATAAATAACCGACTGAAAAATTCAAATTTCGAGACTCGATTACTTCAGTTCTCCTTTCTCTAGCTGCTGAAAAGAAAACTTTTTTCTTTCTTTCTTTTTCTTTGTTAGCTGTCAAAATTTTAATTTGTTGTTTGAATTGATACGTTGTGGTGTTGTCTTAAGTGTTTTTAAATGTTTTATTAAAATTAAATTAATTTTTTTATAAATTTTTCTCGAATTTTTAACTCTACATAAACTATTTAATAAAATATCACAATGGAAAGCACAAAATTGATAATATTTTCAGTAGTTTTCGTTTGTTTTGTAAGCCAAGGTAAGTTGTTTACAAATTTTAAGGGTGGTGTCATTAATGATCCGATAATGGGCGTGTATCACATCATTCAACAATTACGTTTATTAATGAAATTAATCATTTTCTATTAAATTAATTTTAATTTTTTCTTAGTGTATTCAATAAAATGTTGGGAATGCAGATCAATGGATGATCCAAAATGTGCAGATCCATTCGATAACAGCACATTATCGACAATTGATTGTGAACAGAAATCCTTACCACATTTACCAGGTGTTAGAGCGACAATGTGTAAAAAGATTCGACAAAAATGTAAGTACTTTAATAAATTCTATAAATGTAAAAATATGATAAGAAAAACAAAGTAACATTATTGTCTGGTTTTGTTTATAGTTCTTGGCGAATGGAAATATTTTCGAAGTTGTGCTTTTATGGGTGAACCAGGTATTGGGGGAGATGAACGATTTTGTTTAATGAGAACTGGTACTTTTAATATATTCTCAGAATATTGTACATGTAATAGTAAAGATGGTTGTAATTCATCTAATTTAATAATTCCGATGTCTCTATTAATAACGACGTCTGTTTTATTAGTTAATTTTTTCAAGAAATTATTATTTTAAAATTACCATTAAATAAGATTGACTATATACATTAGACAAATAATTGATAAGCTTATAGTGCCTTTAAAAAATTAATCTTGTTTATCAAAGGAAAATTCTAAATTTGATATTTTTCTAAAGTAAATTTTTATACAACATTTTTTTAAGGTGGAAAAAAGTTTTTCGAATATTTTTTTTATAGCGAAGTCGAATTTTATGTCTTCATTTTTTTAAATATATTTAATTACTTAATTTCTTAAAAAAAAAAAAACATTCCATTCTGTATGTATTTTATATAATTGAATCCGTCCAAATAAGAAAGACAAATTGTACAATGTTAAGATAATTTTTTATTTGTTAGTAATTAATTAAAATAGACTTAATAAAGACAGTTTTTTTTATTAAAAAGAAATTTTTAAAATTTTCTTTTACTTTATTTTTCATAATAAATAAATTTTTATAGTATAATAAATAAATCACACACTGGAAAAAGAATTGAAAGAAAATGGAAAATTCTAATTTATTTTACATTACATATATTAACACAACACATATCAATAAATAAATAAATATAATTCATATTTTTGGTATGAAATTTAAAGCTTAAAACTATTTTTTAAAAAAAAGAAAGAAATATTTTAAGTTTAAGATTTTATAGATAGTTGGCTCATGTGTAAGTACGTTATAAAAAAACATTGTAAAGTCTTTTCCTGTTAAGTTCATCATTTAATTGTAGAAAAATCAAATTATATTAAAAGTTATATAGGCTAGATTCCTAAACGTCTTACGACCGTCTTTTTACAAAAATGATCGAAATAAAATGTAGACCATGAATATTGTACTTTTTAATTTTATGCTCATATGTGTGTGTTGCATATTTCCATTTAAAATAAATTTCATAAACTGAATTTGCATTCAATCATTTAAAATTCACTTTCAATCGAAAGAGCTACAACATCTTTTAAAATCTAAATATTAAAATGTTTTTATTGTGAGATGGAATATTTTTGTATATACTATATGTATGAGGTATGTATGTATATTAAAATTAATATTTTTTTAACTTACACAAAACATTTAAAAACAAAAATTTTTTTTACAATATAAAAAATTTCATTAATAATAAAATTGAGAAAAATATTAAAATTCCATTTAATTTAATCATTTGTTCAGATCCATTACAATATTGTGTATTACAAATTTCACATCTTATATAAATTCCTGGAAATTGTGGATCTTGTGTACATCCTGGTGTTGTATTTTGTAAATCACCGAAATAACAACGTCGTAACATTGATTCAACATCTTTACCATTTTCTTTATGAAGACGTGTAATTTTCATACAACCTGTTGCAGGATTATTTTGTACTATTGGTAAATATGATGGTGGAGTTATACGAGTACAATCAACTTTTTTCATTTTTGAATGATCAAGATATTCATTTCCACATTCTTTGGTTTCCATTGAATTACAAAAATAGCATCCAATTGATTCAACTAAATAAAAAAATGAAATTTGTAAAAAAATATATTTTTTATCATTTATTTTAATTTAGCAAATTTAATTTCATTTTTTTTTTTAGTACATTAATAAAATATTATGTGCAGAAGAGAATGTTCAAGAAAATGAAATTTATTTTAAATTTGCTACCATTGACTGGTGAAAATCAAGTATTAAAGAAATTATTAATTTTTTCAAATGCCACTCAAATTGAACATTTTCTATACATATATACAAACTGGTGTGCTAAACCTTTCTCTAAGAAATAGACAGTACAGATTAAAAAAAAAAACTTCATGTTAATATTTTCTTTATTAATAACATCAAAAATCAATACAAATTTCAGATTTTAAGTACAATGATATATACGTACTCGTATATATTTAAAAAACTTCGTTGTATAAAAAACACTCTGTATAAATTTCAAACACAAAACACATTTTTAAATAAAATTGCTGAATTTTTATTATTTATATAAAAAAGCAATTTTATATATGTATGTATGTATGTGTAAAAAAAAACTTCGTTTCTTACAAAAATTTCCAAATTATAAATGATAAAATTATTGTAAATATAGTAAAACTAATTTTTGTTGAACTATTACATAAATCTTTTTGACAAATTGTACATTTTTTAATTTTTTTCAATGGTTCAGAACGACAATCTTCTTGTGAATTTAAATCACCCCAAAAACATTTTCGATGTACAATTTTTTGTGGTGTATCTTCAATCATTTTAACACATCCTTTAGCAATTATTTGTTGATTATTTTGACGTGCTAAACGAACACTTTGTATATGTTCAGATGGTATAACTGTTTTACAATCTTTTATATAAGCTGATCCCTTATTTAAATCAAATTCTGTTTCACATCCTGGTCGTGTTGAATTACAAACATAACAACTAATTGCAGATGCTAAAATAAAATTTAAAAAAAAAAAATAAAAGAAAAAAAATAAAAAATAAATAAAAATATATAAAAACAAAACTAAATAAAAACAATGAAAATAAATTAAGCTATTGTTATTTCTTCAAAAAATTAACTATGTATTAATTTGATAACTCTTACCTCAATTTAATGAAGTTTTTTGTTTATGAAAATTATAATACCTTAAAGATTTTAACTTTTTAAAGTTAAACAACTGATCACTTCACTTTTTTTTTTTTAAAGATATAAAAAATTCAAGATAATGAGTCTTTAGATAGAAGGAATTTATATAAAATATATTTACAACAAGTATTTTTTTTTTTCATTATTTTCTAGTGAATTTCAAATTTCTCAATTATCAATTTGTGGTTAGCACACACATTTATAAGTTTTCTTAAAAATATTAGAAAGTTTGTTTTGAATCCTTCTTAGAGAAATTCTTAATAAAAACTAAATCTTACTTGGAAAAAAATCAAAAATTAATTCCATTTTTTAAACATATTTTCTTTATTTCAAAAATAAAAATCAACATTAAAATAAAATTTGTACTTATAAAGAAAACAGAAAAATATAATATTTCATAATTTCTCTTCTTCTTTTTTTTTTTTTTTTTTGGCATAAAACTTGAACACATACATTAAAAGATTTGTTTAACATTATAAAAATTCCGAAAATTTACATTATCTTTTTTTTTTCTTTGTTTTTTCGATAATGATTTTATTGTTAAATTTAAAGTTTATTTAAAATAAGAAGAAAACAATATATGTATGTACATATTATGTATATTTTTTGGCTTATATAAATTTCCAAAGAATAATTGATAAAATCATTGTAAATATAGTAATATTAATTTTTGTTGAATCATTGCATGAATCTTTTGTACAAAATTTACATTTTGTTATTTTTCCATGTAAAATTTCATTACTACAATCTTCTGGTGCATTTTTTGTACCCCAAAGACATTTACGATGTACAATTGATCTTGATGATAAATCTTCGACAATTTTTAAACATCCTTTTGGTATTTGATCTAGCATTCTTGATATAGGACGATTATAAATACAATCCTTTTTATATTCGTTTTCAAATTTTGAATTAAATTCATAACCACAACCAGCCTGTGATGAATTACAAAAAATACAGCTAAGTGAAGATGCTATAAGGATAAAAAATATAAAATAATATATAAAACAATTGAAAAAGTAAACATGAAAATTAAATTTGAAAAAAAAAAAAAAAAAATTAGTATAAAATTTAAAAGCGAAATTACGTAATGTTTCTTACCTTTTTAATTGATAAAATAACACAATTGAAATTTTTTTTTAAATGTTTGTTGTTGTTTTTTTGTGTGTAATTAAAAACTTCACTTATACGTTTGTAACTGTTTTCAGTTCTGAAATAGCAGCAACTTTCCGATACTTTAAGGAGAATTTAGAGGTAGGTATGTGAAAGTTTTAGTTATTGTATATTTATTTAAAAATAACGGATAACTTTTTTTTTTATATTTTAAAAATGAAATGAATTACTTTAATTTAAAATTGAAAATAAAAATTCGAAAAAGTGAAAGTGTTGTTATATTTTTGTGAACATTTAAACAGATAAAAAAATAATTATCGTTTTAAAAGAAAAAAAAAAAAACAATTTTTCGTGAATGTGAAGAACTTTATTTTACAGAATGCTTACAAAGAAACTTTTTTTTTTTTTAAATTTTACAAACATTTATTTGAGAAAAAAAAAATTATGGAATTTACATCAATTATATTTTATACACAATACAAATACAAAGGTAAAAATTTTTAAAAAAAATTCGTTAAGGAATTAGGACATCATTGACATTTGTCATCACAATTCATAAGAAAAAAATTAAATATAATATGGAATTTCTAATTATTACCGAATGCATGAGATTTTTTTTTTTACCTTTTTGAAAATTCAAAAGTCGAAATAAAACAAAATTTATCTGTTAAACAATTCTTCATTACAAAAAAAAAAATACGATCTTTTGTGTCGATAAAAGTGCTTATTTTAAAATAAAAATTAATCATTCGTTAATTTTAATATGAAATTGATGTCAGATAGATGTCCAAATATCCTTTATAAGATGTCTCAAAAAATATAATCAATACTTGTTGTTCATGAGTTTTTAAAAGCTTTGTATTTTAAAATTTTCTGTAAAAGTAGCTTTTATCTTTTCAGTATTGATGATATTTTTTTTTTTTTCGGGACAACTTGTATATATTACATAAATCTACAAATTGTTTTTAATAAATTAAATCAAAAGCATTTTATAATTAATTTTGAAAAAAAAAAATATATATATATCTGTGATTAAAGCACTAGCCAAATTAAATAAAGCACTATACAACAACAACAATAACAATAAAATATCTGAAATAGCTTAGTTAAAATTTTTTTTTTTTATTTTTAATGACAGAAAAAATTTTTTTTTTTGGAAAAAAATTATAAAAATTGAATACTTTTAATGGAATGTGTAGGAAATTTTAGAAAAGAAATCTTTTTTTTTTTTTTTTTTTTTTTTTTGAAAATTTCAATTTTTTAAAAAATATACAATTTTCCAAGGAATATCATCAATAATACTGTAAATGATGTAATAATTGTTGTTTTTGGTGATATCATTGATGAACCATTACATAATTCACCCTCACAAACATCACATGCTATTTGTTCAGCAGCATATACATTTGGATTTATAGTACATCCCCATCGTGTATTTTTTATATCACCATAAAAGCAACTTTTCTCAACAGCACGTATTTTTTCTCCATTATCATTTATAAAATTATATGTTTTTTTTAAACATCCACTTGCTGGTGATCGATTATTCCAATTATTATTATTATTTTGTTGTTGAATAGAATCTGGTAATGAACCAATACATTGAGTTTCACGTTGATGCTCACAATGTGGATCATTTCTATTTAGAGCACATGTATAACATCGAATTGAATATGCTAGAAAAATATAATATAATTTTTTTTTTGTTTGTTTGTTTTTTTTTTTCAAATGTTTAATTTGTTTTTTAAAGTGCATAATGCATAAAAGTTTTTTTTTTTTTTTTTTGTGAATTGTAACAAAATTTGATATTTATACATATTAAAATAAAAATGGTGCATTGTACATATTATACATACATGAAAGAGTGAATATTTATAACTACAAACATACATATAACACAAAATAGGTATGGTATGTGCCATTTCAAGTTCAACACTATAATTTTTTTCAAATTTTTACTAACATTTACACGGAAAGATCACTAGGCAATTTTGTCCATCCTATAGCCGAAAATACACTATTTTTTTAAGATCAAATTTTAAGTTTAATGTAAAAGAAGGAATAAAAAAATTCTTTCAATAAAAAATATTCTGGAAATTTTATGAATCTTCTTCTTACAAGTCAAACCAACTGCGTTTTGTCCAACAATTACAATATTTTTGACCTTATTTTAATTATTAATTAATTGAATTAAAGGTACATAAATTTTAAGAATAATAATTCATTTAATTTAATTAACAAATTACGTTCTACAATCAAATTCTTTATTCTTCTTCTTCTTTTCATTCATATTTCAAATTATAATTTCTCATTTTAAATTTTTTAACATATCAAAAAAAAAAAAAAAAAGTATTAATTAACGAGTGTTGTCTATCATCAAATAAAACTAATTAAAATTTTTTTTTTTTTTTTAGCCTTCATAGTTCGATATAAATAGTTGCGTAATTTGTCTGTTTTTTTTTTATATTCTTTCCCAATTTAGTACCAATTTTTTCTTTCAATTTAAGACCTACACATGTGTTTAAAATTTTTCTTTCACAATTTTCGAAGCTTGAAATTTTAATTCTAAAGACAAAATGTGCTTTTAATTTGTTTATATATATTTAAAAAAAAGAGTATTATTTTTAGCACTTAAAAAATTCTAACATAATTTCAAAGGGGATTATGGAAAAAGAAAACATTTTGGAAATATTCAAGGTCTATTCTATTGAAATTCTTGAGAAAATAAAATGATTCTTTGAAAATTAGTTTTTCGTTTTTTGCAGTTAATGTGCTGAGACCTACTTCTAAAATTTTACTTTAGAATTTACTAATTCTCAAATTTGAAATTTTGTTGTTGTGTGTGCTACACAATTTAACATAGAATAAATATTTATTGAATTTTTTTTTTTACACGTGATAATATTTAAAAACATTATAATTAAATTAAATATGAATTTCATTGATTTATTCCAGTAATTTACACACTGAACCAAAAATACCCTATGTAACAAATACATATATGTATGTATAAACAAAAATTACGTAGATATCGTACGATTTTATTTTTTTTTTAAATTATAATATTATTTATGTAGTAAGATTATTATAATAATTAATTTGAAAACTGTGAATAAATAAATTTTTTTTTTCTCTATTGATAAATTATAATTGATGCTTTTATAATTAAATGGTAAATAATTTCTAAAATCACGAATTTTATCAGAAAAAAAAAATGATTCACACAATAAAACAATACACAACATTCCTTTATATGTATGTATATATATTTTTTAATTTTTATAAATTATTGTAAATTTTAAAAATATTTTAATACACCTATGTAATTTATTTTACATTTTTCCTTTTTTTTTTTTTTTTTTTTAATTTTGGAGGCAAATAGGTAGTTTTATTGTTCCGTAATACAAACATGATATAATTATGATGATGATCATAAGGTGTTCATGAATCATTTTTATTTTTTTTTTTGATTTCTAAATAATGATGATAATTACTTAGAATTATGTTTAGAAAAAAAATGATGACTATTCGATTAAAAACAAAAAAAAAAAAAAAATAAAATAAAAAATAAATTACGTTATTCAAAAATAATTTTGCCTAAAAATCGACTGTCTGTAAGTTTTATTTCTATAATTACTTGGGATTTCATTTTGTTAAATTGTTTTTAATTAACTTTTTTTTTTTTTATTTTCTACTACTTCTATACCTTCAGAAAATTTTATAAGATACTAATGCTTTTCCAGTAACCAATTTCTTAAAAATAATACATTTTCATTTGTTTTTCTGTCATTGCGAAGTATCAAAGCAAATTTTTTTTAAATTATAGCGACCGTTATATTTTAAAGTTTTTTTTTTTTTTTTTTTTTTGTAATTAAAAGTTAACATATGGCAGGAAGTTCTAAAATGCATTTCTAAGTAATTTAAAAATCAGTTTTTGTTATAAAAAAGAATTTTAAAGCAAAAAATTTTTTTTTTTGTTAAATTTTAGCCTTGACAAATTTTATACGCAATAATTTTAATTTTTTTTTTTTTTTTGTTGTTGCCAAAAGTAAATTTAGTTAAACAAAATAAACTCAACTCATCATTCATGTTAGAAAATTTAGAATTAAACAAAAAAAAAACAATTTTTTTTCCTGAACTTCCAGTCTACTTCATATTCATATTAGAATTTGGTTAAAATTTATACAGAGCAAACTCCTCATCCCACACGTATATGTATGTACGTATAAACACATACATATTTTATATATACACATACAAATTAAAGCTCTTTTTAGAAACATAAATTTATAAAAATGTTTAAATTTTTTGAGCAAAAAAGCTCAAAATATTAAAATTATAATTTGGTTGAAAACAAAATATCGTTACATGAAAAATAGAACAACAACAAATAAAAGTATTTTGACTCATTCAAAATGATGACATAATTCTTATGTTTTTTTTTTCGTAACGTAATATTTCTTCGTAAATATATTCTTTTTATTGATTGTCTTGTAAAAATTTAGTTTTCTTAAAAAAAAAAAAAAAAACATTTTTATGTTTTTGTCTCATGAAAGAAAACTAAAAATATTCTTGTTTTAGAATATAAAATTCATTTGGGATATATGAAGGGGAAAATGAAAATTTATTTTATTTCTACGGCTAAAAAAATTCACTTTATTTTCTTTTAATTATATACACATTTTTTTTTTTCGAAAAATTAAAATTAAAATATTTGGAACCACTTGAACTGTTTACGGATATTTGTTGATTTTTCGTTTTTATAATGTTCTCTTTTTTATTTTTTTATTTTTTTTCAAGAGGAAATTGAATTTTTTTTTTATGTTTTTATTTTTGCTTGACATAATTTAGAATTTTTTTTAGCTTTATAAAATATAATTTTGAAGTTAATTTTATTTTTATTGAGGCCTTAAGTTATTTGTGTTAGGAAAAAAAAATAAAATATTACATTTAAAAATAAATTTATAAATAGATTTTTTTTTTAAACTTGAATGAAATTTGAATTTAGGTTGGAATTTTTAAATTTTTTTTTTTTTTTAAATTTGTAAAAACAAAATTTTCTAATTCAAGAAAAAATTTTGTTGGTTTTAAATTAAAGAAAATAAAATGAATTTTAATCTATAGTTTCCATTGTAAAAAATATCCTTGAAGTATTTTCGAATTTGTTTAACGACTTAAAAACAAAAGAATTTAAAATACCATAAATTTTCAAATTAAAATTTTTTCTAATTACTCCTTTGTCATATATTTTTAAATTATTAAAAGTAAAATTTTCCAGTATTTTGTTGTAACTTTTTCACAAAAATTTAAATTGAACAAAACCACTATATGAATAGGATTAGTTTTCATTTCAAAAAAAATAAAATAAAATAAAATAAATAAATAAAAAAGAAAATTATCAATTTTCACTAACCTGATTGTATAAAACAAGCAGCAACACCAATTAATAACAACAAATAATTTGAATTCATTTTGTCGTCCTTTTTCTTTATTTTTTAAATTTTTTATTTTATTTTAAATTACTTTCAAGAGAATTATAATCAACTTCTTGTTAAGAATATATACTCTGTCGATGTTCAACGTTTGCGCCAAAGTAATTGACTGAATTCACTGCAAAATGACAAGATTATTTTTTCGAAAACAAAACGTAAATAACGACAAGTTTAATACATGCCTCATACACATACAAATTTAAAGTAATATATAGATTAATATTGTTAAGTATAAGCTCAAGTAAAAAAAAAATAATAATATAAAGATATGAATTAAGACGGTATTAGTACCTTGTGAAATTTTTATGGTTTTGTTTTTGTTATACCGTACAATAAAATATTAAATAAGAAAATTATTTTAAGGAATGACTTTTATTTTTCTCGTTCTCATCTCATTATACCATTATTTAAATCTATATTTTTAGTTTTATTTCAGAAAAAAAAAACTAAATTTTAAATCTGTCATGTTATTTTACGATCACTTTTGTGATTTTATATTTACATACATACATACAATTTCTGTTCTAACTTTGAATTTCTATAAAATTCTTCTATTTCCCGCGCATACACGAAGAACATATTATAAAAAAATACATAAAGTGAAAATGCTATTATGATGTAATCTTAAATATGAGAACATTTTTTGAGCTTTCATATTTTTAAGAATAAAAGAAAATATGTAAATAGAATTTTCGAGTAATTCTATTTGATAATTTAATAGAGCCCAGACTCCAAGCACAGGACATTTTAAACAGGATATATAGGTAGTCTAAATAATTTTTCATCTATTTTTGTGGAGAATTTACCTATTTTATAATTTGGACCCTAATACATAGATGAAATGAGCATGAAACATGTCCTAATTTTGTGAATGATGTTTTTTATTGGTTAAAAAATAAACAAAATTGAAAAACAAATTCAAGGTGCAATGGAACAACCTGTTAGTTACATACATACATTATCAATGGGATTGTACATTGCACATTGTCCATTCAAAAAAATGTTGAAAAACAACTGTATCTTGTATCTGTTAAAACCAGATATTTTTATATTGTTGCTTTATTTATTAATTTAGAAAAAATGAAATAAAAAAAATTTAAAAGATTGAAAATTTTTTAAAATAGTGGAATTTAAAATTATTACGTAGATTGAAAAAAAAAAAACAAAAAAATCATTGAAAATAAAGTAAACAAGAAGGGCTTTTTTGAGTTTTCACTTTCATAATTTTTTGTTCATGTGAAAAATAAAAACAAATATTATTTTTGTTTACAATTTTGTGTTTATGTGTGAGTAAAACTGGTTTTTCAACTTTGTTTTTCATTACTTCGCATGTCAGCAAAAAGTTAAATAAAATATTACATCATTCGCATAAAAAAAATAATAATATCATTATATCACGAAACGATTTAGGTACATACATATATGATTTACAAAGCTTTTATATATTTTTTTTGTATGTTTGGATGCAATTAAAAAACTAGAGATACAATTAAGAAAATATTTTATTTGATTATAAATTTGATATTAAATTTGCATGGCTTTTAATCAAAGACCTAGATTTTTAATAAAATGTCAAGAATGAACATTTTTGCTTTATGAATGGAAAAAATAACAATTAATGAAATATAAAATATCCGTTGTGAGAGGGTTAAATGTTCTTGTTTTATAAATTTGTTGAAATAAAACAATTTATTTATTTTCACCAAAATTTATTCGAAAATTATATGTAGTTTAAAAAAAAAAATTTAATTCATTTATTTTTGTACAATAATAAAATTATTTTAAATAAAGTAAATTGTATATTGAATTTGTGACATAAATCATTCAGATGTGAAACCTATAAGAACTTCAATTTAATTAAACATTTCACAAATGTCTGTTCTGAATAATTTTTGCCAATTGAAAACGAAAAAAAAAAAAAAAACTTAGAAAAAAATAATAATAAAATTCGAAAAATTAAACGTAACAAAACTTATTTATAGAAAATATTTAAAAAATGAATAATTTTCCAAAAAATGCCATTAAAATTACAGCAAACATTGTCGTTGTAAATTTCGGTAGAATCGTTGTTGAACTGTTACATCTATCTTTAACACAAACATCACATGTTTGTTGCATTCCAATTCCTGGTCGACTAATTGGTATACATCCTGCAGTTTGATTTCTTATATCACCAAAGAAACAATCTCTTTCAACCAATACTTGACCTTCGAATGTTTTATATGATTTTTTAACACATCCTTGTGGTATATTATTATATGCAATATTTGATTGTTGCCAATTTTGTTGCTGGAATCCGCTACCACCACCTTGCCAATTTGTTGGTAATTGTTGTTGTTGATATGTTGGGGGTGGTGATACATGATTACAATCAATTTCAGTTTTTCTATCGCAATTTGGATCGTTTCTATCTGCTAAACATCTATAGCATTGAATTGCGTTTGCTAAGAGAAAAAAAAAATTAAAAATAAAATTTGAGTAGGGAAAGAAAATTATAATTAAAAATTTCACTTTTCCATTTCAAAATTTAAATAAATATGTACAATAAAAAACATGGAACTTATTGTGGGAACATTTTAAATCATCTGACTTTTTGTTTGTTTTCTAAGCTTTTTTTTTTCAATCTTATCAGAAAATTTTAATCTCAACGCATAGAAAAATACAATGGACGGTAAAAACAAACAAAAAGTTTTCCCTGACAAATGTAAATTTTCTCTTGCTTTTGTATTTTTAGTAACCGTCATCTAATTTAAAAATTTGGCGGTAAAAGCAAGAAATAAAATTTAAAAAAAAATAAAAAAATATTAACGAAAGCTTTTTTAATGAAGTTTTTATCTACCTATTTGCTTATTTTGCTTTTGGATATATTTTTTTACGATTTTAATAACAAAAAAAACAAATAATAATAATAATAAAATTAAAAATAAATGGTTACATTTTCAATCTTGGCAGTATTTCTAGTTTTACAAGTTTCAATTTTACAATTGGTCAAACATAAATAATATTACGTGATCATTTTCTATTAAAATAAATAATTTAGAATTTTTTTGTTACTCTTCATGTTCAGTTAATATGTTAGAAACCTAAACTATTAAAATACTTTGTAATGTTTTTAGCTATAAATTGATTGTAAATTTTCCATTAAATTTAATTTTAAAGATGAGATGTATAATTTTTTGTTATTATTGAACAAATTTGAATAGAACAATAGGTGAATAGTTTTGAAATGATGGAAGTTCTAAAAAAAAAAAAGTTAAATGAATCATTTTTTTTTTTAAATACATACTTCAGAGGGTACAGATAGTTTTATTTAATTTTTTTTTTTTTAATTTTAATTATGTATTTTTCTATTCGATATAAAATTCTGTTTTTTTTTTTTTTTTTTAATTAAGTACAAGTTTAAAATTGATAAAAATTAATTAATTAATTTTTTTATTACATTATCATGACTATTTTGTATAAGAGTCAAAATGAAATATTTTTTAATATATGTAATCACGAATCAGAGATGTTTAAAGATATTAAAACTTTCAAGGTTTCTTAAGTTTATAAAAGTAGTAAAAATTAAAATAATAACGAAAAATCATATAAAATTTATTCTGAAATATCAAACAAACGAATTATTGTTTTTTTCCCTTTTGTTTATACTTTTCTATATACATAAAATTATTTTCTGTCTGAAAAAATACAAATATTATTTCATATGTTTTTTTTTCTGTTAATTTTATAAAATGTTGAAAATAAAATAAAATAACATTCATGAATAGATAATAATATTAAAATAGAATTTAGTCATTTCCAATTTAAGTAAATATTTGTAATTATTTATTATTATTAGCAATTTTTTATTTTCTAATCAGTAAAAATACCTGTTTTTTTTTTCTGACATTTTTTTGTTTTTCCAAAATAACAGAACAAACTTATCAAAAAAGTTATTTTCCATTGAACACCTCTGATCTTAAAAAAAGGTTATCTTAATAGAGAAATTTGAATATTAAATAGAAAGCAATTCAAAATTAATACAATTTTTTTTTTTTTTAAATATTTTCAGTATCTATGTATGCGTTTTATGCATTAAAAAAAATAAAGAAAATAAATTCCATTGTGTTCAAAAATACAAGATGCCTATAACATTCAACAAAAAAATAAATAAAAACTTGTATTTGAAAAATAACTTTTCTTTTTTTTTTGAATATACATAATTACATAAGTAAAAACAATAAAAGTAAAAATCTATGTAAGTTTTACCATTCACTAACCTGATTGTACAAAACAAGCAATTGCACCAATTATGAAGAACAAATATTTTGAATTCATCTTTAAACGAAATAATATTTTTCAAAAAAACAATAAAAAAAACGTTTTGAGAATTAAGATAAAATTTTTAAAATTTTTTTTTTCTTCAAAATTATCCAAGAAACAATAAAAAATGAATATAAAAACACCTCTGTTTAACACCTTTTGATGTGTAACGTTTGCGCTAAAGCAGTTGACTAAATTTTTTAAACGCGTTCAAGAAAGCGTAGATAACATTTTTTTTGTTTTTCTTGTTTTTGTTTTTTTCTGTGTTTGTATTGTTACTGTTTCGTTAAGTTTTTTTTTTTTTGTTTTTTAAATATCTGTTTACCTACATATCTAAATAAGTCATTTATTAAATATGTAACCTATGAAAAAAAAAATTATGAAAAAAAAAAATACCAGTTGTTTCTGTGTTGAAATTTTTCCAGTATCATAATTAAATTAATTTTTCAAGTAATAATTCTTTTAATATTGTGTTTTTTTTTTATCTCATACATTTATTCATCATTTTATGGACAATTTGCATAATTATTATTATTATATACGTAAATATGTGAAATATATTCGTATCTAAAGATATTTGTACATAGTTTGTATCTACATATGTATAAGTACGTTACTGTATTATATTATTCCTACTTTGTATTGAATTTTTAAATTGTTAGGTCAATCGACTATGTTTATAAATTTTTGTTGTATTTTTATTATTTCTGGCGTCTTTTTTTCTTCTTTTCTTAATTTTTAATATTAAATTCTGTTAGTCAACAAAGTAGTATCTTATTTTATCCGAATATTGTTTATATGATGATGTAATCATATGCATACTATCATATGCTCAACGAACTCAAATAATACAAGTCAGATTCTTGTATTTGTGAAATAACAACAAGAAAAGTTAGAAAGTATAAATAATGTAAAACCAAAAACAAAAATTAAAACTACTAAAGTACCTACAAGAAAATGTTGAAGTTAATTTGTGGACAAGACAAGAAACCATACAACAATGTAAACAAATATAAAGTATCTATTTACATTATAGGTACGTTTGCAAAGCTGAAGAGTAAGAAGATTAACTGAAATATTATGTTTTCAAAATGGAATTACTATGACAATTTCTGGAAAAATAAATAAAAAGCAACTATTTAATTAATAAAAAAATTTGTATTTATAACCATTCTTCAGCCTTCTTTAATTCGATCTCAAAGTTATATGTATAGTACGTTATTATAGTATATACATAGTATGGCTTGGTCTGTTACCTTTTTGTTCGTGTTATATACCAATCAAAAACACCTTTGTTAACTTTCCACGTGATATTGTTTTGGTATATTTTGTTTTGGTTTAGATGGTATTATTGAAAGAAAGATTCAAGGCCCCCCAAAAATAAACAAAAGAATTCAAAAGTTCCCTCACTTTTTTGCATCGAAATATGATACGAATTTAACATTTTATAATACGTAGTTGTTTAATTTGTAGTTGTGTTAGTATGTTTTTATATATTTTTTCTTTCACTTTTTCGTAGTTTTGTATTTGTGTATACAAACCAGTTTTATATTTTTTCAGGTCATTTGTAATGCGCGCTATTACAAACTTACAACGTCTTATTACATCATCATCTGGGGGAGTAGCTTTTTTCAAAAATTGAAAATAAAATAAAAATTGAGCTTTTTCTAATAATTATTACTCATCATTAAAAATTTTTTACATTGAACGGTAACTCTAAAAGTGAAAATTTATTCAATAAAATCGTTGGATCGGTAATTTAAGAAAAAAGTTTTTTGATATTAAAAGACTTTAAATTAGACGAAAATCTTTTTTAAATTCCATATGAAAAAGTTGGTAATGAAAAGATAAATTTTAAAAAGAAATAACTCAGATCATAATTTTTAAGTTTACAAAAGGATTTTTATTTGATTTTATTTTTATAGAATTTGTAATAATTTTCTCAAGCCACCAACATCAACAGTTTTAAATAAATATTACAATTTACTTACTTTTCAGACCATTTGAATTACCAATAAGTAATTTATTTGTAAGTACCACCTACATACGTCATGTTCATATAGTACCGAATTCTTAAAGTACTTACATTTCAGGTTTACTATCATGAGATGACAAGATCCTCTACTCCTCAATATAATCGCGAATCTTCTACTTACCAAATGTCTGCTGATGACCATATGCATGCTGGAGGAAGCATGCCTGTGCTTTTCCACCATCTACAGGAGCAGCAATTTCAAAGTGAACATATATCGATAGTCGCAGCAAGGACTAATTCCGAAGATACATATGTAGATTCAGCTATTCCAATTGCTCGTAAGTACAACTCCACTATATGCAAAGCCAACTTCTAATTACTTACTTTTCATTTTTTTTCAGGCATTCTTGAGGGAATGCAGATCTGAACAAGCCGTGTGAACTTTATGGTGTAGTAGACTAAAAATAAGAGAACGACATTTGATTCGACTGGGTTTCGAACCCAAGACCTTTGCGTTGCCGGGGTACTGTTCTACCAATTAAACTATCGGATGATGTTCACAATTAATGAAAAATACTCAAATCTTCTACAATGGGTTCAAATTTTGAATTAATTTTTTTATTTCGTACATTATCTTCACTCAGTCATAACATAAATAAACAATAAAGGTATCCTTTGCGTCATCAATAGCTTAATTTCAATAATTTGAGGTTTTTTTATTTACGACAAAGATTATTCTTAAAAAAAATTTCCTAAATAAAAAAGCCTTGAAAAGTTTAAATTATGACCATCACCCTGTGTATATTTTGGAAGTTAATAAAATTTAATACGATTGTTGAATTAAATATGACAACACCCGTTTTGGTATGTTTTACAGTTTCATAGATTTATTAATATATTAGATAAATTAGAAATTAACAATATCTCTTAAATAACAAATACCTGTACGAAATAATAAAGAAATAAATAAATAAAAACTTCAGGTGTTTTCATTACAATACTAAATAACAATTTGTTTATATAAAAAAAAAATAATAACAACGTCAATTATTTATTTATTCATTTATAATTTTTCGTTTTGAGAATAATAAAACAAACTTCTAAAGTTCATCAAATACTGTAAATATGTAGGTATATACATATGTATATGAAAACAATGGCATGAATAAAATTACATACGTACAAATTAATAATTTTCAACAATATTTACTTGCGGTTACAACTTGTAATGATGTGAAATACCGATTTTATGTAGGTACTGTTTGTTTTTTTAATTTCATTTTTTTTTCCACATATAAGTACTCATTTTGATTTATTAATTACAATGACACGGTAACAATGACTGATTATGTAAATGAGGAGAAAAAAAAAAAGTGAGTGATCACATATTGTATTTTGCATTTATTTTGAAACTAATTATTACTTTACTGTGATACTCACAGGTTTCGATTTTTTTTTTTTTTTACTTTTATTTCTGTAAACTTATTTAATACTAGGGTAGGTGGTTGAAAAGTAATTAGAAGGAAAATAACGAAAAAAAAATTCTACTATAATCAGAATTTGTTGTAAAATTAAACAAAAATAAAAAATGGAAGGCAGATTTTTTTTTTGTTCTATAGATATAAAAGCATTAACATGTAAATTTTTATTTCTTGTTACCTACTGTTAAATTTAATTAATTAAAATTCTCGATAACACATTATGAGGATAGACACGCCTTTTTTTTCCAACTTTGATTAGGCCTTTTAGTAACGGGCCTTTTCCTCTTTCCTTTCTTTTTAAATATCCTGTTTCATGGAAAGTAAAAAAAAATGATTTTTTTCGTTCCGTTTTATGTTGTCACGATATAATTTTCCTTGTTGTTACTCTTAGGAAAAAAAAAGGTTATTGATCGCTCCTTCAATTACTTTTTTTTTCTTTCTTGAACTTTCTTAGGGTTGAGCTTATCTTCATAGTGAATCAACCCATTAAGGAAATGACCTAATTTATGGATTTAAAACATCATATAATTATGTATAAGAAATTTTGATGGTAAAAGTAGTCCTTATATGTACATATGTACATATTTATATGTATACGATATAACAAAGGAAAATATTGAAGTAGAAATAAAGTTGAAAAAATAAAAATTATATTTAATACAAATATGTATTATTGAGTAAACAATATAACTGCTTGTGTAAAAAAAATTTCCTATATGAGACTCGTCATATTACTGATTAAAAATTTTAATGAGTATTGAATAACAAGAAATTAAAACGCAATAAATGTTTCATGTATGTAAAAGGAAAATATTAATTAAATTTATAATGTAATTGTATTGCTAGTTTTTTTTTTATTTTTAATTTGGTCATCGATCATAAAGAAAGACATTGGAAATGCAATGGAATGTGACCTTTTAAATGCAGACAATTATATGAAATCAGTCATAATTTACGAATTATTTATTAATAATATAATTTAGCGGTTTTCGGTATTTCAATTGACCATGTAACGCATTAGTCATGATTTGTTCATATGACTATTTGGGCGTAAATTTAATCAAGCATAAAGATACTTATTATATATAATAAAAGATATTTTTTGTATCTGAGAATTTAATTGATTATGTTTAAACATATATTCTACCATATGGTACTATGTTTCTCGTTTATTCTTAAATACAATTATGTATTTATTAATTGTTTCATAAATAAAAGTTCGAAATTTTATCAAATGAACCTTAAAAACTAACAACAATAAAAAGAATCTAATATACCCTTTAACTTTTTAAAAATTACAAGTATTTTGTAGGTATAACAAGTTCCAATCGAAAAATATATTATTACTTTGTTTTCAAATGAAAAACAAATATAAATTTGGGTCAAAATAAAGAAGGACAAGTTTAAAAACAAAAATATTAATACTTCATGAAAGGTCAATCTATACTAAGGTTCTTTCAAAATTCATCTGCGTATGTAAATATGTAAATAGAAATAAAACAAATTTCAGATTTTTATATTCTACCATTTAAATGTATATTTTTAAATTTTCAAAATTAAACTGTATAGAAAAAAGCCAATTTACACATACATCAAATACACTTTTGAATATCATTACATAAATTATATATAGAGGTAATTGTTACAAATTAAATTAAGGCCATTTGAAAAATAAATTTAAAGAAATACAAAAAAAAAAAAAAAAATACATACAATATTTTATAACGTATAATTTGAAATTGAAATTATATTTAATTATCTGTTATAAAAATAATAATCAAAACTGTGAAGTGTGTCATTTTGTAAACACAATGAACAAAAAAAAAAAAAAATAAAATAAAAAAGATATTCTTAAATATTATTAATACAACATATACATTATAACACTATTTAAATTTGTATGTAATTTTATTATTAATTATTTATTTATTTTTTATTTTTTTTGAAAAGAATAAAATGCATTTTTTTTTTTTTTAATTTAAGGAAATTTGAAATTCTGTAATCGAATTATTATTATGTATTTTCATATAATTTAATTTATGATAAAAAATATTTAATAATAAAAACCAATAAGAATGTACCACCAATTGTACCAAAAGTTTTTGATGCTGAATTACAAAAATCTGAATCACATGATTTACATTCCTGTTGATTTATTTGTGATTCTTTGTAACAATCATCATTTTTATTGGTTGCTGTTTCCCAGAAACATCCTCTTTCAGTGATATTAACTCCTATTTGAGAAAAAAAAATGTTTTATTTTTTGATTATTATTTTAATAAAAATGAAAAAAAAAAAAAAATAAATAAAATAAAATAAAAAAAAAACGTTTGCGTAAAATACAAAATTAATTTACCTTGTTGATCTTTAAAAACAAGTGTACTGCATTTTTTGGGTTTCTCTTGTGATGGTTGAAGTGAACCAGGTCTTACTTCAATGTCACAATTCCTTTTAAAGGATTCATTTACTTCAAAATTACCTGATGCACATTTTTGATTTCTTAAGGAAGAACAAACATAGCATTGTATTGCTTCACCTGTAAAAAAAAAAATAATATTGTTTTGATAAAAAAAAATATATATAAAAATGTAATTTTACATTAAAAATTTTTTTATCATTTCCTGATGAACTTATTTTTTTTTTTAATTAATTCAAAACATTCCAATATAATTGTTTAAAGAATTCTAGTTTGAATTAAAATTTTTAATTTTAATAAAACTAAAACGGGTATAACTTGAAAATTAAAATGAAAAATGGAATAAGATTTTTGTTTTTTTACATAATTTTTATTTACAAATTTTTTTATTCAGATTTTTTTTTTTTTAATTTCATGTTATTGTGAAATAACAAAAATTCTAGTATGTGAAATTTTGAATATGAAGACTTACTTGATCATGAATATTGTTAAAAAGCCAAATTATTAGACATGTGTCTAATGAAAGGAATCACGAGATTTTCTAATGGAAGTTTTTAGAACATTTTTGAATATAGAGAAGAAAAAAAATTAACAAACAATTATGTGTGACTTTCATTACTCATTCGCGTATGACATTTATTGTACACAAACTTTAGAAGAAAAAAAAAACAATATTTAATTTATTTATTTATAAAAATGTAGGCATTTATAAAAAAAAAGATATTATGTGTTTTGAATTTAAATCTATAGAGAAAATGTTGTCTATGAATAATTGTTATTTTATTCTGTTTTTTTTTTCTACTTTTTTTTATTTTCAATTTAACCTTAGATTGGCCTTTACAATAGAAAAATATAATAATTTTAATTGTGTAGTGGGTACACAGTACACATCATGAAATGTGGTTTATTTCCATTAAAAGAAAAATATTTTATGATTTTTAATAAATTTATATATAAAATTGGTTTCTTCTGATTTCAAACATCTCCTTTTTATTTTTTAAACAGGTACCTTAAATTTTATATTTATTATGCCACAAGAAAAATATTGATTAAAATTGATCGTTTTTTTTTTTTCAATTAAAAGATCAATTTTTTTAAACTTTTAAAATCGCAGAACATCGATTTTTAATTTTTTAATTTTTTTTTTTTTTTGACGTCAAACGACAATATAATGTTGATTAGCTTGAGAACCCTATAAAAACGAGTTTTTGAAAAAAACAATAGAAAATAAAAATGATATCATTCTTATACAATTTTAATTGAAGGTTTATAAAAAAAAAAAAAACAAAATGTACCTGTTCTGTTTTATCACCCTATTTTATTTTTATTTTTAAATAATCTATCTACCTTATAACTAACATTTAACAACAGAATAAATTACAAAAATGATGAAAATTTATACATTTTTTTTTTTAAATAAAATTATTTTATTCAATAAAAAAAAACACAATCTTTTTCTCAGATTTTTATTATTATTTTTTTCCATAGTTTGCCATCAATAAATACCACAGTAGGTGTTTTTTTTTTTTTTTTAAATAAATTGAACATTAGTCGATTACATCATCATCAGTGAATTAAAAAAACAAAATTTATTATATTTTTTCATGAAATGCACATGCAAAAAATATTTATTCAATTAAAAAAAAAAAAAAATTAAATTCCCAAGGTGAAGTAAATTTAAATGAAATTGAAAAAAAAAAAAATCATGTGAATTAAAAAAGAGAAAATGAAAGTTTGGAAGAATTTTAAAATTTTCAATTTTCGAAAATTAATTTTCCTACAAATATACAATTTTTTTTTCTCGCTTTTTTTTCCAATTATTCGATTTAAAAATAGATTTTATGAAATATTTTCTAAAATAATAATTTTTTTTTTATTTCGATAATTGAGATTTTTTTTTTTAATTTATCCTTGAAAAAATAGAACAAAATAGTGAATTTATGGATAATTCATTCAGATGATTCACTGATGTTAATTAATGATATAAAAACAATGTCACTTTCGTTTTTTTTATTTATAATATTTGCATTTTAATTAAATTTTTTTTTAGAATAATTGTCTTCCATTTTAACTATCTAAACAAATAAGTGAACAGAATACGGTTTTTTTTTTGTTTTTGGTTTTTTTGTTAATAAAATTATTTTTTACTTACAATAATTAACTGAATAAAAAACGAATAAAGTTGCAATTAAAAAACTTTTGAAAAACATTTTTGATGAATTTATATACTTTTAAATGCTGGTATTTAATTAATTAATTAAACAAATTAATTTTTATACACCGGTATTATATAGAAACTTTTGTAAAAAAAACACTGATTTAATGATTACAACGGTCGCAGTTAAACTAAACTTCGCAGTAATTTTTTAAACTGTTGGTAGTGTTCTATAGTTGCTTTGCTATTGCTACTTACTTCTTCAAATGTTAGTGCTATGGTCGTTTTTTTCTCTCATTCTTTTGAAAAACCAAATTGTGTTTAATATTTTTTTCTAGTGTTATACTACACAGTGAAAAATAAGCTTAATTTTATATAAGATTTTTGTATCTGTTAAAAGTATGTATCTATTAGCTGTATCTTTGTATCATCTTTTTAGCTTTTCGTTTTTCAGAATTCATAGTATTTACAAAATTTAAACTAAAGTTTGTTTTTCTTATTACAATTTATTTTCTTGTGTTACTAATTTTTTATCTAAATAAATTTATGTTTAATTCATTTTGTTTAAATTGTTTATTGCTTGTTTTTTTCTTTTTTTTAATGTTGACCATGAATAACAAACCGGCATCTGGTATTAAAATACAGATTTTTTTCGTTTTTTGTCTTTGTATTTTTAGCAGGAAAAACAAAAAATAGAATAAATTAAAATTGATCGAAAATTTAGAAAAAAAAAAAATAAATAAATAAATATATGTAAATAAAAAAAAATCCAGAAAAATATCTTTTAGAAGTCATGAGCAGGTGTAGATGTATAGATAATTAAAAGTTAATTCAATAGATGCATCATAAAAATGATAATGAAATTATGATGATTCATAAGACACCCAAAAAGTATCACAAGAAAAATTTTCCGTTACATTTATCTCATTTAAATTCTTGAATATACGAATACAATATATTTAGTTTTGTTTATATAGAATCAGAATTGTTTCAATAGCTACATATTTAATAGTTTTTAAGGCAAAAGAGTCACATTTTTGGAACGTATATATTTTGTCTTGAATTATGAAATTTATAAGTTTTTTTTTTTTTAAATTTAATTCTGTGTGTGTTAAAATCTAACACAATTGTAATTTCCAAAATATATTACTTGGTTAACGTGAGTCCCATTATATTTTTATATTTCTTCACAAACAATTGATATATAAAACGATGATGTCATTGTTCACACACTAGTTCATTTAGTTAAATAGTTAAAATATTTAAATAAAATTGTTATTTTGTTGTAAGAAAAAATGTTTTGGTAGCTTTTTGATTTAAAATTTTTATTTTTTATGATGTTCATGAACAGTTTGTTGATAGTTTGGATTAAAAAAGAATACGAATGCGCAAATGTAGTTTATGTTACAGAACATTTACTACTTACACCCAATTATTGATGTTGTAAAAATATTTTTTTATTTTTCCAGAGATAAAAATGACACGCATACAAACTACATATATACATATCTTATATATGTATGTGTGTATGTAGGAAGAAATTATAGATAAATGGGAAAACATTCACAGTTATGATGAAAATTTTTTTTATTAAATTGGAGTGGGGGACTACAGACAGAATGGCTCCAAAATATAATTTTAAGAGAAAAAACAGGGAAGAAAATCTCTTTGTTTTTTTTTTTTTTATATAAAATGCGTTATGCGAAAATTGCGTGCAAGGTTAAAAGAAAATAGGGCAAAATTTTATGTATGAAAAATGTTATTTTGTATTAGTGTACAGCTTATATTTTTATAATACATACATATATTTGTAGAATAAAAAATTGTTGTTTTGGTTACAAAGAAAAGTTTCAGGAAATTTATATATTTTTGTTACTAAAGAAAAATTAATTTTTTTTCCAATTTATAGGGTGTTTAGCTCAGAAAAGTGCAAATTAAATCACAGTATAATTTATCCAAACATAGATGTGGTTATAAACAATATTTTTTATACATATCTCATGCTTGAATATACTCATATGTCTTTTATTGTTTTATTTGGCAAAGAACGTTTAAGAACTTGAATATAGCAATTTAAGGGAAAAAAATTAAAAAAAAAAAATAATGAAATAAGTTTAGTTATTTAATTTCGTATGTAGCGTCCTTGAGGTATTGTCTTCATGTGGAACGACCTTCTTAATATTGTTTTTTAATTTCGTTATGGGATAAATTTAGATTTTCTGTGAAATCTACCATTATCCTTTGTCATTACTATACTCTTCTCTAAATTTAAAAAAAAAAAATATATATTCGAAAAATAATTTACAAATTAACTCAATTTTTCAAGAATTTAGAAAAGGATATTTTAAAAAATTTCTAAAAGAACCATGCCTTTTATTTTCTATAAAAATTCGTTTTAATTTTCAAATTTGATTTTTTTTTTTCTGAATAGGTATATATTATTTATCCTTGGTGAATAAGGGTATTTTAAAATTGAATGTTACAGTGAAGTCCTGTAAATTTTACCTTTATCGTTTTTTTTTTCTTGTATACAGATTTCGAAATAAATCTTACAATTTACATTTCGAGACAATAACTTGCATTAATTAAATCCTTCATGAAAGCAAACTAAAATATTTAAAAAAATACTGTCTTTTTTTGCTCAAGTAAAACAATATCATTTTTCAAAATAATGCAATGTGGTGGATTGTAATTTTATTTTTCAACATTATTTTATCATATTTAATACATATTTTAATAATTTTGTACTTAGTAATTATGTAAATAAATTCTTTGTGATATTACAGTTTTTTTTTTTTGATTTTATGTTCATTTTTTTATTTCAATTGATGATTCTTACCGTTTATATTAAACGTGATTGAATAATTATGAAAAGTATAATCAATTCAATAACAATTGTAAATTGTCCAAATTTAATGCATCCATTAATTGGTAGATTATTACATAAATCTTCTTTACATAAAGAACAATTAAATGGTATAAATTGATTTGTTATAATTTCATCACATCCATAACCTTCACTTAATTTTGGTTGCAATGCTAGATCAGCATAATAACAGTCACGTCTAACATTTATTAGTGTTGAATTTCCTAAAAATTAATAAAAAAAAAGATATAAAAAAAATCAATTACAATTAGTAAATTATTGAAAATTCATAGAGAAATTATTTTTCATATATGTACATATATGTAATTATGTATGTACCTCCCAATTGAGAAATCATCGATGCACATCCTGTTGCATTAATACCCTTATGTTTTTCATTTGCTTTACATTCTTCGATAAATGATTGTTTTAAATTTTTCTTACAATCACTATCTGTATTCGCATCACATACATAGCACTTTAATGATGACACTAGAATAAAAATTATAATAAATAAAAATACTATATAAAATTACATAAATATATATGTATGGGCATCAGATATTTATCCAGAATATCTATATGTATATTTTATTGCTAGAAATAGAATATTACCATATCATGTCATATTAAAGAAAAAAAAAGAAAAAAACCGAAACACATAATAATAATGTGGATTATAAATTTGTAATAATGATTTCGGAAATGTTCTATATACAAAAAATTTTTAGAATTAACCACTCCTTTCATCAATAAAAAACAAAACGGAAACTAGGTCACGAGACTTTTTGGGTGAAACACACTTAGGAGGTGATAATAATGACTTTTTTTTTTTATATAGAAGAAAATAATATAAAAACAAAAAAATAAATCGTGAAAATTTATTAGATTTTTTAGTTGAGCGAAAAATGATAAGATTTTATAATTTAGTAGTGTTGAAGGTGAAAAATAAATAAAAAAAAACATATTTGAATAGTTAATTAATTTCTGAGTAAAAAAAAAAACTTAAAAAGTAAAACTAAATTAAATTTACAAACCTGTTAAAAAATATATTTAAAAAAAAAAAATTGGAAAAAATGCAAAAAAAAAAAAAATATTGAAGAACATCCCTTGCGGGGATCGAACCCGCGACCTTTGGATTAGAAGTCCAACGCGCTATCCTCTGCGCCAAAGGGACATATATATTATCAGCGTCAAAAAACAGGGTAGTTTTAAAAAGTGATTTAAATCAAATCAATCTTGTTCTATATGATTATGATCTTGAACAATAAAAAATACTTCTATAAAGTTCAAATAAAATTCAAATGAACGTTAGAAAAATTCACTATATTTCACACATGAAAAAAAAAAATGTTCGTAAATATGTTTCACAAAGTTTGAGAAATACTTGAAATTACCTATACATACTTTCAAATTTTATGGATAAAAATAATTTTTTTCAAACTGAATTATCCTTCAAAGTTATTTCAAACAAAAATGTATCCTAAATGTGTTATAATCACTCAGTTGTCTTAATTTCTTAATTTTTATATACTTACCTTGAGTAATGATTGAAATTGAAATTAATACGAAGACAATTGAGAATGATAGTGATGTCATTATGTACTTCTTATATTACTGTCAGGAAGCCAAACTTTATTTTGAAAACAAACAAAAACAAAAACAGAAAATTATTTGCCTTTTTTTTATGATAGTTATCCTTTGAAAGAAAAATTTTCGTTACACACTTTGAAGGGCTAAAGTATAACTGAAATGTAACCGTCACTTTAAATTCTTATGTGATATAGGTGCAGCAACTAATAATAATAATAATCAACAATGTGTTAATGAATTTTTTTTGAAGTAGCAGGTTGTAAAAAATAAAAAAAACAACAACAAAAAAAAAAAAAAAAAAAGAAACAAACTTTTATATACTTGTTGGTTAAATATGCGAATTTTCTGTGGTTTTACTTTGAAATAAGTTCTTTTTTTTAATGATAATTCATTTAGAATCGTTTCATTTTCAAACTAAATAAGAACTTAAAAAGTAAAAAAAAAAAAAAAAACATAATAATCCAACTAACGCGCAAACTCTATTCTATACTTAGTAACAAGAAATAGCAAACGAATAATAAATTATTTATTTTTGTATTCGACATTAAAGTAGTATTTAAAAAAAAAAAAATAATAACAAATTGATAATAAAACTATGATTTAAAATGGCATTAAGTATGGTATATGTGTTCGTAATTACAAAAATTAGTTTTTCTGTGACAAAAAAAAAAAAAAAAATTCAATGAATCCATAATTTTTTTTTTTTATTGAATGTCTAATGAAAGAGTTCTTTTATTTTTATTAATTTTTTTTTTTTTTTTCAAAAATATTTTGAGTATTAAAAGAAAGAAGCTTTTATTTGAGTGAAACTGTTAATTTTTTGGTGTAGTAAATGAATGAGATCATATCAATATTTACGCTTTCTTTATTTTATTATTATTATTATTATTATTTTTTTTTTTAATAAAAAAAAAAAAAAAACAAAACACAAAAAAAAAGAATTTTTGTTTGGATCTTGTCAACAAGCTTTTAATCAATTTAAGTGAAAATTAATGCTTAAGTGACATAGAAAATAAAAAAAATAAAATTTAATAGTTTTTTCAATAATAGGGTTCCCATGAGGTTTTTTGTGACATTTTTTCAGTATTATATTTCCTTTGTTCACATATATAGTCTTACATAAAACACTTCTACAATTTATTGGCTTCTTTATTGTTTTTTTTTTTTCTTTTTCTTATACATCAATACAATAAGGATAAATATGAAGAGGGTGTATAATGTCAATCTTAAAAACAAAAATGATGACATCCTTTTTAAGGCTGACATCATCATTAAAATCTGTCAAGGAAGTAAACGAAGAGAATTTATGAAAAAAAATTTCAATAGAATATTAAATTTGTACTTTGTACTTAAAAAAAAGTAGGAATTAATTTCTTTGGATTATCTTCTTTCTTTTGTTGAATTTTATTACGTGAAGTTTTTAATATCTTTCAGAGAAAAAAAAAAATCATGTAAAAATACATTATTCTCATTATTCACACAATATAAATACACAAATTAACATACAGTATGAAAGATTATTAAAATTTAATTTATTTTGTTTTCTTATAGACTTTTTTTATTAAAAAAAATCACAATATTGATCATTCATATGTTTAGACGTAACTTTCGAAACCGAAATACGTATTTTATTGTTAGAATGGAAAAATTAAGACTGAAAATTAGAAGGACATAAAAATTTAATATTTAATCTTCACGAGCTATTTTCCATAATTAAATAGATCTTTTTTTTTTTTTTAAATACGGTATTTTTATTTATTTATTTTTACCAATTGAAAAAACAAAATTTATTTTACTTACTTTTTTTTTTTTGTTATAAAAAAAAACATACTATAAATATCAAATTGTTTCGTAGATACATCACTTCTTGATATTAGGTTTATTCATTTGTTGATTTCTTTTAGAAATAATATTTTTGATAATACTTAAAAAGTAGAAAATATTTTTATTTAATACTAAAGGATTTTATTCATTCAAAATGACTTACACATTAAACATGTACCCACAAATATAATTATGAAAATTTAAATTGTTTTAAGTAAAATATACAAAGTCAGTAGAGAACTTAATTTTTATAAATTAAATTTATGCAAATATTCCATTAGTTTTTAAATTACAAATTAATAAAAAAAAATAATTAAACAAAAAATATCCATAAAACATGAAAAAAAGGTGTTATGAAAAATAATGTTTTTGTTTTTTTGTTTTTCTAGAAAGAAAAATATTACAAATTACTCGTAGATCAATGTACCTACTATTTTTTGTGTTTTTATTTTTTTTAATCATTTAAAAAAATGAAAATAATTTTGATATTAATAGAATTCCAATTAAATGGTAAATAGTAAATGTATTTTTTGTTGATGCACCATTTTTATTTGTAACAGCAACATGATTATTACATGTATCTCCTGTACAAACTGTGCAATTCATAGTCAAATAATTAAATAAAACTGATGGATCACAGCCTAATCCCTTACTAAGATTAACTTCTTTAAAATCACCATAATAACAACCGCGTTGTACATTAAAAGTTACTGCTTTTGCTAAAAAAAATTAAAAAAAAAAAAAAATGAAAGTTTGTGAAATTAAATTCAAAAGTTTACCAAAAAAAAAAAAAACACAAACAACTTACTAATAGGATTTTCATCTTTTAAATATACCAAAGAACATCCTGTTGGTGGTAAGTTATCTTTATTCGGTTTGCATTCTTTAATTAATCCTGGATGAATTTTGGCTTCACATATTTCATCATCAGCTTCATTGCAAACATAGCATCTTATGCTTGAAACTAAAATAGAAAAAAAAATTTAATGCATGATAAAAGTTATAGAAATTAATTTATGTTTTATGTAGATATATTTATCACAACCTTTGAAAATTAATTTTTAAATATGAAAAAGCGACATTTTAAAAATAAGTTCTGGTGAAATGATTTCAATCAATTTAAAAAGAAAATTAATGTTTTGTATAAAAAAGAGTTATGCTCAGAAAAAAAACCTTGAGAAAGTATCGTCGACAATACAATATCATTCAATTTATGTAATATACATACATATGTATATCACAATACATATAGCTTCATTGATTTTTAATTAATGTGTGTATATTGCATAGATAGACAGACAGACGGCAACTGAATTGAAATTTAAAGAAATGTGAATATATTTTTTTTTGTTTTTTCAAAAATATGAATGGATCATTTAAAAGTATAGCTACAAAATGTATTTAAAGAAAACTATCTAATAATAATTAGATATATCTAGTAATAATTCATAACTACATATATTATGTATGTATACCTCCCGTCTAAACCATTAATTTATACTCGTACTATTGATTCATATGATCTGTGTGTCATGAGTTCAATCAAATCTCATTTACAAGTAAATTGATTGTCGTCTTTTATTCTTGATGATCATGAAATTGCAATTAACTTGTAATTGAATTTTTAGAGTTATGAGGGATAAAGTACATAAGAAACTTTATTAAATCATTCAACAATTTTTAATTGAATTTTGCTTCATTCCTTGAAAAAAACGTCACTTTAATTTTCCATTGAAAAAAATGGATTTTTTAAAAGCTGTCGGTAGTTAAACATACGAGTATAAGTTTTTTTTTATATTGTTTTTCATATTTAAACTTGAACAGTTTTACCAAAATCGAGATAATATATACATTTTTACTAAAAATTTTCCGCGAAAATTTATTTATTTTAAGTGCATTTAAAATTAACGGTATTTTTTTGTTATTTCCGGAACCAAGCTTTGAGTATATGAACAAAGCAATGAGTAATCGATTGGACTATGATCATTAAATACGAGTACAATGGCAGAGTACAGATGAAATTTTTAATAAACATATATATGTAATATATAATTTTTGAAAACGATGTCTTTGACATTCATGAAAGACATTTAAACCTCTACCAACTAAATTGTTTCTTAAAAAACTTTATTTTTCTGTATTATTCAATATTTATTCAACCATAATGCCGCTTGTTTTATTATAATTTGTTGACAGAGAGGTTAAAATTCGGAGAAAAATTTTTTCGAAACGACCTTGAATTTTGTTTATTGAAAATGATTTTTTAATTAATTTAATATGTTTAAGAAAATTTCATTTAATTATCATTTCATTGCATTGACTGCATTGTTCTAAAAATATAATAAATTTTTTTGTTTATGCTCGTTAGCGCTATCAAAATCACAATGTACAAAAACAAAATCAAAACATGAAATTTTAAACTACATTTTAAAACATCTTATCTTTTATTGAAATTCAATAAAAGAAAGAAAAAAAAAACAAAATATTTTTTTTTTTCATAGTTTTTAAACACGATATCATGTTTTATGGAATTTATTATCAATAAATTGTTTTTTTTTTTTTTTAAATAAAAAAAATATATAAGATTAGGTATCTACTTGATAGTATAGCATAGAAAATAAATCGTGTGTATAATCTTTTAAGTTTCAAAGATCATTTTTTGTGTTTTTTTTTTTTTTCTTCTTTTCTTCAGTATTAGAATGTGGCATGTGCGTTATATATTTTTTTTTCTACATATCAGTTATTTGAAGAAAAGAACACATTATAAAGTATCAATATTAATTTTTGATAAAAATTAATCAAATATATATATTTTTTTAATTTATATATTTTAACGAATATTTTACATACTGAATATTGTGTTTTTTAATACCTTAAAGTGTCATGTACAGATAGCCTACATACATACATACCTATTGACAAAAATTTTATAAGTTTTTATTACATTATATTCTTTCAAATAATAAAATTAAATTTTACTAGTTTTACATACTTAATCAACTTTTATTTACGACAAACAAATAAATATCCGAAAACTTGTTTGATATTTTTCATGACGCATTTCGATTTGATTTAATTATTGTTTTTGTTTTTTTTTTCCTTCTCTATTTTTACATTTTACAAATTTTTAATTTTATTAAACATAAAACAAAAATCATTACCAAATATGATAAACAAAAAAAAAAAACAAAAAATTACATATGTACATACATTAAATAAAAATGTGTAGGAGAAAACTTTCATTTTGAAATTTTCCATTTATAGTGAAAACTTCTTTTTTTTTTTTTTTTTTGTAAAAAAAATTGTCTCAGCAACGACAAAGAAATTCTATTGGGGTACCTAAAATTCGTGTGTCTATTTTCTATGTGATTAATTTTTATAACTTCTCAATTGAAATAAAATATAAATTAAATAAACTTTTGAACTTTTGGACCTTCGGACTTTATATAACGTGAAATAAACACAGGAATTTGTAATCATGATAACTTTAATTTACAGCCTGTCTAAAATAGTAATTTTGTTTTTTCTATTTAAAATTAATCACATACTAATTTATCTCCTAGACTTTTGTTTTTCCAATGTACATTATTTCATAATTTTTTTTTTTATGTTTTAAAAAAAATTACAATGAAACAATATACGAAATTGTTATATAAAAATTTTAAAAATAAAAAAAATTACATACCTGTTGGTATTACACAAATTAATGTAACGATAGTACACAAAATGAACAAATTAACATTTTTTGATGATACCATTTTTTATTTGTTTTTGTTCTTAATTTAAATTTTTAATCAAAAAAAAAAAAAAAAAAAAAAAGTTTTTCGTTATATTCGTTCTAATTAGAATCAAAAATCACCGAATTGTAAAAAACCGAAAATTGTAATTATATTTAAATTTTTTTTTCTTATTTCGCGTTATCTTTTATAAATTTAATTTTTTTTTGTTAATTTACTGAAAATTCCGTGACTTGTCCGAATGACTGACTACAATACAATTGACTATAGACTAAACCGTAATTCAAATTTAAGTTTGGTTTCAAATAACAATTTTACAACAAAATACACAATAATTTTTTCTGCTATATAGTTTTTTATTGTTCTAGGTTTATTATTATTTTTTTTTTTTTTTTTTGAGCAATTTAATGACTTCAAATACACTATACAAATTCCTTCTAATACTTTTTTTTTTTATTACTGTTGTAACAAATTTTTAACACAATTTTAACAAAAAAACAAAAAAAAAAAGAATTTTAAAATAAATATTCTATAAAAATTTCTATAATATTTTGAATTTGTTATTTTTATAACAATTTAATTCAAATCCCACACTTCATAAATAGAACTGTTACCGTCTGTCCGAAGTATAAAAATATTTTCATATTTTGAGATAAGACTATTATATTTTCTTCTTCTTCTTTTATTTATTTTTTTTTTTTTTAAATTATGTGTATTATTGAGTAAAAAAAGTAATTATGTATGTGTATAAATAAAAAAAAATTACTGATAAAAATTTCCGTACAGAGTCATATATCGAAATGTTGACTAATCCATAAACAAAACATCAATGATTAAAATGTTCATGTGATATTACATGAATCAATACAATATTTCTCATTATGAAAGAAAAAAATTAAAAATAAAAACAATACTACAATATCAAAATTGTACATGAATTGTACTACCAAAATTCCTTGAATTAATTGAAAACGTTACAAACCGGAAATAGAACAAGTAAAAAGCTTTTTTATATGATCTTACAAAAGTAACGATTTTCTTTAGCACCTTTATCACCTTGATTAAATTTTTTAAATTGTTTATAAGCTTTTTTAAAGAAAGCTTACAATTATTTTTTAAGTACATATGTAGATACTTGAGACAATTTTTAATGTATTGACAGTTATTTTTTTTTTTATTTTTTAGAATAGATTTTGATCAAAAAATATATTGAATGGAACTCAAACCTCGTTTGTTGAGCTCAAAGAGTCAGAAAAAGCTAAGACGATGAATTTCTTACAGTACCCATTCAGAATGACAAAAAATAACATTCCATTTGAAAAAATACTCCTTACATCAAAGGTAATTTGGAAACGTATGCATTGTTATATATTTCGGATTATTTTTATTTTGTATGAAAATTGTAAAAATTTTTTTTTGAATTTGCCACAAAAAACGATAACTTAGAACTTTTTGCTTCCAAACTGAAAAAAATATCACTACGACTTTTAGTTCTTGAGACATATTTTTTTCAAATATTTTATTTGAAAATCATGTAATACATTTTCCATCACACATGCTGACCTTTTTTGCCTTAAAATAATTAAATGTTTTGTTTGTATATTTCATATTTGAAAAATTCAAATAATTTCAATTTTTTAAATTTAACAGTTAATTTTTTAGATGCATAATTATTTGAAAAATCTCTTTTAGATGATGAATCAAAAGAACATAGATTCAAATTTAATGATTTTCTACTTACAATGAAGTACTAAATTGTAATTTTGTAAACAGTTTGAAAGATTTAAATTCAGGACCGTTGCAAAAATTTTATAGGCATATTGAACATTTCGTTTGAAATGTAATTTACATTTAAATATTCTATCTGTATCTACAAATGAAAAAAAAAAATAATGAACTTTTTACCAGTAACATTTTTTTAAAGTTCTACAAACTATAACCTAGATTATGATATTTACATTTTTTTTTTTTTTTTTTTTTGTAATTTACTAGTATCTATTTTTTCACTGGGAAAAAATATTTGATTCTAGTTCAAGTTTATTATTGAAATTTATTGTCTCATAAAAAGCTTTTGCAAATATTTAACAGAAAATATAAACAAATTTAACACAGGTAGATACATATTTCCATAAAATAATATTTAAATGAAAATCACCAACTATTGTTAAAAATTTCTATTTTAATAGTGTATTTTTTTTTGTTTTTACTTGATTTTATTTACATGAAAAATATTTATTAATTAATTTTTCATAATCTTGTTATTCTTGTTTTTTTTTTTTATAAATATATTCATATATAATCATGTACGTATATATGTAGATATTTTCTTATAAAATTTCTTATGAATAAATTTATAAGAGTATGCGCATAGAAATAGAACACAAGAAAAATCATAAAATGCTTATAATATTGACTAAACTATGAAAATCAACTTTTAATTTGTTGTGTTCTTTTTAGTACTCGTATCTTTAGTTCTATACATGTGTATATACTCTTATGTACGTAAATATATACATATGTAAATATACACATATAGTTATACATACTGATATTTTTTCATAATAAAATAAGCTTTTTTTTTTTCCAAAATCTATATTCCAGCATATAACAGAGAATAATAATAAATTTTATTATAATATATATTTTTTTTTTATCTGAGAATCATTGTATAGGCATTTGGGGTTCAAGTCAGTAAGATTTCATCTTTCTACCTTACTAGATTGACGTGCGAAAAAAAAAAGAAAAAAAAAAAGAAATTCTAAGTGCTGTAATTTAAGGTCAAATTTAAAGAGAAGGGAGGAAAAATTAAATTTAAAAGTAAAAGTACAAAAAAAAAAAAAAAAGATAAATAAAAGCTTGATTAATTCGAAACATATAAGAGGAACCATCATTTTTTTTTTATATATCATCATGTCATCATATTCTGGCATCTTTATAGTTTTTAGTTTATTTATGATTTCATCAGGTATGTAAAATAATTTTTATTAAGGTACTAAAAGTAATCAAAATAATTTTTTAGACTTTAATTTTAAAAAAAAAAAATTAAATTAATAGTTCCTGTTTTAATGCGATAGCGAATTTTAATCTTGTTTTTCTTTTATTTTTTCTTCTTTAAAGATTATTAATTTTAAGTGTATTATTGATAACAAGTATGAAATTGTGCATTGGCAGAATACTTAATTTTATACCAAAAACAAAAACAAAATAGTGCATAAGTAAAATTAAAATTGAACTTTGAATTTAATTCTCTTTCTTTGAGTGAGTTTTCAAAAGTAACTTTCCATTTAAAAACAATTTTGAAAAACAAAAACATGATTAATGAAATATAAATCTGAGCTAAAATCATTCAAAACCTGTACTTCTAGTTTAAAAGAACAAGTAGTCTGCTTTAGTTTTTTTAAAGTACACTTTTCAATTCCAATTAGTTTTTTAAAAAGTATATACAATGCAGTGAAACATGAAAATATCAGTTACTTACGATTACCGTGTAAAATAAAAATTATGTAAAACATTTTTAAATTATTTTAAACATGACAAAAACCAATTTTTAGACATTCAAAATTTATAATTTACGGTTTAATTATTGTTGAATAATTTTATACAAAAACAAAATACATATTAACGAATAATTTTGTAAGTTAAAAAAAAAAAAAAAAAAAAAAAATTTCAAACATGCAAAATTAACATTTAAAATTTAATTAACATGATTCAGGAAATTATAAAATATTGTAAATGAAATGAAAAAAATAAATGAACATCAGGTGTTTTTCTTTATGAACGCAACTTTTACACGAAAGTTAGAAAAAAAAAAAAAAGAAGAAAATTTCTAAAGGAACTCATAAAAGAGCTTTTTTTTATTTATAGCTAATTTTTGTTGTTGTTTTATTCTTAAATAAGAATATGATGTCATAATAAGTTTCTAAAATATAACAGAAATTTCATCCTTGCAAATCTAATCAAATGATAAATTATAAAGTCAAATACCCTTACCATTCCATAATAATTAGAATACAATATTTGTAAATTTCTGTAATTTAAAATTTTTTTTTTTTCTTTATAACATAAACAATTTTTTTTTTCTAATAAACAAAATAATTTTACGTTTCATAATTCCTCTAATGATGATGTGGGTTAGGCGTCAGTCTAATAATATACAAACAAATACACGAAACATCATATAATACGTATTACACAATATCAAATTATTTGTCTTGTAATTGATAATTACGAAAATTTTTTCGAATATACATACGTTCAACCCTTTTAAATCTAGTTGTTTATTAATTAAAAAGAAAATTTAAAATAGTCGTACTCATTGTCAAATCACCTATAACATTTTCATGAATATAAAAACAGACTGAAAAAATGAAACAATATTCAAAACGTAATAAATTTGAAGGTCAATGAGTGTAATCAAATTTTATTAATGAAATTGATGATATCCAGCTATGAATATTAATTTATTTTAATGAATTCAAATTTTTCATAATATTATATGTAATCCTTTAATTTCAGTTATTTCACTTAAATGTTATATTTGTGATGAACAATTACAATCTGATTGTCGACGTCATTTAAAATCAGAATTTATTCAAGAATGTCCAATAAGACAAAATCCAGTTAATTCTCAGAAATATGCAACAGGATGTTCAATTCTCATATCACAACATCCTTTCTATCATAGTGAGTATTAAAATTTTTTTCATAGAATCCTTTTCTTGTGTTTTGTTTAATTTTTTGTTTTTTTTTTTTTAATTTTTTTTTAATCATTTTAGCCAATAGAGAAACAAATGTAAGACGTGCTTGTTATTATGGTGATGTCCAAATTGCCGCATCACTTGTGAATTACGATGAGGGTTGTGTTGAATCATCATCTTCAAAATTTTTACCAAAAAATTGTACAACATGTGTTGGTGATATATGTAATGATGTGAAAATAAATGGTTCAACAACAATTAAAACAGTACCTCTAATGATTACTTTATTATCAATAATTATTATTAAATTAAATTTAAATTAGTAAGACATACATATACAAACATAAAAAATGTAGAAACAATAAAAAAAATTGAATATGTACCCGCGTTTGAAAATTTATAAAAAAAAAATAGCTTAATGGTAAAAGGACATCTTAGATTTTTTTTTCTTCACAAAAATTTAACAAGATAAGAATTTAACAAATATTTAAAACATATGTATAACTGGATATTACCAAAGAAACTTAAATACTTACATATAGATTTTTCAACCACGTACTAAAGCAAGAAATAATTTTTCTCGCATCGACTATCAGTGATGCATCCCATAAGCTTTTAATTTTTATTCGTTACTTTATTTTCGATAAAGAACATTTTAAAATTTAAAATAAATTTCGAATGTTTATATTCATTTTCGAAACCATTATGTTTTTTTATTATTCATCGGACATAATATGATTAACCATTGATACGCATTTGTTGTTGCTTTTTAATGTAAAAAACTGCACAGTCACAACAATAATCAGTATTATTGTATAAGTTGTATATGCGCGAATATGTATACATATATATGATAGGGTATTGTAGCGAGTATACGTACATACTCGTGTGTAGCCTGTACATTAGTTATCATACCTATATTATTTAGTTGTTGTTTTTGCTACAGCAACTGTAATTTTTTTTTTAGGTTTTTTACCAAGTAGGTATACACATTCATTCATCATTGTGTTTATGCAATTCTAAAAATTATTCAGCAAAGCAAAATTTAATTTTTGTTTAGTGTTCAATAGTGAAGCAACAACTTTTTCCACCACTCTCGTAATATAGCTAAATACATTTTTGAGATTTTTTTTGATTTCTAATTTTTCTTAGGAGTATCAGTTATTTTCATAACTATTTTCAATTATTACAAATTTTGTTTGTTATTTTCAAGATAGGTACTTCTTATTCTTTTTGTTGACACAAATTAGTTATTTTCATAACTATATCAGACTTAGATTCAAAATTATTGAATATACATATATACATTTTTTACAAAACTATTCAATTTTTTTAAATAAAAAAATATGAATAGTAAAAAATCTGATAAAAAGGTATGGGGTGTGAAATGTGAATTATCATTTTGCGGAAATACTAAAAGGAAATTTCCATCAATGAAATTTTTAAAGTTTCCTCCTAGAAATACAGATATCTTTGAAAAATGGATGAATATTTTGGGTCTTTCTACACCACCAAAAGCTAAAAATGCATACCTATGTGAAAATCATTTTGCTGCTGGTACTTATAATAACCGAAAAAGAAAAAATGTAATTCCTTCCTTAAATTTATCTCCTATTGTTGAAGAAAATCAAGGTAATTCCGTGGAAAATTCTAATAGAATTTCGTCAGAAAGTTCAGCAATAGTGGTGAATTTCTCTGGAAAAACGTATTCGAATAAAAGAAATAATGATCTTACATTTGAAGAATTTGCAAAAATGGATCCTTATGAATACAAGGAAGAAGATTCATCAATCATGGGTAAATGTGAGGCGTGCAAAAAGTCTACAAAGGCAGTTCAATATTATAGGAACTTTTTAGAACTTTAGGAAAAATAAAGTGTTCACTTTGTGAACAAGTTTTAAAAAAAGGAGGAAATGTAATAGTATTAGAAGACCCATCTGAACTTTTTATTTTTCATAAAAATTTTTCAGCACCTACAGAATTTTTCTTTAAAATATGCAAAATCTATTCATGCTCTTTTCGGAAAATTTTTAACGAACAACCTAGCAAACTTTCCATAAAAAATCTTATTAAATTAGAATGCATTAAAAAAAATAAAAACAAATGATGAGCTTCAAAATATTTTTGCCGAAAATAATCCCTGCTATGACCATCACATTAAAATTTTAGATTATTTTGTTTTAGTTTTGCTCAGAAAAAACTGTTTGTGGAAAAATAATAGCATCAAAGAAAATTCTACAGCATTTTTTAAAAATCCTAAATTAAATATTTTAAATCATAATTAGATTGGAAAGATATTGTTTTATTTTTCAAATTAAAAGTCAAATTTTACATTCAAACTTTCATATTTTAAATCATCTTTGCCAATTTTTTGAAGAAAATGAATTACTTGTCATTTACACATTTTTTTACCTTCTCCTTAAAAAAAAAACATGAATGAACAACGTGGAAAAAATTGTAGAATTTTCATACATTGAAGATTTCTTTTTAAATTATTTTTTCATTTTTCAATGAATCATTTAATGAAACCATCTGAAATTAAAGTCCCAATATCACTACGACACTAGAGGTATTTACAAATGCTTGAAAATATGTAAATACATACATATTATGTACATATATAAAAATTAAAACAAAATGTTTAATAATAATACAATGTAAAAAATAACAAAGATTACAAAAAAATGAAATAAAAATTTTCTCTCATGTTATAGGTATAAATTATTCAATTTAATTTATTCCTGCATACCACACACGAGTATGTACGTATACTCGCTACAATACCCTATCATATATATGTATACATATTCGCGCATATACAACTTATACAATAATACTGATTATTGTTGTGACTGTGCAGTTTTTTACATTAAAAAGCAACAACAAATGCGTATCAATGGTTAATCATATTATGTCCGATGAATAATAAAAAAACATAATGGTTTCGAAAATGAATATAAACATTCGAAATTTATTTTAAATTTTAAAATGTTCTTTATCGAAAATAAAGTAACGAATAAAAATTAAAAGCTTATGGGATGCATCACTGATAGTCGATGCGAGAAAAATTATTTCTTGCTTTAGTACGTGGTTGAAAAATCTATATGTAAGTATTTAAGTTTCTTTGATATTACTTAAAAATTTAAAATCGTACTGCAAATTTACTGTAAAAATTATTTAAAATATTTAAAAATAAAACTAATCGTCCTTTTCGTGCCATTAATTTTTCAATTCAAATGTATTTAAGCCTTAATATTGTATCTCCAATTTTAAAAATACATACAGTACAAATTTATGAAATTTATTGAAATTAATAATGTACATTTTAATACTTTTTGACAAATATTCCATAAAGAAAATAGCTGTGTTTAGCTTTTTTTCTTCTATGAAATTTTTTTTGTTTTGTTTTTGTATAAGCTTTTATTAAGTCACATAGATGTAAAAAAAAATCACTGTCAATAATTGTCAAATAAAAATAAATTCCAATAAAAAGTATTTGTAAAACTCAAGATAATTTTTTGAAAAAATATTTTAAAAAAAAAGATTTAATCTTTCCAAAAGCTTTTTTCTTTAAAAGTTTTCTAACGAACAAATTGAAATTTTTATTTTTAAATTTAATTTTTGTCAAAAGCTTAAAATAGTCTTTGAAGCTTTTTTTTAATATTTTTTAATGTTTAATGTTTAAACTACATACTTACAGAAAATTTCAAAATGAATAAATTAACCGCACCTTAAACTCACTTTTGTTTTTATTTCATGAATTTTCGTAATTTTTTTTTTTAAATAGGTAAACAAAAAATTGCTTATTTTCATTTTGAAAGACATGCAAATCATGGAAATATGTAAAGTTTGATTAAATGGAAAAAAAAAACGGAAAGAAAAACAGTAAGAAAAAGTAAATTAAATTGGGCTAGTCCTAAAATTGACATTCAAATTGCTTTTGTAATGCAATACTAAATAAATCATATATGAAAACAAAAAAAAAGAAAACAATGTGTAATATTAAAAATAGAAATGATTTCATAAAAAATATAAAATTTAAAAAAAAAAAAAAAACAAACAAATGTTTTCTTACTTTCATAAATTTTTGGAATTTCATAAAGAATTTGAAGTGGGAATTAAAGTTGCCCTTAAGTTGTCTATTTTTGTGTTCTTCAAAAATTTTCTAATTCTGTAAGAATTTTGAAATTTTAAATGATTTCCACTATTTTTTATTTTCTAAACAGAATTAATAACTTTAAATAAATTTGAAATTGAAAATAGAATATCCTGTTAATCGATACCTTACATTATTTAACGCAGGGTGTTACTAATTAATTAACTGATATCCCAGAGAAAAATGAAAAAAAAAACAACAACTATATGTTCTTCACAATTCTGTTGAAGTATGTGGAGTTTTCGCAGAGGAGCTGAAAGTATTTCTATAGAATCCTCGGAAAGAAAATGATGGATGATCTAAAAACACAAACTTAGGACAGATCATGAACAGTGGGGACTTGGTGGACTTTTAAAATATCTAATTCATTGTGTAACCGAAACAAACCGAAATAATACTAACAAACATTTATTTTCGTGAGCAGATTATGCAATAATAAAAATTAGTTTAAAACTCACCCTGTATATTAAAAGTATACCTGTGTGTATAGGTGAAAATATAAAATGAAATTGGCCTAAATATGTTTCCGTTTTTCTTTTATTTCGAATTTTTCTTATTTTCTAGTTTAATATTAAAAACTAAATTTTACATTTGTAATATAGAAATTTTTGTTTGTTTGTTTTTTTTTAGAAAATTGTTTCTATAAAAACTCATAAATTTTATTTTAATTGCCTCGCATAACTATGTTCAAATATTTTGAATTTTTTTTTCTTTCCGAAATGATCATAGTATATTTTATTACAACTACAAATGTAAACAAAAAAAAAAAATTATAAACAAATTGAGCATACATACGTAATAAAATTACATAATAGATACAACGGAGATCAGCATGAAAAAAATTTAAGCTCTCTTCAGGAAGATAAACAAACCAAAAAAAAAAAAACTATTTCTCTCTTAGTTTTTTTTTTTTAAATATCAAAATTTAATTAAAAATTTATTACTACACAATAACATTTTTTTTTTGTATAAACTATCCTCCCATATTTATGTATCTAAAAGATTTTTAATAGTACAAGATGGTACGATGAAGCGTGCTCTATCATATTTGTAATATTATGTGGAATATGCCATGTAATATAGTAAATAAAAAAAATTATAGTAAATCTACCATCAGCTAATATGTATCGTTTCCCACACTAATTTGTCTAAAGTAAAAAAATAAAAAAAAAAATAAAAAAATAAAAACAAAATTATTTCCACGCCTAAATGTTTATAAAGACAACATTCAAAAAAAAAAAAACAACAAAAAAAAACAAAAAAAACAAAAAGCTATATTTTATACTCGGTGTTTTGTAATGGAAAATAATAATGATGCGTGTATATAGAAAAAGATCACATTTTATAATGCTTCTGCTTAGCTTTTATTAAATTTTTCTCTATGTTACATTTTAAAACAGACTGTATTTTGACAAGCAGTTACAGCTAAATTTTCTCCAACATTTTTTGTTTTTTTTTTTTTTTTTGTATTTCGAGTTAAAAACAAAAGAAAATATATATATTTTTTTTTTTTAAAAAAAAGTTTTTGAAAAAAAAGGGAAAAAAACTTATAATTAAGTTTTCAAAAATCAAAATATTTTTGTTTTCGTCATCATTACAAATAAACATTTTTCTGTGTTTAAAATTTTTGAAAAAAAAAAAAAAAAAACAAGAAGTGGAACTAAGAAGAAATTAAGTATTTTTAGTTTTTTCAGTATTGTTAAGGACGTAACATTAAATTTTTTCAGTTAAATATTTTTGTGTAAAATTTTTTATTTTTTAATTAAATTTAAAAAAAAAATTAAATAAAGTGAAAAAAATAATAATAATAAAAAAAAGAATTATTAAAATAAAAATAGAAAAAAAAAAATATTAGAAAGATGTTAACAAAAAAAATAACGATTTTCTTATTTGGAATATTTCTTACATTTTCATCAGGTAAGTTTATTATTTGAAGAGAAAAAATATATATTTATCTTTAAGATATATTTGATTTTCTTTCATTTGTGAATAATAAAAAAAATTTTAAAATAAAAGAAACAAAAATATACCACTTGACCCTTTAACAGGTTCAAGGATTCATAAAAATAAAAAACTGAATAATACATTTTTTGTTTTTTTTTTTTTTTAAATTCAAGGTTTCACATATTAAAAAAGACGATAAATTAAATTAACGGAAATAGATACCTGTATTTTGTACTTCAAAAAATTATATTAATTCACCTTTTATATACATAGACTGTTTAAAAATCAAGGTTGAAAGAAATTTTTAATAAAAAAAAATTCATTTCCTACTCAGAAATTTTGTGATTTTCAAAAATAAACAAAAAAAAAATTAATAAATAAATTAATAAATTTAAATTTGAAAATTCTTCAATTAATAAACATAAAATTCAAAGAAAATGCATCAAAATAATTTTTATTTTATTTTTATGTAATAAAGCACAATTTTTTTTTTCTTTCTCTACATATATTTAATATTCACGATATATTGAAATATTGTACGTTATATTTACCAAGATACTTATTTTTGGCATTTAACACATAAATTTTCAAATTAACGTATTATAGAAAATTTTAAATATGAAAAAAAAAAAAAATGTGTAGAAAATTTTTTAGTCTGTAACTTTTGGCTCAAAACTTCAAGAAGTAAAAATTATTTTCCAATTATTGTTGAAACCTAATTAGGCATTGAAAAATGAAAAAAATTGTTTTTAAATCAAAATAACTTACTATTGAATTATATAGGAACCTAAACAAAAAAATATATATTCGTTAATTTTTTTAGTGTTTTGTAATGCTTGTAATTTAAATTTGAATTCCATTTGAGTACAATGACGAAAACTACGTAATATCAAAAAATATATAGACAGAAAGAATTCTTATCTAGTATAAAAATGTCTCATACAAAAATTTTTGTTCTGGGGTTCCAACATTGGAACCCCATTAGTGAAATAGCTTTGAATGTACATCAGCATATTTCAGTTTTGTTAAAAAAGCTTTTACTTCTGCATAGAAATACATATGTACATGCGAATACGACAATTACCTTGTTTATGCACAAAAATTAAAACGTATTAACGATAAAACGTTTTGAACATCGTTTTGAGATTGGTGTAATATGTGTAGTACAACATTTCATTCTCACTTAAAACGTTTTGAGTAATAAACTAATACTACTCCAAAAGTTCATATTGATGTTTAGTATGTTACCAACACCATTTTGAAAGGTCAAATATGACAATTCACTTAAAACGAAGAAAGTGTACATGCACATTTTAAAAACGCATTGAAATTTTAAATTCGGATTTTATAGTGTATTCACTCAAAACGAAATAAAGTTTCAATGCGTTTTAAAATTTGGTTTATGCATCCGTATTTAGTCAAAACGGCATGAGTTAATGCGAATTAAAGCTTCGCATAAACAAGGTAATTGATGGTGTCGGTGTGACTCATTTTATTCACATATGTTTCACCATTTGAAATTTTTTTTATATTCTATTTAACACACAAGAGTAAAATTTTTTTTTTTATTTTTCATTCATCTTGATCATGTTAAAAACAAAACTTAAATTTCAAAGCGCTTTAAAGCATAGTTAAAAAAGCTTTCACTTCCTTCCTTCTCTTACCGTACTGCTCTATAGACTAATGTGATAAATTCAATTTTTAGTCGATACTACATAAGAATTCTTTCTGTCTATATATTTTTTGGTAATATGTAAAATATACTATATTGTACATATATTTATGTAGTACGGTAAACATATGCGATGAGATTGTCATAGGTTTTGCTTTTTTTTTCTTTTCAAATTTTTTTTTTAATTTAAAATATTCACTTAAATATGTTATAATGTCACATTCATTAATGTAATTAAAACAATTGAAAATAATAACAGTTAGATCTAAAAATTTATTATTGTTATTTTTTTGTGAAAGTTGATACACATCTAGTTATTTACATGATGTAATTATCTGCTACTGCGAAATATGTATCTTTTTTGTTTTGTTTTTTAAAAATCTGTTTGATTAAGTGAAACATATAATGGGCGTTCTTTAACAATGGTCTATTAAAATTAAAAATAAACAACAAAATATTTCTGATAAATTATGACAAGGTCATTAGAAATTGAAAAAAAAAAAAAAAATATTGCGGAGTGGAAAATCTGAACATCTTACAAGAAGCTTTTTAAAATACTCAAAGTTTTAAAATGATTAACGATTCAACACAATTCAATTTTAAGAATATCCGTTAAAAATTTCGTACAGGAAAATATGCAGTCGTGGGAGAGAGCTGTATGAATTTTCTTTCAAAAAAGAAAAAAACAAAAACAAAAAAAACTTACACAATTTTACTGGAAACGTGGGTGAAAAAAATTGCGTAGAAAAGTCTTAATTATATTCTTATAATGTGTTCATTCAGTTGTTCAAGGGTTAAGAAAAATTTCATTGCGAAAATATAAAAAATATATAAATTACAAAAAATATCACGTTCGAAAAAAAAACTTATTTAATTTTTTTTTTTTTTTGTCATATTAAAAAAATATTTCTCCTATTCAAATTTTTTATTATTTTTATCTCTGTGATGTTGTACTAATTTTTTGAGTAATAAAATTATGAAATGAGGACTTTTTTTCATATTTGACCTGAAAAAATTGTATTTATTTTGTGTTTTGAAATTTAAGAAAAATATTATAAATTTGAGGACAAAAATAAACATATGAATTTTTTCTTCCATTTTTTTTTTTTTTTGTTATTATTTTTAACCTTGTTGACCTTTTGCAAATTGATAACACGCATTAATATGTTATGACACACATATGTACATAAATATTTAATTTTTTTTATTTTTATTTTATGATAACAATTTAAAATTCTTTTTTTTTTATATTTTATTTGAATTTTAGTAATTAGTTTGGACTGTTATGTTTGCGATGAATATCTTATTGGTGATAATTGTAGAAATGGGGTTACAGAATCAATGATAAAAACATGTGAAAAAAAACCATACGGAGTTAATGGAACATTTCAGGATGCAACAGGATGTTCAATACTTATATCTGCGCAAAAGGATTGTAAGTGAATTACTAAAATATACTTAATTTTTAAATTTGTATAAATTCTTATTTAAAATGATTTTATTATTATTATTATTATTATTTTTTTTTTAAATATAATTTCAGTAAGTGCACCGAAAAGTTTAAGACGTGGATGTTTTTATCGTAAAATAACTGAAAATAATTTATTTAAAGATGGATGTCATTCTGTAGTGGAAACAATATATACACCACATAATTGTACAGTTTGTGAAGGAGATTTATGTAATGGTGTACCATCATTTTTATATAATCAAATTAATCCCATAATAATTTTATTAATGACTATTTACAGTATATTTTTTGTAAAATATTTTCTATAGTAAAGAAACAAACAAAAATATCTTAATAAATAATTGTTTATAAGAAATTCAATGTACTCGTATACATATATGCCATATTAAGTTCAATTCTTTTTTTGTTTGTTTTAAATAATAAATTTTAAGATACATATTTCCAATTATAAATTAAATAATATTTAAAACAAAAAAAAGTTAGAAGTAAAAACATAAAAATATTGTCAATATTTAAATAATTTCATGGTACTTAACAAACAAATCTAAAAATGTAAGCACAGAATTATAACTTTTTTCATAATTTTTTGTTTAAAAATTTTTTTTCTAATATTTAACAGTAGAATTTTGTCAAATTAATGTAAATTTATAAATCAAAGTTTTTTTTTCGCATTTAACACATATCAAATGAAAATATAATGAAAAAAGTAGAAAAAAAAAAACTACAGCAAAACACCAAAATATGAAAAAAAAAAAAAAAAAAAATGCAATTATTTATTTTTCGATGAAAAATCTAAGCAATATTAGTTATAAATGCTTTTGAATTGTAAGAACCGTTATAAAATAATAAATGCAAATTAATATTTTTTGCAATTCAATGTTTAAAAATTTGTATGTTTATACAAATAAATCCTTTATCACACATATAAGTGAAAATAGAAAGAAAAAAATAAATATCTTCATTTCAGGAATATGGAACATAATTCATTAAAATTTACGATTATCTAGGATAATATTCTGTTTTAAGGAAGTTTTTGTATTTTACTTTTGTATTTTAAGAAACTATACAATTTTCTTTGATTTATTAAAGGAATTGTGAAAAATAAAATATGGCGCATATTATATTTAGGAATGATGAGTAAATTAAAACTACATTTAAGTATTTGTAAAATGTGGAAAAGAGTTGTATTCCGTAATCTTCTGATTAAGTATCTGATTTGGAAGACTATTTTTATTATTTTTTAATTTTTAATGTTCATTTTTCGTTTTTTTTTTTTTATCTAACGCTATCAAATTAAACCAATTTAGAAAATAAAAGGAATGTGTAACATTTAACGTCCATTTGAAAAGTTCCTGAAGGAATAAAAGTTGAACAAGAAAAAACACAAAAACATAAAATACAAATAAAAGAGATTATAATTGCAATAAAACGAAAAAATATCTTATCTTTTTAATATTCTAAACTTAAACAAATAATAGAATAAATCCGAAACATTGACATACAAAAAAACACAAAAAAATTAATTGAACTTTTGCATGACAACTTGAATCAATATGAAATTATCGCCGCAGGATTATTTGGATTTTCTTGATTGTTTTTTTTTTTTTTTTTTTTGAATTTCATAAAAACTGCACGATATTTTTGTAAATAAAGTTTTTTGTCTAAAGGATATGTTTTTTTTGCATTATTCTAGCTTATATTTCCTTTTCATTCTCATGTGTTTAAGATTCATCATGTGTTTTTTTTTTTAATCATTGTACTCTTCATTTATTGTGAGATATCGCAAAATTTGTGTACACATATTATGTATGTGACATTATAGAGATAGAAACAAGAACCGCATGTTTATGTTATGTATCGCGACATTATTACACAAAATTAACGTTATATGTATAATTGTTGGTTTTTTTCTACGTTTGTCGTTTGTTGAGAAATATTATATCTAAAAATAAATTTTCTGAATGGCTAAAGTTTCTTATACGTTTTACATTTCTATATTATCGCAATAATCTTTCATTTAGATGAAACGTTTTTCATGTCATCTAAAATCTGAAATAATATAATACTAACAAAAAAAAATAGTTAACATGTAATGGTATTGTATGATGTCAACATAAAAATATATAATGTATTATATACAAAGTATTTATATCTATAGATGATTAAAAAAAAAAAATTTATTTGGTTTGAGATATTTTTAATCTTTAAAGTAAATTTAGTTGTTCTTTTACTTTCTTGGGAATTACTTTCGATAAGTAAATATATAAATTTAAATTGAAAAAAAAAAAACGTTTTTTTTTATCAATTTTTAATTTTGATTTAATTTAATTTTATTTTTTAGATTTTTTTCTTTTTTGCAATATAATTTAAATAAGAAAAACGAAAAATGTTCTTAACAAAATTATTATTCATTTTTGGAATTGTCGCTTATATGGGACATTCAGGTTTGTGTTAGAATTTATTTTAATTTAAATTAATTTTTAATTTTCCAATAAAAAAATAATTAAGAAAATTTCAATAATTTCAGCTAATGAAATTTAGAATATTTTTCATAATTTAAAAATCGAATTGCAAAATTATATAAAATAAAAAAAAAAATTTGTTAATGAAAATTTCATAATTTTTTTTATAAAGTTAGATTTTGTGAAAAAAAGATACAATTTTAATACATTAAATACTAAGTATGTATCATAATGTCACTATATTAATACGTGTGTGTGAAAATACTAAAATAAAATTTTCTATTTTAACAAAATGAGCATTCAGTTGTTGACGAAGTAAATTTTTTTTTTGTTTTCAAAAAAAAAAAAAAATTCAAGACATTTTATTTTAACTTTCTCTTCGTCAAATTATTTTTTTTCCCACTTCCTGACTAAAAAGAAAGTTTTCATTTCGTTTTTTTTTGTATTTTTTTTTCGCAATTGTCGGTTTTTTTTTCATTACCTGAAGAGATGAAAACAAGTAGAGAAAAACAAATATTGGCAATAATTCAAAACGATTGTATTAAATTTAGATAAACATTATAATTTTCGTTTTTAAATTTATAATTTTTATTTTTCTAAATTTATTTCATTTTTAATTTTGAATTTTTTAATGCATTTTTTTAAATTTATTAGTTTTTTTTTAAATATTAGTTAAATTAATATTTAGTTTTAATTTAATTTATATCGGAGATTTTTATTTAAAATGTTTGAATAAAAATTTTTTTCCGAAAAGTATAACTCTTAAATTTTACACTTTTTCAACTATTTCGGACTTAAATAAAATTCAATAAATAAAATCTCAAATATTTTGTAAAAAATAAAAAGAATTTTAGGGGTATTCAAAACATCTCGTTGATATTTACATATAACATTTTAATCATGTAACATGTTTAACTTATAAGTTATCGTTTCGGAATAATATATGTATGTGGAGAACAAGAAAAAGAAAAGCTATCGTTAAATTATCGTTAAAATCTGTGAAAATACATACACATTGATCATTCGAAGTGATAAAACACATGTAGTGTTACCAACAATGCTTTATTCAAAATTACAACTTAATAATCAAATCATCGTTGCGTTTCTTTAGCTGGATTGAAAAGAATTCTTATTCATATGATATCACTAAAATATGGTCATTCTTTTATTGATAGAATTTTGAAATTGTGGAATGCCCTTTCATCTTGTGTTTATTCTCTTTTTATAGTTTTCCAAAGTTCAAATGTAGTATACATCAACATATTCTTTCATCTCTGTTAACTTCCCCTATGCATTTGTCCATCTTCATGTTCCAGCGATGTGCTTACTAAAAATTCAATACAAAAACAAAAAATAAAAAAAATATATTCACAATAGAAAAGACTTTGAGCTAAATAATTCGAAATGTACGTCGTTTTGACGGAAATTGAAGAATTTCATTTAAAAACTTTTCTATTTCTATTCCTTACCCGTTACTTACTTCTCATAAATCAACGGAATTGAAAATTGGAAAATTAAAATTAATTATAATTATTAAATCGTTCAAATCTTTGAAAAAAACCAAATGATTACAATAATTTTAAAAAACTTTAAAAGTGTCTAAAAATAAAAAAAAATTAAAGTTTATCTCAAATTTTATATTAAATTAAATTAATTTTTATTTTAATTAATTACAGTTAAGTCATTTAGTTGCTATATATGCGATGAAACAAATAAAAATTTTGAAAAAAATTGTGATGATGATGATTTAGAACCTCATGAATTAGAAGCATTAAAAATGGATTGTAGCAATGTTACGGCAATGGTTCCACCAATGATTGGGAATGAAAAACCCATAGCTACAGGTTGTGTAGAACTTGTTCTACCAAAACTAAAATCTTGTAAGTAATTTTACACAGTAATGTTCTGTAAATGAATAAAAGAATTGGCAAAATGTTGAATTTTTCAATTAACTGTTTTTAAATTTAATAGTGTATAATATTTTATGTATTTATTTTTGCAGTACCAAATGAAGAAGATAAGGATTATACAATCAGAACATGCTATTTCGGAAATGTTGATGAAACAAATTGTTCAATAAGTAACACTCATTTCAAAATTAAATCTTTTGAAAGAACATATGATGAAAATTGTCAAATTTGTACTGAAAATTTATGTAACGGTTCAACGATTGATAAACCAATAATTTTTGGAATTTCATTATTAGCATTCATTGCATTATTTACAAGTAAATTTGCATAAGATACATATATACGTACATATATACATATGTATATGAGAAATTTTATTGTTGTTTTTTTTTTTTATTTTTTCGAAATTTTAATTATTCAAAATAAAATTTAAAAAGGAAATATTATTTTCTTTCATTAATGTTAAATCCTTTTTTGTTTCGTTTAATTATTTTATATTATTAAATATTGTTATCCGCAATCAAAAATTAAAATTTTAATTTTAAATAAAAATTTGTATGGAATATTTTAATTATCTAAGAAGATTTCTTATAAAATGTAAAAGAAAAATAAAATACACAACCCTTTTTATTGTATTTCTTAAAAAAAAAAAATAAACGAAAATTTAGAAATATGTAATTATAATTGTTTTATTTGAAAAATATACGATTACTTGTTTTCTTTGGATTTGATTTGTGACAATTGACAAGCATACACGGCTTGTGCAGAGGCTTGGAGAAAAAAAATAATGTAATTAAAAGTTTGTATATGGTGGAGATGTAGATACTTACCCGAGCAATTGGAATAGCGCTTCTTTCTTGTATTAGTCGACTGAATCCATCTTCGGAACTATGGTGCTGTGGCTCCTGTTCGAATTGAAGTTGCTGCTCCTACTGTAGATGTTAGAAAGGCGCAGGCATGTTTCTCCCAGGAGTAGGTAAGTAGAAAATTCGAGATTATATTGAGGAGTAGAAGATCTTGCTGTATCGTGACAGTAAAAAGTTTTTTGAAACCTGAAATGTGAGTACTTTGAGAATTAGGTATATGAACATGAAGTATGTACATAGGTGGTACTTACAAAGGCAGTACTTATTGGTAATGCACACACAAAAATTCACGTGTTTTTTTAGCAAATTCTACAAAATTTTAAAAAAAAGTTAACCTTTAATGATTTTACAACCAATTGAATGAATTCTTTTTTTTATTTTATACTATGTTGTCTGAAATTTTATTTTTAATTCTGATCATGTAATTTATTCACTGAAAAAAAAAAAGTTAAAAAATTTCTGTTTACTTTTTCTAATATTTCATGTTCATTTATTATTGGGGTCAATTTTTTTATTCATGATTTTTTCTATGTATTAAAAAAATTTGAATTAAATAAAGTCTAACTGTTAATACATGATTATGGATGCTGGAAAAACTTTAATCCATTCGTTCCACACTCACACCACCCAATATACACCCACCTACTCATATCATATTGTTTTTTGAGCAAAAAATTAATGATTTCAAAAAGTGGAAAGTCCTTGATGAAAAGCTTCTAATTTTGTTGAGCAACAAAAAATCATATTAGAACTTTTTATCAAACTTTTAATTTTTGTTTATGAAGAGCTTATTTTGTTAGTTTTTTTTTTATAGGTAGGTACTATAGTTACTATTTTACTGTATTTTGTGTACGTTTTTTTGTATGAATTTTTGTTTATATTGTTAGTATAAAGTGTAGTAGGTACAAAATGAATGAAACGCAAAAATTACGTCACCTTTGATGCGTGTTATTTCATATCGGTAGTTAAATTTTTTTTCTGTAAGAATTAAATAATTCAAAAAAAAAAAAAAAAAAAAAAAAACAATTAAACAAAATTGAATCAATATAATTTGTGATTCATGTGATTAAATTTTTAAACAAACAAACAAAAAAAACAGTGAATTGTTAATTTCGATAACAAACATTTGATTAATTTTGATGAAAACAAAAAGTAACACTGGTAATATAATTATTGTTGTTGTTTTTATTGGCAAGATTGAAAGCCTTAAAAAAAACTAACGTTAAATTTCTAAAATTTATCAAACAAAAAAATTACTTACAAATCTTCATTCAAGAGTAATTTAATTTTTTAATCAAAATTCTTCTGAAGCATTTTATGAATAATTTTGTTCCAAACGGAAAAAAAAAAATCTAATGATTTTTTTTATCCGTCTTGGAGGCGTCATGTTTTAAAGCTTTTTCAAAAGCGCGCTAAATTAATGTACAAAAAAAAATTTTTTTTTGATTAAAAGCGCCAAAATATAGTACGAAAAAAAAAAAAAACAAATTTTTTTTTTTTTTTTGTTATTTAATTTGTTTCGAAAGCCTCTTCATCCAGAACAACCAAAAAAATATTTATTTATTCGTTAAAGAACATTTCATGAGTAAATAGTACGTGTACGTGTAGAACTGCTATACAGTTAGTATACGTATCTTTTAAATCGTTCGTTATATTTATAAATTATTATTTTGTGTATATATTTTCGTATCTGATGAAGAAATAGAAAATAAAAATAAACGAACAAAAATCGTACGCATAAAAAATTCAACTGAAGAGTTTTAATTAAAATTATAAAATATTAAAAATAAAGATAACAAAAAAATATATTTACAAGTAAATTTTAATTTAAATAAAATAAATCATATAAAACGTGTTTTTTTCTCCTTTTTTTTTTTATTTCAATCAGAAATTTTCTAGTTATAACTGAAAAGAATATTTTCTTTGAACATATTTTTTTCACTATTATTTTATAAGTTATCAATTTGTTTGTGGTGATCAATCAAGTATATAAGAAGTTTGTTTTCATTGTCAAGCAAAAAATAATTTTTATTTTGCATATTTCATGATGCAAATAATTTAATTCAATATTTTTTTTTTCCTTTCGATTCTTGTTTATTTTTAGTTTCATAAATCAATTAATAATCTCATAAAGATAATTTATCGTTTTTTGTTTGTTTTTTTTAAGCTAAAAATTAATTTTGAAAATTTTTTTGACGTCAAAGGTAAATCGCAAGATTTTTTCGTTGTTTCGCTTAATTATTGAGTGTTTTTTTATAAAAAATTAAAATTCAATTAAAGAAAACATTAGAAATTAAAAAAAAATATTAAATTAAAATAAATAAAATACAATGTGTTCATCAGTTCAATTATATTTAATTGCGGGAGTGTTAGCATATCTGGCACATTCAGGTCAGTGCATTTAGAATATAAAGATGCGTTTATGGTAAATTCGAAAATTCAAAAATATATATGTATATATATGTATATATTTACATATATTACAAATTTTGAATTTTCTTATAATTTTATTATTATTTTTTTCTTACTGAAAAGTATATTTTATAAGATACATCAAAAAGTACTCATGTATTTTTAACTCAAACATATTTGGCATTCTTTTCATGACCACATAAAATAAATAAGATAATATTTTTTATTTTTGTTGTTTTTTTTTTATGAATTTTCATTTATAACTGAAAATAAACTTATATATGCACATGAAACACTACGTCATATTATGAATCAAAATGAATAAATATATTAACGGTGTAGGAGGGTTTTTTTTTTTTAAACACTTAATTGTCTGTGTTTAATGTTCAAGAATGATGATATTTCTTGTATATTTTATTTAAAAAAAAAAAAAAAAGAAAAAAAAAAACGGTGATGATGAATTTTCTTCTACATCTTCTTCTTGTCATATATACTTAAAGTGATGAGATGTAAAAAAAAAATACAATTTAATTGATACTAAATGAAAATTACACTTTTTCTTATATTTTTGTCTTTTAAAAATGTTTATTTTATGGTGATAAATTCAGTTATTGACATAATTTTTTTCTTGAAAGATTATTAAGACAAAAATTGTTTACCTACATTTCTAAATCAGTGAACATACATTTTAATGAAGAAAAAAAAAACGGAAAAACTTGTAAAAATTATGAAGTGATTGACACCAAAGAAGGTCCGAACAATTACATGAAGCCAATATTTCGTATGTTCGTGGCGGATTTGAAATATTTTGATTACACGCGACGCGTTAAAACTTATTTTTTTCTATTATTATTTTTTTTGATGAAACATGCGATATTTAACGTGTTAAACCAGCGTACAAAAAAAAAAAATTTTAAATTCTAAACTAATAATTGAAAAACTCGACAAGCAAAAAAAAAAAATTCAAAAAACTTACAGTGTATCTATTTACTACAATCAATAACCGTATTCAATACTTTAAAAATAACCTTGAGTAGTGTTAACATTTTCATGAGAATACTAAAAAAAAATTTTTTTTTTGTTCAATCATAATTCTGTGGTGGTCATGAAAATTTGTAGTAAAACTGAAAAAATTTATGATTTTTTTAAATATGACATGTTTAGGAAAAAAAAAAAAGAATTTGGAATATAATTAGAGGAAGTAGTTTATATTATTGGCTAATTTCCAAAGAATAAATGAAAATTAAACTGCTTTAAAAAAAACGCAACAACATTTTTTTTTTGTATTCATTTTTTTTTTTTAACAGCTTATGGCGTATCATGCTATTCTTGCGAATCAGATACAAATCCAAAATGTGGTGAAATTTTTGATGATGATGATGTACCAACAGTTGATTGTTCAAAAGAACCATTACCAAGATATTTAGCAGCATATAATCCACATTTAAAACCAACAGGATGTAAGAAACTTATTTTAGAAAGTAAGTAACGAAAAAATGAATAACACAAAATTTAAAAACAAATATTTTACAGTTTCAATTTAAAAATTTAATAAAAGAAAATATATTTCATGAAAATTTTCTTCATAAATTTTTTATCTATAATTTATATGAAGGTTTCGAAGGAGTACAAAAAGTTGAAAGATTCTGTTATTATGGTAGTTTAAATGATACAAATCAAGGATGTAGACGAGATCCATCGTATCAAGGAAAAACAATTAAATGTGAAGTTTGTAATGATGATTTGTGTAATTCATCGGATGTTATTTATTCGAAAAATCTAATTTTATCGTTACTATTCTTTATATGTGGCTTAATATATGTGTTTTAATTTTATATACTATAAATTTATTTTGCAATTAAAAAGTAATAATTTACACTTAATTAGAATACATACATATATGTATTATATGTACTAGGACGTACGTTCTATATATTATTAATTTTTGCTGGTCAAATCAATTAAAAAACAAGAAAGTATTTTTTTTTTTTTTTTTTTAAATAAAAGATTTATTTTCAAATGAGCATAAATATTCCAATAAATAATTTTTTTTTTCTAGGATAGACAGGATTTAATTAAATTCGAAATATTTCCAAGAAAATCTTAAAGGGTTTCATTTTTTTATATATTTTATAGGTAGGTAGATTCGAAATTATTTTTTTGAAATAAAAATCGTTTATTCATGTTAGCTTTTTGATTTTGAAGTTACGGATTCTACCTATTTATGTTTTTAATTTTTAATTAATGTAAGAACAAAAAAAAAAAATTGTATTTGATGTAATTATTGTCTTTGTTTAAATTTAAATTAAGCTTATATATTAAATATATATAGTATCTTTTTTTTTTTTTTCAAAATGTAAAGTGTAGATTATGATAATAATAAAAGATGTATGTAAATTATCAATATATAGTCAGCAACATTATTATTATACGTATACATGTTTTTTTTTTTTTGTTTAGATTATATATATGGGCAGTGTATGTATGAGTTTGAGTTGATGATTAAAAATTTTAAATTATCTAGCGTAAAAAATAAAAATATAAATTTTACAAATATGTAAATTTATTTTTAAAAGTATCTATATACTTATTGACCAAAAATTTATTTATAACCTTATTTTTTCTTGACTTTCTTTTTTGTTCTAAATTTTACATGTAGTTTTTTTTTCGATCATTTTTATTTCATTTATTTTCAACTGATTAAAATTGATAAATTGGTTATTTTTTTTTCTTTTTTTTTTGTGTTTCTTTTTTCTTTTTCCATTTGAAAAGGAAAAAAACGAAATTGCATTTAAAGTATTTGATTAAAATTTTTGTTTTTTTTTTTTTTCTTTTTGTTGCTTGTTGTATAAATTTGGTTATTTATTTTTTTTTTCTTTTTTAATGAACAGTGTAAGATAAAAAATATACATGTATAAAAAATAAACAAAAAAATCATTTGAATTAAATCTAAATAAGAAGGAAATTATTCATACATGATGTACCAAAATTGAATTGAAATAAAAAGCATTAATTGTGTTCTATATATTGTAAAACCAAATTACATATTTGAAATGTTTAACTGTTAAATTTAATATTAAAAAAAAAAAAGTATATAATTTACAAATAAAGATTTTAATTCGAATGAAAACTGTGTTTTATTTCTTTTGAGTATATATACTCATATATACAAATTTTACATTAAATTCACATGTTCAATTTTTTTGTCTTTTCACATTGTGTAGGTTTTTTTTTGTTTAAAATAGTTTTAAGCTCGTGTAAACTTAATTTTTTTTTTGTTCTAATTTTTAAACATCTTGTTAAGTTTTGCTTCCAAATTTTTCACTGGATGTCTTTTTTTCTCTCAAATTTAATAAAATTCAATAAATCACCAGGCAAATAATTTTTCGAAAAAAAAAAAATATGAATTTTAATATTAAAAGTTTTTAAAAGATAAGTGATAGCAACAGTAAAATGTCAAACATCTAAACAGATGAACACATTTCTATACTTAAAAATGTTCACAAAAAATTTAGTCGAAATTAAATTAATTTATTCATTTTCTTTATCAATTAAAAATTTTTCCATTAAGATAGTACGGAATGGACATTAATGTTAGTTAGGTTGGTCTTTTTTTTTTTTTTTTAAAAAAAAACTTAAAAAATAATCTTAGCTTGTTCACTTTTTGAAAAGTTCTTTCCAATTACAATAAGAAATTTTCCTTAAAGTTCGAAAATTCTTTTTTTTTGGTTCAAATTATTGAAAAAAATTATTAAAACAATAAAATAAAAATATAAAGGACAATCTGAGTGAGAGTATGCATTTCCTTCACAAGAAATCATCTCAATTTTCATTCAATTATTTTTGAAAATAAATATAAGCAGAAAAAGAAAATTTAATAGTTTAAGATATAATTTGTTTTTTAACTGTTATTCAGATTTACTTATAATTATTGATTTTTTCATGCCAAAGTCAACTAACTAGGTTAATTTCCAGAGAATTATTTTTTCGAGTATAAATAAATTGATTTTGTAGCTTACATACAATTTCCTTATAAATTTCCTGAATTTCGAATAAAAATGTGTTTTTAGAGAAATGATTTTTTCCTGTGTATTCTTGAAAATATGTATAATTTGAAAATACAATTTTTTTTTACATAGAATTTCATTAATTATATAATTTCAGTAATTATGTAATGTTTTTGTAAGTGTTAGTTTATGTTGTTTTTTTTATTTTTTTATTCTATGAAGTATGTAATTAGAATATTGACCTAAAACTTGTATATGACTAATGACATGGACTTGTAACTTGTTTATTTTTCGTCAATATAATTAATTCATGTTCTTTCGGTTAGTCATTTTAATTCCATTTAAAAATTTGTCCATACATGATAAATTAATAGGAAATAATTTACGTTATACATATATTATGTAATTTCATTTTAATTATTAAAAATTTCATAAATGATGTATTTAATGATTTTTTAATTTAATTACAGTTTTATTTTGTAATTATTGAATTTTTGTAAGAGCTTTATGTTGAAAAATAATATTTTTTTTTGTTTATTTGTTTGTTTTTTTCTTTTTGTCTATATGTATTTTTATTTTCTCGTAAAACAAAACCTACATAAAAAAGTTTTTCTATAAATTTTCTCATATGATTATTATATTTCCCTAATGTATAATTCATTTTTATTTAATGAAATACGAAAAACAAACAAAATGTAAATTGAATAAATAAACAAAAATATTATAAATGTATTCAATTTGAAATGATATCATATTCCATTCTAGCCCATAAACTACATACTCAATGATAAATAGATATATGTTTGATATTATTTTTAATACATTTTTTTTTATGAATTAAATGAAAAATGTGATATTACTAAAATGGATCTGTATAATGGAATCATCAAATTAATTGGATAATATTTCGTTGATTATGTGTAATTTGTGGTTTAATTGAATTTCGGGCTAAAAATAAACCTTTACAATGTCGAAAAATTTGTTTTTTTTGTTGTTCTTGTTCTTTCACATATTTTTTGAATTATTATTTCAACAAATGTTTTAAATATTTCAAATTGAAAAAAAAAATAAAATAAAAATTCATATTTAATTTTATATTTTTTAATACGCAAACAAGCTTAAAATTCTACGTTTTTATTTGAATTTAAAAATCCTCAAAAATAATTTTATAAAAGCTACAAAAATCATGAATGCAATAATACTATTGAATTCATTCAAAAATTATAACGTAAAATTCATTAAAAGATCTTTTCAAACGGAAATACAGATTTTTTTTAATCTGTTTTTTTTTTTAAATGTTAAAAAGGGTAAAAATTGCGAACATTTGGAAAAAAAAATTAGCTAAATGTCACTTATGTAATAACAAAAAAAATGTACATATATATATTTTTTATTTTGTTTTTTTTTTTTTTTTTGAAAAATATGATAACATCTTTTCAAAATGTTTTCATTCTGTGAACATATTGAATGAATTTTATAAAAATGATGACAAGATACAAAAATCTATTTAAATATTTTACAATATACAAGTATGTTATTTCATGTGTATGAAATTATATTAATAATATCTCATAGATCGATAATATTTTCGTGTCAATATTTGAATATATGAATGTATAAATATGTATAGATATGAAAAAAAGAAGATATTTTTGAATATACTCGTATATTTTTTCTATTACAACACTCTCTTCACAAAATTTGCTTTTTCACACATTTCAAAATATAAATAATACAGTTATTCAAATTTTTGAATGCAAATTTTATTCAAAAGTGTCTCTGTCAATTTTCCAATTTTTAATCTTTTTAATCGGTAAAGACGTAATCATTTTTTTTTCTTCTTATTTTTCCTCATGACGGAAATTAGAAAAAAAAATTTAATAAAATCAACAAAATTTTCATCTATTAAACTAAACATCCTTGTTCTCAAAAAAAAAAAAAAAAAAAAAAAAAAAAAAAAAAAAAAATAATCTCTTTTCTATTTAAAATTTAGAAAAATAAATAATAATCGAGCTATTTTAGAAAATTTCTTTCAAGCGTAAATTCTAAAGAAGCAAAAAAAAAAAAGTGTTATTTTTAAAATTTCAAATTGAATTTGAATAAAATTATTTTTAAATTTGAAATTCTTTTGTTTTTTTTGTTTTCGTCATTATGATTTCCATCATCAGCATAGAATATAGACTTTTAACACTTAAAATTACGTCATTTTTGAAACAACATAAACAATATATTGTAGAATTTTTCTCATAAACAATATATTGTAGAATTTTTCTCATAAATTTTCATGTGTGAATGTTTTACGTTCCACAAAAGCTTTTAACAGTTGGATAAGCAGTATTTATATCTTTGTAGGTATGTACTTACAAAAAAAAAATCTAATCGATGGCGATGAAGTAATTTGTTTTACGCTTTATTCCCTTTGTATTTCTTTGTTTTGTTTTTATGTTTTGTTGTGTTTTTTTTTTTTTAAATTTGAAGTGTTTCAGAACATATGATGCAAATAATAGAGTGGGTGATAGGATGTAAGGGAAATTTCAAATATTTGATATTGAAAGTTGTTAATGATTTGTTTGAAATCATTTAATATGACCTTGAAATAACAATTTAAAGAGATACTGACTCAGGGATTTTTTATTTGAAACCAATATTCAATGGCGACAATTTTGTAATTATGTATTATATCGATGCTTAGATTGTTTATAAAACTAAAAAAATTAGCTTTTATTATTCATTTGATTGTAATGTTAGCACTAAACTCTGTTCAATTGACCTTCAAGGAAATAAAAGAAATATATTTTATGACATTTTTCAAAAGAATAGTATGTTGAAATCCAATTAATGCAACCATTTCTTGTAACTTCTATTGTGTTTGCTTTACAGAAATTTCACAAATTATTTGGATAAAAAGTCAAAATTTTTATAGTTCAGTAAAATGTAGAAAACAATATCAAAATGTTTCATTTGTCATTCTGTCGTAGCCCATCATAGTTGAGTGAATTGTGCCTAGTAGCATTATTGAATTCCTTCGCTTGTATATTTCCGGGAATTTCCTTCCAGCGGGAGATGTATTTTTCCATTTTCCATTCTTTGATACTACTTTTAGCGTGGCTTCTAGGTAGACCATAGAAAGGTTCTGTTCCAAGGAAATTCGAGTTGGCACCTTTTCTGGTTTGCTTTATTTTTACTTTTTACTTTATTGAATTTTTTAATTTAGGACTGCTTTTGTTTTTTATTCTTTCAAATTTCCTTCTTTAAGAATTTAGTGAATTTTTTTTAAATTTAAAAAATATTTTCTACTTTGAAATTTTATGCTTTCAGTTGTTAATAACAGGATTACCAATTATGTTTCAATAACGTTTATAATTCATAATTTTAAATCCGATTAATAATAGTTAAAAATCTTCAAAAGATGTTTCTAATAGCGCTCAATATCGTTAGCATAGCAAATAGTATAAAGCTTATATTCATTTAAAAACGATTTACAACAAATTAGTTACGCTACATAATTTCCTTTTTCCTATGAGACTGTGATTATTTAGAGTTTTTTTTTTTAAATTATTTTAGTTTTAGATTGTTTGTTTTTGATTTAAATAATTTTTTTTTATAAATTAAGTTTTTTCACTCCATAAAATAATTTTACAAACATGAATAAATATAATTTTTTTTTGTCCAATAAAATAAAACAAGCAGAATTAAATTTTTCATATTATGTCTTTTAACAATGATGCTTAACATATGACATACATACATAAAGCTTAATGAGTACTTTATCTAAATTAGCGGATTTCTCGACCATGACATTAGATTTAAAAATTGGATCATAATAATTCTTCTCATTAACAACCTTCAGATAGATTTACTTACCAATATTGTGCTGTTGAGTTTAAACTAAAATAGGAAATGAAAATTTTAAAAGATTCTCAACAAATTCGATATTTTCTAATTTTATGCATGTCAATTTCATTTATCATGGCTCAAAGAGATACTGTAAGTTAAATTTTTTTTAAAATTTTTGTATTTTTTTTTTTTTAAATTATAAAAAAAAACCTAATTTTTTTTTCTCTTTTTATACAATTTTTTACAGAATAAAATTTATAAATTATTTTTTAATAAAATAATAACAACAACAAATCAAAAATTATGTAAAGCAAATTATTATGTTATAAATGAAACATTATTAAATGGTTATATGGAAATATTAAATGATATTGAAGAAATATTTGTTGAATTATCTGTAACATCACCAAAATTATATCCAATTAAATTAATTGTTAATTTTTGTACAGTTTCAAAAGGTAATTTTAATATGGCAATAATGAAACAATTATTTCAATCAGTTATTGAATCAACAAATATAACATTTAATTGTCCATTAGAAAAAAATAAATATATAACAAATAATTTAGAATATAAATTAACAACGAAATTTTTACCACAAGCATCATTTATAACAATTTTATCATTTCGTAAAAATCAATATGTTAGATCACAATTTTTAAAAGTTGAAATACATGGTGAAAGTAAATGGGTAAATATTGATTAAAAATTGAAAGTACATATTTTAAATATTCCAGGAATTTTACAAATTATCATCTTTAAACTTTTGTTCAATTTAATTTCGATAATGTAATGTTTAATGAAAGAATATAATTAATTAAATTTCAAACCCAACATTTATATGGTAATTATTGATAAATCCTTTAATTGAATATCTTTTTATATCATATAAAATCTTTCACATTCAATATGAATCAATCAAAATCAAATATCTACAATAATACAACACCACAACATGTTTAAATTATTTCTAATTATATTGTCTGTTTAATTAAAATTAAAGCCTTCAAATCTGTGTAATTAACTTGTGTATAATAAATATGAATATATAGATAATCAAAAAGTATAGTATATGTATTTATATTATAAAATATTCATTCCCTTATAAAAGATTCTTTTTTATAACTTTATCGAGAATTTTCTCATAAATAATATAAATAATTTCAACAAAAAAAAATAACAAGGAAAAGAAAAACAACTTTAAATCCCTTTTTAAAATCTTCTTTTAAAAATTTAATTAAATTACAAAAAATCAAATAACAATCACCCAAATGAAATAATAAAAAGATTTTTTTAAAGAAAATTTGATTGAACTTAAATAATGAAATAAGTAAAAGACAAAAAAAAAAAAAAATAAGAATAACAAAAGAATTATACAAAAAATACAATAATTAATAAGATGCTGGTCGATGTACATACATACATCATATGTATGTACATACTTTCAATACGCATTCATTGTATAATTCTTAGAATATTATGCATGTACCGGAAGCACATAATAGTAAATTATTAAATAAGAAATTATTAAACCACAATTTTATTTTAGATGAAGTTACGAAAGTTTTTAGTAAAACATACATATATATACACACACACACACAAATACTTACACACTGTACACATAAATTAAAGGGAATAAAATATATTATTTGATTGTCTGATTAACATGACCTCTCTTAAGTAATTTCAATTAAATTTGTGAATCATGATTAATTAGTTAGCAAGAAATTTTTTTTTTTTTGTGTAGTGATTGGATAAAAATACATATATACATACTCGTACATACATAATATTCATAATAGTATTCAATTAATATTTTATGAAAAAATTAAAAAAATTATTTAGCAATGTTTTTAATTTTTTTAAAAAAATTTTTTTTTTTTTTTAAAGAAGGAATTTCTCTTATAGAATGTAAGACTATTTTAATTTTTTATAATTTACTTTTCTTTTTTTTTTTTCAAAATATAAAATTAAAAATCATCAATTATTATATTTGTAATTATGTATAATTTTAAATATACATATATAAAATTTATTCACATAAAAATACACAATGAAAATTACATGAATAATATTGAATTGAATTTTTTATACAATTAACATAATTAAATAATTGTAATTATTTTATTGTATTATTCGTAATTATTATTTTTTTATTGTTGAGAAATAAAAAAAATTAAAAATAACAACAACAAAATTTATAAATTATTACAAAAAAAAAATATATATTGGTTATTGGTTTTCCTTTAGTTATGTTTTTTTTTTATTACTTTGTTCGTAAGTGTAAATTATTTCAGATTGAATTTCGTTGTGTTTTGAAAGAAAAAAAAAAATTTATAAGAGAATACTTGTTTTTTTGTTTTTTTTTTTTTAATTGCAAATTTATTTGTATAATTTTTTTGATGTATTAAAGTTCTACGATTCCTAAACACATTTTTTTAAAAAATATTTACGTGTGTGGTCCTCAATGGGCTTTGAAGGAAAAAATGGTATGTATCATCATTTGCTTTTTACTGTGAGCAGTAGTGTAAAAATATCACTTTAAATGGAAAATGTATTCGAAAATGATAGAAAAATATAGAAATGTAACGAAAAATGTAGACCAGAAGATTTGATATCTAATCCTTTTGTTTTGTACAATTATTTATCTTATCTCGTTATACCATACTGGAAACACATATCTGTTTTCATATCTTAAAAAATATTCAAAACTGATTTATAATTATAAACTATGTTAATTTTGTATAGCTCTTTCTCACAAAACAAAAATTGGTACAGCTTTACTTTCTAGCGGAAGCACTTAGACATTGACAAATGTCGCCAAATTTTGTTTTTAAGTAAATATTAATGACCTGATTACAAATCTGTAGTCCTTTTAGTGTGCTACCTTCAATAGTTTCTGAGAAAAAAACAATTTAAAGATACAAACATGAAAAATATATTTCACCTACTTTTGCTACTTTTCGCTTTTTTAATGCAAAAATTTTATAATACAATTATTTTTTACAAATAATGGAAAAAAAAAATCGAAATTTTTGTTATACTGGTAATACTGTATACATTTTCCGCGAGAAAGTAAAGCAATTCGAAAAAAATTGTTATAAATTCGTTTCATAATAAAATTTAATTATTAAAAGTGACATAGAATGTTTGTGAAAATTTCAATTTTGATCATAAATTTTACATATTCGTTTAGTTGTGTTGAATTTAAAAGAAAAATATTTGAAAAAATGACAACTTTGTAAATATTTAAAGACAAAAATTAATTTAACAAATTATAAATTTATCTTTTAAATGCAACATGAACTTATCTATTGTCTATTGATATACATAACTCCTAATTACAATATGAAGATTTTTTCAAAAGACATTTTTTTTAAAAATTTTCGAATCAAAATTAAATTTATTTTTTATTTTTTTTTTTTTCTAATACTAAAATTTAAAAATTGAACACAATTTTGAATGATTTTTTGTTTCTTTGAAAAATGTTAATAATTATTTTTTTTATGTATTTTATTTTTATCTAGGTAATAACTTTTTTTTTTTGTTTTTGGAAAAAAGTGTTATTTACTATTTCGTTATGTTTCCTCTACAATATATTTATTTTAAGGGATGCCAGAATATGCTTAAAGTGTAAATAATAAAAATGTTTAAATATCCTTAATATTAATAAATTTTAATTTTATTTGTTTGTTTGTTGGTTTTTCTTTTTTCTTTAATTATTTTAATTTTTACAAATTACAAACAAATTCTAATTTTTATATATTATTAATAATAATACATCAATTATGCATTTAAACAGACATCAATTTATAAATTTAACTTTTTTATTTATATTTTTATGTTTTTTATTTTTTTTAATTTTTTTACAATGAGAACACTTTTGCAATTAATGCTGGTAATAGAACTAATGTAAATATTGGCGCATAAACACCGGCATTATTACAAAAATCTGTATCACATGTCTCACAAAATTCTGTTTTTATAATTGATGAATCCTTTGTTCTTGAATCCTTAAAGCATAAATCATGTGGTTCATGAATATCTTGGAAATAACATGATCTTTTGATAATTTCAACGTCATTAACTAAAATTATACAAAAATAAAATATTTAAGTTAAAAAATCTATCGAAAATTTACAATTAAAAAACTAAAAAACAAGTACTTAAATTTTTGTATAAGAAATTATTTATTTTCCAAGAAAAATTCTCATTAATCTTGATTGTGAAACTAAAACAAGGCGTTTGTAGTTGGGTTGCAAGTGATCAAAAATTTAAATTACTGAAAGTTCTACGTAATAGGTTCAAAAGACTACCCATTTAGGTATGCAAACAAGTATTTGTGGTTTACAATTCAAGTAAAGTTGTCAGACATAAACTTCTACAAATTCAATTAAAAAAAGCAAACAGTTCAAAATCAAAATTAATTTAATTTTTAGTATTTGAAAAAAATTCACACAAAATAAAAGTAAAAAAAAAAAAATAATAATAATTTCAAAATCAAAATTAATATCAAAATTGTTTGGTATGATTATATTCTACGTCATTTTCTAATTTTGAAATTATATTTTTATACAAAACCAATCTAAATAGATAAATCTGAAAAATATTAATAACGAAAATAAACTCTTGCAATATTAAAAATGATAAAAATAAATTCAATCTTATTATGTTTCCTGACATACAAGGCAAAGAAGAAAAAAAATTAACCAAAATTTTTGTTAATATTTGAATAATCATGAAAAAGATTTGATACAAAAGATACAGAAAAAGAGATATATTTCTACTACAACAAATAGTATAGATACATTTTCAAAGAACAAAGATTTATGAATTCCTCATCCTCTTCTATCTAAATTTAGTAAACCAGACTCTGGAGGCAACATACACAAAAAAAAGAGACAAAAAAAAAAAAAAATAACCAGATATGTATTTCTATTTTCAGTATAAATTCATAAATCAGTTTTTTTTCTTATTTATAAATGGCAGAGTGAGTTTACTCTTTTGGTTTCATGTTTTTTTTTTTTCTTAAATAAAAAAGATAGTTTGATTATTGTGTTTTTACGAATAATTTTTATAGTAGGTAGGTATACACTATCATTTATTCAAATTTTATTTAAAAAAAAAAAAACTTTTTCAAGCATTAGAAACAAAAGACAAATTTATAAATCTAATTAATATGAATCGCAAATATTCTTTCTTTAAAATTTATTCATCAAATTTTTTTTTCAAAGCATTCACTTTTCAAATAAATCATGTGTATTTTTTTTTCTTACTTGAATTTCTTAACATACTTTTCGAATCTTTTTTTTTTTGCTTTTATTTTTTATTTTATTTACCTGAAATGTTTGTTCAATGTCAAACTTTAGTTTGGTTTACTCATTGTTTTTTTTTTCTTTCAGCTTTTACCTTTAGACATCAAATAAGAAATAAAATCTAATAAAAATGAATTAACATGATCGTTTTGCTTTAAATTAAATTTATCCACAGGTCGCTAATATGAGTTTTAGTATGTGGTCATTTGATCTTTTAATACTTAAAAAGTCGCTATAAAAAAAAAAAGATAAAACAAAAACATAACAAATTGTATAATGACCACCACATATACATATATGTCCATATGTTTCTAACATATAGTAACGATTACTAAACTACATATTAACTATACTCGTATGTATACTATAAAAGCTCATAAAAATTGTATTAATTTTAAATAAAACATTAAAGTGCGCTTAAATTTTATATTTTCATCAAAGATATTTATTATTCATGTACAAAAAAAAAAAAGATTGATTTTTTCTATTAAAAAAAAAAATAAAGATATTCTAAATTGATATTCATGTATTTATTTATTTTTTTAATTCAATTGCGTGCATTTAAAATGAATTTTTAATAAAAAAAAAAAAAAAGTGCTTATATTGCATGGATGGATTTCATTTCATATTTAATTCAATAGAATTTTAATCTTCTCTAAATAACACCAATTTAGTCAAACACATTTGAATCTCATGAGAGATATTAAATTCACAGATAAAAATAATTAAAATAAAAAAATATATACATACGAGTATATACGAAAATAAGAAAAATATTTAAAAAGAATTAAATAAATTATAATTAAAAAAAAAACATACACGACTTTTATATTAACTGAGCAAGTGTGTTGCAATATTTGAAGATTTTTTTTTATAGAATTTTTAAGTTAAATTGTTGTCGTCATTAAAATAATTTGGTGTCGATTGTAAATACGATACGCTTATATTCTCCACATATGGAAAAAACAACAAAAATTTATAGAATTACAAAATGCAACTTATTAGATAGTTGAAAGGAAAATAAGAAAAAGTTAAAAACAAGTAAAAGATCAATTAAAGTCGTTATTATTATTTTGTTTTCTTCTATTTTTAATTTATCATTTAACTTATGAGATTGACCCCGTTTCATTTATTTCTATGTGCTGCTGTGATCTTTGATCTGGATAAGCGTAAAATTTATAAATTAGAATTTTTTAAAATAGAATAAAAAAAATACATGTTAGTATGAAAAATTAAAAAAAAACCACATAAAATAAGGTTACAGATATTTTTGAATGTATTTAAAATGTAATGTGTATGAAAAAAAAAAAAAAATCAAGAAAAATGCAATTGAAACCGCATAATAAAAATACTTTAAAATAAAAATTTTATAAATTAATTTATTATCATATAAATTAATGAATCTAAGCCAGAAAATTTTGTATAAATATGAACTTTTTTATATGTGTATCTCATGAAAATTTTAAAAGTACTTTTTTCTTTTATTATTTAAAAAAAAAGTAATAGGAAGAGCAAAAACAAACAAAAAAATCCATTGTCACTTTTGAATACAAATGTAAATTAGTTAACTTTTACACTTCTTCCTTTTTAAGAGCTATTTAATTCCTTTACCCATTTAAAAAACAGAAGCCTAATGTTAAATACTTAAATAGCACAAGTTCAGACAGAATTTTATATCCTTTAATCCTTATATAGTCCTCAGTTTTAATCCTGCTTATACATACATATACACATACATATATGTATGTATAATATACATTTGCATGATTTTATATTATGAAAAATATACATATAGCTATTCATAAACACAAAAGACATACTAAAAGATATAAAGCATTTTCAAGGATTCTATGCATATTAATGCCTTGTTGGTTTTGAATTTAAATTTTTAATTTTTGTGGAATATGAAAGGATTATTTATTAAGAATAAGGTAATACGTTAAAAATAAAACAAAATTTTAAAAAAATAAATAAATAAAAACTAGTGAAGAAATAAAAGACAAAGGAAAACTATATGCTATTATTTTAATAAGTGAGAATAATTTACGTTATTATGAAAATATTTTATTATTATCACATTCTTTTTATGACATCATCTCTCATTAAAGAACGCATATTTGATCCAATTACCAATTTAATTCATAAAATACCATATTAAGTATTGATTTGTACATAACGAGTATAAAACTTAATTGGTATTATTGAAAATTTAATTATTATTTTGTTTTTTATGAGGCTTATCTTTATTTTAGATAGTCGAAGACAAAAGTATGAAACGAAAATATCTATCAAGGTTGAGGTGTGATAAGCACAAATTAATTTTTAAAATAAGATTTTTTTTTAAAATATTGTAAAGTTGAATATTATAATCGAGAACTAGGATTCTTTTTGCTGCCTATACTTTTTCATTTCATTTTTTTTTTTTTTTTGCAATTAATTTAAAATCAATCAGAATCTTAAAAACTACTTAAAACTTAATTGAATTTCATTCCAAGTATATAAACATTTGCACAATTTATCATTCTGATGAGAAAAAAATATATACGTACATCATTTCGCAATAATATTTAAATTACCATTAGATAATCAATCATGGATGATTAATTCAATTTGAAATAATTTATTTTCTAAATCTCTAATTTTGATGTTATCCAACACTTTTGCAAGATTAGATACATTATTCCCAAGCATATCAAAATGTATGTATATACACCCTAATTGTACATCGTTTTATGAGATTTCAATGAATTATTTTATTTAATTAAAATAATTGTCAGAAATAATAACAACAATTTTACTAATTTAAAAAACATGCAACAATTTTCTCATACTTAATATGCATTCTTAAAAATGTGTTTTAAAAATAAAAAATAAATAAACAAAAAAAAAAACAAGAAGCAAAATCGTGATGAACATTTAAATTATTATTGTTCTAAAGATACATTGGATTTGAATGAGTAATCTTCTAAGATTTTATGTAATCGCATTGTTAAACAAAAAAAAAAAAAAGATAATCTAGAACTATTCAAGATATCACTGTCACTGAAATCATAAAAAAAAAAAATTATAAAAACAAAACAAATCTCATAGTATTATACTCTCGACAGTTTGCAAATAAATTGACGATAAAATAAAAACAAAATGAAGTATAGGTAATTATTGTTTTTTATTCAGTTTTGCATTTTTAACAACTAAATATCGTTGACTGACAATCTAATTTTTTTTTTTATATAATTTAATTCATAGTCATTATATTAATCGTGTTATTTATTGTATAACCATACCGGAAATTTATTATGTTTTAAATTATACTGAATCATCATTTGAGGAGAAAAAAAAATACTGAACAGAAAACAAAATAGAACCGAAAATATAATGAAAATTCTTTTGTGTATACGAAGCATATATTTTTTTTTTTTTGCAGGAATTAAGTAGTTATTTAGTAGAAATTATTTAAAAATAATCTTAGACAATTTTTCTTAAATTTTAACCAAAAAAAAAAAAAAAACACTCAAGTCACCCATTGTTATTAATTCTAATTTGTTGAAAACAAAAAAGAAAAAAATAAATAAAGAAAAATTACTAGAAAAAGGAAATTATTTCTGCAAAATCTTCTGTTCATTATCGTTTTATGAAAATCGCTATCTATTGTACTACCCATCCACCCATTAATAATTATAATTTATTAAAACAAAAATAAAATCCCAAATTTATTTACATACAACTTAATCCAATCATTTTTTTCAAAATTAAACAAATAATAAATAAAAGTTAATGAACTTGTCAAAAATGTAAATGTAAAAAAAATATAATTTTGAAACTTTTACAAAGACAAAGTTGATTTAAATACAAACAAACAAAAGAATAAAAAAAGAGAATTTCTACTGAAAATAATTATTAAGTAAAATGAAATGTCCTTGAAGAAAATTCCGAATTTATTGATATTAAAAAAAAAACAGCAGGAAGGAAAACTTTTTAAATACACTTTTTTTTTTTATTAAGGAAGGGAGAAAAAAAACGTAAATAAAGAATCATTCTTTTATTTACGAAATTAATAGCATTTTCTTTTGGAAATGTCATGTTTGTTTTGTTTAGTCAAGGTCTTCTTATTTTTCCATGCCATATCAGTAATATGAGAATGTACACATCATGGAAAATTGTTCTATTAAAAATTTTCTGACCTAAAAACGCAATTTTTTTATTTTTTATTTATCATGTCTACAATAATAATAATAAGAGTAATAACGTGAAAAGTAATTTAATAAGTTTTGTTAACTTCATTGTTCTATTATAGAAAATAATACTCCCTCAATATTTTGCTTTAGATTATGACCACACCTAAATAATAACATTTACAGGTTAAAAATAAAAATTAATCATAATAAAAAGGATTTCATATTAATTCAGTTAAACCATATGTGGTCTGAAAGAAATTTATTTTGTTTAAAGGCTAGAAAAATAAAAGACTTTTACTACAAAGGTTAAAAGACATGATTTTTCTTGGAAAAAATAATGTATTTCTTCCTATTTTTTTTTTTTTTTTTTTTTTGTTCTAATTACCTTTTTGTACAAGTTTCTTACAAACTGGTTTAAATTGACTTGCTGTATTGAAATTTGTTGTTTGTGCTTTACAATCAGCATGAGTCCAGTTTTGTTGTAAAATTGTCAATTTCTCCTTATTAAATGGATCCCTACAAAATTCACTCACAGCTGCATCTGTTGAACATGAGTAACATTTAAGAGAATATGCTGCAAAAAACAAAGAAAAGAAAATAATTTTAATTAATAATAAATACTTCACATTGTATTTAATTACAAAAATTTAATTTAATTTTACCAGATATAAGAAAAAAACACACACTACAAAATCATTTTTCTTCATTCTTTTTTTTTTCCTTTCTAAATTTACTTTCTAATTTTCGGTAAAATAAAATTATATTTCGAAAAAAGTAAAAATAACATTCACAAAAAGAAAATTTCAAATAACAAACAAGAAAATTTTCATATACCAATAAAAAATAAAATAGCAGCACGAGCACACATCAAGTGCACGCAATTTTCCAAAAATAACTTTTACTATTATGAAAGTATTTGTTCTAATTTATTTTCTTTCTCATGAAAAATATAATGAATCATATGTTCATTTTCTCGCAGTTATAATTTCATTATAAAGATGACATTCATTTGCCTTATGTGTAATTACTGATGATGTTTGTTCATGTACTGTAGCAATTTTTCTTGAATACGCACCCCTACTATCAATGTAAATATCCAAGTTTATTTTTTTATTCTATTTTTTTTTTTTAAATAATTTTTACTTGTCACGCATACAAGTTCATTATTGGAAAATTTTTTCTTCCGGCATTTATAGGACATATCATTTCACATATAGTAGATATGTATTTTAGTGTCCTTTTGATAGATGTTTTTTTATTTCTTTTCTTACATAAAAATAATAAAAAATGAAAAATAGGAAATACATTACTGTATATATATCCTTTAAATAATACATGTTCTTCTTTTTGCGATGATATTCCCAAAATTATGTTGTATTTCCTTTTAGCTATACACACATGTTATAAAATATTTAAAAAAGGGATCAAGTAGATAAAAAAAATGTTTTTTTGAAATACCTAAGGATATCAAATTTTTTAGTTCAATATCAACAAGTCAACGAATATATAGTATATTTGTTTTTTATGATTTTTTTCTATCACATAATGCTATGAGTTACACACACACACATGAGTTATCTACTATATACTATATGGTCCTTGAACATACATTATAAGATGAAATACAAAATAGTGAATGTTTTTCTTTTTCTCTTCCTTTTTTTTTATCCTTTTCTATTTCAAATTTATGTCAAATAATACTAATGGCTCCTGACGGTCGCAAATATCCACCCTCAGTCTATTACACTGCTTTTTCTATAGTATATTTATTATATTTTTATGTATGTCAAAAGAAAGTATAGTAATAACCTTCAGAGTTTTGTGAATATAGCATATAAATACCATATTGGAAACATTTTTCCGTACTAGAAAAAGTGTTTTTATTTTTTCAGTTTTTATTATTTTTTTTTTACACACCATAGTAGCATGTATGTATAGTTTATATACTGTATTTGTGTGTATGAAAAAAATTGCGACATCCACATAATGATTTCACCAGAAAAGAAAATATAGATGAGAAAAAGTAGAAAAATATAAGTTTAAGTAAAAAAAAAACAAATTGAAGAATAACACAAGGAAAATGGAAAATTTCGCTGTCAGATATACTTACTTACTCACTTGTACGAAGTATATGTGTGTTAGATTTTACAAACATAATAGAAAATTTCCCAATTTGTTCGATAAATTTTTATGGATTTTTATAAATTATATTAAAATATAATGTAGAAAAATTAGTATGAATGTTTCATACACATATTTTCCGAATATGTTGTAAGTAAATCGATTTTAGTGATTTTGAAATTTTTCAATTATATACATATATTCTTTTCTTTGAAGTATCAAGCAAAGGAAGCAAAAAAAAAAAAGGTAGTGAAAAAAAAAATTGAATTTATTTGACACAGGAAATGAAATATGTGTACTCATGTATATAAATTAATTTTCATTCATTTTTTAAACTAATGGAATACTATTATTTTACTTGAAGTAAATGGAAAAGAATAATATTTCAATTTATATTTTACATTTTGTATTGTCATGAATTTTTTTTTTGTTCACTTTTTTCTCCTGCATTGAAGATTTGAAAAATATTTTTTAAAACGACAGGATATATGTATGTAAGTCGCTATATACATATGTATATGTATTTGTATATGTATGTATATAGAATTTGGAAAAAATATAAAATTACAGTGATAATAGTCTATATAGAATTATACATATACATATGTACATACATTTGTAAATCAAATACCAGAATGGATTTATTCTCATGTGAAAGCTATGAAGATTTTATATTCGATAAAAACATATTTTTAACGGATAGAAAGTACATTGATAATGTATATAAACGATTTTTATGTGATCAATTTTTTTTTTTTTTTTTCAAAACCATTCATGCAAAAGTTCACATTGAAAACTAATAGAGGCGAAAGTAACGCAAGAATAAATTTTGGTTTTTTAATAATCGAATTTTACTTCAATTATAAGAGGATTTTCGAAAATATAATACACTTTTTGAATGGCAAATTTAAAATTTTTGAATATGTTCGAATTATTAAAAATACACAGCTTTTTTCGTTATATCTTTTTTTTTTTTTTTGTTGTTGAAATTTTTAACACTAAAAAACAGTAGAAAATAGTCCTAAGTATTAAGTTCTTTGAAAATTAACATAAACAATACCCCAAAATAAAATTCTTTTCCATAAATTTTTTTAAAGGAATTCAATAATTAGGTTAATAAGGTTTTGATGACATCATATTATTATTTTGCTTTAAATATTGCGCAAGTATTCTTAGAATATTAAATTCCTTATTATTTTCTTGTCAAATAATAAATTAAAGAAGCTTTAAGTTTAGTAAAGTAGATTAAAATTAATTATAGAAGAAAAGAAAATGAAAACAATTTATAACAATGACCATTAAGATAATAAATTTATAATAAATATTTTATTTGATTTTAGTTACTTTTTTTTTTTCATTCAAATTCCTTGAACCTTTTGTTAAGTTTCATTTTACAAAAAGGAAATGAAGAAAGAAAAAAAAACTTTTTTAATATAATTTAATTTCAGATAGAAATAACCCAAAAAATCCGAAATTTTCTGAATTTTCCTAAAATAGAATGAATATCAAAATCTATTTTATAGTACATATTCTATTTTTTTTTTTTATAAATTTGTGAATAATAATAAAAAAAATTCAAAAAATCATCAATTGTGAAAAATTATGAATATTTTTTTTTCTACTGTCATTGAATAATGATTTTATTTTATCTGGTTTAAATATTAATTTTTTTCCAACTCACTTAACACATGAAATTGAAAACTTGACCCTAATTACATTATGAATGCATTAATACATTTTTGTTTATTTTTCTTTTACAATTCAAAGTTGTTACAAAATTCTCATACAATAATTCAAAATGTTAGAAACTTGAACAAAAAGACTTTTTAAAGTAAAAAAATAAAAAAAAGCACCTTAACCACATAAAAATTGATAGAAAATTATTATTTAAATTTTTCTATTTGAATTTTGTATAAATATTTACAAAATTTAAAAAGAAAAAAAACTAAAAATACAAACGCGTATTTAATGTCATAATGGGTGTTTTTACACATAAACAAATTGAAGAGAAAAAAAAAACAGTCTAAAATGACAAAAACTGAATTTGTTTATCATCCAAAAAGCTACAGCATAACAAGATAATAATAATTTTTCATTTAAAAAAATATAAATTACAAAAAGTAAAAAACAAAAATTATCACACTTAAAAGTGATACATTGTTATTGACATTGAAAATTACGCTTTTTTTTAAATTGCTGATAAATTGTTACGTTGATAAATTTTATAAATCGTTAGTTGTTTATTGTTGAAGGCAAATTGTTAAAGACTTTGGTGCTTAATTTTTGGAAAATTTTTTGTCATTTTAATTATCATGTGTTGGTTTTAAAAATAGTAAGAAATACAAATACATAATAAGTTTTTTTGCGTTTGGACTTTAAGTTGAATAATAACGCTCTTGTGGATCCAATGATTATTATGTATCTTTTTCTTAACTAGAATATTTTTTACATACTTTAATAATGAATTTTTTTTTTCTTTGTACTTAATTTACGTAATAATACCAAAGAATCTTAAGTAAAAGAGAAGACAAAAAATACATCACTTAAGTTTCAATCTGTTTATGTTCTTAAGTTCTAATTCTTTAAAAAAAAAAAAAGATAAAAATATTCAAGAAAGTTGCAGTTTGAATAGCAACACATAATTATACATGATGAACATCATGAAATGCAGGTCAAATTTAAATTTAATTTTTGAACTTAAAAAAAAAAAAGCATATTTTTACTTCCTTTTTTTAAAAAACAATTTCACATAGTGCACATATGTATGTATGTATGATGAACGGAAGATGCTAATTTGTGTGGTACCTACATTATTTTTTTTTTTTTTTTTCATCCATTTGTTGATTAATTTAATAATAAGTAATTAATATTTTCCTACATGGTTCTCATAAAACAGCGTTATTTTAGTATCTTTTTTTTGTTTTTTGAATCAAAGCCAAATGGTAAAATAAAAATGACAAAATTTATTGAGGATATTTTAAAAAAAAATTAAAATTAATAAATTTTCAATGAATTAAAAAAGAATTAGTAAAAAAGGCGTTTAACATGAAATTAAAAAAAAAAAATAAAAATAAATATTTAAAAATACTTTGCTTGAAACTGTGAACTAAATTTGATAGTGAAGATATGTAGGTACTATAGTTTAAATTACTTTCAGGATTAATTTATGGACTATAAAATATTTGAAACTAAATTCCAATAAAAACTAAAAGAAAAAATTCAAAGAACTTTATTCAATAGTAGAAATAGAAAATTCATTAGGATTACATAGTGTATTTACACATACATTTTAAATTAAAAAACACAAAAAATTTATTATACATAAAATGTAATTACAATTTGTTATCACACATAACTTAATTTACTGTGGAATTCAAAAACAAATTCTTTACATGGTATTCAAAATTGTATTCTGTTTTTTGTTTACTATTTTTTTTAAAGTACAAAAATAAAAAAAACACTTGACAGGTGAATGTATACAAATTATTATCTAAAAAAAAAATATACATATAAAAAATCCAATGTATGTATTTTTATATTTGTTTTGCTGGATAATGTCTGCGACAATTTTTAAACAATAAATTTTATGGTTTATAAAATGACAAGAATGTGTCAGAGTTTATGTAACTATGAATGTAACTGTGTGAAGAAATGCGGAAAATGAAGAAAGCATAAAAAAATTATCATTTACACATGTATCTTGTGGAAATAAAATAGAAAATTCCCAGCATTTTTATTGTTTTAAATGCAATAAGTGCAACAATTTCATTAGTTTGCCTTTGAAAACTATTACGTTGGAAAAATCTTCTAAACTCATAACTGAAAATTTTATGTATGCTTATCAAAATCTAATCAATTCACAACAAAACATTGTTTTTTTTTTATTAACACAAATTCCACGTTATCAGAAAATGTTTTAAATTTCCATTCGGAGTAAATTTTATACATTTGAAATCTTAATTTGAAGTTGAAATATTTTCACAAATTTTAAAATATTTTCAAAATTATCAAATTTTCAAAATAATTAAAATTTTTTCAAAATTATCAAATTTTCAAAATAATCAAAATTTTTTCTTGTTTTAGGAACAGAATATTTTAAAGCAAATGTTGTTGGATTCTTTTTAATATGGTATATTTAAAATACGAAAACAATGAGGAATTTTCAAAAAAAACATGACAAAGTAAAAATTTTGTTTTATTTAAGACAATTTAAAAAAAAAAAGAGTTTAAAATATATTAAAAATAGAGAGATAGTGTATCTTTTCTATATTTAGAAATATTTAAATTTTTGTAGTTTAAAATACAACAAAAAAAGTTTATGTGAAACCACAAAGCCTATTCCAATTCATTGAATTGAAATTAATTTGATTAAAAACACAAATTAGTGTGCATTATTATTTTAAGTATAAAATCAAAATGATATACATATGTATTAATTTAGAAAATTTACATTTATTTCTCGTTTTTTTAAATAAATTATTGGTTTCTTTGATTTTTTCAACATTCTACAACATTTTTTTACCATAATTATTTTTCAACAAATAAAACAAAAATCAATCTGTATTAATTAATATTCAGCACAGCATCAGTGCAATTATTAAATTTATGTGCAACAAATTAATTTAATTTAAAAAAAAATTTAATCGAATGTATAAAATTTCCATACATAGATTGAAAAAGATATTATGAACTGTTGTCACATGAATGACTTTTTCAACAAAATTTATTTTATTTTATTTTTTTTATTTTTTTTTTTTTGTTTTATTATTTTTTATTTGATTTTTAAGTAAAATTTAAATTGTTTTAAAGTAGGAATAAGTTTTTCAAAAGCTTATAAAAAAGTAAATAAAACAATTTATTTTTTTTTCATACAGATGATGTTGCCGCTCAGTTGTTGTCAAAGAATATTAAATTTTAACTTTATTTAAAGCAAATATTAAACTTTATTTAAAAAAAAAAAGTTTAAATAAAATAACAAATTGTTTGTGCCATGCTACACACCATGTCTTAATTAAAAAAGATTTTTAGAGTCAGGGAAGACAAAGTTAACTATTTGTATAGTTTTTTTTTTTAAACAAAAAAAAAAACGTTTTTTTAAATAAAGTTTTTCCTTTAAAAAATGAAGAAGAAAGGAAATTAATGTGTGTTTGATGGCAGTTTAATTTATTAGAAAGATTCGTTTTTATATTATATATTTTTTCCTAGCGTTAAAATACAAGATATTTAAGTAGCAGAGAGCATCTGTGTAACCCTATTCTAAATATTAGATGGAAAAAAATATTTTTGTGGATGTTAAAAAGTCAAAAATACATGAAAACATGATATTAACACGAATTAAGAAAAAAGACAACAAAACAAAAACAAAACAAACAAATTTATAACAAATGGGGATAAAAAAATAGTTGAACAAAGCATTTATTTTATAGTGATACAATCCGAAAAAACTATCTAAAATACCAAGAATATTTCTTACAGAGTTAAATTTCATGTTTTTTTTTTCTCTGAAGTATACCTAAATTAAAATCGTTTTAAAATCTTACATAAAAAAACATCTTAATGATACATTCAATACTTTTTTTCTGTTTTTTTATGTTATTTTTTTTTTTTTTTTAATCAAAACCGAATTTACTTATATTACTACATACTTATGTAATACTCCATACCACATGAAAGCGGTCAATGTACTCTATAAGTAAATTAGATACAAAAATAGAATACTACTACTTTTATACACTCGTGTATATTTTGTATTATTCAACATATTTTTGTGATGACCGAAATGAAATGACACGAATTCTTTTTAATCAAATTATCTGATAATATTATTATTGAAAATACATGTATCTTTTTATATTGATTTGAAAATATGAATATGCTAAGTACTTTGGAATATTGGAAAACAAAATTTTCACAATATGTTTTTGCTTTTATTATATTTAAAATTTAAATTGGATTTTAAAATTTAAAATAAGGGCTTATAAAACAATGTCGGAACGAAATATGATACGTAGATATAGGTAATGATGTACGAATGTGTCTGATTTTTTTTAATTACATATTTTGTAATTAAAAACTAATTTCAGTTTTATTAATTTAAAAATGCAAGAATAAAAAATTGAATAAGTAAATTTTAATTTAACATTTAAAAAAAAAAATTAGAATTAAACAAAAGCGCCTACTACGTCTTTATTTAAAAAAATAAGAACTTTTATTTATATCTAAATAATGATCATTAAAATAATTAAAATATAATAGTTTTTGTGGTCATCATTAATAATGAAATTCATTGCGTCACGAGAACATTATAGAAAAAATATTTTAATGTAATAAAAACAAAAAGATTATCAAAATATGCTCATTAATCGTAAAAATTATAATTTAGAACACATTAAATAATACTCATAGGGCTGATAAAATTACTTTATTAAAAATGTAAAATTGTCATTTTGATTGTTTAAAATTATACCTTTGAATATTTTTGATATATGTACCTAAAATTTTTTTTTTTTACAGTTGGACGGGTATTCTATTTCAAATTTTTTTCTTATCAGAATCAGTGTAGTTACGTAATCCAAATAATACTGTAAACATTTTTTTTTTAAATTTTTTTTTTTCAAATTTAAGTCATTATTCTTTTCCATTTTAATGATGTTATTAAACATTTTTTAATTCGTTCAATTTTATCATAACATTTCAATTAAAAGTCATTTCAAATAAAACAAATACATATGTATGTATATTATAAATTGTTGAATGTGTTTAAAATTTAAACCCATCAAATAAATAATTCAATGACGATTCCCAAAAATGTAACAATTGCCTTGAAAACAAAAAAAAAAAAGTTGTTTTTTTTTGTTGTTGTCGAATGTCGACAATTTATGCTTTTAAATTTGTCGTACTTTCCTTCTCCCCCTCATTTCTATGAAATGATAAAGATGATCCAAAACAGAAAATAAATTACAGTATATATAAGACAATCTGGTATAATTTGATACATAATTCGGCAATATTTTGATTATTATTTTTTTATTTTTGTTTAAATTGCAAATTAATTCCAAAATCTGTTTTTTATCAAAATAAAAAATTTAAATTCATATTGAGCTGACGTAAAATTTTTTTTTAAAATAACATATAAGTAAATAGAATTGAATATTTTGCTTTTCAAAAGAATAACATAATGGCATAAATGCATAAATTTAAAACATCGTGAAAAATGATGAAAAATGAAATAAAAAAGTAAACTAGAATTGTGGTAGAGAACAGATTTTGAAAAAAATAAGAAATATGTATGAAATTGAAATGTGCTTAACTTTGATCTCTATAATGATCATTGCGTTGAAGCTGATCACATATGTACGCCTATAAAAATATGTACAATTAAATATGTATGTACATGTATGTATATATTTTTATTTCAATGAAAATTGATGAAATTTTTTTCGCCTTACTCATCCCCTTTAAAATAAAAATATTTCAAGTCTAAATTGAGTACCAAATTTTATCAATTACAAACAAAGTTACAGTTAAATGTGATGAATATTAAAATTAATCTTCTTCGCAATTAAAATTATGAATTTTTTTTTTATTGTAGTTCTTTAATTTGATGTAAAAAAAATTCATTAGATAAAATAACATGTAAATATGTTTTATTATTTTCGTCTATTTAAAAAAAAAAAATAATGTGTATTTGCTTTAAGTATAACAAATATTTATATTACAAATATTCTAAATACACAGACAAATTTAAATATAAAAAATAAATAAAACACAGTACAAATATAACATACATAAATATTTTCATTTAAATTAAATACTTATTTTGTAGCTCTCAGAACAAAAATATGAGCCGCCGAAATTTGGTAAATTTAGAAAAAAAAAAATATTTTTTAAATTTTCCAAAACAATCGAAAATTTTTAAAATTGACAAAAATAATTTCTATTAAGATTAAAGATACTTTGACAAGGTCAAAGAACACATGTTTTCAAAAAAAATTTTATCTTCTACAAATTTAAAAAAAATATATTATAATCTATACAAATGACGTATTAATTTTAAAATAATTCTATCATCCTACCTGAATTTATAATCATAAAGACGGCACATAATCCAAAAATTATTTGATTTTGTAGCTTCATCATTACTTTTTCTTTTATTATTTTTAAATTAAAACGGTAAAAGTTTTCGTTTAAAATTGATTATTAATTAATCAATTATTTTATGTAATATAGAATAATGTTGAATGGTGAATTTAATGTTTAAATTACAGATATGTATGTCACAAAATATGTATAAGCACTTAACGGCACAATAATAAATACAATCTAAAATTTCACCTTTAAATATTATTTTTGATAGTACGTCTATTACTTTGTAGTCGTTATAATCAACTAAATTTCAGGTTATACTTGAATTTGAATTTGAATCACTGTGATTCTGTCGTTGTTTGTCGGCCTCTATACTTTATTATTTCGCTATATTTCTTTTGCTAATACTTGACTGTTGAATTAAATTTTACTACTGATTGTTGACTGAATATTATAGAACCAGAGATACTACCAGCAAAATAGATTATAACAAAAAATACAATCTAAAAATGCGGGTTAATATCAGAAAAATCAACAAACTGTGAAAAAGATACAACACAAAAACGTAAAAAAAAATTAGTATATATAAAATTTCTACGTGATGTTTTAATACTTTTGCTTTTGCTATATATATTTTTACTACTCCTCAAAAAATTGCGTATACACAACCGCTCTTTTATATACATATTTTTTAATATAAGAATGTATAAGCTTTAGATATCTTTCTATACGCGTTTCGCAGTCTCTTCCAGCATTTTTTACTCTTCCTCTATGTTTGTATTTTGTTATTTTTTTTTTAAAACAATAACAAAGTAATACCACCAAAACAATCTTATGTAGTTAGTACACTCGAAATGGCTCCAACATGTCCAAAAGATTCCCTCTTTTAGTCTTTACGCCTTCGTTTCTTTTAGTACAGCGTTGAGCTAAAAATATACATACATACGAGTATATATCTAAAATCTGTAAAAAAAAAATAGATATCTGCTATTTATATATAAATAGTTTGTGGAAAGATATCTACTCTAACTAAAATACTCTTTAGTTTAGTTTAAAATTTGTGTTTTCCTCTTTGGTGAAACTATCAGATACCTACTTAATTTTAGTTCAAAAGAAGCTTTTTTTTCCAAGTTGGTACATACGTATGTATAACTAAAAAAGCATTTACAAAATTTCTCTTCGGTTCTGAAAAATCAAGCTTTTTATTCGTATTATTTTAGATACTTTTATAAAAACTTCTATGGATATTTTAACTGTTTCAACACAAAAGTTAAAATGTGTAAAGAATGACAACATAAACCATAAATTAAAATTTTATACAAAAATTTTTCCACTTGGATTATAAACGTAATTGAAATTTATTTTTATTCAAGATATTGAATTAAATTCCATGTGAAAATTACATTCGTAGTGACTTGACAAAACCACATCAGGTAAAAATTTTACCTTTAATAAAAATATCAACAACAAATATTTTACTGAACCATGATTTAATGATTTTTTCGAAAATATAATTTTTAAATGAATTTAAATAAAATTTAAAATTAAATCTCTTTAAATAGGGATTCTTGGTTCGCAATTTATGAAGTTTTTCAATAATTATCAAACTCTATAAATTTTAATATTGTAAATATTTTCGAAATTAAGATCTCAATTAATTGAAATAGAAATTTAAAAAATCATAGTAATTGACATTTGAAAAAGAAGCTCAATTAAAAAGTCACTTCATTTATTGCCGTAGCTACCTATTTATTTAATTGAACTACTACACTCGACTATTTAAGTATAGTAATTGAGTTGTCTGTATCAAGATTTCACGACATGAAAGACACCGTCTGATGTACCATACCGTTTTCTGTTGCATTTTATTAGCATTCTTGAATTAACATCATTGCAAAAATATAATAAGTATATGTAAGTATTTTTTTTTTCTCATAATTAATTATTTAAAAAATCGATGAAATAAATTAAAAGCAAATCTTATATGTAAAAATTTAAAAGCAATAAATTAATTAAATTTATACGAGATATAAAAAATCCAATTTTATTACATGAGATTACATGCAATAAAAATTCAAACAATTGAAACACCAGTGAATTTAAAACTTTTTTGTTTTACATTACCTTATTTCGAAAATCTGTACTTTCTTCGTAATTGAGTTGAAATTAGAAATATATTCAAGTTCAAAATAGAATTGCCTCCTTCATAATGTTTCAAGCTTGTAGATTGTTGTTTGCCCTTGTCAAGGTAAAAACTGTAGTTTGAAAATTTCCTAGAAAAAAATAAAACACATTTTAACAATTGAACAGAATTTGTTATGCTCTAGTCATACTATTGCTTAGAGGTTTTATTTAAATAGAAAGTAAGTAACGTCAAATGATACCCAATTTCGAAAATTCCGTTTTCCATCACTTTTGGAAAATTTAAAAATTCAAAATGTGGAGTATTTCAAATAATATACTAATATAAGTAGGAATAAAAATAATTTCAAAAATAAAACATCCGTTTTGAAATCATTAGAAAGTAATTTTTCGAAAATCATTTCAATTAAAAATACAAGTGTTCAATGTAAACTCTCAGATTGTTATGATACAAGGTCGTTTTCCTTTGTTTCAATATATTTTCGAACACCCTGTTTATAAAAAAATATAAATAAATAAATACAGAAATGTGATGTCTTATATGTATAAATAAAAAGTACAATCTTTTTTATGCATGAAAACAAGTTTTATAAAATTTATAAGTTCAATTTCGAGATATATTCCAGCGAGAGTAATTTTTTTAGTAAATTATAATTATAACAATTTTTTCATTTTTATTTTTATGTATGGGTTCTCTCTCAACCGTCGTTCTCACTTTTATAGAAACAAAAGAATAATTTCATGACTTATTTTAGTATTAAAATTTAATATAATGTGAACATATGGAATGGCTTTTAGTATACTGTGAAAGTTTTAAACTGAAAATATAATTTTTTTGTTGAATTGAAAAATAAATTTTTTTTTAAACTGTAACCCCAATTTAAACAAGTGAATTTCGATAATTATCTATTTTTATCTTTGAAAATCATTTTATTGTATAATTAACGCTACAAAACGAATACTTATCAAGAGAAATTAAAAAAAATATATTTAGGTATATTATCTCACATTTTTACAGATAACAAAAAAAGCCTTTCATATAATACTGCTACACTAACCGTAATTATTAACGCTTAATCGTAATTTGAAATTACTTTTGAGAAGATAGTATTATTTATTGTGTGATATTTATTGTCTGTTATTAAAAAAACAAAATGCCACAGAAAAAATTTAAAGTTTTGGTAACACATCCTGAAGTACCAGATGAGGCAATTAAATTTCTTGAAAAAGAATGTGAAATTACACAATGCGAAAAATTACCAAGTAATCGTGAAGAAATTTTATCAAAAATCGATAAAGGTTTCGATGGAATTCTTTGGGCCTCACATCAACCTTTAAATGCTGAAATTCTAGACCGAGCTGGAGAAAAATTAAAAGTTATATCATGTATGTCAGCTGGAATCGATTATGTTGATGTTGAAGAATTTAAACGTAGAGGAATTCCTTTGGGTCATAGTCCAGGTGTTTTAAGTGATACTGTGGCAGAATTAGCAATCGGTTTAATGATTTCAGCAGCAAGACGATTTCATGAAGGACGATTAAAAATTGAAAAGTAAGTGATAACCAAGTTTTTTTAAACTTTTTTTTTTTTTAAATAATTTTCTTTTCTAGTAATAATTGGGAAAATTATCATATTCAATGGATGCTTGGTCAAGATATTCGAGGTGCAACTGTTGGATTTATTGGTTTCGGTGGTATTAGTCAAGCAATTGGTAAAAGACTTCAAGGATTTGATATAGGACATATAATTTATACAAATCAATCGAATCGTCCAAAATCTGTTAATTATAAAGCTGAATTGAAATCATTAGATTCTGTTTTACAAGAAAGTGATATAATATTTCTTGCATGCCCATTAACACCAGAAACTAGAGGAATGATTAATGAAGCGGCTTTTAATAAAATGAAATCAAATTGTGTTTTTATAAATGTTGCGAGAGGAGGTAGAAGAAAAACGATTTCTTGTTGATTTTAAAAGAAATTTAAAAAATTTCCATTTTTTTTTCCTATTTTAAAGATATTGTTAATCAAGAGGCGCTTTATAATGCTTTGAAAACTCAGAAAATATTTTCAGCTGGCATAGATGTTATGTCACCGGAACCCTTACCAAGTAATCACAAATTATTGGAATTACATAATTTAGGTGAAAATTATTTTTAATCAATTTTTTTGTTTTCAACTATATTTCTTACCTTTATTTTATATTTATAGTTATAACTCCTCATTTAGCTTCAGCAACTCATCGATGTAGAACTGAAATGGCACTACTTTCAGCTAATAATGTTTTAAATGGATTAAAGGGGTTTCCTTTGCCTGCTCCAGCATACAAAAATTAGGAGTATTTTTTTAATCTTAATTAGTTAAGTGAACTGAATTAAATTGATTTAAAATTTTGTTGCATCTTATTTGTATCAATAAAGAAAATCATGAATGAAATTTAAAAATATTTCTTTTTTTTTTTTAATTCGAAATATACTGCGCATGACATTTTAGCCACATTGTTGAATGTGTTTGTTTGTTTTCCAAATGTTACTATGGAAATCACTGAAAATAGAAAACATAAAGAAATTTGTATTTTTAATTTGAAGAATTTGAATTTTAAAAAAAAAAATAATAATGAAATTTAAAACTTACATTAACAAAAATCCGGTTCATAAAACTCCAGTTTCTTGTTTAGATTGGAGTAACAATGAAGAAATTTATTCTGTAAGGTGAGAACTTTAAAGAAAATTTGTTTATTGAAAAAAATTATGTACTACTGTAATTAATTCAACAGTGATGATCATCAAATTTATAAATGGAATTCAATTAATCAAGAATCAACAGAAATCGCAAAACTACCAGATGATTTTATTCCGACAGATCTTCATTGGCTTTTAGGACGAATTGGTGGTGGTGGTGGAAAAGGAAATGATTCCCTATTAATTTCAAGTAATGATGGAAGATTTGTAATATTAAGTAAGAATGCACGTGTTGAACGTAATATATCAGCGCATTCATTAGCAATTACGTCTGGTAGATGGAGTCCAGATGGTTCTGGCTTACTGACTGGTATTCCATTTGAATTTCTTATTCTAGTTCTGAACAAACTGAAACAAAATATGTTGATTTCAGCTAGTGAGGATGGAATTGTAAAAATTTGGTCCCGTTCTGGTATGTTACGCTCAACTGTTATACAAAGTGATGAATCCATACATTGTGCACGTTGGTCGCCAACATCAAATGCAATCGTTTTTTGTCAAAGTGAGTCGATTTCAATAAAACCACTTGCTGCTAACAGTAAAGTTATAAAAGTAAGTACATACAAATAAAATTAATTACAAACTAAAAACATATGTTTTTCTTTTTGAACATACATTCCTTTTTGTAGTGGCGTGCACACGAAGGTCTCGTACTATGCCTCAGTTGGTCATCAACAAATTTAATTGCTTCGGGAGGTGAAGATTGCCGGTATAAAATTTGGGATAATCAAGGTGCAAATCTTTACACAAGTTCAACAGATGATTCTGCGATTACATCTGTTGAATTTTGTCTTGTTAAAGACTTATTGGCTGTTGGAAATTTTAATACATTGAAATTATGCAGCGAGAATGGGGTTTGTATCCATTTCATCCATCTTTTAGTACTTTTGGTTAAATTTGAATAATTTTTTCAGTGGTTCTACAGCAACTCAAGATTTTATGATTCATTATTGGGTTCAATATATGGGATCACATGGTCTTCAGATGGCACACAAGTTGCATGTGGTACATCAAGTGGAAATTTAATTTTTGGTCATATCATTGAAAAACAATTAATCTCGAAAAATCTGAAAGCTACTACAATCGGAAGAAAATCATTATTATTAGAAGACATTGTTAGTGAAACATCTGATGTTTTGGAATTTTCAGAACGTATTACAAATTTCCAAATTGGTTATGGACATTTAATTGTTGCAACATCAAATCAAGTTCATATTTTTAATGAGAATTATATTAATACACCTATTATCATTGATGGCAAAACAGATGTAAGGGTTATTGAAATTGGTAAAAAGTAAGACAAGAAAACACTGAAAGTCAAATGGATCTTTTTTTATTAAAACTCGTTTTTGTTTAGATTTTTCTTGATAGTAGATTCATCTTCAATATGGATTTACACATACACCGGAAGACTTCATTTGAATCCACGTTTTCCTGGTTCTCAAGCTCAGTATCAAAATGTAACAACAAAAACAATATCACTTGGAATGAATATTTTGGCGATACGTGATTATTCGGATCAAACACGTAAACACTTTGGACACTTTTGGATAATTATAATAGCCAATAATTGTTTTCTTTTTAGTGATCCATTCCTTTGACCTATTACCAGGAGCAACTCGTCAAAGTGAACCAATTTCCATTAATTCAAAAACCTCAATCACTCAAATTGCTGTTTGTCGTTCAGGAAATACTGATGAACAATATATCGCATTTATAGATACAAACAGAGAATTATTTATAATTTCAGCAAAACATGAATTTGAACAATCAATCCATAAAATTGGAACACAAATAATTACCGTTATGTGGGCAAGTGAGACTAATATTTTAGTAGGACTACATGATTCATATTACAGTGTTTGGTATTGTCCAGGTGAAGCATGTACTGATCCAACTTTAATTGCTTTAACAACTGTGACTATTGATTCATCGTAAGTTTTCCATTTTTTTTTTTGCATATTTTTAAAACACACATTTAATTTACAGAGAATTTGGCAAGAATATATCTCTTCAATCGTTTGAAGGAGAAATTATTACATTCCTCTCATCAGGAACCTTATATCCTGTCCATATAAATATTTATGCTGAAGTCTTACATAAAGCAATTATGGAAGGACAATGGAAACAGGCATTAAAAATTTGTCGTTTAGCACAAAATACCGTTCTTTGGGCAACATTAGCTGGAATAGCAACAAAACATAATCAATTGGAAATTAGTGAAGAAGCATATTGTGCAGCATTACAAATTGATAAAGTTTATTACTTACAACACATAAAGGAACTTTCACCTGGAAAACCAGAACATCTTGCAGAAATTTCCTTAATGATGGGCCGTACAACAGAAGCTGAAACAATTCTACTGCAAAATAAAAAATTTAAAGAGGCTATTAAACTTTGTATTCGTATGCATAATTGGCAAAAAGCATTAGAAGTTGCTGAAACACATAATGTTGAATTGGAATATGTTTTAAATGAACGAAGTAAATATTTAGAGGCAATTGGAAAAGAAGAAAATGATGAAAACTTTTTAAAATTGAATAAAAACTATTCATAAAATATTTTACTATGCTTTGTTTTTTTTTTTTTTTTTACTTTAAATCGTTTCAATAATTTTATTTCGAATAAGTACAAATGCAAATAAAATACAATTTTTATAATATATAGTTTATGTATAAAAAAAAAATGTCTCTATGACTACAGACTAACATTTTATTCAAAATTTGTGTAAAAATAATTTTTTTGTGTGTATTTTTATTATTGTGTTTTGGAACTTAAAAGGTGATATTTTATCATAAACATTGAAAAGTTTTAAATGAGTTAAAATTATGAGAATTTACCTTATGAATTAGTCATGATTTACTCAATTAATTCCATTAACGAAAATCATTATAGTGATTTATTTTCTCATGAGAACAAATATTGCGTTCAACACTTTAATTATGACTTTCTAATTTGTATTATTTCCTTTACATATTTTTATCCATAATAACATCACTATAGATAAATTTCGTTCATGTAATTAACTTAATTTAATCGTCAGAAAATTCTGACATTGAAAATAAAATAGATAAAATTTCCATAAAATATTTCAAATTCACTGCATAAAAAAGTTGATTTTTTTTAAAAACTTTCTGCTGGTTGCACAATGAATTCATTCTTGTTGCACATAATAATACTTGGATAGTCATTCATCACATTCATATAACTTTCGCAATGTCCAATATCACACTAATAAATTACTTTTTTCTATAATTATTCTTCTGAAATTATTGTGTTTTTTTTTTGCCTTAGGTTCCTTTCAAAGACATTTGACTTCAACAACACCAACAATAAAAATACAACAAATCTCTTTTTTTCTTTTCTAGCTTAATATTAAGTAAATATTTTAAACTACAAAAATTTAAAAAGAAAACTTTTTGTTTTAAATAAAAAGTATGTATATAGAAAAATGTAAAATTTTCTTAAAGAAATTGAAAAAAAAAAATGAATAAAGTAATAATTTAAAAAATAATGCACTGGGACGTCATGTAAAATTGTTTTTAATATCAATTATGATTTTTAACTTAAATTCACAGAAAATGAAAAATAAAAAAAAATTGTACTTATAAATTGATGGCAGCAATGAAAATAAAAGAAAGGATAAAAAAATGAGAATGTTTTTTGTTTTTTTTTTTTATTTTGTGGTTTTTTAAAACAAAAACAATTTATGATGTGTTAAAAAATTCTTTGGAAAATTGAAATAAATGCAGGAAATCTTAATAAATAAAAAAAAAATGAAAATATTAAATAAAAAAGTTTTTCAAATTCTTAAAAATTTAAAATTTAAATCGAACGTTAAATAAATTTAAAATACAAATACAAATTTCAAATGTTCAATGTGGATACATAATTTCCACTAAAAATATTGCTATAAAAAATTTTGATTAATATTTTTAACTTGGTTTTGTTTTTCTTAAGCAGTAAGAGTATTACGCTTTTGAGATTCAAAAACTAAGAAAAAATAAAGTGGAAAATCCATTGTTTAATTTTTAAATCCACTTTTTAAAAACAAATAAATAAAACAATGACAATCTTACCAACGTAATGGTGTTCCTTTGGTGTAACTGTTTGCACTGTAAAAAATAAATTAAACAAATTAATTAAATAAAAATTTCTTGTTTATTTTCTTTATTATTATTTTACCTTATCACTCCTGTAGTTTGTGTTGGACTTAATGTTATCAATGGTGTTAATCTTTCAACGAAACGTGCATAATTTCGTTCTAATTCTTTTTGATAATCTTTTTGATCTAGTGAAATAAGATTTTTATTTTTCTTTAATGCATCATGACATCGTTTTGAAAATTCTTTAAAACATAATCGTAATTTATTTTGATGTTTCGTTGGGACAGTAATACCATCTGATAAACCAGATAAAAATACTAAAGCCATTTCCATTGGTCCTTGATTAACTGTTGTTCCAATACAACCTTGTAAAACCATTTGTAAAATTTTTGGATCGGCAGGTTCTTGATTTGTCGATGCTGCCAATTCAGCTGTTTTCTTTTGAATATCTTCAATTGCAACTTCAATTGGTTCTAAAACGATTTGTTGACGGGCTACAACTTGTATACGTGTTTTTACATATGGAAAATGATTTGCTGTTGTTAAAATTGTTTTACGTTTACATTGTTCATGAAGTTCACCATGTGCTTTACCAGATTTTGTAAATGGTGTAGCGAAAATAAAACGTTTTATGTTAAAATTTCGTTCGAAATATGTTTCCCTGTGTCGTAATTCATAAGATTCAAAATATGGTTCAACGTATGTGATTTGAATGTAAGCTTTCTCAGGATCTAAAATACTTGTTTCCACGAAATTAGAATCCTTAATGATTTCCACAGAATTCGGTCCGAAACGATCAGAATAAAAATTCTGTAATCTACTAAATATTTCTGGTAATTTAGTTAATGTTGGCTCTTTGTAAATAAATTCTTGTTGATCTAAATCACCAAATTTTGCTCCGTAAAATCCAACACGAAAATACGTGCCGAAAACTCGTTTTCCTTGCAATTGAGCAATTCGATTGAATGCTTCTTGAAGTTTACCATGAACTTTTGCTAATTTTTGGAAATCTCGATTAGCTTCGCATATCGGTATCAGGACCTTATAAACTTCATTCATTGCTTCATACATTCCAGCAATTTGAAATGAATTCGCCGCTTCTTCTAATAAAGCTTTCAATCCACTCTCAGTGAAATGATTACCAAGACAGATTCCATCTTCACCGGGACTTAAAACATCATCAGATACTGCAGATTCCATAAGTGCATTTGGTGAAATCTGTTGAAAAGTTACAGCACCAACTGGTAGATGTGTTTGTGATTCTAGCATACTTAAGTACTCAGCAACTAGAGCAGCACTATGAACATAACACATTGCTGCTTCTGTGTGATTTATACGTTCTTTATGCTTTTTCGCCATATTCTCTAACCATGTCAGACGTAAATCTGGATTGTTTTGATAACCTTTTGCAATACGATGCATTAAATCTAAAAGCATTTCAGGATCTTCTTTGTATTCTTTCATTTTAACGGTATCCGATAGAATCATATGCAGGTTAAACAGCAAATCTTGGACTTGTTCAGGGAATGAAGTTTCTTGTAAATCGATATCAGATTCAGCGTACACCAGAATAGTTTTTAAAGCTCTTCGTAATGATTGCTCACTAAATGATGAGCTTGTACCAACCAAAGAACTTAATGACATAGTTACTTGCATTTTAACACGAGCAAAATTCTAGAAAAAAAAAAAAGAAAAATTGTAATCAAAAAAAAAAATTTATTAAAGAAAATACATTAGAAAAAACTTACATTTCCAATTTCGAAATTCTGTCTCATCAACAAGTATAATGATGCAGCAGCTTGTGATCTAATTGCTGCCAATTGTGAACCACAATGCTTTAAAAGTAACAGACACAAGTCAGCGCATATGTCTGTTTCTTCATCGAATAGCAAATTATGAAATTTAAAAATTAATGACCGTTGAGTTGCGAATAAATTTTGAAGGGCCAAAGTGCTTTGATTACGTGATAGAACATGTAACAGTACTTTCAACACAGTACTTAATAAATTATGATGAATCTCTGAGTTGGTTGCAACCTGAACGATAATCTCCAGTGTATCAAGAATCACAAGACTAATTTCTGTTGCCAATGATCCCTCAATGTAATGATTAATTTCTATTTCTGGATCATTTTTAGTATGAGTGTCATAAAATTGTGTTCTGTAGGGCATTTGGTCTTTACGCCAACGGAATTTCTCTGTTGAATTACGATCTTTTCGACGATTTATTAAATCATTTCGAGCTGAACCTGTACCACGAATGTATTCTTCCAGTTTCTCTTTAATATCTGGTGTTTTACGGAAACTTTGAGTGTTTCGTTTGATAATTGGAAAACGTTTTTGTCCTTTGTATTCGAAACATGGAATACAAACATTTAAAACTTGTAACATTTGATGAACTCTGTGTGGGCTTAAGCCTAAAATCCAACGGTATAAAACGGTTTTTTCTAAATTCTTAAGAACCCAAATGAAACATGCCAAAAGATGACGAGTATTTTCACTACTTAAAGGTGATTTATTTTTAGCTGGCTCTGGCACGAAAGAATATGTTTTACTGCCAGATATTGCATAGGCAACTTCGGGACTTATCGTTGACGTTGTCATAATGTGATGTGGTCCCTGGTAGTCTTCTAACAAACCAATACTTTGAAGTCTATCACTGGTGTCTGATAAATACTGATGAAGTTGAGGAATAGTGTCCATCACAATACCCACAAGAGGGATATAAAGAGCAGCAACTCTTGCTCTAGCTCCAAGATCCGCATATCGAGGATCTAAATCATGAGACGTCATCAAATTACGAAGACAACGGATTGCTTTTCCATGAAGCGAGGGATTTCTATGTGAATAAACATGTGATTTCAGTGCTAATTTTTAAATTTAAAATCAAACTACTTACGGAATTTCAAGAACAGTTGCCAATTCACTAAGAACAAGACCAACCAGAAAATGTTGTTGACGAAAATCAGCACTTAAATCAGCATACAAAATTTTATCAGGACTGTACTATAAGTTTAAACAGAAAGCACCAAAAATATATAAAGTATTTCAGCATTAGTATTACATTTTTAAAACAACTTACAAGTGCACTCATAAATGAACTTGAACTTGCATTCGATGCAATACTCGGTGTAGGACTACATGGTGCAGAAACAGCTGTATATGGGGTAGCGAAAGGTAAGTTCAGAGCCACATAATGTTCATGGCTACAAACAATACGCAAAAAATCAATTTTGTAATGCATTAAATCGGGAATCGAAGCATTCTTCGAAATTAGAACTTTATAATAAGTTTTTATGAGACCAAACACAAATCCACGATCCATAATACTGAATAAATCGAAAATGAAGAAAGCAAGACTAGCATTTAAAGATTGAGCTAATTTTGGTTCAATATTATGATAGCCAACAACTTTCGTTGAAACTAAATGAACAAGTGTTGAAAGATCATCAGTGTACTGATGTGGAAAACGACTTTTTCGTGAAGCTGTCATTGATCGAGTATGATCCAAATGTTCAATCATTGATTTAATCATCAATTCAAATAAAAACCATGAATTGCTCATAGCCATTTCAGCAGCTTTTCCACTTGCAACGACCCAATGCAAAGCTAATTCCTCATGTAACAAACGAATTTGTCCATCACGACCAGCAAATGTTGGTGAGACGTCTATGGAATTCGAAGTTGAATTTTAAATAAAGCAACAGAAAATGAGAAAGATGATATTTACCTTTACGATCTAAGCTTTTTCCAGAAAATTCACTAAATGTGTGCACTGCCTCTTGATGTGATTTCAATTCTTCACCACTACTTCGACTTCCACTCAATTTACGGTTTCCAGCAAATGGATGTGGTATTTTGCATTGAAATTGAACGTAGGTGGAAAGGAGACTATGTCGTCCATATTGATCGACAATTATATCATCAGAAAGAATCTGAAAAGATTTTTAATCTATAGTTCTTCTGGTATTTAATAAAATGAGTTTTATTTAATTACCGATAAATTATCTGAGACTAGACATAAAACTTCAAAAACTGTCGGTCCAAGTGACAACACTTGCCCACTAATTTTATATGTTGTAACTAGCAATTCAATCAGTTTGTCCAATACTATAGGTAAATTCTTTACAAGAGCTTCTTTTTCTGCTTTCTGAATATCCAATAAAGCATTTTTCATTTCTTTTTCCATATTACCTTCTCCAATTCGTGGGGGAATTTTCTTCGACTCCAAATGTTCACATAAACTGATGAATCTGAAAATAATTCCAAATTGAAATAAAAATTATAATCAAAGGTAAATTTGGTCTCCATACTTATCCAGTGGTTCATCAAGTGTATGTACTGAGGTTACAGCATCAATCGTCACACTAAAAACAGAACGATGATTTTCCAACCATTTCGTTCCCGGTAACTGAACATTTGGTGGTATAAATGAATAATTTTCCGGTGGTGTTTCAACCATTACAGGCAAATTAAATTCTCCAACCTTCAATCGACCGTCTTGTAAAATTGGTATCCAAGTGTACCCGACTGGAGTCTCAACCGAAGGCTGGACCTCTTGTGGTTTCTTTTGACACGAAACATGAAAAAGAGTAAATAACAAATGATGTGATTGATTTAGATTTGCTGGTAAAGCAATCTTGAATTCATCATAGAATGTTGGGCATTTATTGTGATAATTGACGGCAGTGAATGCTTCTGAGGTGAATTCAGGGCACGATGACTTCGCAAAAATAGCTGTTAGTGCATCGTTTTGTGTTTCTCCAGCCATCAGTTGAACTCGAACGGCTATATTTCGTGCAGAACCAGCTCGAGCTGAGAAATTAAGTTCTTTAGGACTGACAAATAACATATTACGATACGAATAATGTGGATTGTAAATTATTGTTGGTGAAAATTCGAGAACCTCTTTAATGGGTCGTGTTTTATCGTCAGGATAAGGATCGACTTTAGCCAATTCAGGTGTTAGACAGTATTTCAGTTCATCTGGACATGGAGAAATTTCTAATTTTATTGAACCTGGAATGCATTTATATTTTTTCATGACGGGTCCAGGTCTTTTTAATTCCGGAAGAAATTTGAATAAATCTTCATCTTTCATTTTATCTGATTCCTAAAAGATAAAACTGGTTTTAGAAATTTTTTTTTCTTTTGTATTTTAGAAAAATTCTTACCTGTTTGAAAAAACTTGATACTGTGATTGTAATTGGTCTAAAATTTTCTATACTATGAGCAAAATCATCAGGAGACCAAGATCGTCTTTTATCACTTTTTCGTTCCAATGAACCTCGCCTAGTTAAAGTTCCCATATCACTGGCTTTTCGACGAAGTTGATCAAAACTGCTCGTTGAAGATTTCCGATCTTGAAAAAGAAAATTATAATTCTCGAAAAAGCAACTAAAGAATACTTTCATCTACCTAAGCTATTTGAACTCGAAGCAGTTCCTAAACTATCTCGATCTTTATCTTCCTTTTCAAAATTATCTCCGTTAAAAACATTCGTTAAATAAATCCCAGTCCACGCAAAAGGCATTCGATATTTACCCAGTCGTTCACAGAAATCTGAAGCATTCGATTTTGCCTTATCACGATATTTGTCTTTATCCTCTTTCAAATATGGTTCAACGGAATCTTTAATGTCACCTTGAAGAACTTTTTCTAAACGAATTACTAGAAATAAATCGTTACTGGCATGTGTTATCTCAAATACTCCTGTCCTACTTTGTGTGCTCACATCACTATATGGTACATGGGAAGTAAGCATTCGTTTCAAACTCTCTGAATTCATGTCAAAATAAAAATTCTCTGAGATTTTTTTCTTTTCTTTGGCATCATAAATAGCCATTGATGCGAAAATCGGTTCAACTTCTAATTCCAATCTTAATTGAAGGCATTTCACTAATATTCTATGACCCATATGTTCCGTAGGCATTTCAGCTGGAAGCCTCTTTTCAATTGAATCCTCTGGATCCGCTTCTGGGTACAAACAAAATAAAGCTTCTTGACGATCATCCTGTCTACGTGTTTCGTTCGTTTGATCAATAGTATCAGGTGGTAAATCGTCTAATAAATTTGGTATTAAGGGATCATTAACTGAACGTCGTAAATCAAAACTAGCCCATGATCCTCTTGGTGTTAAAGTATCAGTACAAGATGAAACCGATGATAAACTTGCAATTGATTGTCGACTACTCGGTGTACAACAACTGTCACTTCGATCCGTTATTGTGTCATCAAATGAAGCAAAATCTTTATCAATTTCAAATTCTTGATGAAATGTACTTGGACTTATTGCACCCTTATCGATACGTTCTCTCAGACAACATGAGCTTGAATGATGTCTCTGAGAGAATTCGACAACTTTCCATGGTCGTATAAAACATTGAACGCATTCTTGTACATGAAGAGGTAATTCAGAACTAAAAATTATACAAAAAAAAGTTAGATAAACAACACAAAATCAATTGACAAATGCAATACAGATCTTCTTTTGGCACTACTGGTTCTACTGTTCGGATTTTCTTTGGAATTGTTTTCACTGACACATCATTCGGAGGGAATTCTAGTATTTGTTTAAGTGGATCTCGATTAAGTGTGGTAGAATTTTGTATTAGGAACTCCTCATAATCAAGTGGTTCTACAAGTTCAGTTAAAGATATCTGTGAAATGAAAAAAATCGATTGAAATCAAATTATAAAAAAATCAATTAAAAAATTTATTTACCGATGAAGAACACACAGAACTTGTATCACTTTTTGCTGTTAAATGATAATTCACAACATTTTTACGAACTTCTGAATTATGTTGCCTAAAAAGGAAAAACATTGCAAATTCAGCATTCTACTTAATAAAAATTCAAAATAAACAAATATGAGTGTTTGGGTTGGGTCGGCATTTAATGCAATAAGAAAAACAACAAATTTTAAACTCACTTAGACAACTTCTGTGCAAAGGCTCGTTGCACAGATGACATTATCTTCTTTTGAACACTTTAAAAGATTTCTAATAATCACTTAATTATCACAATTCTTGTTTTTTCGGGTATAAAAATTTTTTTAATTCGCACACTTTCGAGGCATTGTTTCACTTCACTTTACTATTACAACACAACAACAATAAACTTCAAAACTTTTGCTCTTTCTTTGCAGCGTATATTACTAAACAAGAATATTTTGTGAAGCATGGCTTATTTGTCACTATTTTTATGGTCTGGTAATATCTCGTATCAGCTGATAAAAATTATCCGGGAATGTGCAACAAGTAATTTATTTTATTGCCGGCGAGAACAGAAAAGGGGACTCCCAAGAAAGAATTTTTGTAAATAAGATAGTCGTTGTACAATCTTGTAATTTTGAATTCAAATTATGTATAAAAATTATTTTTATTTAGAATTTATATAAACGTAATATGTATGTATGTAGAATTTATGTGCCATTAATATTTCTATTATGATTTATGAATTATGATTATTTGGATAAAAATATTGTTCTTGAAGAGTATTTATTCAGTTATTTTCTTTCGTTTTTTCTAAATAAAACACTAATAAATATAAACTTTTTTAATTTTTATTTTCAAAAGAAAGTTACAAATTAGAAAATTATAAATGTTGTTGTTGTCTTGTAAAAATAAATATATAAGTTCAAAGAAAACTTTTCACAATTTTTGAGTACCAAAAAAACAAAATAATTATTTCAAAAATTTCATTAGCACTCTAAAACCGTTACAGAATTAAAAATGTAAACTATTAATTATGCTTTTTTTTTTTTTCTAGAATTAACGAAATTTTATTGAGCAGTTCTTTAAACGGGCATGTTCGTTATACATTTTAAGATGTCTGATCGAGAAAAAAAAATTAAAATTAAAAAATTTGAAAAAAAAATGTAGATAGAAAATTATGTACATTATATACTTAAGATAACAATTATTCATTTCACAAAATACAAAATAACATTTAAAAAATACATATTAAAACTAAACAGGATTACTTATTTTAGATAGTAAATATCAGATCCTGTAAATAAAATCTATGACAGTCATTACTTTCTGCTTAAGTTTTTTTTTTTTCTTTTTTGTTTTTTTCAAAGAAAAACATATGAGTAATTTCATGTGATTTTTAGACTTTTTGTTTAAATTTCATTTTATGTAAAAAATATACATAAAAATATTTTGATATATGGAAAGAAAAAGATCCTTAAAAAAGCTACACACATTCATTATAATTACTATTAATTATTTTTTTTTTTACTTGTTTTGTTTTTAAATTAATTTTTTGAAGTGTTTATAGACGAATTCCAGGATTTGTTGCTGCAACATAACGTAATAATTCATCAGAATCTTCACAAATTACTGGTTTTTCATGATAACAAGCAACATCATGCCATGCAATACCATCATTGTATACATTATTTAAAACAGATAAACATTGTTCCTTTGTTTGATTAATATCATATTCAGCATTATCTGGTTGTGGTCGTTTTTTATGTCCAGTTTGTGACCATGGATTATAACCCCATCCTTGTGGTATACGATTTGTTGCTTGAATCTTTTCACGTGTTGATGACCAGAACCAACCATAAATACTTTTAGGTTCTAAATCTTGACGATTTTCACATCCAGCAAAATCGCATATACGTCCTGATGTCCAAATATATGGTACATCGTTTTGTTGTATTACACGGAAAATTAAATTATTCTTTTCTTGTGTTTCCAATGTTACTAAATCCATACAATATTCACGACATAAATTACGTCCATCTAACCAATCGACTTTTTTATTAGCTAATGCTGGAACATGTGAACTTAAGAAAAGATTTTTACCACGGTAACTGAATTCTTTTGGTCCTGAAATTCAAAGAAGAAGAAAAATTGTTATTTTTCATTTAAAAAACAAATTTATTTAAGGATTTTTTAAAATAAATTTTAACTTTAATCTTTTCTTTTGGAACAAAAAAAAAAATGAAATTATTTTTACCGTAATGACAATCTCAGTACTTTCATTATATGATTAAAAATATCAAGTAATTTTTAACACAAATTCCAAAGATTATGAATGCCGAATAAAAATATAATTTATCACAATAAGACTTGATCGTTATTATGTAATCATGAACTAAATACATAATCTTAAAACTTCATTCGTAAATAATATAAGTCTGCAATGTTATCTTTATGTTATTTTGAGAAAAAAAAAAAAAAGGTGCAGTGACCATTAACTTATAAAATGTGATATGTATGGACATGATCTATGTACATGCGGCTCCAGATATATGATTTTATTTTTCATACATGATTTGGCGATATCATTTTAATTTCTTTTCTCTCCCACATAATGTTTACATTTCACTCATGCTATGTTCAAAACATGTACACAGAGGAAGAGAAATTAAAAATTTTTTTTTTTTTTTTTTTTTAAAAATGAAATACAATTTTGCACATTGATTGATGAATTTTCTTTAAATGGAAACAAGTTTAAAAAAACGTAGACAACAAAAAAAAAATCAGTAATTTTTTTTAAATATGTTTTTTACTCGATATTGATATTGTCTTGAATGTAAAGGGTGTTGTCTTATAAATAAAAAATTCATAAAAATTCAGTACAATTTTTTTGTTTTCAACTAAAATGTCAATCTTTTTTGAATTTTTTAAATTATTAAATTTTTAAGTTTTTGACCAAAAAATAAAAATTGTTTTCGATCACAAATGTCAATCCTTATTGTATCTGTTTAAAAAAACAGTTACATGTATCACAATATATATATCTATATATATTTTTTAAATTACATAATAAAAATGCAATGATAAATTACATAGAAAATATATTTAAGAAGAAAAAAAAAAACAAATCATATAATTGCAATAAAATGTTTATTAAAATGTCAGTTGTTTATGACCACAAATTGAAGTGATTAACTGAAGAGATTGTTTTTTTTTTCTTTTCGTAATTTAAGATCTTTAGCTCCTTTTCGTTTTTATATATTTCACAAGTTAATGTAGTTAACCTTTCTAAAGAGAAAAAAAAGTAAGTATGTATATGATATAGTATCTTTTAGTCCAAGAATTTATAAGTAACTGTACATTTAAAACATTTTAATTTGCAGTTAATTTAAAAAAATAATAATAATTTTTTCGTTTTAAGATGTCATGAAATTTTTACAAATTAAGAACATTTATCTATTTGTGCTTAAATATTTAAAGAACTTCAAAAACTAAAGGCTCATTATTCAGATTTTCCTTTTAAATGGAATTTTAAATTTTAATTTTTAGTGTACCCTGTAAAACTATTAAAAAAAAATGAAATTACATATCTTCTTCTCTAGTTGTACAAAAAAACATGAAAAAAAAAAAATATTAATTTTTTTGATCTCATTTATGACATCATCATTGAAAAAAACAAAAATAATCGTGCTTGAAATTACTCCCACGATCTAAGAAATATTTATAAACAATATATTGCGTCCGTTTTAAAATTGTACACGGTATACATAATAAAGTGTGTTATCTGAATAGAATATGGAATAGGTATATGAAATAGTTATATCTATGTAATAAGATGAATGAATCAAATAAATTGCAAAATTAAACATTAAAATTTTCATTCTAAACATGTTGTAGAAAATACAAGTATCTTCTTCTTTTTTTTTCAAACTCCTTTAATTTTTGTTACATTCAAGTTCCGTGTTTTTATTCTATAAATAGCATATCGATCTCATCATTTTATCAATTTAACACTAATTTTTAAAGATATAATCAGTAATTTAAAAATTATTATTTTTTTTTTTTTATATATACAATTCACAATAAAGTGTACATATATCATTATAAAGCATGTTTTCATGGAATAAATTGTTTAATTAATGCTTTTTATCATTCTGTTGTACTACAAATTATAATGTTATGTAATACTATTACTTTTATTTCTACCTATTTTTTTTTTTTTTATAGACCCCAAACAATAAACAACGACAACAACAAAAACGAAACAGAGAATAAATTATATTAGCAGAAATACATATATACTTATGTTTTTTAAATATTCATCATTTAATATCATAAAATATACTGGTAATAAATTTATTTATGTATGAAAAAATATTTTTATTTGTTTTTATTGATGTATCAAATTGAATAGAGAGAAGAAGAAAAAATATATATATATACATACATATGTATATAAATTTATAAAATTTAATGTATTTAAATATTTTATAATAAACATGTACATTGTACATTGTACATAATGTACACGATACATACATAATACTGTTTTTATTCCCATAAGATACAAGTATCTTAACAAATTGATACCAACAATCATAAAAGCCAAAACAGTATTAAATCATTTTTATTGACATAACATCAAGTTAAAATCTGGTATATAAATAAAACAAAGAAGAAAAACAAAAATTAACCGTATACATATGTATGAGACCAAAATCTTGTACAAAAAAAAAATATAATTTACAATTTACAAGTAAAAATTTTAAATATTATATTATAACCGTATTCGTTATAGCTGCCAATTCTACTGTTTCTTGTCATAATTCAAGTAAAATTGAGAAAAAAATAAAATAAATAAAACAGCCATTATATGAGTTATTGCAAATATATAAAATAAAATGCCATAAATTCCTTTATAATTAGAAAATTTTTATACAAAATGTATGGCTGTCTATAGTACATATACCTACATACATATACATGCATATATGTACCTATATACTAATAACATACAATCACTTCCTATCAATAAAAGAAAAAAAAAATGAAGAAAAAAAGGTAGATCTCATAAAAGGTGTGACCAAAAAATGATTTTGAAAATAAAAAAAAATAAAAAACTTTTCAATAAACAAAGATTATTTTTTATGGTTGTTAAGATTTATAAGTTTTCAATAATGTTTTAATTGAGAAAATAATATAAGTAATACCGTTTTATTATCACGGTGGATTTAGAAAAAAAAAAACCGTGTAAAAGATGAAACACCTTTGCTGACATAATAATGTAATTTCAATTATTCTGATATGCTTCTGTTAATTTTTTTTTTAAATGGTCGTGTGTGGAATTGCTTTTGTTTTTGAATTAAAAACGATTATATTTGGATTATGTCACAGTTATGTAAAATTGTAAAAAAAGCAAGACAAATAACAATTTTTAATTCAAAAAACGTGTAATCCTAAAGGCGTTTTTGTTTTATTTTGAAAATGTGCAGTACACTGGTGTTCTTAATTATTTTTGTCGATGACGAATATACGCGACGTAAACGCTTAAAGGATTTTAAAAATACTTCAAATTAGAGAGTAATCCAACATGTTACTCGTATATTATGTTTAATTCTCATATAAGACTAGATGACAATATAACCAAAAAGTATTTAATCCGAAATAAAATAAAAATATTTTTGTAAAAATTCATTTTTTCTAAGAAAAATTTTAAAATTGATCAATGAATGTTTTTTTGAGCATCTTTAATTCATTTCAGCTTCAATTTTATTCACTTATACTTTTTAAGATACGTGTCAAAAAAGAAAAAATAATATGAAGTAATCATCTAAATATGTATCATTATTTTAGACAATATAAATTTTTGATTTTAAATAAATATTAAATAAATCGTCACAATAAATTCAACAAAAATTTTTTAACAGCACGACATTCATGATTTCATTTTTATTAGAAAAAAAGTACATGATTTGAATACTCAAATATGATTGCATAAAATTTTAATAAAATAAAAAATTAACTGTAATCGTGAAATCAAAAATCACAAAATAATAATTTCTTTATGTATTGAACAAAACGGAAATACAAGTATTTTTTCTATTGTTTCCAAATATCAATTTTTTTTTTTTCGATTTTCACTTTTTTTTTTTTTTTCAAATTTAAAATTCATTGCAAGCACAACATTATCGTTATTTTGGTAATAATTTTCTTTCAGTGTCATTTCAATTCAAAATGAATAATTAAGAAAGAAAAAAAAAACAGTAAAATATTTTTAAAATGGAAAATAAATCGATAAAATATTGCAAAACAAATCACGTTTAATTAAATGTTCAAAATCAAGGGAATTTTTTATTTTGCATTAAAAAAGAAATTTTTTTTTCACAACAAAACAAAATGATTTTAATTGAAAAAAATTTACTTTTATTTTCAATTTTTATTATGATTTCCTCTTTTTTTATATAAAAACTTAAAAAAGGAGAAAAATTCTGTTTTTTTTTTTTTTTTTTTTTTTTGGCGAAAAAATTAATTTTTTGTTTTTTGTAATAAATTAAGGAATTTTTTTTATTTTTAAATGTCAAAGTCATAAAATTTAAAGTAGAAAATTCTTTTACATTGAAATACCGGCTAAATTAAAAATTTTAAAATATTCAACGAGAAATTAAAGATTTTTAAAAAAAATCTAAAAAATATTAATAACTCGATTTTATTGTCTTGATCATAATTTGTTTTTTCTTCAAAAAATTCAAAATTAATAAATATGTAATAATTAAGTGGAAAAAAAATAATTGATTAAAAAACAAAACATTTGTTTTGACTTTGGCAATGACAATTAAAAACAAGCAATTTTTTTTTTTCATCTTCTTCTTCATATTGTTTTTAAATGATACAATAATTACAGACCGGTTCATTAAAATCCGGATGTTTTTCTCAATCTTATACTGTGTATTTTATTATTAGTCATTTGATTTAATACTAAAATTATGTACTTTGAAAAATAAAAAGAAAAAACAAAATACAATAAAAATAATTATCATAGAAAGATAATAATTTTCAGAAAATGAAATAAAAAAGAGAGAAACTTTTATTTATTAAATTAAAAAAATTGACCTTTGAAATGATAAACTATAAGGGACTGAATTTATGTTTTGTCATTATTGAAAGTGACAGTGATTTTTTTTTTTTTTTAATTAATTTAATTAAAATTTTCTTTTTAATTATAATTGCAAGTTTTGCAAATCATCAATTTCTCCACACCTAAAAATTAACAATTATAGCATTATGTGATATTTTTATTTTATTTTTAGAAAATAATTTTCATTTTTTTTTCTCTTGTTTTTGGAAAATATTTTAATTATTGGTTGTAAAATTCATGATTCATCAAGCAAAATTATCGTTTTAATTATTTTCTTCATATTTTGTTTTCTAATTTCATTTAATTTGAATCGATTTGTAGAAAAATAAGAATATACAAATTTTTGTTTTTTTTTTTTTTTTCTAAACGAAATTTTGTATTTATACTTACTTCTTGCACATTTATCTGGTACTGGTAATGATAAAAATCTTCCTGGTTTTGTTGATGTTACTGATGTTTGTCTACTTGTTCTAGCAGCTCTTGCAGCACGTGATGCTCTTGCTCTGGCACTTGATCTTAACGTTCTTGATCTTGGTCTAGATACTGGTTCAGCAATACATGCTAATATGCATAAAACTAATATAATTAAAGCAACTTTCATCTGAAAAAGAAAAAGAATTTCGAAGAGAAAATTAATTTAATTATTTAAAAAAAAATTTATACTAAAATAAATCAAAAGTAATTTAATATGATACTTCGAAAAAAAAAAAGTATTTGCAGAATATTTAACGTTTTCGAAATAAATTTAAATATTGTTTTTTTTTCTATCTTAGTCTGTAGTAACTTACGAAATTTTTGTATGAATATTTTTTGTCTTGTAAATTTGCATAACTTGATTATTGATATTTAGCGAATAAATTTCTTTTTTATTTTCCTTCATTATCCACATTTTTTTTTTTTTTTTTTACAAAATAAATTATCTAAATTCTTGAGTTGTATACTAATAAACATATAATTTAGCCAAGGTTTTTTGCTTTAAACAAAGTATAATTTTTTTCATTAATTTTAAAAGCCTCAAATTTAAATACACGTTTATGAATTTTTGCTAATGCTAATACATACTAAATTTCATAACTGATGCATAATAATGTTGGGTTTTTAATTTCTGTTAAGAAACAACAATTTTTTTGTTTCCTAATTAACAAAATAAAAATCTAAAATATATATTCATGTTATGTTTTAGCTGTGTCTAAAAAGAATTAATTAAAATTCATGTTCAAGAAGTAGGAAAAAAAAAGTAATTATAATAAAACAGGGTGTATATGGTATTTGCATTGAACAATGAAGAAACAAACAATTGCGGTTAAAAAACTGAAATTTGAGGAAATTTTTTTTTTTCAAATGGAAACTTACATAACACATTTTAAATTGAAAAACAAAAACATTCTGCTGTAATATGATTTTGTAATAAGTACGAGTATATTAACAATTTGTGCTGATGTATACTACACCCTTTTTTATAGAGATTGATTACATCGTCAAAATAAATTATATTCAATTTTATAAGTCCTTAAAATTTTTTCGAATCAAACGACAATCCTAAATAAAGATTTTGCAATACGAAAAAACCACAAGAAAAGAGAAAAAAAAAAACAAAAGAAGAAAAATTTGATGAAGTAAAAAGAGAAAAAATAATGAGTCTTCATTATCGCCATCATCAATGACAAAATATTTACAAAGATTTTATTTATAGAAAAAAAAAAACGAGAATAAAAAAAGACTTTTTTTTTCTTTAATTGAATTTGCAATGAAACTTTGTAATGGTGTCTTATAAAAACAAACAAAAAAAAATAATTGTAAAGAAAATAATTTAGTACTGAGATTCTATATAAAATAATAAAGTGTTACACAGAAAAAACAAAGGCTGAAAAGAAAACAATTGAAAAATCAAAGAAAAAAAAATTAAAAAGATACATCTGAAATGAAAATGATGATCAGTAACTATAATCTTTAATAAAATATTGATGATGATGATAATATGTAGAAGTATTAAAAATGGAAAAATTATAAACGAGCTAAAATTATACATATATGTGTAGAAATACATGATGTATCTTTTCTTATAAATATTGAATATTTCTTTAAGTACATTTTTGTGAAGTGATTAAAAGAGACTGGACTGGACAGACATACACACATATATACTTGGTATATTTTATGTTGAATGGCAATGATTTAAGAAGTTGTGCAACCAGATAATTTTTTTTTTTAAAAATATATAAAATACATTTTTTTTTAATGGTATTTAAACTTCTTGAGTTGATGATGCTGCTATTTTGTTGCTGCTGTTGCTACTTTCGATAATGATAATGATGATGTTGAAAAGATTCATGTATGATTAAAAAGGCGTAAAGAGTGGAAAATGTCAAGCTATATTAAGTGTTATTATATAAAATAAAAATATATCTACTATATATATATAAAATGCATATAAATATTTATTTTACATGCTCGATTAAAAAATAATTTTTAGTCTATCATCATCTTGACTTTGTCTCTCGGCATCGAATTATTATTATTATTTTTTTTTTTTTAATACCACAACTCATATAGAATACATTTTTATAAATTTATACAACGTATACAAGTACATTAAGTCTATGTATTTTTAACCAACTTTATTTTAATATACACACCGTAAAAAATTATTGATTATATATTTATTTATACGCGAATTATATATAAAAAGAACCCTGTTTTTTTTTGTAAAAAAAAAAAAAAATAATAATTTTATGTCAAGGACTTGAACGATTGGTCAAATGATATTGCAGTATTCACATAAAAAGCCATAATGGTGATGATGATGATGATTTTATTTAAAAAAGGAAAATTCAAACAACAAAAAACACACATACATACATGTTTAATATTTAATAATAATGTTGAAGGCACACTTAAATGATATAAAAAGTAGCAAAAAAAAATAAAAATTGCAGAAAAAAAATAGTACAGATACATATTTTAAAAAATTCGTAATAATTTTTGAATTTTATATGAGATTTTGTTTTTTGCTTTGCAAAATTAATTTTTTAAATATTTTCATATTCCAAATAGAAATTTGAAAAATAAAAAATCGTCAATTATTTTGCATAATAATAAAAACGCAGAAAAAATTGATTGACTATTCATCATTGATATTTTTATAAATTAATTTATTCATATTATAATTTTTTATATTTTTTTTTTTTTGCAACACCAAATTGGACACATGTCCTAATTAAATTTACATAAAAATTATTACAAAATTTTAAAGAGTAAAATTTTTTTAAATGAATAATTTTGCAACAATTCTCATTTTCATTCAATTTGTTTTTTTTTTTTGTTTTTTTTTTTGAATGAATAATAAACAATAAATAAATATTATGAAAAAATTTCACACATTTTTTTCATCCATAATTGACATTCAAAAAAAAAATATATATATATTTTCTTTTTGTGTGTATTTCTTTTTTTCTATTTTATTTTCTAATTTGACATAATAATGTAAATAAAGGTTAAATACATAATTCATCACATAAAATGTTAAATAATAAAATTATTAAATAAATGAAAATAATATACTTAAAATTATGTATTGGTTTTTTTTTCTTAAAAAAAAAAACAACGTTTGAATGCATTAATCAAATTTGTTAACAAATAATAAAAATAGAAAATAAAAACTGCATTAAAATTTGAATGTTAAATTTTTATTTTAAATACAAATGACGTATGTGTACCTACTCAAAATAGTATCAAAAAAAAAAAAAAAAAAAGATTACCTTCAAAAATTTTAAACTATTTTTTATAACTTTATTATTATTATCTTGTTGAGATGAAGAAAAAAAAAAGAAATAAAATAAAGAAACAACACAACAACAAAAATTGTACATGAAGGTTAATCAATAAAAAAAATCATCATCATTTCCGAAATGGATTAGAAAAAGCCAGATTAATTTTTTTTTTTGTTTTCATTCATATTTTAAAATATCTATAATTATTGATCATCGATTAAAATAATATAATAAATGTATCTTAATAATATATTCACTAATCTGAATTGTTTTATCGAACACAAAAAAAAAAAAATTAAATAACCAAAATTAGCTCTGCAAACTCGTTTTTTATTTTGAAGACAAAATATCATCATTAAATTTTACAAAATATAAAAAAAAAATAATAATAATAATCTTTTCTTGTATAATTACACAAATTTATCAACCTCGAATTCTTAAACTTGTAATATACTATCATAAATTACTTAAAATTATTAGTCTAAAACATTTATAATTTTGAAATTTTTTTTTTATATTCATGATATTTGAAGAAAAAAGCCAACAACGAAAATCAAAATATTAATTATAATAAATTATATAAGAAAAAATTGGTTTAAAAAAAAAAAAATTATTTTGAATTTTACAAGAAAAAAATTGTATAATTCTTTAAAAATTAAACCAGTTTTTATGTTTATCATTAAAAATTAGTACCTATTAAAAATTTATATTATATAGGAGTATATAATTTGCTATTTTCATGGTTTTAATTCATTGTTTTTTTTTATTTTTATTTTTTGCCTATTTCATAAATATTTAAATATGTAAAAAATTAAAAATAAAATCAAACATTTTAAAATTTAAATTTGATGATTTTTTTTTTTCTTAATTTTTTTCTGCATGCTTATAACCTTTTAATGATTCAAATCAATTATCATTAAAAACAAGATCAAAATATATTATACAATCATCAATAAATTATGTAAAATAGAAACAAGTAAATTTCTTTTTGTTGTTTTTTGATTAAATTTCAAATAAAATTTCCAGAATTAGTCTTGACTGTGCAAAGTATAAGAGAATCAAAGCCATTAAACGTGATTAAAAATAAATAACTAGTAAAATAGACAAGATTTTGTAATTCAGAAAAAAAAAACATAAAGATGCTTGAAAATCTAAAGTTTTTAATTAGCTTATTCTTTCCTTTACTCAGATTTTCTTCTTTTTTTTAAATAAATTTTAAAAATATCTTTCAAAATAAAAAAAATAAAAAAGAAATAAAAGAGAAGGAAAAAAATCATATTGCCCTTTTACTTTTAGTTTCCTCTTACACAGAAACTGCACTATCTATTGTTTTTATTTTCTTTTCTTTTTTTAACAATCTTATGTGAAAATTTCATTCGAGGTTATAATATATCATAGAAAATTTTTCAAAAGTTTTTCTTTTATTTTGTATTTTATTATAAAAAACTGTATATTCACAGTATGATTACAAATATCATATTTATGCAACAATTTAACATTTTTGTTTTATTTTTTCTTTTGTAAAACAATGAATAAAGCAGTCTTTTAAATTTGCATTATTCCACCCATCGTTATTCAAAAATAAGAAGAAAAAAAAAATAGTGTCACTTTGTGTTATTTTCATATTTATTATTTTCTATTGTCCTCTTTTTTTTTCAGGGTAAATAAAAAATAATACATAATCCATTTAAGCAAACATATATGGAAAGTTTTCACCTTTTCACTTTAAAAATAAAAAAATAAAAATTCATCAATATTTGCTTTTTATCACGTAATAAACAAATAAAATAGAAAAGATTTTTTCTATTTAAAAAGAGAGTCATTTAAAATAAAAAAAAAAACACAAAAATAAAATTTCAATTCACTTTTTAAACTGTACACTGTCTAATGACACAAATATTTTAAGATAAGGTTTTTCAAAGCACAAAGAAAATAAAAAAAAAAACAATAGATACTTGCAGTTTAATCCATTTTAATAGATTCAAAAAAAAAATTTTAATATTATTTATTTTTTTGCACAGTTTTAATTTTAAAAAATTGTAGATTTTTTAAAAAATATATACCATGAAAATTCTAAAATTAGTATTTTTAATTTTTTTATTCAAAATTAAATTAAATTTTTTTTCCAAAAGTAATCCATGTAAAAAGAAAAAACGGTTTTAATAAAAAAAAAAAAATATTTTGAAGAAGATTTTATTTATAAAGATGATGATGATCTTACCTTGATGTAAATATTATAAAACTGAACACCTATATGATTTAAGTATTACAATCTGAACGATGTAACACTTGAACGAAAACAAAAGTTAATTTTGTGAGTTAAAGTGGTTATATAGTTTTTCACAAAAACCCATACAGTATTGTACTAATACAAAGTCAAATCATGTAGAAAATTATACATGGTTATATTGAAAAAAAAATCTTCTTTTTTTTTGAATAAAACAGAATTATAAAGTTGTTTTTTAACTTAATTTATAAAGGTGGGGAAAATTTTTATATCTATGTATATAAATATTTTGGGGGAATCTTCTTTATTCAACACTATTTTCATATACATATGTACATACTAAGTCAAGACAAGTCAAGATTTGTAGCAGATGCTCACTTTTCATACAACTTTATCGCTTATAATATATATCTGAAATTCTGAAGTGGTTATAAAGCAAAGTTAAGTAAAATTGAACAGTTTTTAAGAAAAATTATATATTTAGCATAGAAACTAAATGAGAGATTGATTTGGTTTTTCGAGCATTAATTTGCAATCACTTATTGAAAATTAACAAATTTTTTGACATAATGAAAAATACACAATATAAAATCCGTATTTGAAAATCTTTAAAAATATGTATGCATACTTGGCGTATCACGTCGGCTTAAGATATTTTTTGCCTTGTAGCCACAATAATTGTTATTATAAAGCCGTTATTATTCATATAGAATCCGTGTTTGAAAAAATGACTCTATACTACTACAATGATAATAGAAACTCTATTTAAATGGATGAGATCGTGTTACAAACTGCCATTAGAAAATTATAAATGAATGAATAATGCTTTTTTATTTTTTAGTGTGAGATTCGCATAATAATTACATCAGAGATGTAAAGAGAAGATACTGTGAGAGAATATCAAAAGAAAAAAAGATAAAAAAAAAAAATAAGAAAAACCAAAAAATAGCAATTAACTTTTTGAATTGCATTACTGAAAAGAATATTTCCACGTTTCAACACCACATGCGTCTTTTAACACAAATTATTCAACGTCATATTAATTTTGAATGATGGAATATGAAGATCGAGTAGCTATAATGTATCTACCGGTTCATTATTTAATAGAATAAATAAATAAATAAATGTATTTTTTACGAATAATTAATTATTCATAATAGATTTTTATTCATAATAAAAAACAAATAACTAAATAAACAAGAACAATCTATAAAAGGAGAAAAAAAGAAGTTTCTTGTCTAAATCTTTTGTTTTTGTCTTTCATATTGTCTCCACTATAAGTTGACAGGAGGCTATAACATAGCTAATTTTTATTTTTTATTTAAGAAATGATGATATTTTTAGAAAAATCAACTCATTAGTATTTGATTAATGCGTCTTTTGACTTTTTAAGAATTAAAAAAAATTCAAGTTATATTACAAAAGAAAAACAACAAATTAATCAAAATTTATTTTCTCTCATAATCAAACATGTAAATAAAAATAAGCATAAAAAAAGGAATAATGTCCATATTTGGTAAAATTTTTTATATTTTACATATGTATGTTTTTTTTTCTAATGAACAAAAAATTTACAAATTAAAATTAAGTACATCCGGTTTACATAATAAATGCAAATACATATTAATAATAATAATTTAAATGTCACTGAAATATTGAAGAAAAAAAAAAAAGAAACAAGAAATTGACAACGATAATTTTTGGCTTATTTTAATTTAAATCACGCGCTTTCCTAGTATCCTTTAATAAGCACTTTAATATGTTTTTTTTTTTTTAAATGGATTTTATTGTTTCAACTAAAATGTTATTTTATCATAATCATAAAAAACTTACTACATTTTTTACGCACATGGCTACAATTCACCCCCGCAACTGTACGATAAATTATCATATTCACGAATTTGGTGTTTTTTTTTTATTTTTATTATTTAGTTTAATTCTTTATTTGCATAAGCATACATACGAGTACATATATGGAATGTATAACCTGTTCGATTATCTGAAATAATAATTCAATTACTGGTTCCTTTTTGTTATCGAATTAAAAAAAAAATAAATAATACAAAATCTAGATCTAAAACCAGATGCTGTTGTCGCAAATATTATATGAAAAAAAACTACACAAGTTAATTTTTTTTTTTAAATTTTTTAATTAATTTTGGCTTTTGTTTATAGTTTTTATATCTAGATAGTTTGTGTTTTAGTTTACGTACATGCGATAATAATGAATTGAACAAAAAATTTTTTATCAAAATAAAGGAATTAATTGACGATTAAAATTTAAAAATAATAATAACCATAATTTAAAAAATTTAAAAATACATTTAAAAAATTAAGTGATTAAGTTTATTTTTATTTTTTATTTGTTTTTTCAAAGCAATTTATTTCTAAAAACGGAAAAACAAATTAAATTTATAAAGTGACGTTGTTTTTCTTCTTATTATTACCACTTTTTTTTTTAATTATCAGTATATCGCGTCCTTTTCTAGGTAGTTATGATATGGCACGTCGAAATAGCATATGAGGTAGGGTATTTGAATATATTGATGTTTTTTTTTTTGTGAAACCTTTTAAAATAAAAACACATGTTCATTGGAGTCTTATTATGGCTTCTTAACAAGAAAATTTCCATTCATCAAAAAAAAAAAATTATTATTAAAAATTTCAAATACATACCTACCTCAATTTAAGTTCCATTAATACATTACAATGTCTGAAATCATGTTTTCTTCTCTCTTTCTCTATACTTTTTTAATAAACTAGCTAATACAATAATTTTATTGATTAATTACCTATAATTAATTAACTTTATAGCTGAATATCAAAATCGAAGGTTAACGATTACAAGGAAATTAATCGAAATTGTTCATTGGAATATGTAAATTATTATTATTATAATTTTTTTACACACAGTTGTAACACAATATTATATTTTGTTTTAAAACAACAACAACAACAACAAAAAAAACTAAGAAGAATAAAACAAATAAAAAATAAAAAATAAAATAAAAATCATATTAGTATGAAGCAACGTGTATATACCAAATTAAAATTTTAATAATCCCATTTATAAAATTTAATCCGAAGAAATCGTCATGTAGGTTTTTTTGTTTGTTTTATAAGAGCATCTGATGGATGACAAATTTAACGCCATCATATTGAATAAGTATACATATATATTTATGAGTTGAATATATCATTAAGATATAAAAAGATACAAGATAATGCTAACACAAAGTATAAAGTACCTATTATACACAATTATAGCTAGCTATAATAAGATGAAGCGATGTCGTGACCTTTCGCAATTTTTTTTTTTATTTTATTTTTCCCTCCTTAGTACATCCGTTTACAATATTACTTATCCATGCGTCCGTTCAATTTCGATTTATTTCATTTTATGATATTTTATCAAAAAAATTCAATTAAACAATAAATAAAAAAAATAATAAACAGAAAATATTTCATTTATAGTTCTTGAACTTTTAAAGGTCGCTCACATATCACATGATCAAAGATACATAAGTGTAAAAGAGTGTTGTAATGTTTCAACTTTTGTGGTTTTTTTTTTTTTAAATTTTTTTTAAATTCCATTCACAGTTTTTTTTTTCTTTATTTTTTGGTTTTAATTTATACAATGTGATAAGAAGATCGTGTGATGCGTTGAAGTAAATTTAAAATAGCTTACTTTTTTTTTTCTTTTGTAAATAAATTTTATAAATCTCATAAATTTTAGATTTTTTTTTAATTTGTTTCTTAAATAAATTAAAATTTCATATTGGTAATTAGTGTTTCATATTTAGTGTTATTTTTTACACGTGATAAAATTTAAATTTTGCCGTAAACTATTTTTTTTTTCGAACAAATTTTCATAATTTAAGATACTTTTTTTATATTTTGTTTCACGTCTATCAAGGATATTTCAATCGATTAATTTTTAATGTATTATATTTGTAGTACAAAAAAAAAAATAAAATCAAAGAAGAGTTATCATAAATGAAATTTTAAGTTTCAAGGCTTGAAATGTTTTTTATCTCCTTAAAGCTTTTTTGTTTGAATTGTGTATAAAATACATGAGAAAATAACATTTAATTTACTGTTTAAATAACCTTCATTTGATGATAAGGCGTTCAAAAAAACAGGAATTATTTTTTTTTTTTTCAAATTACGGTTTTCTGGTAAATTATTGTAGAAATTTGATGGTATTGAATAAAAAATTCCCGAAATTTTTTAGTACAACAAGCCAATACTTATTTTATGTATCTTATCAAACAAAAACAATGTTAACGGTACTTTCTATATAAAAATTATTTATTTCATTTGGGAAATTTGATCTCCAATCATCAAACTCTTTTTAATATTGTTTGAATTTTAAATTTTGTTTTCTGCAATGGATTTTTTTTTTAAATTTCACACACATTAGACAACAATATTCCTATAAAGATTACTAAATTCTATCTAGATTTCGGTGGTTGGTTAACTCAACGATTATCAAACGCTTCCGAAAACCCAATTAGCACTAAGAGCCATTTTAATACTACAGCTTGTGTAACCCTAGGGAGATAACGTTAGACATGCGGGCAAAAGATATTTACAAATACCATTATTCAAGAAACGTATTATATCTCTGACTCTGACCTTTGTTATGTCATTAAGGTCCTTAGAAACGAAATTTCCCATTGTCTGAAACCATTCTCTGGCCAGCTACAGAGATAATGGGTGATCTAGATTTTATATGCATTGAAATTTTAAACTTAAAAAGCTAAGTAAAGGTCAAAAAATGATAACATTCCAATAGGAAAAAAATTTATTTAATTAAAATAAATACTTTTCTTTCAATTTTCCACTAGTTAGATACAAATAAATACAACGATACAAAATAAGTAAATTATTTAGATTAATCGCAGAATAAAAAAGAAATTTTCAATAGAAAAACGAATTAAACAATTTAAAAAATGCATTGAAAATATTTATATTATTTGTTTTATCTTATTTTTCATTTCTCGTTCATAAATTGTTCATTTATTGCTTGTAATACATAGTAAAGTTCTATTGTATTCATCACCATTCAGTAACAATTTTGCAATAACAATAATATAATACAGACATTAAAAACATTTGTAAAGAATGTATGAATGTAGATACACATATACGAGTATAAAAACAATTAAATTGTTTTGTATACCATTTTTAAATACATAAAAATTACACATAGATTTAACAAGATTACAAATTCAATATTTATATAAGTATACAATTTGTATACCTATTAAGCTATGTCATAGCATCTTTAAGTTTCTTGAAAAAAATAAAAAAACATTCCAGATCTTCAGATTGTATATCTTTAAATCTTTTAAAGGAGATTTAAATAAAAATTACGCAAGATATTGTATAGATAGCAATAATACATGATAGTATTCACAGACAGATATTCAATAAAAACAGAAAGAAAAAAAAACAATCGAAGATGCATATTTGTAGCATTTAACAGTTAATACATACCTAAAATCATATTCTTTGAATCGTATTTATGTAGCAATAAAAAAAAAACATAAACTATAAAAGATTTTCATACATGATATTATATCCATCTCATGAAAATGTTTTAAAATAATCAGTGTTTTAAATTCAATGGAACACGGTTATGTATTGACAGTGTGTTCGAATAAAAAATCTTGAAGTGTTAATTATGTGTGAACAAAGAAAAAAAATATGTATTTTCAAAAATTGTACCTTATTTTTGAGATACATATAAACATTGTTAGCTATATAATTCTTATGTAATTTTTTTCTGCTGGAATTAGAACATCTTTATGTAATTTTAGAGTACTGCAAAATGCAGTATTTTTTGACCGAACAAAGTCATATTAAAATTTATCAATTAATTAAGTGACCTTTCACTTCGAAATTATTTTTGCTTTTTTAAATTTTCAATATTGAAAAATAAAACTCGTAAAAAAACAACAACTTTATGTAACACCACCCACATGATAAGGTCATCTTTGGCGTACACACACCCTTATTTTTTTTTAAATTTATTATTTTAGTTCTCGAACATTTTTAAATTGATTTAATTTATGAACAAAAAAAATACGTGATTGTTGTTTATCAAGAGAACATTGTCGCCAGTCAACATTGAAAATGAAGGATTTTTTTTTTTGTTTTTTTAAATTATTTTCTAATCCTTAAAAATTTTCTGAATAATAAAATCAATAAATATTTTATAAATTTTCCATTATGTATTTTAATTTTATTTTTTTCTTTCATTTCTTACACAAATGCTAATCATAATTTTTTAAGAGAAAAAAAGTGAATGATTAACAGCTCAATAAAAATGAATTTCCGACAAGCATATAGTATAAGCATCATTTCCTCTTCATGAATCATAAATTTCGTAAAAATAAAAAATGAAAATTATAAAAATAATAAAAGAAAAACAAAAGATTTTAGTAAAAAAAAAAATACTAAAAACTTACAAGAAAAGAACTTTTCGTGATAAGAGAATTTTGTAACTTTTGAACAGCAACTTTATTGGTAACATGCTGATGTTGGATTTGCATTAAATTTTCGTTACATAATCACGGAATACGTGACATGACGCATTAATCGTCGTGTCAAAATAATAATATTACTATTATGATATTATTATATATTTTTAAATTTAAGGAGAAAAAGAGATCTCAATAAAGATACATATATACTTATAATGAATCCATTTTAAAAATTATTTCTAATAACAAAAAATTGTGAACGATACAAAAGTTAAAAATTTTTAAGAAATATAATTAAGAATTTATTATCTTCTAAATTTTGCTTTAAAAGGTTTTTTCGATTTTTTTTTCAAAATATCTTAAAAAATATATCTAAGATTGTTTTCCAAAATGGATGCCTTATTTATTTACAATAAGTTTCTTGTTTTTTTTTTTATTTATTTTTTATTTTTTCTTCAAATAAATGTGGTTATCGTGTCGTCACAATTCTCACAATATCAAATCATCATCTTCTATGATAATTTTTATTTTATTTAAAATAATTTTTTGATTTCATAGGTTTTGTAACTAATTAATTAGTCCTTGTGTATTGTTTGGTATAATAATGTTCATAAGAAAATGTACTTTTATAGTTTTGAATAGTATTTTTTCTTAAAAACAAAAAAAAAAGAAAAATATGAAAAATAAAAAATAAAAAACATATAAACACATTCGTGAAAAGACCTTAAAAAAATCTCTAAAAAAAAAAACTGATTGTGTACCTAAAATAAATTCGTGACTAAGAATTTTCTGGTATTGTACATCTCACACGAAAAAAAAAAAAAAATGAATTTTCTTTAAATTATTATAAGTTTATCGAAATCGAAAGGAAAATTAACTAACTATTCATGGGTTTTTTTTTCTCCGCTTTGTTTTTTTTTATTCAAATATTTTTCGTAATCATCTTCAAGAATTGCAAATTACCGTAACAACAATATATTCTCCTACTTTCATGAATTTAGTAATACAAACAGAATATGATTTGAAAATGAAAAAAAAAAACAATCTTTTACAAAGGTATAATACTTTTTCTGCATTGTTTCTTTTTCTCTGATAATTTACTGCTAATAAGTAAGCACAATCATTTTATTTAAAGTACAAACATAAAATGCATTTTAGTTTTTGATATTTTATTTCCATGCATGTATCTATACATTGCAAATATATGTACATATTGTATATTAAATAAAAATAATAATAATAAAAAAAAATACATATAGGAAAAAAAATAAATAAAGAAATATCACATAATATATCACTTCAAGGTAAATTTCCTCATAAAGTCAAAAATAAAATGTAGCTAGATTTTTATGTATTTTTAACATGTTGACCTAAGTTAAGAGTAAAAATTTATACTTTTAGAAATGTTACCTATTTATAATTAATTTACACTATTTTAATAGTATGTATTTACTCACATGATGTTACAATAAAGGCAAAAATTTGAAGAAGAAAAAAAAGCATAAAATAGTTTATTAGTTCTAAGATGTATTTAATTTATACAAATTAAAAAAAAAATCACACTACATAATTCATTAAACTACATAAAATAAAAAGGAGATGACACCTGTTAACCTTAACCTTGAGACTGTCGTATAAATTAAATCAGGTGATGATGATACTTATACTTTTATCATTGTTTTTTCTTTATAAGTATATACTTGTTTTTTTTATTGAATAATGCATTTGAATTTTTTGAATTTTAATTAAAAAAATATTTGCAATAATTATTTTAAATGTGACACATTTTTTTTTAAATTTATATCAACTATTCATAATTTCCCTTCCACAGTTCTCCCCCTCTTTTACAACCCACAGAAATTCAAGTAGAGCATAAGTACGTACGTGTACGTGTTATCATGTATGTACTTTTTAGAAATGAACATTTTTCAAACAAAATCTCGAGTATTTTCTGATACATTATTTAATCATTATATTAGTTTATAGTTGGATAACTACTTTTTTCTTATTTTGCAGATATTTTTTTCTCGAAATATCTTTTTAATTAATGTTTTATTACTTGCAATTAGATATAAATGAGTCTTTATATGTAAATCTATAGCTGAAATTTCACTTTATGTAAATGTTAAACCAGTTGGTTGTTTAATATTTAAAAAAAAAAAAAATCAAAAAAATCTGCGAATAAAAGGTTTTACATAATTTTTCCTAATTTTTTCTGATACAAAAGCGAGCAATATCTTTCAACATTGGATTTCCAAAATGTGTATTACATTTTTTTTATTACAGTCTCCGAAAATTCAATTGAAATGCTTATCAATATTTTTTTTCTTTTGTAGTTTATTTTTTCATATGTCATGTTTTCTTATAATGTTCCAATAAGTATCTAAAAGAAAATATATCAACAAGTTCAACGTTTGAAGACAAATTTAACACATATTTTTTTTTCTTTTTTTTTTTTCTTTTTTTTTTTCAAATTAAAAATAATTCCAAATGAATTTTTAATCAATGTCTAACAAAACCATCAAATGATTTTTTCGCAACACACATTTTTTTTTCATTACATTTTAATTACTTTTTTTTTTTTTTGCTGACAACTGTATAAATGTTTGTTGATGTGCTACGTCGTAGATACATATACGTATATGTACATATAGATACTTTATTATTATTGTATTGATTATATTAAATCTTCAAAATTGTATAGAATGTGAATTATTCATATTTTAAGTGGACTTTATTTTTTGTTTGTGTGTTTTGTTAGTTATATTTTATTATAAGTGGAATGTAATTTGATGCCAACATCATATTTCATTATTTCATTTGATTTTTTTTTTTTTTTTTTTCAAATCGAATAGATTGCATGTCTTGTTGACATTTTTGTACATCACGTAATTTTCTGTATGACCTGGCCTACACCTACTTTATTTTTTCTTTAAGCACATTTATTCGTACACATTTGATTGCCATTTTTTGATTCTCTAGGGAATATATTTTTTTTTTTTGTCGTAGAAGTTCTTCAATGATCAATGAACTGTTGCGAATTTGGTGTTTTCTCTCTTTGCACAATTTAAAAATTTTTTGTTACAAAATCAAAATTTACTGTAATACATTTGCAAAAACAAAGTGTAATGAACTTTAAAATTAAATAAAAGATGATAAGGAGTATCTTTTATCTTTTTCAAGTTTAATTTCGCAATGAAAGAGAAATAATTTTGAAAAAAAAAAAGCCTAAAATGTCACTTATGACGTATTTAATGTGTTTTGACATCAAAAATTATGTAATCTTAGTTATGTTTTCATTTTAATGAATTTTATTCTATTATACATACATATTTACTTAAAGAAAAGAATATGATGAAATGATGGTGTAACAATCTTTCTGACTAGTACATGGAGATATCTCTTGATGACACAACAAAATATGTCCGGTTTAAACAGTTTTAACAACATTTATGAATTCCTTTTTGTTTTTTTCTTTTATTTATGAATTTTTTTTTAATTGAAAAAATATTTCTATCTGTTGATAAGTTTTAATTAAAATAACTTCTAATTCTTCTTGAAGTTTCAGGAGAAATTTCATAAAATTATATTTTATATATGTATAAACAGGTTTCGGAGAATATGGTGATGTCGCGTAAGAATTAACTTTAAAAAACGCACGTGATTATGTCTTTTTTCTTGTATAATTTATGCAATAAATTTTCTTTTATTTCTTTTTTTTTTTTCTACATAAAGTTTTATTTGAATATTCAGACGAATACTAGTTTAATTTAGCGATTATAAGGGTATGTCAAAAAATATATACATAATATATATGTACGAGTATATCAAACTTGTAGCACGAAAGTAAAATCAAGTTATTAGAAATTGAAACTTCGAAATTTCTAACAAAATTGAAATTGATAATAAGCAAAACACAAAAAATCGATTGAAAAAATTTTTAATAAAATTTATTAATAAATACGACTATGTATGTATCTGACTTACGGGAGAACACTAACATCTCAACAAACAAATTTCAACATATTTAACCCCTTGTATAAAGTCAGTGCTGCTTGGTGCTTGACAAAAAAATATTTTATCCAGAAAATTGAAATATTCATTAACAACTCACTCACTCAGAAAAATACTCAGAATCTTCTGGCTAGAAACTATCCCAATTCCAAATGTTGAACTGTGGACACGCGTATGGCCCTAGAGTGGAATCCTCAAGAAAAAATAAACAGAGGTAGATCAAAACTAGCATGGAAGGAATGATATAGAACGAAGCGCAGATCAGGCAGTTGGTTTGGGAATCAACATTTACTATTATTAATACCATGTGTGTCCCGCTTAGATTTTTTTGGAGGCATTAAAGTTTAAGATTATTTTAAGTCTCTCTAAGCTACATATTACTTTACTTAAACTGAAAAAAAACCTTTACAAACACAAATTTAAGTTTGTAAAATCTTTCACTCTTTTAACGAAAGACCCTGTATAGTAATTCTTCCTACCTTTCTGTTAGAGAAACTAGTTATCGTATTTAAACTAACTTATAGCAAATTAAATAATTTAAAAAAGATTGTCAACTTTTTTATAAATAAACTGGAAATCTTAAGTCAATGATAATCTTGTAAAAATATAATTACAAGACATATAATAATGACAAAAGTGCATCAAAATAGAGTTAAGAACACGTGATAGAATTGCTTATTACATACATTAACAACAAAATGAAAAAATAAATAAATAATATTAAATTAAAAATAATTCGAGAATGCTTTTACAAGTGTGTTTTTAAATACATACATACATACCTATAACATATGTACATATGTATTTATAATTATTTATTTATTATTTTCTTTTGAAAATAATGAAAATATAGATTTATTATGAATTTATGAGGTACTGATTATGCACTTAAGATACACAATAAAATCTTTTATTTATATATTATGTATTAGATTTGTGCATATAATTGTAATCGATATACAAATATGTTTTATTCAAAAGATAATAGAAATAAAGACGCTCCTTTTAAAAGCATTTTGTTAAAGTTTTATCACATGAAACATTTTATTTAATTTTTAATACTAATAATTAATTTATTATTATAAATATAAATGCAAAATAGCTCATTTAAATTTAAAATCATAATTTGTATTACAAAATGAAATATGTATATTGAATTAATTGCTTTTTATTACTAAATTGCGACATAAATTTCATCAAGATTCATTAAATATTTTTCTTCAGAACTTTTATTTTTGTATTCTTTATTCTTCCTTTAAGAAAACAAAATTCAAGGATATGTTATTGATGTTTATTTTAAAAATTGAGTAAATTTTATTTAAAGATTTTTTCTTGCTCAACAAACTTTTAGAATGTTTTGAAATGTTTCATAAAGCATAACCTACCTTTTTATCTTCAACTAAAGAATTTACCTTGAACCTTGAAATGTATGTAATTCACGTAAATTAATTGCCGTTAAAAAAAAAAAAAGATACAAAAAATGAAAATAAATTCAGGTAAAATGTGTTAAAATGAAATAATTTTTTATTATTAATTAAAAATAGGATAATAAAGATTAAGATCTCTTATTGTAATTAAAGAATGTATCGATTACTTTTAAATATTTTGATTATGAAAGAAAACAAAATTAGCTATAAATGTGAAACTTCATTAAACATGTTGGTGGGGAAGTTGATGTGAATGAACATGTAAATTTTGATTTTAAAAAATTCAATTAAATATGTTATATGTATGTTTAAATTATAATTTGAAGAATGTCTTAAAATAGGCCTTCAAAAAAAAAATTAAATCATTTATTTTTTAATAACAGTATATAATAAATATAATATATGTATGTACCTATATATTTATAATATATATAATACAAGGTGACTAGTAAATTATGTTTAGAATAATTTTATGTTTAAAAATACTAAAATTTATATTGAGCATCTTTTAAAAATCGTTTGATGGAAAATTTTCTGTAATCGCAAAATTATCTTAAAAGACAAAGAATTAATATTCTTTAGTCATTTTTGAAATTCTTTTAAAATTTAATAAGTTAACTATTTGTTAAATTTAAGAGACAATAAATTTATTATCTTTTATCTTTTTTTATTTTATAATGTCTTATTTAAGAAAATTTATTTTCCACATACACAAAAAGTATGCTGTGAACAACAAGTAGATATTTCTAATTATGCAAAAGACTAATTAAAAAATTTTCATACCAATTAAAGTTTGATTATTTTTCTTTTAAAATTTATCCTCTAGAATCTTTTAATTTCAACAACTATTAAATTTGTTGTCTACCTTGACCCTTTTTTCTTATCAAATTTACTACACAAATTCATAGATTCACACTTAAACAACAATAAAAAAAAAAAAGAAAACAAAAAAAAACTAAAACTCTCAAAATAATCTCTTTTTTTAATAACAATATACCATAATCATTAAATTTATCTTTATTGATTTATTCTTGATTTACCTACCTACAACTAAATTCATTAAAAAAAAAAGTACAATAATAATGCTTAAATTATAAATTTGATAGACAGACAGAATGTCTACCTTGATCTTATAGAAAACTAGAAGGAATCATTACAATATGCACATACATAAGTTATATTCATTCTTTTTTTAAATATTTTATTTGATTTTTTTAAAGATCTAAAAAATTAACAAGAAAACAATGGTATTTATAATTACAGCTAAAAAAAATATGCATATTAAAATAAAATAGCAAAACCGTCATTTTCACGAGCATCATCATCGTTATTATTGCCTTCATCGAAACTGCAGTGTATAATTAAAATCAACATCACGAACATTACATATAGTTTATATTTTTATTAAACCGGAAATTGTTTATATATTTTTTTATATTTTAAAAAAAATTGCATTAAACGCACATTAAAAATACTTTCTTACAGAGAAAATGTAGGTATTTACAAGTATCTTATTCATCAATATCTATTGCATTGAAAAACATAGCTTAGGGGAAATATTTTTCTATATCCTTAATTTTTTTACTGAGAAATTTTTTTCAAGTTTTCAAAGAATTTTGTAGAACGGATTACAATATGTAATTTATTAAGTAATTGCAAAATCCTGTTCATGTAAGAAGAAAAAAAAATAAAATATTACTAATTATTAAATGATTCATTCATTATAGTCATAATTATATTGCGTTAACAAATGTAGGGTAAATTGTTTAATTAAAAAAAATCAAAACGTTTATACCTATTATTAATTTGTTTATCCTTAAATTGTTATTCAACAAAACATTTATGTAAAAATTGTGCCTTATCTTAAATTAAATTCAATAAAATACAAATAACCTTTAATTAAATCCAAATTATTTCGATCACATAATTTTCTTTGACGCTAAAAACAGAATTATAGTAATAATAAAACCACAAAATGTGAATAAATAGTGACCATCAAGATTACATATGAAAATATTCAATTATTCAAACAACAAATTGCTTTTTAAACGATAATTGATTTTTTTTTTCTTAATTACCTATTTAAATTTATTTAAAATAAAGCAAAAAAAATAAAAAATGTTCACCCTGTATTTGTACTTCTAAATAATTATTATTATTAATAATGCATAACTTTTAATATTATTTCTTTTTTGTTTTTATTGTATAAGTGAAGTGTCTATTTACACAAATACATTAATTGTTTTTGTTTTTTATTAAATAACTTTAATCGAAAATGATTTCAATTTAATAAAATGGAAAAATCAATTAAAAATTATTAACGGAATGTGATTGTATGATGTGATCATCAATCAAATTTTAAAAACGCAGCATTCGAAAAAAAAAAAAATTAATAATAATAATAAAAGTAATATTAAAATTGTGTCAGTCAGAATAATTCAATAGGTACTAATTATAAAGCGGTACATGTTTTATTTAAAAATATACATATATATTTAAAAGTATAGTTATTATAGGTGTAATTTAAAAATAAAGATGTTGAATAATTTCTTAAAGAGAAACTTTGTTATTGATGCAGTTATTGAAAATTTGATTAGTAATTAAAAACAGAACATTTGCAAAATACAAACACTACGAAATACATAGTAGTAATACAAAAATTATAATTAATATTATTAAAAAAATCGAAAAAAAGAACGTAATCGATTCAATATTTAAAAAAAAAAAAAAAAAGTTATTTTCCCAACATGGAGGTGCCGGGCATCGATCCCGGTACCTCTCGCATGCTAAGCGAGCGCTCTACCATCTGAGCTACACCCCCGGTGAGTAAACTTGTCTCTAATTTCTAATAAAATTGGAAATTTGTTTTAAGTTCGAATAATGAAAATGTATACATACATATAAGCAGATATTAAACTACATATATTATGTATTATGTATTATGTACATACATTATACATATTATGTATTTTCGGCAGCCAGTCTATCTTATTTACACATAATAACTTTTTGACTGTTTTATTTTTTAATAGTAAAATTCTTAAATGTTTACAAAATGTGACAAGCATTTTCAAATTTTATTTTTTGAAGAAGATATATTCGATAGAATTATACATATAAAGATATCACCTCAGTTGTTTTTTCTTTGTTTTGTATTTTGACTAATTATATTGAAAATATAATTTTAATATTTTCGCTTTTATTGAAAATTAAATCAATTGTTCAACAACGGGGGTGTAGCTCAGATGGTAGAGCGCTCGCTTAGCATGCGAGAGGTACCGGGATCGATGCCCGGCACCTCCAAAATCTCATGCTCTCGGAATGCATAACTTCTTTTTTTCTTTTTTCAATTTTTTAATACTCCTACTATTTAAATTTTAATTATTACCTTTATTCACTTTTGATTTTTCTTTCTACAAACTTTTTATTAAATTTATTAATTACTATTTCACCCATAACAAGTATGTAACTTTTTTGTTTTATAAAAATGTCATGTTTCTCATAAGCATTACCATATACAATTTCTGATTTAGCTGAATTTCAAATTCATTCTATTACAAAAAATTTAAATGCAGTCTTAAAACACGATTACTTAATTATAAGTACAGTCAAAGAATATAGAAATACATATTTCTATATTATTTGGTACAGTACACACATGCTGTGAAAGGTGCTTTAACAGATACATAATTATATGTATGTACTATATATACATATTAAAAATTTTTAATCTTAGTAACATCGTTCAAGGTCTTATAGTTCTTGTACCTTATAAGGTGATATAGGGGGTGTAGCTCAGATGGTAGAGCGCTCGCTTAGCATGCGAGAGGTACCGGGATCGATGCCCGGCACCTCCAACTATAAATCTAGTAGCTTTGTTAATTTTTTTTTTTTAGATACTACTATGTACATTTAGTACATACATATATTTTCTATATTCCGAATGCAAATATAATTGTAGCTTTTTTTTTTTTTAATTGAAATTCTTTATAGATCTGTTTGGCGTTAATGAACTATGAGTTATGACTTTGTTTTTTTCTTCGTCAACCTGTAATAACCAATATATTAAGGGTTGGACAAAAACAAACTGGAAAATAAAGAAAATAAACTTGTTAGACACAAAATATTTTTGAGGTTTTAAAGAAACATTTATTTGGTATAAATTTAATTAGGATTTCTTGATTTTTATTGAAATTTCTTTTGATAAATTATAATTTTTTAGAATTTCAATCTTTTATATTCAATAAGTAGCCGAAAAATATTCAATTTTCTTATTCAATTTGATTTTCTATTTATTTTTTTTATTCGATTTTTTTGAGTTGTATTTATCTTTAGAACTTTTATGCTTTTTATGCTTTCGTTTCCGACTTTTATGTTTCCTTTTATCTCTTTCACGATGATTTTTTCTCTCATCACTATCAATAGATCTACTTCGAGATCGAGAACTTGAACTGCTACGTGATCTTCTCCTATGATTGGATCGACTTCTATCTCGATTTGCTCTCCTATGATTGGATCGACTTCTATCTCGATTTTCTTTTTTATTATTGGATCTACTTCTATCTCGTTTTTCTCTCATATTATTGGATTGACTTCTATCTCGACCTTCTCTCCTATTATTATTGGATTGACTTTTATCTCGACTTTCTATCCTATGATTGTGATTTCTTTCGGGTGGTGGACTTTCTGACCATCTCCAATGTTTTTTAGAATTTCTACCAACATCATCATCATCATTCCAACTAAATTAAAAATTCAAATGTTTACATTACACACAATTAACTTTAAGTAGATACCTTAAGTTTGAATTTCGCTTTGAATTTTCAACTGATGTTTGTCTTCGTTCAGTACAATCACGATCTTTCAGTGGTACATTGTATATATTCTTTGGATTTTTAAATATATGTATAAAATTACAATTTCTTCCTTTCGGGCATGTTTTCGTTAATGATAAACCTATTAAGTTAAGGATAATTGTATCTGAAATTCTTATTGGAATTTAAAAACATAATTTTCTTTAATATTTTAAAACTTAAAAGTAAAAAAAAAAATAAAATTTTTCATTTTTTTTTCTCCAAAGGATACTTCAGACTGCAAGGTAAGCAATCCTGAACATACCACACAACGCTGATTTCCATGATGTTAATGCAGAAAATTCAACATTAATTCTTTTACTAGCATAATAACGTCCTTGAAGGTTCATAAATGCTTTAAGTGCATCTCTGTAACAATTTTTTTTACACACAGATAAATAAATATGAATTTATAACATAAACAGCTTTTAATTTACCTTTCCTTCTGATATTCAACATAAACATTTCCACATAAATGTGGTGCGTAATTTTGTGATGTTCTAAAATTTTCAATTCTACCAAATTTCTCTAATTCTGGTATAACATCTTCAAAAAATTGTTGATAATCTTTGTGCATTTCTTCATCACTAAATTCTAAAACTAAATCATTTCCATATTCCGTGACTTTATTCTGTTCTAAACGTATGTGATTGAAAAAATGTGGTAATAAAAGAATTTTATTTATTCCTGGTCGTGAATGATTCCTGGTACATTTATCACCAAATCTACATGAACCAGTCTTACTAAAGAATATACATAATTCCTTTCCTGGATTTGTTTCAGCTTTTTCTAATAATTCTTCAGGAATTTTACCACCTTTTTCAATATATTCTTTAATTTTTTCCATGAGAATTTTATGTTTTCTTAATTTCTCTTCAGCTTCACGTTTCTTTTCTTCAGCACGTTGCTTTAGAATTTCTCGTTGTTTTTCAAATTCTCGTTTAATTGCCAAACGTGCTTTCTCTTTTTCTTTTTCAGATTGTTCACGTTTTTTCTTTTCCTCAAGAAATTTCTTTTGTGCGATTAATTCACGTCTCATCCATTGTTCTTCTTCTTCATCATGACGAAGTTTTTCATTTTGTTCTTGATATAATTCAAATACTTCTTGCTCCCTAAGCCAGATTTGATAAGTAGGATCGTTTTGACGTTGAATTTCTTCTACGTTGAAGAATATAATTAATTTATGAAGAAAAAGAAGTTGTAGTTGTAGAAAAGTAATGTTGGACTTTCATTTTCTGTGGCTCTGCCCATAAAAATACTAACCTTCTTTTAGCTTTTCATCACGATATTTTGCAATTTTTTGACGTATCCTTTTACGACGCAACTTCTTCACTTCTTTTCGCCATTCTTTATGTGATCTGTAATAGTTTGTACAAGTGAATTATTTATTTCAAATACAAGAAGGACATTTAAAATACTTTTTTGGTGAGTTCTCGTTTTCCATAGTAAAAAACAAAAAAATAATATTCTTTTAAATACAAAGGAATCTTTATAATGTCTGCATTGTCCCACTGAGAAATTTATGTTTATTCTGTGCTGGTCGATTTAGCGTTCCTTTGTTTAGTTATCTTCTACTTTTTCTAATTGTAAACGTTTAGTTTTGAACATTTTAATTTAAAATTTCTATTTTCCCTAATATTTGTTTAAAATTTTAAACCAAACCAACTACACTTGACAACTTCACTCAACTAGATAACATGACATTTAAGATGACAGCTGATTTAACTGACAGCACGTTCTTTTTCTTTTTATGTTTCATTTCCAATGACCGTTACTAAAAACCACATCCGCCATTTGCTTTTCAAATTTAAATTTAAATTAAAAAAAAAAACGTAAAATCTTCAAACCATTGAAATTATAAAAGTATGAAATTAATTAATAGTTTTTTGTATTTCGGTAAAATATTCGCTCTATGCTTTTGAAATTAAATTTAATTGATACACAATTTGGAAATTTAAACACTTATGATTCAATTTCATTTACTGCTTAGTTCAGTATCGAAATTTCAAAATTTTGAATTTAATAAAACAACAAAAACTCATAATTAACTTTTACTTTGCATTGAAATTTTTTTTTTTTTCATCAGAAACATAAAATTTTAATGAACTGAATTCATTCGAATGAAAAATTTATATTCCGAAGCATAATATGTATATACACATATGTATGTATATATCTTATCATCAACGTCTAAATGCAATATTTAGGTAAGTTCTCATTGTAAAATTAGGTCAATTATTTATTTTGAATATGCTTCTTTTATAAATAATGAACAATATTGTGTAAGTTTAATTAGCTCTTATAATTAGTTAAATTTAAAATACATATTAATTATATTTGAAAAAAAATATATAGAACATATACAATACATGTGTATATAATAATTAGTTTCAAATAGAAAAAGTTTACTAAAAATTTACTTTTTAAAGTTTTTAAATTATAAATAATTAAAAATAAGTGAAAAAAATTCTCAAATTTCCAGTAAAAAATAAATTAATAAACTTCAAAAACAAACAATTTATTATACTTTTATATTAATTTTAATTAAATTCATTTAAGTATTTAATTTTTTAAAGAAAATATTTAACACATACAATTGGGTATATACAATTGAATTCGTTTAATTTAAATTTTAGCTACTACTTATTATACATACATAGTCATATAAAAATATCTTTTTTTATTATACCATCGTAAAACAACGAAAATACGGCATTGAAAGATATAAAAAAAAGGACTTTCTCTAAAAGTTACAATGACATTATGTACAAAAAATATTACAAGGTAATAAATATTACAATTTTATTAAATATAATTTTACATTTTAATTAAATTTTACAATTTTTTTCATGGACCAATTTCATAATTAAAAATATTTTTCATCTAATTTTATGAATTTTATGAATTTCTTGGAGAAAATGAAATTTTTTTAAAAACTGAGGGAAGAAATGATGATGTTTATTTTAACTGCATTTTATTTCTTCAATAATGAAAAATATATTTGTTATTTTAATTACATCCAATTTTATATAAAATTTAATGTATGTTGTTTATCTGATGGCTTATTTGTTGATTGTAATTTTTACTTTTTTCCTTGTTTTCATTAGATTTATAAATAAAAAAAAACATTAATAATTTGTGGAATGAGCTCTCAAAAGGAAAAGGTAATTTTCGAAAAGGATTATTAGGAGAAAAAAACATAATAAGTTCCAAATTTGGGACAAAAACTGGGGAAATCATGCGAAAGTTCTATAAAGATGGGAAAATGTGGTTAAAAAGACAATTCGTTTTTATCAACAATCCATCCTGTGAATTTTCCCCAATGATACTATTTAATAGTAAGTACTTTATCGTAATAACTTAAAAAGAATTCCAATGAATTTAATCAACACCAATGCTCTTCTATTGAAATTTTTAATATTAAGTAAACTTAACTGATGTTTTTTGAAAAAAAAAAAAAATTACATATTTATTTTATTATTATTATTATTTTTTTTTTTTTTTCAAAATTTTATGTTTGTCCACAATTAACAAATCCTCCAATTCAATAGTTGATTTCACATTAAAATTGTATTTATCTTCTTCAGAAATCCATGAACGTATCTACTAAATGTTTTCGAATAATTTGATCTGGTTTTTCAGCAACATACAAATATTCATTAAAATAATTCCGAATTATACAATTATCAATTTAATACGAAAAATATTTGTTAGACCGAAAAATTCAATTCGAAAACGTTTATACAATACACAATTTTCCACCGGAATATTCGAAAAAATAATTGTACACACAAATATAAAAAAAATCATTTTTTTTTCTCTATAAAACAGAAAGTTTAACAATCACTTCAGCTTAAGTAGTTCCTAAGCAATATTTTTTTCAGATAATAATAGTTCTTATAAATTACGTATATTATAGTCATTCAATAGTTTGTTGAAGTATTATAGTCAAATTGTAAATTTTACCATGATAATTACCGTGACTTATTTGTGAAAAATATTCAATTTTAAAGTTTATTGTTAAAATTTAAAAAAGTATAAATATAAAAGGAATTCATCATTTTTACATACATATACTCGTATACAAATAATTTCACCTGAATGAAAATTTTTTTTATAAAATTTAGTATTTGTTTTGAAATCGTGGACATTAATAAATATTATATAATTAATAAGATTGTAACTAAAATGTAAATTTAAAAAGTGTAACGAAAAATTTATAAAAAAAAAAAAGAAGTACTAAATCAATTTTTATTTATAACAATAACTTTAAGCTGGACTTATTTCGATTTTAATTGAGTTAAAAATTGTTTATTAAAAACAATGTTTAAAGAAAATGAAAAAGAAAAAGAAAATAGAAAATAGAAAAAAAAACAAATTAAATACAAATCTTGTTTGTCACCAACTCTAGTGATTTTACTATCATAAAATACACAAATAAAATAATAGAAAGAAAAAAAAACAACAAACAACGAAAATAAAATTTCAAGAAACTAAAAGAAAAAAAAATAAACATTGACATAATTCCAAAGAATTGTGTTCTTAATACGATATAAAAATTCTTAAAATTGTTAAGAAATTAAATTTACATTCTTACATGTTAAAAACATAAAGAATTGTTTGTAAAAGTTGTAGATATATTAAATTAAGAATGTAAAATGACAGAAATATGCAAAAAGTGTGTAATAAAAGGTGCAAAAGAAAATTTCAAATAAGAAAAAGAAATTTTGTTTTTAATATTCATAAATTCCAGGACATTAATGGAATATGAAAAAAAACAATGTCATTGTAGAACAATCAATTTTAAATTTTAAGTAGCAAATAGTGTTCGGAAATTCTAAAAGATCTTGCCAAAAATTTTAAATTTCATTGCAAATCAAAAATAAAAAGAATAAATTATCTAAAAAAAGGGGCGAAAATTCTGGTAATATGTATATGAAATTTCATCTTCATCTTTTTTGTCATCAACATTGTACCTAAATACCTAAAGGTATTATATTATATTTTAAATGAGTTTTGAAGAGTCTCTATGAATAATCATGAATTTATCGATCTTATTGGTTTTATGGTAAGGACGAAGGACCTGCTTATGACTGCTGTACAGCCGTAAAAGAATATTGGTTTTGTGATTTATTTTTAAATTTCACACCTTTTAACGACCTATTTTATCTAAAATTACTGTTATTTGTTTATTTAATTTTTTTTTTTAATGAAAATGTGGGACATATAAATTAATTACAATATTTTGTTTGTATAATTTAAATTAAATACATCATTGGTTATATATTACTGATGTGTATAATATCAGCTTTTAAATTGTAAATATTTAAATATGTATTTATTTTAATTATTTAATCAAAAATAACAAATATATTTATTTATATGTATATGTATACAAATATTTACATACTAACTGTAAAAAATCATTTTACATATTAATTTTCAATATTTTATCTCAAAAATTGAAAAAAATCTACGTTTTACAAAAAGAAAAATAAATAAATAAAATAAAATAATAATAGTGTAAAATTTATAAAAAATTTTAAGTAATATGTATAAACACATGTATGTATGTATTTTTATTTCTTCACAAATAAAAAAGTATTTTTTGCATTTAAATAAATGTGTTTTCAAATATCAAATCTCTGCATACAATATAAAATAATAAAGTAAAATTTATACCCGAAAATCACATATACCTCAAATGAGAAAAATTTATGCATATACATATGTACATATGTATATCAAGTTATTTATTGGAATTTAGATTATAGGAACATATGTATGAAAATTATATAACATTCCACGCGACTATAAAATTCACTACACAAAATAACAAAAAATTGTATAATGACAATGGCATATTATGCACAAATTACAATATTATTGACGTCAAACTTGTCAAATATGCTATGCACGAAAGTATTAAAAATGTTGAGGTGCAAACCGTACTTGTTTAATAAAAAAAAAATAAAAAATATAGGGTGTGAAAAAGTTTGGTTATCTTTTTAGTTACTTTTTCTTTTTTATGTGAAAATGAAAATAAAAATAAAAAAACATTGACATAAATCTGATTAAAGCTTAACCCAGAAATAAAATGTTCTTAATCACATGCAAAAATTTCATCCTATACAAATATGTATATACATATGTATACATAAAAATGTATTTATCCATAAATAAAATGTGTATTTTATAATAAAAATCACATATCTACATCACTTTTATGTCAATAAAGTAATTTACACCATTTATACACATGTATCTATGTATATATAGACATATTTACACATATATGTACAAAATACATACATACATATATGTATGTATATTTTATCAATCACAGGAACAGGACATGAAATTGTTTTATTGGTTTTATTTTAATTGCATGTACAATTAGATGGAAAATAAATTTTTTATTACTTTTGTTTTGAGAAAACAAAAAATACTACAAAAACAAATCCTATTAAAATAGTGTGGAAAGTATAATTTTTAATTGAGTTAAAAAGTTATAAAGAAAGTAGCGGTTGTACGAGTATAATGGTTTCTAAATCAGGTTATAGTATAATGAAGTGTGAAAAAAACACAGAAAAACAAATGAAAAATGAAAAATAACATTTTTCATTTTGATTTATCCGATTAAAAAGGAATTAAAAATCTGTGTAATTTATTTAATTATTTAATTAATTGGAAATTTTAATTAGTTTAGTTTTATGCTTACATAATTAACTTTCTCCATGATTTTTTACATGAAAAACAGAAACAAGTGAATTCGTACAATTTTGTTTGATTTTTAAATAAGATTTTATTTTTTAATTAAATTATTTTTGGTTGGTCAACAAGCTTTTAAACTAAATAAGATGATATATTTTATTTCGACATTTTTTTATCTTTGACTAAACAATGCAGTCTCTTTAATTCTTATTTTCACACTGTAATGTATTGGAAATGTAATAAGTAAAGATTTCAATAGTTCTATTTATAATAATTATTTTTTCAGTGAAGCATGTGTTAATTTCATTTCTAATTCAAAATTCTATATTTTCTTTTTGCGGTTGAAAAATAAAGTCATATTTTTTTATTTATAATTTTTTTTTTCTATAGAAGAATTTTTTAAATATTTCTTTCAATTTTATATCCAATTTGTCTTTGAAGGTTGACGCCGTTCTTTCTTTATAATTTCACCTTGTCATAAATCTGATTTAAAATTAAATTACATTCTTTACATATTTATACGTATGTACACACATATTTAAAGTACCCATACTAATGTGTAATTAAGAAAAAGTATTTTTCTTTTTTTAGAGAAAAAAAAAGTTAAAGAAATGAAAATACTTTTATAGTTAACAAAGAACTTCTACATATTTGCAATAAATATCAAAAAACAGTGCATATTGCAATTACATTTTAATTGTATTATGCACTTCAAGTACAAAATAATTAATAAGGAATGTATTTTTTTTTTAATAATAATAATCAGAGTATGTATAATTGACATTTATCGAAGTAAAAAAAAATAAAAAATAGAAAAATTTGTATGAAATATGATAATTATGCACATGTATCCTTTAAAAATAATTCATTAAGGCTCATTCAACTTATAGCTGATAAAAGAACCTAGAATTATTTTTGGCAGCAGTTCATTTTTTTTCATTTTTCATTTTTGTAAACTTTTGCATTCTCATTTATTGCTTGATGAAATTATAAATCCTTAAAAACGAAGAAAACAGGACTACAGTAATTAAATTAAAATTTTTCAAAAATTTACACAAATTTGTACATCAAAATTTTTAACCTTGTTCTCAATAAACAAAAACAGGAAAAACAATCTCACATGATGTTCAAATGATTTTTGAAATATATTCAAACGTTAAATGCAACAAAAAAAGAGACTATCTAGAATTACTCTTTTAAATTTTTCAACATTCCACCAAATTCAGGAATTTTATAAATCCTTTTTCACAAGTACATATTTCTCCTTCTCCACTTAACAATTTATCACTTAAATGATAAATCCCAAAACATCGATTTTTTTTGTTTTGTTTTTCCTTTCTTTTGTGGAATTTCACTATACTGCGCATATTCACCAATTGAATTTTTCCTTCAAGAGAAAATATATACAATTTTCTTATTATTACATTTCAGGAAAATTGAATGCAATTTTTTGTTTAGTAACAAAAATTTCCTCAGATTTTCTTTAGTAGAACACGAGCTTTGAATGGTGTCGGTCGGAAAATTAAACGTTTGAAGCATATTTTAAACAACGTAAAGAAAAACAACACAAAACAAAATTATAAGAAGAAAGAAAAGCTCGATTTTATTTAATTTAATTTTTTTCTGTTCTGATTTAGTTTTCATTTTCTTCTATTCAGTTTTAAATATCACATGGAAAATTATTTTCATGCAATAAAAGCAAAAAAGAAGAAAAAGAAAATAATGTGATATTACGATACACTAACGGTATTGAAAGGAATTCGTAAATTTAAAAATTCAGTCATTTTTATAAAACTTGTGCAATAAGATCAGACTGAATAAATTGGATAGTTTTGTACAAGTGTTTTATATTTGTCTATCTATCATAATGGAAAAGATAGTATTGTGAAAAAAAGTATAAAGAATTATTTAAGAAAAAAAAACTTAACAGAAAAAAAGAGTTAAATAAATAAATTTTACTGCCATTGAACAAACTCAAAGAAAAAAAAAAATTAAAAAAAAAAAATTGTTTTTCTAATAGAAAATTTGTGTACTGCCGTTTCTTTGGAAAAAAAATTTTCTGAACTATTTGGTGGTTTTTTAAAGGACTTTTTTTTTGGTTGAAATTTGTTTTATGAAAATTTTTTCTCTAAATATTATACGCGTTAATATTGCTAAAATTGTGTAAAATTTTAAGAAAAATATAACAAAAAGGTTTTTTTAATTTAAACATAATTTCTATAGAATCTTTTATTTTTTCTTCATAAAATCAATTTTTTTTAAACTAAGACAAGACATAAAACCACCGAAATATATAAAATTTGTCTTTTCAATTTGACTTTTTTATTTTTAGTTTGTATCATTAATTACAAAAAAAAAAAAAAAAAAAAATACTGAGACACTCTAGAAAGCAAAGCAAAACATTAACAAAAAAAAAAATCAAAGTAAATAGGTCGTAACGTTGGTAGCAAAATATTATACACTATATATAATATCCTTATATTTATGTCTAGTAAAACAGAAAATAAAATACATAAATAGACACATATTATTATATACTAATATTTTGAAAGCGGTTTATCACATATATTGTACATGATTTTTTATGCATTGTATACAATCAGGATAATTCTTCATTGAAATGTGTATCATCGTATGTATGCAAAACGTGTGATATTAATCTGCATATAATTAAAAAAAAAGTAAAATAAAATTTTTTTGTGCATGTTTATTTCCCCCTTCAAATGTAATTTTTTTTTTTTAAAAAAAAAAAAGAAAAATTTTTTCTTTTTTATTTTTGTTTGAAAAATTTGAAAAATCTATTCAAGTGTATCTATATAACATCAAGTGTTTGTGTTGCAAATTTCAAATTTATTAAAAATTACAAAAAACAACAACAACAAAAAAAAGGAGTTTGTAATTTTATTTTGTTTTTATTCTTCATGAAACATCATTAAAAAAGAAGGATTTTATATGAAGAGAAAATTTTTATTCAAATATGTATAATTTTTTATACTTATAATAATAATGTTGAAATTCTTATATATGTATAAAAAATTATAAAATAAATATAAAAGTTAAATAAAACAGTGTATACACAAAAAAAATAAACTATAGCTAACATATGTTATTTGTATATTGTTTTTTTTTCTCTCTAAAGGTGAAAGAACAAATAGAACGTGTACTTGAAGGAAATCGAAATAGTAAAATAAAATATAATTTCTGCATTTATAAGAAAGCAAAGCCGGTTCATATTTGATTTTGATTTTGTTTTTCAACGAATAATTTATTTAAAAATTTAAATGTAATAAAAAAAAGTTTTCAAAAAAAAAAAAATTATATTAACACGTAATTTTTTATAACGTGTTCAATTAAAATATGCCAACAATTTTTCCATTTTCCGGATAGTTTAAAATAAAAGGTACATAAAAAGAAACAGTGAAACAAAAAAAAACATTTTTAAATTACTTTTATAAAAACAATTTTTTATATTTTCACTTATTATTTGGTATCCAAAACATTTTTTAGTAGTGCTATAATGAAATAAACATAAAATTTTAATTTTTTTTGTTTTTTTATTTGGTAACCTTCACAGGGAGTTCCTTCTATATAATTTAATTTTGTTATTTTTAACAGAGAAAAAAAATCAATGAATATGCCTGTTTGAAGTTTTCTTTTGTTATTACTTGCCACGTTTTAACAAATACTGATAATATTTTTTCTTTTTGCATTCAAAAAATGAATTTTACTATGAGTTTCCAGAAATAAGTTGTTTTATGCTAGGATCAGTTTCGGTTTAATTGAAAACAAAAAAATTTAAAAAGATTTTTCTGCTTCAATTGAATGGAATGAAATCATAAAGATAATCGACTGCTTATAGGAAATTGATTGAACTAAAAACAAAAGTGTTTTTTTTTTCATGAATTTTATCCTACTTTTTTTTAAAAATTTTAATAAAAATACCCTGTATGGTTTTATATCCTTATTTTGCATATAAAAACACGCAATATTATTTAAAAAAACTTCGCTTACACATAAAAAAAAAAGTTTATCAATCATATAGCTGTGTTTTAATGTAATACCAACTAGCATAAACATACACGAGAAACTTTTTCACGTTGTTTCACTAACGTAAAGTGAGAATATTCTTAAATTATCCGTTTTAAAAATAAGTCAAACAGTATTTTACGTGGAACATTGCATCTAGTTATATATAAGGCATATTTTACTTCATATACATATGTACATATATCATACATTTTAAAAATACATTATTTTTTCAAAATATCCTTTAAGTTAAAACCCCAGTTGTTGTTGCTGTTTTTACCCACATACAGAGTGAACAAGTTTTACTTTTGTTTTTGCATTGTGATTATCTTTCGTTTTCCTTATTACTTACTACATCCTTATTTTCATTTCATGATATTTTTTCATATTTTCATATTCTTTTTCTTATCTTTTTTTTTTTATAAATATCTTGTTGACATGCAACCGTATAAACGCGTGTATTGTGGTGAACCCGTATCCTTTATATACAAATTGTGTGTATACTTATAAACTAACATTAGTATGTATAATAAAAAAAAATATTTATATCTTAAAGTTTTCAAAATATGTACCAACATATGTATCATGCCTCTTCCTCCCACTACAATACATACTTACGAAAATTGTTCATTATACATATTCTCTTATTGTTCCTTTCATTTCATTGTATACCTTATACTCACATCTAATTTATTTTTCATATTAAATAATTCATTACTTAAAGTATAAAATATTTAGTTACTGTAGAAATTATTTTGTAAATATGAAAAAAAAAAAAACAAAACAGAGAACTACTGTCATTCTTGTAAAATCATGTAGGAAAATTAAAATATTAAAAAATTTATAAAAAAAAGTCTATGTCTAGTCTAGGAAATGTAATTTTATTGTTTAAAGTTAAGTAAGTTTTAATTTCGAATTAATTTCAATGTATACATAGGCATATGTGAACTTTTGTTGTATGTCTCCATGTTCAAATAGTGGTAAAGGCTATTAAAAAAAAAAAAATTACTTTTTGTTACTTACTTATTTTACTTGCTCGATAAGGTAAATGAACTCAAATGACCACTGTCAATCAATATAATATACAAGTACTTGCAGTCCAATTTATATTCAATTTAAAGTATCCTTATTTGTTATTTAATAAATATATAATCTACGTCTTTGTTATAACAATACTCTTATCCTTCGTTTAATATAAATTTATAAATTTTTTCTACTACACATAGTAACTAACTGAAATAATCCACACCATATTTTCCTGTTAAAAAAAGTAGTTTTTTTTTTAATAAAATGAAAAAAAAAAAAAAAAAGGAGATGAGGTAATATAGCCGTACAATGTTTCACACTGAAAATTATTTTTTCCAAGTTTTCGAGATTACAATTGCTTTTGATGGAACAAAATGTTTACAGTGAAAAAAATATCGTTAGACTAGGATTTACAATTTTGTGTACCTATTATCATTCTAACATAGTGTATAGTGAAAATCCTTGTTTTTATTATTTTTATATTTTCTCATACTGACCATAATCCAAAATTTCACATTCAAAAACATTTATACGACTAAAAGCGTTTTTATTTTTCATTTTTTTAATAATCACAAAAAAGTATTTGGTTTCATAAAAAAGGTGCAAATATAAAGTTTTTCACTGTAAAAAAAAAGCTTGGAAAAATATTTTAAACTGATACTGAAACGACAAAAAGGAAATTTATTCTGTATTTTATATTGATGAAAAAATAAATCTTGTGTATTTCAATTTAAAAAATATATATATATATATTCAAGAATATTTAGGAAATTTAAGTAATACTTCTAAAAAATCTTTATTTCCTATTTCGGAAGGAAATTCAATTTTTTTGCTTTTAAAACAAAACAATTAATTTTTACACAAGATGATATTTTTTCAATACCAATTTAAAAATCATCGACCTATCAAAAACAAAAAATAATTTAAAAAAAAAAACAATTTAATTTTTAACTTACCATCATCAAAACAAAAAAAGCATCTTTTTTTTCCACACGTTAATAATCTGTTCAAATTATGCAATTAATGTCTGAAAATATCGAAATAATCTAAAAAAAAAAAATAAATAAAGTATTTTTATTAATCTTAAATTTTACACAAAAAAAAAAGGAAAAGAAAAAATGATTTAATTTTTGAAACAAAAATGAAGATAAAAAAATTAAGAAATAAATCAAAAATAATTGTTCAATTTGGGAAACTTTTAGCACATTGAAACTTTTTCTGCAATAATTTCAATTAATAAGTATAAAACTATTTTCATAGCAATTTTACATACATACATATATACTACATATGTACATATGTATGTACTACCTGTATGATACTATTTAATGTATCTTTTTTTTTTTTGTGTATTACAAAGTATTATAGACATCTTCATTTCATTGACTTCCGCAATTGTAATTGATTTATTCCTCAAGGAATAGAATAAAAAATATTCTATAACCATACAGAGAATAAAACTCAATCATTATCCGATGGTTTTGAAAACAGTAAAAAATAAAGGAAATGAGGAAAAAAAAAAATACGAATAAAAGGAGTATGAGAAAAATTGATCAAACTTTTTGATAGATATTTTACTTGTGCTTATTTATATACGCCTGTTTATTTTAACTCAAAACTTTCTATCATATACTTTTTATAGACCAATGTACTATGCAGTAAAACATATTTTCATATTATATTGTATATAACAATACACATGTATGTTACGTACAGTACAAGGAAGTAAATAACGGAAAACTGAAATGTTTACGAAAAATAAAAATAAAAAAACAGTAGACTCTGGTGTATTGGAATGATGGTTTGGCATATTAAGGATAAAATTCTTATGTATGTATACATAAATATTTCTTGACTATTCTTCTTATGTACTGTTATGTACTGTTTTTATGTGTACTTATGATGAGTTCTTGTCAATTATTATTATCTGGTATGCTATGTACATAAACATTATAATTTGATATCATGTAAAAAAGGATAACAAAAAAAATATATATATATGTATGAATAGAGATGGCAGAATACCAGATAAATTATACTAAAAATAAATTATAAAAGTTTAAAAGGATTAAAAATAATCTTGTTGAGTTATATCAAAAAGAAGAAAATTGAGAATTTCTGAATAACATTTTCGCGTTTTATTTTTCCTTAATTTAAAAATTTTTTTTTTTAAACATTAAGGAATGACTTTTTAAAAATTAAGAGAGAAATCCATTAAGTGAAAAAATATATGTCTGGTCTTTTGAAAAAATTTTTATGGGATGAAAAAAAAAAGGATCTATACGAAAATTTAATAAAAATTGCCTCAATCTTTTTTATCAGTTTTAAGATAAATCCTTTTACACATTAAGAAAATTTTATAAATAATATTTGAATTTTACATTTAATTCTTTTTTTTTTTTCTCTAAATAAATTCCACTTATAAATCTTTCGATATATAGTTTTTGTTGTTTGCCTTTTTATATTGTTAAATCCTTTATACTATAGTCTGAAAAATTTTTCTAATTAATTTCTTTTTTTTTTTTATTTTTATTTTTACAGAATACAAATAAGTTGAACTGGAGAAAAGAAATCGTATTGCCATCAACGGAATAAGCATTTTTTTGCTTTTTCTGTGAAAAATATTTTAAAACGAAAAATAAAAATTGAGATAAATTCGAAAGTATATAAAATTAATCAATGCTGCTATCGAATATAAATATTTGCATGAATTTTGCATTTAATCAATTCCGAAAAATTTGCTGATACAATCACAAATACAAAAATAAAAATAAATTTAAAAATAAAAATAAAATAAATAAAAGCTAAAAATAAAATAAAATATTTACAAAAAGAAAAAGAAAAGAAGAAAAAAAAAATATGACTATAAATGAAAGTGGTGGTGGTGACAGTGGTGGTAGTACAAAAATTATTATTGACTATCATTCACAATTAATGATGAATTATTTAAATAATTTTCTATATTTAAAAGATATTTTAAAAAATTTTATAATTATTAATCCAAAACGAAAATCAATTAGTATGAAATATTATTCATCAATTAATAATTATGATGCTATAAACAAAATAAATAATAATAATTATAATAAAAATAATACAACAACAAATAAAACTAGAAAAATTCATAATTACTATGATATTTCGATCAAATGGATTTTGCTACTATTTACATTTTTTGTTATTATAAAAAGTACAACAGCTGGATTTGCTTGTCTGAGTAATCCATGTGTTTTTGGCGTTTGCATCGATGGATTAAATAGGTAAAATAAATTTATGTCATTTTACAATTTCTTTTTTTTTTTCTTAATCATACAAGTAATTGAAGATTTTAATTGAAAGTATGAAAAATTAATTCTGTTTTTTTTTTCAAGCTTGTAAATAGTTATTAGTTAAAAATTTTGCAAATGATATATTCAAAAATTAGGCAGAAGTAATTCCTTTCAAAATCCCAAAATAATTCTTAAAAAAGTATTTTTTTCAAATTTTAATGTACTCAAAGGACTCTCTACTGCTACAATAATTTTGTTTTTAAAATTAAAGCATTTCAGTTTTTAGAATTCTTATTATTTTTTTCTTTTTTGTCAGGATAAATACATCCTGATATGTAGGAGTCACATTACCACTAAAAAAAACACTTTTGCTTGATTTTTATTCAAGAAAAAAAAAAACACCCTTAATGAATTATAATTTTTATGTATACATTTTACAAATCTACTTGAAAAATGTTTCTTGTCATGTAAAAAATTCTCTTCCTTATATTTTTTAAATAAATACTTCGTCGTCTTATATTATAATTTTTTTCTGTAAATTATAACTTTTTATTCTCTTAAAAAAAATAAATTACTATTATTTATTCAAATTATGACGTTATGATGCATAAAACAAATTCAAATTAATAAGTGCATGCTTGAACTATATTTTATGTTCTTCCTTATACAGAAATACAGAAAAATAAGAAAATAACTACCACTACGCTAAACTTTTTATACTTATAATTTTATTCACTTACTTCATTTCTTTTCATTTTTTGTTTTTTTTTTTGTTTTTGATTAGTTATCGTGTTCTCATTACATTTTTATATTATGAACGTTTTTATTTAATACACATCTCCTTCTTCCTACACGGTTAACTAGTTCCGTGGAAGTCGAGAAATTTAGTATAGAAGTTCAAATTTGGCATTCATCGACACTTATTCTCTTTTTCGTCCCAATATTTTTTCCTTCTACATACACCAAAGCTGTGCTATTTATTTAAATATAGTGAAGAGTCATCCCATATTATTATAGCTCATTTGAAAAATTAATAGAAGATTGAAAATCCTTCTAACTAGAGGGAGACCTTTACATGATTTTAAATTTGAATGAACGTCTAAATTAAAATTAAAATCTTTTCGAAAAAATGAACATGAAAAACAACACCAAAAACACAAAAAAAAGACAGTACACACAATGCAATGGGAAGAAAAATCTATTTTTAAAACGTTATAAGAACATTTCAATTGCTTTGAAGGATATTTTACGATGTATACGTATAAGTTTATACATATGTATGTATATTGATTATTCAAACATATTTAGATGGATGTGTATATTTAATTTTCATTCTTCACAGCTCATTTCAGTAAATATTTTATCTAACTTTTTTCCATATATTCATATATACAAACACTTTACACCTACACACATATCTAATTATACACATATCTATGTAGTATATTATGAAACACAGTCAAATGGTTATAAGCACTTTAATCAATTTCCCTGAGCATTTTTATTCCTCATTGGATTTATTTTTCTTCTCGTACTGTTAATATAATTTTTTTTTTCTCTTACTGCCTAAAGTGTTTCATACTAACTGGTAACCACACCATCATTGCAAATTTTCAATTAATCAAACAAGAATTAAATTGAAAAAGATTTACGATTAGTGTACAGAGATTTTAAAATCAAACCCTTTTTTAATCCTTGAATATTCCGTTTGAGGGAATTTTCTTTTGTTTTTTTTTCTTAAATTCTTTATGGAGAAATATTATGGTTGATTTTTTTTGTAACATGTATGTGATGAATATTAATAAAAAATTTCATTTTTTATTTGTGAAAAAAAAAAGGATTAATTAATTTCTTTCTAAAAATGATTTAAAATTGATTTTACTCTGTAGTTTAGGTGTTGTTTTAAAATAAAAATAAAATATTTAAAAATAATACAAGTAAAAATATTATTTATTTAGAAAAATTGTGAAAATATTTCAATTCAATAAAATATTTAAAAAAAAAACTAAATTTAAAAAAATGGTTGAATAGTTAACTGGAACTTCTTAAATGAACACTGTCTATATTTTTAATAAAATTTATTTTATGAAACGAAATATATTTTCTTAATTAAATTTAAAATGAATATTTTATAAATTTTTCTATTTGATTCCTTCTTTTTTTTTTAATTTTTCAGTACATACTCATGCTATTGTATCGATGGATACACAGGAGTTCAGTGCCAAACAAATTGGGATGAATGTTGGTCGGCACCTTGTCAAAATGGTGGAAAATGTGTTGATGGTGTTGCATATTATAACTGTTCTTGTCCAGACGGATTTTCTGGTAATATATTTATTTCAATTTGTTTTTTAATTTATTTTCATAAATATTATGAATGTACAAATAATAAACGTATAACAAACTTTTAAAAAATATTTAAATTAACATTTTCGGAAAAATGCAATGGCAGATAAAAAGTTTGGTGGAGTGAAAATAGAGTTTAATTAATTTCAAATTTTTCCTAAGAAGTTTTTTCCCCGAAAATATTTTTTTACTCCGAATTGATAAATTTATTCTGTAAGATTGTAAGATTGTTAAATGTTCATTATTATTTTAAATTTTACTTAAAATTAAGAAAATATCAACAGAATTGCAAAAAAAAAAATACGAATTCACTGAAAGAAAAGAAAGCCAATCTACAAATGCACATTTTTCACATAATCATCATGAAATACATACATATATTGTAAATAAATAGGTAAATACAATTTGAAAAAAAACAAAAAAAAACTAAGTTTTACATTTGAACAAAACTTATACACAATATCAATATTTTTTCTTATTTTTATTTATATAAATATACATACTGTATATGTATGTACATTTCACAAATATTATCGATTTCATGAATATCCTTTTACACAAAAATAACTTTTATCTTTTATTTTTTTCACGAAATTGCATGATATAAAAATATCCTACTGCTATACCTACATACATATTCATTATGATTATAAGGTTCAACGAGCCCATTTGCATTTTTGTACCTAAATACATATAAATATAAGCTATAAAAATTTTAAGTATATGGTTCAATAGACAGCAATTCATGAGTTCATACATCTATTTCAGAATACCTTAGACCATGTTTAGACGGGTACAAAAAACATAGCCACAAATTGAACGTAAAAAACTTTTTCTGATGAATTTTAGACATGACCTAAAACATATGTAAAAAAAAAATAAAATTTAAATATACAAAACGCAACCAAATAAATATCGAAAAGTTACTTTTTATTCCGGTCATTCATTCACGAATTAATAAATAGAAACGTGTATTACAGAAATCATTTTCCTACAAAATAAGATAGAGATAAAAAAAATAACAAACACCTTTTCAATTTGTTGTTCATTTTTTCTTCGTCATTTTTTTTTTCTAAGGAAAAAAAATTAAATTAATCAAAAATTGAATTACACAAAAAAAAAAAAAGAAAAAAAAGATGTAAAAATGTATCAATTTCTATACATCGCTTGTTATTGAAATGAATTTCATGAAAAAATTCTAAAAGAAAATATAAGAGCGCAAAGCTATAGATAAGGATTGTGAAACTGGATATCGTTATTATTATTTTTTTTATTTTTTACATTATGATACAACATACGTAACATCGGTATATATTAAATGAAAAACACAAAACAAATCACGAATGAAAAAATAATGTTAAAAGTAAAACGTGACGAAGTTAACTGTTTGGAAAACACTAAGAAACCAAGGAAACTCTCATTCTTATATTTTTTTACATTTTCTTAATATTATTTTTTTCTCATATACTACAGGTAAACATTGTTACATGAGTTTTTATAAGGAATTTTTACCCTTCATACTGTTTTTAAGAATCGATTTTTCATTTTTTATTTTATTTTTACTTGTTTTTGTTTTTATTCCACCACAATCGTCATCCAGACTGGGATACATTTTATATAATATATATGTACGTAATGTGTGTACTATAAAATAAAAACAAAAAGTACCCACATGTATATGGATGTTTGTATACCAGTGAAATTTCACAAGTTCAACATGCATATATTTAGATATATATATAGAATATAATTTAGTATGTATATAAAAACATAAAATTACACTCTTATATTTATGTATATCTGTTAAGGATCCTGATATTATAATGATATTTGTTGCTTATACCCTTTAAGGATAAGGTTTTTTTTTTTATTTTCTTATTTCCTTATAAATTTTAATAGAACCTCACGTAAAATGTTTATACACATACATATATATGTACATATATTTTTTTTAAAAAGGAGAAAAAAATAAGAAGAAGAAAAACAAAAGCCTAAATAACTTCTTGGTAAAAGTCAAGACAATATTCAGTCAACTTTATTTTATAAAAGAAGAGAAAGATACAATATTAATAGAAGGCGCGGTTTTTAGATCAATATCAAAAGAAAATGAATAAAAATTCTCTATACTTCTAGAATACAAGAACCTTATTGTGTACAGAGGAAAATTCATTTTCCTTTGAAGTATTCGGTGTTCGGGTTTTTTTTTTTTTTTTTTTTTTTTTGAAAAAATGTTAAATGAAAAATTGTTTATTTTCTAGGATTTTTAATACGTTTGTGTGTATGTGTATGTTTTATCGACGGTTACGCAGAATAATTTAAGTTTTAAAAAAAATGATTATCTACCATATACCTTTAAAAAATATATTCGTTTACTTTTTTTTCAGGTTATTTTAAGCCTTTTAAATATGAGGAAAATATTAGAAAAATAAGAGAAAAATAAAAGATTTTTGTTACTAAATGATGTTGTAGATAAAAAACAAACAAAAAATAATAATCTTGATAAAAAAAAAAAGCTATTAAAAGGTTTAATGTTATTTTAAACGTAACGTAAATATGATTGAATAAAATCGATTATTTTGAATTGTTTTATATTTTAAACATTATTTAGATTAAAAAAAAAAATTACAATCTTTTAACGTGGAATAATATGTAAATTTTCAAATTTTGCGTGATGTTTATTGACAAATTTTTGTATTTTTTATTTTATTTCTCATTCTTGTAGAAAATTTCTTAATTCATTTTATCATGAAAATCAACCAATTGATTTTTTTTTTCCTTTATTTATTTTTACTTATTTTTTCTATTAAATATATACGTTTGCCATTTTCAAATTTAATCATCTCTTGTGTGGGTGGACTGAAAGAACAATTTTTTCCAGTTCAATAATTTTTTTATTCTCAAATTCTTTTAAACGTATTATGTTCGTATTATACATAAAATAATTTTCTTGAAAATTTATCACACAAAAATTATGAAATTATGAATAAAATGATCAAAATGGAGTGGAATTAATGAAAAGTTGGAATGTCATATGTTTTTTGTATAAAATTTCTTTCTATTATATTAGCTAATTATTTTATATTTCTTCGTAGACTTTTTTCAGTCTTTCTTTTTTTTTTTTTGCTTTCAATTATTTTATTTTTTTATTTTCATTTTTGTAATATTAAAATCTACTTTTTCATATCTTTTTTTGTTATTTCAATTTTACCACATTTTTAATTTAAAAAAAAAAAAAAAATAAAAAAGGAAAATAAGATTTACTTTGAATTTAGAATTATATAAAAGAGGATTTACTTTTCACATTTTTATATTCAATTTTTTTTTTTTTTTGAAAAACAAAAATTTGAATGAAAACTAAAAATGTATTTTATTAAAATTAACACAAAAATTTAATAAAGAAAATATTTTAAAAAAATACACAAGAATTTTACTTTGTAATGAAAAAATGACTGAAAAAATAGGTTAACTTAATTTTTTTCATCTTTTTTTTTATTTTTTTATACCACAGATACTTATTTTTAGATAAAATGTAAATCGATATTGCAAATATACATATTTATGTATGTATACAACATGTATGTATAATACTATATATATAAGTAGTTATCTTTTTATTGGACATTTTATACAGCTTTAAATTACGATATTTCGTGAATAAATATTTATTGTTCATCCCAAAAAATAAAAAATAAATGACCTACAAAGCGAAGGACACATTAACATATCCTTCATTAATTAAAATTTTATATTGAAAACAATTGTTTCAACTTTCAATGGAATGTTTTTACAATGAAAACAATGTTTTTTTCAACTCTTCATATATTTTTACTTTCAAAGTAATCCTTTTACGTAATTTAATCTCATCCAATTTAAAAAAAAAAATTGGTAAATAAATATTTAGAAATTTACAAGGCAAGAATTGAAATTTCATTGAATGCATTTTATAATTTAATTATAGATTTTTCTTTAACATTATTTTTTTTTTTTTTAATTGAATAATAAGATTTCAAAAAGACAAGAACACAAATCAAGATAAAAAATCAACCAAAACATATCTTTTATCCTTATTTAAAGATTGAATAAAAAAAATTCTGTTTTTTTTTACTTTTCATTTGAAAATTCCTCTTTAAGTTTAATACTCTAATGTTGTTGGATTTCCATTCACCCGCATAATATTTTCTCGTATTTTTTTTCCCTTTGTTTTATTCAAAATAAAAAAAAATTATATGGGGCAAAAATATTAAAATTCTAATTTCTCGCTCAAATCTGTTTTCTTTGTACTTTTTACTTTTTACTTTTTTTTTTTTTTTTAAATTATTATTATCATCATCATCGTCATCATATCCTATATTCTGAATATTTAGTGGGGTCAACCGGATTTTTAAGTGTTTTTTAAAAGGCTTTAAGCAGCGTAGAACTTTTGAAAGGATGAACATTGAAAAAAAAAATAAACTTTTTATATGAAAAATATGAAAAATATATATACATATATATCATAGCATATCTTTTTTTCCAGAAAAAAAAAAAACATTTCATGGAAAAAAAATCTTTTTAATATTCTCTTTCTGTTTGTCATAATCCTCGAGGCGTGACCTTATACGATTGTTTTCCACTTCTATTGTGTGTGTGTGTGTGTGTGTGCTTTTTTCTTCTTCTTTAAATTCGTTTTTTCTTTTTAATTTTATTTTAATAAGGTTGGCCTGTAATTAGGTATGAATGAGACTTTAAAGTGAGAAAAATATTTATGACACGTGAGTTTTAAATACTTATGAGTTTTATGAATTATGAATTAAAATAATTTTTTTTCTCAATGTAAAAATGTTATCATGTTAAATGCAATGGGTAAGAAAAAAGTTGAAAGAAAAATCCTTAAAATCAAAGAAAACATTGTTTTTTTTTTTTTAAATTTTAAAAAAAAAGTAATAAACAAAATAACATGCAGTATAATTGGCTTCAAAATTTCTAAAGGAAAAAAAAAATAGATATTTTGAAATCCAATAAAAATTTTTAATTGATTTACAAGAGCAAAAAGAAAACTTAAAAAACAAAAGAAATATTTGAACTAAATTTTAAATATGTAAAAAAAAAAAAAAAAAAAAATTGTGTTGCTGGTCCTACATATAATGACTTCAAATACATATGAGAAAACATATAAATAACTTTAAAAATCATGTATGTTATTATTATATTTAAGTAATTATCACATAAATTCAACGTGAATATGCACTTTGTGGAGGCATGTATTTTTATTTTTCTAGAGTAGTATATGCATATATACAATTTAGAATATACTTTTACAGTTTATTTGTTTTTAAAATCAAATCGAAAATCAATAAATGAATGTATGAAAAACTTGAAGAATAAAAATATGAAAATAGACTATTTAATGTACATACAAATATAATACATTAAATATGTAGGTTATGAGGCTATATGTTTCATTTTATATGGTTTCTATACCTAAATAATTTATATGCGTAAATACATATTGATATATTTTGTATTTAATCCGATATGTCAAAAAGACAAAATGACAAGATACCACATAATATACATACATATAATTAGAATTATTATTATTATTAATAATCTTATCATTATGATATTTTACTCAGTTCTTCGAAAGTAATCGCTTAGATATTTTAAGCATTTACATATTAATTTAAATTGAACATAATTAAGGTAAAGAATACATATATTTTAATAAAGATTATGGATAATTAACATCAAATTAAAGAATCGTCTACACATAAAACGATTATATTTCAAAGATTATTTTAAAATAAAAAATTTGTAGAATACTTTTAATGTTATTATTATATAGTACTCATCATTAAAAGTATATTTCTATTTGTAATTTTAAATATGACTCGTCTTTGTCTCAATGAATAAAGATTCATATACATATTACTATATATCTTTACACATGTATAATAAAATATATGTGACAATGTAATTCCTCATTTAAAAATTTCAGTAATAATTCATTATTTATTTAAAAATAAATATTTGAAATTTATGTAAATAAAATGTTTTTAAAAAACTTTCAGTTGATGAGTTATTACATTATAAATATGGTAAATATTCACCTTATTCACCTTAAAAATATTTCGAAACAATATTCATTCATTTATATATAATTAATACTTAAAATTTTATTTAAAAATGATTAAAAAATAAACTTTTTTTTTCTTTCATAAATACGAATTATTTTAAATTATTAAAAATTTACATATATATTTTTTATCATTTTATCAACCAAAATTTTATTTTATATTTAAACACTTTTATATAAATACACATATTTCATTCATTTTTTTATTTTTTATTTTGTCAAAAAAAAAAAAAAAAAAAAATACATTACAACATTGACGGACAGGTTGAGACAGACATGTTACACAAAATAATATTCATCATCATCATAAAAAAAATAACAAAAAGAAGAACAAAAATTCGATATAAACAAAAAAATTTTCCTTTATGTGTTTTTTGTGGGGGTGTATATGAACTTAGAAATGTTGTTGAATAGTTAGTTTATCATCGTCAACCAAAAAATATGCTCCATAGAATCCACTTCAAACTGATATTCAGGTGACATGAATATAACTATATATGTACATGAGATATTTTTGGATTTTAAGGATATTACCTATATTTATATCACAGTTGTATGAGTTTATATTTAAAAAGAAAAGGACACATAAAATAAATAAGGAATTATAATAAATAGCATATAGAGTTTCTGAAAATGGTGAAAATGTGAAAATTTTCTGAATTTTATATTAAGGATTTTTATATCTTTTTACTTTTTTTTAAATCCTTCCTTTTTCTTCTTCTGTGAATATTTTATTTTTTTTATTTTTCAATGCAAATTTGAAGTTAAATAAATAAATGTCCACAGAAAATAGTATTAAGAAGAAAAAAAATTTTAAAAATGACAGTGAAAATGAAAAATGTTATGGAATGTTATTTTTTATGATTGAGATAATTCATAAGAAAAATATACATATTCTGTAGAAAAATTTTACTAGTAAAATAAATATTATATGAATGTATATGTGATAAATACAGGAAAAAAAAATGCATTTCGTTACAATTTACGGTAGATAACAGAAAATAACATGGAATTTTATTTTAGATTTTTTTTTTTTTAAAAATAGTATTTTTAAATTATAAACTTTTTTTGGACTTACAAGTTCAGCTTGTATTTAAAATTTAAAATTTTAAAATTTATATTTTTTTATTCCGACAAAAATAGTTAATTATTTTTCTTCTTCAAAAAAATTTATGAATTAAAATCTCCATCAAATTTACAGAAGGATTTAAAAACAAACAACAACAAAAACTTGTTTTTAAATTAGCATATTTGCAATTCTTGATTTAAATGGATTCAATTTAATTAAAAGCAGTTTAAGATATAAAAAAAACTCTAATTTCATCACAACGTCAAATGTTTTAGAAAGTTATTTTTTTTTGTTATGAATACGTTGTGAACACAGTTTATTTAAAGTTTGTTTTTTTAAAAAAAAACACAAATAGCTATATGCTATGAATATCTAAATTTAATTAATTTTTCTGAACATTTTTCTTAAGACAACAAAAAACACTTTCTAATTTGTAAAAATTATTAATAAGATGCTTAAAATATGCACATGTCGAGAACCAAATTTTCAACATCAAATATGTTAATAAATATGAAATATTATAAAAAAAAATCCCCATATTAAAATTTTCGTTTCAAACTTAAAAAAAAAAAACAAGAATAATATATCAAATCCAGTCTCGTGGAAAAACGGAATTCTGAATTATAGGACAGTATGAGCACGGGTTGAAAATAATATATAAAAAACATAATTTTATCTTTAATCTTGAATAAAAAATTTGTTTTTCATTTTAACTCTTTTAACTTATTAATCTTTAAATCTACAAAATTTAAAATTAAAAAAAATGATAAATTTAATCTTCACTTTTTGTCAAAGTTTCGTACTTTAAATTTCTTTCCTTTCCTGTTTTTCTTCTAAATACTGAATTTTAAAGCAAAAGGATATCTAACCTCATATCATTTGAAAATGTACATAAAATAAACATGTGTATAATGTGGTACATACATACATCAAGATATATAAATACAAAAATCCTTTTGGTACATATTATTCAACGCAATATAATCCGCATTCAAGTATTTCATAATAACTCAAATATTACATAAATACATACATAATGTACATCGCTATATATGCTTAAATCCTTAAATATATGTATATATGTACATATTATGTATAAAAAGCAACTAAAAACATTCACGTGTAAAAAAGAAATTTTTAAACACTTCAAGTTAAGTTATATTATCTTTGTGTATTTAAAAGCATTTTTACTTTAGATACAAACATTAGATAAAAAGATGAGATTGAAATCTCTGGGGGCATATTGCGGTTGATGAAATGTTTATATATGTATGTATGTATATCTTATGTAGCCTTATTCGTATGATGTACACAATCAAATAGAATGTTTTCTTTTTTGTCTAAAGTTTTTTTTTCATTTCGTTTTTCATTAATAAATCATTAACTTTTCGGTTTCTTTTATAAATTTAGATCTAACATACAACATTATATATACATACATATATGAATGATATAAAATGTATGGTACAGATACACGAAAATCTTCCATATATTGGTTAAATTATTTAAGACTTATTATAACGATTAATCTAAATCCTTGTGTAAATACAGAAAAAAATTGAGTTAATTTTTATTTCAATTAATTTTTTTTTTTTATTTTTCGTAAATAAGCATAACTGTTTATAATTGACGAAAAAGGATTTTATAACTTATTTTTCATGATCCAAAAAAAACTAAATTAGAAGAAACAAAAAACAAAATACAGAAAAATAAGGATCAAAAACATTTTGCGAAATCAAAAGTTTATCTTTTTAAAAGAACAAAAAAAAAAAACGGAAAAAGAGAAATTTATTGCTGATTTTCGCAATGTCATTCCGTCACCGACAAAAGTAACAACGAAAACAAGTTTGTTATTTGTACAGCAAAGATAAAATCATTTGACAAATTTTTCTTCTTTAATTCGATTTTTTTATAACATTTAACATACATATATTTTTTTATTTTACTGTTTTCTTCTATTTTCAAATTTTCTTATTTTGGGATTTTTATTAAAAAATAAAAAACAACATCAGGACTAAATTGTGAAGAAAATGTCGACGAATGTCTGTCTAACCCATGTCAAAATGGTGGAATATGTAAGGACAAAGATAATGGCTATATTTGCACCTGTAAACCAGGATATTTAGGAACACATTGTGAAATTGATGTTGCAGTCTGTGAAACTGGTAAATTTTGTTTAGTTTTTTAGATTTTAGTTTTTGATTTTAAATTTTTTTAGATATTGAATAGAAATATTCACTTTTGTTTCTTTTTTTAATTTTATTTGAAAAAAAAAATAGTAGAAGAATTAAAAATAAATGAAAAATACAAAAAAAATTTTCTAAGCATAAGCTCTTTTTAAGCTTTTAAGCATAAAAGAAGAAAAGATTTATTAAATTCAAAAATGCTTTTATAAAATTAATAAAAGGGAATTTTCCTTTGTAAATCTTTGGAATGAAAATCTTTTTTTTTCTTTCCATGAATTTTGCTTTTCATCATTATCATCAAGAGTTCAAAGTCTGTTTGTTCTTGCTTATCATTTTAATGTTTCTCTTTGTTTCATTCACAAATAAAACAGGAACAGGCGCCCGATGTCACAATGGTGGTGAATGTATTGAAGGTCCTGGATTAGAATTCACATGTAAATGTACACCTGGTTGGCGAGGTCGAATATGTCAAGAGGAAATAAATGAATGTGAATCTTCACCATGCCAGAATGGAGGAGTTTGTGTTGATAAACTAGCATCATATGTCTGTGCGTGCCCAATGGGTTATACAGGTATTAATTGTGAAGAAGAGATACTTATTTGTGCCGACAGCCCGTGCCAAAATAATGCATTATGCTTGATGGAAGAAGGTGTACCCACATGCTATTGTGTGCCTGATTTTCACGGTGAAAGATGTGAATTTCAGTATGATGAATGTCAATTGGGTCCACGTTGTACAAATGGTGGAGTTTGTATAGATGGTGTTGATACATTCACATGTTCATGCCCACCAATGTTAACAGGAATGTTATGTGAATGTTTAATGCTTGAAAATGATGAACTAAATTGTAATTATACTGCACCACCATTACCACCGACAACTACAAGAATTCCTGAAACAACAACTATTCTTGCACAGGAAGAACAAACAACAGAAAGCGTAGAAGAAACTGAAGAGACTGAAGAGAGTAGTTCAATTGAATCTGAAGAATTTTCTACGGAAAAACGTTTTGAAATTGAAATGACTACGGTACCTACACCTACCAAAGAGATACCAATTACGATTACAACTCGGCCATCTGTGATTCATAAGACCACTTATCCACCAACTCACACCTCTGACCATACTTATCGGCCTCAGTGGGAAACAACCAAAACATCATTTGGAGTTGTAAGTGGTGCAACAACAACAGTTTCATCTGCAGAATACGACTATGAAACCGAAACTACAACTTCAATACCACAACGTCCTTCTTTAACCGGAATAACAACTACAGTAGCACCATTTCTTACTGAATATCCCGAAATTTACATTTCAACGAAATTCACAGACTACACAAAAATTACTGCAGGCAGTCGTTTCACTACATATCGTCCATTACCTCCTACTATCGGAACAACAACACCTTTCGAAGAATATGAAGAACCTATAGTACCAAGTCAAACACCGAGTCCTTCTCCACTTCCTCCAGTTTCACCTTCAACATCATCCACTTATCCACCATTTGTCACCTCACCATCACCCACCCCATCAGTTACTCCATATTGGCCTTCAACACCCACTTTCCGACCAAGTCCTCCACCATTCACATTTTTAACAGAACAAACAACACCGAAATCCCTTTACACTGATGATTTAATAACGTATGCCTCACCAATTGCCAGTTCTACATCAACTACCACTGAAACATCGTCTACTGCATCATCGATAGCAGGAGGAGTAGGAGGAATTGGAATCGGTGCAGAAAACTTCACTACAATACCAGATTGTGTAAAACTTGGTTGTTATAATGGAGGCACCTGTGTTACTACTTCAGAGGGATCTCGGGTAAGTACAAAATCAAAATAATGTAGGAAATATATTATAAGTCTGTTTTCAAATACAAAATTTTGTACAAAATGTTAACTAAAAGTAAATTGTATCTATAACCGTCATGCTAATGGTTCTGTCAAAGAAAATCTTATACAAAACAAAAACATTGTAATATTGCTACATCCTTTGTTCATTTTCATTCTCAATAAGTACATACATTTGTTGAAATACAATGCAACGTAGCTGTAAATGGAGATTCGTCGAAATACAAGGTTTTTCAATAGAAATCTAATTCAATAAGCCAGATAGATAGAACAATTAATTGTATATAAAAGATAGATTCGACAAGAGAAATTATTTTAATTGAACTATTATTACGTTACATTTCATAATTAAATAAAGATACAATTTACATATTTTTGAAAATAATAATAAGATAAACAGGATATTCTTTTTTTTTCGTAATTTACATTTCATATTTTGAACATCTTTCATGTGGAACACATATTTTATGCTATTTTGCATTTACAAATTTTTACAAAGTTAATGAAACACCATTCCATTTTCAAAATTAGATTTTTTCCTTTGTTTTCCTTTACTTTCTTTTTTTTTTTTCTTTTTTTTTTTTTTTAAATAATGAAGCATAAACTGAAATTATTTTTTTGTTTTTTCTTTTAGTAAATTTTCTGATGTTTTTTCAGTATTTTAATACACTACGTTATCGTATTACATAAAAGTGTAACATTAGAAAATGAAAATGATGTTCGCTTTAGGTAAAATATTTTTAACTAAAAGTTTTCAAGAAAACTCTATAAACTTAATTAATGCTTTTCATTTATTTCTGTACACAAATTATGTATGTTGTTTTGAATAAATTTTAATATGAAATATGAAATATACTTGAAAATATTACGTAATTTTTTCAGAATTCATCTTCTCTAGTATATTCGTAATTTTGTTAATATTAAAATAATTATTTTTGGAAAATTTAACACATTTTTATTTTCAATATTCACAAATTATCCGAATTTTCAAAATATTTTGTTAGCAAAAAAAAATGTACAAGACTTTTTCGTCAGCTGATCAAAATTTTATAGATGAAATTTATTTTAATATTTTATATAATTCAGGTCAAAGTTTTTTTTTAAACTTTCCTAAATGATTAACTTAAAATTCAAGGAATTCTTTTAAAAAAATAAAAATTTACGATTTCTGGGTTAGTTATGAATTTGCATAAACAATTTACTGCTTTTAAATGTACATGAGGGTGGTTTTGGAGTATTGAAAAAAATATATATATTTTTTTCTACTGAATGTGATCGAGAATACGGAAAAAATTCAGTTGCGTATTTAAGGATGAATATAACGAGATGGAATTACGCTCAAAATTAAACTTAAGGTCGAAATAAACAATATTATAAACCATGCGTTCATTTATTCATTCTAGGGTTAAAAAGTAGTTCTATGTTATTTTGAAAATTGAAAAACCTTTACTTTCTAGTACAAAGACAATTACATTGCACCAAAAATAGCAACGATAAAATAAAAATGTTTTAAAATATTTATTTTCCAAGAAAATTCACTACATTTTTATCATTTCCTAAAATAGTATAATACTAAAACTACTCGTACATTTGCGAGAGATGCATAAATAAATTTTATAATTTATATAATAGTACACAAAAAAAAACAGCCATAAAAATGTATAAAAACTAAAAATACATATAAAAAGGAAAACTAATCGAAATATTTTGTGTAAAATATAGTTTTTTTTTTCTAAAAAATAAATAAAACTTGGGAATACCGCACAAGTACAGAATGTAAGCACTACGTTTTCAGTTATTTATTACCTTTTTTTCATTTTCTTCTTTTCTTAATAATTTTTTTTTTTGAGTATATTTACTCTTCAATTGTAAACAATTTACTAATGAGATTCCCTCTAATACTATTTGAATTTGAATTATTATCTTTGGTTTCCTTAACAGGATGCATATAAAGCTTATGATCACGTATTTTCCTGTATAAGGAAATATATTTTCCAGCTGTTGTCGTCCTAGGAACAATATATTTTTCACAAAATATTGTTTTACTTTGTGCAGCTTGACTAAGTCTATCATAGCATAATGCTTGAAGGAATGTTAAAACGAATGTATAACAATTATATGTTTCTTCATTGTAATGTTTTACAGTCCAACGAGATTGTTTACAGATCTAAAAATAAAAGAAAAAGAAAAAAAGTAAACAGTTGACGGAATTACTTCTTCATAACAAATTCTGACAAGAAAGATAAAAAGAGCTTTTGAAATGTGTTTTAAGTTTAAAGAAAACAACAACAAAAAAAAAAAGGATATATAAAGATGATGTGTACGTTGAACATCATCCAACATCTTATTTCGTTTTTTCCTTGTCAAAAAACTTATGAATCCAAAAAGGGGGTGGTACAATATTGTTAACCTTACCTGGTTAAGAACTTCATCCCATAACTCATACCATGGTTCTGGAACATTTTCAACTAGAAGACATTGTGTCCAAAAGAATGATGAGGAACTATTATTACTGTTACTATTGTTATAACCACATTTTTCTGAATGCCTCTGGAGACCATTTCGGTCAAATTCAACAATAGTGCCTTTAGATGTTGTAACTGCTATATGAAGATCTGTTGAATTATTGTAATCACTGTAAGAGAAGTTAATATTATTTTATTGTGATGTTCATTTTATTTTATTTTTTTATTAACTTTTGTATTTATTTTACAAAAGTCATTGTGTAGAAAAATATAAATGAAAAAGAGTGCACTTATTACATACGAAATACACAATGTGTACATGTGTTTATATAACTGAAAAAGATAAATAATTGAAATAATATTACTATATTTGCTCACTTTAAAAAATCACCTGATGTTGGTCGTAATACAACTGAACATGGATATTGTGATGCTCTTATAAAAGGATAAGGTAAACGAAATGGTAATAGCTTAAGGGTTTTTTCATCAAATTTTATATTACAAACTGGACATGTATCTGGTAAATTGAAGCAAAAAACCTTTGATGTACAATGTTGAAAACATATGATACCAGGATCACCGACAGGTGATGAAAGCATTATCCTGAAATGATATTAAGTGAGAAAAAAAACATACACACATATGTGTGAAAAATAAATATGAATAGAATTATTTTAATTACTACTTTTTTTTTTATTTTCATTATATTTACAAAAAAAGACAATGGCATTTTTAAATTGTAAAGTTTCAATAAAGTAATACAAATATCTTTGAAGTGAACATTTTTGTTTTTTTCGTGAATAAAAAATATTTTTTTTTTTTAAATTTGCGACTTTATAAAGTTGTGTTCAAAAAACTTAGTTTCTAAAATAAATAAATTTTAAATCCTGATAAAACCCCATTTTTACTCACCCTTAATTATGCATCAAATGCTTAGTTTCGTAGGAAGATTTTTTGTTTACTAATTACAAAAAAGTTTATAAACAGTGATAGGTCAAAATTCATGTCGAACTGTAAGTGCAAAATGGCGTCGCAACGATTCACTTTGTATTTTTTATACCCTGTTTACCATATCCAGAAAAAATTCAATATCATGAAATAACTAATTTAAAAATAGAAATTGCATTGCATTTTAATTCAATAAAAGATTCAAATTACAAAATCAATGCATAGTTCGTCTAAAGATCTTCGAGATAAAACAATATGGAAACCATATTCTCAATTAATTGAATTCTCATACGAATATGGTTTTGAAATAATTTTCATTTCTGCGCTAATTTAATTACTTATAGTGCTTTTTCAAATGAAATTAAAAATTTAAATAAAATGAATATTACAATACCGAAGATAAGAAATAAGGATAATAAAATTTACGAAATTATATGGTTGAATTCAATTTAATGCTTCTGCTAAATTTTGTATATATATAATTTGAGTTGTATTAAACAGTATACACATATTTACATACATACAAAACAGCGCACATCTGATACATACATAATATGTACATATATGCATTCTTATTAATTTGTATACATGTATGTAAGTATGTAAACTTGTACATGTGAAAAAGATCCTTAAATAAAATTCAAGGCTATTTTACCAAATTTCTTTATCTTTATATCATGAAAAACGAGAGAACAATTTTCTGTAGTATATTATCCTTTTAATAGCTAACATTTAATAGTATTTCGTACATTTTTCAAATGTGAATAGAACGTGCACAAATGAATATACATACATACATATATAATATATGATATTCTAACCATTAACTACTAATTGAATGTAAATTCTAAATGGACGAGAAATTAATTATACATAATAGCAAGCATAATAATTATTTCGATTATATTTCATTTAATTTGAAGAACATTTTCAAAACGAATTTTATGTCATTAAATACGAAAAAGATATATAATAAATATTTTAATGGCTTGTAATTGTATATACAAATATATAAAAATTTATGTATGTATAATGTATATAGAAAATAATATAGAAAATTGGGATTTATCTTAAAGGATGCGTAAATCGAGTAAAATATATCGTAAAAGGAATATGGTAAAATGTTCGTTTTGTAATTGATTAATGACATTTAATGTTAACACACAAGCAAAATAATAAAAATTACATGAACTCGATGAAATATACAAATAAATGCTTTAAGAAAAAATCGTAGGTTAAGGGTTTTATAAAAATATAAAAATGAGAAAATCATTATCATGACGAAAAAAAAAAACGTTAAGAAAAGTCAATTTGATTGCTCTATAAAAATCCTTATTTTGATAGAAAATTTTTAAAGTTTTTTCTAGTCTAATATTTCTTCATAAAATTAAAAACTTTAAAAAATTTGTTTTCTTTTAATTTTCTATCAGTTATGAAAATCCATAAAATGTTTAAAATTTTAATAAATTTTACTTCATTCTGCTTCCACAAAAAAAAAAAATTCATAATAAAAAATTTAACTTTGAATACAATTTTTATTAAAGTCCTTAAATCAATATTTTCTTGCTTTCAATCAATTTTTAAATAAAAACAATCTTTTCACCAGACAGACATCATCACTAATAAAGATAAAAAAAAGTAGATCTTTTTTTTTTGTTTTTTTTCAAAAATAAATAACGAGCTCTTCGAATACAAACAAACAGATGCAATTTTTCCGTATGATATCATTTACGCGTTTAAAATTTAACTTTTGGAAGCCAAAATAAAAAAAAAGGAGAAAAAAATTTAAACCTCTTCGTTATCACTGCATTATATCGTTTTTATTTTCTTTTAAATTTTAAAAGTCATTTCAATTCTACTTTATTTTTTTTTCCTTTATTCAAAATTCACAAAAAAAAAAACTTCAACACCATCATTGTCTGGTTTTATTCAATTTTATGCCCTTGATGCTATTGCTACTGCCATTGAATGGAAAATCAACAGTAACATGAAAAAAAAGTATGTTTTCTTGGCTTTCTTATTTGCAAAAAAAATAAAAAATTTCGAAGAAAGAAATAGGAAAAATTATGAAACGAAAAAGCTACTTTCTGGATGTTATTACAAAAGAATAAAAGAAAATAGTAAAAAGAAAAAAAAATAGTTGTTACTATGTGTACATTCGTTTAAACTTCCGAAAGAAAAATATTTGTTTTTTTTTTTTTTTTTTTTTTTGTAATCCTTGAAAAATAGTTTAAGGAAATTCGATTAAAAAGAGAGAAGTTTTTATTTGAAAGATGATATTTTTATACTTATGCAGTTCTGTTTGAATAAGGAAATATACATACATATATATTCTTTTTTCCTTTTTTGTTTTTCTTTTTTTTTTAAAATCTTTTTCTTTTGAAACTTGGAAAAATTATATAAATGCTTCTAGAATTTTTTTTGTAAAATTTTAAGAAAAATAAAATCCTTTTTTTTTTATGATTAAAAACAAGAAGAAAAAAATAAAACAAAAATATGAAAAGAATTTCAAATTTTTTTACATCTTATTTTCATTTTTTTTTTTTTTAAAGTGATTGTAGTTTTGTTTTGGAAAAAAGAAAAACTTAAGAAAAAAAGTTTATTCATTCTTTAAATTCCAAAACAAATCCTCTTCAAGTTATAATTGAAGATGTTTTATACTATTTGACCAATTGACCTAATTTTTGAAAATTTTTCAAAGCACAAAAATATTCATCTTTGACACAGTAACTTTTAAAATTATTTTCATGAATTTAAAATTAAAATCTCTTTTAGATACTTTTTTGAAATTTTTTTTTTTTGAGAGATAAAATTTAAATATTTACCTAATTAAGATTTGAATAATTTTTTCAAAGAAAAAATATTGTTTTTATATCTCAGTTAATCTTAAAATTTGTTTTTTTTTTTTTTTTTTTTCAAAATTTTTTAATAGTGTGTATGCCGTTTTGATCGACAAGGACCACTTTGTGAACATCCAATTATTATAAAAAATGCAGCATTTTCTGGTGATTCATATGTTAGTCATCGTATACATAGAGATATACCACGTTATGAACCATTAGAAAGTGTATTACCAATGCATGTACAATTAAAAGTACGTACACGTGCAACAAATGGTTTAATTATGTTAGCAGCTGCACAAGGTTCTAAAGGTGGACATTATATGGCATTATTCTTACAAAAAGGACTATTACAATTTCAATTTTCATGTGGTTTACAAACAATGTTATTAAGTGAATTAGAAACTCCTGTCAATACTGGAAATGAAATTCTTATTAGAGCTGAGTAAGTATATATATTTTGTAAAATGTTAAAATATAAATATTTTATGAGCACATACATGTGTATGTACATATTATATTAAAATCATTTTGTATTTCAAAAACATTTTCTACATTTGTTTGATAATAATTTTAATTTTTAATATACTCTTTCTCTTTCTTTCTATAAAATGTCCTTTAGGCACAAATTCATAAATTATTGTCAATTTGTAAAAGTGAAACGTGTTTCTGAATAATTTCAAAAATCATTTAAATTTCAAGTATATAATTCTTGTAGATTTAATTACACAATGAATAAACATCCTTGAACAAACGACAAATTAATTATCATTACGCTTTGATTGAATGAAAAATGTGTTTGTTTTAATATTTATTTACTTTTTATTATCATACTTTTTAGAAATTATATTTTAAGTAATTCTTTTTTTGTTTTTTTTTTTTGTTTTTTGTCAAATCATGTGAATTTGTGGGTGTACATGAAAATCATTATTTTGTCCTAGTGTACGTAATATTTCATTTGGATTTTTTTTTTTTAATATTGAAAAGGATCTTGATTTCTTTTTTTCAACAAAAAATAAAATTTTATCTCAAGAATCTTGAAAAAAAATTAAAAATTTAATTGAATCCTCTAATCTCCTTACTTTTACAAACCATAAAATTATTATACAGGCTTTCAACGAAGAAATTAAAAACTTATTAAATTTTCCATTATAATTGTGACTAAATTTAAATAAATTGAATTAGTTGGACCATTTCTTTTTTTTTCCTTAAAAATATCTATTTTAGATTATAAGATAGAAATTATTTAAAAATACTAACAAAATAATTTTAATACTCATAAATGTTAAATTATCCTTTTTTAATTATTCTTTATATTGAAAAACAGATTAGATTTTAGTCGTAATTTTACGCATTGTAATGCATCGTTATTAGTAAATGACACATTAGCAATGTCTGGTGATCAACCAACATGGTTAAAATTATTACCACCAAGATTATATACAACTGAAATAATTCAAAATACATGGCTTCATTTAGGTGGAGCACCACAAGCTCCAATCGGTTTAATTATTGAATTACCACCAGCACAAAGTGGTACAGGATTTACAGGATGTTTACATTCATTACGTATTAATGGTGAAGATCGTGAAATATTTGGGTAAGTTTATATATTTTTTATGAATTTGCTTATTTTTCTATTATAAGAGATAAAAATACAAAAAAAAAAAAATCTAGAAAATGAACTCATACAAATTTTTAACTAAATCGATGGAATTTTAAATATAATATGTTAAATAATCCCTTTGAAATTTAGGTCTTCGAATCATCAATAAAGAGTTAATTTCAAGAAGAATATCATCGTGATTTTATATTATCTTTTATTTATTTATTTTTTCTTTTCAATCTTTTTTTTTTAATTTGAATTGACAATAATCGAATCATGACAAAAGGATAAAATTGAAATGTTCTAATGGTAGAATAAAAATTAAGATAAAAATAATAAAAACAAAAAAAAAAAAAAGGAATTAGAAGACAACAAAAGCTCTTTTGAATGTGAAATAAAATTCAGAATCATTGTCACAATAAATTGTAATTCAAGTACTTTTAAATATCCTTCAATCCCAATTAATGTTAAGATTCGCGAAATGAAAGTAAAGACAACAAAAATAAATGAAAAACACAAAAACAAAATACAGCTTTATTTGGTTAATTGGTTTAAAATTAAATCTTAAATTCTTAGCTGCTTTTGTAATGTCATTCTAGAGAATTTATTATATAAAAGTAAAAAAAAAAAAAAAATGAAAGAAATTTTAGGCATTACATACTTGACCTAATTAATTTTAAAATAAATTTTCTCTATTCAATTTTAGGAAAATAATTCATAAAGGAAAATTATATGAGCATTCATTCATCGTTGTTTGTTTTTATTTTTCCCTTTTAATCGTAAAAATATGATTTTATTTTCATTCACAAAAATTATTTAATGAATTGTGTAAGTAAAAATAATTATACACAAAGTAAAAAATTATAATTAATAATTTGTTTTTTTTTTGTTGTTTCTTTTTTTTTAAGTTAAATTTGTTTATCTACACGAAAAAAAAAAAATTAATGATAAAAAAATAAGAAAATCGTCGAAAAATATTTATTATATTTATAGAATTTTAAAAATATTTTTCGTAGTTTAAGTTTTTTTTAAAAATTCTGATAAGTTATTTCTGGTATATTTTCAAAAACAAAGTTAATACAAGAAATAAATAAATTTTATACAGTGTGATTAATTAACTTTAATAAATTTGAAAATGTATTATTTAAATAATTTACTATATGTTTGTTTTTATTTTCTTACTTGTGAAATTTCCATAAGATTTATTTGAAAATTATTTTTAATTAAAATTTAAAAATTAAAAGAAGTTTTAAATTAGCCTTCTGATACTAAAATTATACAACTAATCCTTATGAACATATTTATAAAAATTTCAGGGTTCCGACATTTTTAACGAAATTTTTAAAATGTAACGAAAGTCAAAAATTTTTATATTTTAAATAATACAACATATTCATGGTAGTTTTTTTTTTTTCTTTTTGTTAAAAAGTAAACTCCTAAAATATTTATTTATGATGCAAAAGTTCATCAAAATATCAAATAAACAAATTAAAACTTTTTATTTTTATTTAAAAAAAAAATTCATAAAAATTAAAATAATTTTATTTTATTTAATTTACATTAAATTTAAAAAAAAAAATTATTATTTTCAGCTCAATTGAGGACATTACAGTATTTTTTTTTTATATTTTAAACATAACGAACTTATGAACTAACTATATTTTTTTCCCATCTTTTTTTTTTTTTTTTTTTTTTGAAAAATAAAGTTTCACGTTGTTAATAGTTATTACGATATTTAAAAGTTTATTAAGCTTTTCATGGCGGAAATTTTTCAAAATGATGCTAATAAATTTTTTAAATGAAAAAAAAACTAATTTAGAATTTTTAATTTTAACTTAGTTAGGTGGAAATCTGATGGAAGACAAAAATAAAACACAACAAAATTCAAAAAAAATTCTAGTAACTTTTTTTTTGTAGAATGTTCAAATGAGATTTTCTTTTTGGAAAATTGTTTGTTTTTTTTTTTTTTTTTTTGTTTAAAAACTATTTTCAAACAAGCTTTTTCTGTATTTACATTAAATCATAAGAAACTTTTACAATTAAAAAAAAATCCATGAATGTACATATATACTCATTAAAAAAGTATTTAATAATTATTTATCAAGTCCTTTTTTGTTTATTTTTCATACTTATTTCTCTCATTTTTTGAATTATTAAAAATTCAAAACGTAAAAAAAAAGTAATTTATGTAAAAAATTTATACAGAAAAAAAAATATATATTAGCTAGTTTTTACTGGAGAAAGTCTAAAATGCAAAAACAAAACTTAGAAAATCTACATTTTGTGTTAATTTATTAATGTTGTGTATATTTTTTTAATTTTTTTTCCCACACATCCATCAAACATGATCATCTTTCTCCATCAAAAATTATTTATAGTGATGCTCTTGATGGTTTTGGTATAACTGAATGTGGTTCATTAGCATGTTTATCAAGTCCATGTAGAAATGGTGCTGCATGTATTAAAATTGAAGATGAAATACAAGAAAATGGACAAAAACAAGAAAAATGGAAATGTAAATGCCCAACAGGTTATATGGGTCCAACATGTGAAATATCTGTATGTGAAGATAATCCATGTCAATATGGTGGTACATGTGTACAATTCCCTGGTAGTGGATATTTATGTTTATGTCCAATTGGAAAACATGGTCATTATTGTGAACATAGTAAGTATTCCTTTTTTTAAAAAAAATTTTTTTTGTTGTATCAATTAATTTTATGATAATAATAATGATTATTATATAATAACAGTTTTCATATACATTTTTACATACATATATACGTACATATGTCTGTATGAAAATCATATATAAAAAAACTCATTATCGATATAATAATCAAATTTTATATTCTTTTTTACACATTTATGGACATATATAATTACTTTCTTATATACATTAATGTCCTTATTCATCCTTCGAATAAGCTTAATCGACGTCATATTTCGACATTTTAATTTTCGCAATCAAAAAGGAAAGAAATGATACAAAAAATATCGTACACAAGGAAAAATATAATTAATTTTTCTTTGCTTTTTTTTAATCTGTGTGTGTGAAAATTCATTTCATTAATGAAAAATTAAAAAAAAAAATAATAATAAAGCTTATATTGTGTAAATGACCCAACTTATTCTTCACTTGCATAATTTTTTCATTTTTTTTTTAATTGAAGAGAAATGATGTCCTTGTCAGCAAAATAATGTAAATTTTTTGTTTTTTTTTTTTTAATTATTTTAATTGCATTTTTGTTAAATTTTTTTCCATGAAGAAAAAAAATAAATCATATATGTTTTCGTCCATATATGTATATACTTTTTTCATTAAAAAATAAATACATACAAGGTGTCTAGGACTAAATATTGCATAATAATAATAATTACAAATATGGGCTTTGTAGTAGTGCAAATCAAAATGTATACCTACAATTGCGTAGTAAAAATAAATTCAATATTGTTAAATATTTTTCATACAAATTAAATGAAAAATTTCACGTATGTTGGTTAATAAAAATTAATGTTCGTAAAATAATAAATATATTTTTTCAATTTTCTTTTTTTTATTTAATTTTTTAAACGTAAATGAGAGATTTTATTTTTTTTTTTGTAAACGAAAACAAAAAAAAAATTGAATAATTTATTTTAAAAAATTAAATGAACAGACGAACTGAAGAATAATTTTTAATATTTTATTAAATAATTCAATGAAAAATATTTCAATTATTTATATTTTATAGAAAAAAAATGAAATGAATTTTTATAGCACATTAAAAATAATAAATAAAAACATTGGAAAAAAAATTCTCTATATATTAAATTTAGCAATTTTTCGTTCATTAAAATTAACAAAATTGAAAGGATATACACTTTATCAATGCCACATTTTTATTCAAATTCAGTTGAAAATGTATATTTTGTAATTATTTTTTTTTTTTTTTTTTTTTTTTTTTTTTTTTTTTTTTTTTTTTTTTTTTTTTTGTAATTTGAACAAAATAATATCCTTTGAAATTCATTAAAAAACAAATAAATAATTACTTGTATTGATTTTCATAATTAAAAATTTTTAATAACGTGAGACATTGACCTTTTCACATTAAACATTTCGAAAAATCACAAACACAAAGCATTAATTCGTTCAAAAAATGAATCATTTAAGCATGGTCTTGTGTCACCGAATTTTTCACGAGAGAATAGTTAAAAAACAAACTAGGCACCTCTCTCATAAGTCACTACAAATCATGAAAAATAAAAGTAATTAAACGCTAAATTGACCCCATCATTTCAAATATTTTCAAATAAGGAAGATTGTATCGCGCTCTTTTCATTAAATTTCAAAATTTCAAAAAATTGATCGGAATCATATATTTATGGAAAAAAAAGTCATAAGCTTGTATCGAAGAATGAAAATACCCTCTAAAAGTTTTTGTGGTATTACATCATAGTTTTTGCAGACCTTGAAGTTGCTCTACCATCATTCTCTGGAAGTGTTAATGGACTATCATCATTTGTGGCATACACTGTACCAATACCGCTTGAATATTCATTGGAATTAAGTTTTAAAATTTTACCACAAACAATGTCACAAATATCATTACTTGCCTTCCTTGGGCAAAGTGGTTATCATGATGAAAAAAGTGATCATTTAGCAGTCAGTTTCATACAAGGATACATTATGTTAACATGGAATTTAGGTGGTGGTCCTCGTCGAATATTTACCCAGAAACCAATCGATTTTCGATTGGATGCTCCACGAGTACCATATGAGATTCATATTGGTCGTGTGGGTAGACAAGCATGGCTATCAGTCGATGGAAAATTCAACATAACCGGTCGATCACCAGGAAGTGTTACAAGAATGGATGTTATGCCAATTTTATATCTTGGTGGTCATGAGATTGCTAATTTCAATACATTACCACATGATTTGCCATTACATTCAGGCTTTCAAGGATGTATTTATGATGTACATTTGAAGGCTGGTCAAGTTACAGTACCATTACAAGAAACACGTGGTGTTAGAGGAAGAGGAGTTGGACAATGCGGTACTAGAGAATGTCATAGGCATGCATGTCAACATGAAGGTGCTTGTTTGCAGCATGGTGCCACATTTACGTAAATTTTACACTTTAAATATTAAAAATTATTTTAAAACACAATTATGTATGTGATTCTATTTAGATGTATATGTCAAGAGGGATGGTATGGACCCCTTTGTGCGCAATCTTCCAATCCTTGTGATTCATTTAACAATAAATGCGCAGAAGATTCAACCTGTGTGCCTCTTGTGAGTGGATATGAATGTGATTGTCCTGTTGGGAAAACGGGAAAGAATTGTGATGAAGGTAAATTATTCTTAATTTTACTACTGAGTCCGCGGAAATACTTTGAAAACAAAATTTAAACAGAAATACTTTGCTTTTTACAGAAATAAAATCCCTTAGTGATGTTTCTTTAACTGGCCGAAGGTCGTATTTAGCAGTTCGATGGCCCTATTTGAATTTCGATCGTTCCGATAAACTTGGTACAAAACGATCAGATCTTGTTCAATTTAGAAATTTCACAAAAAAAGTTATGCCACAACCAATTGCATACTCTCCACATCCTGGACAACATTTCGTTATGAAATTATTAAATGAAGTTGAAAAGCAACGAAATTTTGCCCCATTACCAATATCTTCGAAAAGTTTAGAGGAACATCACCGTGTGCAATTTTTCTTTATTGAATTTCAAATTAGACCACTTTCTGAACGTGGTCTTCTATTATATTTCGGCACATTGAATACAAATCAAGATCGTAAAATCGGTTTTGTTAGTTTATCATTGCAAGGTGGAGTTGTTGAATTCCGAATCTCTGGACCAAATAATCATGTAACAGTTGTACGTAGTGTACGAATGTTGGCAATCGGTGAATGGCATAAAATAAAAATGGCACAACGTGGTAGATGGTTAACACTTTGGGTTGAAGGTAGTGCCTCTTCAGCATTAGCACCATCTGCAGAAGTTCTTGTCGAACCTGATTCATTGTTGTACATTGGAGGTCTTAAAGATCTATCAAAATTACCACATAACGCAATTTCTGGATTCCCAATACCATTTAGAGGATGTGTACGAGGATTAGTTGTTAGTGGAACAAGAATTGTTCTAAATGAAACAAACATTTTAGGTACTAATTTTAATTAAATTATTAGATTTTTCGAACAGTCAATTAATATGTATTTTAACTGAGTAGAATCACGTAACATTAGAGATTGTGATGGAACAGCATGTGGTGGTGATTCTTGTGAAGCTGGTGGACACTGTTGGCTAGATGAGAAACTTCAACCACATTGTATTTGTCCAGAATATGCAAAAGGAGATCGATGCGAATATTCAGAAACATGTAAATTAATTCCATGCAAAAACAATGGTCGTTGTTTGCGTAGCGGACGATGTAGCTGTCAGAATGGATGGGGTGGATTTTATTGTGAAATTGGTAAACACAAAATATATTGAAATTCAAAAAAAAAAAAAAAAAAAAACATTATTTTATAATTAAAATTCTATTTTATTTCTGTTCCCTTTTTTTCTAGCTATGAGTAAACCATCAACTCCAAATTTCCGTGGTAATAGCTATTTAATTTTACCACCACCAAGAATACCGACAAAAGATAAACGAAAAGGACCATCAATGTATATACGTCCACGTGAATCATTACAAATTTCAATGAATTTCTCAACAATTGAACCCGATGGTCTATTATTATGGAGTGAAAGAGATAAAACAAAATTTTTAGGTTTAGGTATTGAACATGGTCATATAAAATTAGCAAGTAATCTTTTAGATAATAATAATTCAACAATTGATATACCATCCGGTGGTTATATATCAGATGGTGCATGGCATAATGTTCAAATAATAACAGATCGTGGTAAAATTGAATTATCAATTGATGATAATGTGATATTTTCTGAAAAAACAAATTCAAATCCATCAATGTTTCGTGGACGTGGAAAAGATGTATCTGTTACATATGAAGATTTATTCTTAATAGGTAAATTAAAATATTTTTAGATGTATTTATTATCTACAAAAATTTTATAAAACAAAATATCTTATTGACTTACCCTAAAATTAAAAAAAATAATAGTATTTTTTCACTGATGACAACAAAATTCTTTTGTTTTTTTTTTCTTCACTTTAATAAAACTTTTTAATTAATTTTCACTAAAAAAAATGACGTTTCATTTGCTCTAATGGTTGACTGCCAAAGCAAAACTGTTTTCTCGTTTATTTTCTGTTTCTCACCTGATTTATAATTTTATGAAGAACAACTTAACAAGTGGAACTGGTACTGTTAATATCTATATTGTCTGCTATATATGTACCTAATGTGTATATAGTAAGTTCAATTTACCTAGCAGTAGCAGGTATTATGAAATTGCGAAACATTTATCATGAATGTATTAGTTATGTTGATAATTATTGTGGACTTAGTTTTTTTCTTGTTAATCGTTGTTGTGTCTCAAAGTAATAAATTCAAACCAGCTTCAAAATACTTGCTAGAACAGCATTTTATAAAACGTGATTTTCATTTGAATTGAGTCGAGTTCAAAAATTTAAATTACCTGTCTTGTATATTTATCGACTTTATCGATTTGAATTTTTTTCAAATTTTTTAAAAATATTTATTCTCTTTCTTTTTTTCTAATAGGTGGTTTTCCAAATGGTGAATCTGTTTCATCAAGAACATTTAGTCGTTTTCATAAGGCATTTAAAGGATGCTTACAGGATATTAGTTTTGGTATTGAACCAAGTTCAGTAATAACAGATTTTTCACCATATCAAGGTGAAAATATTGGATCTTGCGATTTACATGATGATGATCCTGTTGTATAGAATATTTTTTATTTGAAAAAAAAAATTAAATAAATAAATAAATAAAAAATATATTTAAATTTAAAACAAAAAAAAAAAAAAAAGTAGTATATGAGAAAAAAATAATAAATGATATATTTTTAGTTTATTTTTAATCAATTTACTATACCAAAAAAAAAAAAAAAAACTGAAATCAATAAAAAAAAATGATACAAAAAAATTAACTTGTATATTAAATTATTTAAAAAACAAAAATACATATATACAATACAATATACATATATAAAAAAATTTAAAAAAAAAATAAAAATATTGAAAAAAAAAAGTTTTTGTAAATTTTCTAGTGAAAATATTTTAAAAAAATTTAAAATCTAAGATAAAAAAGTTTAAAACTAAAAAGAATTAAAAAAAAAATATTGAAATATTTTTAAATAAAGAAAAATCATTAATTAGTTACATTATTATTATTATTATTATATTGAAATAGAAAAATAATTTTGAGAAAAATAAAAAGAAAAAAAAAAATATGTGACATGTTTTCGACATTATTGAAATTTTTGGAAAAGAAAATAAAACTTTTCAACAAATTAAAAAAATAAATAAATAATGAAAAAATTTAATTTAAGAAAGGAAAACAAAAATATATAAAATAAATTAAAACTTAAACTGCCCATTTATGTTCGTTTTTTTGTTAGCTTTTAAGTTATTTTTAGCAAAAACAGAATAAAAATAAAGAACTGGATAAAAAAGAAATTTAAATAAAAATGAGTTTAAATATTATTTACAAAAAAAAAAATATTGATCTTTTTATTTATCACACCTTGATTTTTGGAAGTCCTTAAAAGTACTTGAAGTTGCCTTGTCTTTCTTTCAATTGGGTCCTTTTTTTTTAAATTATGGATTTTTAATTAAGAATTTTAGTTGTTCATACTTGAGACTCTTGAGAGTACTTTTTAATTTAATGAATAATATGGTTCATAATTATCTTCAACAAATCAATAATATAACTTTTTACATATGAAATTTCAATGTACACACTAGAGAGAGGAATTCTTTTCTAAATGGCCTCGTATATCGTATGAACAATTGTCCTCCTCCTATTCGTCATTAAAATCTGAAAAATGTTTTTGTTATTGAATTCGATATCAAACTGCATTACTTTTAACAACTCCATAATACAAATAATTGAATTACTTACTGGTGTCACAGATAGTTTCATTGACATCATTTTATCACTTGATAACTTCAACATAATTAACTTATTTCTAAAATTTGCATAAAAATCTTGTCAATATTTGAAATTTCATTAATTTTACTAAAAAAAACTGAAAGAAATTGTTTCATTTTTCGTTTATATTTTAATGTCCAAGGAAATAAAACTATCAAAAACAATTTTTTTTTCTTGTTTTTCATTTAAATTTTTACTCACGATAAAATCATAAATTTCATTTTATACCATTTTAATTTTTTTTTTTTTTTTAAACAAGCATAAAAATAATTAATTTTATTTTTTTAATTTTTAAATTGTTTAAATTTTTTTTTTTTTTATTTATTTTAATTATGCATACTTTTTTTTATCAACAAAGAAAATTTCTAAATTAAAAAAAAAAGTTGAGGGGAAAAAATTAAGAGGATTAAATATTAAATAATTTTTTTTTTTTTTTGTGTTTTCAACGCGTCTAAACTTCTTTCTTTTTTTTTTTTTTTGTATTTTTTCTTTCATATTTTGATTTTTCTTAGAACTATTATGGGGCGAAAAAAAACAGGAAAAAATGAGAAAAATTTTGTTAAAATTTCATAGTTGTTGTTTTTGTTGCATAATATTAAAATTAATTTATAGTTTTTTTTTTCCTTTTGTATTATTTTTTAAATATTATTTGTAAAATTCTCGTGATTTATCGTTTTTTTGTTTTAAATTTTAAATTTTTATTTTTAATTAATTTTAATTTTATAATTATTTTTAATGACAGAATATTAGTATTAGAATAAAATTGAATATGATTACAATGGATGATGATGTGTGTGTGTGTGTTTTTTTTTTTTTTTTTCATTTTGAAAAGAGTTAAAGAATTTCAAAAAAACAAAAAGGAAAAAATATATTTTTTTGTTTATTTTTTTTTTTACGTTTTTTGTTTTCAATATATCGTATATATATTATTTTTCTATTTAAATCATATTATTTTCTTTAAGAATACAATGTGATATTCTAGATTTTAATTATTTTGTAAATTTTGTTTATTTTTTTATAAGTATATGTATATATTTTTAAAATATTTATACCTCTTTTATTTTAGATTTTATTTTTTTGCTTCAAATAAAGTACACATTATATCGTTTTAATTATTTTGCTTTATTGTTAAATTTATTTGTTTCTTTTTTTTTTTTTTTTTAATTAAATTTTTCAATATTTTTTATAAACTAATCGTTTTGACAAGATATTACAATATAAAGAATCGCCCTTGTCCTTGTTTAAATATATATATATATTTAATTTAAATCATTTTATTTTGAAATATGAAGTAATTTAATATATAATGTATATATATATATATATATAGATAATAATAGTAGTGGTATTGTTGTAATGATAGTATTTTCTTTTATATATATACTCTAATTTGTTAATGATTTTTTTTTCAATTATTAATAAATTTTGTTTGTTTAAAATTTTTAATAAAAATCCATTATACATCATCATATTTTGTTTATTAATAATAAATTTGAAATTTGTTGTGTTTTTATTATTATTTTACCGATATTCTCCAATTTTTAAATTTTATTTATTCATACTTCAAATCTCAATTAATTACAATGTAAAAAAAAAATTCTTTTTTTTTTTTTTACTATAGTATTTATTTTATAATGACTTCAATTATTTTTTCTTTTTTTTACAATTAAAACAAATTCTTATGGGCACGGAATGTTAATAAATTTTTGTTGTTGTTGTTTGTTTTTTGTATTCTTATTTTGATTTATCTTTTACAATTGAAAGAGAAAAAAAAAATAAGACAAAAATAACAGCAATGAAAGGAATAAATAAGCATATTATTCAATTTCCTTTAATAAATCTTGAATTACCATATTATATCATGTACTTAAACAATAAATAAAATTCTCTTTAATGAATATATTTACAACAACTACAAAGAAAAAAGCAAGAAAAAAAAAAGATATTTTCTTCTCTACACCTCCTATTCATATATGTAATAATATGTATCTTCTCAATTGTTTATTCGTTAAATAAAACAACAGAAGAAAAAAAAAGAAACACTTAAAAAAAAAAAAAAGATCAATTTAATTTGTAAAATTCAAAAATAATACATACATCTCAATCTTTGTTACTTTCTTTAAATCGAAAAGATAAATCAAAAAATGAATTAACATTTAAAGAAAGAAAAAAATGTGGGAATAATTTTTTTTTTCCTTTAAAGAATAGACAAAATCTTGTCAAAACAAATCAGTTTTAAAGCAAAAATTAAATGAAAATTTAAAAAAAAATAAAAGGCTGAAAATTATAAAGGAAATTTTTTTTTTTTTAGAAACACCTAATTTTAAACATACATTTATATACTTAATTTTTTTTATATATATATTTTTTTTTCGTTTAATAATTAATACAGCTTATATTTTTTTTTGTTTTGAAAAATATTTAAACAAAGAAACGTTTTTAATACCTCCAAATATAAATTTTGTTTTTCGTGCTTTTTTTTTTTTTTTTTTTGAATATAAATTTTCTTAAAAAATACACCTTTTTTTTGTTTTTTTACTTTATATAGACAATAATTTTTCCGAATAAATTAAAAATAAGAAAGAAAAATAAAATATTTAATTACTACAAGCAATTAAATGATCTGTACAATGTTACACATTTACTTATACTTGGTTTTTTTTTTTTTAACTTTTCTTTTTTAATAATTGATTGCTTTTATGCCCTTACACTGAAAAAAAAAAACAGAAAATAAACAATAAAAACAAGTAAGAAAAAAGAAAATTAAAACAAAAAAGACATAAAAATTATTTTTGTTTTCCAGAAATATTTACTTTTTTTTTTTTTTGTTTTTCATACGACCTAATGTACAATATATTTTCTTAAATTTGTTTATTTGTTTTTTTTTTTTTTTAAACTTTACTTCCATTTTAATAATTCCTTAAAATATAACTTAATTTTTTACGTTCATGAAATTTTTCATTTTTGAATGCTTTTTTACCTTTCGTTTCTTCTTCTTCTTCTTCCTTTTTATTTTTTTTTAGTAGTAGTAGTTGTTATTATAATTTTTAATTTTTTAAATTGGAATTTTATTAAAACATTTTTATTTATTTTTTTGTTAGCTATTTAATTAATAATAACTGCAAATTCTATTTAATTTATTTTATATTTTTTATTATTTGTGGTATCTTGTTTTTTTTTTTTTAAAACATTCTAAGATATCTTTTATGTTTTTTTTTAAATTATTTATTGGTATTAAAACGTCTTTGTATTTAAATTTCTTTTATCAATATTTTTATTTAAATTCTATTTTTACGAATAATATGTGAGTGGTTTTTTTTTTTTCTTTAATTTTATTTAATCTGCTTTATAATTTCTTCTTGCATTTTTTTCTTAAATATTTTTTTTAATGATAAAATTATCAAGTTCTTGCTTTTACATTTCTTGCATTTTTTTTTAATTATAATTACTTTTACTTTTTTTTTTTAAATTTACCTTTTTATTCACATTTATATATTATATATATAATTTTTTTTTAATTAATTTTTTTTTTAATATTATTTATAGATTTCATTATAAAAATACTAACAAAAAATAATAATTATAATTTTTTCTTATAAGAGAAATACAGCTGCTGCAGCTGACAAGGCGGCCGCCGCTTTTTCTTCTCTACCAATAGTAAAAATCCCATAATTCCTTCAAAATTTTTACATGCTAAAATATTTTTTTTCGTTAATTTAATTAAATGTGAATTAAATTATTAGAAATTTTACCTAAGAAAGGGCATCACTTGCAGCAGTTATTTGATTGCCGATTTTGTTCATTTTCAGCTAGCCTTCTTCCTTGTCCACTACCTTGATTAGCAGCTCCATCGTTTTTAGGTAATTTTTTGGCTAAAAAAAATGAAAAGACAAAGAAATTAATTTTTAAATTCTCATTGGTAATGTGTTCGAAATTCATGCATGTTTTTTTGTACCATTTTAAATCCAAAATGGAATTTTTTACTTACCAATTGCCAAGAATATATCATTAACGTTCACCGCAGTTTTCGCCGATGTTTCCATAAATAAAAGACCATTATCTTCGGCATATTGCTTTGCCTCTTCATACTCAACAACTCTACTATTTGCTAAATCCGCTTTATTTCCAGCTAAAGCTATAACGATATTGGGAGATGCCTAAAATGTACAATTAAATCACAATTAGAAAAAAAACAACATAAAATCATTATTTCAATTAATTTGTTTACTATACCTGTCTTTGTAATTCCTTAACCCAAGTTTTTGCCCTCTGAAAACTGTCCTGATTTTGTATATCGTACACAACAATCGCAGCTTGAGCTCCTCTGTAATACATTGGTGCTAAGCTATGATATCTAAAAATAAAAAAATAAATGAAAATACCAAAAAATTAATTGATCAAAGAATAAATTTCTTTTTTTTTAAATAAAGATGATTACCTTTCTTGTCCAGCAGTATCCCATATTTCAAATTTAACAGCTGTATCATCTATACAAAGTGTTTGTGTTAAAAATGCCGCACCTATTGTACTCTCTTGAAATTCATGAAATTGTCCTTTTACAAAACGCAATACTAATGATGATTTGCCTACAGCTGATTCACCCAATAGAACCAACTTAAATTGGCAAATTTTATTTTGAGATGTACCATTTGGTCGTTGAGCAGTTCCTCCACCTCGCGGTGTTGTAGCCATGTTAAGTTTTCTTTTCTTTTTCTTTTTTTTTAAATATTAATTAAATTACAGTTAAAATTAAATTTATATTAAAAACTTATTTTTTTATTAATTATTAACAGAAGATATAATTTAAAAAGTATTTTAGATTATCCTTGGTTGGACAATTATCTACAAAAAGAGGAGAAAAAAAAAATAAAATTGAATAAAAAAATCATAAATAATTTGAATAAAATGGATTTTTCTTTTACTTAAAGCAAAAAGTTCAGTGAAGGAATAATATGATTCCAATGACGTTGAAGTTCGATATTTGGAGTCTTAAAATTTTTGAATTGATTTTAAATTTTCTGGAAAAACTGGAATTATTTATTTTCTAAGTTAAAAATCATTTTCTAAATTATTTTTATTTTTTTTTTTTTCAGAATATTTTAGAAACAGATAACTTTCAAGTTTTATCTTTAATCATAAATTAAGAGGAATTTTATTTAAGAATAATGAACAAGAATTGACTACATGACAATTTTAATTTAAAACAAAAAAAAAATAAACACAAGGAAATCGATTCTGATTTAATGAAAGCTTTTTACATTATTTGAATTGAAAAACTCTACTAACAAGATAGTTTTACAAAATGATAACTTATTTTTTATTCAATGCACGTTATAACGCGTACACAAATTAAATAACCGTGATAGCAAAAAAATATACTTCAATAAAATTGTACTATGTATTTGAATTCTTACAATATTACAACTTATGTAGGTAGATATAGTCGATGATACAATGAATAATTATTCATTTAAATTAATAAAAATATATTTGTTATCTTCACAAAACAAAAAATTCTTTTTACTGCGTATAATTTTTAATCATAATTTAATTTAATTTTATTATTTTTCAAACAGTTAAAAATCATATTTAAAAAAAATATTCAAAAAATTGAAATATGGTACCAATAACTATTTTATAAAATTATAAATTTAATTATTAAACAATAAAATAAAATAAGAACATTTGTAATCTCTATAATAATGTTCTAAAAATTAGTGTATTTTAAATATGAAAAATATATATATATATATATCATGAGCGTCAAAAATCAGGGCAAAAGTGCAATTTAAAATATTGATAACCAATCTGTAATTTAATAAAGTAAAAAAAAATAAAAATTATTAATATTCTCTCTCTCCTACAATAATTAAGTAAATATTCAATGTATATTTTTCTATATACCTATATTAGGTGTATGTAAATTATATACATACATATTATGTATATTTTTAGCCTGTATTCTTCTTCGTATCAATCAAATTGCCGACTGGATTATTTATCTATCATCATCTCAGTACAATTTACTATTTAGCAAAATAAGACAAGGTCATGATCATTTATCATCTTCGTGTATTGTGTTTTATTGTTCACATTATTTTATTGTTATAAATAGGTAGTGTTTTTTTTTTTTTAAATCTAACTCAGTTCTCAACCTAGTTGGATTAAAATAAAATACATACCTATTTGCATTTTTGCTTAGATATGTATTATGTTTGCTTTATGTTTGCTTTTATTTAATTTTTATTTTTTAAAGAACGATAGCTTTTTAAATCGAAAAAATAAAATGCATTTACTGGCAACTTTATACCTATTAAAAAAAAAAATTTTTTTTTAATTCATAAATAAAATTCCAAATTTGCAAATGTGTGAGTAATCATGAGAGAAAAATTTAAAATGAAAAAATAAAATCAAATAAATTTTCATGAACACGAACTATATCAACTAAGTATAAAAATTTTATGTGTAGCTAGTTAATATATCATCATTAACTCCATTATCATTTTGTGTAGTAAGTATAATAATTTTTTACACAACAAATTTAATATGTACATACATATGTACTATATATGTATCTCAATATACTTAATACATTTCATATTTAAGTAAAGTGCTTAATTTTTTTAATTTTTTATATATTAAATAAATAACGTCACATTAACAACACCAACAAGAATAACAATTTAAAATTTAAAAAAAAAAAATGCAATAAAGATATGTAAGAGTGTGTAATAACCTTATCATAAGTTCAAAAATCTAAAATAAGATAAAAAATATATACATACGTAATATATATCATAAAAAACATTTTAAACAAATAAATTTAACAATGAATACAGTTGGGAATATTATTCATAAAAAAAAATAAATGAAATAATAATAAAGAATTCTATTCACTATATGTGACAAATATGTAGCTAACTACAATAACGTTGTTTTGTTTTTTTCCTCTTAAATTTCTTCAACATTTGTATGGTTTAGTCAGTAGTATGTACGTACATATTTTTCTTTCAAATATGATGCGGGTTTTTCATATAAAAATTCTTCTTTTTTTATTATTATTTTTGAATATGTATTGTTTTTTTTATAGCCGTTATATCAAAATCTCTGCTGTAGTTTAAATATGCTGAGTGATGCACAAATCACTAAAAAAAAAACCCTGAATGAAAAAAAAAAAAAAAGAATTGTGTTCTTTAGATTAAAAATTTTAAAGCAATTTAAGGGGACCAAGCAAATTAATAATAAAAAAAACAATAAAATTTTTGTTGTTCTAAACTGATATCTCCAGCTTTTCAATAAAAAATTTCAGACTGTTGATAAAAAGAAAAAACACCAGAAATTAAGTAAAGGGTAAAAAGTTGTCGTTTACGGGAAAATTTGGTTTTTTAAAATGTGCCAAGCTTCGATATACCTACCAAAAACGAAAAAAATTGAAATTGAACAAACCAAAATATTTAGTAATAAGTAATTTACGCATTGACTTTAAATTATATGTTAAAAAATAGCCTATGAATTGAAAACAATCAATTATTTACAAAATTGCAAATAAATATGGAAAACCTTATTTTGCATTCAGATCATGGTTCATTTTTATTAGATTTTTGATTATAACTCTAAAATGTTATTACCTATGTACATGTGATCTAGATGTAATTAACATAGGTCGGGAAAGAATACAATAGACACAATGTATGTAAGTATCAAGATTCTCTTCATGGCAGTTGCAATTCTAACCGAAATCCCAATCAGATACGCTGTCTTTCAGATTAATTTCTTTACCTACACAGGTATTTCATATGCAGAAGCAAACGTATTGCTGATAAGTGATAAATGCTGTTGATAAATATATAATTCCGAATTCGAAAATAATTTATTAATTTCACTATGCGTGTACGTACCTACATTAATTTTTGTAATAACACCGTTAGAAATATAGTGAACACTGAACTCTGAATCACATCATTCAACAAGCTAAACGAATAAAGACTTTATTTTCTTTTTTTTCAAAATTATTCAATGTTAAAATGAACAATTTATATTCATTATAAATAACATTCATTTTTCTTCTAGAACAGCATTGAAAGAAAATTAAGAATGCATAAGAACTACATTTCTTTGTTACTTTTGTTTTTGTCTTTTAAAATCTATGCGATAAATTCAAAACTTTTAAATAAATAAAAAGTTCAAAAAGAAAAAAACATCTTATACCTACACATTTTACGTCTACTTAACTAATTTATTACACAGTTAATCATCTTCTTCTTTTTTTTTTACAGAGAAAATGCTTGTCTAATCATAATTAAAATTTAAAAAAAAAAATTCCATAATTACATTAGTCATGTGATAGTGGATAATATAAATGTAAAAAACTAAACAAGTGTTTATTACATATGAAGGTTATAAATGGAGAAATATCTTTGATAGAAATAAATAAATTGTTTTTTTTTCTTCTTCTTGTGCTTTTATTAAACATTTATTACCTGAGAAATAAGTTTTTAATTGATTTTTAAATAAAATCGAATATTCTTTATTGTTTCAAAAGAAAATACATAGCAGAATTTGTTGAAAATATTAAAAAAAAATACGGAAAAATAAATGACCTAAATCAAATTACTCAATAATTTGTTTATTTGTACATTTTTAAAGTAAAAACGAAGAAACTTTTAAGGTAAGTACATACATAGTAACGGTGGTGTTACGTAGTGCCTATATCTACCTATAAAACTATTTTTTTTATATTTCTAATTATTATTTTCCACTAACAACAATAATAATATGATATGAACTTTCATTAAGTGCAACTACTTCAATATTGAACAGAGGAAGTTCCACTTTTTCTCAAATAAAACAAGTGAATTAAAATAAAAATCACATTATCATCATATGCCAGCAGCATTCTCATCATCATCATCATCATCATCATAAAAGATACAATTCCAGTTTGGTTTAGTTTATCAGAAAATTTTCATTTAAAAAATACAAAAAAAAATAAGCATTAAAAAAAATATTGTCGTTAGTTTTTTATGATTTAAGAGACTTTATAAGTAGGTAAATGGACGAATATCTGAATATGAGGAATTATAAATTTTAAAAAAAAATAAAGAAAATTTATCGAGGAAAGAAAAAACAGCTGATACGTCACCGGTGGTGACGCATCATACCAAAATTTCCTTGCATTTTTTTTTTTTGCACAAAGATTAGCCACTTTTTTTTTATATTATTTTCACAAAATTACTGTTTTTTTCATGTTTTTTTTTTCTCTCTTGAATTCCAGATTTTCACTTGCTCCAAAAAAAAGATCTTCCATATTAGAAAATTCATTAACAAATACATACTACTTACGTGATTTCTCTATTTAATTTTTCCTTTATGTTTTTTTTTTATTATCCAAATACGAAAATTTCACACTGAATTTTTAGAAATTGTATAATTTATAAAATCAATTTTAATATAATTAAATACGACGCAAACACTATAAGAAATCAAAAAAGGAACAATGGTTGAATTACAAAACACATAGAAAAAAGGGGCGAATTTAAGAATCTAAAAAAAAAAACAAGTACAAAATGATTTCTTTCAAAATTGTATGTTTTCTTCTTTTAGCACAAGTGATTTAAATGATTTTTTGTCTTTTTTTAATTATAACTTTTGATTTTTTTTTTTTCGTTTTGAATGTATGAATCGACAAAAGAAAATTCCACACGTCTAATTTCCGTTTAAAATTTTATTCCTAATTATACTATGACTTTAATTTTATCCACAATTAATTCTCTAATTAATAAATATTTAAATTATTATTAGAAATTTTTACAATATTTTCACGTTTTCAAAAAACAAAATTTTCACAAACTTCCCCACAAATCGAAGAAAATGACGGCGACGGACATTTTTAATATTTATCATATAAAGGGTGTTGCCAAAAATATTTGTTTTAAAAGTAATGTAAATCAACACGTATACATGGATATGAATTTGAAAGTCAGAGATTTATTTAATCATAAATTTTCCCGTTGGTACACTATTGTTTGATTTCATCTCATTTAGGAGGAAAAGCTCTCACTTTTGTAGTTTTGGATATTCATCAACTATCGCGTATTCAACTGTAAAAGAAATTGTAACCTGTAACATCGGTTCGTTCAAAACCTATTCTCTTATTTGACCACTTAATCCCGATTCAACTATCATGTGTATGTAAACAATGACATCGCACAAAAACATAACGGCGAACCTTTAACAAACTCGGCTAACGGCTAAGATGACTAAACTCCAACTGTGGTGAATAATCGAATTTAAAAAATTAAGTACTAAATATTTTATGTTTTATTCAATATCATATTACAATTAAAAAAAAGAAGAAAATTCATTCACAATTCACCTTGGTTATCAACTGTGAAACTAATTCCTCTTCAGTGGAAATGTCAATGATTTCCTTCTACAGATGGGCTGATTGTGTTGTGTTGTGTTGGGTACAATGTTTTTCACATTTTAACGTCGTTTTTCTCTTATAGGACTTATATTTTCTCTTTTTGAGTTCTGATACTTTTGCCTTTTGTCATCTCCTTCTCTTATAGGACTTCTGTTTTCCCTTCTTGAATTTTGGTACTTCTGTCTTCGGTCATCTTCTTCTCTCACAGGACTTCTATTTTCCCTTCTTGAATTTTGATACTTTTGACTCTTATCATCTTCTTCTCTTATAGGACTTCTGTTTTCTCTTCGAGCATTCTGAAACTTTTGTCTTCGGTCATTTTCTTCTCTCACAGGACTTCTATTTTCCCTTCTTGAATTTTGATACTTTTGACTCTTATCATCTTCTTCTCTTATAGGACTTCTGTTTTCTCTTCGAGCATTCTGAAACTTTTGTCTTCGGTCATTTTCTTCTCTTACAGGACTTCTATTTTCCCTTCTTGAATTTTGATACTTTTGCCTTTTATCATCTTCTTTTCTTATTGGACTTCTGTTTTCTCTTCGAGCATTCTGATATTTTTCTCTTCGATCATCTTCTCTATCTCTGCTACGATTTCTTGCTTGTCGATCTTTTTCTCGATCAAAATCAAAATTCTTTTTGTATTCTTGCATATCAGTAAACTTTTTGTTACGATCATTTCGATAATCTGATTTATTTCGATTATTTTGACTAGAACTTCTTCCATTTTGATCTCTTCCAATCTCTGTGTCCTTACGCATATCTCGATGTTCTTTTTTCAAATCTAAACTGCGACTGCGACGTCTATTGAAATTCTCATTTTCAAATTCTCTATTTTGCTGGGATGTATCTTTTTCTTTTCTATCTGAAGACCTTTTTCGATCACCATCATATTCATGTCGATGTTTTTCTTGTTTGTTTCTTTTATCTTTTTCTTCTTGTTCTTTTACTGCATGTTTTTTCGATTTCTTCTTCTCAATTTTATCTTGTTTCTTTTTAGCTGATTTAACTTCTACATCACTTTCTTCATCACTGCTTACACGCTTCTTCTTTTTATTATTTTTTTGCCGTTTCTTGGTACTAATTTTCTGTTTCTTCTTTCTTCTTTTTTTCTTCTCTTTTTCAGAATCGCTGTCGCTACTTGAATCTGATCCTGAACTGGAATCTGATGATGATGATGATGATGAACTACTAGAAGAACTTGATGAAGACGATGATGATGATGATGATGATGACGATGAAGAATCACTCGAACTTTTGATATCAAGAATTTCTTGATTAATTGCTGGTACAGATTTTGGAGCACTTTTTAAGAATTCCCTGAGTTCATCAGTTAAACCACCTAAACCAATTGATGTGAAAAAATTTATAGCGAAACGTGTATTTCGTGGATTATCTCTTGGAAATAATCCAGAAAATGATTCTGTAAAAGTTACATCTTTTAAACGTTCATTCAATTTTGATAATCCCATATATTCAGCAAGTTCTTGAAATAGAATCTTTATAAAAATTCGACTTGAACTTGTTGTATCATCTTCATTTAGTTTAATACAATCCAATACATCCCATCCTATTGCGTCAGTAAACAGTAAATGAGCAAAAAATTTACTAACATTTCTTAAACGATTCGTATCTAAACGATGTGTTGTGTGATAAGTATCTTTAAAAATTTCTTCAAAAGGTTGAATGTAAATATTGTTAATCATACAAAATCTTTGTGCTAATAAACCATAGAATTTTTCATAAGTTCTTTGTTCTGCACAACAATCTAAAAACATATGACACAATTCCATTTCTTGGCCAGGTTTTAATTGCATTTTCATCAATTTATGAGCACATTCTTCATAATCTAAACTTGAATGAATCGTTAAGTAAATCGTTCTTCGAAGTGCAACTAAATTTGTTTCAGTATTATCAATAATCACTTCGGATTTCTCTTTATTTTCATCTTCTTCATTATCTGAATCGTCACTTCCACTTCCTGATGAGCCACTTTCTGAATCGCTTGCATCACTTCCTAATAATTCCCTGCTAAGACCTTTGTATTTGTCCTCATTAGTTTCATATTTATCATCAAATTTGAAAACATCTGAAAATAAAGATAAAAATCTTTACAATTTCAATATTAAAGTAAAAATTCATTTTTATATGTGACTTACTCAATGCATCTTGTGCATCCGTTGCCTCATCTAACATTATTAAATGTGTAAATTGATCATCCTCTTCTACCAATTCTAATGCATCAATGACAGATTGATGATCTTTGAAACCATCTTTTCGTACTTGAAATACAACTTCAATCATGTATTGAACACGTTTATCAAGTTTTCCTTCATGTAAAATATTTTTTAACATTTCAAAAATGGCATTTACACCTTTTGCAGATACTTCTGTTAATTTCATACCGCATTCTTTTAAAAATGCTATTGCAACTTCAACAGAATCATCTGTTGGTGTCTCTACGAGTAAAGTTAAGATTTCTAATGCTAAAATTTCATGTGCTACACGCTGATTAACTAAATGTGCAATAAATCTTGATGCTGATATGCAAACACTTTTATCATTTCGTCGAAAACCTCTTTTAAATTGAATAACCAATCGTTTGAGTAACAATTCTCCGATATTTGGAAATTTCGAATTTATAATTGCCACTAAAGCTGCATAAACATGTGTAAAGGTTGGAGATGCTGCTTGAGCTTGAATTATTGAACGGCATAAAAGACCACGACCTCGAATTATATTCTCTTTTAGCAATTCCCTGGTGATTATTCCAATGTTATCGACATTGACTTTGTTGATGTAACCATGAATTGATTTTTTCAATGCTTCCCATGCAATTCTTTGGTAAGCTGCTGAAGATTTGTCAGTTATTTCTGCTTGAAGCATACGTAATTTAGCTGGAGGTATATAAGCTCCACCAGTTCGAGATGTTAGTAAATCTACTGTACGACGTTGCTTTTCAGTAATTTTCTCTGCATTCTTCTCTACATTACCAGTTTCTGTAGACTCTTTGTTGTTTTTATTTTCTTGCTGTTTTGAATTGTTAATCGGCGACCTGTTTCTATCTCTCCTTGGTGATCTGTTTCCATATTTCTTGTCGTTGTGACGCTTAGATGATTCCTTTTCTTTAGAACGTCGACGACCTTCCCTACTTCTTGATCTGTAACGTTCTTTTGAACGTCTACGCTTATTTCGTTCACTTGAGCGTTCACGATTACGTCTTCTTTCCCTATGATTTTCTACTTCTTTATCAGCTTTATGGTTTTTACTATCTTTTGAAATATCATTGGGAACAGGAGAAGATTTACTTTTATTTTTGTGACTTTCACTCTGTCTTTCTTCAGTGATTTGTTCTTGAGGTAGTTCATTATGTTCTTTTCTTAGATCCTGAGGTATAACTTCCTCTTCAGAAGGTTTTTCTTTATTGCCTTGATAATCTTTTTTATTATTTGGGCTACTTGTTTTATCTTCTGCTTCATCCGTCTTACGTTTTTTAACGTTTGCACTATCATCATCTTCTGCATGACGCTTCACAGAATCTGATTTTGTGCTTTCTTTTTTTGGAGATGAATCTGCTTCCCGAGATGAATCAGGCTTTTTAGAAGATTCATTTGAAACACTTGATTCTTTTTCACTTGATTTTTTTGCTCCAGCTTCTGTAGATTGAACCGATGAATCGGATTCAGTATCAGAATCATCTGAAGTGCTTGATTCTGTTGAATCATCTTCAGAATCTGATGAAGAAGAGGAATCTTGTTTTGATTCGTTATCACTCATTTCTTATTTTAATTATCAAAACTTTACAGTACTTTTCACAAATTAAAAACAAAACTCAAAAAAACACACTTTGTAAAATCCAATCCAAATGCAAAAAACTTACGAAGCGCCACATAAAGCTGTCAAAAAGTACGAATTTCGAACATGAAATTTCATTAGCCAAAGAGTGTGTTCAGTAATTGTATCATGTATGTAGAAAAAGCCAACGCCGCTAGTCGGCTTATAGGTCGCTTCAATATTTATTGACTGTTAGGTTCTTAATTAAATTGTAGCTTTCTCACATTACTTAATTTAAATGTTTTTTATTTTTTCCTTTCATAATTATTTTATTGGACTATCATTACTTTAAAGCGCTAAAAAGGAAATATTTCTGCTGCTAGAATTCAGAAATGAACGAACGTAACGCAATCGTCGCAATCTAACTGCCAACTGGGTTTCGAATTTCGAAATAACAAACGACAAAACTGACAATCACAGATTTGCCTGTCATCATTACAAATCGTCTAACCTCACATTTATTAAACAAGTAAACTATTTTCAATTAGCATCATTTTTTCCGAAGTCATTTTGTGAATTTTGAATTATTTTAATTTCGGAAAATTATAAAATAGAAATCATTCAAGATGAGTATTATGGGATATAATGGTGGTTGTGTGGTGGCGATGAAAGGAAAAGATTGTGTTGCAATTGCAACTGATCATAGATTCGGTGTAAGATTTAGCACAATTGATACAAATTTTGAAAAAGTATTTCAATTAAATCCTCATCTATTTTTGGGGATTGTTGGTCTACAATCTGATATTTTAACAGTTCGAGATCGTTTAATATTTCGTAAAAATTTATATGAAGTACGTGAGAATCGTTTAATGACACCAGAAAGATTTGCAGCAATGTTATCAAGTTTCTTGTATGAACGTCGTTTTGGACCATATTTTATTGAGCCAGTTGTTGCTGGATTAGATCCAAAAACATTTAAACCATTCATTTGTAATATGGATTTAATTGGATGTCCAAATGTACCAGATGATTTTGTTGTAGCTGGTACATGTTCAGAACAATTATATGGTATGTGTGAAACATTATGGAGACCAGACTTAGATCCACAAAATTTATTTGAAATAACTGCACAAGCTTTAATGAATGCATTTGATCGTGATGCTGGAAGTGGTTGGGGTGCAACAGTTTATATAATTGAAAAAGATAAAATTACTGTTAAGAAATTGAAAACAAGAATGGATTAAAAAATTGGTAATTTTGTAAAATTTATGATTTATAATGTATTTTTTATTCTAAAAAAAAATTACATAAATATAATTAATTTTGAAGAATAACACAAATAAACAGAATAATTTTTTTTATTTTCGAAACCATTTCATTCAGGTACTTTTTTCTTTCCTTACAACTCGCTTAAATTCTTCAACAGAGACTTTACCATCCTTTGAGGTCGATAATTTAGCAGCTTTTTCAAACAAAGAATTAAACATCTCATTACTTAAGTTGAATCCTGAATTAATAAAGATTTCATGGATTTCTTCTTTACTTCTGGGCAACAAGTAATCTCGATGATTAAGACCGAACCAGCTTGATACAGCTGGCGATATTAATTCTTTTACTTTAGTTTCATCTCCCAAATCGTCTGATAAATCTAAATTTTGAGCATTTTTTGATACATTTATTCCTCCTTTTGGAATTTCAGACACTGCAGTTTTTGCCTTTAATAAATTTCGTGTTTGATCCTGATAAGTTGTAGGAAAATCACATGGGCATTTAGATTGGGTATCCAATTTACCAAGTGCAGGAAATGGGATTAAATCATTGATTAAATTAACAAATTCCATGTAATTAACATGACCATCATTATTACGTAATTTAAAATAATCAATTAATGTTTCACTTTTATCTTTATACAATGGTACTTCATTTTGAATTCGAATAATATTAAATATATCATTCCATGGTAAATAGCCAGTTTTTTCTGTATCTGCATTTAGAAGGTCATCATAAAGGAACAATATACTAAAATCATATTTATTTTTTAATATTCGTCGAATAGAATGCATGTGTGCAAAACTATTTAAAATTTCATCCCTTTTAGGATTTGGATTTTGTTGATGTAAAAGTTCTCTAGCTCCATATTTATCTCTGCTGCTTTTCTCCCCGAATATAAAATTATATGGAAGGGGATCTTTAATTGTTTTTCTATATTTAAAAAAAAGAAAAGAAAGAAGGCATAGAAAAATCAAATATAGTATATTCGAAGAAATTTTGAAGTTTGCTTACAATTTACGAGGTCTTCCAGCTAAAGGCTTTCTTCTTTCTGTTTGCTCAACTTGTATAATTTTTCTAAATGTCTGATTTAATGGTTCATGAGCATCCTTCATGATGTCCTTCATCCTCCTGTGATCAATTGAATTTTTTATTCCAAAAGTTTGATTCTCATCAAAAATTTTAGAATTTCTACTTGATAATTTCTCTTTATTTACTTGTAATTTTATTGATGGTATTTCTTTAGAGGCATCATCTCTTTTTGATGTTCTTTCAAGAGTTATAGTACGATTTGTTAATGGTGTATTAACATTCTTAATACTATCGGATTTTATACTTCTAGAACCAACAACTATTTCTTCATCAGTTGTACATGGTTCTAGTGGAATTCTTATAGTTCTTGGAGTCCTTCTTAATGGACGATTTCTTGAGGAATGATAAATTGCTTCATTTAAACTTTGTTCAAGTGATTGTAATGGTGAATTCATTGGTGAATTCAATATATTTTTTACATTATTTTCACATGCTGTTTTCAAATTATCAACAAAATTCTCTTCAATTTTCGGAAATTTTTTTGAATTTTCAATATTTTGTGATGGTTTTGATATTCTTGTCCATTTCATTGTATCACCAATAACACCTGATGATTTATTATTTATTGGTGATGTACAAATATTTGGAAAATCATCACATTTGTGTTCAAAAGACATTTTGTTTTCAATGGATTTGAATTCAGGAAAATTATTTGATGATTTTGAAGAACTTTTCAAAACAAAAAATTAAGGTAGCAATGATAACCAAAATACTTTTTAAAATTAAGTAAAAAAAAAAACAAGAAAATAAGGGATTTAACTTAAATTACTATCAAATTTTGAAATTTCCTCTTGTTTTTGTTGTTTTTTGAAAATCCCCTTGATAACTAGATATTTTTGAAAATTATATGTAGTAAAATATTTAAACAAAAAACCGTTAATTAAAATTTAATTTTTTTTTTTTTTAAATTTTATTCCTTTAAATATAATTTTTGATACAATTGAGTAATTATTTAAATTAAATTTTCACTAATTATAGATATAATTTAACATTATAATTTATTATTATTTTTTTATTTTATTTAAATTGAAATATTTCAATTTATATTTTTATTTCAATATTATTTTTTTTAAAGATACATTTTCTTTATTAACATTATAAATTTTAATTCTTATTTTTTTTTTTTTAGTTAAATTAAAACATAATTTGAGAAAACAAAAAAAAACAAACTAAGTAAATTAAAAATATATAAAATATTTATAACATTTTATAAAATATTCTCTTTTTAAAAAGTCAATTTTTTTTTTCTTTATAATAAACTATTTTTGAAACAAAATAGTTTATGAACATACATTTAATATGGCACAATATTCGATTATCGTATAAAAAAACCGTCTTAATTCATCATTATTGTAAAAAAAAAAACAAATAATTATGTATTGTATATTTTTTTTTAAATTTAGATAAGAAAACAATAAAAACATCTCTGAGTTTAATTTAATAGATTTCTTTTAATATCAAGATAAAAATTAAATTAAGCAAAAAAAAAAAAATTCTAAGTAAATCTATGTATTTATAAGCTTATTATCTTTAAATGTTTTTTTTTTTTTCTTCTTCTTTTTTAAATTATTTTCTTTTGTTTGATAAATAGATATAAATTAAAATTATAAAATTACAATAGTTTCTTTTTTTTATATGATATACAAGAAATACACATAAATATGGCACACAATTTGTGTGTAGTAAAATACATTTTTAAAAATTGTGTTTCTATATAATATCTTAAAAATGTGTGATGATTTAGATTCGAGAGCATAATATATAATATTTTTGCTTAAGAATTTATGAAAACTAACTATATAACTAGATTTTATTTATATATATTTACATATGTATATACATATGTATATAAATGTATATAATATCTTTATTAATTTCATTTTCTATAAAAACAAAAAATATTGAATCACAATTAAAATGGATTTCAATTTTAAATAAAAATTAATTTGAAATTAAAATATAAAAAAATTGTCTTTCTATAATTAAAAAAAAAAAAAACAAAAAGCAAGCTTTTTCTCTCAATTCATCTAATAATTTTTGTTTTTTATAAAAAAAAAATACTTTTTTTAAACCGCTCACTTACTAATTAAATTATACTCCTATTACAAAGCCTAAAAATAAACGACCGGAAACTAGAAATATTCATAATTTCACTTGAGGAGTTCCGGTAATACATCATAAACTGACAAATGTACATACCTATGTGAAAATTATATTAAAATTTTTACTTATCTTTAAAAAAAAAAATTAAATAAAATACAATTTACTTTTCTCTTTAACAATAATACTTAATATCGTTTTTAAATTTAAAATACAAAAATCATTAAAGAGATCAAATGTAAATTTAAACACAAGAAATTTTTAAAAAATTATAAAAAAAGAAATTACACCTTCGGTTGATTAAATTGTATAGACTAATAATAAATTTCCTTTAACCTTTTGCACAATAATTTAAGAGGCGTTAATGCGTCCCATTGTCAATGAGAAAGTTTCTAATATATCATCACTTTCTGTTTGACCATAAGATTCATGTGGTATTAATTTTGGATCCAAAAAGCATATCACGTTTCATACAGGTTTGTATTTTAACACAATAAAGGGTTATATTGAAGAATCTGAATCATTTTTAATATTCAGATGCAATTTCATAATTTTATATCAATTTACATTTTTTTTTTTTAAATTTATTACCATAAAAATAATTTTCATTAACATTTTTGGAGATTTGTTTTATTTTACATTTTTATTTTATTTTACTCGTGCATATTACGCTTTGGTATAAATGTTTAAAAATCAAAAATAATTATGTCTTTTTTTTCCAAAAAGTGATTATCTTGTCAAAAATTTTTAATTATTATTATTTTTTTTTTTAAATTTATATGATAATTTAATTTTTAAATAAATTTTCATAATTAATTTTTATTCTTTATTATACTTTTATCATCACAATACAAATTTTTTTTCCTTTTCAGCATTAAATAACAATACTATATAGAATTTATAAATATTTATTATATGTATATTATAGATATTTAAAAAGTAATAATAATTTTTAATTAATTATGCAAAATAATGATTATAATTAAACAATTATTTAACATAACAATTACTTAAAAAAAAGTATTTTTTTTTTTTTAACAAATACAAAATTATTCATAATTTAACAATTGATTATTTTAATTTATTATAAATTTCTTTAGACAAAAGGATAATTGAGATAATGAAAAAAAAAAAGGGGTTCAGTCTCCTGAATTGAAACAAAATCACATTGAAAATTAATTCAGATTTCCTTTTTAGAAATAAGGGGGGGGGGGGTGGTTTCAAATGAAATGATAAATGCTTATCACCATAATAAAAAGTCATTAATTTAAAGGTAACTTAGAATATTTTTTATATTGGAAAAAAAATTGTCTACAAAATTCATAAAGTTCTGGTAAACATTCACATACTTTTTTGTTCTAAAATTCTCTGTTTTCCATTCTAATACATGCGGCTAATCACGAAAGTTCCCAGGTTATATATTTTAATCCTTGTGGATGATCATAAGAATTCTCAAGTTATACTGTACTCTTTGAATAGTTATTAAATCATTAAGCTGGTACCTGGCGTAAAGCCAGCATTAAAATTATTGGTCCAAAATGTGTTGAGACAAAAAAAAAAAAAGGAATTTCTAAAAAAAAAATTTTATCATTGCACTACGATTTTTTTTACTTCCATTTGAAAACTTTTAAAAAATAATTCACGATTAACATAACAAAAACAAGAGATAAATTCTTTAAAAAATAAAAATATTTTCATCAACTTAACAATCATATTTTCGCTAACATTTTCATATGTACAAAAATTTCATTGAATATTTAACATTATTTAATTCTAAAAAATATACAAAAAGAACCATTAGAGTCATTATTTCTGTAGTTGTTTACATTTACAAAAAAATTCCTATAATAATTTTAAAAATTCAGTGAAGGCCTGCTTTTCATAGAAAAAAACGATATACATATCTTAACTATTGTTTACGTGTTTTATTATTTTTTTTATTTCAAAAATTACGTTTTGTATTTGGAATTTTGTTATTTTAAATTAATAACGAAATAAGAAAATTGAAGACAATGAGTTCACGTTTCAAAAAAGCAGCCTTTTTCATGAAACAAAATTTCATCACTAAAAAGTGATTTATTATTGAAAACAAAAATACAAATTTCGTTTTCTTTTTCTACGGCCCCAAAGTCCTTGAAATTTCGTATTTTGCAATTTTTTTTCGAAAGGTTTTATCTTTATAATGATTATTTTTTTGTCTTTTGTTTTAAAAAAGGATCTTATTAAGATCTCAAAAAACAATATCTTTTTATTTTAAATACAATTCGTTTGTGATATCTATTTAGTGATTTTTCTACAGTTTCTTTAAAGCTTCTTTTATATGTTCAAACTTGTCGTTTTTTCTTTACTTATACAAAGATTTTTATAATATAATTATAATTATATAAAGTTTAATAAATATACTACATATATATGTGTATGTGTGTATATCTAATATAATTTGGCTCCACAGGAGACGCTCAATTCAAATTCAAATAATTTATTAGTATGTAAGTATATAATTTAACATCATGATACTACAATGATAATGATACCTAATAATAATGATGATAATGATATAACGATGATGATAATAGCATGTATGTATTTATATAATATGTAGAGAGACATACTATACGTATTTAAAATGACATGAGAAAATTGAAAGTATATATGTATATATAAGAAGGATGCGATACGCATTCATCTTGAAATAAATATATGTAATTTTTTAGTTCTAATGAATGTAGTATAGGAACCTGGAATTTAAAGTGCTTTCTTGGTTTTTATTACTATTTTTCTCTATTATTAATTTAAATGTCGTATATTAATTATTTATATAAATTTCCATTACAAAAAAAAAAAAAAAAAAAAAAAAAAAACAACAGATACTCTTATACATAAAATGAGTATGAGTAATGTAATAGATACTTAAAGAATGGTACAACCAATTCGATTACGTTTAATTAATTTCTTTTGTTGTTGTTGTTGTTGCTGTTGTTGCTGTTGTTCATTATGTTGTAAATTTAATTCATGTTGCCTTTTTGCTAACCATACCTGTTTTTGTAAACGATTTATTATAATTCTATAAGCACCAATTATATCACTTCGTGGACCATTTTTAATTGCATCACGTAACATTATTGATGTAACACCTAATTTTTCTAATATTTCACGTGCTTCATATTCTAATGGATTTAATTTATCTAAATCATCAGTATCTGTTGGTAACATTATAAATTTACCATTTTCTTCGTCATAATTTTTATTTAATAATAATTTTGTTGTTGTTTTTATTTCAATTATTAAATTTTGTTCATATTTATTATTTGATGTATTATATGATAAATTTGATATTGTTGATATATTTGTTTCATCATGAAATTTTATTTCACCATTTTTATAATTATTTTTTGTCATTTTATTATTTTTTGTTGTTGTTGTTTGTTCATTATCCATTGGACCAATTTTTTTTTTTAATGTACCACTAAAAAATGAACGACGTTGTTTTTGTTGCTGTTGTTGTTGTTGTTGTTGTATTGTTGATTGTTGATTATTTAAATCATTATTAGATGTTGTTAAATCAATTGGATGTAAAAAATTATCAATCATAATACCATCATTCTTTTTTGTATTAAATGTTAATGGTAATTTATTTGTTACTTCAATATAACGTTCACGTAATGAATAATTTTTACGTGATTGACGTTGTTTTGTACTACGAAACATAAATTTTGATTTTTTATTATTATTATTATTATTATTTGTAACATTATTTTTTGTATGATGATTTATTTCTAATGTCATTAATTCATTACTTAAATTTGGATACATAACCCATTGACTTGATATCATATCATCAATTGTTGGTCTACGAGCAGGTAAATGGACTAGAATTCGTTCTAAATGAGATTAATAAAATGAAATTCAAAAATAACAAAAGGAAATTGAATATTTAATTGGTTTTTGTAAAAAAAAAACTAAATATTTTCTTATTTTTATATATATATGTAGATACTTACGAATAAGTCTTATACATGGTAATGTTAAATGTCCTGGAACTGTATAATCACCTTTAAGAACAGTTATTCTTAATGCTGGAACTGTTGGTGCACGAAATGGCATATTACCAACAACCATAAAATATAATAATACACCTAATGCCCATACATCAACTGGACCACCAAAATAATGATCATCACTAAATAATTCTGGTGCTGCATAAGGTGGTGAACCACAAAATGTATCTAATTTTTGTTGAGGTCCTGTGTATACATGAAATTCAAAAACAAACAGAAAATTGTTCTCATGAATAAAAAAAAAAAAAAAAAACAAAAAAGACTGACTCTTTATTATTTTAAAAATTTATTTAACAAAGATAAAGTGAATGTTTTTTTTTTCTTTTTCTTTTAATATAACGGAAATTTCAAGGTAATAAAATTTATTTGATAAAATTTCATGTAATAATGCAGTGCGATAATTCACTAATCATAATTGAGCGTCATCATCACGTTGTATATAAATTATTCTTATTATAATTCAAGTACACATTGCATTTTTTTTTCTTCAATATATGATATGAAAAAAAAACAACAACATAAAAACACAATAAATAAGTCTAATAGATATAAAATACTTAATTGAAAATACTGAATTGATAAAAAAATTTATCTATTAAACAGGAAAAAAAAAAAGCATTTATGCACTAACAACGATCTCGTTTATTTCATATTTTATTTAAAATTATTTTATTTGAATAGAATTCATGTTATTTAGTATATGTAGATATATGCGACATACATATATTTAAATTATAATTCTGTATTATGAATAAGATTTCCTTTTTCCATACATATCTCAATTGAGATTTATTACAACTAAATTGATTCAATCTATCTTCTTAGATTAATATATATTATTATGATGATTATTTTATGTGCATTTTCTGATGTACAATTACAAAAGGTGCTTGTTTGTATATTAAATAGAAAATAGTATCAAAAAAAAAAAAAAAAGAAAAAAAAATTATATGAATAAATATTTAACCCTTCAGTTATCAATGTTGCTACACATATACAAGATACAGTTTAAAACATTTATTTTTCAGAAGAAGCAGTTCTAAATTTCTTATGTAAAACGAAATTCCCACATACAGACATTATACTATACATATATACTTATTGTCGAACCTCTTAAATCGGATCAAAAAAATAATAATAGAAACGTTTTGCGTTTTATGTTTTTTCATTTGTAAAAAATAATCTCACATATGTTTTTAAGAATGCCACGTGTTCGAATTAATTATGGTTTCTTGAATATATTGAAAAAGAAAAGTATGCACGATATAATGGTATTTTTTCTTCTTCAAAATTAATATAAATTAAGAAATGAAATATCTTTAAGTGTATATAGAGAGGATTTTTTTTGATAGGATACTTATACTAAAAAGTAGTCATGTGAATAATGAATAAAGATATTTGCACTAGCAATGTAAAAAAGCTTAAAAATGTATCTGAAAACTTCAAAATCTCATTAAAACCTTTTTAACGTACTTTAAATTATATACGAGTAATAACGGTATAGCTGTACAAATTATAACCGCTTATTTTGATTTACTCATCGATACCTTATAAACATCTAATATGTATGTTGAGGCACATCCATAAATTAGTAAATTAAACATTCATAATTTAGATAATTTAGTTTTTTTTGAAAAATTGTATTAATATTTAATAATATATTTAAAACAGCTCGCAGAAGATGAAAATGTACGATATCCTCGTGGGGCTCAAGTCATAAACGATTTCTATGTAGATGACATTATTTCTGGACATGATAGCCTTTCTGAAGCTGTGAAGATAAAAAATGAATTAGATGAAATGCTGAAAACTGCAGGATTGAAACTTAGAAAGTGGTGTGCCAATCATCCATTGCTGATTGAAGGAATTCACCCAGAAGATCTAGAAGTACAAATTAATTTCGCTAACAATGGAGAAGAGCATATTAAGACATTAGGGTTATCATGGGAACCACGAAGAGATTATTTCATATTTACATCGATGTGGCCTGAAATACAAAAAGTGACAAAGAGAACAATTGTTGCCGATATGGCACATTTATTCGATCCGCTTGGATTAGTTAATCCTGTCATCGTAAGTGGCAAAATTTTTATACAACAGTTGTGGAGGATGAAACTCGATTGGGATGACGAATTACCACAGGAATTGAGAGAAAAATGGATAACATTCAGGGAAGGTTTAAGCGCACTGCACAATTTAAAAATTGAAAGATATGTGGTAATAGATTCAATGCCAGAAAGAGTAGAACTGCATGTATTTACAGATGCAAGTGAAAAGGCTTATGGAGCAGTGGCATATTTAAGATCAATTAATAAGGAAAAAATACGAACAAAAATACTATGCGCAAAGTCACGAGTAGCACCACTAAAAATAATTACACTCCCTAGGCTTGAATTGTGTGCTGCTCAATTAGGTTGCCAGCTGGTTCGTCGAATTGTTAAAACATTGGGAGCTAAAATCGAGACTGTTTACTACTGGTCAGATTCACAGATAGTGCTATCATGGATCCACTCAGATCCTGCAGCTTTAAAAACATTTGTAGCAAACAGAGTACAGAGAATTCAAGAACGTTCACAACCGTCACAATGGAGATATATACACACTAAATTGAATCCTGCTGATTTAGTGTCGAGAGGAGTAGCTGCACATCACCTAGTCAACTCAGAATTATGGTTTTTAGGACCTCCATTTCTCCACAAAAAGGAAGCAGAATGGCCAAAATCACACTTCGAGATAGTGAGGGTACCAGACGAGGAGAAACAAATGAAAATAGCCCTAAATTGTGCTGTTACACAAACAAACACTGAACATTTTATACACCGAATAGATCATAAAAATTCATTCTGGAAATTACAAAAAATAGTAGCATATGTTCTCCGTGGTATCAAATTGTTTAAAAGAAGTCTACGTAAGGAAAATGTAACAGAATTTTTACAAGTGAATGAACTTGACGAGGCTCTTCATGTGATAGTAAAAGAGGTGCAAAGGAATAGCTTCCAGATGGATATTGAGAATTTGAAGAAAGAAGGGGTTGTAAAAAACTCAAGTAAGCTAGCGTCATTATCTCCCTTCCTCGATAAAGAAGGATTGTTACGAGTAGGAGGACGTTTAGAGGCAGCTAACATTCCATTTGAAACGAAACATCCACTACTACTGTCAGGAGACCACGTCATTGCAAAATTAATTATGAATTATCTTCATGTGCACCATTTACATGCAGGTCCACAGGCGCTTTTAGCATTTTCTAGACAGCGTTTTTGGATCACGCAAGGTAGAAATTTGGCAAGATCAGTGATCAACAATTGTGTTCAATGTGTTCGAGCTAAACCACAGTTATTACAGCAGCTGATGGGTAATTTACCATCAAGTCGAGTTTTACCAGGACGCCCGTTTGTAACAACTGGAGTTGATTTTTGTGGTCCTGTATACACACACTTCAAGATCAGAGGTAAAAGGCCACAAAAAGCGTATATAGCAGTTTTTTGCTGTTTCGTAACCAAGGCATTACACCTAGAGGTAGTGTCAGATTTAACAACAGATGCATTTATAGGTGCACTAAAGAGAATGATCGCACGGCGAGGCCACTGCAAGGATATCTACTGTGACAATGCAACAAACTTTGTCGGGGCGAAAAACCAATTGAACGAATTGTATGAGTTGCTGCAAAATAAGGAAGCCAAGGAAGAGATTACGAGTGTATGTGCTGAGCGACGTATTCAATTTCACTTTATTCCACCTCGCTCGCCACATTTCGGAGGTCTGTGGGAAGCCGCAGTGAAGTCATTTAAAAATCTATTTACAAAAGTAGTAGCATCGGCATCTTTAACGTACGAAGAATTGAGCACTGTGGTCACAGAGATAGAGGCAATTTTAAACTCACGACCTCTGACTCCGCTCTCATCAAGTCCAGATGACTTCACTGCTTTAACTCCAGCACATTTTCTCATTGGGGAACCGCTCACGGCAATAACAGGTTCAACAGATAGTGGAGCGATGTCACTACAATCTAGATGGCAATTAGTGAGTAGTATCAAACAAGAATTCTGGAAAAGGTGGATGACAGATTATCTCAGTGAGCTGCAAAAGAGAACTAAGTGGACAAAAAAATTACCAAATATCGAGATAGGCAGGCTAGTTGTCGTTAAGGATGACAATTCACCACCACTAAAGTGGCCGCTGGGACGTGTCGTAGGAATAAAAACTGGACCAGATGGACTAATAAGAGTGGTAGATGTCAAGACGGCTGCAGGTGTTTTTAGAAGAGCTATACACAAGTTATGTCCACTACCTATAGAACCTGAGGACAGTCAAGAAGAAGCAGTAAGCAGCACTACAGAAATCGTTCAAATACCCTCCAAAGAACCAGCGGTTGAAATCAAGGCAAAAAGAGTGCGAGGAGATGATTCAGAAAAACAGAGCGATAAAAAACGTAGACGAAACAGAGCGAATCTACTAACGACACTATTAATAATATGTCTAGCATTACCAGTTGTCATGTCAACACCTACAGAAAAATATATTCAACTTAAACCTCTTTCGCATCAAGCAGGAGTATATTATGAAGGTTTAGGATCATCCAAACTGACGTCGCACGACTGGAAGTGGTACATTTATTACGATATGGCAAGATACTGGAGTCTGCAAAAAACTATTCAAAAAGGCATTCACAAACTAGAAATATTATCAAGAATGTCTGATTCAGACTATGTCAAGGCTATTATGGCACAATATCAGCATACGGAATCAGAGTTTGATAAAGTTAACGAGTTTCTTTTGGCTAATCAAGGATCACAATCAATAAAAAGAAATAAAAGAGGTCTTGTGAATGGAATAGGTACAGCAGCGAGGTATCTATTCGGAGTATTAGATGAAGAATATGCTACTCAAGTATCAGAAACCATACGAAAGGTACAGGATAATGAGGAACATTTATATTCACTCATGCGTAATCAAACATCAGTGCTTGAAGCAACAGAAGAAATTATGAAAAGGTCAGAAACAGAGATAGGTCAACAAATGAAGGCTGTAGAATCTGCGTTCCAAGATACTCTCGATAAAATGAAAAATATGACAACAGAAGTAAGAAATCAAAAGGTATATCAAACAATTTTAACGTTAGCGATACTGGTGACACTCATGACCACAGAATATCAGAAAATTCAGACTACATTAATAAATAACGTCATGGATGCTCATCATGGAAGAATGAACCCCCGTATTATGTCAACAGATAAATTACGAGCTCAAATTTCAATGATATCTGAACATCTCCCACAGTCACTAGATATACCCAGTAGAGACACAACACAGCTATACCGACTAATGAGCGTTAAATGCATTGTAAACAAGGATTACACAATATTTGTCGTACGTGTACCTTTAGTACTAAGAACAGAATTTGAGTTATACAGGATTATTCCCTTGCCAAGTTTAGTTAATAATACCTACGTTGCTATTATGCCATCAACAGAGCTTCTTATGATTGACTTACAAAAAGACTTATTCTATGCATTAACGAAAGCAGAATTGGCATCATGTGCGATAATGGAAAATGAAATACACATATGTCCACAGTTACATCCAATATATAACCGAAATTCAGTTAGGTTTAAATGTGAAGCAGAAATGATCAATCAGCAAGGAATCTCAGATGATTGTATACTAGGCATAACTACACCGCGAAAGGTTTGGATCCAGTTATCCAAGGCCAATCATTGGTTATATTCACTTGATAAGAAATATGTCTATAACATAGTTTGTGGAGACTTTGCATTTCAGCGAGTATTATCAGGCAGTGGATTACTAACATTCAAAAAAAGATGTACTATGAAGGATGAGGATACGATTATAAACTCGCATAATTCATTTCAAACCAATTTAAACGTTACATTCACACCAAGATTTAATTTAACAACTGAAGTATCGCTACCTCAAAATTTACAACTGAACAACAGTGTCCAATGGATGGCATCATATCAAGATCACACTCAAGAACTTAATAAATTACAAGAACGATTATATAACATTCGACAAAAAGAAGAGTCAGTAACAAGTTTATTCACACATGATATCCATCAATATACAGTGGGTTATTCAGCTCTTGGGATTACCATCATTATCGCAATTATTGTTGGATACATCTATTATAAGCTCAAGATCATCATGCTTGGAACACGAGAGCAAGGACCAGCAATAAGCCTAGTGGAATTCAAACCTACACCAGCACCCAGGAGTTCTAAGATATTATCAGAAGAAGATTTTAGAATTGAAGTAGGAAACTTCAAGAGGGGGGAAAATGTTGAGGCACATCCATAAATTAGTAAATTAAACATTCATAATTTAGATAATTTAGTTTTTTTTGAAAAATTGTATTAATATTTAATAATATATTTAAAATTAGCACATATAATAATAAATAATAATTTTTAAATATAACAAAATAGCTAGCATAAATTCACTACACAGGAAACATAATTGCAACATAAGCAGTATATAATAAGTAAAATGTAATTAGTCTAGACAGGTAAAATACTTGTTAGAACATGTAATAACTTTAGGTTCAAGGCCATATATGAATAAAAGAATTAACAATAGATTCAATATACTCAATTATTGTAATAATCAAATAATCGAATGTAAAATTAATTACTGATAAATCAGCATGTTTTTTAGTATAAATACGGGTAATTTATTAATAAAAATTATTGTTTGTTGAAAAGCAAGCAAGTGTTTTTATTCGTTACTCCAGTACAAGAATTAGGAAACCTAATTCTTTCATTACCTTAATAATTCAGTGAAGTCCTGAATTATCAAATCCTATAATTCCTTAACTCAATAGCTCTTGGATTTAGGTAACCTATTTCTGAAGCTATTGAGCCATTACAATGTACATATAGTATCAATTCTGGTTTTTTTTTCCATTTTCTTAATTTACCAAAAAATATTTTCCAATAAAATTTACCATCAACATTTTTTCCTCAAGAGAAAAGTTGGTTAAATAATTTATTCTCAAAGTTCTTTTTTTATTTCAAAAATTCAATTTAATCTTCAAATGAAATACTTTTCAATATTTTGTTGTTTTTTTCTACATCCTGTTAGGTATATTCTATTTTCTTAGAAATTCTATTTTCAGATATTAAATTTTTCACAGAAAAAAAGAAAAAAAAATTAAATACATTTATTTACATACATATATAAGTGGATACTTATATAAATTGATATGAGCTTTCAGTAAATCTTATTTTGAAGAATTTTTTATTTTCTTAAATTTGTTAAAGTTGGGGAAAAAAAAAGACGTAAATCTAATTATTTTTTATACACAGGTAAATACTTATCTTTTTTCTAACAGTATCAATTTACTTTTTTTCTTTTTATATTAATAATACATTCTATTTTTAGATACTTACCATTTAGCAATTCTGTACTAAAACCAAAATCAGCTAATTTCAGTCTATTTTCAGAAACAAGTAATACATTCTCAGCCTTAATATCCCGATGAACGAATCCTAAACTGTGCTAAAAATAGAAAATATAAAAAATAAATAAAAAATAAATAAATAAGAATAATAAAAAGCTTTTCAATTTTATTTATTTTATTATTTTTTTTTCTGTCTTAGAAAATCAAATTTGTGGTACAGGGTATAAAATTGTTTCATTAATATTTTAGAATTAGTGACACTTTGATGTATTTCTTTTCTACGTTTTACTTTTATTTTTATACGTGAAATTACAAAATATATATCTGTAGGTATATCATATAAAAATTAAAGGTACAATCCACAAAAATTGTATCAAAACAGTAAATTCGCTATTGTGAACTAACATATATTTTTTTCGAATTTTCTTAAACTTCACAAAATTTTGGGGTTTAAAAATTACTGCTTAATTTAGAATCAATTTCTAAAGAACAAACGTTTGTGTTTAGAATAAATTAAATTTTTTAGATTTTTTCATAAAGTAACATAACTACAAAGTTTCAGAATTGATGCCACTCGATAATGTAAGTTTTCCCGTGAAATACGAGGTATGTATTCCCTAAAAACCCATGACTTTTATTTGAAGCTACTCTCTAAGCGTACATTGAAATGTGGTCTATCTTTTATCAATATAACTGTAAATTGTTATCAAATTGTCTATTTTTCCATTTTGAAATATCTGTTAAAGAAGTGCCTTAAATCTGACCACGAAAAATTGAAAATTCTATTACTCTGTTAAGTTTCAATCTGAAAATCTGGGGGAACAATTTTCGTGGACTGTACTCATAACCAATGTAAGATGGTAAAATCAGATGGATCATCATAAAATATTTATTTATTTTTTTTTATTTTTAGTACATTAGAAAAAACAAAACGTAAAAAAAGTGAGAAAAACAACATACGTAAGAAGGAAATACTAAGTAAACAATATACCAAAACTTTTATATGTACGAAATATTATATGTACTTAAATATAAAAAATATCCTTGTAAATAAAAACATGTATATCAATTTACCATATGTTTCACAGCTAAAAGCAATTGCTTGTATAATGGGGCAGCATGTACTTCCCTGAGAGGTCCTCCTTGTGTGATATGATTGTATAATTCGCCTCCTCTTATCCATTCAGTTATCAAATAAACTCGTCCTAACGTTTCCACAACTTCAAATAATCTAATGTACATATGTATGTATGTATTTTGTATACACATTAGTATATATATACATATGTATATGCATACATGAAGTTTGTTTATAACGATGCAATGGAAGAGAAAAAAAAAGATACAAAAATTTTTCCATGAAAAAAATGGAAAAGAAAAAAATAATAAATAAATAACAATAACAACAACAAAAATAAATGAAAATAAAGTTTTAGTAAAACTTTTTTTTAGAACCATAAATAAATGTTTAGATACGAAGAAGATTTTGTAGGACTTCAAAGTCTAAAACACACACAATAAACAAACAAATTTATGTATGTACCAATGTGTTTGATAAATTAAAAGTAAAAATATAGTGAAAGTAGGAAAAAAAATAATAAATTTCTTGTGTACACACTATATGGGTAAAACACAGAAAAAAATATATAAATTTGTTTGATTTATGGAAAAATGGATTGATAAATAACGAATTTTTTAAAAAAGTACCTATGTTTTTTTTCCAATTATTTTTTGTGTGTTTATTTTACAATATTTTCACTTTTTTATTTTATTGAAATTATTTTATTTTGTTTATTTTATTTATACCTTAAGATATTAGGATGATGAACACATTCCAAAGTGGCAACTTCTCTGGATAGCATACGTAATGCTCGAGCATCTAATCCACTCCTGTCAACTACTTTGATAGCTACTTTGTCTAGTGAAAAGAAAAGAATAATAAATGAAGTAATAAATTAAGGAAAAACGATTTTTAGAGACAAAAGTCTTGGAAGACTGAATATATTTATGTATGTACATATGTATATGTAGGTGTTCAGTATAGAAAATAATTTTGTTTTGTTTAAGAAATCAAGAAAATTTCAACAAAAAGTTTTAAGTTAACAAATAAAAGTTAACAAACATGAAACAACAAATATTACAAAGAAAAACTTAAAAAAAAAATCTTTTAAAACTTCTAGTAATGAGATTTAAAGCAGAAATTTTTTTTAAAATTTATTGTTTACTTTTCAAATTAAGTAAAAGTATGAAAAGGTATAAGATGTCCTGTATTCTTTTGTGTAAGTAAAATTCTGCATTAATAATGTAATTAATTAATTTTTTATACGTAAATTGTAAGAAAGTTACATATTTTTAGCCTTTCCATATTAGTGGTAATATGAAATGAGAATTAAAGGCTTTAGTAAAATGACATTATGAGGATTAGTTAAAGATGAGAATTATTTTTTTGTAGTTGACATAAAATTATAATAGTTTGTTATAGGTTCATTTCCTTTTTCTCAACCTCTTTTTGTATATGCATTTATTTTACAAAATATTAAAAAAAAAACGTTATAAATTCAATTTTATTTTCAAGATAATTTTATAAAAAATTTATTTGATAGGTAGGATTCCCATTACACTTTTTATTTTCCTGCTATTCTAAATCTCATTTTATCAAAAATCCATTATAATTAATCAATAAAGTGTTCAAAATAATATTCCCTATGGAAACATATTAATTTCATTGTAAATCGTTTCATATTTTAAAATCACTAGTAAAATATGTATCATCATTTCAGGATATTTATGTATGTACGTAATTTAATTAAAATGTCAATTTTCATTTATACTTGTATAATATAAATTTTAAATTAATTACACCAGCAATAAATTCACATACATATAAAATTATATATTATTTGTATAAAATTTTATTTTATATTTTTTACCTCGAGTCAATTGGTTGTAAGCTAATTTGACTTTTGAAAAATTTCCACGTCCTATATCTCCACAAAACCTGTATAAACCAACACGTCTCCCTAGAGCAACCTAATGAAAATTTAAAAAAAAAAAATTATATACACATTATTAAAAAAAAAGAAAAAAAGAATGATATTAAAAAACACATAATATTTTCTTCTTCTGTCCCTTTCCCCCCTTAAAATAATAATAACTTGAATTTATGATGAATTTAAAGGACTATATACAAACTTAAAAAAATAAAATAAAATTTTTTATTTATTTATTCAAATTAAATAATTTGTATGAACAGAAGAAGTCATATTTAATTTAATGCACATACGCACAGCACAGCTACACTTTATTTCAGTGTACTTTAATAAATATCCTTTTTTTTTTCTCATTTTCTTTCAATTTTTTTTTTTAATGTTTCGTAATATTTAATATAATTTTAGCAAGACAAGGGATTTAAGGATATAATTTTACATTTATGTATTTTTTTAAATTTAATATGTAAAATGGTAATTTATTTGTTTTGGCAAAAATAATATTTAACATTCAAAGTGGGAGAGAATTATTTTTTAAATGTTAAATTTATTGAAGGAAAAAAAAAAAACTCGTTCGTATGTTATGGCAGTAAAAAGAATGTTTTTCATTTGGTGGAAAATTCCATAATATGAACGAAAGATTAATTTGAAAGTGTAATTTAATTTTCAATTTGAAAATACTGAATAATTATGTCATAAATATGTATGTTAGATATATTGTCTATATATTTTTAGATATACATACGAACATACATATGTACATATTCGGTTATTTTTATAGAAAGGTTATATTCACGTTAATGATTAATGGTGTTTTATTTTTGCATCAACGCTTTGTTTATGGTTAGATGTTTATTATTATTGTTTTTTCAAAGCTTAGAATGCTTTAATTAGCTTAAAATTAATTTATGTAATGTCACTATTGATGACATTATTGATTGGAATTTGAATATACTAATTGCATTATTATGTATGTACATATGTGTATTGAGAAAATACCTTTATTGTGGGTAATTGAATAAACTCATTCACATAGAAAACAACAAAAAATTAATATAAAGAACACAAAAAAAAAGTTGTTTTCTGTTTAAAGCTTCGATTTTTAGTTTTTGAATAAAAGCAGTTTATAGATTTTATATAATAATTTCGTTTTTTTTTTATATTTATTAATTTTTTCATCCTTCACAGTCAATTACTCTCTTTAAGTGTATTTCAACGTGCTCGATGAAATTCTATAGATTTTTTTCATGTTTAAATGAATTTCAAAATTTCTAATACTTATAATGCCTTGAAATTGCCCACAAAAAAAAAAAAAGATTTTCAAAATTAATACCAACAAATCCCGATAATCCATTTTTTTTTTTTTTTCTAAATTTTTGGTGTAGATTGATTTTATATTTTGATTGTGGTTCTACCCACATTTATTTGTATCCTTTCTCAACATTGAAAAGAATGTTTTTTTTTTTTTTGTGGTGCCAGTATAACATGCTCATTTCGAAATATCCTTTTTGATAATTAAACATTTGACAATGTTAAATTAATGGAAATATTGAAAGCTCTTTTCATATCCTTTTATCCTAGGAAATCCTTTTTTTTTGTATCGAAAGTATACTTTTTTCTTTATATAATTTAACTAGGAAACAATAAAATTCTGTGTCAAAGGAGTTGAAACAATGAAAAATATCCTCAATCAAGTGTAATTGAATAATAAATCATTTTTTCATCTACAAAAAAAAAAAAAAGGAAAAAGAAGAGACAAGTAGAAATCAACGTGTTTTTTGTTTTTATGAATTTGATAAAAACATTTTAATTAATCATCTTTTTTTTTGTTTTTTTTTTGCCCTACGTAATCGTATTTTCCCACTAAATTTTTTTTTTCTATTAATAAAATTTTTCTTTTATTTATTTTCAAATGAAATAATAATTATTAATGATTGTTGATTGTTGTGCGATAATAATCTTTTAATACTTCCCCTTAAGAATTGATTAAATTATTTCCGTTATTTCCATGGAAAATTATATATAAAATTTTCATTTTTATTCCACGTGTCTTTTGTTCGTTACTAATAGTTTTTTTTGTTTTTTTTAATTTTTCATTTTTGTTGTTGGATTAATTTCAAAGCTTTTTAATACTACAAAAACAAAATGAAAACTAAATTGATTAAATAATTTGTGTGGTGTTTGTATAACATTTTAAGCATCACACAGGTAATTTTTAATACAAATTTAATTTATACTAAATTTATAGGCATAGATAAATAAATTATTCATACATATATACATATGTATGTATATAATATTATCATTGTGGCTGTCACACAAGAAATTCGGTTCATTACACGCATTACATGTAATCATATTTAATTCTTTCATGACACTCATATAATGTAATTAAGATGTGTGTGAGAAAATTGAGGGTGAATATATGAAAATATACGAGTATAATGTTATGTATGTTTATATTTTGTATAACATGTTTTTTAACTTGCAAAAAAAAAAGCTCTGAATAAAAATTATCTAATATAATCAGATAATATAAAAATAATAAAATTGTAATAATAATTAAATAACAAATGTGTGATTGGTGTCATTTATATGTAAGTAATTTCTTTTCAGACATTCGTTAAGCTAATATTGTATGCATGTAACATCTTTTTTATTGATGTAATATGTATAATTATTAATAGATATAATAATATGACATGAATGGTAGAAGATCATCGTGTAATGAAAAGCAGAAAACATGAAAAATAAAATAATAATAATAATAACATAATAAAAACAAGACAAAATTGTACTTTCATTTTGTATCTGTAAGAGGAAGAAAAAAAGTTATTCAACAAACCGAAAGTTTCTGCTTCATTAATTTTGAAATTGTAAACTTTTTAAAGACATATGTATGTACATATATGACTTTGTTTTAAATAATAATACTGATAATTGGGTACGTTGAGTACACATAATAGGATTCTAGGTATAATTTTCATTTAAAACGTTTGACTGTTCTTGAGCTGTATTGTAAAAATCGGTCGATATAAAAGTGTCATTCTTTTAAAAAGCTTTTTAGTTTGGAAATTTGAGATTTGAATTTTAATAATTTTGTTTAAAACAAATTGAGTTTTGTATTTGTAATTTTATGAAATAATTACATAAGTCTAATTTATTTAGATATCTACATAAATCTCACTATGTAAAACATTTTCTCTTTTTTTTTTTTGTTTTCATCAAAAAACTTTAAATTTAATTCAAAAATTTAATTATAAAATTTTTTAATTTATATCATCTGAAATCTTTTCATTATGTAGAAAATTTATTTTATCATCAAAAAATATATATATTTAAAAAAAAAACATTAATTAAATTAAATGAAAATATTATTTGTATTTTTTACATATGTATGTATATACGTTATAGTTGAATAATATATAATGTACTCCTAAAATTTTTCATATATTTTTCTTTCTCCCTCTCTCATACATACATATGTTTAATTGAAACTATTTGATATTTAAATTTATATGTACAAAAAAAAAAAAATCTGTTTTTATAAAAATGTATAAAAAAATTTAAATTACCTCTTGTGCACATTTTGGATCTGTTTGTAGGGATTTTGTTAATTTTTGATATGGGGGAGTTGATGGTGAGGGTGGTGATTCACTGTTTTCACTTGTGGTATCCACGACTGCAATTTTATATTTTATCTTTATTTAATATTGTGAATATTCTGCACATAGGACATATACACCACACTATACACACTTAATGTTGAATTTTTGTAGAATAATGCACTTTTTTAAATTACATACAGGAAAAATTATCTTACATATATGTATGTATGTAAATTGAAATAATTTATAAAGTGAATATTTGGTCAACTTTGTAGAAAATTATTATGAAAGACTAAAAAAAAAAAATCGTATCAGATGTTATTTCAATTTTTCATTTACTGTAATTTTCGGAAAAAATTTATGCAAAATCTGTCATCATTTGAAATTTGATTTCGTTTTTTATTTCTTTGGTACTAAAAAAATTCGCTATATTCACAAAACTAATGGAATGTTGATAAATCTGAAAAAAAAGAAGAAATAAAAAAACAGAAATTAAATAAAAATAAATTAGTTACATATGTTATTTCACATAAAACATTTAAAAAAATTCAATTAAAAAAAGGTTTTTTTTTTTAAATACACAAAAATTTCAAAGATATATTACAGGGTGCTTCTTTTTTTATTAAATGAATTTTATTGAGGTTAAAAAAAAAAATTAGTAAAAATTGGTAGGTTAATCCTTAAATTTCCAATTAGCCTTTCTTTTTTTGCGTATAAATAAACTACCATACAAAAAAGAACAAAGTGGAATTTTTTTTTTTAGATTTCATAGCTCGTTAAATTACAATTACACGAAATTTTATGAGATTTATAAGAATTTTATAATAAATATGCTTTTAATTTTGTTGTATAATTTATCTAATGCTTCTAAATGAGTTGAATATTTGTAGAAAATAAAAAAAAAAATATGTTCTAGGTATAGAATTAAAGTAATTATGTCGAATTTAATTACCTTGCCATTCAATTATCTAAAGCTGAATGAAATTAAGATTGCGTAAGACAACAACTATACGGAAATTAAACATTTTATAAAATTAATGTCATTCATGAATGACACCATTTTGTATAGAAATACATATGTATCTAATTTTTTTTTCGTTATTTTTTTTTTCAAAAAATATAATTATTAATTTATAAAATTTGCTAATCGATATGATGAATTTTTTTAAACATGGTAATTTCATTTCGTGTGTTTAATTTTGATTGTATAACTGTAATTATACATACATTCAAGCGTTTCAAAAATTTTTTATTTTTAATTCTATATTTATTATATATACAGATATTAAATACAAAAAAAAAAAAATAGAACATTGTTATAGTTTTTGAAGAATTATTTCATCAATCTAACGCCTATCATACCTTCATACTTATCTATTCAATATTGAAAATATACGTACATCTAACAAATTATACACGTACATAGATACGTTTATTCGATACTTAAAATAATTTCCATTATATGATACTTCAACCAAATTATCTATTTCAATTTTAAATAAATTTTATCATGCGAAATACAATATAATTTTTTTTGATTAAATTTAAAGATTAAACAAATACATTGGTAATTTAATATTAAACACGCTCCTCAAAAGTATGTCCTTTATACAAGAGGTTTAAATGTCAATAAACTTCACCTTAATTATTTATCTAGAACTTAACCTATAATAATACAATAATAATGTAATCATTATTAAATTTTATCAAGAAAATACAAGTACCTAATTTGTTCATGGTTTTAACATTTTTCTTTTCTTTTGTAATATAATATCGCATATTATGGTCTTTTAAAATTAAAAAAAAAAAATCGAATTTATGGGATACGTTATGTACATATGTACATGTGTATATGTGAAGGTTAAGGTAAAAGTGTTATGTCGATATTTTATGAAAAAATATATTAGGCACTTACTGATTTAATAATTCAAAATTGTTCTTTATTTTTCTGGGTTTTTTTTTTTTTTCTAGTTTATGTACTTATGTACGAGTTAAATTACATATTGTAATTATTATTTTTTATTGTGATATATGCGATAATATAAGAACATACATATAATTTATGTTGAGTTTCGTGACATTCATACATTTACTTTACTTGTTTTGAAAAAAAAAAAAAAAGAAAAAAAAAAGGATATTGGTATAGGTAATTACAATAAAAATTTGCAAAAAATTAAATAGAAGACGAAGAAAGAAAATTATTAGAAAAACAATTTTTATGTGTTTTTTTTTTTTAGCAAGAAAAAAAAACTTCTACGTAATTTTTTTTTTTAATTTCATGTCAGCCATTATTTTAAAAGATTATAGTGTGAGAAAAATAATAATAAACTCGTTCTTATGTTCAGTGTTTCGATTATTTTTATAAGATTCCTTCTCAGACGGTTCTCAAGCCCAAATTAAGCTTTTTTTCTTTTCTTTAATGTCGCCCAAACAGTCCAAATCGAACCAAATTAACATGAATTTCGAAACTATTTTTCTGTTAAAACTTTCGGCCTCATCTATTTTATAGAACTACTAAAACTCTTTTTTTTTTCAATAAAAGCTAATGCTAATAGTCTTATGCAAAAAGAAAAGATGAACAAAAAAAAATTGAGAATTCATTTTTCTAAAAAAAAAAAATTTCTTCTATTTTTTCTTATTTACCACTTGGAGTTTAAGTGGCCTTGTACAGGATAAAGGGTTTAAAAGAAACGTGACTGACCATAAATGAGGTTAATTATACAAAAAGAATAGAAAAAGCGAAATATGAGATATATACGTATGTATAATCGCAGAAAATTTTTTCATTGTTTATTCAAGCTATTTGTTGACTTTTCGCTCATTTGTAATTTTCTTAAAGTTGTTGTTTGTTTTTCTCATTAACTGTTGTGTCAGCAGTGAGTCAAAAGAAAATGACATGACTCTGAAATTGCACCTGAATTCCTATTAAATTAGCCTTCGTTTTTTCTTTTCATTTAAAAAAAAACTCATGTTACTTTTTAAGAGAAAAAGTATTCTAATACTTTTTAAGAATCCTGTGAAATATTTATTTTTTGAATAATTTATTTAACTAAAATTTTCAAACACAATAAACATGTATCAACAACTAAGTACTTCGAAGCGAATATCTATTTTTATGAATATTGAAAAACCACTATTATTAATTTTAAATAATGTAGTATTTTTTTTTTCTAGAACGTCAAAGTAAAATTTTTTAAACGAAGCAAAATTGGTAACCAGGTGTTAGAATTTTTTTGTTGCTAATTTCTTTTATTTTCTTAATTATCTAAATTTTCACACAAGGACATTCTATGAAATTAGAACATAGAAAAAACACATTTTCATAGCATGTGTTCATATTATGTTTTTCTTAAATATTTTACATTTATTTTTTTTAGAAAAATGAAAAAAATGCTGTACATTTTTTTATAGTTTGTCATAAAATAAAGTGATTAACCTTGTTCACTGTTGTTGGGTGTTGTCGTTATTTTAAAGATTTAAATAATTTTTAAAATTTTTAAACATTCACTCCTGTGATTCTTTAAAAAATATAAATTTATTACTTCTAACATAAAAAAATTATTGTAAATGTCACGAAATTACAAATTTATTTTACTCGTAATTATGCAGGTAATGTAATTTTTTTTTTTTTTTGTTTTAACAAAAACTACAGGGAAAACAACATTATTTATTTTTTTATCTTTCAACACTAATTTTTTTTTTACTATTTATTGTTTTTTCTATTTGAATTAAGATTATTTGTTTTTTTTTTGTTAGAAATAAAATACATATATTTTCATTGATGTACACAAAAAATCTTCGAAAATAATGTGTTTTTATTGAGGAAAAACACATCGTGTGAATTATTTTCTTTGGCAATTTTTCAAAATTTTCAATATTACAAGATCATTTAATTCAATAATCCAAGAAAAAAATAATAATAATAAAAATAACCCTCAAAAACACATATTTTTTGAATTTTTAGACGAAAAATTAATTTTTCAGTTTTTTTTTTTTACTTTGTACTCACAGAAGGACTTTCAGTTAAGAGAAAGTGGGAATTGATTTTAGATCTCAGTTTTTTTTTTGTCTTTTAATATGCACTTTTCTTATTCCTTTAAATTGTACTTTTGAAAATTTATGGGGAAACCTACACACTGATTTTAATATATCAACCGAAAATCATGTGTGGTAACTGACTGTCTCTTATACACACAGCGGTTTGAAGGGTTGAATATATGAAATTGTTCGTTTTTAAATTTATGTTTTCAGTTCAAGTTTTTTTTTGTTTAATTTTTAAAACCAATTAATTAAATTTGTTATTAATATTAATATTTTCCTGGTCAGCACGTGTCTAAAAAAAAATTTTTTTTTTGTATAATTACTCCAAGTAATAATGAATCAGTTTTGTTAAAAATATCATTTGAAAAATTGTAACTTTGACAAATTGAAAAAAAAAAAAAAACAGCTTTTCTTTTTGTTGAAAAAAAAAGTGTTAGTCACTTATAAAAAATGAATCAGTTAAGACTTCTTTTGTTATTATTACGTCCCACAGGATATAATGTATTTTTCATTTCTTTTTTAAAATTTCCCATTTGACTCGTGTAACATAATCAATAAATTCATTTCGTGATCAAAATAAAAGGCTAAGATAAAATATTAATATAAAAATTAATTTTGTAAAAAAAAAAATAAAAAAACAATTTCTATAGTAAATGTAATTGAGTATAAATTGGAAAAAAAAATATTTTCATAAAAACGTGGGTACATTCAGATATTAAATGTTTCTTTTTTCTTCTTTTAGGAATAGAAATAGAAATACATATTATAAATTTTGTTTCCATGTTCATAATATATGTATATTGTAGTCCTGTTATTTAATGAACCACGTTCTGTTTTTTTGTCCTTTTGTGAAAATAAATTGATCTCTAAGGTCTATACATATTATTTTTTGTCTTTTTGTCTTTTATACTTACATATATCCTTTTTATTTTCTTGATAGGAATTATTTTGTATTATGCTGTTAAAGTTTTCAAAATTTCATTGAAACCGAATATTTTTAAAAGGATACTCCTGTTAGTTAAAATTAGAAATGAACAAAATTAAATTATTTAAAAATTGATAAAAATTGAAAATGTGACCCTTTAAATTGATTTTCGAAACTTCTGTAAATATTAAATTATGTATCTTATGTTTATTTTTTGTTTTAATTTTTCTTTTTTTAGAAATTTATTGAAAATAAAGAAAAGGAATACGAAAATTGGGTTTAGTATGAGAATTTCATTGTACTGTCATTGTTGTCATCTAAATATGAAAATTATAAGGAAATTTACATGATTCTTCAATAAAAAAAAGAAAAAAACAATGAAGCGTGTGTAAGCGTGTTACTCTAAATTAAGCACACGCAAAATATTAAAAGGATATGTTTAAAAAATATCATAATGGATTTTCATTATACGACACAAAAAAAAAAACTCCACTCAATTTTAATAACATTTTTTGTTTGCAAAAAGCCGGAAACATTATTTATGATCGATGTGATGTTTAGAAAATACATACAAATATGATGTTTAGAAAAAAGAAAAATGAAGTGTGAACTTTTTTTTTAAATTGACATTTGTAAGCACACATATAAAATATTATTTTTAAAATTGTGAATAACAAAAACAATAAGTTTTTCTTATTTTCTTACAAGAACTTCCTTACTTTCTCATGCTTTTCTTCCTTTATTCATTTTTTTTTTTTGTTTTTCTCAATTTTTTTTCTCCATTATTTTTTCTATTAAATGACGACTTTACATTATTTTGACATAAAATTCCTCTTTCAAAACAAACGAAAAAAACTTTATGTTGAATATAAAATTATTCACATCATTATGAAGAAAAAAAAAAGAAGAAGATGACATTGTCATTTATTTTAGAGGATTTTGTCTTAGTTTTTTTTTTTTTTGTTACATAATATTTTGGAAAAATAAAATAAATTGAAAGTAATGGAAAAGTTTTAAAATATTATTTTGAAGTTTTAAATTGATAAAAAGAAAAGAAAATGTCTTCGTGAAATTGAAGTATGTATTTTGAAATTTGATGCGAGAGACAAAAAATTGCTGATTTTCACTGTGGAAACAAAAAAAGTTTGAGTATCCTGGGGTTAAAAAAAAAATGGAAATAATTCGTGTAGGTTGTTTTGTTATTTTCAAAAGTAGCGTATACAAATTGACTCAACTTCAATGGTTTCAAAGGACATTAAAAAATCATTGAAAAGTCAGTATAGCGTTTTTCTAATAAAAATAAGAGCTATTTTTCTAGAACGGTTTCAAGAAAGAATTATGATTGTTATTATTTTTACATAAAGATATTTTAAAATTTTTATTCAAATAAGAGTATTTGCAGATAATGAAAAGAAATAGTATAGAAATGAATTTAAAAAAAAAGGATTGAAACACAAAGGACAATTACTTTTTTTTAGTAAAGCACTGATTTTCACGATTTTTTTAATCAAAGACAAATAAAGTAAAAGTTACTAAAATGTATTTTAAAAAATTTACCCTATAATAATTTAAAACCTAATTAATATACACATCCTAAATACAAGTATATATCATAAAACTACAAAATCTCATTAATTAAACCCTTTTTATTTTTCTAAATTGCCGCTTTGACGGTAAAATTTAAATCTCATGATGGACATAAAATGTAAATTAATATATTGTAGAACACACATTATAATTATCAAAACTTACTTTTTAGTTTTTGGTCATAAACGAATGTATAATTAGTTTTTATAAAAAAAAAATAATTCATTAAATTTTCATTTAAGAATTTAAAAAAAAAATCGTTTGAATTCAATCTGTTTTTATAACCGTTCGGACATAATTAATGCTTTTTGTATAAAAACAATTTTTTTCTCTATAATTTAAATTTGAACAATCTGAGACTTTTGAACTTTTTTTTATAAAAAAAAAAAAAAAAATCTTTTCAAATGGAAATTTGATCTAATTTATTCAATTGGATAATTTGCAAAGTGATGCATACAAAGAGCATATTATAAATCGTTTAATAAATCCAATGTTCGAGAATAAAAACATAGTTAACAGAATTGTTTTTTTTTCCTGAGTCATTGTCCCTGAGTTTTATTGGAATATTAAATGCCAAATGGAAAAAATGAAAATAAATGAAATATAATTGAGCATGTTTGCGTTTTTTTTTTTTGTGAGGTTTTAAAATTCTTAGAAAGTTTTTTTTTTTTATTTTAATATCTCTAAAAGAACTTATAGAATATTTTTTTTCTTTTTTGAATAAAACAAAAATAACGAGTAGATAGCTAAATTTAGATTAAAGGAAATTAGATATTATCTTTATTTTGGAAGATTTTTAAACAAGAAAGCAAGTCACACTTGACCTTTTATTAAATAAATTAAAAAATTTGTCAACAATCACACCATGAGTTGTTTTACGATATAAAAAAAGTGCTACCGTTGAACATTTTCAGATTTGTTTGAATAAACTGTCGCAATTGAAAATTGAACCTAAATAAACTTGAACTAACTTTTGGGTCATTTAAAAAAAAACATGTAAAACTTTTTAACGACTTTGTTTTTTTTTTTATAAGATGACATCAAAAATTGTGAAAATAAAAAAGTAAGAATCACTAAAAAAAAAAAGGATAACCGATAAACAGAAACAATACGAGTAACCTTGAAAAAAATTCTAAATTTCAAAGATCACCTTTAAACTAAGTCTTCTGTCCTTTAGAAAAACATTTAATATAAAAGGAACTTAATGAATTCTTTTGAAACCCTAAATCACAAATGCACAATCTAATTCTAACATTTTTGATAATTAAACTTCGTGAAAAAAATCAATTAAATAAATTGCCGACTAAGAAAAATATTTATTTAACGGAGAAAAAAAAATTTTCTAATACGTGATTTCATTAATGATTTAGATTTCATTTATTAATTAAATTCCCTTTATTGATAAAATCAATTTAATATATTAAAAATGTTCTTTTACATGAACAAATTAATTATATTGTATGATTCATGCTATATGTAATTATACATTCGAAAATACTAATGACACGTATTTTATTTCCTAAAAAAATAATGAAAAACCATTAATTTTTTTTCTGACTAAAAAAAAAACACCTGTTTACAAATTAATTACACAGGAATTTTAATCGTTTTTCTTCGTAATTTTCCTTCTTACCACTTTTTTAAATGTATTTTCGCTAATTTCACATACTTTTCACATGTCCAGGTGATGGATAAGGTAATTTAATTTACTCAATGATAAGATTTTAACAAAAGTTTGTTGTTGTTTTTTCAACAAACCAAATCATGCAATTTAACATGAAATGCATTTTATGAAGAAAAAAAAAAAATTCGAATAAATTAGGGAATGAAAATGCATAACATTGCACTATTTTTTGTTGTTCTTTTTTTTTTTTTAAATCATTTGAGCATTCAAACATAATTTGCATAATATTTAAATGACCTATTGTTATATATTTATATACATACAAAATAAATTTTACATGCAATAAATGAATTTTTATAACGATTAATTGTCATTCTCTTATAATTGCTCCAATTTTAAATATGTATGTATGTATATACTTCACCTTTTCGTGTTAATTATAAATTACAATAACAAAATGAGTAATTTTATATGCATAAATCCTACAAATATATGTGTATGAATGTACGAACACATTAAATATATAGACAGTATGGTATATAATTGATGAACATTTATTAAATTGAAAATTCTTAAAAAGTTTTTTTTTTCTTGGAAAATTTGAAAGTAATTTCTCTTAATAACTTTTCATGTTGCCCTCCCTCCCACACTTCATCTGAAATTAGATACTTTAAGTGTATTTTATACTAGAAAATCTAAATTCATAGAAAATAGATTGGTTTTTAGTACACAAATTGAATTCATATTAGGTAAATTCATACGTGACATGAAATTTTTATGAAATAAAAAGAAACTATAAAAACTAAAATGAAAACGATCAGGAAAAAAATAATTTCGTAATAAATTTAAAACTTTCTCCTACTTATTTTGTTTTTATTTTATTTTTTTTTTTGTTGACTTTATATAGCCCTTCAAAACGAATTAATAAGGTTTAATACTTTTAAAAGTTTTTTTTTTTATATACATACGTTCGCGAATTTTTAAAACTTTTCCACTTATCAAACACACAGTAAGAAAAGAAAAAAAAAAAAAAACGAAATAGCAAAAAGCATACTTTACATTAACATGCTTCCACACACATAAATTTTGATCATCCTCTCTTATATTACCTTATACCATTTATGAAAATCAAAAAAACAAAAACAAACAAAAAAATTTTTATTTAAGAATTGTGGAAATTTCCAATATGCCACCCTCCTACTTAAGTTCAATAAAAATTCATAAAATTTTCCCTAAGCTTTTTACATTTTTTTTTAGAAAGAAAAAAAAATGAAACAGAAAATTATATAAAATTTTTTTCAGAGTTCGTCCTTTATGGACTAAATTGTTTGAATATCTTACTATTGCTATACAGTATATAGTCACAGGTATTTTCTATAATGGTATAGTAGCAATTTTGTAATTATGTACATACATACTCCTATTATTTTCTTAGCCAAACCTTATTTCAGGTGTACAAATTGTATGTCATTTCAAATGAAAGCATTGCATTAAAAAATGCTATGTGATGTTTTAACACTTAACAGACGGGTTGGTTTTTTGTTACCTTTCTCTATTTCTGTCTTTTGGAAATTTTTTGAAAAAATTAAATGAAAAGTACAGAATAGTTTTACTACTATAATGGAGAGTGTAGTACAAACAGAGAAAAACCAGTAATATTTGCTCAATACTCTGTTAATTTTTTCTAAAACGTGGACTTGGGTGGCCCATTAAGTGTTAAAAAAAATGTAGGTACATATATTTGAAGGTAGAACATATGTACGTATTACAGGTTTTATTTATTTCTCATATTTTACCATATTTTTATTTGATTTTCTTATACCTTTCAGTCAGTCATTTTTTATAACATGAAAGGAACATGAAAGGAAATTGATATAGTCGCGAAATTAGCATGCACAAATTTCATAATCTAAAATACTGTTGTCTTCTATACTTTATTATTAATATAAGCGAGCACACAATCAACACTAATCAAAACTTTTAGCTATATTATATTTTATTTATTTTTATTATAATTTTTCCATATTTTTTTATATTACCATATTTTGTTTTTCTCAATTTTTCAACTTTATTTTATTTTTTGTTCTTTATGAAATTCAAATTAATTGCATATGTTAAAATAACGGACATATTTGTTGGTATTATGTGCCTGTTTGAATATGATTTATAACATTTTTAACGCTGTTTTGAAAGAATTGCATTTTTTTTGTGAAAATTTCATTGGTTTTTTTTTTAATTTAAAATAAGCAATTTTCGTTGTTTGTTATTTTTTTCCTGTTTTCTTTCATTTTTTTTTCTGTAAATAAAAATTTTATATAATAATGCAATGAATATGTGAAAAGACTAAAACAGGAAAATGCAATAAATCAAAAATGCAATTTAGAATAAATTTTCAGGACAGAAGAAAAAACGGAAAAAATAAAAACAAAATAATGGAAAAAAGAGAAAAATAAGTTTGTGAAATAATAGAATTGAGCAATAAATATTTTTTAATGCTTGAATGCTTTAATTTTTTTACGGTATTTTTTGTCGGAATTAAAAAAAAAAAAGGAAAAACAAAACAAACAAAAACTCTACAATTAAAATTATAGGTTGAATTTTCTTTTTTTTTTAAATCAAAAACGAACAATTTTATCTACTTTTAAATTTTATGTTTTTAGCTTTTAGGTTGTTACGGATGTTTGTAGTAAAAATTTACAAATTGTATGTACATACTCGTACATAGTTCCATTTGATTGATTCTAAAAACAAAAATAAAAGTTTTACTGCGATTTTTGAGTCCTCAGAATTTTTTTAAAAATATTTTTGAGTACATTTCTTAAGGCGTACTACACAAAAAATGCTGAAAATATTAAGATAAGAAAAAATGTGAATAAAAAACTTTCTGTTACCCATTTTGATTGATTGAAGTATGTTAGACTAAGACGACTATCAAGAATCATAAAACGACAAAATTAAAATCTGCCTAAATAAAGATCATTCAACTTAAAAAGGATCTGTAATAAATTGTGAGAAAATATGTTTTTGGTTAGGTGGCAAAACTAAACAAATATAATTTTTCACCTGGATATTTTTTTGTTTGTTGTTTTTTTCAATTATTACAGTTATTTTTTAACTTCATATAAGTTTAATCAGCCAATCAACAGACTTTAAGCTGTAAAGTTCAAATATTCTCCTACAAAACAAAAAATATACATACTTTAAAAAGTATAACACTTTTAGCAATATTTCTATTTTAATACCAAAAAAAAAAAATTAAAAAATTAAAATTAAAAAATAGATAAACTCAAATTTTTTAAAGTGTTTGCATACCATTTTTGTTGTTGTTGTATACCTTCGCTTTATTGACTTTTTCGTACACGTTTTATATTAAATAATCGTTATCAGTAATAGATAACTAGCAAGATTTTATTTTTAAATTTTCATGTATTATAAAAAATTAGAAAATATTTGAGTGTAACATAACAATCACACTTGTTGTATAAATAATTTACATACAAAACAAACATATGTGTTATATTCTGGTGAACATATGAAGGCAAAAAAAATATATACATATATATTTTTGTGTCTAGAGGTCAGATTAAAAAGTGAAAATTAAAATTTTTTATGAAATAAAAATTTGTTTTCTATTTGAATATATTGGAAAATTTTTATAGAATTGTCACAAAAAAAAAATGAACAAAAATTAATCAATTAAAATAATAAAATTGAACGTTTTTATTATTACTTTTTTTTTTTTTCATATTTTGAATGCAATTCTTTTTTTTTTTTGTTTATTCAAAAGTACATTACAATATAATATTATTAATATTATTTGTTATATTTTTTATTTTTATTTTGAAAAATTTATATTTTTAATTTGGTTTATTTGTTAAAAATGTGCAATGACTGACTACATATTTTTATTTTCACTGCTAGATTTCATGCATTCTATATGATTTATCTGTATTTTCAATATTATTAATGAGAAATGTTTTTTGTACAATATCAACAAAAGATACCATCATTAAAGTGTATATGTACATACATACATATATGTATACAAAACATATTTTTCTGTTTTGTTATTTGTCTATTTTTTTTACTAAAAATAAATGATATATTAAACATGTTTTTTTTTTCTATATAAACAGATAGAAAACTTTTATAATATAACACACAAATTGTGATTCATTTTATATGTATGTAGATATGTATGTTATTTTTTTCATACAAGTTTATCAAATTTTTAGATCAAATGAAACATATATGACATAAAATTACTTATTTATTTTTTATTTTTATTTTTTTTTTCAAAAGATAATAAATGTGAATAGCACGCTTTTATTGTAATTAATAAAGATAGAAGCTCTTATGAAAATTTATTTTTAGAAAGTAAAAATGAAACACAAATATGTAGATATGTTACAATTTATTTTTAATTTTCTTTTAAAAGTTGATTTTTTTTTCTGTATTTTTTTCTAAACAGAAGATAAGAACAGTGTGAACTTTTTATATTTTATGCTAGCTTTCTGGTTTATTAATCAGCAATATTTTGTGAAAATATTTGTGATGTACTACAATTAGAAAGAATAAATCCAATTTTTCACACTTAATTATTGTACTATATCTATAGACAAATATTCGCCAGCATTTTTTAAACAAATGTACAACCCTTTAATTATATTAATCAAGAATAAACTCCTACTACATATATCTTATGTATTTCTTAGCTTCTGTAATATGCTAAAATTCAAGGACCGTTTCATTTTGTTTTTATGTGGAAGCTCTGTGGGCGTTCAAAAGGTACTCCTATGACTTGTCAAATGAAAAACCCCTATTAAATGAGTTAATTTTATACTATTTCATTTCAAGAGTGTTAATTTAAATTTTTTGTTTCCTTGAAAACACTTTTTCAAAGAACATTTCTACCGAATTATTTTGAATAAATGGAAAATTTGAGTAATGAAAAAATTTTTTTATTTTTGTTTATTAAAATGAGTATTTTTTACAGGTACACAAGTGCATTCTCAGATAAAGTTTATAAGGAAAATTACTCTTTGAAAAAATGAAAAAAAAAAAATAAATAAATAAATAAACATAAAAATAAAATATTTTAAATTCCTTGCATTCTATGTATAAAAAATTCTGAAAAGCCTCTTGTTTACAAGTGCCAAAACATACATATACAGAATGGATTATCCTTTCGTATTTTTTTGTTGTTGTTGTCTTCCATTGAACTAAATGCATAAAAATTTCTTTTATATGATAATGAACTTCCTTTTTTTTTTACTTTGAAAAGGTGTTATTTTATTGTTTTAAAATTTGTAAAAATAAAATAAGAAAATTAACAGGAAAAAAAATTCTTATCATCATATTTTTCAAATACTTAAAATTCCAAGTCTATATTTATAAAAAATACCCCAACAAACATATTTGCAAAAACAATGCTATACAATATCATTCTAAGTATATTGTTTTTTTTTTTTTTTGTTTACCACAAATCTGATAAATTTACTGTAAATTTTGTTAAATAAAACAAAAATAATGATGAAATTTAACATTTTAACTTAATTTTCAAAATATACTATAATTTTTTTTATTTTTGGCTAGAAGTCGAAATACATGAGCCATGAGTATTGTATATTATTTTAGACAATTTCTGGCAACTAAATATACTACATATGTATATTATATTTGTAAGGTTACATATTATATAGTTACATGTATATAAACAAAAAAAGTGTATATTCATTGGAAAATTGCCGACAAAATTGCAATAACATAAAGGAGTAACGAAAAATAATCACTTCGTATCTATAAAAAAATATATATAGTATATACCTACAACTACTCAAACTTAACACTATTTTAACTATACATAGGTACATATATGAAATGAAATATTGTGAAAATATTCTATTTGAACACCTTTTACCTTATATTCCGTTGTATATGAAAAATGTATTTTCACAGAAAGTAGGAAATTACGAAAAAAGAAAATTAAAAAACACAAGATAAATGAAAAGAAATAATGTATCTTCATTACATTTTACAGTAAAGAATTAATTTTTTTTTCCAAATTTATTTTTATAAACAATAGAAAATTTTATATACGAGTATATAAATAAAAATTGTAATAATATAAATATCATGTGTCAAATTGACTGTCAGAATGAGTAAATTGCATTTTCAAGTTAGAAAAATTTCACATTATTATTGTTTTTCTTTCATGGCTAAGTCAAATAAAAGTTTTTAAATTTGTTTTCACATTTATTTTTAAGTAAGAAATTATTCAGGATGTTTTAGAAGAGATTGTTACAGAAAGGATGAATAATATTTGAAAAGGAATTGTATTTTTAAATTTTTCTTTTTTAAGAATGCGAATAGCTCCAGTGTATAGGAATTTTTCTTTATAATATATTGTTAATAAACACAATTCGAATGTACATAGAAGGAAAAATAGAAGAGGTGGGAGTATGAGGTAAATCATGGGAAAAAGTAAAAATAGGTTGATGAATATTCAGTTTGAATTTGAAATGCAAGGTCTTTTGGGAAAGAAAAATATACATTTATATGATGGATAGTTTTCTCCAATGACTCAGTTTCTAAGTATTCCCAAATTACTTTGTATTTTGTTACCCTCTCCAATCTTTTTTAATTTTTTATAACTTTTTAATTATTTAAAGGTTACATATTTCCTTTTTCTTTTGTTTTTTTTTTTAAATAGTTTTTCATTCAAGTAATTAAATTTTTGTTCTTCTTGATTTTCAATTAAAAAAAAAAACAAATTACATACATTTTTAAAAAAAAATTCAAATACAAAATTCTTTTGTAACATAATGTAAATTATTCTTTTCTCAAATAAAAAAAAAAATTTTTAATAAAAAAATTTAAGTCATGATAAAGTAATGAAACATTGGAATAATATTTTTGGTTGAATTAAAAAATATATATGGTAAATTTTAGCTATATATGCATGACGCATATGTTTATATACATATACATATGTATGTACATATATATTATTGTGTACTCAATTTAATGACATAAATTTATATTTTTAAATATAATAAAATAAATTAAATGTAATGTGTAAATACTATTTTTTGTTTTTATAATGTAGAGAAACATATTATAATTATTATTGGCATCGTTAAACACACAGCATGAATATCATAATTCTGTCACATTATTTATTTATTTATTTTTATATTTATTTTACGAATTAAATTATGTGAAAAGTGAATATAGGCACCTAATTACACTTCTTTTTTTTTTTTTTGTAAGTGTTTTTTTTTTCCTTTCCTTTTATTATTTTATAAATCATAATGTATAAAGAATTTATTTTTATCATTTATACTCATTTTAAATAATTGAATAAGGACAAACATTTTAAATTAAAGAGGATTGTAAAAAAAAAAAAAATATATTATTATGCGTGATTGTAAGCATTAATTCCCAAAAGGACATGAGAAAGCTTTGAAGAAAAAAAATATAAACGATAAAAAACTATTCTTGTTTAGTTAAAAATTTCATTAATTTAATTTTTCATAAATATTTTTACGTATAACATATTAACACAAAAATTTAAGTTTCACTAGTCGAATATAACAAAAGGATATTTTTCAAAAGCCAAAACCAAAAAAAAAAAAAAAGTAAAAAAAGTAAAATATTTATACAATTTAATTTTTGAAAAATTTTGTTTCTAAAATACTCAAAATAATTTAACAAAAATAGCATATTTACATAAAATATAAAATAAATTAAACATTTACACGTTTCAGAAAATTGTATTTCTAGGTAAATAGAGACTTAACGAATATTTAATAAACAGCATCTAGCAGAAAATATCTTCTTTTTGTTTTTGTTCTTGTTCATGTATTTGTATAGATATACATAAGTACATATATTATATGTACATACATATATATATTTAGTAGAAAAGAGATTCTTTTAAAAGGTATATACGGCAAAACTAACATGATAACATTTATAACAACAAAATTTTGCATTTTATATAATAAAAGGTGAAATTCTGCATCTAAAATTTCACCGGTAAAATTTTATGTATATATGATATTATATTTTACATACAAAAGTGCAGTGTTATGAATAATCTTCAGCTTAAAAATTAAAGAACATCTTGCATGCACACATATGTATATACAAACGATATAATATTATCCTAGATATGAAATCATATAACACTTATACAGCAATTAATTTAGTTTTCCTAACTTCTGGTGTTTGTTTTTTTTTTCATATTCTTTTTTGCATATCTAATATTCACACTGATGCATTTATATAAAGGAGATGATATTTTCAAAACGCTTTTAGCATGCATAATTTGTAATAATTGGTACAGTTAAGGTGGAATATAAATGTTATGTAAAATGATTTTTTTTCTCTTTTTTTTTTTTTTTTGTAAAAAGAAAATTTTAATCTTCATTAACATGAATATTATGAAAATTGGTTGACAATTAAAATAAATAGAACGTTCTTAGAATTTTCCAATGGTAAAAAATTGTAAATACCCGATTTTATAGTTCAACCCCAAATTTATATTGCATTCAAAATTTGTTTGTATAATTTTACTAGAAACAATTTAATTGTGAATGATAAAAAAAATAGAAATTATTATTTTTTGTTTTAAATAAAAGCGGGTCGTGAAGTTCAATAAAAACAATCTTTTTGGACGGAAACTTAGGCATACATCTAGTGTTTATATGTTTTTCTACATATTAAATAAACATTATTAAAATAATAACTTTTTGTTTAACTTTAAAACTCAAACTCAAGCTCCTACTTTAAGAAAAGAAAAAAAAAAAACAACCGAGCATGAATGTGTAAAGCTAAGGCATGTTTTCTTCAGAAAAAGTGGAAAGGACTGGAAAGAAAGTGAATAGATAGATAGTTCTGTCAATTTATTCCTTGCATCAAGAGAATTCTCATTACACTGAAGAATTTTAGAAACACATTTTTTTTTGGTAAAGCTAAAATTTTCCTTTCAAGTTTTTTTTTTTTTTTTCATTAAAAGGTTCCTTTTGGTAACATTTTAGAAAGCCTAGAAATATTTTTACAATTTAATTTGATTTCATGGTAACTGAAAAAAGAAAATGATTTAAGATTTTGGCCCGAATTGAAACAAGAAATAAAGTGACAATGTTATGAGAAATAGTTGCTTGTCGTACTTTTATGAAAATTATAATTAAAGAACAAGATAACAAACAATTTTAGTTGATGTTAAACTAAGTCTAAGCCTTATGAAATTTATTAGACAACAAAAAAAAATCCCAGAGTTCTATTTGATTTTAAATAATTCAAGAAACATTCAAAAACCTAAAATTAAATTCGTTAGATACGTGAAGGAAAAGCTACAGACATCATACTGTCTATTCTAGCTTGTATTATTGAATCTTAAATTATTTAAAAATTTTATAATAATTTCATCTTGTATAAATCAACTTTTCTTTTAATAAACTAAAATGTATATACATACATATAGGTATATAATACAGTATCATTCTAAAGTATCTAGGCATATACTTATAAATTGTATGTTAAAGCAAAAAGGATCTAAATTGACGTTTTTTCTGTATACCATATAGCTAATATTGACAATTGAGAGTGAGCGCAGAAAATACACAATATTTTTATATTCATATATAGTACGTACATTATACATATACATATGTATAAACGGACATTGCTCCTATTCTGTTATTGTTGATGATGATGATGATTATTGCTCTAATTTTCCTTTTTTTATAAAGGAGGAAATATAAAAATTTATACAAATAGTTTAATTTTTTTTTCTACCTTGTTATTTTTTTTTTTATTGTAGAAAAATAAAATTTTGCAATAAAAGCAAAATGTTCTGATGATGTGGACATTTGAAATGCAAAAAAAAAAAAAAACAACAACAACAAAACAACAAAAAAAGGATAACGTTCTATATCATAATTTAACTAAACGACAAATAAAGAAAAGGAAACGTACATTTTTACATAAACATGTAATTTTTTTTTATTTGTTTTTGTTTTTTAAAAAAATAAAAGACTATTCTACAAAATAAAGATAATAAAATGTCCTACTTATATAAGTTTTCGTCTTATTTTCTTTATCTAATTGTGTAAATTTTCAAATTTAATGATTTTCACATAAAAGCATTTTCATTTTTTTTTTTTAATTTCCATGGAAATTTATTTGTTACAAAAAGTTTTTAAACAACAATTTTTACCTTTTCGTATTATTTCTGTATTTTTTTTTTTGCTTCTCGTGTTGTTTGTTTACAAAATATATAAGAAGCCAAACAAACTTTAAGTGTATTTTAAAAGTATGAAAACTTTTTTGGAAGTCACAAGATAATGCAATTTTATTTTCTTATTCACAGTTATTCACACCAAACTATATAGAGATGATTGAATTTTTGATATCTTCCAGGTATACAGGAATGCAAAATAATATAATACTTTTTGTTTTGTTATTGTTTTGAACAAAAGGATATTGAATTTCAAAACTTTTTGTTAATTTAATTTTCAGTAGAATTTAATGATATTTAAAACAAGGAAAATTCATTAATGTGTTATAACACAATACACAATTTTCTGATTTTTTTTTTTTCTGTCAAAAAAATTAAAACAAAATTATGAAGTTATTTAATTAGTTTTTTTTTTTTTAAATCATTTAAAATTCTCTTAATACGTTTTAATAATAATTTTCTTAGACACTTATTTCTTTCTTTATATTTTTTACACAAAACAATTTTTTTTAACGAAAAAAAAAAAAAAAATATTTTATTTAATTAATTTTTCTTAAATATTTTTATTTAAAATTTTACAAAAAAGTAAAACAAAATATTTTTTTACTATAGCACAAAATATTAAATATATTTTTATATAAGAAAACAAAAAAAACCGAAGAAAATTAATACAGAAAAATTTATCATTTATGAATTAATATGAAAATACTTTATATTTTTTTAGTAAAAAAAAAAAAAAAACAAATTTCCCGCTGCAACCAACCACCTTCGTGAAAATATTTTGAACATATGAAGCTTTTTGCGATATTATAGAAACTAAAAAAGGCTCACAGTACTTGAAGCCAACAAACTGAATTAACTGATTTTCTGTATATTATTATTTTTCTTTCTTTTTTCTATATTTTTCCGTACAATATGAGACGATTATGTATCTATTCTGTGTTGTATTATAATGTAGTACTGTATTAATATTATGTGTATAATATCATTAGTAGTAGATAACAACATAAAATAAAATATATATAAAAAAAAAAAAATATAGAAAAATACAAAATAAGAATATTTTGTAATTGTAGTTTGTACTAAGAAGAAGAAATAAGAGTCATTGCAGAGAATAAAATACTCAAAACAACTCAAAAATATATTATATTAAAAAAGAGCTCAGAATTTTTGTTCTACCATACGATATGAATCTGATGATTCTGTTCTACGATTCTACTGAGTTTTCTGTTTTTATTTATTTATTTATTTATTTTTTTTTTTTTGTCATTATTGTTTGTTGTATATATTGTAATCAAAATTTTGTTTGTTTCATCATTTATTTTATTTTTATTGTATCTACTTTGTTTTGAATTTAATTTTAAAATTTTATTTACAGAACAAATTACATGCACTTGACTCTATTTATATTTTTATTAGAAAAATGTTTTAATTTAAAAAAAAAAAAAAAGCAATTGAATAAAAAAAAGCTTCTTCCTTATCAATTTAATTTTCTTATCAGAAATTTCGTTGTTTTTCAATGTTTTTTTTTTTTTCTTTAAAGAAGGAAAAAAACTATAAGAATTAAGAAATTCGGTTTCTTCACCCGGTCTTTTATTTAAATTTTCTAAATAAATATGAAAACACAAAAATTATGAAAAACAAAAAACAAAAAAAATAGGTAACAGTGCGTTAAAAGTGTTTTCTTGTGTATTTATAATCCAAATCAAATCAACTGTTTAAAATTTATACGAATTTCATAGAGAAACGGCTGAATAAATTTTAATCACATGATAAAAAAAATTATTCAAAATTAATTTTATATTAATTTTGAATGTTTTTATTTTAAATTTAAATTTGAAAATATTTTTCGATTTTTTATAGGCTTTTGTAAAGGTCCTATTTATCAACAAATTACTTTTCTATTTATTCTAAATATTTTTTGAAATAACTTACCACTGTTCAATATTTTTTTTTTTTCAAATTAGTTCTGTTTTTCTTTTAAAAAAGCCGTATTTACTTAAATTTTTTTTAAAAACAACAGCACATAAATTTAAAAATTACAGACGTTTAAATTTTTATGTACTATCCAAATATATTTTTGTCACATACACTACACACATACACATTTTATTCTATTTTTCTATAAAAACAAAAATGATGTTATTTATTTTCCGAATGATTTTAGATTTCTATATAGACAAAAATTCTCCCACGGTTTTGAAAATAAAATAAATCTCTTCTCAAAAAATATATAATAGTTGTGATTGTGAGAGTAACAAAATAGAAATAGAAACAAAAAATATTATCATTTTGATATGATATCAATTGTATAACAGCAACATCAGCAGCAGTGTAACATTTTTCATATAGAACCAAACAGTATTATAGGAGCCCAAACTGAAGGTGCTGATGGTGTAGGTGTGACGTCAAAGCAAAAACGCATGTTATCAACAACGCATGCGATTAACTTTACAATAATCACAAAAAAAAAAAAAATTGTTTCTCTTGAAAATACTTTTTTTTTTCATTTTTGCTTTTGTTTATATAAAATATGTTATTTATATTATATACAAACAATTCTACATATAAGTTAAACATACCACACATATTTTAATATTTGTATTTTTTGTTATTTTTTTTTTTTTTGGTATGCAATTTGCTTAAAATGTTATTGCCATCGAGCATTTATTAATATACACAGCATTCTTTGTGTGATTTATAAAACTTCAATAAAGTAGATTATAAAATTATTTTCATTATTTAATTTTTTTTTTTTTTTTAAATAAATTTCATACCGGAAAAATAATAATGTGTATACAATACATTTTAAGTATGTTGTACAGGGTGAAATAAAATTTGTTTTGTATGTACCTATATTGTCCCGAAAAAATTAACGACAGTTTTCATAAAAAGTTCGCTTTGTTTTCAGTTTCCAAATCTTTAGGTAATGGGATACCTACTTAAATTTATTAGGAATTTTTTAAGATTCAGTATTATCGAGTTTATGGAAATATGTTTTTTTAAGGAATACATAACATTTTAGACGTACCATATATTAACGGTTTTTATGTTTTCAATTAGTGATAAAATATCAATCTTTTGTCCCACTATAGTAAAATCTAAAAAAAATAAATTAAAAACTCAAAAATTCAAGACCAACTGTAAACAGAGTGAAAATAAAAACAACACATTTACACATAATTAAATAATTAAAATAAAAAACTACTTATCATAAACTACTTGCTATGAAAAACAAAAATCTTTAATTTAAAAAAAAAAAAACAAAAGCAATAAAGAAATTTTATTTGAAAGTTTAGAAGAATTTTTACACAAGACTTTAATCAAAATTACATAAATTCGGATTCGTGAGAAAAATTTATTTTAAAACAAATTTTAAAATTTTTTGGAGTTAAAAAAAAAAAAATTTTTATCATCGTAATTCGATTTCCGCTTTTTAACGGAAATAACAGATTCAATTAAATTCATTAGGCAGGCCATACACAATAAAATCCACTTTTCAGTAGTGCATAAAGGTTTTTAATGTGATTTATTTTCATTTTTAGTGTAAATTCTTGAATTTTTACCAGTTTTTGATTTTTTGTAAAAAAATTCTAAGAAACAAGACCAACTTAAAAAGAATTTCAAAAAAATTAAGTCAACCGCATCCCATGTACCAGACGATTCCTCCACCCTAGTGTTTTGACTGCCTCATTTTCAACTCTACTTCAATTGCAGTGTATATACATACATACGCACATTTTATATTGCGCAAATGTCGAATTATTGTCAGTATCCCAAAAATTTTGACAATCAAAATATAAAACAGCTGTTAATTAAAAATTGATTCAAACAATAATTATTGGAGGAAGTAAAAATTAGATTGTTTTCTTGATAATTACACAAAAACAAATATTTTATCTTATGAAAGAAACACCAACATTATGGGTTATCCAGAACTACCAGATGAATCAAGTGACAGTTTAGATACAAGTGGAGCACATTTTAACAATTATGGTCAACACAGTGCAGATGAAAGTGATTTTGAAGATGAAAATAATTTTAATGGATATCAGCCACTTCCGCTGGCTGACAATGGTGAAGAGATAGAAACTGATTTAGGAGGAACAGCAGAAACTGAAGGAGGAAACAATGGAGTTCCGAATATCATAAGTTCGGATGCAGAAATAGAAAGTCAAGTTTGGAATGAACCTCGTCCACAAGAATTAGGAATAGAATTAGATAATACTAGGACAGAACAGGTAAAAAGTGTTTCTATGATTTTTAATTCATTTACTGTTTTTTTTTTTTAAAAAAACCTTAGATTATGAATGTGATGGCATCCATAACACTTCCAAGTTCAGCAATTCCAGAATGGGCACAAAGGATACCAGAAGAAAAATGGAAACAAGATCTTTTGGACAGGATAAGGCATAAAAGAGAGGATATTGATAAAAATGATTAAAATCTTTATTTTTCTTAGCATTAACCAAAAATCGAAAATTTCTATGTATTCAAAGTAAAAAAAAAAAAGTATTCCATTAATTATTTCATGTTTGTTTTTTGTTATTTCATTTTTGTTTTCTAGTTTTTTTTTTTTTTTTTTTTTTTTTTTCAATCAAATGAACACCCTTTAAAAGGCGGCCAATAATTCTTTAGCACATTCAGTTACTTTCTCAAAACCTAATGATTGTTGAGTATTTGAATAATCTCGAATTTTATTAATAACACTTTCAACAGAGACAAGTTGTGCACTTGTTGTTATACCAAAAGGTGTACATAATAAATTACCTAAGCCTTGAATACAACGATAGAATCCTTCTAAATCTGTACACCATTTTAAAAATTCAATAATTCCTTCTGTTATTAATCGACAATCATCACCATATGCACGTACAGTTTGTGGTATTGTTAAATTTAAATATAATGTGGCTAAAGCAATTTGTAAATTTACACTTCCTTGTTTTATATTTACTAAATTTCCAATAATTGTTTCTAATTTCATTTTAATATGCTGTTGTGCAAATAAATGTCTCATCATATTTGCAATACATCGAATTGACATCAATTGATTAGCTGGTGAACTTAATAAATTCTGAATTATGATATCAAAGAACTCACCTTCCAATAAATAAATACAAACATATTCATTACGTACTGAAAGTCTAGCAACATCAAGAACAGGAAAAAGGATATCTTAATAGAGAAAAAGAAAACAACACAATAAATCCGATTAATAAAATTTGAAATTTCTCTTTTAAAAAAACATTAAATTTACCTTTTGACCATTTGAGAAGCTGCTGTAAAGCTTCTAGAGAGGCTTTGTCAATATCAATGTTCTAAAAATAAAAGCAACATTCGATTATTATAAATATCACCTTTTATATTAACTTCATTTATAATTAATTACCTTTTGTGTAAGTTTCATTACAGAAACAAGAGATTCATCACTTACACCAATTCCATTTTCTGTTGCAGTTTTATTAAATTCTTTAAGTTTTTCTAAAATTTTTGTTGGATCGCAATTATCAAAAGTCATATACGTACTAAATGGAAAATGCTTATATTGAATTGATTTTTTATTTATCGTACTGTCTTTGCTAATATTTGTGCTATAACTCGAAGAACCAGTGAAAGGATCGACATTACCACTAAAGTTCGAACTACCCATGTTTGAACCTGGAATATATCTTGAACCACCGGTGAAAGGATCTTCGAATCCACTACAAAGAGCAAGAACAGAAAACAATTTTAAAAATTTAAAAATAATAGAAAAAAATGATCTTACCTATTTGTAGAATGAACTACTGGAGTATCAGAATTTTTTATAATAAAATTAGCAACTTGATCAAGATAGGCTTGAGGTAAATTATTTTTATGAATAAAACTTTGAGCAGATAACCAAGGATCTTCACCACGATTATAAGGTAATTTTATTGGTGGTGCATCATCGGATATATCCACACTAAAAACGTAATCGTATTCCTGAAATAAATTCAGATTTAGATTTGGCAATCAAATCTTTATTTAAAGACAGTTAATACTTTTCCCTCGTAAAGTGTTTTTCCTGATGTTTCTTGATTCCCACCAGATGCACCCATTACATCACCAAGAAGATTCCATTTACCGTTTTCCCATTGATAACACATGATTTTTCCGTCTGGTTGTCGTACAATTTTCGTTTGACCATCTGTTCCCGGCTGTACCAAAGATTCTGGTCCAGGTAAACTGAACACATAAAAACAAAAACATTTACTTTTTTTTTATTCGTTCTAATTTAACAATCCCATATCTTACTCATTACGCTTGATTCCACCAAGTTCCTGATTCGCTTGTAATTTACGTGTTTCAACAGCTAATTGATACTCTTTAATTTTCTCACTATCAGCAAAACGACTTGGATCACGAGTAAATACTCTAACAATACCATCACTAGTTCCTGTTACAATATCCCCATTTTTAAGGCACGTCACAGACCAAACAGATTGTGCTGGTAATGTTAAAGCTTCTCCTAAATTGCCTTGTGTTAAACTCCACATACGAATTGTGCTATCTTCACTACTTGTTACTAAAATATCAGATCCTAAACATTTATTCAAGGCCATCGAATATACATAATTTGTATGGCCAAATAATTCTCGTAAACATTCGCCACTTTCACTCCAATATTTTATCGATGAATCATTGCTACAACTTATCAATGATCCATCATCCATTCCAATTAATCCACGAACACAATCTTGATGGCCTTTCAAGAGTCTTAAACGTTCACCTTTTTCATTCCAATAAATAATTGATTTATCCGCTGATCCTGTTACATACTTTCCAGTTGGTAATGATGTAACTGCCCAAACAGCTGCTTCATGACCTTTTAAAGCAACAAAAGTTGTAGTACCACATTCATCGATTGTCCAAATTCTGCCAGTCATATCCCAACTACCAGATATGAGAACACCCGATTTTAAACCTTTTGCTAAACTACACACAGTACTCGTATGTCCTTTTAATACAAGAATTGGAAGTAGAGATCCTTCTGCATAAATGCAAATTGTTGAATCGTTACTACCAGTACAAATCCAATTTTTATCTTCTAAATATAAAATGGATGACACGAAATTTGTATGATCACTGTAGGTTACCATCTCTTTGTATTCATTGCTATAGCTTTGAAATAGAAAACACAATTTGAAAATAACTTCAAAAAGAATGCTTTGTTAAGAAATTACTCTGTTTTTTTCCAAACTTTAACAGTTTTATCACGAGATCCAGATAATATGCAATCTTGTCCTTCAGCAACAGCTCTCACATCTAAACTATGACCTAACAATTCACAACTCAATTTATAATCGTTGAGTGATATCTCTTTAGCCATTTTTTTTTTACTAGATAATTTTTTTAAGTGCTTACTAAGGAATTTATAAAATTTACGTTTTAGAAAATGAAGATTATTATGAATAACGTTGGAGCCGGTGCACAATACAAATTACAATTGGTACAGAGCACTAAAAGGTAAAATATAGATTTCCATAAACGTCAAAATTTCTGCTTACTTTTGTTTTTTCAAGTGGAACAAAAAAAAAAGAAACAGAACTGTCAATGTGCTGTCAAATTCATCACGTGTTAAAAATTTAAAAAAAAAATTAGAACGGAAATGGTTTTTGAACGCCGAAAACGAAATGAAGTTGAAGAATTTTGTTTATAACGGATTTTCTAAAAATACCGTTTTTTGCATTTGATTTTTTTAGCTATATTCCTTTTTTCATCGCACACATAAAAATTTTAAAGCCACATTTTTAAAAAAATACTTAGTGTGCAACATGTTCTTAAAAATTATCACTTTGAAGTTTTTCAACAATATTCAAAAAATGATTCAGCCTCGATTTCCTATTGTTCGTTTTTCCTTGATTAATTTAATAGCCTAATATTCTTCAAATAAATTTCCATAAAGTTATTTACGTTTCTCGAAAGAAAAAATCTTATTGAATAATGAATAAAATTTTGTACCCTTAAAAATATCCTTCTCCTTTCAGAAATGAATTTTTAAAGTGGAGAAAACTCTACATATTGTGGTCATTGTGGACTTGTGGATTTGCGGTTGTGGATAATGAGGGAATTGGGAAGGGGAACTGCTTTGGTGGAGAAAACATCGAAAAATTTCCCAACTACCCCTTCGAGTGGATCTTCTCAATGAACTAAACAGGGGAATTTAAGGTGAAAAGTAAAATAATCTATCTCTCTCTTTAAAAATCTGATTCTACATATTATGTGAAAGGACTCAGGGAGGGAAATCACATTTTTTCTTGTAATAATAGGAAATTTTTCCACAATTTGCAAATGAGCTTCTTCAATAGCTTTCTAAATTTTTCTTTTTTAGGTTTTTATGAAATTTTAGGCACTTGTTGGTACGGTTTTTAAGCATTTTCTTTAATTACTTTCTTTTTCGATACAATTTTTAAGAAAAAAGTGATACTAACCAGATTTCTAATTTATTAACTCTTCATCACATCACTTTCGTTCGTCCTCTTTCTTTTTTATTTCATTTTAATTATACTTTTTCATCTTCCGTATTTGCGAAAGACCTTTTTTATTTTTCATATAATTTTGTTTTTTTCATAAGTTTTTATTTAGAAAAGCAGTAAAAAATTAACTAATTTGAATCAAGAAAATAATTTTCTATAAATAAAAAAGACGACAAAAAAGTTTTTGAAGAAAAAAGGAACAAATAAGGAAATTACAAAGCAAATGAATTTTTTTTTTTAAAAAAATGCTTCAGGGCATTTATTATTATTATTTTGTTTTTTGCTTTTTATTAATTTTTTTTCATCATTTTTAGTTGACGATGTTTAGCAAATGTCGCCATTTTATCCTTGTTTTTTTTTTTTTTTTTTTTTTTTTTTTTTTTTTTTTTTTTTTTTTTTTTTTTTTTACAATCAGATTAATAATGCATAACTATAACAAATTTATAATTAGATGTGTTCAGGTTAATTTGTCCAAATCACCTTTTTTTTTTGAGAAATCAAGATTTAATGTAAAAACGGATAACAAAAATTTAAAAATACACATATGTACATATATTTTGTTTTTGTTTTGTTGTACTTTTCAAGAAATCGTTTTTTATTTTAAATCCATCCATCCATCGCTTTTATTTAAAAAAATAATGCATTTCTTCAGAAAATAATAATAATAAATTTTATTATTTTTTCAATTAATTTCTTAGTTCTTGCAATTAATTTGCGTGTAAAGAAAGAAAAAACCATATTATAAATCAAAAATGTTGAAAAACTTTTAATAATACTATATTTGTTGTTTTTTGAGACTATTTATTTTGTGGATTAATTAAATGAAAAAGAAATCTTTTTTGTTTTGTTTTGTAAGAGAATGAAATTATATGTATGTTGCTGTAATGTATATTGTATTTATTTTCTTCAATCCAATTTTCCGTGTATATTTTATAAATCTCTTTTATAATTTCTTTTTAAACATAATTCAAATAATGAAATTTTGTGTACATCCTACATTTTACCTGGAAAATTTTTATACAAAAATTACCCTTAAGCAAAGAAGATGTATCTTTTTTTAAAAAAATTTTCAGAAATTTAGTTTAACATAAAAATAAATTAATAAATCGAAATGATGTTTTATTGTTGTTTACTTTTAATTTTAAAAATGAGAATTCAGTAAAATAAGATTTTTTTTTATAGTTAATTAAATTAGCAAGAAACATGGGAAATTATAGTTATTTTTAAAAGTAAATATTAAGTATTTTTAATTTAGCTTGAAAAAGGGGTTAACTTGAGTTTACAATTAAATTTCTTTTTCCTGTAGTTTCACGTGGATTACTGCTACAAATTATAAGTTCTTCAACTAATGTATATGTATATATTTTTATGATTAGAGTTTTTATAGATACATATATGTCGTAATTTAGTTATTATTTTCTCCATGATCAATAATTATAATCCTTCTAGTGTCACAAAAATACAAATTTTTAATAAAAAAAGCTCTAAAAATCAATATAATCTTTCAAAGGGAATTTAATAAGGTCACATAAACGATAAAATAAAGCAAAAGAAAAGGTTCTCTATCATTAAAGTGTCTTAGATAAAATTAAAAAAATATATATATATTTGAAATCTTTTTTTTTTTTTATAGAAAAAAATATTAAATAAATTATTTTATTATGGACTCAAAGTAGATTAATTTAATATAAATTAATGTTCAATATTATAGAGCATCAAATTCATAAAGGGAAAATAGATTTGAAAAGTCTTTATAATAACTTCAAGATACTAAAATAAAATGGTACATATCCAATTTATAGAAAGAAAAGTAGTTTAATGTGATTTTTAAGATACCATTTTACATACATACAAAAAAAAAAAGGTCATTTCGGTACGGGTCACTAATTTCCTAAACTTACTTTATATCTTTAAAACAAAAATAGCTTCCTTTTTATATATATTATTTTCCCGATGGGGCGGATAACAAGAATATTATACACTGAATTAAATCATGTGAAATATGTTTAAGTTATTGTACAAACAAATAAGTTTTCTGTAGTGTTTATAGTATATGTATCTATGATCTCAGCAATTTTTTTTAATACTTAAAATGATAATCGTCTTGTGTATTAAAAAGATAGCTATTATTGTGTAAGTACATATATAATACATTATGAATAGGAGTTAAAAAGATATTATATAAACGATCTGTGAGGTTAAAAGTCACTTGTGATTCTTGTGAATAAATAGATATTTTGTTAAATGAGAAGATGATAATTTAATATAACACACACGTATCTTATATGTTAGAGTACATCAAACAGTACATAGATAGGATATTATAATTTTATTGTGGTTTTATGGTTTTGCTTTTTATTATTGAACCAAAGAATTTTTAGGTAAATATCATAAGTTTTGTTTGTTGTTTTGGTTAATTTTGTTTTGTATAAATAGTATGAGACTTACCTTTGTGTTTACTATAAAATTATATACATAATTATATAAATTCTTGATTTAATAAAAGAAAAACATTGTTTTGTTTAGTGTATGCTTATTGTTCTTCATGTTCTTGACATGCTTTTGTTAGAATAAACTAAGAATTTAGTATGAATTTTAAGAGTACTTAAACTTAATTTTAAACTAAAACAGATCGAAATTCAATTTGTATAGCTTTTTAATAACTTTTCTATAAGTTTTATTCTGAAATTTCTGTAATTCTTGTATTTTCCACAAATATTTACCTCATTCATTTCTTTGAATTTTTGGTTTCTAACTAACTGTACAATACAAAATTCTACAGTACTTAATCTGCTTTCAAGAATCAAGAAAATAGAAATTCATTTTAATTAACTTCAAGTTGAAAGGAAAACCTTTAAAAGATTATTAAAAAGCTCCTTAAACAAAATTAAATTTTTTTTTTTTAAATTTAATTAAAACGAAGAAATGAATTTTCAGTTAATTTTAGCATTCTCAATAAATTTTTCTCTCTCTTAAAACAATCATAAACCAAAAATATAGAAAAGTAGAATTCTTCCTTTTAAATCATTTTTTTTTTCTTCTTTAAACTTCAACTACATACGTGTCTTACCATCAATGGAAGTTTTATGAAGAGGACTAAAATTGTTTTCATTTTATTATTTTTCTGAAACATCGACATGGAGGCGCCAGATGTTATTGATCTCATATTTTAAGGATATAAAAAGTATAAAAAAAAGTGTCTAAAAACTGAATTGCTATAAAATTCAATATGTAGACTTGAATTATTATCGAATTTTAGTACGTATTTACGTATTAGAGAAATTAATTTTCTTTGTTAGACTTCAATTCTGTGAAATATTGATATTAAAGGTTAATCGTAATAAATAATTTTTCAATAGAAATAAAATATGGCTGACTTTTCTCTCTAAATATTTTTAAAGAAAAAGCTTTATGCAATTTAATTGTCAATTAAATATAATTTCATCGTTGGAGTTTCCATTAAAACCCATTTACAATTTTAAAAAAACCAATTTGGACAACCAAACAAAAACGAAAAATGTCTTTTTTTTTTTTTGTGATTAACTTGTAGCTTACTAAAAAAGAAATAAAAATAAGTGAGAAAAACAGTTCATTTGTACATATTATGTATGTACATAAGTATAGGTATATCCTTTTGATAAATAGTATCTTTTATTTAATGATGTAAGTTACAAAACTTGGGTAATTTACACAAAAAGTTAAATATATCACATTGGACATTTTTCAAAAGGTTACACAAGAAAAATATTTATTTGGGAAAATACAATAAACATTTGCACAAAACAAAACAAAAAAATGTAAAACATATATTTTTTTGTTTGTATTGAACTTTAATTTTTAAACTTTGAATTCTAATTTATTTTTACAAAAGGATATAAATTGTAGGTTCGTTTGTTTTATTTTGTCATTATATAAATTGATGTCAAACAAAATCAGGACTATTTTAGTCGAATTTGACAAAAGTATTAATGTAGTAATTTGTTGTTGGTTTTTTGTAGTTTTGCAGAGGAATCTTGGAATATCAATATTTAAAAAAAACTATGTATTATATCTTTATCATAGAATTAATAGTTAAGCTATATAATTAGACTGTAGTGTGACTATCAATACAATCTCTTCCTAAGGTTGAAAATCATGGCATTATTAATTCCGTACTTCGTACTTATTCTATTACGACACTACTATACAGCCTGTTCAGAACTTTGGCGTCCTATGGAAATCTTTTTTTTTTCAGATCAGCACTTCTTTTCCAGCTGTTGATCTTAAGTTCAAGTTTGCGTACATCTTTCGTGATTTCCATTAAAAATCGCCATCGCCGAATGATTAATTCTTTCATATCCTTTTTTTTTAACCTCAAATATATTCCTAGAGGTTTTCTCGTTTTGTAAATAACAAAAATTTAACATAACATGTTTGGGATGGAAAATCTAATGTTGAATTCTGCTCGTCTAACTGTGTTTTCATGTTTATAAATTTGTATGTATCTTTAATAATATAAATACTCAATTGAATTATACATCGAAGTTATGACATTTTTGAAAATTTATCACATTAACTAATTATGATAATTCATAAAACAAATCGTTGATTTAAATGTACACTCATACAATATTATGAATGAAATTAATTATTGAAATTGAAAAATAAACCATTGAACCGTGAAAAAATTTTAAAATTTACATTTGAGTGAAAATAAATGAAACACGTATTATGAGAAGTGAGTTTGTGTGAAAGTGCACATTAAATTGAATTAAAATTTATTTGGAATGTCGTTGAAAACATATATTATTAATAAATTATGCATTATTTAAATTCAATAGAATATAATATAAATAAATTAATGTCTATGTTAAAGGTGATAGATAAAAAGGATTCAATTTAATTGAATATTGAATAAAATGACACTAGAATTTTTTTGGAATTTAATAAGTTTGCAAATACAAATTACATTTTCATACTACAAAACAAAATGTGAGAATTCTTTCACCTCATGTGTTTCTTCAGAAGTTCAAATGTGACATACATTGACACTTTCTTTCTTTTTCTCCTTAACTTCTCCCATATAAGTACATACATATTTTCCATCTTTACGTGCCAACGCTGTGCATATTAGAAGAGCAGTAAATAAATATCCCTACCTCGTGACTCATTGATAAAAAAAAACAAGATTTAAATAACACTTCAATTTATTGAGCCCTTAAATGTTTAACGAAATATTTTAGACATTAAAAAATCCCACTTCAAATTTCTTGACTGAAATTTTAATTTCAAATTAATTTTTAAAAAAACACGACTGACTCGATAATTACATCTAATTACATTTAAGCAATGACAATATATTCTATATATGTATCTGCTTTGTGATTTAAGTATCTTTTTTTTTCTCATTAATTCTTTTTGTATCTAATTTTTTATTTTCTTATCAATATAATCTTCTACGATAAAAAAAAATATTATTTAAATGACATACGACCCTTTAATAATAGATATATTCTATCTTTTTTATTTAGGGACCAATAATTTTTCATATGCTTTCATTGTGCCACATTAACAAATAAAAGACACCTGAGAGAATATTCATTTAAAAAAGAAGAGAAAGGTAATACGTATAAATGCTATATACCAAAATCTAGTCATAAATTTAAAAAATGTTAGAAAACAAAAAAAAAAATATAAGAAATTTTCATTTCAACTACATATAACCTTTTTCACATCAAACATGAAAATTTATTTCCTCTAATGGGTTATGTGGGAATTATCATATCTTTTATGAAATAAGTGTGATATTTTTTCTGTTTTGTAAATTACATGACATTTTTCTTATACTTAATTTTATTATCTTATTTTGTGATAGGTATAATCTATCTAAAAACTTTAAAAAATTATATTTACACTTAAACTTTAAATTGAGTATTAAGATAACTCAACCTGTAATTTTTTATAAATTTTTATAACCTATTTTTTTGTTTTTTTTTTTTGTTTTTTGTTTTTGTTTTGTAAAAAAGTATTGTATATTCAAATATAAAATTCTATAATAAATTTTTTCATAACATGTTGAAGAATTTTTCATAGTAAATAAAAATGTTTTTTTTTTCTGCATTTTTTTTTTATTAAAACCGGAAAATAAATATTGAAAAAAAAAAAGTATGAATTCCTGATACAAGGACTTGTATAAACAATCTGCATAGCGATTTGTTGATATATTATGTCACCGTCCACTTATTGACTTAATAATAATAATTTTTTGCTTTTTCATTCGAAAGATAGGAATTATTATCATGCAACCGTAATTTGTTTTTTGTTTTTTGTTTTGTATTTTTTCACACATGAAAGAATATATGAAATCCAAATCGCATTATTTAGTAGATTATATTTGAATTTTATTATATGTGAATATACATACATATTATATAGGTATATTGTATTGTGAAAGTATTTTTTTCTTTGACATTGTGAATCCTGTACGAATCTGAGTACATTTACACAAGGATATTATGTGAATAGAGAACATTTTTTTTAAAAAAATATGTTTTTATTACGTCGCTTTTTCATGCATAACCATTTTATTGTTTGTATTCAGTATACCTATTTATTACAGTCAACTTTTTTGTTTTTCAAATAAAGGATCATATTTGCAGAATGCAGAATATACATATTTTATCAGAGCAGTATTGTTAGTTTTTAACTTTATGATACCATATAATGTGAATGTCACTATTTTAAAATAATTGTTTTCATTTCAATTCTTTTATTTTTTACTTTTTGAACTCATACAACACTTTTGTATTGTAAATTACAAATAATATATGTAGATGAAAACGATATACATATGTACGTGAATATGAAGAAAAAATATTAAATGTATGTTTGAGATTAATTTATTAATTAAAAATGTTGCTTATTATATTTATATATTTTCTTGTTTTTATGAAAATCTTTATCTTTACTAAAAAATTAGTTTTAAAAATTTGATTCAAATCAATCAGGCGTTTAAAAAGGCTTTACTTATGTTTTTTTTATAATTAAAACTAGATTTTTTTCCAAAAGTTACTTGGTATTTTTAAATTTTTCAAAAATTAAATTTTAGATGAAAATGATAAATCAGTGCTGAAAAGGTCTGACAAATTCATAAATTGGTGAATTGGTAAATAATTAAATTTGAAAAACGTAAAAGGTTTTTGATTTTTTTTTCTAAGTATGAAAAAGATTCAAAATTATAAAAACATAGAACCACTTGAAGCTTAAAAAATTTGTTGTTAAGGCCGTTCTAGCGCTAAGCGCCTTAATTTTCATGTTATTAACCTTTAAGAAAAGCTAATAGGGGTACAACGAATAAAATTTAGGCATTCGAAGCATCTCATCGAACTAAAAACTTTATCTTCGTCATTTTTGTAATAAAATTACTTAAAATAATTCTTAAAAAACAATAGTTTTCTCCCGGCCTAAATTTTAATACAAGAATAAAATTTCTTTCATATTTATAAAAGTTACTTAGTTTCATTGAAAATAAATGTACATTTAGTACGTACAGATTTAATGACTAATTCACGTATACACAAAACAAAAACTTTTTAGATACATTTTCTAATAAAATTATCTTTTGTGTAACATATCAACACAAAACGTGTATGGTTTATTTTAGTGTTTAGCATTGTGTCCTTAACCACTATATATTGATCTAAAATTGAGAATAGGCTCATTTATGACGTAGTCCTTTATAGCTTGTCCTTTTTTTTTATAATACAAGAAAAAAATATATTTGATAGAAAATATAATTGCTAACGTAAAGTGCATAACATGGAAATCTCTTACAGTCAAAATATAAAACATTAATGAGCTTTTATATTTTTCATAGGAAAATTTGAATAACGTAAAATTAAAAAAAAAAAAATTATTGAGTTTAGTTTAAACTGTAAATTTATCTATACTTTTAGAAACTATCATTATTTTATATTCATCAATTTTAAAATATATTCCAATTTATATTTTAATACTTAAGTATGTACATACATATGTATATCCTTTACAACATAATCATTTATGTGAATATGTGCGATTTAAACAATTTTACATAGTACACATATATATTCAAATATACATATGTATATGTATGTATATAGTATATAGTACATAATATATTTACTGCATTTGATACAAATAAAATTCTATAGTCATATTGTCATCACAATGTTGTTGTAATTATTATTCATCGCATTTCATATAACTTTTTCATCGATCCACATACGTATGTATGTACGTTTAGTTTATAAAACCCAAAAATATAATACATAATTCTAAAGATAATAATCCTTGAAATTTATGAAACAGTGGAATTAACACTTCATTCTATTTTCAAAGTTGAATATATCGGGACTCTGTAAATCGATTGACTTGAAAAATTGAAAATGAAGAAATAATATTATAACTTAACATATTTTGTAAAGAGTTTCAAAATACACTCTGACTCTGATTTTCAAGTCGAAACTATTTTAGTTTTAAAACTAAAAAATCTTTATAAGTAAGGCCTATTATGTACATACATATGTAATAAAAAAAAAAGCAAAAACAAATTTAGAATATGTATAATATAATGTTATGAAAAATATGTATGTTACTTGCCAAATTTGAACTCTTATATCTCGGGCCGTGTTGGACCGATTTGAATCAAATGAAATGCATCAAGTCATAAAATAGTTCAAAAATTGAAATGCATACTTTTTTCAAGTATCAGGGTATGAACTAAGGAAGCCCCATAGTGGGGAAAAAAAAAGTTGTATGTCGAAAAAATGACTTTTTTTTTTGTATTTTACCTTATAACTTTTGCCTTAGATTTTGATACTTAAAATTGATTCGAGGGTGTAAAATTTAAAATAGAACGAAGTGTTAATTTAACAAAAAATAAACTTGAATACAATAATGATGTGTGCATAACAAACATAACACACATGATATGTTTTTCCTTATACCTATATATCGTATTCATTGTCATAAATTTATTCTATATATTTTATTTTGTTTTTGTTTTTTTTATTTTCTATACGCGTATAAAGTTCACTGTTCATCATATTCTCATGAAATTTTGATTAAAAAAAAATTTCATAAAATTTTAGGCATAATACAATGCAGTATATACTATAGATACTATTGTATCTCGTATATAAAGTATATATGTATATATTTTAATTTTATCCTCAGGTAATAAACTTGTGGAGAATTATCATTTTTTTTAACAAAAAAGCATCTACGTATATATTATACATACATACATATATGTGTATAACGTATATAGGTAGATATACATATGTATAATAAAAATCTGTTTTGCTAGGTAGGCATATCTACTAAATTTTTATTTATTCATTATTTGATGAAAATACAACAAACAAAAGTTGAATTAAAAAAAGAAATCTTAAAAAATAAAATACACAATTTATTTATTTATATATTTTTTTGTAACAAATATAAATGAACAGGAAAAAACAAAACACAAAAGATATGAAAAATACAATCTATAAAATTTATTCATTGAATAATTATATACTATAGGTTTGCAAAAAACGAATATTTATTTTATATTATGTATTTCTTTCTTGTTTTTTTTTTTTTTTTTTAAACTTTTGTTAACAGGTGAATAAGGATATGAAATTTTGATGGTTGAATATTAAAAATCCATATTTTATGCATATTTATGATATAAAATTAAATTTTATTTTAAACTTTATTATGCATGTTTGAAAAAAAAAAAAGTAAATAAATAAATTATTTTTTTAAGTTAAAACAATTCACAAAATATCAAATTTAACGGAAATAAAAAGTGTGTAGTGTATTTTAAATTCAATTTTAATTTTCGCAACAAAATAATCATTAAAACGATCATTTTTATTGCATTATTTGTATTCAATGAAAATTGAAAATTTAAATTTTAGTAATTCTAGGTTTTTTTTTTTTTTTTTTTTGAAAAAAAGTGTTGTCATTTCCGTGGTTTTTATAAAAATAAAAATGATTTTAAAAAGAATTAAAACATCATCAACATGGTAAACTCAATAATTGTGAGAGTAAAATTTAAAAAAAAAATAATCCAATATTGATATCCTAGATCCTGATGATTAACAAAATTAAAATTTTGAAGAAATTGAAACTGTAAATATCCATTGGACATTATTTGTTAGTCAATTCACAGTAGAAAATGTATAAAAATTTCAAGTATTTTGTAGTAAATGAAAAACATGAAAAACGACATTCGACTCGGCCGGGAATCGAACAACGGAACCTTTACCTTGCCGGGGTAATGCTCTTAAACCATTGAGCTACCGAATGTCATATCGCTTGCTGTTCTCAGTTACCACCTAATCATTGATGAAGAATACTCAAACCTCCTACAATTTATTTTTGAAAGTGCGAAACAATTTACAATCATTGAACACGATAAAATATGATACACATCTCATCATTGCAAAAAGATATTGAAGTACCTTTTTTTCTCCCTAAAATATATATAATATTATTTCCAAAGATTCAAATAAATATTTTATGTATACTTACGTACATATTTGATTTTGTATTCTTTTTCTACTTTAACTTTACGTTAAGCAATAAAATAATTTTAATTTATGCCAAAATTGTAATTTAATGTTGTTGTTTTTATGTTTCAGATTGTAACCATAAAATTTTATTTCAATATAACATCAATTTTATGATTGTAACTGTTGTTATGTGGGCAATACGTACAAGGATTTAGTTATTTTTAATCAAATTTAAAAAAAAAAACTCAAACAGTTTTCCTCATATTCTTTTCCTTTTGAAAAATTAATGAAAGTAAATTTGGAATTTCTCAAATATTTTTTAAATTAAACTTTAACGTATGTAATTTCGAATAAAATTTGTAAAACAATATCAAATATACATATAAGTTAGTACTTCGTGTATACACATGAATCCTCCGTAAAACTCATAAATTATTTTAGAAAAAAAATATTTTTAAAACAATGAAAAAATTACGTGATAAATAGAATTTTTTCTTCACTTATTTAGATTTTTCAGTCGCGATGTTTTGTTTTTTATGTGTTTGTACAAATATTTAATGAAGCCAATATTTTAAATTTTACCTAAGAAAAAACAAATTGTTTAATTATCTGAATCCCGTTAAAATCCATAGAAAATATGTAACGTGTAAAATTGATAAGTAAACAGAATTAATCAAATTTTTTTTGAAATTTTTTTATGCCTCGTAGGAAAATAAACGAATTCTTTGGTTTGGAAAATACACTTTTTATGATACACAAGGTACTTTTCTAAAAAAAAAAACAAATTAGAAAAGTTTTAAAAAATATATAATTTTTGGTAAACTGAAGATTTGTTAGGTTTCTAATGCGATATTTACAACAATAAAAAAAATCAGACGTGATAAAATTTCTAAACTATGTATGTACTATGTACGTACGAACAAATACACGCAATAAATATCTAACAATAATTATTAAGTAATTCCTTCAACAACCTTGGTAACAAAAAACGTGCTACCGCAAAATTATCTGTTTCTTTTTATTAGACTATTTTTGTTGTTGTAATTATTATCCTTTAATTCATTATTAACCAACCGTTACGAATATTATTTCGTTGTGATGAATGTTAATGATGAGAACATTTAATAATGAAAACAAATTTTAATTATGTACAAGAAGGATAATGTTTATAACGATTTCCTTATTTTCTACTTCATTTTTATTTTTTCTAAATAGGAAAATTATATTTACAAAGAAGTAAAATTATATGCTGTTTAATTAGAATAGAATGTTACAATAATATCCCTATTGTTATTGTCTATCTACATTTTTCTATTATTGTACAATTGTTCTTTCTGTTTGTGTATTGTATTGTGTTAAATTGTACGTCAAGATTTTGCGTCAAACTCTTTTTCATAAATTAAGGAAAATAAAAAGTATTTCATCGCTCTCCAAATTACAATTCTTGAACTGTTATACCTTTTTCACAGTTGAAATAATGAAAAACTGAAGTTGTTGAACAAATAAACCTTCGAGTTAATTTTTCAAATTAGATACTTTTTTTTAAAAAAAAGAATTTTCCATTTTTTCTTATTATTTTTTTTTCTTTTTTTTATTTTTGTTTGACTGCAAACATATTTTAAGGAGGACTAATTAATTTGTATACAAAACAATATTCGCTCTAATGAGAAAAAAATAATTGAAACAAGGATTTTTAAATTATAATTTTTTTTTTCTATTTTTCAAAAAATCTATACATAAAAACAAATATAAATTTATTTAAATTACAATACAGTCATTGAATTTATTTAGAAGTTCAAAAAAAAGTTTTTGAGTATTTAAAAAAAAAATGTGCGTTAAAAAATAATTTTTAACGGAAAAGTTAGAAAGTAAGCAAAAACCGAAGAATACTATATATATGGATAAATTTTTATAAACAAAAATATTTCCATGAGTATCTTTTGTTTTTTTTTTTTTTTTGCATTTGAAGTAATTTTATAAAGGTACAAAGTGTAAAATAAATTAGAAAGATGCTTGAAAGCTCAAAAGGCATGCGATATTATGTAGATATTTTTGAAAAGAAGTAGGTAAGTACTTATTTATGTACTCTTTCTATAATATATATAATACAGAAGTTTTTGATATGTATCTGTTTAAAATAAAAAACAAAGTGAAAGATAAACAGTATGTACATATATGTACTCGTATACATACATACATAAGTAAATATGTGAAAAAATTTGCTTCAAAAATGAATTTTTTAGAATTCGTTGAATGATTGAGTAGAAAAAGAAAATCTCTCAAATATGTGTAAGTTTTACATTTTATTACAATATCCAAGAAATATCATGTAGATACTTGAAATCTTATCATAGAATAATATAAAATTTTCTTACATTTTTTCTTTCAAGTTTTTTCATATTGCAATGGATTTCTTGTATATAATTATGAAAAAAAAAAGCATATCCTATCCTATCATATATACTATAAGTATGTAATATACTACAAGATCTTAGTCCTGTTGAAAATATGTATTTTTTTTTTCAAGAACGTACAATTGCTTTATTGCTATTTGTTTGTAAAGAATTTCAAAAGGATTTTAGAAATTTACTTTTGAAAATAAAATTAAAATAAAATTGAATTATAGTAGAGAAAAACATAAATAAAAAGAAACCATGTTAATTATAGAAATCTAATTTAAGTAACTACAGTGACGAATAAAATAGTTTGAATAAACTAGGCATATTTTTAAAAATTTTTTTTTTCTTAAAAAGAAAAAGGATAAGTAGGATATACATATGTGTATATAACACTCAAGGAATTTTATTTAAAATCAATGGTCCTTCCTTTTTATCATCCTACAATCCCACTGAGTTTTAGTTAACACACTATCGGGGGGTAACATGAGCTTGATTCACACGTATAGCGGGCGAACATTAGTGAAGTATGAAAAAAGTGCACTTTTTAGAAAACATGTAATATCTTCACAACTAATAGTAGGATTTCAATGAAATTTGGAAAATAGGTATCTATATCTATACGCACTCTGATAGTACAGGTAAATTTCTTAATATTACGTCCTGTGAAACTTTGTATTTTGTCATTTCCGTAAAACGACACATATGCACTTGATACTTACAGAAAACTTAAACTCAATGCTATCAAAATCAATCAACTGAATTTATGCTACTATTAGTTTTTCTTAAAAATTAATAAATTTAGGACTAAACAGTAGTCAGGCTTTACAAAAAACAGCCAAAAACATCATTCCAATCTAAAAATTAGTGACATTAATGTAATATGATGCATTATTCACACAAAAAGACATTATTATTGCTTACAAAAAGTTGTGCAAAACAAAATATTCAAAAATTTAGCGTACGTTCTGCATAAAAGGTATTAATACCCGACCCGCCGATCAGCGCCAGTCTGTGGAAAAGGTATTAATACCCTTTCTGCCGATAGTGTGTTTATATGTGGAATAATTTAAAAAAAAAAATACTATAAGATGAACTTAGCTTAAAATGGCAGCTACAACTTTTATTGACCTAACTTTTGAGCGTTTGAATAAGAAATTGAAATGATGACCAAGAGATACAGCAAAACTATTCGTTAAAGATAATTATTCATAGAAATAAACACTCACTTTATAATTTTTCTTCATTAGAAAAAAATATTAACAAACTTTTTTCCTGATATTTCATTTAAAATTTCACTAATTAAGAACTTTTTTTTTGCTATTTAAAACACACTTTGAAGAAAATTCATATAAGATGATCACCACAGAAAATACATATGAATTATGAATGTACATACATATGTTCACATTTGAACTCAATTACACATAAAAATTCTGTTTTTTCTTTTCCTGTTCACGAAATTTCACGAAAATTACACAGAGGAGTAAAATTACACTTTATTCTTAATTATTTGCCATCATTTTTACTTGAAAGAATTTTTTTTCCTTGACACCAGAACTAAATAATCGAACAAAGCACTTTTAGACGGATTTGCCACTGTCTTTTATGTAAAAAGCGCGCAATGTCATTCTACTTGTCATTTACTTTTTTTCTTTTTTACTTCCGACATTTAATTCAGCCATTTCAGCACAAACTTCTAATGGCAGCAGCGTCACCTGCCGTCGTAATTTCGAGTAAAGTAATTGGCGCGTTTTTTTTTTTTTTTATAGAAACGTCAGTGGAAACTGGAAAATATCTACATAAAGTGTTAATGTAATTTTGGTAAAATTTTCTGAATAGGAAAAAGAAGAACATGTACATACATATTTTCGGAGGCAACTAAAGTAGGATTGAGCATCTATCCCTTTGTGATAGAATAAGAAAGTTCTGGATTACCAGGTAAGTTTAATTCGCATATTAAATATACATATGTATATGCTTTTATTTTGAATATGTCTGATTAAAAACTTCCTTTATAATTCAATCGAATATTATCATCATTTACCTTAAATATTATTTTAATCAAAATAATTTTTTCCAATTAAATATTTACTTTAATAAAATAAATTCTATTGTTTCTACTTAAATAACATTTCATATGTAAATATCATTCAGATATAATTATGTAATATGTAACATTGTACACCTTTTCACAATAAATTATTTTGTTTGTTATATCATTCTGATCATTTTCAAAATAAATCCTTTAAATAATTGAATATTTTACATAATGTTTAAATTGGTATTTAAATATTTCATTTTGATTTAACAATAATTGTTGTAAATTTTATTTATGGAAAATTTTAAATTGACAATAATTTTATTGAAAAAAAAAAAAAAATTATTATTTATTTTGTTTCTAAAACTATTCATTCAATGAAAATGTAATTAATCCTTTTTGTAAAATACAAACAAATAAAAATAAATACCATATAAAATATTTACACTATTGAATTTATTTGTTAAGTAATTCATTTTTATGAAATCATTATTGTGGAAAAATCCTTTTGAAATGTGTATTTATTTGACGATTTATTTACTTTATCATTGAACTGTATACTTGCTTTTTTGTATATTAAAAGATTTTCTTTAAAATTTTTTGGCAAATCGACATGTTTACCTATGTCACAGATTTCGATTTTAGCGAATTGAAGTTTCGAAAACGGAATTTAGGGTTTCAGATTATACTATTACACCGAAATACCACATGAAATGAATTGAGTCGTATTATTGTATCATTGTATGTGAATTTATTTCGATTTCACGTTTTGTTCAAGTATGACATTACTATTGAGGAAAAGAGTGATTAGTTTAATAACATAAAGCAAGCTGAAAACTAAGAGAATACAGATACAGACGATTTTTTTAAATATAATTTAATTATAAAAATAATGTTTAGAAAATAGCCTATCGGTTGATATGCTATACATATTCAGTATATACAAACTTCATATTCCTTCTTAAAGAAAGTTTTGAACCTTCTGTAAAAGTTTTTGTCAGATTCTTGCCTGTTATTTGTTAAAATGTCGCATTTCTATAAAATTATGTTAAGAATAACAAATTTGCCACTGAACAAGAATAAAAACTTTAAAACAAAATTTGCATAAATTTAAAAAAAAAAAAGCTTTTAAATAAATAATGAACTTAAAAACTTTTCTTTCTTACTTTTTTTTTTTTTAAAGCCATAATTAATGTAAAAACTAAATAATAAATTTTCTACATGCTAAAATATCCTTATTTTATGTTTGAACTTCATTACAAACAATGATAAAATTTTCCAAAAATTTAAATAACTTAAAACTGAACTTTATAAGACATCTTTTCTTCAGCAATGAAAATTTCTTTAAAAACAAAACAAACAATTTTTTAAACTATGAAATAATTTATTTTAAGAACACACTAATATTAGGTGTTCACAAACACACACATACAAATACCTCAAAATTTGTTTAATATTACACTACAAAACTTTATCTTTTATACATGTTGAATATTTCTTGGAAATTTTCTAATTTTTTGATAACATACACTTCGTACAACAAAATCAACAACAGAAAAACAAGGCAAAAAAAATTAATATTGGTTTATTTAATTTTATCAATATTTTTCAAAAAGTAGCTACTTTATTAAAAGAATACAAAAAAAAAAAATTTGTTCTTATAGTTATAATTTCGATGCTAGAAGCAACTATAAAAAGTAGGATATTAATATGCAGATTAGTTTTAGAACGAAAAGATTTCAGATATTGAAATAAACTAATTTAATATGAGAAGAAAAAAAGAAATATTTATAAATTACAAAACGTGTATTGAATATTCAAATTAGAATGTAAATTTTAAGGCTATTGTCATGTTCGTGTTTATTGATATTTTTGAAATATTTTCATATGTGATTTTTATCTTGAAAATGAACCAGAACCTCCTAAATAAAATAGGAGTACATAATTTCAAAATTTATTAAATGAGTTTTGTTTTCAAGGAATTCATTATTTTATTAATTTAATTAATTTTTTTTTCGTAAATTTTTGAATTCAGAAGAATGATTCCATTTTTTATTTTTCGATCTGCACAATGAAAAAACTCTGAAGATACTAAGTGTACGTATGAACGATCTTCGGCAAAAATGAATTTTTACCAAGTTAAATAGTTAAATTCTTTATTCTATTATTTACACATGACAATGGGGATTATAAGTAAAATTTGGTCACACATAATGTTCATGTCCCATTTGATTAATGATCAATTTGTTGACATTGTTGAAATGGCAAACTGACATTTTAACAAAAAGAAATCTTCAATAAAATTCTGTTATGACATTTTTATTTAATTTTCAATCACAATAGACACGCATCCTTCATGATTTTTATGGAATAGAAATAAATTTTCATAGTATAAATAGGCGGTAAAAATTGAACACATTCAACATTTTATTGCACATCTAATATCTCTTTATTATCCTTTTTATTGATTTTATCATTGAATATCTTGACAGAAATTTATCACGAAGTGGATTTCAATTCATAAAATTATGTGCTCTTATAGGTTTTTTTTATACTTCTGTTAAAAAATTACAATTTTCCGTATTTTCCTTATTGTTAGTTAAATCACCCTTTATTCATATAATATGTGATAATACTAAAAAGGATGGTTTTTTTTTTTAAAGTAGAAATCATGCAGTTGATTGCTTTAAACGATTATGATAAATTTTGAAATGTTTACATCAAATATTTTTTTATGTGAACTAAAAGCAAAATTGAAAAAGTGCATTGAAGTGTGAAACGAAAAAAAAAAAAAAAATTTGTCTGAATTTCCAGTTGAATGCAAGTAAATACATACAAAAACATAAAACAATCACTTGGTGTTGTGTTCATGAATTTAATTTATTTAAACTTTATTTTTTATGGTGTAAATTGAAATAAAAATTAAAAAAAAAAAAAATTCAATTTTCGAAAAACACATTTTTTTTTTTTTTTTTATTTTAAAATTGATTTTTTACGATCTTCGAAAATTTATTATAAAATTTCAAAAAAAAAATTCCAGATAAACGGTGAATTTTTCTAGATTGTTTTCTGTATACCTTGAGAAAAATGAATTTCAGTTATCCAAGGAAATATTACGTAATCTCTTCTTCTTTTTTTTTTTTCCTAATCATCCTAAGAGTTCCTAAAAAACATCTATTAAATTTTTTTATGATTTTTTTTTGTAAAGAAATTTACATTTAATGTTAAATGTTGTAAGGACCTGACTCATGCAATAAATCATCAAAAATTGTCTTTTGATTTTTTTTCCCTGTTACGTAGAACAAAGCATTAAAATTTTATATGTTTCTCATTTCAAAATTAACTGAAAACAGCACACCTGAGAAAATCATAATTTAAAAAATAAAATGAAATAGAAGCATCAAAGTTCATACCAAGTAATAAATTAATAAAAATGCTATTTTCAAATGAACCTCTTTTCACATTATTCAAGCATGTTTACAGAAAAATTTTTCCTGGATGGGAGTTTTTTATTTTTTTTTAGGAAAATTTTATTTTCATAACGATATTTTTCACATGTTTTAAAATTTATTTTTTACTCACTTTTCAATGTCAATTATTTAAATTTATCTAAAAAGTTTATCTTATATTTCGAGATACATATGAATTTAAAGCATTTTAAAAGATGTGTTAAAGAGAAAATTGCTTCTAATTTTAACATCTAACCTTTTAATGTTTATTTTATATCTTTTAAATTATGTGCAAACATTCGTATTAGTTTCTTGTTGATAAATACAATCTACTCGAGAACCACAAAATAAAGTTACCCCAGGCTCATTTTATGTACTTTTGATTTTCAAATGAGTCATTATCAATATTTCAATTTGGTTATAAGATTGTGTGTTATGTTAAATAATTCTAATATGAAAATACACCTGCTGTTAACCTTATACATCATTTTCTTATATCATTAATTTACCTTGTTTGTCTTACATAAAACCCTTCTCCTTAATAAACCACACATATACATATACCAATTAAAGTGCACATTAGAGCACTTATGTTGTTTTTATTTTTGAAAACATTCTAAAGAAAACGATCAGGTTATTAATTACAAAAGATTAAAACGTTTGTCAAGCTATAAACACTCTGATTTATAGAATCGATTTGAAGAAAATTTATTATAATTACATACATCTGTGCTTGTATGTACATATGTGTGCCCCAAAGAAATTTTATTGTTTAATGGTATTAATTTATATATTTAATCATCATGTGTATATAGTATTTTTGAAAATACATACATTTAAATTTTTGCAAAACATGCCTCATGCCTGATAATCTGATTGATTTCATAATAAATCATGTCGAAAATAATAAAATAAATTGTTTAGTACGTACTCGTAATGTATAGGCAATTTAATAAATAATTGAAAGTGATTTTTAAATACCTCAATAGGCACCGATAATTTAATAATGTCCGATAGTAATTTTAAATTTTTTCTATATTTCTAGGGGGGGAATTATATTTTTTGTTTAACGGTTTAAAGAGAAATAATTTTTCCATTCAAATTCTTTCAATTTTTTTTAAATTTTCTTCAGAAAATCCATTAAAATACACTTATTTTCTCTAAATGCCAAACATACGAGTATTTTAAATAAAAAATTTTATTGTTAAAAGTTTAATTTTTCTTCAAGAATCCTAAAAATTATTAAGCCAAACCAAAATCTAGAGAAAAATCTAGTTTTGTTTTACTTTTATTTTTTTTTTCTTTATCTCAATTTTCTTTAAAGATTTTTTTGCTATTTGAAAAACTTTCCAGTTTTCGGTTTAAAGCAAAACGAAACAAAAAAGAAAAAAAAATAATTTGTGTCTCTCCTTTCCTGAAATGATTTATGTATGGTCACAGCCGGACAAAGAATAATAATAAATTTATAATTTTTTGAAATTGAATTCTATAAATCTTTGATATTTTTTTCTAAATATTGAAAAAAAGAACAACTGAATTTCTTTTAAAAAATTTTTCATTTTAAATTGAAATCATGTGTTGTTAGACGTGGAATATTGTCTCCCCTATGGCTCTACAATCCTACATTAATCTTGGCCTTCTTCACCACTTTTTTTCTACTCGATACGGTCATGTGCTCTCTTTTTCCAGTATCTCATATTTTACTCAGATTACCTCTTTTTTTTTCCTGTAGGTGTTCCTTTTAGATTTGCTTTAGTATCCATTCGAATGTCATTTTTTCAAGATGACCTAGCCATCTCAATCGCTGTGACTTAATGAACTTTAGAATATCTTCCCTTTTCATTCAAAAGAAGGAAGAATGTGAAATATTACGTTAGTTTAATGTGGGTCCTGATGATTTTGTTGACAAATAAGGACCTTTCCATGGTACCTTTTATCACTTTAAAAAATAATTGTCAACTCAATTTTTACAAGCTCTATTTTCTCACAGAAAAGTATGAAAAAAAACTTCAAAAGAGAAGGCTTTTTCCACGACAGTCAAACAAATTTAAGTAATGGTCTCATACAATTAATAAAAAAAAAATGGAAAAGAATTTGATTTTTTTTTGCAATTTTATTGAAAAATTACTTTTTTTGTTCGTTTGAAAAGTCATGTAACTTTTAACTTAAGCTAATAATTTTTCACTTAAAGTAAATAAATTGAAGTGTATAAATTTTTTAAAATTTTTTCAAAACTTCAATTTTTTGTTTTTGTCTTTTTTGTTTATTCGAAAGTTAAAGGACATTTACAATAAATTTATTATTATTCCATTTGGAAACTTTTTTATTGTTTCTTTTTTTTTTTTTTTCAATAAAAAAATTTAATTTGTAACACAAAATTTAATGTTAAATTCTTTTGTGTAGACAGAAATTTGTTTCCAAGTTTATTAAAAGTAAACTTTTCAACTTTTTTTTTAAACTTTTAATTTCTTTTATATTTTTTTTATTTTGTCTCTATAACTTTATTTATTATTTTATTTTTACAACAACAATAAAATTAAATAAAATCCTTAAAAAATAAAGAAGAAAAATTGTACCTTTTTTTTCTTTTTGAAATTATTGATTTCTCTAAAAAAAAATTATTATTCTTGCAAAAACGTTGACAAATTTGTGAAATATGATATTTTATTTTTATTTTTCAAATAACTAACAATTTACATTTTGTTTTTTTTGACTTTTTTTAATACATATATATATATAAATTCACCCCAAAAAAAATATATTTAAATCCAATTTAAAAAAAAAAAAAACACAAAAATCTTCCTGCGTATTAAACTGATTCTGTTTTTATACCGTTTTAAATCATATTTATTTTTATATGTTTTTGATATCACATTATAGAGTACAATCATAAAATATTATTTTTACTTTAAATCCTTTTTACGATTATTATACCAAAATAACGATACAAATGTTGTTTTTTTCTTTTCTTTTCAAGTTAATCGTAAATCGATATAAGGACAAAATGTTGACAATATATTTTATTACAAAATAAATTGTTATTGTCGTATGGTGAATCGATATCGTAAATGTAAATTATTTCATTGTTTGAAAGAAGGCGAAAAAACCGGAAATTTTTAACTAAAAATCCCTTTTTTTTTTCTTCATTTATTTATTTTTGTTGTTGGTTTCCTTCATCGTTCTGTTAAATTAAGTGAGGAATTCTAATTCAATCAAAATCAAATCATTAACTTTGATGTTATAAATATTCTAATAAAAAGTAAATGTTAGATTGAAAATCGTAAATTCAATTTAAAAACATATACGTTGTGTGTATAATGATGTGTGTATGATGTTTTTCACTTCATTTTTTATTTAAAAATCTTTATTTAACGATCGATATATGTATGTATGTGTTTTTTTTTCTTCTGTATTTATTTAAACAGACAGGGCATATCTATGCCTGATACCAATTGTATTTTAATTTAACATACTGACCTACTGCATCATTGCTGTAGTCTACACATAAATTGTTAAATCGATTAAATTTTAGACACAAAAAAAAAAAAAAATAAAAATAAAATCATTTTCTACTAGTTAATGATTTTTTTATTTTCATTGTACACACAACTCAATTCCAACAAATTTTCATATCATGCAAAAGTAATTTAATCACGATATGTACGCTAACTTTATCGCTAGTTTTTGTTGTGTTTATTTAGTTAAAAAAACAATTAAACAATATGTACAGAGTATTCACTTGTATTTAGTCCTATTTTGTTTTGGTGAACGTTGAAAAATTATAACAAAATAGAAAATGAGCACATACCAATTATTCAGTTATTACTTTGAACATTTGTATCCTGTTTGGTTAATCAGAAGAAAAAAAAGTTAACCAAAGTGTAAATCTTACAGCCTAGATGTTGCTAATTGTCAGCATTGTCATTTTAGAATTACAATCACTATAAATGCATTAATGTTGGTTGTTGACTTCTCAAACTCAACCCAAATAATACATACCAAAGGTTCTTTTATATTTTGCTTTTTTTTTAATAAAAAAAAAATCCCGAAATTAGAAGAAAGATAACATTTCATGTGAACGAATATGTTCGCTATTAAACTATTTGGTACCAACTCTATAAATATCACAACTTAGTACCAAAAAAATAAATTGAAAAACTAAAAATAGAAACAAACAAAAAAAGTGAAGTTTTTCTCTTAAACCCCTTTTCTTTTTTAATATTTTTTTTTCTTTAAAATTGTTCATATTTTACAATAAACGCACATAAATAATATTTTCACATATTCTTCAAAATTTTTCCTCTTACTTTACCTCATTTTAGTAAATTAAATCTTAATCTAAAAATAAATTTATCAAGTTTACCACATTAAATGTTCTAATTAATTTGTTTAATAAAACTTTTACACACTAAACACAACACACGTTATAGAAACTTTTTAACAAGGATTAGTTGAAAATCATCAACTAATTAAATAGATTAGTGTTAACTATTTTTTTCCTTTTGTTTCTTATTTTTTTCAATTAAAAAAAAATATATGTGAAAAAGTTTTATTTTACGAAAGGAAATATTCAATTTGACTTTGAAAAAGAAAAAAAAAATGTTATTTCTCCTCTTCTATTAACTTTATTCATTTAAATTTTTTTTTCTTGCTGCATTCTATTTTATTTAAAGATTTTCCAACAAATTTAAACATATACATACGTAGTTTTTTTTTTTCAATTTGTATTGGTTTAACATTTTATATAAAATTCCGTTTTTTATTGAAACTAAATACCATGCAAATTAAATATTTAGATTTTTTTTGTTTGTTTTGTTTTTGCTCATGCATTCATTTGACTATTTCATTCCGTTTTTAGTTCATCTATTTTTAAGCTTTTGCATAAAATTTCACATATGGAATAGAAGTCTTTTTCGTTTTGAAAAAAAAAAAACCCTTTACGATTGTAAAATTCGTCCACTTGTTTCATTTGAATGTGTGTATAAGTTTTTTTTTTTTATTTTTTTTTTAAATAACGGAAAATGTGAACAAATATTATTGCATTTAATAAAAGAATTATAAAAATATTTTCAATTATGAAAATGTTATCCTATTCTACAGGGTACCGCGTTAAGTAAGCAATTGAAACACTTTTTGTCATGAAGTTTTTCAAATTTATTTGAAAAGTATTTGTTTTTTCTATGTAAAAACTAAATTTTAGTAATTCAAGATTTTTTTAAGTTCTCACATTGTTCATTTTCGAAAATTTTAGATAATATTTAATAAAATGCACAATACTCGAAAAGAAATTCAAAAATTTTCAAAATAATATTGCTGTCTAAACTTATTTACGTAATCAAACACCCTGTATCAAACACACATTTTTTTAAAGGTGTCATTACATTTCAACAGATTTTCCACATATTTAAGGAGAATGCGAAGCCTTTAAAAAATACGTTAACCCAAACTTTGAATATATAACAGTAAAAATTAACTTGAAATAATGACAACATAAAAACTTTTGATGGTACATTTAGTTTTCAAAATTGCATTACAGCATTACACTATAAAAAGAAATGATTCAAAAGGATTTATAAGAAAAATAAAAGCTAAAAATAGAAAGAATCTTTCTGCATCGTACATACAAAAAAAAAAAAAACGTAACATCCTAATTGCATTCATGTATTTTCTTTCATTCAAGAAATATATAAGTAATTCACTGGAATTAAAGTTCTATTGAATGGAAAGAAAATAAATGCGCACATTAAGGGAAACACACACATATGTACATGCTTTTTATTTATAAAGGATATAATGCACATTTTGCAAGATTCTAATTGACAATTTAACAAAAGTGATATGTGAATTTTAAAAGTAAAAAGTAAATGAAAAAGATATTTCTTTCCTTTTTTTTCATTTTTTTTTTCAAAATACTAATTAAAAATTATGGTTTTTATGGATTGTAAAAACTGTTTTTAATGGAAATTGTAAATTAATTTATATTTAATGGATACCAAGGATAAATAACTTTCTTAATGTGTATTAAGAAATTTTATGTACATATGTATGTAACTTGCTTTAATTTTAATTTTTAAAGAAAATTTCTGATTTTATACCCCTTTTTTTTTTTTTCTTTTTCTAATTTATTTTAAATCTTTTCCTTTGAGTATAAATGTTTTATTTAAATTTATTATACTGTACAAATCGTACATCAAATTCAAAAATTTAACTTTAAAATAAACTTTATATTTTTGTTTGTTACCCTTAAGTCATTAATGCATTTTGAAATGGAATACCGACAATATTCAAAAAAGAAAATAGAAGAAAAAAAAAACACATTTGCAGAAAGTATAATAACTGTAAGAGGTTTATGCTTTTCAAACTTTTCAGTATCGTATTTTGTATTATTCATTTTCTTGTTATTATTTTTGTATTATAGACTGAGAAAGTTCTTATAAGTTCAATATTTTAAGTTTTCAAAGTTGAAAAGTCAAGATATATACAAAAATATAAATATGTATATAGGAAAACAGAAAAAGTACTCATGAAAGTTGTTATTTGCGAAAAATACAACAAAACATATTTTCTTTTCAAAAGAAAAATCCTTAAAGCATGAAAACAAATATTTCTGTGAATTTATTTTTTTATTTTCATTCTTTTTTTTTTTAAATTATTTTCTAAACTATTAGAAATTCATTATTACGAATATCAGTTCTTTCGTTTAAATTTGAAATAATTTGTATTTATTTTTAAACCAATCATCATGTATTCAGAAAACTCGGTTCTGAAAATTATTTAAAGTTCATGGACAAACATATTAATTTTGCTCTGTTTAAATGAGTCTATAAAACTAAATATAAATCACAGGATAAAAAGAATTTTTTTTTTCTACGAATGAAATTTTTTGTCTCATTTTTTTGGTATCTAAAATTTTCATAAATGGGTTTATTGAAAGTTTCTATGTTTTTAATAAATTTACAAAAAAATACCTGATCCTTTTGGTTTGTTTTTATATTTTTTTCTTGTGTAATTTCTCTGAATACAAAACATAAAATTGCCAAAATATATTTGAAAAAAAAGCAAAAATTATTAAAACAAAAAAAAAAAAAAACTTTCGAAAAGTTTTACAAAAATCATATTAAGTTCGACATTTTTAATCCTTTAACCTAATTCTTTACTGACTCATATAGGAAAACTTTATTTTATTTGATTATTTTCTGTTTTTGTTTTTAAATATTGACATGAAATTTTCTCATTTTTCAAATGAACTTTTCTATAGTGAAAAACAAAATATCCTGCTACATATCAACGTCATCACATACAATTTCTGTATATAAGTTGTTTGTTTACATTTTCATCCGTAAAGTTTTTGAAAATAATCACTTTTGACAAATATCAGATGAAAAATGATATTTATTGTCTTTTGAAATTTATCACATAAATCAATTTCATGAAAATTGTTATTTTTGTTTTTATCTTTGTTTTCCTTTTTTCAATTATTCTTCTAAAAAAAAAAAAAAAATGTTTACAAACAAAAAAGTGTAAATAATAATTTAATTCCGATATCAGGTGTCAAATTCAACAAATGAACTTTTGAAATTTTTTTTTTTTTTTGTATTTTCTTCTTGTTTTTAAAATTTCTTTTCGAATTGTCAAAAAATATCTAATGCCGAAAAATTGATATTTTTAGAATTTTTGTAACTTTTTGAACACGAGTCCTTTGAGTTTAATAATTCATGTAATTAAATAATTTTTTTTTCTCTAGAAAACCACAAAAAATATTACAAAATATTTGAAGCTGTAAGTTTTAAAAATTCTCAAAAAAAAAAAACATGTTTTGTTATTATTTTACAAGGAAATTTTAACTTTTTAATGCATAAAAAAGGCTCATTCATCATATCAATTTCCTTATAGTGTTGGTTCTAAATAATGAATGAAAACAGGAAGAAAATTGTTGTTCATATGGAAAATTTTACATCCTTTACCTTTTATAATTTGAAAATTGAAAATTTATACCTCTTTACCTGAACATACAAAGTTTTCGAAGAAGTTTATATTTCTTTTCAATTTTCATGAGTACCTACATATATTGAATTTCAAGTTTCTTTGAAAACTTTGTCAAGTGCGAAAATTTAATAAAATCTATTTATTTTGTTTAACATAGAATTTGATTGATTATCTTATCGATCAAAAAGATAACTTTCATTCTGTTAGATTTTTGAATTATTTTTCCCTTTTGGAAATTTTTAATTTAAAAAAGAAAAAAAGGAAGAAAACTAATAAATTTCTCAAATTGCTTTTTTATCATTCTTTTTCCTTTTATTTAATTAAATAAAAATGAAATGAAATTTTTTTTTTGATATTCTATTTTTTTTTTTTTTTTTTGATTCTCAAAATGCAATTTAATTCCAGAAAAAATTCTTTAAGGACTTTCATTATTTTTTATGCTCCACTCCACATCGCAAAAGTCCTCACAGAATCATGATAATTTGTAAATGGTTTTTTAGCTGTGGTTAATTAATTAAGGATATGTAAAATGATATTCTTTTTTTTTTTTTTACGTGACCGTTTTTCTTACATAAAATAAATAGTTTGGTTATAATATGTATTCACTGTTACATCGCACCATGAAATTCTTATTTACAATGTTTCGTAACATTTAATTGAATTTTAAAATTCAATAACCAGAATAAATTTAAAAATAAGTAAAAAAAAGTGAAAGGGAAAATGAGAAGAAAACACAGAAAACATGACAATTACGTTCTAATTGAGCTAATATTAATATTTATTTGAACAGATGCTTGTTATTACGAAGAGAGAATATTTTTTTAAAAAAAAAGTTCTTGTAAACAGTATAATTGGAAAATAGTTATGTTGGTGGGTGTAAAATTTTTCCTTATCAGATTGAAAAAAAAGGAATGGTGGAATTAAAACATGAAAAAAAAATTATCAAGTTAAATAAAAAATTATCAATAAAATTATTTTCTAATTACTTTTTTCATGAGATACTAATTAAATTTTGTACTTAACACTCAGAAGAAAATAAATTGCTACGAAAATGACTTTTATAGTTGTTTTTTTTTTTAACTTACTTTCTGGTTTTATCGTTACAACTTTTTTATTAGAAACCATATGGCAAAAGAAAAAATTGAATTGTAAAAAGAAACAAATTTGTAAATGACATCCAATATATACAATAGAATTGTGCTACATACACATTTCTATGACGTTGATGAGTTTTTGATACCTTTGATAAGAGTATATTTTATCTTGTTCACATTGGAACTACATATGTCTTTCTTAGAAAGGATAGTTTCGTAGAACTTCCAAGTAAGGATTTGTTGAAGTTACAAAATGTATGACTAACATACGTTCAATAGTTGAAAAAAAAAATATTGATACGTATTGCATTTTCATTTCCTTAAAAATTAAAAAAAAATTTATGATTTCTTATTCAAAAGTAATGTGAATTCTTCCATATTTTCAATAAATTAAGTGCAGAAAAGCTGAAATTGTTCTTATTGAAAAAAAACAATTTATATTTTTCTATAAAATATTGAAATACATTAGGTATTGGGGACTACTATATATTTCTTGACAACAACAAAATATAAACATATGTACGTAAGTATGTATCTCTCTGTTGTTTTATGAATTTTTGATACTGTAAGTGTACTTTTAAATTTTATTTCACACTTTATGCATTTTTTATTTTTAATTTTATTAAAAAGAAAAAAACAAAGAAAAATCAATTGAAAGCATGAATGAGAAGAAATTTAATATTATTATATTTTTTTCTTTGAAAGGAAATACCAATTCCGAAGTTTCTCAAGTTTAAAAAATATTTCCTTTCTCCAATCACCTCAAGGATTTTAAAATAAGTATATCTTGAGGATAAAAAGGATGAGAAGACGAACTATATAAAATGTAATTCATTTTCAATAAATTAACATAAATTAACATCTGTAAAGTACTTAAAGTAATTGGTATAAAATTGATTTATGATAATAAAAAGTGCATTCACATAACAGTTTATTTTTTTATCTTATGGAAATAAGATACATAATGATAAAATGTTTTAATGGATTTTAAATACATGTTTCATAAGATATGTCTGAGTGTATATATGTATGTACATATGTTTATTTACTTAATTGAAATGGAAGATTTCTCAAGAGAAATTTAATCCTTTAAAATTTTTCATTTTATAAAAAATTATGCATTATGATAAACTTTAAATTTTCTTAAAGTAATTATTTTACTGGAATAATAATTGAATTTAGTGTGTTATGTAGAAAATATATATATAGAAAACAACATACAAAATAAAATCAAGATCTTTAGATTTATTCAAAACAAAGGAATTTCATTATGTCGTTATTTTTAAATTTTTATACAAGGTAGTACAAAACTTAGACCCATAGCAGAAACAGATACTTTAGCTTTTTGGTTTTAATTACAAATAAATTAGTTCTTCTTTTCAATTTTATTAATAACAAAAAATTAACACAAAAAACGATAAAAAATTTCACCTTACGTTAAACTCTTGGGCAGTTAATCTTGCTATTTAATTTTATGTCATGTGATCAACACCACCCTATTCTACTCGTATTTAATTTGATTTTTTTTTTCGAATATATATTGTTTAGCATAAAAAGACAATTCAATAAAAATAAAATACAAATTTATGTGGTAAATTAAAATAATTTTATTGGTAATTTTTTCTATCGATTGGATAATTTATGAACAATTATTATTGTTATTTTCCAATTTTTTATTGTATTGTTTTTCTATATTTTGTTATTTTGTATGTTACCATGTTAAAATCATGTACTAACAATGGTAATTGGAATTTTTATGTGTTATACATTCTTGTTCATACATTGTTACTTTTTACTTTAGGCATTTTATACGTTATCTGATTTTGTAAACACGTACACAAAAGCTTCATTTATCCTTGCAAAAATATGTATTTTTTGTGTGTGCTTAGGTTGAACTGTTACAAATTATTTGTAAATGTTTCGAATTTTTATTGTTTCTAAAAAAAAAAATTAATATATTATTTTTGTTTTTATTCTCAAGGACAAAACGTCTAGAAATCATCATTATCATCAAGATTAAGTACTTAGTATTTAAGTCAAAAAATAATATTTTTAATATAAAATGAACATACTCAATAATAAATACACAATTATGAATAAATATCCTTTAACGTTTCTAACTTTATTATTATTTTTTTTTTTTTCAATATGAAAAGAGGATTTATTTTTCTTCTTTTTTTCAATTTTTAATAAAAATATAATTTTTTACAAGAGAAAAAATTAAAAAAAACATTAAAGACTTAAAAAGTTAAGAATCTTAAAAAGGATTAAAACATTTTTCAAAAGTTCTTCGTGCTTATTAGAACTCTCAAAAATTATTTTCTTGATCATTTTCATTTTTCTTTTAATCCTATTTATTTCATCAAGAAAAAAAAATCAGGACTAAAGAAAAAGAAATAAAAAATATACCAATAAATTTTTCTTCTTTTCGTCACATGCAATTTAAAAAAAAAGCTACCAATAAATCTTATTATTTCCATTCCATTCATTTTAATCGAGTTACATTTTAACTTTTACGAGCATCTACACATACACACCTACTCAAATCAATCAGTATAATGTTTGTATGTTGATGCTCATAGAATTGCAAAATACGATTTTCAATTTCGTATCTTTCACATGTGTGCTATGAAAAGAAAAAAAAATTGAACATGGAATAGTTTGAACTATATATTTCTATTCTTATGCATACATACATACATTAATTTACTAAATGCTTAAATGTTACAATAGTACAGAATTTTTAGTACATACTTTTAGAATGACTTCTTATGACATTGAATAAAAAAAGGGAGGAAAAAACTATATACATACATAATTTCAAAAGTCATCAAGAATAAAAAAGGATTTTCATTTAGAAAATAAGTCAGTTTTTGTTATTTTTTTTCTTTGAAATCGAATAAGAAAAAATCTTCTTTGGTATATTTATTTTTTATTGGAGAAAATAATTGAAATAAATTCATGACACAAGATACATTTTAATTTCAGGATTTAATTTTTTTTTTTTTCGAAAATTAAATTGAGAGAAAATTTTGAATAGAAGAGATTTTTCTACCCCACCATTTTCTATTTCTTAATCCTTCCATTCAAAAAATACATCCTTGAAATATTTTACATTGCGATAAGAAATTAATGTTGTTAGTATTTTCAAAAATTCCACTTCAAGTAATTTACCATATTTATTCTTAAACACTAATTAGCATCGTCGCATCTGTTTAAAAAATATTTTTTTATGTTCGCACACACACACATTCATTACTAAAGCAAATAGAAAAATATTTAAAAATATTTAAATATCGTGTATTATTTAATTAAATTGAAATACTCAAGAAGAAAATAAGAAAAAGTATCTTGTGGTTTTTCTATCTCATTAAAACATTCTGCTAAGAACAGAAAATATACTTGGAGAATTTTAGTTCTTAAAGGAAAAAAACTAATCTTTTTTTATCATTTAAACTTGAATTCGATATTGAAAAATGTCTACAAATCCTTCCTGTCAATTTAATTATTTAAAAAAAAAAAAATGAAACATACAATTTTCATTCTTCCAATAAAATCCTAGTGTGAATTAATTCATTCGACTTTTATGAGCAAGTATAAAATTTAACGTTGAAATGATAATACAAAAAAAAAAAAAAAAAACAATGGAATAAAAGTAAATAACAATAAATTCAGATTGTAAGTTCATGATTTTTCTCTTGCTCAGCATTATGCTTTCACATTATTCTCCAGAAGATTTTTGTTTTCTTGCAAAACAAAGTACCAACACTTTTTGGCTTCCATCCAAAAAATGTAAAATAAATGAACTTTTCTTTTTATACGATAAGATTTTATTTGTTAAATAGGAATTTCTATTTAATCTTGAAAATAGGAAGGAACAAACAAACACACACACACACACACACAATGAAAAAATAATGATGTAATAATTTTTCTTATAAAACGCTATTTAAATCAAAAAGTAAATGCAAATAATATCAAAGGTTAAAAATATTTTCTATAATTCATTTAAAATGATAATTTAATGCTTTTAGATAATAATTTACATTATTATTTCTTATTTTAATATTTAAATTGCTGAGTAATTATGTGAATAAATTTAGAAAAACAGAACACAAAAAAAAAAAGTACAAATTTTGTGCTTATTATAAAATGAATATAGAATTACTGATGTATTTAAGGAAAAGATACAAATTTACAATAGTTATCTTTTTATTCATTGAAAATTTAAAACAAACAGTAAAATGCAATTATTAAAACTTTTTCACTTCTCATTTCCAGCAGGGAAATGTTTTGTTGTATTTTACTTTACACACACTTCTCCAGAAATTCTACATATTATGTTCATATATGTATGTGTATATGTGCTTATGAAAATATTCAAGGTATTAAATGAGATTTTCTATAGATTAATTTATTGCACACTGTTAATTCAATTAATACCAAATGAAAAGATATTTTCTGATGTGTTAGGAAGCGAACACGTAAATTTTATTTGCCTTTAACAGTGGAAAATTCTTCTTTTAAATTTATTCAGGTGTTTCATTTTTCAAAATTAAATTTCCTCTTTTTTTCATTGTATCAGCAAAAAAAAAAAAAACAAATTTTTTGCACTGTGAAATATAGTTTCTGCTGTTACTGAATTTTTTTTCTTTCGTTGTATAAAAATAAGAAAATTTACTGGAATTTGTAGTAGACCATTAATTTATTTAAGTAATTAAAAATATTCCGTGTGGTATTTTTCTTCCATGAGACATTTATTTTACTTGAAACCGATATAACAAAGATTTATGGGTACTTTTCTTCTGTTGAAAAAAAAATATATATATAGTATATTAGAATAACTGAGATGTTGATGAGGAAAATATTTTAACGTTTGAATTAATTTTCAACTTTTCAAATTGAAGATTAAATTAATAAAGTTTTCAATTGAAAGGCCAATGTAACCTATGAATAGTTGAATAAATAAGAAATTATGTAATAAATTTCAAATCTTTTTAAATAAAATATCTCAGGTGAAAAGCAATGAAAATTATGGAGCATTTAAATGTCAATAACAACACAAATTACAGCCAAAAATGTTGAATTAATTTCGTAATTTATATTATAAAAACTCCAAGATTTTGGAATGAAATACAACATAAAAATACATGATCAAGGATATTAATCCTAGAATTGCGAAAATACAGTTATTCGTTGATTTAAAATACCAAAAATATGACACGGTGGTGTTCTTGAATGAGACAAAGAAGTGAAAGGCATTACTAGTATGAAAATTCCAAAATAATTTAATATCCTTTTTGGATCAATATTTCATAAAAATAATGAAGGTTGTCAAAATTTATGAAACAAAGACTTCAACAATGTTATGACATATTTTCAAATTATGCTACGAGCAACTTTTTTTTTTTCAAATTCATTTTTTTAATTTTTTTTTTTTTAATCAAAAATGAATTCATTTTTATTTTTTAGTGAATTTGATATGTAAGTATAATTTTATGAGGATTAAATTTCTTCTTTTTCCAAAAAATATGTATGTAAGTACATGTATGTATCGAAAAGGGGATATTTATTTTTTTTTTTTGTTTGACTTTCTCTGTGATATCATAAAGATACTTTTTAAATAAAATAATAATGAAAATATCTATTATGCATTACATACACAAAGAAAGAGTTAGCTTGCCAAAAATAATATTTTATTTTTTTTTTTTCATTTTGACTTTAAATTTGTTGATTTTTTCAAGTTTTTTGTTATCATATGCAGACTTTTTGATCATTTTTAGCATTTTTCCACAAACAATATATGTATGTATGTAGGTGTGCTTGAAAAATTAAAAAAGTTCTGAAAATTTGAAAAGTGAGCTCATATTAAAAATCAACTCATCACAAACATACATACATATATATATATGAGTTACATGTTCATAACTTGTTTTTTTAATGTTGGAATGAAAGTCATAAAATTTTGATGCTATTTTAAAATTACGTTTACATTTTACGACAATTTCATAGAGTATCTATTACAAAAAAGATAAGAATTCTTTTTCAAAAAAAAAAAAAAAAAAAAACTTCTATAGAATCTCATAATATTACGTACATAAACACATTATGATGATGATGATGATGATTTGCTCTTTTTTTTCATATTAAATTTAACAAAATGAAACATTTTTATAAGTTGAAAATTTATTATTACAAAGTAAAGACTGTGTTTTTTTTTTTTTTGAAATTTTATACATGATATCATAACAAATTAAGCACGTTAATACTATTCTTAAAATCTTTCAAAAAAGAACTGCAACGAAAAGATTTATTATTATTTTATAATTTTAACAAATACAATGAACTTGTGGTCTGTAGAAAAAAAAAAACACATTTATTCGCGTTTTAAAACTTTAGAGATTTTTCATAAGCTTTTCATTCAAGAAAATATCTAAAATAAATTTTTTTTACAACATTTTATTTGAAAACTAAAAAAAGTTTTAAGTAAAGTCAATAAATTGTGAATTTTTACTTTATTATGTGCCACGATGTACTGCACTTTTATTATGCATATCAAATTGGAAAAGTATTTGGGATCGACTACGGAAAAAAGGAAAAAAATGTTGATGGATGCAACGTTTGCAGATTATAAGAGAAAGGAAACAATGTGATGGAAAAGCATTTAACACTTTGAAAGTTCTATTGATAGAACATTGACCATAATTCAATGTATGTATGTACGCTTAGACGGTAGCTTCACATAAAAATTGTTTTTAAAGAGTACCTTGTATTTCTGGTAAATACATATTTTAAATGGAAACAGTTCTGCAATGTTGCAGTATTTTTATTGTACAACTCATTTATTTTATGTTTTCTTGTTTTTATTTTCACGATTTTTGTCCTTCCTAGGGTCCTTGGAAAATTCAATTATTTTATAATTTATATAAAAATTATTTTATTTTCTACAATAAAATCCTTTTGATTAGATCGAAGTCACGTTTTTTTTTCTTCTTGATTTATTGTTGTAACTCAAATTTTTACTGTTATAAATTTTCATTTTAATTTAAAAAGGATTTAAATTGAAATCAAAAATCTTACAGGAAGAAAATTATAAATCAGATTCACTTTATACTTAAATGTAAATTAAAATCTTTAACAGAACTCAGTGTATGACTTAAACTACAGTTTATATTTATACTTTAACACGAATCTGTATAATAAAATTTTTAATTGAAAAGAAAAACAAATTAAGTCGTTTATTCAAAATCAAATAAAACGAAAAACATTTTAATTTGTTGTTCAACAATCCAAAAAGTTTATAATTGCTAATTAATTTAATAAATATTTGTTTAACTGTTCAAGAATTTAATAATACTTTTCATAATAATAAGAAAATTTTCTTGTTAATTCACCTGCCATCATGATTATTTTATTTTTTTTTTTAATTGAGTTTTGTAATATTAATGAGCACCAAGAAATGTATTTTGTGTAAGACAATGTTCGGATATTGTATTTGACAAGATATCTAATTTTTTCTCATTATATAATTATCATTATTTTATTCAAGTGGTATTTTCTGTAAATGAAAAGTACACAAAAACGTATTTTTCACCTTCAAATTGTAAATGGTAAAATGCTTGTTAATGTAGAATTTGAACTGTTTTCTGACATTATTATCAATTTATGTATAATTTTTGAATTATTACAAGCAAATAAAAATTTCATTTAATTAAAATAATAACGCATTAATTGTAATTTAATTTCAATGAATTAACTTACTACGTTTTAAAATTAAAATATTTCAAGCAAATTAGAAAAACAAGATCTAAAATTACAAGATAGATTACTAGTAGATACTTTATGTACTTACATATGTCATATTACATGAAATTTTCATTTACATTGTGTTAAAATATAATTTTCAATCACTTTCAGAATGTATACAACATGTTTGTCGGTTTATTTAATAACTAGTATAGCCAACAGTATCTAACAAAAACTTGTTGATTAAATTATCAGACCACAAAAAAACATACATACTTTCAACCCAATGTGTGGTTTTCATATGTATAATTTATTTAATTAAATTATTTAAACTGTAATTATAACTTCTCAAATTACCTGATGCTAGATACATACATATATGTATATGTACATATGTATGTGAAACTATTGATTGTTTTGATTTTAATTATTATCTTCAAATTAATTATTGCAAATTGTAACTGGCATTACGGAACTGTGATAAGTCTGGTTAACTCATGTTTTTTTTTTAATTATACAGAAAAAGTGATGTAATTATTATTCATTATTTTTTATTTTTGTAACTTGTGTAACTTAGTTCTGTAAAAATATCAAATTAATTTAGTTTTTAAAAAGGCAAGTAGGTTTAGGTTTTCAAATACATTCGATAAAATCTACAAAATAGTTATCCACAGTCAACAAAATGTATCTATACAATTAGGAGAATATACATATTCCAAGGCTAAATTGATTTTTTCTATTTTTTTAACCATAATAACCAATATTTACCTAATTCAAATTCAAAATTCCAATACACTGTTAGAACAATCTGACCGAAAAGTATAACCTCAATTGGTTTTGTTTTATTTCATATATATGTATATGTATGTACCCTTATACCATATATCTCTACTACAAAATGTTTCCTTTATTTTAGATTTTTGCGGTTTTTTGTTATTTTATTCATATAAAAATATTGCATAATATTGTTTAATTTTAAAAAATCGTTCGATGAATTTTATTAACAAAAAATTATATGTCACTTTTATCTCAGATCCAGACAATTTAAATTGAAAATTTAAATACAAATTTCCTTGTTATTTTATCGAAATCCTTTTTTTTCCTTCTTTCAATATTCAGAATAATTTATACTCGTAAATTGATTTTCCAGAATTTTGTCTCATTATTGCGTATTTTAATCCCTAAAAAATATTTCATCTATATGTCAGCTTTAATACTTATGTGTGCTTAAAAAAACATCCTTTAGACATTTTTTTAGTGTCAAGGTAAATTAAAAATAATGCATATCATAGCTTAATGAATCGTAATTCTATATAACAATTAACCTTCTGATTTTTGTTTGTGTTTGTGTGTATTCATTTAAATAGAATACCATATGTATGTCATGTGTAATGTGAGATGATGTGAGGATTTCAATAATTGCTTTATAAATTTCAAGCAAAATTCCAATATGTAAGATAAAAAAAAAATACGCTTATGAACATATTAAAAGAACGAATGGCAAGGGAAAAATCTTTGAGAAAAAATACAAATTTCTATGAAATGTTAATGTACAGGCTGTCAGAATAATATTCTTCTGCCTATCACTTTTATAATGGATTAAATAAACAACATTTCAAATTATTAAAAAGAAGAAAAAAAAATTATTGACATTCAATAAAAAATTCAATGGATAGAATTTACATATCTGTAAAGGAATAAGTATGACAAATAAAATTTCATTTTGAGTTGACATTTCATGTTATTTTATACAAGTCAGGTATTTTATTCTTAAATGGCCCATAGACTACCAAATTGCGGTTGTTAATCTTGGTTGTTAAACTGTTTGCCACAGACTGAAGACTCTAAAGAGCTCAACAGATATAGTCAAAATTTTAAAAGTTGAGGTTTTTTTGCGCATGTTTTACATGTCGTAGTGATCTTTTTTGTGTAGATATACGAAAGAAGAAACGTGTTACAACAACAAAAACGCATGTGTATAAGTATCTTTTTTTCTGCGCATGTTTTTCTAGTATAATACGAAACCTCAACTTTTAAAATTTTGACTATAAGTTGATTACTGCCTCAACGTAAACATCAGTTTTTAAAAAATTCTAAGTTGACGAAATGGTTGGTAGTCTGTAGGCCGCATTACGATTCAATTTCATATTTTAACAGGTATTCAAGAATATATTAAAAAATTAATAGCTATGGAATTAATGTCTGTGAAAATTCAAAAATTAAAAAAGAAAATTTCAATTCAAAAAAAAAATCCTTATCCGAGGGTTTTTTTTGTTTTTCTATAATAAAAAATTCCACAAAAATTCCATAATTTTGAATATAATGTCAAAAAGTTTCATGAAAAAATAACTACTTTTTGTATTATTCATACTTAATTCTTTTTTATAAATTTTGTGGTACAAAAAAAAAGAATACTTCATAATTATAACAAGGAAAAAACCCCATACAATGATATTTAGATTTTTATAGTTCTCCAAGGATAAACCATTTACATTTAATTTAAGTACATTTTTCTTTTTTTTCTCTCTCTCTTCAGGAGGAAGAAAAAACAATTTTTCTTAAACATAAGCAAAATATCCTTTTAGTCCCATTGAGATAGTTGAGATAGTCTGCTGTTTACAACAACAAAAAATTCAGATACACTTCAGATAGTGAATTCAAATTATGTATTTTTACAGTTAAAATATAAACAAGTGTTTTTTTTTAGGTTATAAAAAATATCTGAATAATTCAAAATGATATTTTTCTTATGCAAATTGGATTTGTAAATTTAACAGAACATGACAAGAAGAAAAAATGTTTATTTGGACTTTGTGTTCAAAAGTGTTTTGTCTGTAAGTTTTTTTTTTTTTTAAATTAATGACAATTATTACATGAATGGCTTTTGAAATTTGGAAGGAAAATAAATAATTTATTTTTTCTAGTCCTTTAAAATTTGGAAAAAAAAATTTTTGAGATGTTTTAATGTTGTTTTGCATTTGAAGAATGTCTGGAGAGTAAGAACAAATAACGTGAATTATATTAAAAACTTAAAAAATTTAAACAATTCAATTAGAAAAATTTTTATGAAAAGTTATCTTGAGACTATACAACTTAAAAGAATACTAAAATTATCTTTCTTAAAAAAGTTATTTGATTACCGTTAGTTGTTCTATTAGTTCTTCACTGAGCCTATAAAATTCTAATGAATCCAGAAGGATCTGCTTTAAATGGGCTAAAATTTTAAAAGATTAAAGGATGAAAAAAAAATTATTTTACAGAGATTTTCATATTAAAATTCCATGAATTTTATCTCAAGCCACCTTCTAAACGTAGATATATTGAAATATTGGTCAATATTTTTCAAATCGAACTCTTAAACTGTGAAGCACCTGTAAAGATGTAAATCCATTCCTATCCATTTTTTTAATCTATATGCGCTAGCGCTGTGCCTATTTAAAAGTGCAGTAATTAGTACAAAATACAACAATAACAAAAGAAACTTTTAAAGCTTGCAGAGTGTTACATTGGAAAATGATGACATGCAATAATTTTAAAATTTGATTATATTATTCTAGCTCTTTTTGTCTTTGATTATCAGGATTAAGAAGGCATGACTTGTTCCAAGATATCAAGTCGATTTGGATTTAATTATTTTTGCCTTTTCCTTGTCAAAATGTACCGTCAAAATGTACCGTCAAATTCTCCATCTGATTTTCTTTTCTATTATCCTGTACATACACAAAAAAGTTATGTTTATACACACATATAATTAATATTTTATAAAATTACAAATTTAAAACTATTTATATTCAAAAAAAAAAAAACTATTATAATTATAATACATAAAAATAATATTATCTCTATATACATATATACACACTTCCCAATTTAAATATTATAATCATTTTTCAAATGAATACCTTAACTGCTATCGTATTATTTCATTAATTTATTTATACACTTATAAAATTCTAATTTAATGCTTCAAAAATTTCTTTATTATTATAATAATTATTAATATTATATAAAATTTCTTCCGCTTTTATGATTTCATTTCTAATTAGAATTTATTATTTTTTTATTATTTTTTTTTTTTTTTGTATCTATTGTATTTTATATCCTTTATCATTTAATGTTTATTTTATTTTTATATTAAAATAGATCAATTTGTACACCTACACAACCTACATACACTCACTCACTCATTATGATATGTTCTCATTTTTTGTGCTCTATGAATTGATATAAATGATTAAGTAGTCGATTTATGTATGAAAAAACGTATCAAAATAAATTATCAAATAAATTTGAAATAGTGACATACATATGTATTTACATAGAACATTTTTATTATTAAAAAAAGCTGGTAAAAAGAATTTGTATAGAAAATCTTTGAAAAAAAAAAGGTTTGATTGAAAAAAAAATGAAAAAAGTCCTTTATCAGAAAATGAATAAGGGAAAAAATGTTTTTCTTTTTAAAAAAAAAGTCATAACCTACAAAACTCAATAATAGGAATTTTCGTATGTGCCACGTGATGTTAATTTTGAAGAACATTCTGTTTAAAAAAAAGTGCCTAAAATTAAATGAAATTTTCACGTTTGGAATTAAATAAGATTTTACAGAGATGGGATAATCAATTCTTTTAATATTTAGACCTACGTTTGTTTGTTTTGTAACACCCTCATACTGTATTTAGCCTAAAAATCACAAACTTCAACAAATTCCAAAACATTCTAACACAATAGCTGCTACACTTCGTCTTTCACACTAGTACAAAATATATACATATTCTGAGGTTTCCGGTTCCTCATTGTAATATTTGGCTTTCATCAGAATAGATTTTTTTTAAAAAAAAAGAGTTATTAATAACCTTTTTTTATAAATAATTTCCATTTCAACACATTAACTAAAACTTAAACACACCTGAAAAATTTAACTTTAAAGAAAACCTTTATTCACTGAGCACCATGAATTTAAAATTTTTCATTCCAATAAGTATATTTTTTTCCTACAACAACAGCAAAAAAAATAAATAAAACATAGCATTTCCTTACACAAAAATTTTCTTACACTAATGGGTTGTGGGAATTCAAACGGAAACAAAAAAAAAAAACTTTTGTACTTGACTTACTTTTCCTGTTACCCATTATAAATTACATGAGTAAATTTTCACATAATTTTATTTCTCTTGAATGATATAAATTTGTTTTTGTATAAGATTGCCATAAAAATGAAATTTTGTTCATGATGATGATGATAGTGCAAGAAAAAAAAAAAAACGAAAAGAAAAATAATTTGAGAATATAAATTTTTGGTATAATGAAAGTGTTAAAGTGAAAATTTGATACCTGTATGTAGTTTTTAACACCTTTTTTTTTTTTTTTTTAGAATATCCTTATCGTATGGATTTTCAAAACATATTATGGTACTCAGTAAATACGTATATTAAATGTATAAAATAGACTTTAAAATGTTTTATGAATTTTTTATACTAACACTATGCTCTTGAAAATGATCTTAACAAGTTCATAAATTTTTCATGAAATACCATTAAAGTTGAATGTATTAAATATTTCATGTTTAAAATTAACATTTTTACTTTCCTGTGTAAAAATTTATTTACTATTCTCAGTTTAAAGAACAAAAATTAAATTATAATTAATTTGTTCATGTTTTAAAAAAAAACGTAAACTAGAATTTCTAAACTTTTAACTTAAAAACTTTGATAAACTACTTAAAGACTATAATTCCCAAGCAATTTAAACATTAAATTTAATTTTCTTTAAAATAAAATTTATTAAATAAAAAATATTTTACATATTATAAACGTATTTTATCTCTGTCATGCATGAATAAATTAAATATGATGACAAAAGAAAATGCTACATGAATGAATCTTGTAAGAATAATTCAGTGCAATGAAATTATTATAAAAAAAAATTTCATTTGCATGCCCCTTTTTGTGAAAAAAAAAAAAAAAAAAAAAAAAAAAATTCATTTTGCATTGCAATTACATGAAATTATTGTAGCTTGCATAATTTGTATATGAAATTCAGTTTATCAAAAAAAAAAAAAAAAAAAAAAAACGCTTGACATGAACAAAGCAAACAAAAGGAAAAGCATCAGAAAAAAGAAAATAGCTCATGAAAAAGACTTTATTCATAAATTTTTTTTTCAGTGTAAATTATATTTAAGTGCTGAAACAGACAATAAAATAATTATAAAGTTAATTTAACAATTTTTTTTCGTTCTAGTAAATATCATTTTTTTTTTCTATGGTAATTCACTTATTCCAGTTCTTATTTACTTTTTTTTTTTTATTGAAAAAATAATAATAATTAGGGTTTTTTTAAAAACGTATTAGCGGTATTTTTCAAGAAAAATTAATTCAATAAGAAAAGAAACAATTGAATTAATTCAATTGACTTCATAAAGGACACATACACAAATACAAAATAAAATAATATTGTCTTTTGAATGAAGTTTTGCGTAATTATGGAAATTTTATTTGACAATTTTTTTTTTTTTTTTTGCATTTTTGAGAAGATTTACAATAATTATGTTAATTTACATATTAACAAATTTTGTTTGTATCTTAATGTCTATGGTTTTGTATAATTATTCTCAGTGGAATAAAATTTGAAATCAGATTAAATTCAAAAGAAAATAAAAATCTTTTTTGAAAATTTATCATGTAAAATCACAAACAAACATATAGCGCAGATTTTTTTTAGAATCTTGTCTGTAAGTTTTACGAAAAAAGTCTTTTAAAACCTTTAAATTCAATCTACGTTTTTTGTGTGATTAAAAAATATTCAAAATATAAATTTTAATAGTTTTTTCGTTTTTTTTTTTTATCAAAACAAACTAATTTTTTTTTTGAGCTCCTCTACAAATATTTAGAAGAAAAAAATTTTAAGAAAAATCTTCCGTATTTTTATACTCAACATTTTAATAAAATGTTTCATTTAAAAAAAACCTTAAAATATAATATGTAAATGATTTTTTCTACCATTTTATCACTTTTTGAACCTACTTCCTATTAAACCGAACACAAAGTAGAAAGCAATTCTCTAAGGTATATTCATCACCTTTTTTTCGAATTACCTTTTTTTTTTTTTGATTTTTTCATCGTCATTTGCTTTTACGTCTGTGTTTTTACACATAAGGATGTAAACATCAACTGCACTAAGAACCTTTTTTCCTTTGAAAAGTCTGGAAAAAGTGAATGTTATTGTTTTTTAATATGTGTTTGTATGTCGACAGTTAACAAATATAATATACCTAATGACATACTTTTTATTAAAAAAAAATCTGTGTTTGTGATTTACATCATTTTTTCCTTTATTGTTAAATAAAGAAGCAGTAAAATTATATGTAGTAACTCTTTAGTTTTTCTAGAAATTTAGCCTTCAGTAAGAACAAATTTAAAAAAAAAAAACACAAACTCAAAGGTTTTAAACGTTATATTTTCAAGAGATCAAAAAAGCTCTATAAATTTATAGGAAGCTTGAAAATCATCATACCGTTAATTAAAATGACCGAATCAAATTAAAGAAAAATTGTTCACTTTTTCATTGACATGAATTGTTATCTTTTGACATTTTGCCAAAGTGACACTTAAACTCACATTTTGACAATATTAATGGCGTAGTGTTTAAAAACCAGAAACAAAACAGTTCTAACTTATGAATGACAGTGAGTGTCTCCATATGACAACTACTAGACATGATAATCCATAAGACAATGCTAATGTCTAATGGAGACCTATGGTAAGCAAATCTGAGTACTTTCAAGCTAAAAATTAAAACTGAAATAAAAAAATTCAAATCTCTAAGTGTATGTTTTACTTAACAGAAGAATTAATGAAACACAAATAAAATACAATTACAAAGAATAAACAAAGGACATGTAAATTGTGAGAAATGCTTTCAGGATAAATAATACATAGTTTATATCTGTGTTTATATTTTCTAAAAACAAAAAAAAAAATCTAAATATCCTTTTGCATTACATTAAGATGTGTAAATATTTTCTGTTAGTGGTTTCATGTAAAGTGCATTTAAAATTTAATTTCAAAAGCATCCATTGTGACCAATTAAAGGACATGTTACATGTCTGAAAAGGAAAATATTCATTTTTAATAGTGTCTCACAGTGTAAAGAGTATACTCATGGTTAGAGAATTTGTCGTTAAAATACACTTTAATTTATAAAGTTTGTACATAAAAAAGATAAATATTGCATCCACAATGACTGCACTAAAGTGCATCAAAATACAAAAAAAAAAAAAAAATTGATTCTTTTTATTTTTCTTTTAAAGTTTACAAAATTGTAGAAAATTCGTATTGTGAATCTAATTGACCGTTATTTGTATGAAAGCTTTTGACTAAATAAAATTGCTTTGAAATTATATCGCATAATCTTCGGGCTGTTTCATTTATGTTTTAGGATCCTTTGATACTTGAAACTATGTCTCTACACACAATTGAAATTAGCTAATGGCTGTGGTTTTTAAATACATTTTGTGAAATCTCAAAAGATAAATTTCACGTCACGAATAATTTGTCTCTGAGATTCGTTTATTTATGGCGTATTCACAATTCAACGAAAGGATGTCCTAAAAAATCTGTTAGAATAATAAATCATTTTATTCCAGCAAAAATAGATATCACACACATAAGTTATTACATTTATGTCCTTGTATGAATTTGTGACACAACAATTTTTCTTCTTAATAAATCCTTTAAACAGAAAATAAGATTTCATATGTGACATTTTATCTAATTTCTACAGTGTTGTCATCAGTTAGAGAATTTTTTGACTTTTTTTTTAAAAATCGATTATACAGAGGAACAAATACACAAATTTTAATTATAATTGAAAAATTTATAAATTACTACAATTTCAAGAACTTTTAGAAGTTGTTGACTAAATATTACTCTTCTTTAACTCTTATCATCGAATTCTTAACTTATCATTCGTTTTTTAAATAATTTTTTTTCTACAAAACAGACAAACTTGAGACAAAACACTTATAAAAAAAACAATTAAATGATTCATTTGTCTGGTATTTTGTAATTTACAAAATAGAATCAACAACAGATTATTTCATTATCAATTTTAATTGGTAAAATTCATGAAAACGAAAAATAAACATTTCACAAGGACTATTTAATATTTAAAATCCTTTTGTGGTATATCAAAATGACAAAGGACTAATCCTGTAGATGTTTTTATTAAATTATGTTGACATTTCACATTAAATTGTATTTCAGGACTTTTAAAAATAATACATTTTGAATTTAAATGATTATATCCTTGTTATACATTACACATGTTTGTAACTATATAAGTAGGTGTGGTTGTTAGGATGATGTCTTAATACCTTTTTCATTTAAAAGTACTAAACTACCACTTAACTGATTTTTTATCATCGTAATATCTCACATAAGATTGTATTTTTTGATTATTCCATCAAATAAACAGATGCAGATAGAATTTTCCGTAATAAAAGTGTCGTATTAATGCTCTCTTTTAAAAAGTTTTAATTCATCTGATATATAAAACTAATAAAATGTAATAAAATGCTCTCTTCATTTCGGTTTCTTTTTAAACTATAATTTTTTGAAATCAAATCCAAAATAATAAAACAACTTTTTTTTTTTTTTTTTTTTTTGATTCTTAAGAGAGGATCAGTGCATACCTCTTCTATCTTTTTAAAATTCGTCATTTTTATTTACTTTTTTTCTTGTGAAACTATGAAACTTTAAATTTCCAGAAATATTTGAAAAAGAAAAAGGATATTCCTCTGATTTATCATAGAATCATTAAAAACCTAAAAATGAAATTCTACTCTACGAAAAAAATGTCTCCTAATAAAATCAAAATAAATTCAAAACATTTAAACTTTGAAAAAAACTGAAATATTTTTATTTTATTAAGAAAAAAATCTAATTTCCTTGTCCTTTTTGATTTAATTCGAATATTTTCATTATTTTTTCTCTACAATTAAACAAAAAAAAATCCTTAAATTTGAGAGAAAAAACAATATCTACAAGAAAAGAGAAACTTTTTGATTTCCTTATATTTTTGTTTTTTTTTTTCCTATTATACCATTTTCTATTAAAATAATAATTTATGTTTTAATTTGAACATTTCATCCTTAAAATAAGATAAAAAATGATATTAGAGATAAAGTTTTTCCTGAATGAAAATTGTTTTTTTTTTTACTTTCGTTTTCACTTAATCAAATAATAAAAAACTTATTTCTTAACGGAAATTAACTTTAGGCAATTTGTAAAACATTATTATTATTATTATTTTTTTGCTTTTTGTGTTGTTGTTATTTGACATAAAATTAGATTTGCTTTTTCTTTTATTATTTTGTATCTTATTTTTAATATCTTTTTTGATTAAATGGAAGTTAAATAGAAAATAAAATTAATATTAAAATTTGTTAGACAAAATGTTTTTAAAGAAAATTAAAATAAAGGTGGGTTGAACTTTCTACTTTTTTTTTTAATAGCATTTCGATTAATTCTTAAGTCTTTAATGTTCATCTAAAATTTTTATGGACCTTTTAAATCCTTTTTTTTTTTTTTTTCAAATTCTTACCGTTATATTTATGTACATATCAACACGATAACTAAAAATTGACAAAGTATTATTGAAATTTCATTTTAGGAATTTTTTTAATCCTAAAATAATACGCTCTTTAAAATTTATTTTTGTTAAAAGGATCAATATTACACGTTGTATTACATTTTCAACAAAACAAAGTAGATTTATTTAAATTCAATCCAACCACTAAACGAATAAATTTTTTTTTTTTTCTCTTTTTTTTGGTTGGGTAGACAAAGTAAACAATTTAAAGAGATTTTTCATTTAAAATTAAAATCTTTTTTATTAAGAAATTTTCTTAGATTCGCTTTTGTGCTTTTTTGTTTTGCTTCTTTTATTTATTTTTTTGTGAATAATACGAAAGAAAAAAAACATGAAGAAGAGTTATGGTTCTTTTCTTCTTATTTGTTTTTTACTTCTTTTTTTCTTATAAAGTAAGTATAATTTCTTTTCACGTTAACTTTATTGGTGTTCAGAAATCCTTACAATGTTATTCATAGATGTTTTTTCTTGTTGTTTTTATATATAAAAAAAAATTTGTCGAAGAAAATATACAAAAACTATAAGTAAAGAAACAAAGACAGAAAAAATAAATGTTATCACAGTTAAAACATATAGATTCACATAATGTTATTTATTTGATTTATATGTGGAAAGGATAAAAGGTGTTTTAAGCTAAAAATAAATCTAAAAAAAACGAATTAAATTTTGATTTAATTTATTTATTTTTACAATGTATCTTCTTTGTTATTCTTTATTTTTGTTCTACAATAAAAGGAATATTTTCGATTATATATTAAATTAAGTGTTAGTTTTTGTATGAGTTTCTTTAAACTATTTGAGAAAAGGTTAACATTGATATTTAAAGAATTTTTCATTTTAGAAACTTCACACATACATAGTACTTTAACTAATTTTTAAAACATAAATAAAAATATGAATATAAATTTTTATTTTTAGAGAATAATTTAAAGTTCTTCTTTTTTTTCTGTCTAATTTCCAATACACTTAAATTTACATACCTAATTAAATTTGAGAAAAAAAAAAAGAAAAAAGGAAAACAAAAACCGAAAAATTCATTCATCTTAAGTTCTTAAGTGCAAAAAAGTTTTAAATTTAATTTTTTTTTTTTTATTAATACATTAAAATTTGGCCTATACAGTATACACACACATTTAAAATTTTACCCTAGAAAGCAATTCAAAATATAGTTATTGCCCTGAAAAGCATGAACTTACATAATGTTCCTCAAAAAAAAAAAAAAAAAACAAAACAAAAAAAAAGTAGAAATAAAAAAGACAACGAATAAACTCAATACTTTCTTACAAAAGTTTTAAAAGAAAAGTGTCTAAAGTGAATTAAGTCACATTTCACAATAAAATAAAATTAAATCCAAAGAACTTTAAAACTTTCACATGAAATTTAAAATAACGGAAGCGTAAAAAAAAAAGAATGAATTGTCTAAATTTTGAATAAGAAATCCCAAAAAAAATTTCAAGTTAAACTTTTTTTTCTTTCTCGTTTGTATTCAATTTCTTTTCCTTATTCTCTCTAGTTTTTTTTTTTTTGTTTTTTTTTTTTACAAAATAAATTGCATTGGAGAAAAAAAAAAGAACTATTAAGTGTAATTCATCAAAATATAAAAGGTATAGAAAACTTTTATTCAAAAATTTCGTTTTTACTTCAAGAAATTCGTATAAAAGGATAAAAGTGTACTTACAGAAAATTGTACCATGACATAAGACATTTTTAAGTTGTGTGAGTTCTAAAAAAAAAAAAAGTTTGACTATATATCAGAACTTATTCATTTTCTATTTTCTATTTTTTTTTTTTTTAAATTTCAAATCACTTAAACTTATTTATGACCTACAAAACTGTTGGGAAAAAAAAAATAAACTTAATGAATTTTTTTTTCTAAACTACAATTTTCATTTTATATCCGATTTTTAATTTAAACAGAAATATTTCAATAATGTTTTTTTTTTCCTATGTTTTTTTTTTTCACCTACACAATACAATGAAATTCGAAACTCATAGTTATAATTATCCCTAGAAATAATTTTCTATAATAAAAACTCCTTCGAATTTGTTTAAAAGCAAATTAAAAAAATTCTTTGCATAGCATTTAACTCATATTGAAGGAAGAAATACCACTTTAGGCAACAACAACAAAAAAAAGTGCAATTAGTTCATTTCACAAGTATCAAATCACCATGATAAGTTTAAAATAACTTTTCCTGCGGTTAATTAATTAGCACAAGAAGTGACGTTAATATAGGGATTATCTGTTAAAAAAAAATAAAAAAAAAAAAAAATAAAAAAATAAAAAAAATTTCAATTACGTGTATAACGTGACTTTATTCTCTTTTTCTTTTTATTGTTTTTCAAATTCTAAAGAAAAGTTTATCTTGTGGTTTTTGTAATTTAATTGTAGAAAATTTAATTAAAAATTGAGAATAAAAATAATCAAAACATAAGAAGTGATAATTACGTTTTAATTGACTTTTATTTATTTTTTTTATCAATGTTTAGTTAAACAGGTGTTTGTTTGAAAATTTTATTTTAAACTTTTTTTTTTTTATATGAAAATTTGGAAAAGAAAATTTCAAACTAGAAAAATGAGACAATTAAATAAAATTTGTACAGAGATTAATCGACAGGTAGTAGATACGGTTGTTTCACAAAAAAAAAAAAAAATTTGCATTTAATAATAAAGTGGTAGTGTGATTTCCGATACATAAAAATGTCCTAAATAGTTTAAATTACAAGAAGAAATAAAAGAAAAATAAGCTAACATAATCATGATCCTTGAGGGAAGGCTTTTTGAATTATGTCCTTCCAAGTGAATAAATAAGTTTTTTTTTTGTTCTTTTTTTTTTTCAAATCAGAAATATTTCAATTTATTTAAGTTACTTTTTGTGGAAATATTTTAAACTGCGCAAATCCACCAATTCACCTCCTACAGTATCTATGTACATACCTATATGTATGTATATAAATCATTTGAAAACAAAAATTGTATTAAAATTTTGTGAAATTTTGGATTAGTATACAAATAGAAATTTGCTTCGTATTAACACCGGATGCTTCTTGTGCCTAGAATTATTTATGATATTTGTTTTTTATTTCTAAATATCCTTTTTTCCGGCATTTTTTTTTTCTTCTCTGTATATGTATCCATATTTTCTCTTCGTAGTCTACAAAAGAATAGACTGGTAAATTGAATAAACAATGTTTTAATGTGTTATCAAAGTAATCAAAAAAACTGTTTATAGAGCAATAAAATATAAGGACTAATGTCGCCAAAATTCACATATGTTTTAAATGTAATTTTGATGGCGATAAAAAGTTGAATATACAATCCTTTTTATAAAAGAAAGAAAAATATTTCTAAATTTTTTTTTATTAATTTTTCGATTTTTATTGTTTATTTCTATTTTTTATTTTCAAACAATAATTGCTCAAGATATTTTTGGATTTTTTTGAAATAATTCGATAAATTTTATTTAAAAAGAAACATTTTTTTTAAAGTTTCTAATATTAATAAAAAAAATTAATAATTAATTAAATTAATTAATAGAAAATATTGAAAATGAACGAACAATTTCAGATACGATGTTATTTCCACTAACTTTTAAGCTTAAAGTTGATTTTTTTTATTCATTATTAATTAATCTGTTGAATGCCCGACCTTCTAGTATAAGATCCTTTATTTATCAAACAAAATTTATTAAAACAAAAAATAGACCGACAATACGTTTTGTTTTAAGGCAAAATGAGAAATAATTCAATTGTGTTCTAAATTCCAAATACAATGAAACATTATTAGAAAACGATTTCCTTGAATGTTTTATTTAACGGTTCGAAAGGCTTCTAAAGTATGTAGCAGACTGGGATAGTTTCTATTCAAGTGAATTATAAGAAGGAATTTTAAGTTAAAAAAAAGGTTCTAAAATATTGTTTGAAAACTTAACATGAACAATATTTCTTATTAAAAAAAACAATTACTAACAGGATATTCAACTTACATTAAAATTATTAAAAAAAGAATAATAAGAAAACTATTTCAAAGTATAAACACAAATCCTTACTATATTATTTCTTATCAATTGCACGATCATGTTTAACTATTAACAATTGATTTTAAAAAATAAATTAATTTTCTTCTTCCTTTTTAAAAGAATTAAATTAGAAAAATGTAAGTGTGATTCTTATTTTGCATTGTCAGCTTATTCTCTTAATATCTATATCCTCTCTATGTTTGCAATAAATTTTATCGTGCATTAAAAACAAAAACGAAAAGAAAAAAAAACAAAATCTTTTTACACAATTTTTTTTATGTATCCATATAATTTTTCTTTCCTTTTTCGATTTCCTTTTTTATTTATTTATTTTTTTTTTTGTGTCGACCATATAAAAACTTTTAACGATTAGACAAAATTTTCTAATTTTAAAATGGAATTAGTTTTTTGTCAGCAAATAAAACGTGACTTGTGTGTAAAAAATACAAATTTTCTACATTTTTTTTATCTTTTTGTAAGATTTTAGTGAAAAATAAATAAAACAAGAATAAAATAAAAATGTCCTTGAAAAAAAAAAACAACAAATTCCTTTTGAAAAAGTGCAAACTCAAAAAAGCAACTTTTTATACCAAAAAATAATCTTATCAATGATTTATTGTAATTGTTGTAAATTTGCATGGAAAGTAGAATTTTCAAGAAAGAAAAAATTTGTTTTTGGGTTTCAAATTTTTTTTCCTTTTTATGTAATTTTAAAAGTTAATTTTTTTTTTTTTTAAATTTAATAAATTTTAATATTTTGACATTTATAAAAAAAAATTAAATTACACAATTGTGTGTCAACAGAAAATTAGTTTTCAAAACAGTTTTTTTTTTTTTCTGAATTACCTTCGTCATTTTCAAAACAAACAAAAAATATTTTTACAATATTTTTTTTTCATATTATCCTTGAATGTGTATTTATATTATACTTTATACGGATTATTTTGATTTTTAGCTCAAATTCAAACTATATCTATATGATTGTGTAATGTATTGGAAAAAAAGTATATGGTATTAAATTGATGAAAGGAAAAAACAAAATAAGAAAAGGATATATTGAACCGTAAAAAATCTAAATGACATATGTAAATGTTTTCCTCTCTATAATATTAAAATGTTTGTAAAATGTGTAAAAAAAATTCTCATAGAAAAATGTTTACGATTTCAATTTATTTAAAAATGACAACATAAAATGGAAAACCGAATATTTTACACACATCCTTGAAAATGTTGTTTTAAAATAAAAATTTGTTTTTAAAAAAGTTGATTGATTTTTAAAGGTCTTCTAAGAGATTATGTTTTTTTTTCTGTAATTTTTCTTTATTTTAAATTTGTTCGAGACTAGAAAAGATCTTTTTTGTGTATGGAAAGTAAAAAACAAAAAAAAAAAAACCTTTATAAATTCTATTACTTCCATCGAAAGTATTTTTAATTAATAAATATATTTTTAATATAAAAAACGTTTCTTTAGAGAATCTACGTATTCAAATTTCAAACAATTAAATTATTCTTTCTAATTTATATTCTTTTTTTTTTCTATAAAAATACTTGTTGTGGTTCTTTTCTGAAGACTATAGTACCAAAATACAACAAAAAAATGATAATGCAATTTTATTTTAAAAATCATTAGGATTAAAAAGGATTTTTATTTCTATGGAAAAATAAAACATTAAATGTGAATAATTGAAAATGAAAAAGGTTTTATTCTTTTCTTTCAAATGAAATGCAGATTACAGAACACAGTTTCATGAACTTCAAAAATTATGAATACAGGTTTCTGAGAGAAAAAAAAATACATTAACACCAAACCCATGATGTGAAAGCAAGTATTTATAGAAGTTATGAACTTTTCCAGGAATTTTTAATCTTTTCTCTTAATGTGAAAAAATTCAATGACAATTTCTATCTCAATGCCGTATTTCTTTGAAAACGCATCAGAAATTTTATGCATTTTTTTTTTTTTTCGTAAAAATATTTTCAACAAACAATCACTTTTAATACTCGTAAATGTATGAATAAAACTCAAAATGAAAACACATACACACAAAATACATTTATGTATTTTTTTCACTTATACAAATTATTTTACAAACTCATGCATTTTAAATTCTTGTAAAAAAAAATATGCTTTATCATTTGAAAAGTATAAAAAATCAACCATGTGCATATAAAAATTGTCATTCTAGTGACTGGAATCTTTTCACTCATATTATAATGTATATATGTACATACTAACAATTAATAAAATAAATAACATGAAATCTATAAGCATTCTGCTTCCTAAAAAGTTAAAGTGAAAATGAAAAATTAAATTTTTATATCATCCAAAAGAAATGTTTAAAAAATTTTTTTTTCGTTTGAATTTTAATTTAACACAAAATTCAATTTTTAAAACAAAACAAACAAATTTTATATAAAGCTGTGATAGAAATTGAGAATTCTATATTATAATATACACACAAAAAAAAAATCATGATATCGAAGAAGAAAATTAAATTCGTACAAAATAATAACAGATGCTACGTGTCATGTACGTTTTTGTTGTTTTAAATTTCACACACTTTGTATTGAAATGGAAAAAAAAAAAAAAAAATGTAAAAGTAAGAAAATACACATGATACTTTATAATCACAAATAAAATAAAATAGAATAAATTCACTTATTAAGAATGAATAACTCCGACAAAAATGGAAGACACATTATCAAATGATGTCAAATATCAGGTAAATAAATTTCTCTCCTGTAAAATGTCAATTCAATTATTTTCAATGTGTTTTCCCAATTGTATGGGGGAATTCATAATATGAAAAAGTTTATTTTTACCTATAAGATATTTAAACTCCTTTTTTTTTCTTTTTTTTTTTGATGATTCACATTAGGATCTTAAAGGATCTTGTGAATAAATAAAATAACATAGCAAAAATGTCAATAAAGATGTACTATAAATTAAAAAAAAAAAAAAAATTTCTCTTATTTTATCTTTTGTAATTTTATCTTGAAATTATCAAGAATTTAAAATATCAACAATTGTGAATATTTTTTCTTTTTTAGATACTTTTTTGCTTACCAGATATAGAACTTAAGAATTTTATATACAAATATAAAAATAAGAAAGAATTTTCTTTTATTACAATCATAAACCACAATCATTTGAACAGAAAATACAGAAAATTTGAAAATCTTTAAAATTTAACAGATTACGTGTGAAAATGAACATTTTCCTGAAGTATTTTACATAATTGATGATATGATTTCCTTCATTTTCATGTATTCACAGATACTGTTTTCAATTTCTTGTTTTTTCTTTGCGGATGTATAAATATTTTGTTGCTACTTTTTATGAAAACAATGTGTTTGTGTTTGTACTTTATGTGTAACAGAAAATTTTAGTAATATATATTTTCAAAGTATCTTTTTTCGTAACATTTTATCAATTTGGTTTTTTTTTGGGAAATTTATTATATCTTTCCTGTAAATGCCACACTATCATAAAAGTTATACATAGTAAAATTTTGTGCTCGCATTTAAAATTACTTTTCATGAGAATATTTTATGACAAACGAAGATAAAAACTTTTCTAAGTGACTTTTACGAAAACTAAAAAAAAAAATATATAGTAAGTTTTATTTTCACAACTCCCTCCGTAACCTCCACTATTTATTTTTCCATCTTTATGTACTAGCGCTGTGCACAATAATAGCACAGAAAAGGGGTATTCCTACTTTTTGGGACATAATAATAATAGAAAATGATAAAAATATGAAAATCAATCATTTCCTGGTAAAATTATACATATAAACAATTTATTTTTTTTTTTATAACAATTTTTAATTTATTTCACAATCTAACTATTTTTTGGAAAGCCTATTTAACATTTGAACTTTCTTTTTTAGTCTCTAATACTATTTTACAGATAGAATTCTTTCACCCAGTCAATATAACAGATTGATCCAGCTATTTTGCATTGGTTGGAAAACTGGTGTTTCAACTGCCTGTGTTACCGTTTATTGGTACATTTTCTACAACCCAATTCATTTCATCCTCACGGTTACTTTTCACTCACACAATCATAAACATATTTTCATTTATATTTACGAATTTTAATTTCGTTGATGCAATTCTGGTTAACTGTATTTTAAGCATCCTAGAAAAAAATTAAAACTAAACCTATTTCATTTCATTGGAACAACAACTAATGTAATTTGGCTGATTTTCATTTTATTGTTCAACATTTTCATAATTATTGCATTCATAAGCAATATTTCTTACCTTTTTGTTACAAAACAAAGCAGTATTTTGACTAGTTAAATAATTCAATTTTAAAAACAAGTGAGCTGTTATACGACGTACTAATTGAACATTAAACATTTCAATGGAAATTCATTTTTAAAATCCTCTTGTTTTAGATTTTTTTTAAAAATTAACAGAGAATAAAATCAATGGTAGAAATTCCAGATATTACGAAATAATTTTCTTTAAATGAAAAAAAAAAAAATGTATATACCAAAAATTGTTAAATATTCATTGGGTTTTAAATGTTTAATGTATAATAGAAAATTTATTATTTTCTAGTATCTTTACAATTTAGTATAATGAAAAATATAGAATAAATATATAATTTTCTAAATTAAAGAGAATTATATCAATTTGTGGTATAATAACCACAAAAACCATTTAAATTATGTACACAGAAATTCGAATGGTAATAAAATTATAATTATTATATAGATTATATTTTCATATACTAAAATATTCTTTATAGGTATACTCTTATGGAATTAGATATATCGTCCAGAATATTTTTATTTTTATTTAATTTTATAATGTTAATTAAATTCAATATGAATTTCATTTGATTTATAAAATCAACGTTTCGTATGAAATATTCAAGATTTTTATCAATAGAATAATTGTTTAACCTTTGAAAATATGTACATACATATGTATGTATACACACAGTTGGTTTAATTTTAATAATAATAAATGCAATTATTATTATTATTGTATTTGAATCTTTTACAAGTAAGAAATTATATGTAATTTGAAATAAAACTGAATAAATAATTTCTTAATTGGTTTTTAGCTTTATTTAGCGCTGCCACCACAAAATTATGTTATTATTATTATTCTCTAATTAATTAATTATACTAACCACAAACAGAAAAAAAAACAAAAAACAAAAATGAAAAGTGTGGAATGAGATACATTTACCTTTTTTTCAATATATGTGTACATACATATATGTATGTATTGAGAAGAAACATATGTATGTACATAATGGTGGAATATAACATAATTTACCGATGTAAGTTTTGACTTTGATATTTTATGTCTTTTAAATAAATAAGGGTAAAAAAAAAAACCCGTTAGATTTGTAGTGAAAAGAATAAATGATTCTACAGCCCACATCTTTATCAAAAGCAGTATGATCCAAAAATTGTAATTTAACTTATGATAAACTTTGAAGTTTTTTAAACTCATTATAGACGGTATAACGGTTTTACAAATGTTTAAAAAAAAATTTGTATTCACTTTTTATGGGCTCGTGTCTGAAATTTAAACACCGAAATTTCAATCATAACACAAATATTTCAAACTAGTTTCCTTTCAAAAAAAAAAATTAAAACAAAAAGCTTAGAAATGTACTTTCTTTTCATTTAAAATTAAAAAAATTACTCGTAATCAATTATAATTTTTTTAGTATTAAATTTATAATAAACTTAATTAGTTCTACTTTAATACTAAAAAAATCACTAAACAACTTTTCTTTTGTGTTTTTGATTAAAAAGAAGATAAAAGAATTTTTTTTCCCTTTTTAAATACTTGTTTAATTATTTATTTTTTATTAATTATTTTTCAACAGCTCTTACATTATCATCTCAAGCACTTTACAACCTTTGAATTTTTATATTTTTTTTAGTTTCTACTTTCTAAAAAGGAAGAAAAGATAAAAAGGAAAATAGTAATGAGAAAAATTATTTTTATCTAATTATATTTCAATTTTAGTTTCTAAAGTAATGGTTGCTTAAGTTAAAATAATTTTAAAATGTGAAAAAAAGAAACACTACACTATATTAATTTAAAAAATAAGGAAAAATCCTGAAAAAATGAAAAAAAAAAAAAATGTTTAAAAAATAACTTGTTTTTCGTTATTTTCTTTTAAAAAATCAAACAAACTTCTTGTTTTCATTCACATTTCTATTTTACAGAAATTTTTGTAGTGATATTAAAGCAAAATAAAAGGGGAAATATAAAAATTCACTATATTTTGTGCAAGTTGATAGAGAAAAATATTTGTTATTTAAAGATACTTTAGAACTTTGAATTATCATGATTTTTTATACATCAAAGCGATTTAAAAAATTCTAGATTACTGAAAATACAAAAATTAAAGTTTTTAAAACTATACTACGTACTAAAACCCCAACAATTCATTAATTAAAAAATTTCTCAAAGAAAAATCTATCACCTGAAATATTAAGTTTCCTACTAACTTTATAATCTGCTAACTAGAAATATGCTACATATAACTTCTAAAATACAACATTTACGTGATATATGTATCTAAAAATTCATTTAGATTTATATCTAATATAAATGTATATAAGATTTCAAAATCTTATCTTAAAATAATACCAACCTCTATAGTACATCGAAGAAATAGATTGGTTAAAGATTTTTAAAAAGAAAAAAATTGAATAGAAAAAGAGAGAAGAAATTGTATTGTACAGATTTGTTCTATAGATAAACAAAACATACTGTATAATTCACTCGATCAAGTACATATAACATGATAAACAAAATTCCTAATCCTAATGCTGAATGTAGGATAATATGTATATTTAAACATCAAAATAAAGTATCTCTTTATTTAATGAAAACAAACATTGGTGTACTACAAATTCATTCGGAAAAACAGAAAAATATCTTTTGTTTTTTATTTGAAATTTATTCAGGTGAATTTTATTCTTCATGGACTATACTTTACTTTATTCTTTCATGAATTTTACTAGTTTTCTCTTATCTTTTTCCACAATAACCGATATTAACCTGAGACATATCGTTAACATCAAAACTATCTAACCGGAAAATAAAACCTCAATTGGTTTTTTTTTTTTTTTTTGTTACGTGTTTTTGATTTTTTGGTTTGTATTGTTTATTTAAAAGAAATATGCATTGAAATGTTCTGTATCCTGATTTGTGGTTTTTGTCTTAGTTTATGTCTCTCTATGGACATTGTAAAATCGAAGTAAAAGATTAAATAAATTGAAAATCGAAGATGGATAGAAAAACAAAGGCATACATATACAACGCATACAAAATAAATTTTTTTTACTTTATTTTTATTGCAGAAAAATTTAAAGATATTTGGATAAAATTTAGAAGATTTGAATTCACAGTATTCTTTTAAATTATAAAATATTCTCGTACTGTATTGATTCAGTTTCAGATTCTTTAATTTCAAAATCGTAAAATTTAAGTTTTATTATTTCACAGAATTAATGACATCTGTTTCAGAAATTATTAGTAGTATAATTTTATAAAAATAAATTTCTTGAATTTTTTGATTATAAATTCTTGTAAAAAGATGTTGATAATTATTACATTAACACATTTCTCATGATTCATCATTAAAATTTGAATTTTTCATATATTTGAGAATTAAATAAAATAATTCTTTACACTTAAATTCGTTTCCTTTGTACTACGAAAATAACATGATAAATCATTGTTTGTCTTCAAACACATAAAAATGTGAAATTCTAATTAAAAATTGTTCGAAGTAGTACTTGCGAAAATAAATACACGTTAATGAAAAATCAAATTAATTTCGTAAATCTCCTAAAACAGTTATCAAATGTTTTATTGTTTGACATTTAAAATGAAAATGAATTTGACAATACATATATTGAATTTTTATTTATTTTTTTAAAATGAATCCTATATCCATGTAAACTTATACATTTTACGGTATTAGAATGTTAAAATACTTATATTAACAGAATAATTTTGTGTGTATATGAATATATGTATGAAGGGCACAAAATCCTTTTTTATCATTTTAATTAATGCAATATTTGCTTCAGTAATCGAATAAGTGTAATTTCATTTAAAATATAAATTTTCATAATGATTTTACGTTATCCATAATGTGCGTATACATATGTATATATGCACATAGATTATAGACATTATATAAGTACATGTGTGCTGATATATGTATGTGTTGTATAAATAATTTATTCAAGTATTTGTTATTTAAAATTGTGTAAATCCAATTAAAAAATCAGATTTCAGTATAATATGGTGCACTAATTATTATAATAGTCATGTTAATTATATTTAAAAATTGTGTAAATAAGTAAATTTGTTTTTGCCTCTTGTTTGTTTGTTTTTTCAATTATCAATTATTTATTTAACAAGAGAAACTCAATTAAATTTAACAGGAAAAATTTAATTTTCTTACTAATTGTCTTTTTCTCTCTCGTAAATGACATTGATCATTTTATTTCACTTTTCATAATAATTTTTCAATACTTTATAAAGATCTGGTGCAGCATATAGTAGATCTTTACATATGTACATACATGAAATTCATATAAGTCATGTTATTTCTATGTAACAGAAAAAAGCTAAAATAAAACACCACAAAATTTGAACCTTTAAAAGAATTTCAAAATGTCAAATCAAAAGAAAATTCAATTATGTTTCATGAAATTTCCGTTTTTTCATACATACATCCTGTAAACAAGGTCGAAAGTACATATTTTCACACCTTTTTTCCATCATGAAAAATAAAAAAACAAATTAAATAAAGAATATTCTTGACGGAAATAAAAGAGAAAAGATTCACATAACAAATCACTGTATGAAAAGCTTGATAAAAATTGCATAGATACAATATTTTTTTTTTTTATCATGAAAGTGAATGAAACAAAAAAAAAAAAAACATGAAACACGTCTCTTATCTTTTTGTAGATACTTTTGAATTATATATAGTTTTACATGAATTTAATATATAACCAACGTACAAATTATTTTATACGTGAGAATATTTTAAATTAAACTTTATCTTATTTTTAATCTACATTTTGATCTGCACGAATGAGAATGTTACTGCTGACAACAATTTCAAATTAAAAACAACGTGAATAAAATTTTAAAAAATGAGCTTTTTTTTTTTTTTTAGTTTTCTAGTACATAAAGGATTTTAACACAAATTTGTGCAACTTTTTAGTGGTGGTAATTAGTACAGATTTAAAAACTTTTTTTAAACTGTAAAAAATGTAGTTACTTAGTTTTATGGAAAAATTAGAATAGCAAAACTTCAAAGCTTTGTTACAGACATTTTATATTCTAAACTTTTTATAAAACATATTAAACGTAGGGCAAGTAAAACAAAAACAAAGGACGAAGTGAAATATAGAAAAAGTAGTTTATTTTAAAAATTTTGTTTTTTTTGTTAAAAACGTCTTTTTCTTTTTTGAAATAAACTTCTCATGAGCATTTAATAAATGAAGTAGTAGATATCTGCAAGCGCAGATTATTTCATGACTTTTAAACATGTTCGAAAAGTAAAGTAGAAGTGACTTATAATAAAGAAAAACAATGTTTTTCACATTTTATACCACTCATCATTTCAGTACGTCCGAAGCTCAGCCTTAATAAGGTTAAATGATTTTCATGAATTTTTAATGTCACCTGCATAATTTAATATAGAATGTAAACCACAATCTTTTGAGTAGAGACTGATGTAGTTTTGGCTACAATTTACTTTTATTGGGTAAGCACAATAGAACCTTCCATTGTCACAAGCCACTATATTTCACCATTTTGACCATTTTCTGCCAAGATACTTTCATACTGTAATTTAGAAATTTTAACAGTAGAAAATTCATTTAAGCAACCACACAATATTCATGTAAACTATATAAAATTTTTAACAATGATATACAATTAAATTAAAGAATCCACATAATTGCAAAATTTTCTAAATAAAATCCCTTTTTTTTTATAAAATTCCAAATTTCCAAATCAAAAATACTTAACCACAAAAATTCAAATGGAAATTAGTTAGGTCAAAGTAGAATAAAAAAGGAATCTAATATGGAGACAATAATTGCATGGTTGTGAACAATAAAATAAAATAAAGAAATACACACAAATATGTATGTATATAAGTATATGTTATTGTTATACAAAATATGTATAATATATCCTAGAAAACCATTAAATAAATTTAAAGTCCCAGAAAAAAAAAAGAAAAACACAAAATTTAACGCAAACACCAAAATACTCTCTATACCATATATGTACATTACAAGTTGGTATGTGTGTATACATATACATACATACATATATCTATTTCATTTTGATACACTTAAATGGGTAATCACATGGGACAATATTAATGTATACCAATTGCTTTAGTATAATAAAAGGTTTAAATTTTATGTAATAATAAAGAAAGTACAAAAAAAAAAAAAAACTTTTAAATAGCTTAACATTAATTGCTTTACCATTTTATGGTTTTTATGCTTTGTAATCAAACTTAAACAAAATTGTTTATACAAAAAATAGATAAGGACATGAAAAAGAAAAAAATTATTAAAAGAATTTTAATCACAAGGACATAATTTAACTCTTTTTTTTTTGAAAATAAAAAAAATAATTTACAATATTTTTAATATTAAAATTATTTTGAATTTTGTTTTTTTTTATTTTAAGGATTTTTTAATCAAAATTTGATCTTTTCAAGAAATAACTGTAAACTGCCAAACAAATATTTTTCAACATTTTTGAAGACATCTAAAAATAAAATTTAATTTCATAAACCCTTATTTCATAATTCAATTTATCTTCTTTATTTTTCCTTTTATTCGTCCTTTTTTTAAAAATTTTTTATATACCGGGTGTGTATGTGAAGGTAAAATGAAATGGTGTTCTCAACATCTGATGCTAAATTTCTTTTTTATTTTATTTTTTTTTTTTTCATTTTTTCTTTCTTTCTTTTTATTTTCATTGCTGTAAGTTGTAAGGCACATGTGTATCTTAAAATTTAAAAAAATTTAAAGAAAAAGAATAGATGAAATACCATTAAAAAGTTTATGTAAATTTTCCAATAACTTTTTTAACTTGGTTCATTTATGAGAAAAAAAGGAATCTTAAAGGAAATACGTATTCATAAGATACAAGATAATCCTTTTTAATATTCAACAAATACAAAACAAAAAATAAGCTTTTAAATCGTACGTAATGTCAGCGTAATGACTAATGAAACGTGTAAAAATGGCCCAAACGAGAATTTTTCCTCGTAGACAATTCAAATTTAAAATATTGATTTCATGATAGTCAAAATCAAAAATTTGAATTTTATAAAGTGGATCGTTTTTTGTTTTTGCATTTAGATCCTCATACTTTCCTTCACACATATTATAATACATTAATTTATAAAATAATATTTTTCCTTTTGAATAACAAATTTCGTTAATGTGAAAATCCTTTTAAAAGGATTTAATTTTTTTATTTTTTTGTTGATTAAATTTATTCTTTCGTTTTAATTTAATCTCTGTTACACAAAATTGTGGAATATTACAAAATAAATTAAATAGGTACTCGATAAGTTAATCTCCTGAAAATAATGAATATGGTATATAATATTGTAAATTAAACTGAAATTATTTTAATAAAAAACAAAAAAATTCATATTAAATAAATATAGAGAAAAAACATTTTTTTTTTTTCATTCAATAATATTTTGATTAATAAAAAATTATTAAAAATTTACTTTTTCGTTGAACATTGAATACTTGTTTATGCATGTGTATGTGTGCATGAATAAAAATAATTAATATTGAATATAGAGCTAAATGTTTTTTTTTTTAACGTGTAAAAGGAATATTATTTTTTTTTGTCCAAAAAAAAAATTTATTTAAATGTGGTTTTAAATGTTTTTGCTATTTTAAATTTTTTGGTAAAAATAGAAATTTCATCAAATAAGTGAAATTATTTATTCATAGGAAAATTTACAAATTTAAAACATTTTATTACCACTAATTTTTTTATTTAAAAAAATCACATGTTCTAGTGAAAAAACTTGAATTTTCAAAATCCGAAAAAAAAAAATCGTTAATCAATGAAATTAAGCTTGAAGCTTCATTACACTAAATTTTATCAATCGACAATTATTTGTAGATAGAGTCCTTTCGTTTATTAGAATAATCTTTTACGTTTGAAGTCCATCGACTGCAAAAATAGTTACTTGATACCAAGGCCGAGGTTGAAAAAAAAATTTAAAAAAAAGAAAATTAAAAAACAAAACAAAAAAATTCAGAATTCAAAAACATTTATTATGATTGGCGTAGCTTTTCTATTTTTTCCTCTTTTAATTCGTACATTCCAATCCTACTACAAAAATTCAAGAAAAATATTCATCATATTTGCTATACATATAAAACAAATTACAGGACAAAAATATATGAAGATTTCGAAATTAAATTTGTTTACGTATTACGTACTCACATTGAGTGTTTAAATAAAAATAGTTCAGAAAGTTAATATCCTTTTTAAAACGTTCAAATGACATTTTTTATTATAATTTATGTGAAAATTATTTCTTAAGAATAAATTTTGTCAACATTTACAAACATTTTTCCTAAAGGATATATTGTTGATGTATATTTCATTTAATCATGTAATAAATTTTTCGAAAGCTTTTATTCTTTCATAATAAAATTCACTTTTTATATACATACATATACAACCACATATAAAATTTTTTTTGTTCACCCATAAACACAAAATAAATATATATACTTTTACTATGAAAAGATATTTTCTTTGGATAAAAATAAACTTATATGAAAATTTATGATACTATTCATGTCACAATAAAATCTGTACGTTATTAAACAATCTTTTATTTTCGATATATTTTGTAAATTTTTGAAATTAGTTTTCATCCTTGTTTGTTTTTTTTTTTTTTGTTATTTAATTTAAGAAATAATGAATGTTTAAAAAGCTTTTAATTTCTTTGGAGTTTTAAGAATTTTAATGTGTACAAAAATAAAATTTCTTAACAATGTATCCTTGAATTACTTATTTTTAACAAAATCACATTTACTACTTCAATTATAACAAAAATTCCTAAATATATTATAATAAATCACTATATCCTAACGATGATACTAAAAAATCATATAAGTCTATCCTTTCAAGAACAAGTTGAATATTTTTACTTACTCCACAAACATATTTTTATACCAAAAAATTTCAATCATGTTAATATAGAATTTATTTTGTTTAAAAAGGATATGACACAATCTAAACCTAAGAAAATTTATTTTACGTAACATATCAAAATGATAAAATATTTTTGATGTATTACCTCAAATTCGTTACTTTTTATCGTTTTAAAATATTAAAAGGAAAGAATAATCATTTTTCTTATCATATGATTTATTTCTTGAAAATTTATTTTCATTCTCAAAAGAATTTTTTCAAGTATAAAAAAAAAAAATATTAAAATGAACAAAAAAAATATTCCATGTTACATAAAAAGATCGTTATCCTTATTCAAAAATTCTTTAAAGACTCTTAAAACTTTTGTTCTCTTTTTCTTTTTTTTTGTTTAAAAAAAAAATTTCAATTAAATTTAATAAGAACTTTAAGTTTTGTCCAAAACTTTACTAATTATCATTTAGAGAAATTCTATTATTTAAAACGAAAATTTATCTTTCATTACTTTAATCTGACTTTCATTTTTTTTAAGTTTTAAATAGAAAAAAAAATCGTTACTTTGACAAAACAACTAAAATTAACTTATTCCTTTTTTCGTTAAATAAATTATAACCTGTAGTTTAAAAGAATTAATCAAATTTGTGAAAAAGTTTTAAAGAATATAAAGGATAACTTTTCTTATTAAAAAATTTATTATTTTTTTTACAAAAAAAAAAAAAAAAAAAAAATTAAATTAAAGTTTCATAATTTAAAATGTTACATTCGAGAGGTAATAAGTTTAAAAAATTTAAACAAAGCACTTTTTAAAAACAAGTTCATATAATTTTTATGAATGCAAACAAAATAAAATTCCCCTAAGTGAAAATCTCTCTAAAGGTTAGTTTATGTGGAATTTATTAAGATCGAATTTCGGATGTTTTTCTTTAACTACATAGTGAGAATTAATTTTTCGAACATTCAGATTAAAAAGTAGAAATAAATTCCGATCTGACGCTTACTCTGCAATCTCACTGCAAGGTATGAATGCGAAAGCAATATTTGTCATATACTCTGACGGACAGAAGAAAGAAATGCAGCAAAATCTAGCGTAAGTCAAATTTTTCCCTTAATCAAATTTTTAGTAAAAATAATATTCTGAATCAAAAAATCAACATGTTTTTCAATATATTGCTTCAATTTTTATACAAAAATTGTTCTCTAAATCGAAATTCCTCTGAGTCAAAAATTATTGTAACTCAACATGTTCTACGTTCACTATGTCTTTTAACAGTTCTAATTTTGGATATTCCATACATAAATATATATTGAATAGTTTCTGTATCTTTTCTTCGTCTCTTTTTTTTTTTTGGATTATAAATTACATTACAGGTAAAACTTTTACCATTAACCTAAATTCTAAATGACATAGATTGAAGATAACCATTAAATCTTCTTTCTTTCTATCTTTTTTTTTTAAAATGAATTCTTGTAGAACAAGAAAAAGTATTGGTAATTTTTTTGTTTAATTTTTTATAGAAAAATAAATTATTTTCAGTCGGAAGATTGCAATGATATTGAAAAATAAGATTTTGGTTTTTTTTTTTCGATGAGTTAAAAAAATGTGAAAAATCTATTGAAAAATTTTATAATTCTAAAAATGCAATTTGTTTGCTTTTTTTCTAATCTCACAAGAACAATCTTTTTTATAAAATGTTGTACATACAATGTACATAAACTAATTTTTTATAAAATTTTATTTGTTGGTTTGTATGCATAACATAATTTTTTAAGTTTAATACTTTTTGCTATTCAAAAGAAAACATTTTATACTAATGAGACAGACAGTAAAAAATTATTACATATTTCTTAGAACGAGAAAAGATATTTGTGCAAAAACAAAAATTTAAAAAAAAAAACAAATGATTTTAAAAAATCTTTTTTCTTAAATTTACCTTATTTTAAGTTTTTATAATGTAAAAAACATTTTAGAAATATTTATAGTTTAATAAAGTGAATGGTTTCCTTATAAATACGTAAAATCGACTAAGCGTAATTTTTTTTTTTTACAATATTTCCCAAGGATAAATCTTATTAAAGAATTTTCTACTAAATTGACATTGAAAAAAAATTAAGTAGGTACTCGTAAATTTGAGTAAAAGACACAACAAAAGAAATTTCTTTTTGAGTTCTTTAAAATTTACTTCAAAAAATTCTTATAAAAGTTTTAAGAAATCGTTTAAAAAAAAAAAACTCTCAAACTACTAAGAACTTTCGTCCACACAAAATTTAGGAAGTCATACACATAAAATCTAGGAAAAGATTCTAACCTTATCTAATATTTCCTTTTACTCGAAGTAATACCTTTATTTCTTAAGAATCAAATTTATAAAAAATAATCTATATACATATTTACATATTCGTACATACATAGGCAAAAAGGAATTTCATAAATAATGTTACAAAATGAAAAAAAAAAATAAATAACAATATAAATTATCTTATAAGATTTATTTTTACTTAAAGTAAAAAATTTTAAATTTATTAAACCACATGTAAAGAATAAACTAAAAACAGCAACAACAACAACAATAAAAAAAAAGCCTTTAAAAGGATTAAATTACATACATAAAATGAAATTTTCATTATAAAATTATATAGAAACTGTTACATTTAAGTTTGTACACACAATCATTAATTAATTAAAGTTAAGTATAATAAGTATCTAATATCAAATACACCTGGTGCATGTATATTAAAATATAAAGAAAACAAAACATGAACTTATATTCTTATGTTTGCACATAATTTAAAAATATACATAGAACAACGGAAGATATACACATTCATGATGTAGATGAAAATTAATTAGTTTTCTTAAAAAAAAAAATAAATAAATACCATGATTTATGTTGTATATTTTGTGTATTTTACATTATTTCAAGAAAACTTAGAATATTTTATTGTGCATGACCACACATTCCGTTGCAAATTCACACACAAGTTTTTTTTTTAATGAAAATTTAGAATTTAACATAAGAAAAGAGTATGCTTTTGTTCTTTTTCTAAAAATTAAAACAATTTAATCATAATTAAATTTTTCTATTGAAAAATAAATTAACTCAAAATTAAAACGGATGTGTTGTTTTCGATGAAATTTTTTCACACTGTTTTGAAATTAAATTTAAAATATACTTAAACAATAAACCTTTCATTCCAAACAAAAAAGTTTAAAGGTTAAAGTTTACCTTGTGCTAAAAAGTTAAAAGAATAAAAAAAAAAATCTCTTGTTAGAGACTATAAAATTAGGTATTCAATCATTGACACCGATTTTTTTTAAATTTATATCCAACAGACTGGAACTCCTCGATACAGCATTACATTTTCACATAATCAAACGCATTTCAGTATTTTAATAGTACCTACTTAATGCCTATCAATCTTAATTTCTCTACTTAATCTGTAAAATATCTCTACTGACATTGAAATAAATCTGTTACTTTCCTTTAATTATGTTTATACATCGATCATTCATCCTGTCAGAACAGTAAACATTCCATTGAAATTAATCCGAGTACAAAAATGTAAAAGGCATAAAATTTTGAAACTTATGGAATTTTTTGATATGAATTGTGTTTAATTTTCATTTAGTATCCTTAAAATAAAATAAAAAAAAGACAATGAGAAAAATTCATCATAATCATTATTGCCTTGTTTCATTCCGTTTTTATTATTTAGTAATTTTGCTATATATATAAAATTTAAGATAAATACAACAAAAACTTCACTACTTTAATAACAAACGCAAACATACAATGAATGTAGACTCAATTAAGAGTATATTAATGTTAACAAAGAGTCTTTTGTTATGTTATCCTTACAATCCTTTTATTACTTAAATAAACTAAGAAAAATTTTCAGCTATACTATCAAATATACTATTAAAGATACATTTTAGATCATAATCTATATATATTATATTATCATATATAACATCAATTTAAAATGTATGTATAACATATCCTTAATTTAAGATATCCTTTTACAAAATCCATTAGCATATAAAATAAATTTATCTCTAAACTAAACTTTATTATTCCTATTATATTCCTTATTTGCATTTCAGTTCTATAACATCTTCAAATCAGTTCATAATGTTTGTGAAAAACAAAAATAACAAAACAAACTAAAAATAAAAAAACTTTAAAGTCTGCGATTATATCAAAATGTTTTCGACACACTAGACCTCTGATGGAAACTGAAAACGATTCAAGGATTTGTGTGTGTCACAAGAACAAACAAACAACAACAAAAAAAAACACATTTTATATTTAAGATTTTCTTTTGATAACGAAAATCTAAGGAAAAATAAAAGAAGAGAAAAAAGCAAATAAAAACAAAAGGATATTAAATGAAAAAACAAGAAAACAAAAATGTAAACAAGACTTTGAAGTACAAACGATTAGCAAGCGTTATTATGTCTCGTTTAGTCCTCTTTTACGATCTTCGTGATATTCTCTTTTATTTGCTTCTTCCTGTTTTATATGTATATTTTTTTAGAATACATGATATTTTCTCAAGAAAAGAAATTTTAATATGTATATAGAAAAGAAAAAGGAGATGAGTTGCTTTATTTTTCCTTTTTTGTTTATTATTCCTTTTTTAATGTTCATAAATATCAAGAGATGAAAAGCTTTTTATTTAAACACATTCAACTTTTGAGTTAATTTTCTAAACTTAGAATTCATAATTACTTCTTCTAAATTAGAAAGCATTATGTGATAAAACGACAAAAAGAAGAAGGAAAAAAAACAATTCCTGAAAGAGTACAATAGAAAAAATCACAGTACAAAAATTCTTAGAAAAAATATGACATTTTGTACAATTTAAGCTGATTTCCAAATCATATGGTAGACTCAAATCTAAAAAGATAAAAGATAAATCATTAAAAAAAAGTCTTTTTACTAAAAAAAAAAAAATTTTAATTCAACACGAATCTACTCAATGTTTTCCGAAGATGAACAAATTTTCCGTGGCATATGTAAAAAATATATTTATGTATAAATTCTTGAACTATGATTTCATTACCAAATGCTAATCATTGAAAAACTTAAACCAATGAAAATTTTCGATAAATATTTAGAAATCATAAAACAAAGCATTAATTATTCTAAATTTGTTCAACAATCAAAATTTTCATGAATACATTAAATCAAAATTTGAATAGATACATACATGAAATAATCTTCTTTATGAATAAATATTGTAAATCAAATCATATTCAAATCTAATCAAATAAATAAATTTATTCTATAATTTCATTCCTTCAATTATATTAATTTCTCATTTATTATTGTTACTTCTGTTCAATTATTTATTTTGAGCAACAATTTATTCAATATTTCTCATAATAACAAAATAATTTCATTTAACATGCTTTCACAAACACAGTACCATATGTACATATCTAAATTTAGCTTGTTCACATGTTAAATAAATATTTCAAATTTTATACAATTCTTTTTAATTCACAAATAAAATTCATTTAATTTTCTATGCAACTATATACATACATAGTTTGTATGCATATGTTATGAAATGTTTATACTCTTATAATATTCCACAGTTTACCAAAAAGCTTGCTAAAATTAATCCTAAAAATAAATATCTTGCAAAAATAAAATTAGAAAATTGAAAAAAAAAACATACTTATTCAGTTTTTTGCTACAAAAACAATAAGAATTACAATTTTAATGCATTTTCAAAAATTTATGTTTATTTTTCATTAAAATATTTTTTCTAACAAATTATAACAAACTTATTTCTATGAAGAAAAAAAGATACATTTTAAAAAGTATTTTTTTACACAAGTTTTCATTTAACATAACCCGAATATAATATTTTGTTTACACGTACTATATACATATGTACATATGTGCATATATACAAACACACATAATATATATAAGATTACATGGTAATTTGATGTAAAAAAAATTTTAAATTAAAATTTTATTATTAAAATAAAAATAAACATAAAGAAACTTGTATCTGTGAATATTTTCACAATGAAAATAATTTGTGTTTTATTAGTTATTTACGGCAAATAGTAAAAATATCTGTTTTATGTTAAATTAAATATTTAAAAATAAAAAGTAAATAATTAAAATAAAGAAAATTTAGAAAATTCTACAATTACAAAAAAAAATGTAAAGAGAAATGTTCAACATAAAAATTAGAAAAATAAACGTGATGTCAATTGAAATACTCGTATATAACTTTAGAATGCATGAATACTTTTAGAAATTCACCTAGCTTTAAGCACAGAGCAGATACATAGAGAGAAATTAGGTAAAAACTTTGAGAATAAGAAAGAGCTTAAACAGCTTTTAGATTGGAGGCCACACGTGGAGATTGGAGGTCAACTGGTTGGGACTATTTCGCTATATGGGAATAATTAGTCTGTTATAGAATTTACATTGTCATTGCTTTAAGTATGTATGTATGTATGATATGTGGTCGCCCATATATGATATGTATGTACTTTAAAATTTGACAATTACGTTTATGTTATTTTAACTTGATTTAATCAACAAAAAAAAAATTTGTGTTTAACATAAAATTTACCAAAAACAAAAAAATCAAACATGGTGAGTTTACTTTGTTTAAAATATCATAGTTGTTGTATATTATGGTGAATTTTCAAAAGTAGCCTTTGAATAAAAATTTTTTTATTGAAAAATTCACGATTTTCAATTCTTTCTTCTTTTTTTTGATTTTGGCTACAGTACAATTCTTATTGCAATACAAATTTTCACTTGTTTCGTCAGCTTCCATGAAAAATTGAAAAATCTCAATTTAAAAAAAAAAAAAGAACAATGTATGTGATTTGACAATAAATCCTTAAGCAAACCAAAAAAATAAAAATAAATAAATTAAAATAAAAAGGCAATAAAGCCCTAATTTCTTTTATTTTTTTATTGTGTGCTTAATTTTTCACATCAGAACTTTTTACATTATTTTTAATACTTACTTTCACTTAAGCACATGTTTTTCTTTTTTGTTGTGTATTGTTTGTTTTCATGTTCAAAGGATACATTTGAAGAAAAAAAAAAGAGATTACAATGTTTTACAATTTCTTAAAATTTATCAAATTTTATTTATGTAATGCTCTTAAAATGTTGTTGTTGTTTTTTTTTCCTTTTAATATGTACGCACAACATTTTTTCATAACAAATCTAATAAACGTACATACTTATCGTTGTTTTTGTTCCATTATACGATTATGTTGTAATTTCATAATGTAAGTTTTTATGTTTTCTGTTTTTTGATTTTTTGACACGTAATAAATTTGAATATTTTTTTTTTTCTTAAAAATTTTTATTTGTTTTTATTTTGTTTTAATTTTTTTTTTTTTTTTTCAATTTTTCTTTCATACAAAACAAATTAAATGGAAATTGAATGTTATTTTTTGCTGCTTTCAGAGAAAGTAAATACAAAAAAAATTTTAAAATAATTTTTTTTCCACGAAATTGTAATCCGAAATAATGGAAAATCCGATTTAAAAATTTATATTATATATGAATTCAATTATTTATTCATTTTTTCATTGAAAATTTTATTTTTAAAATGATATTCGTTTATATTGATTGAATTTTTGTTATCAATAAAATTATGGTTTTTATATTTACTGGAAATTTTTCAATTTAATGAAATTGTTCAGAGAGAAAATAAATTTTTAAAAAAGAATTTAATATTATAATATGTGTAATATTTGATTTTATGCACAAAAAATGGAATATATGTATGTACATAAATTGGAAATCCTAAAACGACTCTACAAAATTACTGTTTATCAGATCAACTTAAAATTAATATATGTACATATTTTCGAAACTAAAAATCGTAAGAATATGAATGTTCGCACAAAAAACACACCCCTCTCATACCTTTTTACCCTAAATTGACTTGTAAAAATTCATATCTTTTAAATTAAGCAATCGTTTTTAGGAAAAAATTTCTTTGACGTTCCTGAGTGTCCCCTTTTTTCATATGGCGTGTTCAGTTTTTCACAAATTTTAATTTTATTAGAAAAAATTCAATATTTTCTACAAAATAGCTTTATTTGCCACTGGTCAAAGATAAGTGAAACGAGGGGGCTCCGTCCCCTCTAGTTTAATTTATTTACTAAACTAAAATTTTTTTCAAAGATAAATAAAAAAAAAAATTGCCAATTAAATCTTTCTAAAAGACATTAATTTAGTTCATAAATTTCCTTTTATATTCTTGTCAACCATTTTTTTTTTCTGATAAAGATTCTAGAAAACTTTCCTATTTCAAGTCTCAACGATTCTCACAGATCAACTTTCAATAATAATAAATAATTTCTACTTACAATACAAATGTTTTGAAGAAAATGAAAAACAGATGGAAATTCAAGTATTTTCCCATAATTAAACATAGAAGTAAAATCAGGTACGTAATTTTTACATGTGTGTGAACTGGCTTAGGCAGCATATTGTAATCGATTTTCTTTTCTCTGTATTCAATTATTTTAGAGAAAATTTATGCTGTTAAATATTTTTAAATTAAAAACAAATGTTTGAAAAAGGACTCAAAATAAAAGTCTGCTCATTCATCACCATTTTCATCCTTGTATTAATTTTAACCTCTCACAATATAGACATCTTTAAAATCTCATTTATTCAAATTCAACACATAAAGTATATTCCTACTAAAAATCCTACTAATATATAACATTCAATTTTTTCCACATATTGATGATTTAGATATTTCAATCATGTGCGGATGCCGCCTATTGTTCGAGGTACATGCTATATAAAGTAAATTGTTTGTACCCTCCGTTTGATTAATGACTTAACAGCCAGTTTATTATTTGTTAAAATAACAAATTGACTTTTGAAAAAACAGAAAAAAAAACAGAAAACAATAAACCCTTCATTTGAACATGGTTTTCATTCACAGGATAAATATGTGGTGTGATTTTGACATGAAAAAAAAATATATAGCATATAATGATGTCGGGAAAAGGAAGTCAATTAATTTGGAAATGTATGTGCCTACTTTTTTTTTTTTTTTTGAATTTATTGATAGTTATTGATGTATTTGTACTAACGTGTATGTTGTTAAAAAATTATACTAAAAGAAGATAAAATGATGATATTTCTTTTAGTTTTTTAATATAATGCAAATTTATGAATATTTTAATAATAGAAACGCCCAACTGCTTTTAAATTTCATAGTACTCCGGGAGTTAAAGAATGAGTATAAAATATTATCACCAATATGTGGCATATATTTGAAAAAAGTTAGAAACTCTTTTTTTTTTTTTGAATACAAGCGTAAAAGCGTACGAAAAAAAAAGAATGGAAAATCATATCAAACAATTTTAACCTAATTTCATACATTAAAAATCCATACAGTTGTACTATAAAACAAATATTGAAACTTTAAAAAAGTTTATCTTGCCGAAAAACATTGTTTTAGAACTTTTGTGGCTACTGCTGTGGTTTAATTTTTCAATGTTCTACATGAAAAAAATATTATTTGAAGTCAAACAAAAAAAAAATAAAAAATAAAAAATTAAAAAAAATATTTTTCTAAAACTTTTTCACTTTTTTTTTTCTCTTGTTTGCCGATTTTGAAATGAATTTATGAATCCTAAAAGTGTAATCGTTTATATATATGAAGAAAATGTTTTTTTTATTTTTATAAAAAGTTTCAATTAAAGTAAAAATAATTAAGAAAAAACATAAGTCCCGAAGTAAAATTGATCAAATTTTACTTATTATGATTTTAATTTCTAATATCCTTCATGACTAGGTTCACTGTGAAAACAAAATGTTCATCTGAAAAAAAAACCGAAAACAATACCCCATTATTCACAAAATTTAAAATAAAACAAATACCAATTTTGTTTTTTCTATTTTATTATGTTTATTTTTTTTTTTTTTTTTTTTGCAGGATCATCAAAAATTACTCATAAAAAAATCTTAATTGCTAATAATTTTTTTTAAAACTTTGTCCTATCTTAAATAACAGCTTTTTCAAATGTACATACAAACAGAATTGAATTAAAAAAGAAAATTAAAAAGAGTTCACCCAAAAAAAAAAAAACGAACAACAACAACGAAACTAATATAGAAAACAAAAGAAAAGCACAACACGCTTAATCCTCGAAGTATATGTATATGAAAAACCGTAAGAATAATTAAAATTCAGTACATTTACCCAAAATAAACATTTAAAACAGATGTGCTTGAATGCTTTAATACCTCTAATTTATATTTTTAAAACAAAAACAAATTAGCAAAAACAAAAAAATGGAAAAAAAAAAGGACTTCTTTTAAGAGTATTTACATATACATCTAAAGTTCTCGTGAAAAAAAAAAAACAAATATGTACCAATTAAAAATTCAGAAAATGTTTTGATGTAATGAAACTGAAATTGTTCTTATTTATTTAACTTATTTTTTTTTCCAGTGTATTTAAATAAATAAAATTGTAAAAATGATTCATGAGGGTTTAAATACATTAAACTTGTTCAACGCTTACCACAATTTTTAGAAACAATTTACGTTTTTCTATGAATATCTAAATTTTTTAAATATTTATCATTTTTGAAAGGTTTCTTTTTCTTGTTTTGACGCCCAGCAGTATACATACATACGTTTTGTACAATCGATACTTTCTTCAAAATTATCGTTAAGAAAAACGAATGATAAAATCCAATAGGGAATGGAGAATTTCCGTAAAAGATAACTTCCACGGATTTTTTTCTTCAAAAATTATCTTTTTTAGTTCAAGGAAATATTTAAATTCATTAAAAAAAATTTAATATAAAATTACAGAAAACAGTTGTAGGTATGCCAGGCAAAAAAAGAATGATATTTATACTTGGTTTATAAATCGAAGTCAGTGCTTTCCGATTAGTTTCTGATAACTTGAAATAAAAATGTTTTTGATAAATTATAAATTGAAATTGAGATCATGACCACCCCACACAAGAGACAGATTTATACAAACGCAATGTAAAAGAATATAGAAAAGTATGCCTATGTTGCCTGTACTGACTTCGATTTATAAACCGAGTATAATTTACTTATTTTGAGTCAGGACTTCAGAAGAAAAAAATTAGTTGCATAGAACCCTTTAAAAAGAAGAATTCAACAAATTTCAACTAGAAATATACAAGCTATTGTGTACGATGATCGAAATTATAGCCTAAAACTAAAACAGAACTGGATAACGGTTTTAGAAATAAAAAAGATTCATTTTCCACATAAAAGAAAACGGTTTTTTTCTTCTTCATTTCAGATTTTCTATATGATTTCCATGCTTTGAACTTTCAACAAAGATGCTCATTGGCTCATATCAATTTAATCGAATTTATTTTAATTTAAACATTAAAATCACGAAAAAAAAAATCAAAAAAAAAACTGTAAAATCAAACATGCTAATCTGTATTATTATTCTCCTTTGCATTTAAAAAAGTAAAAAATTGGTATCATATCATGGATTCATAGCTCTTTGTATCAATTATTATGATATTCAAAATAAATTATGTAAATTTTTATTTGTAAATTCGATTTTCAATTCAATAAAATTTACATAATTCTCAAAGTACATATACAAAATATTTGAAAAAATAACAAATAAACAAAAAACTAAAGCAAGATTTATAGATTCATTTTCATTTCTTTAAAAATCCACTGTACAGCACCCATTGCCAGCCAACTAAAGTGGATTCTGTTGAATGTGTTTGTGTTGTAATTTAAAAAGCGAAGACGAAAAAAAAAAATTTAAAAATTGGATAAGAACCAATGATTATCCATATCCTTGTGATTTAAATACAATTCAAAAGCTTATTAGCTTATTATGGGGTTTTATTGTAATTTGTTAGGAAATTTTTATTTAAAAGTATTTATCATTTTTTTTTTCTTTTTTTTTTTTTTTTGGTGCCAGAATGGAGAAGAAACTTTGTGGCTTTCAAAAGATAAATCATAAACTTTTACAGGATTTATTATTTTTTTTTTATTTGATTTCTATGAATTTTGTTTTTCTTGTAATTTTGTATATTTGTTCTTATCCTAAGTAAAATCTCAATGATCTCATGAAATTACTTAAAATGTTTTTTTTTTTCTTTTAGTTTTTATTTTTCGATGTGATTTTTATTGTTTGATGGATAATTTTTATGAAAATGAGATTTTTTTTTTTACCATAAAATTTAAACTTTTAATAATGTTGCATGGAAACATTGAGATAATTAATGAGAATCCAATATATATTTACTTGTATTTTTTTAAAATAATTGAGTGTCACTCCACCTCATCAAAATTAAGTATACATATATGATAATTTGAATTTTTTTTTTTTTTATTAAATTTGAATTAAAAAAATTTAAAAACTTCTAAAAAATAACTTCAATAAATTACTATGGAAATTTTATAAGATTTTCCAAGTGGAATATAATTTTTAAATTTAATATTGAAAAGCAAAAATATTTTCAAGCTCAAGAAGCACTCAAGGAACACTTTAAGTTTTCATGTAGAATTTTTCAAACAAATTAATTTAAAAAAAAAAAAATTGCAACTATGGAAACATTTCATGTATTATCCCACTTATATGTAATTTTTTCTTTTTAAATGATTCTGCCTTTTTTTTTTTTTTTTGAGAAAATTTAATATTTATTGCTTCCAGATGACATTCAATTAACCTTGAAAGAAGAAAGTTAAGCTTCCTTTTATTCACAAATTATTTTAAAAAAAAAAATGGTACAATGTTCTATAGAATTTCTTCTTTTAAACAAAAATTATTATTAATTAGGCATTCATTATGATATTTTGTTGTCCACTTTCAATTTACAAAAAAATTAATTTAAAAATGATTAATGATTTACAGTGTTACTGTTTTTTTGTTGTTGTTGTTGTTGTCCTTTTTTCTTCTTTATTTTGAAAATTAAATTAAAATTTCATTAATTAAACTAATTCATTGTAAGTATAACTTTTCAAAAAAAAAATTTAATTAATGATCCTGGAATATACTTTATAATTGAACTAATAAATTTCTGTCATAGTTTTGAATAATATAATTGAAATTTTGTTTATATTAATTCTTAGACATTTATTTGTTGTACAAGGACACATTCATTGAATGTAATATTTAAAACAAATTTAATTTCAATAAAATACGAATTCAAAATTGCTTGTTACTTTAAATTTCAAATTTTAATTAAATATTATTTTTTAGAAATGCAACAACGTTCGTATCATGAAAAGAAATTTTAATTATCACAATCTTGATAAAGAAAATTATTTAATAATTACAATTTTCTGTAAATACAAAGTAACACAAGATTTTGAAGTTCACTTTTAGACAGAATGTGAAAATTTTCATTGCATTTTTAATCAGAAGAAAATTTATATCAATTGTGGAAATTTTGTAGTGTTGGAAAAATATTATAACTGAAACGATTTATTTTTTTTTTCAAATTAATTAAAATAAAACTTTACGTGTTCAAGTAGATTCCACTTGAAAGATATTTCAAAAAATTGATACTTTAACGTTTTCCTTCAAGGTTTTCTTTTAAGTAGAAGTACCCTAAAAAAAAATTAATGAAAATTAAAAAGTTGATTAAATAAAAACTGAGCATGTGAAAAACAATCTTGAAAGTCAAGAATATAGATTTTTATTAAAACATAATATACATTTTCACATTTTTTTTTTTTAAAGAATTGAAGAACATCATGTTTCACATAGAATGCCGTTAGGTAACTGAGTACATCATATTCTGATAATATTAATTTTCTTTTTTGAAATTGTCCCTATAGCTTAAGCTTAATGTTTAAATTTCATCTAAAAATGTTCTTTTTGTTATTAGTTCATAAAAGGATCTCTGTTATATACTTACATTTCTCATCATGTACACAAAAGAAGTTTTACATTTTTTTTTTTTTTACAACACAAGAGAAATTAAAATTCTATTGTTGTTGTTGTAAAAATTTGTTTTTCTCAGAAAATTTATTTTATATTCTTTTAAAAAGTAGTTGGACTATTTTTTACGTTTCTACGAATATACTTTTTGTATGTACAATACAAATCATATTTTTTTGCTATCACAATTTTTCATATTGCTTTGCTAACTTTAAGAAATTTATTATTTTTTTATTGTAAAGAAATGTGAGACATAATACAAGTCAGACTAGAGAAATATTTTTAATATTTGAAAATAAAAATGATCTTTGAAATGTTTTTCAAAACAAAACTGAAAACAAGAAAAAAAAAATCTTAAATTGAAATAAATTCTTTTATTTTATTCGAAATAAAATTGAAAATATTAAAAATTATATACATACATACATACCTATATTGAAAAACCCATTTTGATATGTTTATAAACCCTTTTCAGTATTTTTTATTTATTAAATTTAAAAAAAAACACCAATAAAAATTTATAGAAATAAAATTTAATTTCAATTTTGTTTTTCTTTTTCCATAAAATATTTTTTACATTACAAAAGCAAATATAAATTCTCATACACATTCAAATTCCGAACCAAAAATATTAAATTTCATAAAACAAGAATGTTTGGTATGTTCGGTATTTTTTATTTCAATTCAAAAATTGTATTTTATCAAATTAATATGAAACATTTATAAAATTTTATTATATATATTTATTATATGCCACGAATGAGATTAGATGATGTTGAAAATACAATTTTGTAGAAGGAAATTTTTCTTACCGCCAGATTCACTTAAACAGTCACAACATATGTCAGTAGTGTGTATATGCCGGTTCTAACTCAGGGAAGGGTTTTGTGCACAAAGCTTTTCGGATGACGTCATGAGCTTTGAGCTTTTGAGCTTTTTGGTTGTGGCGTGTGGTGTGCTTTGGAAGCTTTTGAGCTTTTTGGTTGTGGTGTGTGGTGTGCTTTGGAAGCTTTTGAGCTTTTTGGGTGGTGGTATGTGGTGTGTGGTTTGAGGCTTCGTAGCTTTTCGCTGTGGGTTTGTGCTTTTGAGGCGAAATGGTGGTGTGTGACGGAGGGAGGTGTGGAAAGAAGCTGAGCGAGATGAAACTGGTTTTGTTCGGATATTTTTTGGTTTTTTTCGGAGAAATTTGTTATCTCGTTAATTTCCTGGAATTTTGTTATCCCGTTAGTTTCCTGTAATTTTGTGTTTGATTTCTGAGAAATTTAGTTATCGCGTTAATTTCTCGGAATTTTGTGGTGTTATCTAGAATTTTATTGATTTTCTTGGAAATTTGCGGTTTCTTATTAGGAATATATTTTGGGCGAATATGAAATTTAGGGTATAAATACCTTGGAAAAATCAGTTTTGATTACAGTATTTTTGAGTTTTTAATTCAACAAAGAGTTTTTCGCGGATTGTTATAGTGAATTAACATTAATATTAGTTTTATAAATCAGCAGTTTTAAATAAGTTAAAATTATATTAAAAAATGAAGTTTACATGTGAATTATGTAATAAAGATTATTCAACAAAATCAGTTTTAAAAAGACATTTTAATAGCATTCATGGTGAACGTGTAGTTTGTGATATTTGTGGGAAACATTTAAGTAGACAGGACAAATTATTAGAACATAAAAAGAAGATTCATACTGTTTCTGTTATCGAGAAACTTTCCTGTGTTGTATGTAAAAAGGAATTCTCAAGGAGCGATAAATTATTATCTCATTTAAGAAAGAGTCATACGATTGAAGTAAAAAATCCAGTTGAGTCAATAGCGATAGCAAAATTTTGTGATGTTTGCCAAAAAGATGTTTTAAAAAAGAATTGGTCATATCATGTAAGAACAAATTTTCATAAAAAAAATGCAGCTGAACCTTTAAATGAAAATTTGAAGGTAATCAAAAGCGCTTTTGAAGAAAGAGTCGAAACGTATATACTTGAAAACAAAGATGAAGGTGTATTAGATGTCTTAAAATTCTTTAATACATCAAAAGATCATGTTTTAAATGCTTTAAGAAATCTACTCGATAAACACACATCATTCAAGTTTAATATGGAATTATTTTGTGAATATATAAAAATAACAAAAGGAAATGACGGTGAAGATGATATTACACTTTCAGTTAAATCATTTCAATCTTGTATGACAATTATACAGAAAATTGAAGATTTAAGTCAAGTTTATGAAGAGATGGTTGATAAAATTCACAAAAGAATGCAAGAATTTCAAGAAAGAGATAGTGGTTGGACTTTAATAAGAATTATTCATGTTGAAATTAATATTAATCAATGGAAGCCTTTACGAGGATCTCAGTACATATCACTTCCAAAATCTATAAAAAATAAAAAAGCTTGTATAAATGTAAAGAATGAGGATGAGTACTGTTTTAAATGGGCTATAATATCTGCATTGAATCCAGTTGGAAAAAATTCTGAAAGACCATCATCGTATGAGATTGAAAATATAAAGTCTGAAAAAATAATTTTGAAAAATGGTGGTGAACTTGATTTTACTGATCTAGAGTTTCCACTAAAAATATCTGATATTCATAAATTTGAAATGCTGAATCTAAAAATCAGTATTAATATATTTGGATTAGATGATAATAAAATTATTGGACCATATTATTCAACGTCTAATGAAAAAGAAATTCATATAAATTTATTATTCATACAAGAAGAAGAAAAATCTCATTACGTATGGATAAAAAACATATCTAGGTATGTAATTGTGTAAGTGTAAATTATGAAATTTTATTAATTAACAAAAAATTTCTAAATTTCAGATTAATAAGTGTGCAGTTAACACATCATCACCATCAAATCTATATGTGTAACTCATGTTTATTATATTTTTCTTCTGAAAATGACTTGAATGCTCACAAGAATGAATGTAATAAAATAGTAACAAAAATGCCAACAAAAGAAAAAAGTATTTTAAAATTTGAACATTATGAACGTCAACTAGATGTTCCTTTTGTAATATATGCTGATTTTGAATGTATTTTAAAGGATATTAGTACATGCATGCCAGATCCATCATTACCATCCACAACAAATGTACAAGAACATGAGCCTTGTGCTTTTGCATACTATATTAAGTGTAGCTTTGACGACAGTTTAAATCAATTCAGAACTTACAAAGGAAAAGATTGTACAAAAATATTTGTATCTTCAATTATTAAAGATATAAAACATTTATATCACAATTATATTGAAAATTCGAAATCAATGAATCATTTAACATTAAATGAAATCAAAATCCAAAATGAAAGTACAGAGTGTCATATTTGTAAGCAGTTTTTAGATAAGAATAGAGTTCGAGATCACTGTCATCTAACTGGCAAATATAGAGGACCAGCTCATGAAAAATGTAATTTATTATACCGTGTACCTAAATTTTTTCCAATATTTTTCCATAATTTTTCTGGATACGATTGTCATTTATTTATAAAGGAGTTATCTAATTTTGATGGAGATATAAATGTTATTCCTCTGAATAAGGAACTATATGTATCACTATCGAAGAGAATTTTCGTTGATGAAAAGAATACAATAGAATTGAGATTTCTAGATTCAAATAGATTTATGCAGTCTAGTTTAGATTCTTTAGCGAAAAATTTAACAAATGATATGTTAAGAACAGCTCGATCAGAGTTCAAGGATGATGAGAAATTTATATTGATGACAAGAAAAGGAGTATTTCCATATGAATATGTCAGTTCATGGGAGCGATTAGATAAAGCAAGTTTACCATCACAAGAAGATTTCAGTAGTAAATTGACAAATAGTGTATGTAATAACGAAGATTATAATCATGCGCGAAAGGTTTGGTGTAAATTTGAATGCAAAAATCTTTGGGACTATTTATTATTATATTTGAAGACGGATGTTCTACTTTTAGCTGATGTATTTGAAAATTTTAGAAAAGTATGCAAAAGTATTTACTCTCTCGATCCTTGTCAATATTATACTGCTCCAGGTTTATCATGGGATGCAATGTTGAAGGAAACAAAAATTGAACTGGAATTATTAACAGATATTAATATGCATAGTTTCATTAAAAAAAGCATTAGAGGCGGAATTTCTCAATGTTGCCATAGACATTCTGCAGCAAATAATAAATATATGGATAAATATGATGAGCAAAAACCATCGCAATATTTAATGTATGTAGATGCAAACAATTTGTATGGTTGGGCAATGTCACAAGCTCTTCCTTATGGTGATTTTAAATGGATTGAAAATACAAATATCGATATTGAAAATATTCTTGAAGATTCAGAGACTGGTTATATTTTAGAAGTGGATTTAGAATATCCTGAAGTGTTACATGATGTGCATAATGACTTACCATTTTGCTCAGAAAATAAAATTACTTCAAATTCAAAACATGTTAAATTAATTACAGATTTAACAAACAAGAAGCGATATGTTATTCATTATAGAAATCTACAACACTGTATCAAGCATGGTCTTAAAATTACACATATTCATAGAGTTTTGCAGTTTAAACAATCAAAATGGATGAAGCGATTCATTGATTTAAATAATTATCATCGTACGCTTGCAAAAAATGCATTTGATAAAAATTTTTTCAAGTTGATGAATAATGCTTCATTTGGAAAAACTATGGAAAATGTTGATAAAAGAAAAGATGTTAAAATAATAACAGAATGGGATAATTGTTATAAGAAATTAGGAGCTAGAGCTTTAATAGCAAAACCTAATTTTCATAGTGCTACACAATTTACTGATAATATGATTGCTATACAAATGAAACGTATGCATACTTATTATGATAAACCAATTTATTTAGGATTTTGTGTGTTAGAATTATCAAAATTAAATATGTATAAATTTCATTATGATTATATAAAACCTAAATATGGTGAAAATATTTTGATAAATTATATGGATACCGACTCTTTTATATATACTATTCAAACAGAAGATTTTTATAATGATATTAAAAATGATATTGATAAATACTTTGATACTTCTGATCACTATCTGATGAATCAGATGAATCAATAACTAATGATTGTGGTCTTGATCTTCTACCATATTTTTTAGCACCAACAACCAATTTTGGTGATACTTCACGTCCAGGTGAATCTGGTACTGTATGATTTGTTGATGTTTCATTTTGTATTATTAAATTTTTATCTAAAAAAAAAAAATAAATAAAATAAGATAAAAACACTTAAAAATGAGGAAGATAAAAATCACATCCTTAACTAACCAAAGTCTAATATCAATTTTTCGAATTCTTTTTGAAACAAGTAACAATTTCGTAAATTTTTTAAAACCATTTTATAGCATTTTTTTGCGAACGATACGAACAATTTGAAAAATGAATTTAAACTGTTAAACAGGACATTAAATAAAAAATGCTATAAAATGGTTTTAAAAAATTTACGAAATTGTTACTTGTTTCAAAAAGAATTCGAAAAATTGATATTAGACTTTGGTTAGTTAAGGATGTGATTTTTATCTTCCTCATTTTTAAGTGTTTTTATCTTATTTTATTTATTTTTTTTTTTTAGATAAAAATTTAATAATACAAAATGAAACATCAACAAATCATACAGTACCAGATTCACCTGGACGTGAAGTATCACCAAAATTGGTTGTTGGTGCTAAAAAATATGGTAGAAGATCAAGACCACAATCATTAGTTATTGATTCATCTGATTCATCAGATAGTCCCAATTCTTTTTGCACGTGATGTGCGATATCGTCGACTTCGTAAGACCCCACAGGTATCTCAACAATTTCATCTCCTATATGAAACAAATTATTACTTATGTCAACGTTTGGAATTGAATTATATGTCTGAAAATCAATTAAACCACAACAATAATCTGTAGGTAATTCTAATGGAGGAAAATATTCTGATTTGAGTATCGATGTATTCCCAGATAATGTTAGCGTTATTGACATGATGAATAAAAGTATAATAATGATAAGTATATACAATAGATTTATGTTATATATGCGCTATTTATTATCATTTATTAATACAATCATTTAAAAATTTTAAACATAAATGTCCACAAATGAATGAATTAAAGTCTTGTTCTCTATTGTAATTATATCTTATTTTAGAACCTAAATATTTTATAACTTCTTTAGGTGGTTGTAAATTCCCAAAACTATCAAAATATTCAACTTTATTATTATTTTTATAATAAGCTACCCAATGAGTACCTGATCCAGATGATTTGTCTAAATTTATAATTCCACATTCCTTATAAAGTGAACGTTTTGGTAATTCATCAAGCATAAAGACTCCTCTAAAATATGGTATATTTTTAGCAAATGTTTGTATATCAAGCTCATTAAGTGGTCTATTGGGTAGCTGTTTTAAAAATTTGTTGTTTGCGGTGATAAGAAAAGACCTAATCCTTGTTTGTATGGTTTTAAATGAAGTCCTTTCCCCATAGCTACAGCTTCCATTTGCTTATTATGCCTTATACTTTCTGCTAGTTCTGCTTTTGCATTTTTAGCAGCATTGACAGCTTTAGCAATTTGTGATGCTCCACCTGTTAGCGCACCGATTGCAGACAATCCTGCAAATATTGGTAAAAGTGGTAATATTCCGCCTATTTTCGGTACAGGTATTACTCTTGGTACTTGAATTTTAGATTTTTTTCCCTTCACAATATTTTTTGCTGCTTTCAAAGCTAAATTTATAGCACTTGGTAGATTTTCTGGTTTCTCATTTTTAATAATAGATTTTACACCTTGTAAAGTCTTCTTAAACAATATTTTACCAGAAATATTTTTTCTGCTTTTCCCCTTTTTTTGTTTTTTAGAACAACCCATTCCAAATTTAACTTTTGTTTTCATTGCATTCGTTACAAACCAAGCGTTTGCACGTTCACCTAATGATGCGTCACTAGCTTTTGTTCGTTGCCAGGCTTTTCCAGCTAATATTCTATCAGCTATATGTCTATTATTTAAATCTTTAGAAACTGAATAAGCTATATCATGCTCTTTGCATGCTTCATCTAAAGGATTTATACCTGTATCACCTCTTTCTAAACGTTCTTTTAATTTTGTACCAGGACCACAAAAGTTATAACCTGGTAAATGTAACTCAAATGGTAGATTATTAATTACTTTATTCAAAAGACCTTTTCCTTTACGAGTACGATGAGAACTAACTGAATTTTTTCCATGAATAATCATTTTATAATATGTACCTTCTTTTTCAAAGCTTCTAATGCGAATATAGTTTTAATCCATAAAACATTTAACTTATACAAATCAAAAATTAGTTATAAATATGAAATACATAAAGCAACATGAAAAACTTGACGTTAAAAACTATGATTTTGAAAATGTATCAACAGAACAAAAAAGAAAACATAGTACTTTGTTACCGAATAATATAAGAGTTCTCATTGTAGGTCCATCAAATTGTGGAAAAACAAATGTAATGATTAGTTTACTTGAACATCCAAATGGGCTTAAATTTGAAAATGTATATCTCTATTCAAAGTCATTATATCAACCGAAATATGAATATTTAAAACGTATCTTAACACCAATTAAAGGCTTAGGGTTTTATACATTTTCAGAAAATAACGAAGTTTTATCACCTGAAGAAGCTAAAAGAAATTCTATTTTTATTTTTGATGATGTAGCTTGCGAAAAGCAAAATAATATGCGTTCTTATTTCTGCATGGGTCGTCATAAGGATATAGATAGCTTTTATTTATGTCAAACATATACTCATATACCAAAACATCTAATTAGAGATAATGCCAATTTCATAATATTATTTAAACAAGATGAAATGAATCTAAAACATATATATAGCGATCATGTAAATACGGATATGTCTTTTGATAAATTCCGTGATATATGTGCAGAATGTTGGAAAGAAAATTATGGGTTTTTAGTAATATGTAAAGATTATCCACTACAATGTGGTCGCTATCGAAAAGAATTCGATATATTCATACATATATAATACAATGAAGCTGTATTTATATTCTCATACCAGATTCAGAGACCGCTTGAGCTGTTTATTAGCTGTTTTTAGCTGTTTTAAGCTGTTTACATACCAGTTTTCAGAAACCGCTTAAGCTGTTTTTTAGCTGTTTTTAGCTGTTTACATAGCAGTTTTATAAACTATATACAAACCGTTTAAGATTAATCAATTGAAGTAGAAGTAAAAAAATGGATTCAAAATTACTTAAAAACATAATTAAGTCAACTAATGAAATTCGTAAAAAATATAAAGCTATCAAAACTGGAAAAGTTTTCAAAGAAAAATTTCTAGAAGAAACTTTTAAACCAATAAGTAACCCACTTAAAGAACTAAAAGAAAAATCTGAAGAAGAAATTGAGAAAAAAATCAAAAAAGAAGTTAAAAAGGAACTAGAGTCAGTTTCTCCATATAAAGGAAAATCTGAAATTGATGAAATGAGCACATTTGAAAAAGATGATACAAAATTTCCTATATTCAAATCAACCCCAGTTACTACAGATAATACTTTTCAAACGCCAGATAACACAGTCTTATCAAAATCATATTTACAAAGTACTCCTATACAAAAATTACGACGATCACTTGAGAAATCTTTAGAAGAAAGTACTTCATTAAATTCATATTATATGAATGAATTTACAAAAAATTTTAACATTGATAAAGCTTATGGACCCAAGTATAATAAAGAAAAAAATAGCTTTGAATTAGGTCGAAGTGATATGAAATTTAATGATAATACTATAAATATTGATGGAGAAAATTATAATGCTACTAGAGGACTTTATGAACTTATTTTTATGAAAATTCCTTCTTTGTATAATACTGATGATCTTCAGAATTATCATAAAATATTAATTCGAACAAATGTTTACAGAAAAGATGTATTTGATGATAAAAGTCAAATCAAAGGTAATTCAGGTAGCAAATATAGAGATATTATTAGAAGATTAATTGAAACAAAAAAAGTAGGAAAAGGATTAATGCTTTTAAACAATAAAAAACCTAATTACGTATATTGGGATAATCCTAATGAATTGGTTGACAGATTAAGATTACTTATTGCATCAGAGCAAGCAGGTCATACTAATCACAACAATGAAATTATTTCAATAATAGAAGAGTTAAGAGAAGTCGATATTATTATTTAAACTATCATTGAACTTTTTCAATTTACATTATTATAATGAGTGTTGACAAATTCGGACGTTTTGTTAGTAATCGAACTACTCGTCAAATTATCGGTGAAAGAGGTCCTCAAGGATCTCCAGGAATAGGTTTCTCACTTACACCAGATGGTGATTTTGATATAAATTTTAAAAGCTTAAAAAACGTTGCAAACCCTGTAAATACTCAAGATGCGGTTACAAAGAATTTTCTTGAAGAATATATAAATAATTTAATTATTGAAGCAATAAAAAAATTAGAGAATACATGTAAAGTGAATACACAAAACCTTAAAGAAGATATTGAAAAAAAATTTTCACAAGTTTCAAGTGTAATAAACAATAATATGCATAAATTGTTTATAGTATATAATGAAAAACTTGAAAGAATTAGTAATGGTATACCAAAAACAAATGCATACACAACAACAACTTAATCCTATATACATACATATATATACATAGTTTTTTTCGTAAATCCTAATATTTTATTGAAAAATGAGTAAGAAACAACTTGTTGAAGAGCTGCATAAATCAGCACGAAAAAGATTTAATCGAAGAAAAGTAATTACGAAAGGGATAGATGATCTTTGGCAAATAGATTTAGTAGAAATGGGTGCATATTCTGCAAATAACAAAGGCTATCGTTTTCTATTAACTGTAATTGATGTATTCTCTAAATTTGCATGGGCGATTCCTGTTAAAACAAAAAGTGGTCCTGATGTAACTAAAGCAATGGAAAGTATTTTTAAATCTTCAAATAGAATACCTAAAAATATACAGAGTGATCTAGGAAAAGAATTTTACAATAAACACTTTCAAGATTTAATGAAAAAGAATCATATAAATCATTATTCTACGTATAGTACTTTGAAAGCATCAATTGTTGAACGTTTTAATAGAACTTTAAAAGCCTTAATGTGGAAACAATTTAGTTTTAAAGGAACATATAAATGGATTGATGACGTTCAAAAACTGGTTGAAAACTACAACAATACAAAACATCGTACTATAAGAATGCGCCCTCGTGATGTTAATTCGTCTAATGAAAAATTACTACTAAAAACTGTATATAGTAATTTGAAAGTGTTTTCTGGTGCAAAGTTCAAAATCGGTGATTCTGTTCGTATAAGTAAACATAAACACATCTTTGAAAAGGGCTATACACCAAATTGGACAACTGAAATTTTCATAATTAAAAACATAAAAAATACGAATCCAGTAACTTATTATTTAGAAGACTATAAAAGTAATCCAGTTAAAGGAGGTTTTTATGAAAAAGAACTTTTAAAATCAAAATATCCAGATATTTATTTAGTAGAAAAAGTTTTAAGAAAAAAAGGAGATAAAGTTTTTGTAAAATGGTTAGGATTTTCAAATGAGCATAATTCATGGATAAATAAAACAGAATTATTGTAAAAAAATATTTATACTTTATTTATATTCTCTAATAAAACATTTTTTGAAATACAATTTACACATTTTTCATTTAAAATTCTATTGTAAAAGTTAATAAGTTTCAGCATCCTATGTTCAATTCGGTCTACATCACAACATTCACATGTATCTGGTCCTGATGTAGTAGAATCTTTAGACCAAGGGCAACTTATATAATGTACTCCATGAATTGATTTAACCCTATCCATGACGTAATATGGTGTTAAAAATGTAGCGTCATGATAAATTTGTTCTCGATGCTCATCCAGTAAAATGTGATCAAATTTTGATATAATATCTTCATAAATCATTTTTTTTCTTATTTAAATTTATAACTATATATAAACACTTTTAAAGTTAATAAATGACTAAAATAAATTTATAACTGCTGAATAATATATAGGTGAATATAAACATTTTTTTATGAAATTTCCATTTTGTAAACTTGTTTCACATTCCTAGCATCAATATATTCAACATTAGTTTTGTAATGTGGATCTTGAATTTGAGCTAATTCAATTTCACCATTACTTAAAATTCTCTCTGTTTCATATTCACGATATTCATAGCAAGAAATATTTAAGGAGCGCTTCTTGTAATTACTATCGTATGTACATCTTATTGTTAAATTTAAATTTTCAGAAAATTCTAACTTGAAATGTCTGTAAAATAGATGATCACTTTCAATTATTCCAGCTATTTCACTTTCTTTGCGTATTAAATCTTGCCTGAATGCTTCAATAGCTTCGTCGACTGTAACAAATTTCGGTTCAGGTTTTAAAGTTGTTGTTGTTATTGATGGAGCAGTAAAAGTAATAACTGAAGTATCTATTTCATCTTCCTTTTTCTTAGATTCGTTTAAATTCTTACTAACTGTTAGCAATTTGAATAATAAATCTATTTGAACTGTATCATTATTCGGCAATTGCAGTGAAAATTCTAAATTTCCTTTATTACTTTCATCTATTTTAACAGGAATTGGACCGCTTTCACAATAATTTATATAAGAAATTGTTAAGAAAATAATGAAGATTTTTTTAAACATTTTTTAAACACTTAATTATTTTTTCGATGAATACTAATAGTATAACTGTTCAGAAAATACTGAATAAAATTTCATTTGTATTGCATTTTTATAATTCTTCAGCAGAATCTTCTTCATCGTTTCCTGTTCTTTCTATTTTTTTAAATAACTTTTCACCAAATTTCCAATCGTCTTCATCACCAAATGGACAGTTGCGTGAAAAGTGGTTCACGTTTTTATATCTCATAGTACCTGTAACAGCTTCTCCAACTACTACAATATCCCCACCTATAACTTCAAATTTGACATGCTGAAATGGTTCAAATGAAAAACGTTGACTAATTGGAATAGTTTCACCACTTCTCATTCTTAAAAGTAAACATCTGTTACCATCTTCAGGTGTTACATATACTTCTAAGAATCCTGAAGATGAAACTGTAGCACTAACTATTTTGAAAGATACCCATGCCCCTTCACATGTACAAAATTTATTTTTATCTCGAATTATTTCACTCCAAAACATTTTGAATAAAAAAATTAACAAAAAAACTTTTTTGACAATGTTGTTAATCTGATGATTAAGGTAAAAATAGGAATGTTATAGAATTTATTCTGCTATTTATAGTAAATATGAGATTTTAAAAAAATAAATAAATTAGAACAATCATCAAATCAATAAATCAATCATAAATCTTATTACTAAAGCTGCCATGAGGTTTGAACTCACAACTATCATTTTTATAGTCATACATACTTTACATTACACCATTCATTCTTATGTATGAACCCTAATTTTATTTTTATTTCAGATAAATTTCCAAAAAATTTTTAGAGTTTAATAACATTAAGAATTTTTTTACTACTTTTTTATTATCACTAACATGACTCGGCATAAAAAGTTATAGTAATAAACATTCTTATGTAATATCAACCTACATACACATTTTTTACTCTAATTTTTTTATCGCAATTTCTAATATACATATCTACACTAGCCTTGACATAGAATTATACATTTTCATATATAACGTTAATGAACTTTAAATTTTAATAATTATCTCTATTATAGTATATTGTATATGAAAACAAAAAAAGTGTTAAAAAAATTTTTATTTTCCCATAATTGAAAGTAATATGTATCATACATTTTTTGATAAGAAATTTCGGGTGTTAAATAAATTTTTTAGAAAATTTTTATTTTCTCATAATTGAAAGTAATATGAATATTTTTTTTATAAGAAATTTCGGGTGTTAAATAAATTTCTTTAGCAAATTTTTTATATTCTCATAATTGAAAGTAATACATTTTTTAATAAAAAAATTTTTTTGTTTGGGCTAAATTTTTAAAATAAATTTTATTCTAATAATTTTGATTTTTTATCACTAAAAATTTATATGCGTTAAAATTTTAGAAATTGCAAATTTTGATAGTTGTTGATTAATATATTAAATCCTATGAGAAAATAATTAAATATTTTTTGAAGAAATTTAAAATTTTTCTCATCATTAAAAACAATACATTTTGTGATAAAAATTTCGTATATATAGGGTAGATTTTAGAATAAAATTCATTCTAAAAAATTTCATAGTGAAATATACATAGTAGACGAATATTAAAGTTTTTTTGTGCAAAGAGAGAAAAAAGTAAGTATATATATTTTTTTTAAATTTTGAATTTATAAATTATTTCTTTTAAAATTGCTTTGATTCATTTCAGAATGGAAGCTAAAATGATAAAAGTAGAATACAAATCAGATGTCGATATTACAGAGGAGCTCGATCAGTTCGAAGCTATTTGCAGAGAGTTTGCTCTAGAGCAAAGGGCTCAGCAACAACAGGAGCTACAAGAAGATCAACAACCTGAACAACAACAACAAGGAGATCAGGAACTCATACTGCAAATGAATCGTGGGCTGCGGAAGAAAATTTTAGAAACAAGACTTTTCTTCGAAAAGTAAGTAAAAATTTACTTTATGCATTTCGCTTTTTATTATTTTATTTATTAAAATATATTTTTATTTTTTCTTGTTTTATTACAGATATGAAGCAAGGATTTGGGGATTTAAAAAAATTCCCCAAATATATGCCCAATTTGAAGTAATTGGTCGATGGATTGATGAAAATATTCCGACCAATTACAAAGAATACAGCATCTATATAGTAGGAGCAACACCGAAAATAAAAGGTGTTTTGCCTGTATACTATTGTCAATTCAATTGTGAATCAACAAATGAATTGCACAATATTATTCAAATAAATCAAAAAATCAGTTTCTTAAATTTCCAATCACTTAAAAATCATGTAATACATTCCAAATACTTTTGTCATTTATGCTTCAAAAATATATTTCAAATCGAATGTATAAATTAAAAATATGTTAAGTTAGAATAAAAATAAATCTTAATTATAAGCAAAAAAATTGTAAACATTATTAAAAATAAAATAAACATATATATTTTTTTAAATCAAAAAATTTAAGATTTTTTATTCAAATTTTTAGGAACAACAGCGGGGTTTTTTATATAGGTTTTTAACAAATTTTTATTTTTTTAAATTCAAAAGAAATTGTTGACCATTTTGACTTTCGTCATTTTCATAAGATTTAAATATTTGTAATTTAAAACTTTTTCCCATTTCTCCGAAATTCCTAATATAAAGTTGACATGTATTTAATCTTTCAATTTCTGTATCAGAAAATGAATTATATCTTGCTGGTAAGAAAATACTGAAGTCTTCTAATTCTAACAATAATCGTTCTCCAAATTTCGTTGCAATTCGTCTGCATCCAACGATCATAAAATCTTTTTCATATTCCATTTTCTTTAAATTGATTAGTGGTTTAAAAGTATTAGAATTAAACTTCTCAATAATATCTTCATGCTGGTTTTCTGCATTAGAAACATCACTGTTCTGGTTTTCTTTATAAAATCCAAATTCCATGTTATTCTTCTTTTTTCACACTTTTTTTATCAAAAATTTTTGTAAGGTGTATGAATTTCTACTTTTTCTATATAACACACTATTATTGAATCTAAATGTGCTTTTTTTGAATATTTCACAAGCTTAGGTATAGTTACTTTTTTTCTAAGCGGCCAGTCGAAAACAAAAGAACTAATAAAGTGTAAAAAAAAAAAAGTGTTTTCCAATCTGATTCTTAACAGCGGTTTTTGTAACTCCTCTTCCCACCTTTTAAGATTAATAATATGATGATTCCAAAGATTATATGCTGCTATTTCAAATAAACTTTGAGGTTGTGTTGTGAAATTAAAACGATCTTTAACTGCTGTTTGAATTGATATTCCTGTTGATGCACTTTCACAATCCTCTAAAAACTCTTTATCGAATTTAAAACTAGATGCTGTTATTTCAAATAAACTTTGAAGTTGTGTTTGAGTTGATATTAATGTTGTTTCACTATCACAATCTGCGAAAACCTCTCTATCGAATTCAAAATTCATACTGTAGTCAAAACTGTTTTTTCCAAGGTATTTATACCCTAAATTTCATATTCGCCCAAAATATATTCCTAATAAGAAACCGCAAATTTCCAAGAAAATCAATAAAATTCTAGATAACACCACAAAATTCCGAGAAATTAACGCGATAACTAAATTTCTCAGAAATCAAACACAAAATTACAGGAAACTAACGGGATAACAAAATTCCAGGAAATTAACGAGATAACAAATTTCTCCGAAAAAAACCAAAAAATATCCGAACAAAACCAGTTTCATCTCGCTCAGCTTCTTTCCACACCTCCCTCCGTCACACACCACCATTTCGCCTCAAAAGCACAAACCCACAGCGAAAAGCTACGAAGCCTCAAACCACACACCACATACCACCACCCAAAAAGCTCAAAAGCTTCCAAAGCACACCACACACCACAACCAAAAAGCTCAAAAGCTTCCAAAGCACACCACACGCCACAACCAAAAAGCTCAAAAGCTCAAAGCTCATGACGTCATCCGAAAAGCTTTGTACACAAAACCCTTCCCTGAGTTAGAACCGGCATATACACACTACTTATGTCATAAATGAAATTTGCTATCCCAGTTCATATTACGTGAAAACGAAAACAATAGTTAAACTGGGAAAAATAACAGTAAAATTAAATGCTAAAAAAGATTCTTCAAATATCTTGAAACTTTTCTAAAATCCAATTTGAATTCCAGAGAACAAAAACCATCTGATGGTTTTCGAAAATGAAATCCTCAAGAAAATATGTGTTCCAAGGAAGGACTTAAATGTCTCATAGATTAGATAGTAGAAGAAAAGATATAGCCAGTACCTACATCTCATAAATTTGTGAAGAATAAGACAGAGTTAGTACACGGTAAAAATCTAGAAAGTGTCGGAAATCAAAAAATCTTAGGCATGCAAAGCATATTATTTGTGCGGAACACGAAGGATATTATCGAAAAATTTGGAAAGTTGCAAGAATATAAGAATTAGAAAATATAATTATGATGAATACGGCAGTTAATAAATAAATAAAATATGTAAGTAATGAAAAATCATTAAAATTGAATTATTTCTTGGATGTCCATTTTTTTCTCCTTTTTACGATAACAAAAGTATATTCCAATTATTATTAAATCTTCATCCTTACGGAAAATATGAAAATTCTTTATATGAACAAATAATAAATAATAAAAGTACATATATGAATGTGATTATTTATCGATTTTTATGTACGTTATAGTATATATTTCACATACATAACGGTATTGTTATTGAAATGTCCTCTCAAAATACTTAGAAATAAATTTGGTAAAAGTATTTTTTTATGCCTTCATATAGTTTTTGTAAAGAAAATTATTACAGTCATTAATCATTTTCATTCTAATGGAATTAAAATGAAATAAAATTATTAATGTTGGGTAAAATTTATGACCTTGACCCTAACTTATAAAGTTATTTGAACTTTTATGTGAATGATTAAACACAAAGGGGACATTATTATTATTATTTAAAATAGGCTAGAATTTTATGTGCTTAAGTGGTTGAATTATTATTTGTTTTTATGTTCTTGGTAGAAATGAGTAAGCTTTTCAAGTAAATGTACATTTGGGAGTCATTGTTTCAAAAAAGGAATAGTTATTTGTTTTTTTTTTTCTAAATGAATTTAATATTTTGAATGAAACATGTTCTATCGATTTTGTGAATTCGCGAATGTTATGAAACATAGACATAAAAAAAACGTAACAGTGAGTTTCTATTCGTTTTTAACTTGCAACCTTTTGAAATAATGGTCCTCATTTTTATTGAATCAATTTTTTTCTTACGTTCAGTGAATCCTTCGTTAATTTATAATTTATTGTATTTAATTTATATTTTTTTATAATTTTTAATTTTATTTTTTTCGCTTAAACACAAGGAAATACGTAACACTGTCTCGTTTTTTGTCTCATAAATTTCCCAGAGCTTTTATGAAATCTCTTAAAATTTATTAGAATTTATTTATGTATTTGTACTTCTTTTGTTACCTTTCTCAAGAAGAAAACACTTATCAACAATTCATTTTTATTACAAAATAAAAAAATTTGAAAAAAAAATTATAATCGATTTTGTGCAGATAACTCATGTAATAAAGCTACCCGCTTCCTTACTCGCACATATCCTGGTTCCTAAATATGCAGAAAAATTTATTCTCTTAAATAAATCAACATTTCTTATTCATATAATTTATCATTAATTCTCAATATTTTCTTATCTCTTTTTTTTTTTTTTTTCAAAAGCTAAATATTTTTTCACAGAACAGGAGAAAAAAAAACAACTCTGAAAGTGATGAACTGCGATGTCATTAAATTTTTAAAATACAATGAAAAAAAAATGAACAATTTTCATAACAAAGGATATGTTCTGTTCATGTATATGCATAATAAGTGTAATATAAAAATTTTATTAAAATGACACGAAAACATGTACCATACCAGAAGCAGAAAAAAAAACACATATGTACGTATATACGCCTACATAAGTTTGATATGAAATGTGTATAGCTCAAAAGGATATTGCAAAAGAAAAATGTGAATCATTGCATTAAAATTGTGGGTGTATATGATTGTCATTAAAACGAAATTTTTTTCTTTTGATTTACATAATATATAAAATAAAGGTAAAAAAAATTGTAAAGGTTATTAAATTTTAAAATAATTATTCATTCAACTTTATGATTCACACAATTAAAAATTTTTTGTATGGTTAGAAAATTATAAACTTTAGAAAAGCTAATATTTGGCCATTTCAGCCATTTGTACCCGTGCAGCTTGAATCTTTATCCATGCCAGCTCGTTTATTACAAATCTAGAAAATTTTATCTGAATTGTCTTAATACGTTGTATTCGATTTGAAAGAGTCATGAGGACTGAAAATAGTTGCAAATTAGTTAATAAGCTAAAAAATATATATAAAATGAAAAAAAAAAGCTTAAAATGTTCCTTATTTCAATTCAAATTTAGTAATCGAAATAGAAAACTTGTAATAGGTGTGGCATACAAACACCTTAAAAAATATTTAAAAAATTTTTTAATGAAGTTCAATTAGACATAAATAAAATCATTTAAATTATTGATTTTTCAAATGTAAAAACGATGCCTTTTTTTTGTAATAAATTAAAAGATGAAAATATACTTTTAAACTGGTTTTTGCAAATTCCACAATCTTGAAATTGCAATTGCATTAGGTTCATTTGTCGCATGTTTTCCAAACTATTAATAATTTTAAATTTTCTGATTATATTTCCGGTTATTTTGTTATTCAATTGGATTTATATATAAAAAGCGGAAATATTATAAATAAAATTATCTAAAAACAACAATAACAACAACAAAATATTATAAAATTTATGTGTATTAATTTATGTACTTTCCCAGAGAAAGTTTTCAACTGAAAATTAATCAAAAACGATAATTATTTTAAATAATTATTAATTTAAAAAAATAAATAAATAATTAGTAAAAGAAAAAATTGTTAAAAAGACAATAATGAAAGGACGACTGCACGAAATTAAAATTAATCCTTTCCCTTATATTTAGTGATTACGATGTCAAATCTTAGTATGTATCTTTTTGCTGTGTACAACAACGATGGCACATCAATATGAAAGTGGAAAAAAGGATGAATATTTTAACCTTGAATTGTTCCAGAATATGATAAACAAATAAAATTAGACTGTGAGAGTGAAAGATAAATTTTCTTATATATTTTTTTTCCACCTTTTTTTTACTATCATGAATTACCACAATAAAAAAAATTTTTTTTTCCTGAACTTCAATTGAAACAACAAATTTTCATTTCACATAAATTTTTTTCCTTAATACATATAACACGTTATTTATTTTGTTTTTTCTAATTTTTTTTTTTCAAACATTTTTTATAACAAAACCTTATTTAAAAAATTATTCAATTGTTGTTTTTTTTTTTTAAATCTACAAAAACAATCTTAATATTGTTAACATAATTTTAGATGAATAAAAACAAAATGGATATTCGATTAAACATAAATTTGATTGATTTTTAAATATTTTTCCATAATTATATGCATTTATAATTTTTTCTGGTGATTTTTTATAATTTAATTCAATAAAATGACGAATATTTAAAGCTTCATCACATTTATCATTATCAGCAATTATTTGACAAATTAATGATTGTAAACAATTTAATGGATCATTTTGTAAAATTTTTTCCCAATTTATTGTATTATTATTATTATTATTATTTTTCACATTTTCTAATATATTATTATCATATTCATTTTTATTTTTAATATCTCTTCGAAATCGAAAATTTCTTAATAGAAATTTTGCTGTAGCTTGTATTGGACGTACTGGTTGTCGTATTTTATTAAAATCTTGTGCAAGAAGATGTAACATATACATAGCACCTAAGCCCATACCAGCTAGTATTAATATTCTTGAAAAAAAAAATTTTATTAAAAAATATTCTTCAATAAAATATAAACAAACAAGTGAAATTATGTATATGGGTAGACACAGAAAAAAATAAATAAATAAACAAGATACTTTTACTTACCGAAATCCATGTAAGTACCCCATGTGATAAATAAACTGTTTCCGATCGTTGATAAATTCAAACTATGTAGGTATTTTCTTTTTTGTATTTAAAAAATTGTGTACATTCAATGATTTTCCTTTCCTACCTTTCTTTTTACATTGCAGCGGGATAAAAATAAAATATTAGCCAGAAAAAAACGACAACAAATAACAACAAAACGCAAAAATAAGATATTTTGATAAAAGTTACATTATATTTGGTTAATCGCATTAAAGAAAACACATAAATTGATCAATTTTCATTTCTTTCCTTATAATATCGTTTGTTTACTTAGCAAAAAAAGATAAACTCATGCTGTTTAACAGCAGTAGGTATCTTCAAATTCATGAAAACTGGAAACTAGTCTTGAATTTTCCAAGCACTTACACTTTTCTTTATAATAATAAAATATGTACGTTAAAGTCAAGTTGACATATTCCGCATTGCGCAATATCATTATTAGAAAATAAAAATTAATTTTAAACAACAATATCGCATTGCAATATCCTAAGGCATTTCTTTTAGTTAAGCGACATATCTGTGATGTGATTATATGAAACGGGTAATTTGACATTCAATTTTAGCAAATAGCCTCAAGATGATCAAGTAATTGAATGATTTATTAATGATTTTAGCTCAAGAAAGTAGTGCACATAATAGGGTGATTCATTTCAAATGTGAGAAAAAATAATTAAATTAAAAATGTTAACCCTCTTGCGTTATTCGGGTTTATTTCGTTCGACCCAAATACGATCATAACTTAATTTAGATGACTTTTATCAGTTTATATTCCTACTACCGTAATTTTGTTCTTCTTTCCAAACAACATCATTAAAAAAGTTACACTCAAAATATTTCGGGTTTAAGAAAACAGCGTAGGAAAGTTAAATGAAGTCAACCGTTTGAAATCATAAAGGAAATATATCCTTGTGATGTTTTGTCAAATGAACAAATAAAGCTCTATTCGAATAGAAAATCTAACAAATCGTAATTAGTCAGGACCTAGAGTAGAAAAATATGTTGTCTTGATCATCCTCTACTCTGTTCGAATGAAGTCTTGCATTACACTAGCTCAGAATTCAGAAGTTTTATTTAATTAAATTGGAGTGAACATTTCTGCTCGGAGAAAAATCCGAATTCGTATTTGAACAGACCTGTGATAACAACACGAAGATATTCGAACCTAAATCGCAGTGGTATTTGCAAAAACACTTGTTCATCTATAAATCTGAAATCGTAAAATTTTAAAGACCCTTAAAAGCATAAAACGATAATATAAAATTCTATTTTGCAAATATGATATATAATTTCATGTATTTATTTCATAAATATTATTATAATTATTATTATCATTTATATAATAATTTATATTTTCTTTTTTTTTTTTTAGTTTTACATTATAAATGTTCTTAAAAAAATTATTAATATTCTTTTTTCTTTTTTTTTTTAATGTATTCCATTACAACAAAATTAATTTTTTATATTATTTCACTTTTATTTCTTCTTTTTATTAATAATTTATTTTAATGATAATTCCCTAAAAACTTCATATATGTATATATTTTTTTAAATAAAAATTACAACTATGAATAAAATATTTAAAAAAAAAAAAAACTAATACAATTACAAATTAAACATATATGTTTCATAATATCAGAAATTGTACACAACTTTTAACAAAACATTTATTTCTTGTTTACACTTTCAAAGCACATGAGAGGAAAAAAAATAATTTAAAAATTCACATGTATTCAATAAGATTTTATGAAAATGAAAAAAATAATCTTTGACAATGGAAAATTCGTCACAAGAAATGTTCTTTAAAAAAATAAAAATAAAAATAATAAAATAATGTTTACAACGAAAAAAAAAAAACTAAAACAACAGAAATAACATAATTTTTAAGTTTTAATTTATTATTTTTTTTTTATGTTTTAATTATCTTTTTTGTTTTATTTTGTCACTTAGAAGGAAATATGTATGTTTTTTATTTTATTCATTTATTGCCTATAGATAGATTTTAAAATTTATTTTTAAATTAATTGTACACTTGTAAATTTTTATAAAGAATCTAAATTATTTTTTATTCTAAACTGAAATGTAATTGATTTCTTTTTTAGTTTTGAAATTTTAAAACACTTTTTTTTTTTCTTCAAATTTCAACTGAAATCTTTTAGATTTCAAAGAATTTATAAACATTTTTTTCCTAAACCTCTTTTCAGATTTCAAAGATTTTGTAAACATTGTTTTCCTATAAATAGCCCTCGAAAACGTTATCGAAAAGGTAATTTCGAGCCCAAAAGCGCGTAATTTGTTATCGCTTTCAACATTATTTTACTTAATTTTTTTTTTTCAATTTCTATTCAGCCTTCGAATTTAAGAAAATTAAAAAATGCTCAAGATTTAAGAAGTCAGTTGTTTTTAAACCTTAAGATTTTTAGGTTCTACATAAAGCAAGAGACATCTCATGAATCCTCAATTGGAGCTATTTCAGAAAAACATTCTTTCAACACTTAGGACAGTGCAATTTTGGAACGACGATATGACAAAATTTTAGAAGATTTTTTAATAATTCTAGATCCTTGATCAACTCAGATTCCGTGAGAAGAAATAATCAAGTGTTTAGCAGTACAAACACTTCCCAATAAATTAAATAATTTTCAAAAAAAAAAAAAAAAATACATAAACAAGTACGACATTATCGCAATGAAAATCGTTCAGAATTGTGAAAAACATAAAAATTATCCTTTAACTCACCTACATATATTACAGAACGGAAATTGAATTCTTGATTTTCATGTTTATTTTCTTTTGTTCTATGTTTATAGATTTAAAAAAAAAAAAAACTCCTATAAAATCTTTGGTCTTAAAATATTTGTAAAAAATTAAATTACATTGAAAAAAAAAACAGATTTTTTTTTGTCTACCATTAACATTCCTGTTAAGAGTAAAAAATTTACAATCTTTAAAAATTTACAAATGACAAAAAAAAAAGCTATTGTTAATATTCTTATATTCGTATTTATAGAAAATTTCAAATATACATATACATATGTATATAATGTATATATTTTTCGTTTTTGTTATTGTTTTCCTTATTAAATTTATTATTTTTTTTTTTATCTTGTTTTTGTTTTTTTAAATCTAATATACTTAATAACATAAAAAAATATCATTTAATAACCACTATTTTATACGTAATAAAATTTCTATTTTATTTCAACATGTTATATATAACAAAAAAAAAAAAATAATAATACATAATAAAATAAAAAAGAAAATAACATTAAAGAAATTGTATCTTTTACATATTAATATTTAATATTATATTATCTATGTATATATGTATGTATATAATTTTCATAATCGTTTTAATTTAATTCTTATTGTCGTTTCATATAAGTTTTATTTTTCTTTTACTTTTTTTATTTCTAACTTTATTTTATTTATTAAATAAATTCCCTAATAAAATTCAAAGAAGAAAAGGAGAAGAAGAAAAAATAAGGAAAAATATAGTTATTGTTTATTATTTATATGTATGTATATCGTAATTATACATTAATTATTTTATAATATTTTCAAAAAAATGTTTACAGTCCATTAATTATAGTAAATAAATAAATATGTGTATATGTAAAAGTATAAGTTGGTGTTTTCTTTTTATACTTTTTTTTTTGTTTTTTTTTTGTTTTTTTTTTGTTTTTGTGGTGAAATTATGTATGTATGTACTATATCCCAGTTGAAAAAATCCAGGTGATCTCATGTTATAGTAACAAAAACAAAAAAAAAAACCTCTAAGAAAATGTTTTTGTGAGATATTAAGGAAATTTATTTTTACGTGTAAAAAATTAAATAGAATCATTGTGAAACCGGAATGATAATAATTGATGATTAATTGTGTTTTTATATAGTGTAGCCCAAAAATGTATATTGTTTGTTGTTTATATATTTAAAATCAGATGAGTATAAATAATTTTTATATTATTAATTTTAATTAATATTTTACTTATTAAATTTATTTATTTTTTAATATCTTTAGAAAATTTTCAATTTTTAAGGATTTTTCATTTCGTTCTTTTACAGATGCTGTCAAAACAGAGATGTTCGGGTATCCGGAATATGAGCAACAAATTTAAAAAGGTTTAAAATCAACAAAAACTCTGATTTATTTATTTATTATTTTTATTTTTATGAGTTAAGGAAAAGAAATATGTATTGATTTTTTTTTAATTTAAGTTATTATCTAAAAAAATTAAAATTTTTAAACATACTTTTCAACTTTTTTATTCAATTAAAATTGAAACTGAAAAAACCCTAAAACTCACTTTTATCTCGCCAAAAAGAAATAACCTTCGTACATGTAGAAAAAACAATGTGAGAGGGAAATCTAACATATTCCTGAGAAACACTCAAAAATGTCTTTCCTTTTTTTTCCAACTGGGTATGGATGTATCTAGGTGTTCTGTTTATTATTGTATGTATTACCTTTGTATAATGTGTTAACTTTTTTTTTAATCATAATTTTACTTTTTTTGTTGATTTTCATGAGCCAAAAAAAAAAAAAAAAATTAAAAAAAATAAGAATCTTAAAGATAAATTTCCAATAATTGTGCAAGTATTATAATGAACCTAAAAATAAATGTTAGAGATTCTTTTTTTTTGTCATTCTTGAATTTAATTCAAAATTTATCAAGTGTGAAAAAAACAAAATTTTGTAATACAGAATTTATTAGTTAAAAAAAGAAGCAAAGTTTTTTTGATAAATAACTGAAAAATTATTCTTTATTAAAAGCCATTTTCTTTTTCAAATGATTTTTAACAAAAAAAAAAAAAACAAAAAACAAAAAAAAAAAGATAACACAATAAGGTTTGTAAATCTGTAATGTAGTCTCTTGTTAAGAAAAATCCTATTAAGAAATGTTATTTACAGTAATTTATTTTTATTTATCGCATTTTTCCAATCAAATTTATTAGTCCCATTCAATGCCAATATTTCAGATGAATTATTATAGGTGATAAGATCAATAAATCATTAAGTAAAAGATGAAAAAAAAAAAAGCCCCACCATTGAATTAAATTCAAGAATAAACTAAATTAATAATTATAATTAGAATGTTAATTAATTTTACATGTTCGCATTTACTACATTTAAAGCATAAATTTTCTTTAGATTACAAGTTTTTAATTTTTTTACCAATTTATATGTACTTTTTTTAATTCTACATTTTTTCTTCAACTTCTTCTAGAAATCTAATTTAATTTTTTAATTTATATTTTTCGATTTCGTTTTCTTAATTATTTTATGAAGAAAAAAAAATTATATTGCAACAAAAAAAAAAAAAAACTTACAATTAAAAAAAAATGAGTACTTTATTAATGTTAAATTTAATTTGAATAATTGAAAGAAAAACAAAAATGAAACAAAAAGCGCTACTAAAGTGATAAAATTTTAATTCGAACGAAATTAAACATTACATGGATGATATGGCAGTAGATTATTTTTATATAATTACTTATAAATAAGTAAAATGAATTATGAGATAGAATTCTAAGTAATTTCAATGTTTTTTTTTGTTTTACAAATCTACATTATATGAACTAACTTAGTAGCGAATTTTTATCTAAATGAAAAATACATTAAAAAACAAAAACATCTTTAAAAAAACCGAAAAATTCTATTAAGTAGCTTCAGCAATTAATTTTTTTTTTGCAATAAAAAACAAAATTTTTTACTAAATATTTTTTTTTTCTCTAATAAACAATAATTAAGTAAAATTTAAGAAGCAAATAATTAATTTTTAGCGTCTCTCAATAATAAATTTTCGTTTTCAATAATCATTTGGAATTTTTTTAATTTTTTTAATAATCAGTCTTAAATTTAAATTTCATCAAAATTGGAATTGATTTGTTATCACGCTACGCTCATTATGATATAAAACACAATGGAAATAAAAAGAAGAAGAAGAAGAAAAAAAATTATCAATTCCAAATTTGGATAATTGATTTTAATGAAATTTAAAATTAAGGAAATTTAATGAATCAATTTAGATTGTTTATTTAAAGCGTAAGATCATAAGATTATATGTATGTACTTTATATATGTATGTATATATTTTTTTAAATTTAATTTATGAACTTTAATAAAGTCTTGGTTTTTATTTTTCGATTAGTTTTCCCTTACTGCCATCAAAATGTATTCTTTAGTCTTTTTGTTTTCAATCAAAGATTTTTGACAAAATGATTCACATTTCCTCTACTCTACATTTCCATATATTCTTAAATTCAGACTAGAGACGGATAAAGCCTTAACTTTTTTGTTGAAAATTCTGATTTATTGCAAATTTTGAAATCAATATATTGAAAAAAAAAAACTTTAAATTTTCTCATTCTAATTACAATTTTCTAATATATAATATTATTTCGAAAACCTACTATTTTCAAAGATTATCCATTTCTGAGTGTTTATTTTTTTTTTAAATTTCCTAAATTTTATTTACTTTTCGTTCTTCTTACTGAGCTTCAATTTTCAAAGAAAGAAAAAAGTATTTGATAAATATTATTTTTAAAATAATCATATTTCTAACCATGGTATTTCTTAATTATTTATTTTTTTTTTTAAATATTATTTTAAACAGCTATTGTTTCTTACTATTATGTTTTTAAATTTTCTGATATGTTCACTAACCGATTTACATTTATAATGCCATCATAAGTTCTCTTTTTTTTTTTTTTTTTTAATTTTACTTCTGTTTTGCAATTATATTTTCTTTTCTTAAGCTATCAAATTTGTGACAATTTATTAATTATTTTCAATTATTAAATAATTTTTAAAAGGCAAAATAAATTCATAATTGAAAATAATAATTAAAAAACAAAAATTTTGAAATGATGTTTTCTCAAAGAAAAAAAAAACATTAAATAGGCACAAAAAGCTGACGATTTTCTTTTTATAATAATTTTTTTTTGCATTTATTTTCTACTTGTTATAAATTTTCTTTGTGTTTTGTTAATTTTTGTTGTTTTCATAAGCTTTCGTTACAATTTTGTTTAGTTTATTTATTAATAATTTATTTTTATTTAATTTTTTTTATATTCTTTTTTTTTTTAGTATTTTCTAATTGTATAAACTGGAAGTGATGTTGCACAGCAACAAGCTACTACATATAATATACCAAAAAAGAAATTTAATTTAGCTGTTTGTCTTGGTACTGTATACATTAATTTATCATTACGAAATTGTTTTTCAATTCTGAATGCTTGTGGTAATGTAATTAATGGTAATAAAAACCATATAGAATATTTTAAAGCTAATACAACAAATATACTATATGGTGTAAATAATAATAATGCATATAATACATGTGATGCTGTACGTCCAATTAATATTGCTAATGTAACAATACCAGCTTTTTCATCATTATCAGCATCACGTGTATTATTACTATGTAATATTGCTTCAGTATTCATAGCTAATGGTATTGCAAAATATATTGTTGTCCAATCAACATGTCCAGTTTGTGACATATATGCAAATAATACAGATAATGGTCCAAATATAATCATACATAATACATCACCTAATGCAATATATTTAAAACCAATACCTCCAGTATATAAAAATGATGATGATAAACCACCAAAATAAACTAATGCTAAATGTTCCATTTTTGCAGGACTTAATATTGCTAAACTTATAAAACCAACACATCCTGCCATATATAGAATAGCACCAAGTGATACAACCTGTATTTAGATAAAATTAAGAAAAAAAAAATAAAAAATAAAAATAATTAGAAATCATTTTTGAAATATTTTTAAAAAAAAATCAAACATAATTATTTTTTCTAAAAGTCAAGATTTAAGGATTTTCAGTACAATTTTGACATTAAATGAAAAAATCAGGATAAAATTATTGAACTCTTTAACCCTTTGTTTTTCTCCAATTTTCAACTTTTTTTTTTTTTTTTGTCTTTTCTTTTCAACCTAATATGCCACATTTACTGAACCAAATCTCTAAATCTTGACATTGTGAACAAAAAAGGGAATCTTAAGAACACATACCTCATCTTTGGTCAATATATGATCAACTAATGTTCTATCATCTGATTTACGATTATCAATTCCTTTTATATAATCGAAATATGTATTAACAACATTACCAGCACAATGTACTGTAACAATGGTAAATATCGTTAATAGAAATGTTAAAAAATTAAAATCTGATGACCATTTTGAACGATATGCAATAGCAGAACCAAGTAATGTAGGAACAAGACTTGCTGATAATGACCATGGACGTATTGCCAATAAATATGTTTTTAATTTCATGAATGCTCCATATTCTGTTTGTCTTTTTTGACCATTCGAATCAGTATTACCATCAATTTGACGATTTGAAGTTTTAGTTGATGTTACAGATGATACTCCTGCAGTTGATGAAGATGATGCTGTTGTCGTCATAGTTGCTGTATTACTATTATTATTTGATGAAGATGAAGAACTTATATGTCCATCAATTAGAAATGATGCACGACTTGTTTCTTCAACAAATTTTGACATTATATTTTTTGTTTCTATTTTATTTTCCTTTTTTAGTTTTTAATTTTTGAAAATCTTTTTTATAATTTAAACACAACCAATAAAAGAAAATTATTTATAAGTATCTGAAATATAAAATCAACATCACACCACTACTCATCACAAATTTACCACCACCCAATTCTCTCAAAAATATTCTTTGTTTTCTTTCTCCAACATAAAGGAAAAAAAAAAATTAGCTTGAAAATAAAGTACAAAACAAATTTGTTATTCAAATCAATTTGAAAAATTTGCAACTTCTTATGTGGACTTTATATAGAGTAAATACGTCATCTTCCTGATGCTGGCCGTAAAATATCATACGTATCGTATATAGATAATGTAACATGTAATATGAATTTTTATTTTTTCGTTTTGCTACTTAAAATTTAACACATTTTTTTTCTCAAATTACAATTGAAAATTTATTTATTTATTTTTCAAAATTTTATGTTTACAAAACAAAATTTAAACTTTATTATGACTTTCGAATATATTTTACTTTACTTTTTTTTCCACAGCACAGAAACCGGGAGAAATTTCCATCCAATCTATCTAGCTTTCGTTGCTGTCATCAAATTATCAAAAATCAAAATTTTTGGTCTACACGAGACGTTACGAACGAAATATGAATGACATTCACTTCAAACTGCCAGACTCTATTTTTTTCCAATTATTACTTTTTTTTCTTCAAAATTTAATTCACTTCCGTTTTTTGTTATTGTTCTACGAATAAAATGATTTATTATTCTAGAGCTGAATGAAAATAAACAAACACCCAACAAATAATTTTTTCAAATATAAAATTTATGTCATGATCTGCACACGAACGTACTAATTATATTTTGTAAAACTGGCAATGATGTAATAAAAACATAATGTCATCTCTACAAATATTTTTCAAATAGAGAGAGCGCCACAAGAAATATTTATTTGAAAATATTTTGCAGTTAATGCATACACATGCAGTAAATTTCTTCACTTCTCTTAAAAATCAAGCTGTAGCTTTTGTATGGTGCATTGTACTCCCTTGATGCCTTTAAAAGAAATATGGGTTATATTTTAAGCTATCCGCTAAATACAGGGTGTTTGGTTTGGTTTCGTTTGAAATGATACACCATTGATAGGTCTCATCGAGAAAAACAAAAAATAGTATTGGTGAGCGGTGTGGGGGGGGGGCAATCTCAACGGTTTGGCCGCTAGAGGGCGTTGAAGTTTTTTTGCACTTTTTTTACAAAACACCACATAACTTTCTACATGGGCACTCCAGGGCAACTTTGTATTCAAAAACATATGGAGTACCCTTTGCCCTTTCAAACAAAATTCTACTTGTCCTTCTATCCTGAACCCAACAAAAGTTAGACGCGTTCAAAGTGAAAAAGACAAATCTTTGAAATTCGTGGTTGTGCAAATATCTCGAAAATTATGCATTTTTCGAAAAAAATGATTTATCGATGCAAAATCAATTGAACTTCCATTTTCTCTAACTTTTGTATAACCCATATTTCTTTTAAAGGCATCAAGGGAGTACAATGCACCATCCAAAAGCTACAGCTTAATTTTTAAGAGAAGTGAAGAAATTTACTGCATGTGTATGCATTAATTGCAAAATATTTTCAAATAAATATACCACCACCCAATTCTCTCAAAATTTTCTTTGTTTTCTTTCTCCAACATAAAGGAAAAAAAAATTAGCTTGAAAATAAAGTACAAAACAAATTTGTTATTCAAATCAAACCAAACGAAACACTCTGTATACATAGCTATAATACTGTATCTTATGTCATTTAAAAGTTATATCATTTTCAAATCACCAGAACACTGAATGCTTCACGAATATATCTTTACGAAAATTTCTTTTCTTAAGCGAATTTAAAATAATTTATGAGAGATTTTAATATTCTTTTCCGAATTTTCGTGAGAATTAGTGTAGGAAAACATGAAAGTTGCGTCGAAACATGTTTAGATTTATTTTTAAGGAATTTTACATGGTTGATTTACACAAATTTGAATGGAATTATGATAAAAAATCGAAAAAATAAAAATTTGGAAAATATCCTGAGTTGATTATTTCTCTGTTATATCGTAAAATTTCCTTCAGTGGAATAAAGGAATCTTCATTAGCACTGGTTTTTCATTTAACATTCAGCTATTCAAATTGGAGAGATTGGAGACTGACTTTTTTTAATGTTTTTTGCCGCCTGTTACTAAACTTCAAATCAAATTTCACAATTCTCAAAGTCAACAAAACTCAAAACGTAAAAAAAGTAAGCAAATGCAATGTCTTCGAATAAGGTAAGTATAATTTTTTTATTTTAGAATTATTTAAATTTTTGAAATTATAAATTAAAATTTATTTATGTTTTGCGAATTAGGAAGCACTGGTTATAATTCTGGATATTGGACGAAAATCATCACAACTAGATAGTCGTACGAATGAAACATTTCTTGACAAACAAAAGAAATGCTGCATGAAATTACTTCAAAGAAAGGTAAATTATACATACAATTCGTTTTAAAGATATTCTCTTAAAGTTTTAAATATGTAGATTTTCAGTGCGAAAACTGATGAGATAGCGCTGATCCTCATGGGCACAGAAGAGACAAGTAATGAATTAAATTCTGAAATGGAAGGCTATGAGAATATTTCAGAAGCAATTAATCTTTCAATTCCAAATTGGGACATGATTAGAGCTGTTATGAAAAATGTGAAAACCCAAAATGCAAATGCTGATTGGTTAGATGCTTTGATTGTTGGGATGGATCTTATTAAACGTGAATCACAGTAAGCATCATCCTTTCAATACAACAAATATTTTTCAACCAACTATTGTATCGTTTTAGAGCAAAAAAATTTTGTAGTTTCAAAATTGTACTTTTCACTACGTTTTCTACTGCAGTAAATGATGATAACGTTGAGATGGTAATACAAGGATTAAAGAAAATGGAAATTGATCTGGTGGTCATGTAAGAATCTTAAAAAAACTTTAACGGTCCTGTGTGTAGTTTCTAAATTGTTTTATTATTCTCTTTTGTGGTTGTAGAAGTGATAATGTCGAATATCCAGATCATTACCAATCACAAGCAGTTTTTAGTCAAAAATGTGATAAAACTGAACAACAAAAACAAAGTGAAGAACTGGTATGGAGAATTATTGAAGAAACTGAGGGGAATTTATGTAATTTTGAATTTGCCATTCAACATTTAATGAAATTTCAAAGACGTAAAGCACGTCCATGGTTTTGGTATTGTACTTTAGAAATTGGTTCTGAAATTAAAATACAGACTTGTTCAATGATTGCAGTAAATTAAAATTAAAAAAAAAAAAAAAAACAAGAATTTTATCAATTATTTTATTTTTTAGGTAAAAGAAGAACAACACTTCAAATGGGATACAGAAAGTGGTTTAACAAATACGAGATTGTATCGTGTTCATGAACATTACAAAAACGGTGAAAAATTTGAACCTGACAAGGAAGATTTAATAAAAGCTTATTTACTCGGTACAACACCAATTCCTTATGATGAATCCCTGGGTATAACTAAACAACCAGCATATAAAGGTCTCAAATGTATTGGATTCACAGCTAGATCAAGAATTAGTGATGAATTTATGGCAGGCAATGGCAGTTACATTGTTTTACCAAAGAAAGGTCAAGAATGTTCTGGAAAAATGTTTGCAGCTCTTGTTCAAGCCATGATAAAAGCCGATGTTGTGATGACAGCACAGAAAGTTCATGCGAATGGTTGCAATAAAAAACTTGTTGTTCTTATTCCAAACACAGAAAATGAATATCCTTGTTTAACAATGATTGAATTATATTATGCTGATCAGTATTGTCGTTGGTTTTTTCCACCTTTGAAAACAAAGAAAACCGAACCGTCACCAGAACAAAGTGCAGCTGTAGAAAAATTGATCGATTCCATGGATTTAACAAATATTTACGATGATGAAGATGAACCAAAAGAATTGTTTCCCATTAAAAATTTAACTCATATTAGTTTACAGCACATTTATGAGACCATCACAAAAAGAGCTTTGAATCCAAAACAACCAGTTCCAACTTTAGATGGAAGATTAGCTGAAGCTTTAGAAATTCCACAAAAAATCAAAGAGAAATCTGCAGATGCAGTTAAAGAAATCAAAGAATTATTCCACTTGCAAGAAATTAAAAAATCTGGAAAACGTGAATTAATTCGTAAACTTGGTGATATACCAGCTTTACCAGATGAAGCACCATTTATTGAAGAAAATCAAAATTTAAATGGCGAAACATCAGCAACAGCAGCAACAAAAACAATTGAAGATAATTCACGTGTACTTGTTGAAGTTGGAACAGTAACACCAGCTAAAGATTTTATGCTATTAGCTGATCGTGGAGAAGATTTTTCAAAAATTTCACAACAAATTCGTAATATCATTCAAGATTTAATATTTAAATCTATGACTGATCAAAATGAGAAAATTGCTGAAGCAATGATGACATTCCGTGAACAAGCAAAATTTCATGGTCCATGGGAATATAATGATTGGATAAAAGAATTGAAAACGCAAATAATTTCACGAAAAAAATTCGATTTTTGGGAGAAAGTTGTTATTAAAGATGAATTAGGTTTAATTCCAGTATCAGAATCTGATCTTGTGTTTTCGATTACTGATGAAGAAGCTGATGAATTTTATCGAATCGGTAGTGGTGTATCGAGTGATACAGGAAAAACAAATGTTGAAGATGAAAGTATTGATGATTTGTTAGAAAATATGTGAAGATTTTTCTCAGAGACCGTCGCTTACTAGTAATATTTTTTATTTTTTTGTATTTTTGATAAAAAGATTGTTGGTGTTTTAGAAGTAATCTTTTATTAAATTTAAATATGACATAAAATTGAATTTTTTGCTCTAAATTTTGGTGTTTTTATTAAAATTATACAACATTGATGAAAAATTAGATTAGTTTCTTTTTGAGTTCCTGAAAGATTCTCAACGTATTCCGGTGATCTATATTTGAATAAATAGATTTTTTCAAAAATCAAATACGCTCGATTGTTTGTTTTAGGGAGAATTTAAATATATTGACTTCTTTTAGAAATCAAGCTGTAGCTTTTGAGTGGTACATTCTAGATCCTTGATGATTATGAAGAAAATTTAGATTATCCTTCAATCCTATTAGTAAAAAATAATTTTAAATCAATGTTTTATGACGTTAAAACGTTATGGACTTCCAAATTCATCCCTGTCATAATTCATAACAAAATATCGTTTTTTAAGCAAAAAAATGAAATAATATTCATAAGCACTGGTTTTTTAAATTAAGATTCAACTATTTCGCTATAGCTTTTTTGCTTCTGATAAAGCTATACATTGTAAAGTACAGAATATGTCGTAGGCGTTGAAAATTCATTTTTTTTTCTTATCCAGGATTTATATTGAATTCAGTAGATTTTAAGATATAGAATTTCCCTATTTTTTAATCATGCAAAAGACATGTGTTTTGCTATAAAAGGATTAAATAAATTTCTTCGGAATTTGACACATGAAAAACTAAATCTAACTAAATTGCTAAAATCTTACATATTCTAATCGTAATTCTAAATAGAATAGAAAAATTTTAAATTATAGTGAAAAACTCAAAAAGCGACGTATGTGAAATGTGAAATGGGAATCAATTCTTCAGATCACTCGTAACTTTACGTATTCGTATCTTTACCTGTTTTGAATGGTTTACTCGTATGTGAGACGTATTCTTGAAATTCGAATATTTTTTCATCATTTGAATATAATTACGAGTATGGTGAAAGTTTTGAAGTTCAAAACTGGTTTTATTATCATATAATTTAGATGAGTAAGATGAGAAATAATAAATTATGAGAGAAATGTCATTTAAATTTTAATAATTATTTTGAAATTTCCGAAAAGAAGTTTGTAAAATTATTCAGATTAAAAAAATGTATGGTGGATGAAATTATTGAAAAATTATGCAAAGAAAATTTTATGAAAGTTACAACTAAAAATTATTTAGGTACATAATTGTTTTTTCAAGACTTATATTTTTTAATTCAAAAAAGTAATAATCATAGTAAAACATAAAATTAATTATCTTTAGTTAGGCCCAAGGCCACTTCTTGTTTTTAATTAAAAATTGTTATTTTTATTATTAATATTTTAAATTAATAATTTTAATTTTATAGTTTTTTATTATAATATACATATATATTTATATATACATACGTACATTAGATTTAAATAACTATATATACCTCTATAATATTTATTTTAAACAGTACCAACTTAGTACTCGTAATAGTTACGTGTGGAAATAACCACTCGTATCTTTTCGAATGGTTTTCATTCGAATATTTACGTATGCAAATCTCGAGAATAAACTATATATCAAAACCACTCGTAAATGGTGAGTTTACGTATACGTAAAGTTACGAGTGGTTTCAGGAATAGCACCCCTGGTTATAATGTGCTGAATGTAATTTTTCCATCTATATTCCATTCCATATTGCATTGCATGTTTTACCGCCAAATTCAATGTCAAAAAATGTGCAGGTGCACTCTGGTAATCAATTTTTTTTTGTTCACAGTAATTAATTTTCTTTCAATTAATAATTATAGAAAATGTGCTTTTATTAGAAAATGTGTTTTTTTTTTTATCAAAAGAAATGTACAAGGATTGTATAAAAAAAGCATAAAACAGAATTGAAATTACCAACATGTAAAATTTTTTGAAGCAACATTTTTGTACCTAAAAAAATGTAAGTTCACTTTATCTTATCGTAATTATTCAAATTAATCAAATTTTAAAATTAATTGAATCAAGTAAATTTATTTCAATTAAGTATCTAAATGAATTATTAAGATAATCATGAATTCATTATTAACAATAAAACTTGAGTTGTTGAAAGTCTACTGAATTCCAATTCACAAAATTCATTTGAAATTTGTGATGTTTATTTTTTTCTTATAATTTTTATTAATTTTTCCATTAAGTAAACTGTTGCTATTTATTTATAATTAAATTTGTTTAAGTACTTAAACAAATAAATATAAATTATTATGCTATACGTAAACTAGTTTTTAGCTTTTTATTTGATCTGTTAATTTACGTACATAGTAATTTATGTCTATACTTATTTCAAATACCTATCTAAAATATTATTAAATCTATTTTGTATATTATTAACGAGTTTATTCGCACCTTTATTTTCATTTTACATTAAATTTTATAATTATTTCTGCCGTTTATATATTTGAGGAATTTAAAAAAAAAATTTCTAAACATGTCGTTTATACCTACATATGTATGTACATATGTACATATGTATGTATATCTCAACTATTTTAATCTTTTTCCAATTCAATGACGACAAATTGAAATGATGTATGTATGTACAATTTTGACTTTTTTTTTTTTTTTTTTTTTTTTTTAAATGTAAAATTAAAATAAGGATTAATTATTGTTTGTATATGGGTTGGTTTACAAATAATGTTCATATTGTGTTTTCATGATCATATTATGTATGTTTTGAAAAGATGCTAAACTGTCCTAAATTATTTTATGTCCTTACAGTAGCACCATTCTATTAGAGTAATGACTTTTAATTTATGCCGAATGTAAAGATTCCTAAAAGCGAAAGCTACTCTAGATGTAGTCCTGTTAATACTTGAACTGTTTGTCCACTTAAACGATATGATTCCGATATACTGACGATTTGATGTCAGTCCGATATTATTATCATATCGTGCATCTTAATGGGTTTGGGAATAAGCTATTTGAAAGCCAATCCCCACAAAAACTAGAGGAACATGAGAAGAAATACTATCCTTTAGTTTCTTTATGCCACAAAAATAATTTGTAATATTTACACATGGACAAGTCCACATAAACCGCTAAATCGTTTTATTTTATCACGTTTGTAAAATCAAATAATTTATTTTCAACTTTCTACAATTTAATTTTTACTAATATTTTTTTATACGTTATGTTTGCAATATTAATTTTAATTCTTCTATTTTTTTTAAATATTTTTTTTTTTATGTCATCATAATTTTATCTTGAATTCAATTAGCGTCCATTTTTTAGTCACTATCAATAAGAATGTATTGATTATAGCATAAGAGCTTATTATTATTGTATTATTAATTTATTCATTTTTATTTTGTTAACCTAACACATTATATATACTATTAAAGAAAGGAGACTATCATCTGAAATTATGTCTACCTACCTGTTTACACACATGGCATGTATTAAATTTATTATACAAGATTGTGTACAATTTATTATGATTATTTTATACTATATATACATACATACATATGTATATTTTTGAAAAGTATCATTTAATGAAAAAATATAGTAATATATTTTTTTTATTTTATAAAACTTAACTAACTCTTAAAAAAATAAAAAAGTGAATTAAACTTGCTTATTATTAAGAAAAAAAAAAAAAAAAAAGATTATAATATGTAATCTTATATGTGCAAAGAAAATGAGTTATCCCTAATTTATTGATCACTATATAATTACACCCTCAGGTTACAAAATGAACGAGATATCAATTAAATGAACGTCTTAAAAGCGATCTTGTTTTATGTGAATTTTATTTTTCAGCTTTTATACTTGAAAAATAATTCATTTATCGTTTTTTTTTTATTTTAAATTTTTTTTTTTTTTTTTTATTATTTTCAATTTAAATTAATCGGCTGTATTTCCTGTCGCTTCATGTTGTAATTATATTTTTCACTATTTATACACTTATTTATTAAATATAAGAGTCTACTCTATCTTTAGTTTTTTTTGTTGTTGTTTTGTTTTGTTTTATTATTATTAATTTCTTTTAAAAGTTTTATCGATAGGTTGGCTGTTTTAGGTATTTTAAACCATTAAATATGTTAAATATTAGTTATAATGTTCGTTGATTTATAATTAACGATCATTTCATGTTCAATTAGATGATTTTTAAAAGTTAAATTGTGTTGTTATATTATTATTTTTATTTTATTACTTATTATTATTATTAATTCCTTTTTCTTCTTCTTTTCTTGTTATTTTATTATTTCTTATATTTCAAATCATTATTTATTAATGAATAGCTATTCTACTATTATTAATATAGTGAAACTATATTATTAATGAATAGTCGTTGAAAATGTAAATGATTGTAAAAATGAGAATGATTCATTAATAAGTTGTAAAAAGTTTTGTATAATTCCAAATACAAATCACAAAAGAAAAATAATTAAAAAAAAAAAAAAAAGAAAAAAAAAAAAAGTAGAAATAAATTCAAAAATAATTAATAGAATTATATTTAATTGAAAATATTATAAATTATTATTTAAAGATTATAATAAGATTAAATGTATTGTTTATAGCGTTAAGAAGGTGAATAGATGACATGATTACATTACACAATTAATTATACTTACATATACTACTTTTTTTTCTTTTTTCTAGTCAACATTTTCTGATTTATTTTTTATTTTTTTTATAATTTTTAGATAGTAAATTTGATTGTTGTAGGTATATAAATAATGTGATAGACAAGCTAGTTTTATTATCGAATGATTAAATGGCGTTTTGTCAGATTAATGTTTAAAAAAAAAATTTATGTATTAAGATATGAGAATTTTATAGTAATGTCAACTTAAACGTGTATGTTTTTACAAGTGATTTATTAATATTTTTATTTTCATACAAAAAAAAAAAAAAGGGGAATGTATAAATTGAAAAGTGATGATATAAGTATTGAAAATGATTAAGGATATTTTTAAAAATGTAGTTGTGCAATTATGATGCAAATTTTAGATTGATTTTCGATTGTTTTGCATTGAAGATACTCTATGTTTGATTCTCTAGTATATGGTAGTCATACCTTTGGAAGAAAATATATGTAAAACCATCAATGATTACGTAGTAACTATAAGAACAGCCAGCGACATGGCATCCGATAGTTTAATTGGTAGAACAGTACCCCGGCAAGACGAAGGTCTTGGGTTCAAATCCCAGTCGAATCGAATGTCGTTTTTCTTGCTTTTAGTCTTCTACAAAAACAGGATGAAATTTTGAGAAATTTTCAAAAGGAATAAAATAAAGGGATAAAAAATGACCCTGACAAGTATTATAGTTTCTTTGAGAAGAAAAAAAAAAAAGACGGAAAAATTTAATGAATGCAAACATGCTTTCATATTTAGAGAGAAAGGATTGTAAAAGCATTTATGCAAACGTAATTCATTAAATCGAATTCAAAAAATATTCAACCTGTATATAATAAACTTATAACGCTTACTGTAAAATTAAGCGCCTCTAATAGTCTACTAATAGCTTTTAAATTAAAAATACAAAGAAAAACCTTATTGAAAAGATACAATACAAAAAACTTTAATGATTAAATTAAAAAAAAAAAAAGTGGAATTTCAAATAATTTTCTCCAATTAAAAATCAAGGAATTAATTATTATTATTTTTTCTTAAATTCTTTTCAACACAATCCAAAATAATTGCATTTTAATTACAACGTTTATTTTTAAAGATTTTTTTGTTGTTTTCGTTTTATACCACCAAAAAAGTTTTTTAAATCATAACCAGTAATTGTATAGGTACTTGAAAACCAAAAAAAAAAAAAAATTTATAGAAAAAGTAAAAAAAAAAAACTTAAAAGTAAATTAAACTAAACAAATATACATTCAGATTTTTTTTTAGTAAAAAATATAATGAAATGATGTGAAAAAGGTAATCATCGTAAATCATTTAAAGTTGTTATAACTTTATGTGTGCAATAATGCAATAATTTTTTCAAACTTACAAGATTATAATGTGCATTTATATACATTATATCGTTTCTTCATATGTGATTCCATTTTTCTTTTCTGTGTCATTTTATCATGTATATTTTTGTGCCAGATATAATAATAAAAAAATAAATACAGAATGCACAATTCATCAGTATAACAAGTAAAAATATATATAAAGTAATCTAGTAAACCCCCAAGATAGCCACTAATAAAATAAAAAAACACGTAAGTAAGTTAAAATTCTCCTCATATGTTTGAATATATGTACATATGTATATTACATATATACGAGTAATTCGTTACTCCAACTTTAATTCCACAACAGAAAGCTGGTATAGTAGATGAATTGAATAAAAGTAACATGAGAATGTTCATTTATAGGTGACAAATGGTAGCACGTTTCAGGCGTGTTAAGTGACGCCATAAAAATTGTCGCAAGTTGCATTTAAGCGAGAAGTACATTCATCAGACCGGGTCGGGTTGTAGTTTACATGGAAAATAATGTGTCGGTCATTATTCAATTTTAAATCAGGCATGATTGGTATGCTTTTTTTATATTTTTATTTTTTTGTGTTATTTAAATTGTTTTTATGGTGAAAATATAGTACAAATAATAGCATGATGGTAATAAAATACCAAAATATAAATAAAATAAAATATAAATGTTAGCAATGAAATACTTATTACAACTGTAAAATAGTACTATAAAAAAATATACTATATATATATGTACATAATATATATTATCTATCTTTTCAAAGAGAAAAACAAATTATTATGTGTGGTAGATGAATAAAATTTATGCGTACGCAACTAATCACAAATCATTGTCGGGAGGGAGTACAATATAATACATATATAATGAATGCATGTATCCACAAATATGTATAACATATTACTAAATGGAATGATGGAAGTAGCAAAATAAACTGAAAATTTCTATAAATGGTGCCGCTTATAAAAAACTATTCTAAATAGCATCTTTGTAATGGCAATAAAAATTAATAAATATAGTTTATTATGTTTCTGTTTATTTAACACAGGGTAAACTGTAAAAAGAAAAAAACTGTATGTACATAGTATAAGTTTTAAGATGTAGTATCAAGTTTTTGAATTATTTAAAAAAATTTGTATTTAGTCCTTAATTTCTTCAGTTTCTGTGACAAGTTCCAAATTTAATTCAAGTTTTTGAAGCAGAAAATATAAAGTTAACGTCTTTAGAAAAAAAATTTTCTCAGAAAAAAAAAATAAATGAAGGATCTTAAAGAAAAATGTGGCAAAAAACCATTGCATGATTACGATGATTGAGATGAAAAAAAACTTCGACAATTGAATTGTAATTGGAAAAGATAGATGTCAAAATTGGAAAAATGTGATAATTATTTCTAGAGAAGAAGAAGAAAATAAGAAAAATTACAAAGCTCACTTGTCACATCATGGTACTAAATTTAGGCTTTTAGCATTTAGATATCATACATATTTTTAAGCAAACTCCTTCACACTTTTTCTGACTTTTTTTTTTCAAAATCGAATTTTAATGGTAACGAAAATGTAAAAAAATATTTTCATTCAAGAGAGACTACAAGGTTGAGTGTCTCTTTATTTCATTTAAATGATAAGACCTTCTATTATTTTGCTCATATGAACAGAAAACAATGCATTAATCGACCACCCCTTTTTATTTCTATTGTTTTCATTATTTTGTCGTAAATTTCAAAATTATGTACCATTTAACGTCTAAATTATATCAAAAATATTGCAAATACAATAAAAGTTTAATGTGTTCTTCAATTTTTTTTTCTTCCTTTTTTGCAGTGTTTTATGTGAAAAAAAAAAAAAATCTGAAATAAATGCAATTGTTATTGTTACATTTTTGTTGAAACATAAATTATTGTTATTTATTATTTTAAAAAAAAAAAAAAAAAAATTGAAATAAGAGAATTACTTTTTTTTTTTTTCTACGACAATAGGACAATAATAACAATCATTGTGTCATAGTCATGTTATTTTTTTAAAATTAATAGTGTAAAAGTTTTGACTGCATCACGTCGTTATTATAATAAAATATTTACAAATTGCATATTTTAACAAGAAAAGAGAGTATATATACTACTTAAGATTTCACACCTTATTTATATTCATGATTTATGATTGTAACTAAAGTATAACAAAAAATTAATTTTTAGTATGTGTGCATAAAATGCATTAAAAAAATATTAACATACTACTAAGTAATTTTTTTTTTTTTGTATTTAAAAAATGTTTAAAAAATGCAAATTTTTTGCATACCTGTATAAAATACATCATTATTTAAATTTGTACTTTCAATTTTTCACCACCCAATATTTAGGTAAATTAATCACAAATTTAATGAAAAAAAAAAAAAATATGAAAAAACGTTATGGTTGTGAGAATGTTATATAATTTTCTTTATCGTTATTTCATTATATATATATTTTTTTTTTAAAAATAAAATTCAATCTACTAAAAAAAAACAACAACAAAAATAAATTCGAAAGACGATAAATTCAATGCATTCATATTCTGTGAGTATATATAATGTGACATTGCATTAATGAAAAAAAAAAAAATTCACTGTACGTATAACAATATTAATTATGGTATATTTTATATGCAATTTTATTATGTGTAAAATGTACGATTTTCTGATAATGTCGTCAAAATATATATAATTTCAAAATCTACATCATACATACATATACCGCCTGCAGTGATTGCATTTTGTTGGAAGTGTAGTAATCATGGATTAAAATGAATTGTTTATTATTTTTTGATGTTGTTGTTTGTTTTTTTTTCTTCTTCGTATGATAGATTGAAAGATTGCAAAGTAGAGATGATATGAATGATAAAGGTGATGACGACAGCCAGAAGTGTCAGTTCATTTTATTATATTAACATTAACCTGTTATACATATAACACCTAAAAACAACAACAATAACAACAAATATGTAGGTAATACATATATTTTAATCCATTCAGTGTCTCAACAACAGAATAGTAATTATATTCGATGGGGAGTTCCTTTTTTTTTCGTGTGTTGTTGTTGTTTTTGTTGTACTTTTGTTCCCCAAATGTTGTTTATGTTTTTCTCATATATAACGACATAAGCAATATCATCATTTCATGAAATTTTTTTTTATACATAATTGTAAAATTTTTGTTAATGTTAATTATATTTTCTGATGTGTTTTATATATTATATGCATACGTACACAAAAAGCTCCATATATACTCCCCATATGTATAATACATAATATGTACCTACCTATAATAAAAAAAAATGTAATGAAATAATTTTCAGTTTTGAATTTTTGTGGTACATATATAATTTTGCTGTTTTTATAGTTCGTACGTGATTATTTTAATGAAGGTTTTCCTGAGATCTCTCCGTTTATGTACTACAACACAATTAATGTCAGTGCAAATATTATCAGACAAAAAAAAAAATGAATGTATTTCATTTAATAATAAAAATTGCAAAAAAAAAAAAGGCTTAAAATTTTATGGAATTTAGGTTTGTATCACATCAAGATTAATGACAGAGAAGTAGTTAAAGGGTACGTTTTTTGTTGTTGTTTTTTTTTTTTGTTAGTTATGGTAGTTTTATGAAAACATTAATTAGGGCTGATGTTGTATATTGTACAAGAGAAATCATAATTATTTTATTATTTTTTTCAAAAATACTTAGTTTCATGTTAGGATATTTTAATTCAGGTAAGGATTTATTTCGTCTCACTTTTATCTAAACAATAATGGAACTAGCTACATGATATGACACATTATTATAAATTTTTTTTTTTTTTCAACAAAAGCGTTTTGATCAGTGTAATGAAAATTTCACTATTGTATTGTTTTATTGTCAAATCATGTAGTAAAAATTAAGTTTAAAACGTGATTTATGCTTCGTGGTTCCACATTCGATTAATGGTGATTTAAATGCTTGTATAAATGCTTGTAGTTGCTTGTGGCCACATATTCGATATATCTGCAACTAAGTTTTGAAGAAGTACAACACTATAAGACAAAAAAAAAATAAACAAAATACAGTTTGGGGTTTAAAAAATTTACACAAAACATTCGCTGTCGCTTAATTGTGTTAAGCATGAAGATTTCAATTTGAATAATCTTTGATTTGGCAACGTCATTTTGTCACCTAAAAATAATTTTGGTTTTGTTTTGATGGTACTGTCTTGAAAAACCTACACTAAGAGTGTGAAATTCAAAATATTTCCCTTTGACTTGATGCCTAGTATGTAGATCTTTTTACCTTTTACTACTGATTGTAAGAATTGAAAGTATCAGCTCTAGCAGATTTAAAAGAAAACGATTCTCTGACCAAGAAAATTCTATGAAAATAAAAGGTTAGCGAAATAATGTATTGAAACTCATCTAATCTCAGAATTACCACATTTCAATGACTTAATTTGCTACATTAATCATTTTTCGATGATAATCTTCTAAAGCTCAACAAATATATCTATCTTAAAAGAATGCATAATATTGCATAAATTATTGTTATTCTTTTGTTGATTTTTATATTAATGGCAGATTAAATCAAATCTTCATTATTAAATTTATAATTTTTGCATAGACATATTGTATACCTACATACATACATTATTTTATTATTTTTTATGTATACGTTGTATACTTATTATAAAATGCAATATTTTAGTATCAAAATCAACACAAGCCTTGAACCATTCATCTTATCTAAAAGATTATCACTTTATCTTAATGTTTTCCCCTTTCTGGTTTCATCATCATAATCATCAGCAGCATAAGTTATGTTATTTTTCACAACAACAACAAAAAAATAATCTACAAAAGAAAAAAATAATAAATAAATAAAATAAAATATATTAGTGAGGGTGGAATTTATTATCAGTTATGGTGCACGTATAAAATACAAATATCATGAATTATACCGTATGCTAACTAATCTGGAAAAAACTGAAAAAACCAGAAGCCGATTCTATTTAGCCCGAAAAAAAAAATCTAGAATATGAGAACCGAAAAAAAAAATTCATCATATTTGTGAGATTATGTAAAGTGAAATCGGTCTAGCCGCCCTTTACATTCACATATATGTATGTACCTATACATATGTATAGTTTAAAATTTGTAGTTGTTGGATGGATTATGAATGGTGGCGTATATATAATAAATATACATTTTTTTTTTTATAAAGAGAAATAAACCGCCAACACTATTACGACGATGCTTCCAAAATAAAATGATGTGTTGGCTAAAAAAAGAAAAATTTATATTATACATTTTTTTTGGAATATAAATATGTACATATATTTAAATACGTATACAGAGTAACAGGAAATATAGGATAAGGGGGAATATAAAACCATTCATTTTATATAATATCCAGCCACCATCAGCAGCATGTATATTAAAATGAAAAATATGTGAAACGAAAAAGTCGCCATAAATTTAGCAAAAATAACGCCCTCTGTGAGTAATAAATAATATTTCCGCATAAAAATATGTTATCCGATTTTCATGGCACGCCGAATAGCGGTCATATTTCATTTTTTATTACCACACGATCGTCATATATACTCCTTTTGCTGTTTAACATTTTTTTTTTCTTCTATATACTCTCACTGTTATTTTTCATATATGTACATATATATTTTTTCATATAAAATATACATATATACCATTGTTTTGCTCCATTTCAGATACAAATACAAAAAAAAGACAACAAAAAAAAAATTATCTCATATAAAATCTGTATAAAGTATGTGTGTAACATATATAACACAAAATTCACAAGGATAATAAAATGATGGTATAAATAATATGAAGAAGAAAAAAAATCAAATAAAATAAAAAAACAGGAGTCATGAGGGATGAAGGACGTTATTTTTCTTCTTTTGTCTTGTAAGTTAGAGTTTATTATAAAAATATATATGTATATTTAAAAGAAAATAACAACAACAACAAAATATTTATTGTTTATTTTATACTAAAATAGCAACAGTAAAAGTTTATATCTTGACTTTTTTTTACATAGATACGTACATACATATATCAAAAAAATTATATACCTACAGTACAATTTATAAATTTTTTTCTTTTGTTTTTTTTTTTTTGATTGTATAAAACAGTAGCAAAAAATTAAAAAAAAAAAAGGTTTCTATTCGTCCTTGTATTCATACTATGAAGACGATTCCTATAAAAGTAAAACGATGAGAACTAACAATTCATTTCAATACTCATACATATCGTTTAATGTTACATGAAAATATAATAAAAAAGAAAAATATATTTTTTTTGCATTGTAGATACTTTTATGCTCAGCCATGTTTCATATTAGTTCCAAGCAAACGAAAGGAGCAAAAGAAGAAAAAAAAACTCAATAATCATACTATACTGTACATACTGTATATACTATACTGTACAAGAAAAATTCGAAAGTTAGAGGAAAATAAAGAACAAAAATCAAGAAAAAAACAAAACACAAACAAAAGCAAAGAATGCACCATAACAATTTAAATTCTTGAAGGTGCAATAAAAAGGTTGATTTTGTATTGTAAACAAAAAAAAAAACAAAAAAAATCACATAAACGTGCTGTGTATGCAAGCCATTTTTCATATTATTTATTTATTTATTTATTTTTTTTACTTCTAAAGTTTTTCTTTAAAGGAATTTTTTGCATATTTATTACTCTTATACTTTTTTTTTCTGTTAGAAATCGAGTCAAAGAAAAAAACAAAAACGAGAAATATTTCATAAATTTCCTTACTTTTATAAGGTAAAGTTCATTCATTTATTTTCTTTGGGGTTTTTTTTTTATTATTATTTCGTCCGTGATAAATCATATGTAATATGAGTTGAATTTTTTTAAGGAAGAAAAAAGGAGAAGCTAACAAAAGGAATACCACGTTCAGTGTGCTAAGAAAAAAAAAAGAAATACAAAGGAATTAATTAAGCTTTTGAATAAAAACATATGATCTTTCGGCCTAGCTGTCATACTCGTAATTCAATTTTTTAAAAAAAAGATGAATCTGAAATTTACATCATAATGCTGATGTGTTCAAAATTTGTTCCAAACTCAGTTTGGACTTAGACAGTTTATTTCAATAATAAATTACTTTTTGGAAATTATATCTTAAACAAAATTTTTTTTCAGCAATAATTCAGACTTCACACTTATAAAAATAAAAAAATTTATTCAAGTGAAAAAAAGATCAAAGCATCGAAAAAAAATGCTCAAATAGAATTTGAAACTTTCACAAAGTATCTGTAAAATTACATTATTCACAAAAGCACAAAAAAAAAAAAGTAATATAAAATCAAATTATCTCTAATCAAATTCTTTTCAATTTCAAGGAAATATCGTGTAAAGTGTTATTAATTTTAAACACTGGATATAATTTAAATTAAAAACAAATAAATCTTTAATTTTCTAACCTTGAACGCAATTATTGAAATTTATGTTATTTTTTTTTTGTTTTTCAATTTTTTTAAAAAGCTATTATTATTATTTTTTTAATGTAGCATTATAATTTAGATTTTAAATAAAACAAGGTCAATAAATTTTTCGTTATTTATTAATTTTTTTATTCCATTATTAATTGTCACTTTACTTGTCTTAGACAATTTATATTGTTTTTGTTTTTTTTTATCTCTTTTAAATTAATTTTTAACTACTATTAATAAAAAAAATCAATATACATATGTATAATTGATCAATATACGGTCATAATTCAATTCATTATTATTATTATGTGTTTTTTTTTTCTTCTTTCGTTAAAAATTTATAAAAAAAATATCTTTAATGTTATTAAAAATAACAAAACGTACTTTAACAAATTTTATTGATGGATTTTAAATAATGTATAAAATGTATTTAACTTCTTTTTTTTTTTACTTCATTTTTGTTCAATATTGATTGCACCATCATGATTACCACCTGCCGCCAATAATAATATTATAATAAATCAATATTCGTTTTATATACATATATGTATATGTATATATGTATGTATGGTATTATTTCCATTTTATATTTTATTATTAGCAGTTTCAGTTTGTTTTTTTTTTATCAGTTTTTCACTTTGACTTTACAATAATATTACTGTTTAAAAAAAAAAATTGTTTTATTTTCTTTAATACACGTTTCACATTATATTGTACATTTTGTAATTTTTAACTTGTTGTATTCTTGTTTTTCGTTTTTTTTTTTCTTATTTTTCAATCGATTGTATTTTATTTTTATTTTCAATGGAAAATTTATATAATTTGTGATGGTCATATGACAATTATCTGTCAGTAAAATATTTTTCTCCATTAACCAAAATTGGTACTTATGTATCATTAAAAAAAGGGGGGGGGGGGGAGGGAAGAAGAAAGAAAGAAAGAAAAAAAAACAAAAGATACTGCAAAATAATACAGAAAACAATAAATAATCTGTAAAAGAAAAAGAAGAATAAAAATAAAAATCCAGTTAAATACATACGTACAAGAATTGCATTCAATAGAGCTCATGCATCATTTTCTTTTTTGATTTTTTGCTTCATACATGCATTTTTTTTCTCTCTATAGATTCAGAGTATTTATTATGATTATCATTATTATTATTTTATTAAAGGTATGTGAGACAGGTATGCAAGTAATCATTTATGGACCATAATTACGACGTGATAGTTATAAACTTCTTAACAACTCTTAAAAACAGCCTACAATTACTAGTATGATTGCAATTTAAAAAAGAAATAATAATGGAAAAGAAAGAGGAAATATTTATATTGAGTATGTACTTCTTATATTTAAACAATAGCAGCAATAAAAACACGATCTTATAAAATATAAAATAGTAGTTAACCCTATACGTTTCATACCTAGCCATACTTTAAGATTGAAAAATTACCAATATGAGATTCTAGAAATTACTTTCACTTTTTTATAGTTTCAAGTGTTGAATTATGTTTTGTAATGAAATTTTAGGAAATAAAATACAAGATGGAAGTTTGTTTTGTATTTCAATCCGAATTTACTCTTTTTCTATAAAATTACAAACTAATATCTGTAGCGCAACAGATCGGCGTGAGTCAGGCCCTATTTATGTACGTTAACTTGACTTTTCTAAGCTATTTTTCTGTCATATGTACATGCATCTACAGTTTACACATATGTAGTTTTAAATAAGATGCATACCACTAAATTCGTTGGTAGGAATGGTTACTTAACGGCTGAAAAGTCTTTCACTTTGTGAAAATATTATTAGTTTTTTTTTAATTTTTTTTTTTTTAGAAAAAACTCTTGCCTTGAATAATTTTGTTAGAATTACTTTTAGTCCTTAATTAAAAATCCATTTTTTTTAAAATGTTGTAACATAGAGGAATTTCAATGTATCTTATTAATTGATTCACCAATCACTGGTTCTTGTTTATCTGTTCCTAAGGGTTAAGATACTTTTGCATAGATATTCTTTTTTTTTTGTCTGAAACAATAATTTATACTTTCAGAGTTGATTTATTTAAGCTTTAATTTTCTTATTAAATCTAAATATAATAACTTGAATTATTTTTATTATTCGATTCGTCATGTCATATTTCAATGTACTTACATCAAAGTAAACTGTATTGTTGTTGTTATAATTGTACTGTGAGGCACATACATAGCTAACGACAGTAGCAATATAACAGCAGCATGCCATATCAAAATCTTGTTTGAGCCATAAAAGGTCAATTGTCGTAAATCACTGTGTAAAACCTCTTGTCTCATCGTCGTCGAAACCAATCAATTAATGTTCCACTTTGTGAAAATTGAGTTCACATAATCAAAGTAGTTTTTAAAATTATGCTGCTTTTTTCTTCTTCTCAGTGTTGTTAATAATCAGCTTAACATAAAATTGAAATGCCTGTCAATAGATGGGTAAACACCTTTTAAAATGAAAAAAAAAAACCAAAAAAAAAAAAACATACGAACAAACACAAATCGTCTATAGGTAAACCAAAAGCCAAAAGGTTTAACTGCTGATAACTTGTTAGTTTGATTACAAGGTAAAATGTTTCTTATATGCAATTGAACAACCACAACATGTCATTCTATAACTTTGGTACATGTAACTTAACTAACCATAATAGTTGCGAGTATCTTTTTATATGGCTTAAAGTCATGGTACTATCACAGATGGTTATTAGGCTTTTAGTAGTTGATATAGGTACTTGGATTTTTTTGTTGTTTTGTTGTTGTACCTTCATCGTCTTCTTCTTTTTTCTAAAGTTATTTAACATTGAACTATTATAGACAAGTTTATTTTAACAAACTATCGTGTGGTTAAGTAGCACCCTTTTCGTGATGCTAAAAGATGCTCCATACTATCTTCAAAACAAAACAAAAATAAAATAAAAAGTTGCATTTACGTATATATCGGTATCTATCTTATAGTAAAAGAAAACGTTCCAAACGGATAACTTTAATGGAATACCTATAGATAATTTTGTGATCATAAATATATACCTATATAAGTTTATATTTGTGATCCTATTACTTGTTATTTTATTAGTTAGGTTCTTATGTGCATTAATGTTGAACTATATTACGCGATCGCTGTGAAGATCTTTTTACCTATAGATTTTGCAAATTTTCCATTGCTAAAGATACAATATTTTTTTGTATTATCTATAGATACTTTTTATTTATTTATTTATTTAATAAAAGATATCTTGCCCTAATACAATGTTGTGTCAGATAAAAACATTTATTGAACCAGTCAACAGTCATTCATAGTGAGGAAAGGAAAAAAAAAAGTAGAAAAAGAAAAATGTTCAAAGAAAATGTTATAATTGCACATTTTTTGTATCTGCATTTTTTTTTTATTATTGTGCATTATGTTGTTATACAAAGACGGCGCGATTCCATATAACTAATTCTTTAAAGCCTTATTTATTTTTACTATTTTTTTTTTTTCATTTTAAAAGTGTTTCTTATATTATATATGTATGTACATATATATAAATAATAAAAAAAAAACAAATGTAATTGAAATTGTTTATATACATACATATGTATATGATATGAGTACATGTTTGATATAACTTAAAACGAGTGTTAATCACTTAATAAGGTGCTTGTCTGGGAAATATCATAAATAAGCGATTAGATCGAAATAAAATTGAAACAGATCAATTTTGAAAAGGATGTATTATTACTTATGTTAGTATGTACATATATGTTAAATTATATACATACATACATATATTTATGTACATTATATTCATATTTAACGTATGTTGAGTAGTTAATAGTTTGTTGATGATAGAAATTGTAGACATGTTTTATGTCACCATATTTACGCCTGAAATAACGCAATTCATGGAATGTTGTTACTACTGAAAATGATGCATTTTGTTGCAATAAACAACTACAGCAAAAAAAAAATATATATATTAAATAAAATAATATAAAAAAATATATATATCTACTATTTATTTAGCTGTAATCATCAAGCTGTGACTGAAAGTGTTTAATCAACCAACTATAAAGAACACGCAACAAAACTGTCATTATGGATTGAAGAATTGATTATAAAGTGAAATCTACGTGGATAATGTATCTACTTTTTTTGTTTTGTTTGTTTTTTTTTTTTTTTTTTTGCTTTATTAAATATCTTGTCTTAATATTATTATCAATTTGGTCATAATAAATGAAAAATTAAAAAGAGATCAATTTAAGATTAAATACGAATACGATTATAGAATAAAAATGTTTACGTATTTAAAAAAAAAAAAAAAAAAAAGTGAAAAATGTGTAAATTAAGTGTATCCATAATTGTTGGTATTTAAACAATACTGTATTTGGAAAATCATATTCTATGAATTAATAACAATTAATTTATTGTAGGTACTTTTTAAGCATATAAATTCCATTTAAAGTTATTTATGTGAAGGATACTATTTTTTTTTTATTTTTAAATTATCAAAGTAAAAGATAATATTTTTTAACTTAAAAAATAGATACATTTATCTTTTTTTTTCAACTTCATTTATTTACACATTATCTTATTTCAGTTTTTGTTTATCAATACTTCAAGATTTTGTTTTGCACCTCATATATCACTCTTCTCTTTAGTCTGTCCCCATTGACTGCATGCTTTTCTATTCTGTTTTACATTTTTAATTTTTCGGAATTAATGCATTTCGAGTGACTATGACTGTTTTAAAATCATAATTTTATCCTTTCAATACGAGAAAAAAATCATGATGGGCTTATTTCTCAGAGCGCATAAAAGCGTTCATAGATAAAACCATAGTGAATTTTGTATTTTTTTTGTATGTATATGCCCATAGTTTTCGAAAAGTTTTAAATTTCAGAATATCCTCTTCACTTATTAAATTGATTCAAATTATCCCAACAGATTTTGGGAAAATTATTCAGAAGTTTTAAATTTCCATTTGTTGCGAAAAAATCTGTTAAAAATGTATTGGGTGGCAAAATGATCTTCATTTCTTCAGTTACTTTCTCTTCATGTCCTATGGATTGAATTGGTTGTTGTTTTCAGAACACAAATTTTAAAAGTATTTTCATTTTAATTTAATATGAAATGCAAAATTTAATAATATTTCAAGTATATACTCTACAAACTAAATTCATGTTATGCAAGAGTACAATTTTTTTTTTTTCACATTTTCAAAAGAGAAAACTATTATATTAAAAAATATTTTTATTCAAAATGATGATGAATTTTCATTCATGTGAAGTACTTGTATGTATTTGTTAGGAGTATTTTCTTTTACTTTTTTGTTTTGTTTTGCAAATAAATTTTCATTTTAATGAAACTGTAAAAAGTAAGTACGTTATAAAAATGTTGTAATGATCCTTAAAAAATTGTTCAAAGGATTGTTATATAAAAAAATTTCATTTTTTTTCTTTGATAATAAATATTTTATGATATTCTTGTAAAATTTTTGTAATTTAATAAAATTTACAATTGTTTTTTTCTTTTTCTCGACATAATTGAATTTCATTGGAATTTTTTAATAAACTTCATTCTTTTCTTTTTTTTTTCTTTTTTCTTTTTTCAAAAAAAAAATTGAATTAAAAATAATTGTATTTTTTTAAAATAAATTTTCATATTTTTTGAAATTTTCTAAGTATGTTTTTTTTTTTTTTTATTTCAAGAAGTTTTAAAAAATTATAAAAAAATCTGTATACATTAAAATATGTATACGCTTTACACACACACATACATGCATTTTGCTTTATAAAAGTTAAATTTATTCGTAGAATTTCTTCAAATTTTTTTAAATGAATTAAAAAATTATTTTGAATGAATTTAAAATTGAAAATAAAATTTCAAATTAATACAAAAAAAAGAAAAACACTATTTACATAATCTATCCAATTATCAGGCTATTTATCCATTTAAAAAAAATATATTACAAAATCATCTTTTAAAAAGCAATTTAATTGAGTAAAAAATAAATAAAACAGAAAAATAAAAAAAAAATAAAAATTTTCCTTTCATTTAATTCATAAAATATCGAAATTTATATTGTATTTAAATTGTTTTTTATATTAAAAATCAATAAACTTCTGGTTTTTGTTTTTATTTATTAATTTTTCACTGATAATTGGAAATCCAAAAATTGGAAAAAAAAATAATAAAAATAAAAATTATTACCACTCATTTTTTTTTGTTTTTTAGTAATAATTTATTATTTATAAATTAAATAATATGTTGGTGTTGGACATACATACATATATGTAGAAAAAAGTTTTATTAAACAAATTTTTCAACAACCTACTTATACGATTATAAATATGTAATTTATCTATAAAATAGCCCGAAAGCAAAAAAAAAAAAAAAAAACAAAAAAAAAACAAACATATTCTTGACACATACAATTTATTAGACGCCAAACCTAATTAGATAAATATAAATACAACAATTCAACACAAGATATTTTGTATTATTTTACTATTTTCTATTTCCAATTGTATTGTTTTTTTTTTTTTAAATCTAAATTTGTATTGTTATTTTATATCTTTTAAAGTCAATCGATGAGATTATTTTTTTATTTCTCTGTAAACACAAAAAAAAAAAACCAGAAAATACATTTTGAAAAAAAAAAAACCAATAACAAAATAACTTAAAAAAAAAAAAATTAATAAAAATAACAAAATAAAAATCGAGAATAAATGATCAAACAGGTGTATTTATCGTTTTTAACAATTAGCATAAATTATCATCACATTAATGTGTTATGTGCTTATAAAATGAACATAAATAACTTGTATATATATCTGCACATGTATTTAGATAAATATTGGTAGGTAAATTAATTGAATATAATACCTATGTTACAAGAGAGTATATACATATATACATATGTATAATATGATAATAATAATAATAATAATGATGATGATGATGATGATGATGGTTTTTTTTTTTGTGATGATCATTTTCAACAATGTTTACACATAAACAAAATTCTGACATACATCTCATCGGTATAAACATTCAAAATTAATTTAAATTTCAAGAATTAATTTACTTAATTAAGTTACGAGAGAATGCAAATGATAATAATAATAATATTATTATGAACAATTTAATAATAATACATCAAATAATGATATTAAAATTGCTTAATAGGTTTTTTTATATATATGTATGTATATACAAATAAACATGGATATGTCTCTTTACATCTCTGTTACTGCCTCTATATGTTTGAGATACAATATTCATTTTATAATGAATTTGTAATGTGGTATGTATAAATAATTCAAATTTAATTAAATAACAAGTTTTCATTTTTAATTAGTATCATTAATATAATATGGTTGAGTGAAACCAAATAAAATTATAAATCATTAAAAAAAAAAAAAAAAAATGTGCAAAAAAATATACATACGATATATTGTATGAAAATTTACCTGTGATGAAAAAAAAAAAAAAAATGAGGTCAAAGAGAAAAAACAAATCATTATATATGTACATAGGTACTTAAAGTTGTTGGATGAGAGATGAACAGATAAAAAAACAAAAACCTATCAATATTTTTTTTTTTTTTTATCATTTGTTTATTTACTTTTTTTTTAATATATGTATAGCTATTTTCATTTAAATTTGTAATTTTTCACAATTGACATAAACTTAACACCTTTTTTTTTTAATGTTTTTGTTTTTACAATTAAAATTTTCTCATTTCATAAAAGCTAACCTATTATTTAAATTTAAAAAAAAAAAAAAAACTATTTTAAAAGCTAATAATATCGCGTGTAACTTTTAGTGTTGTACATTAGAGCTTGTATAATTATAATTAAAGGTGTATTATTTAAATATTTTATTAAATTGATTATATTAGATTTTAATTTAATCGAAGTTAGATTGTTCATTGAGTTGTCATTTTTAGTTTGTTTACTTTGATTATCTGATCACGTATATTCATAATTATGAGAGAATGATTGTTTAAAATGTACATACATATGTATAGGAACAAAGAAGGAATATACTTAATTTTAAAGTTACAATAATTAGCTACTGTCTGTTTATAGATATATGTATATGTAAGTAGTTGTAGATACTTCGTATTCGTAAGCTTATTTTATTATGCGAGTTTATAATTTTACAAAAGGGAATTTCAAGTATTTTCAATTAATTTTTCAAAATAGCTTACCACTTATAATGAATAAAAAAAATATTAAAATGGGAAAATCAAATTAGTGTTGAATGCAATTATTGGAAAATGTGGAAAATACTTTGATAGTATGAATTTTTTTTTGTTTGTTTATGGAAATGGTAGATTGTAATCAAAAATGATTTTTTTTTTCGTAATTATAAGATTGAAAAAAAAAAAACTTTTTGTATTATAGGTAGTGAATTACGTGAAATGTCGGATTTGTGTTGTTATTTCCTTTGGTTGCAATTTTTTATATTGCGGATTTTTTGGTAGATGTAAAATGTTTATTGTATTTTTGCATTTAGAAAAGGTGCTTTTTAAGGAATTTTAAATTATAGTTTTTTCTAAATATAATTTTTTTGTAATATATTCAATCTCTTGTTAAGGATCTCGTAATGGCTCAAAACGTGAATATTGCTTGTTGATAAAATTAAATCTTCAAAGTTAACCACGAGAAAGAAAAAAAGTGAACATTCATTATGACCCTTTAAAAATTGCTATTGGAGCTTCAACGACAGTAAAATGTCTTAAAAAACTGTTAGAAAGCTGTTTCTTAAAATAATCGTTATCCCTGATGAAAAGTTCATTTTCCTTGACAACAGATAACGCGTTGTACTTGGTGCGTCGACGCGTTTTTGTAATACGTTGTCGCGACACAATATCAATAAGATAAAAGCCAGCAACAAAGTTCAGAATGTCATTTATATAGAAAACTAAAAAAGAAAATGTGACGATAAAACTCACCTGGACTGTAATGCCGAAAAGTTATCTTAAAATTAATTTTAAAAATTTAAAGTCAAAAAATTATTCTTTAGATAATTTTTACTGCTTCTGCGTGATATAGAAACATAATACAAGTAAATTCGTAATTATTTTTATCTTGAAAACTAAAACTTTTTTGAAATTGAAAAGGACTTTCAATTTAATACAATTTAACAAAAAATTATCAGGTAGATTTTGAATATGCAATTATAAAGTATATGAAACTGGTTTTAATAAGTTATTCAATTATATAGCTATTCTTAGCAAAATACAAAAAATAAAAACAAAAACTTGAAATCAGAACCATAGAAACATCATCCATGTATAGAATATTTTTTTTTAAAAAGAGGACACCGCTTATTTTTTTCAAATATTATGCTACTGATATTACTAATAATCGTAATAATTAAAAATAAAAAATAAATCTTGAAATACATAAAATTTTTCCCAAGAAAATTTATTTTGATTTTTGTGAATTTTTGATTAACGCGATAAAAAATAAAATTCATATCAAACGTACTAGGTACATAGTATGTAAAAATTTTTATTGCAATTTTTTTTTTATTATTATAACTGAAAAAAGTCTTCTCTATGATTGTATTTTTTGTGTGTATGTATATGTTTAAGAATCTGTACAACAAGATTATAACAAGTGTAAATTCTTTTTAAATACATATTTGCTTTTTTTTCCCTTTACATTTTGTGCAATAAATGCAATCTGTCCACAACATAATAATAAGTTAGTATACACATTTACTAGACGTATAATACCCAGCCCCATCATATATGGTATAATAATATTAAAGTGAAATTCTTTTAATTTTTTTCTTGAGGCTATGTATGTATTTTCATTTTTAACCATAACAGTCGATTTTTAACCAGCATAAAACTGGACTTTTATTGCGTTTTTCTATTTATCTGAATTTGTTTTATTGTATATACGAATAAAAAAATTAATTTTTTTTTTTTTTTACTTTTTTAAAAGGTAATACACATTATAAATGTATTATATGAGATGAGTTGAATTTTTCACCCAGAAGGTGCTTAATTTGAACACGCTCACCTTTGAATGACGTTAAATATTGCCAATTATCACGCGAATATGTTTAAAATTTGTTTTTTATGAACGTTTTTTTGTTTTTTGTTTTTTTGTTTTTTTGTTTATTGTTTTATGTTATTTAATTTATTATTTCAAAATGATGATGGTAGCAAAAAAAAAAAATCATTAGGTAAAATAAAATGGTATTTGATTAAATGTATAAAAACAACTAATAAAATATACTATGTTTTTTTTTTTTTTTTTTTTTTTTTTAAAGTACGTTATACAATTGGTGTGTAAGTGTTTTATTAAAATGGAATAATCATCACCAATTGCATTGCCATCATCATTATTATTATCATCATCGTCATTATTATTAAACACATTATGTCTAGATAATATACCATTTAAATTACATATTTAATATTATTCATTTTTGAATTGAATATTTTCTCTTTGATTGTACAATGTAATAATATTGCTTAAAGGAATTAAAATTATTGTTATTATGTTTTTCAAAAGAAATTTCAATAAATTATACATACTTAGTTTTTTTTTTTCTCCACCGTTGTTGTTTGTTTTCTGTGTTATAGTTTATTAATATTACATTTAAATTTTCTTATTAATAATTTCTTTTTTTTTTTTTTAAATTTTAAATTACTTGTTACGGTGAAAAAATTATTTATATTTTATTCATTTCATTAATAATTTTTGTTTTTTTTTTCTTTTTTCTTTTCTTGTTATTGAAATTTGCAACATTGTTGCTTATTAATTTTGTTATTTGCCTTGTTTCAAATTAAAATTTATAAGAATTTGAATGGTAGCGAAAGAAAAAAGTAAAATAAACAAGTACATAATAAGAAATAATGATGTAATTTATGATGTAGTTGAAAGAATAACTTGACAGGTGGCAAATAAAATTAAAAATTAATTACAAAATCATGTAAAATATAAAAAAGTATTTTAATATAATAAATTTATTGTTTTTTCTTGTTTTTTTTTTGTTTGTTTTTGTTGAATTTCTTTATTTTTTTTTGTATTATTATGTACAGGAGAAAAACAAAATGTATTAGTAGGGTGGTAAGACGTGTAGTAATTGTTAGAATTTTTTGTCTTTTTTAAAGTATTTGCAAAACGTATTTTTATATTTTAATTAAAATTTTTCATTCAAATATAATTAATAAATTTCATATTAAATGTTTTAAATGTCATTAATTAACCATAAATTAAATTAGAATGGAAGAAATCATCAATTATAGTTTTTACAATGTTTTACTGTTTGATAAAATTGACATTTAATGAAACTCTATTTGTTTGAAGAGAAAAATAAACGAAAGCCTATTTTTATATTCATGGTTTCGTGTTATGTATTTTGAAAAAAAAAAATGAAAATAAATTTTTCAAAAGTGGCAATGGTGATTTCGATAAACAGCAAAAAAATCTATGAAAACGAAATCCTAGCCAAATTAGATGTTAAAGTTATTAAAAATTCGGATTTTTATACCTAAAAGGAAACGCAGCAGAGTTAATATTGAGCCTATAGAGCTTTTGTCAGCAGTATGTGATATATTTCCAAAATTTCGTAAAATTTAATTGATACTCTGTTCCTTTGTATGGTGAACTTTGATTTGATTGGTCTATTTAAATAAGTCATAATAAAAAAAAGTTTCCTAATTTGTATAGGTAATTAGAATTTTCTGCTCCTTAATTTTTTTAAATAAGTAACAAATTTAATAACGACACTTTATGTCCAAAAACAGTCTGAAGTTCCAATTTAAAATTCTACAGAACGATAAACTTAGAGAAACTTAGTAGGGTAAACGCTAAAATATGGACAAGTTTCTGTATAAAAAATTTGATTTTGAAATCGAGTTTTCATGAATATCAAAAAAATAAAAATATAGTTTTTTTTTCTTCAAACAGTCCTTTTGAAATATCTTGAATTTAATTCATTATTTCATTGCTAATTTTTAGGTTTTTCATCGTTTCTTTTTCATTTTTCGCGGAAATTAAGTGTCACAAGTTATCTTGAGATTTCTTTGTTTTAGTGACTGTCATACGTGAATCTTCAGTTTTAGATGGAATGCGAACCACTAAATTCGTTAGTAGAGAACGAATTTATTCGTATGACAGGTCTGGAACTCATATTTGTGTAGTTGGTTTTTTTACTTGCTTGTGATCAGTAAGCAGAGCCTTCAACTACTTAAGTATCGAGAAAGTATCCAATGCAAATGGTGGCTCATTCAAAGCTGATTGAATATGTCTTGATGAATTGTTTTAAATTCGTGAATCAAAAACAGTAAGATATTTTGTAGTTTGCATGAAGCTACATTATTCACTGTCATTCAATAGAATATTCTCTTGAAAACTGGGACCGATGGATACCCTGCAACATTGATACTTTTCTGAAATATTTATTTCAAAACATTGTTTTTTTTTTTCAAAAATGTGTAGGCTACTGAAAAAAAAAAATCTCAAGTAAATTTAAGTGCTCTGTTTATTCATAATAAATCTAATCAAATATGTAAAAAGTAAAATCTCGAATTACATAAATTAAAACGATTTATCTTACTTTTATAGAAAAATTCTCACAATTATTATGAAATAAAATGCTAAGCATATATTTTTTTCAATTTTTATTTATTTTGTTTTTAATGTTCAACATTAAGTAGACCATTTAAATAAATCTGAAATATAAATGGAAAAGAAAAAATAAAATCGAAGTAATAAGATAAAATGAACTGAAAATCGAATGTTTATTGTGCGAATACAAAAAAAAAAAAACAAAATGAGAAAAAAAAAGAAATCTGAAATAAATTTCATACAATCGAATTCGAAATATCGAAATAAATTTAAGTTTTGCGTGCAGATGTCAGATGACAGGGCACGATTAATTATTATTAACAAAACGAATGAGCGCATAAACAGTCAAATACAACAACAACAATTTAAAATAAAAATAAAAAAACAACTATACAAATAAATAGCAAGGAATTAAAGACATTGAGGCTGCTGCTGATGCTGAAGAGTTGTTATTTGTGTGTATAAAGAGGTGCATTTTGAGTTTGGGTGGCTGATGCTTGCTGACAAAGTGAGGTGCAATCATGGTTATATGGTATGAAAATGAATATATGCAATTCAATTCTTAACTATAAAAAAAAAGTATGAAAAATGCAGTAGTAGGATCGAATAATGAATATGATATAATTCGCGTTATTCATTCTTATTAATTCTTGTGTTCATGCTTGATTGTGTGTATTATATGATGTCGTTTTTTTTTTGTTGTTGTGTCCTTTATATAATATCATGCTCCTACGTATTGGTATACTTTAAAAAAATAAAACGAATGCTAGCTGTTCTTTATAATATTTCTGATGTCGTTGTCAGCAATTATAATCTACTGTGACTCTGTGTACAGAACGCGAGCATTCTATGTTATGTTTTTGTTGTTTTGCACATATTTAAGAAAGGATAGGCTATGCTACATACATACATAATAAAATTAAACTTTGGTGCATGATGCATATTTTTTTTTAAATACTTATATGTACCTATATGTATATGTACAGAAAATCTTTATAGTTGTTAAATCTATAATATGGCTTATAGGTTAAATATTTTATCTTAGCTAAAAGATATGTTTTACTTATATCTCATTGATTGCGTTTTAAATACGTTCATAAATCAAAATGAGATTATGTCAACATTTAACCATATAACTTTAAATACGGACACCTTCAGGAGAAATATTATATCGATGTATCATGTCCACATTCACTTAAAATATAAATATTATAAACTATTTTGAAATATACCTATGTATATATATATAAATTTAAATACAATATATTCATATGTATACGGATACATACGTATAAATATATGAAGTTTATATAAGATAGACTTTAAGGATGATGAAATTTATGGTATATCATAGATTTATATTTAACGAATATGCAATTTATAATTGTATATTATACACACAAGACATAATACGTCATTTTAACGATTTAATAGTTCGAAAATCGTTTATTTATTATAAAATTTGATGTCATTGTTAATAATGCAATTTTCTGAAAAGATAATCTTTATGTTTATTAATTGTCACCATCATCATCATCCTCATCATCATCATCGTCGTTCTCATCATTTCTACATATTATAATTTACAATAAGATTTTAGATCAGTTATGACCCCATCATGTCATTTAATTCATCATTGTTATTATTATTATTATAAATTGCATAAAAATTTTGTTAATCAATTTTATATTTTACCGTTATAAGATAAAACCTCAATAATACATATTTTTTGTTTTTCTTTTAAAACTTTCGCAAGGTTAAAATTTGATTATTCCATATAAAAGATTGAAATCAAATTAAAGCATGCTAATAAAATTCATTGAACCATGATGTTGACGGTAATTATATAAGAAAAGAAAAAAGTGCATGAAATTAAGAAGAAAAAAAAAGATGTGAACCTTTCTGCATGCATATGGCCACAAGGTGTATCAAATTGAATGAAAGGGGGTTTTTATTTGGCTGTGTGTTTTGATTTGATAGAAAAAATTTCGCCTTCTCTTAAAAATTTATTCATGTTTCTTTGGTATAGTCAAAATAATAAAAGTTGAGGTTTTTTCGCGCATGTTTTTCATGGCGTAGTGATCTTTTTTGTGTAAACGAAAGAAGAAACGTGTTACAACAACAAAAACGCATGTGTGTCGGTATCTTTTTCTCTGCGCATGTTTTTCTAGTATAATGCGAAACCTCAACTTTTATTATTTTGACTATAGCATACCTTCAAATAGTATTTTCGGATTTATTAGTAATCTAAATCTATAAGAACCAAGGAGGGCAAAAGAGATTTATCTAGCTCAAAGTGGAGGCTAGCCTCTAGCAACCTATCTATGTATCAAAGACGAAGAATAAATGTCCTTGATAGTCAGGATCAGGATAATTGATTTTTTGAAGTGGGTTTATGAATTAGACAAACTAGGTTGTGTTGACAGAATTTATTCGGAAAACTTTTGGAAACGTTCATGTGGATTTGTAATGTGGCCTTCTACCACAAAAAGTGCTATAGTTTTCACTTGCAGAAGAAAAAAAAAGCAAAAACTCAGTGATCACGTATAATTAACACTCACATAATTTTTCAAATTAGGTAATTATCGATCAATAATAAAAAGCATTAAACAAAAATTAAAACAAATGAGAATCATGGGAGGGGTAGACTATTTTATATCATACATACATATTTTAAACGGTTAAAAGTGCTAATGAACTTTGAAAAGGCCATTAAAATGTCTTATAAGGTATATATATATACGTAAAATATACATATGATATGACTTTTTTTTTTTTTACTTTATTATTTTTTTATTTTTATTTTTTGTTTTACAGATAATTAAGTTTATTTATTATAAATAAATTTTTTTTATGTATCTTTTTAAAAAAATTAACAAAACAGCATTATTGTCAGTAAATAAATTATAAATTGTATCTTTATAAAATTTTATATGAATCGATTTACAGGCTATTTCATTGAAATATTTGTTTGTGATTTTGCGACGACCTGGAAAAAAACAAAACCTGTCGAACTCTTTTTGAAAATTATAAATCATTTGCAATCTATGTATAAAAAAAAAAAAACAATTTTATATGTTTTACCTATGCTACATTATAAGTGTGTATTTATTTTTATTTTTTATTTTGCAATAATTATAAATTATTTTACTTTGGCTGTCCGCAAAATCGTAATCAACATTTTGAAAAAAAAAAAAAAAATTAAATAATAATAAAAATAACGAACGATTGATCTACTACTCAATTCATTTTATGTATTATTGCTTTATTTTGATTAAACATGACAGTGATTGATTTATTGACATTACATGACTTTTAATTAGTTGTCACTGGTTTTTTTTTTTTTTTGCGAAATTGAAATTTTCAAAATGATTGAAAAAAAAAATAACTTACGAGATAAGAGACAAAAAATATACATACATATTACATGAAATGTTGTTAAATTGAATGATTTAACTTTGGTTTAATTTAGTACATTTTATGTTTATGAAGTAATTTAAATGATCACAAATATGCCTTACATTATATATTTACACATAACAAAATGTTAAAAAATACACATATGTGTACATATGTATGTATTACATATTAGAATATTTATTAATTGCAATGTTGAAATAAGGACTTTTATTATTTTTTTTTCAATTTTTTTTTTTCAGTTCAATCAAATGCATAATTGTAATCAATGAATGAATAAATGAATTAATAAAATGACATATGTACATTTATTAATAAATTATTTATTTTATGTGTGAATAAAATATAACAAAATATGTACACGTATATTTTAGTTCGAATATATTTATTGTAAAATCTGAACTGATGGAAAGAAAAAAAAAATACATATATGAAAAAATATTTTGTAATGTGACTGTAGGATGTTTTAAATATGTTTTTTCATAAATGTACATATATGTACTATATAATGTATGAATTGTAATTTGTAATTGAGATTCTGATGTATTAATAGCATAATTTATAATTGCTTTATAGAATATACTATAAATTGTTTATATGAATGCTAAGAGGTGTTATAGTCACAGTAGGAAATTGATTTAATTATATTATGAAAAATGCCATTGATAATTATAATTTATTTAATTTAATTGACATTGTTTATAATAAGCTATTAAATACATTGAAGTAATTAGAGTGAAAAAAAATAATAATAATAAATTATATTATTCGATATAATTAAGTGGAATTAAAGAGAAAAAAAAAAGCATGTAAATAAACCTGTTGATTGGTGAAATTGATGACTTATCTATCCTACAGAAATAAGAGGATAAGTATACATATTTACATATGTATGTAGGTGACAGCAAGGTTGTTCGTGAATAAATATATGTACATATATGAAAATAATTTTTCGCCATTTGAAGAACTTCCGTTGTTCTAATTAAACTTTCCATACAAAAAGAGTAGCTTTTGTAAATTAAAAATAAATAACATGCTAAGGTATTGCAATGTATTTTAAGTTTTAAAGAAAAAAAATAAAATTATCAGAGTTTTAAATATATCTTAATACGTAGAAATCAATCTTCTACGATCCCCAGTCTAGTTATAATGTTAGAAAAAAATATATCTGTAGTCTCAGTGATCATCAACGTAGGCTGAGTGGTCTAAGAAATTACAATTAAAAGTAAAAATGAATTTCCATCATAGTCAAAAGTATCTTGATGATAACCAGAGTAGTTATGAGTGTTTGTTTGTACTTAAGAAAGTCTTTGACGTTGATCTTAACAGATTGGAAGCAATTATTATACACGATTTTTCGAATTACTTTGTAAATAAAATTTTCACATAGAAAAAAAATTCAACTGAAAACTGAAATATGTTATTAAGAAAATTCTATGAAAGGTGATTGCTTTTATGTGAAATTCATCTTATTAAAAAAATTAAAATGTTTTTCATGTTTTTTTTTATTATTATTTATTATTCAATTTAAAATGCAAAATACTATTCTGATTAAATTAATTTGCCAATTAAAATTTTTTTTTGTTTGTTTTTGTTTTAAAAGAGCAATAAACAAAAACAAAACAAAATTTACCACCTCCTCCCATTCTAATTAACTATAAATGCAATTTTTTTTTCTTCTTCATAATTATCATCATATTTTTTTTTTTTTTTTTTTTTTTTTTGTAATTGTATCTTTCAATTTATTATTGTTATTATTATTATATTAATTAATTTATCTGTGCTTCATTTATATTTTCCTTGTTAAAAATTATCATGCTTGAATATTAAATAACAACATTTTAATTTTATAATGAATTAAGTGCTTATATTTTCATTTTTCATTCTATTCATCTTATATTAATAATCTATCATCAAAATTAAATGCAAGATACACATACTTACTATGTACAATTACAAAGTATATATAAGAAAAACAAGAAATGATTAAAGTTAAAAAAACAACTATAAAACCATTAAAACAAAAAAACAAAAAAAAGTGTACGAACGAAAATTAAATGAAAACTTAAAAGAAAATTTCAATTGCATGTCAAAACAAAAATTATGTAATTATAATAAATAGTTTGCTGCTGTTGTGCTGTTATATTGTTGATAGTACATATTTTATACAAGTAATATATTTTTTTTTTATTTTTCATTATTTTTAATATAAAATTAACTTCTTAAGTAGTTCATGATAGCGTGACCACATCATAAAACATCGTCGTATGTATATTCATACTTGTTTTTTAAATATTATAAGAATCATGAAATAACTCAATATAATATGAGAAAATATAATGTTATACTATAAAAATTAGTTACATATACCAGGTATTTATACATACATATATGCATATATATTAGTATCTTTCTACATACATATATATACATATAATAAAATATTAAAACATGAAGTGTGGTAGCAATGAAAAAAATACATACTATAAACTTATTATTATTTTTGTTTTTTTAAATAAAATATACGATAGTAGTGTAACAAACATTTTAAAAGGCACATAACAAGTCATGAATACAACAATTCATGTTTTAATAAATTGTATCTTTATATTTATTAACATGTATGTAGATAAATTTAAAATTTAAATATGAAATGAAAGAGTTATAATATTCATCAACATTTTGTATGGACATGTTAAAATATATAATACTTCCGTTTGAAAAAAAAAAAAATGTTTTTTTTTTTTTAATACATATAACGTTCCTTCTATGTCAATTATTTCAATTAAAATTTATCACCTGTCTCTGGTTAACTTTTTGATAGCATTTACCTCCCCATTTTTGAACTTTTTTGTTTTTTTTTTTTTGTGATTTTTAATGTTGTCTGTTGTATTTATTAGTAATTTTTTTTTTCTTTCAAATAATGCCGCTCGTCATCACTATCATGATATCCGCAAAAAAACATCTTTTTTTTTTTAAAAAATACTTAAAAAGATTATTGTTAATTTACAAGAAGGAAATAATACTTAAATACTCTGTATCTCAGAATTAATATGTTTTTTGTATATACGATTATATATTTATTTTTTTTTCGTTGTACTTTAGAATATTAAACATGATTACCATATATAATTATTATAATATCATTATAGTTACATTTTAATGTAAAATATGCGTGGTAAAATTATGTTTCGCTCTAACACGCACCGACATCACATATCATCATGATCATCATCATCATTATTATTATTATTATTATCATCATCATCCAAACAAACATGTACCATAATACTGTGTAAAAAAAAAATTGTATCCATGTACCTATAAAGTTGGTAGAAAAAATAAATTCACAAACATAAAATGTTGTTATGTTCTTTTAAAATATGTAGCTATGCTTTTGTTTGTTTGTTTTTTTAAATAATAAAAATTCATTTATGAATGTTTTGAAATAAGGTATAAGGTACTCTCTTTAATTGATATATCGTATCATTTCAAAAAAAAAAAAAAAATAACATAAGAGACCATCAATGAGATTTTTGCGTGAGTTAAATAAAAGCCTACATGGAACAACAATTTATACATGAATATCATAAGATTTATATGTTTTTTATTTTTTATTTTTATTTTTTTTAAATATATTTATTGTATACAAGAATATAATTTAAATGATCATAATAATAATGATGAAAAGAAAAAAAAATAAAAGTAAAGGATAATCGGATTGGTTTAACTGTCAGTCTTCGCTAGTAGACTTTTGGAGATTTTCCAACGATAGGGATTCAAAATCAATTAATTGGTTTGATTAACAGTTTTTTTCTTAGGATTATATGTAGCTGAAAAATTTGCAAGAAAGTGGTTTCTCCTTTTTCTAAATACTGAACTATAACGTAGTGATAGTCCTTTACTGTATTTCATTTCAAATACAGCCTTGGCACATGGAGAAAGAAAAATAGAAATAATAAGGAAAGATCTGGAAGAAAAGTAAAATATAGGGTTGATGAATGTTCTGTTTGCGCTTTAGTAGATTATGAGGGAAAAGCGGAAGTTGAAACAATGAAATGATAAGGTGTTCCGCACTAATTGTCTTGTTTTCAGACTTATAAAGTTTGACAGTTAACCCGACAATATTTAGTTAAATGCATTAGAAACAAGAAAATTAAAAAAACCCCATATCTTAATAAATAAAAATTAAAAGAAAAAACAAACAAAAAAAAGAAATATATTATTTTCATGAAAAGTTATAACTGGACGAAGTCATAATAATTGTGCTTATTAATACTCATAAATTATTCACAAATAACAAACATTAACGATTTATGGTTATCGTTAGTTCAAGATAAGAAAATTACTACTCTATTTTAATTTTATTTTTCTCTTTATTTTTTCATTTTCTTTTTTTTTTTTTTAGTTTCTTAACAAGAAAAATATAAAGGAAAAGGAAAAAAATCTTTTAAGAATAAAAAAAAATTAATTTCATAAAAAGAGTTATTTTCTTTTGTTTTTGTTTTCTTCTCTAAGGAAAATGCACAAATGAAAAAAATCAAAAATAAAAACAGTTATGAATCATTTTCATAAACTAGTTATTATTTTTTTTTTAATGCACAAAAATAAAAACCATAAATTGTAATAAATTTAACTGATTTATAGATCTTTTTATATACATATGTAGGTACTATTAAATTTATTAATGGCATATTGTGAACGACATAACATTGAAAAAAAAAAAATTTAAAACAGAAGTGCATTGAAAAACAAAAGAAAAACAAAAACAGTTCATATGCATAAAAGGTAATTTCATAATTTATCAATTAAATGGAAAATAAATTTTTATTCATTTATTGGTTTTAAACTTAAAAAAGAGAAAAAGTATTATTGCTGTTCTACTTTTGTCACAATATTGTTTTTGTTTTTTTCTGATGAAAAGATGTAAAGAAAATCTAAGGAGTTATTTTTTTCATATGAATTTTCTTTTTCCCGAATGAGAATATAGAGGACGCTGTTTAAAAAAAAACAAGCACATACACGCCTACTAATTCAATCAAAAATATTTTTAAACAAATGAATAACAATTTATTTTGAGTAGATTTTATATCAGAGTTGTGTTTTATTGAAGTTGCAGCAGTTGTTCAATTTAGTTCAAATTTATTTTCTATTGTTTTTTTTTTGTTAATTAAAAGTATTTTTTTTTAAAGTGATTATAAGAATAAAGTCGTGCTACAAATTTTTTAAAGTTTTTAGAAAATTTTCAAAAAAAAAAAAGATTCGTAATAATATACAACATTATACAGGAAAAAATACCTGTAATTTTATTTGAAACAAAGGGCAGATACAACTACATACACATCAATTATGGCATTTTTTTCAATTAACTATGATCATAATAATCTATTAGATTATAATATAGCTTCAGAGGAATTTGAAAATATGATTGTCGATTATAACTGGAGTGCTAATAATATGAATTTCAACATGTCTCATTTAATGCCAATATATCAACAACAACAACAGCAACAATTATTTTCTTCTGATTATTATGATATTATTAAAAGATTGAATCTGATTGAACAAAAATTAGTATCTGACGAGATATTAATTGATGGGTTACAATCAATGGAAACATATAAACTTCCAAAATTATTTACAGACATTTGTAAGACATTAAATGTTGTTGAACCATCATATAAAAATATTTTTCAATATAAAAATCAATCATTACGTAATCCATGTACTATTGTTGTAAAATTGAATTCAATTATTGTAAAACGTAATTTTATGCACGCTGTAGAAAATTTTTGTAAATATTTTCGACGTACATTACAATATTCTGATATTGGTATATATTCATATGGTCGAATTTATATAAGTGAAAGACTTTCACGAGACAATTATAAACTATTTCGTGAAGCAATGAAACTTAAAAAAGAAAATATTCTTCATAGAGTATTTGTTAGAAACAGCAGAATTTATATTTGTTGCGATAAAAATGATAAACCAAAAGTTATATTTTCCATGGATGATCTTGCATGTTACAACAGAAACAATGAACTTCGGTAATTTAATAAAATTGTTCTAATTAATTATTTTTGATATAATTTTTTTTCTTAGTTTGGTATTATATTGAGCAGAAAAAGGACAAATGAAGAAAAAACTAGGCGATAATGAAGGACAAATGAAGAAAATTTTTTTTATTAGGTTTAATATTTTTTTCCAATTTATTTTAACATAATTTTAATTATTTCATTGTATCTTATAAGAATTTTATCAGATTGTTTTAAAGTAATCAATAAATCTGAGGAAAAAAAAAATTATTGTTCTTATTAAATTGTTGTTGTCTATATGATGCATGCTATGATGGAAACACTTGTTGCTAAGGAGATATTTTCAAGCGTATATTTTAGAATATTTCAGGTTATAAATTTTTTTCAAATTGAGAAATTTGTAATTTAAAACTGAATTAATTCTTGTATCGAAAAGTTTTGTAAGAAGAATTTTTCTTGTTAGTACATTAAATGTGTAAGACTCATTTGTAATATATGTACGTATGTTAGGGTCGATTATAATGCTTTTCTCCTCCCGTCATTAAAATTTGCATGTTTTTATTCAATTCAAGGTGCTTCTAGTCAGCATGGAGTTTACATTTTACAGAGTTACAGTAGGTCTTGGTTCTACTGCGCTTCAGACTACAAGATTTTATGATTTGTTAGTGTTCATTGAAAATTTGAATACAGGGTGTTATTAGGCAGCAAAGCTTCAAATATACTTGAAACTTTAAAACGGTAAATGACACCCTGTTTTCAAATTTTCAATGAATACTTGAAGATCATAAAAAGGATTAATTTAAAAATCTTATAGTCTGAAGCTATTTTTATGAATATTTTGAAAATTAGAAATCAGTGTGTTTTTTATATTTCGTTTTTTTTTTTTAAATAGGGTAGAAAAAAAGGATAATTTTTTTTCTAAAGTTGAACTATTTTTAAATAATCTAGAAATTAAATTTTCTATAAATTATTTTCAAAGTTATTTATGTGAAAAATCCAAATTTTTTTTAAGATAAATTTTGTTGAACGTAAAAAAAAGTCAAAAATAATTTAATTAAAGAGAAAAAGAAAATTCTAGACATTTTTTTTTCCAATTTTTTTATAGACATTTTTCAACATTTTATATGACATTTTGACAGAACATTTTCATATCTTGTCTATTAGTTATTTTGACATTATTTTGTTATTATCTTTTTTTTCCAGGTACTTCAATGTAAACCTGACCATACATATTTTTTTATACTGTCATAATTTTTTTGTTTTTGTATTCGCATTCTGAACAAAAAAATTATCATGAAAGCGATCTAATTTTTTTTTAAAACAAAAAATCTAAAATATCAAATAATGTAAAATTTATATGAAAATAAATGAAAATGTATTCAAATAACAAAAAATATCATATTTATTTCATTTATGTTATCTTTTCGTTGTTGTTTTTTTTTTTTTATTTCTTTTTCATTTTTTTATGCAAACATGCTTCAATGTTTTTTTTTTTTATACGTATTTCTCTTATATTTTGTTTTTATTTCATTTTATATGATGTATTTTGTAGTGAATGGCACTATTGATATGTGTTGACAGGTTGTCTCTAATATCAAAGTCAATATGTCAACATAGACACTTTTTATTATTATTATTATTTTTTTTATGTAATATTTTCCCCTTTCTTTATTTTTGTTTGATTTTTCTATTTTATGTTGACATGCATTATAAACATTTTGTAAAAAAAAAGAAAATGTGGACAGTCAACAATGTCAAAAGAAAAAGAAAATTTCTATGAATGTGCAAAACTTTATTAATAAAAGGTACCGAAGAGTAATACAAACTACAAAGTACTTTTAAATGCCTTAAAAACAATTTTTGTATCTCATTGCTTTAAGCTATAATGTCAGTTGTCAATGAATAAGGTTAAAAGCAAAAAAAAAAAAAAAAAAAAACCTGAGAAAATTGATAAAATACAAAATTTGAAATTTAAAAAAAAAAAAAAATTCGTTTTTTTACATAATTGCTTTGATTTTATTACAAAATCCAAACTTAAACGAAAAAAAACAAAGTCGAATAAAAAAAGGATAATGAAAGTTAAAAAAAGGGTATTTTTATTAAGTTATTTTTCCTTTTTCTTCTTTTCCTTAATTTTTTCCTAAGGTGACATTGAGACAAGGGATATCCTAATGTGATTAATTATACCCAATTGAAATAGAAGGGTATTAACGACACAACGATGATTCATTTTCTCATATTGAAGTGGAAAAAAAAAATTTTTATTGAAATGAAAAAAAAAAGAAAAAATGAAGAATATTTTGTTTTTTTGCCTGAAAAAAAAAAAAATTCAAGATACTGTCAAAGTACCTGTAAGTAAATTGAATTATGTATTATTTTTTTTATTCATCATCAGAAAAAAAAAACAAACAAAGAAGATACTAAATTTATTACATTAGATATACATACATATATATTTTGTTTTAATATAATACACACAACTTTAAATAGGATTATCCTCTTAAGGATGAAGTTAATTGATTGATGGATATATAAATCAATAATAAAATTTGATAGATCTATCATTTATTCACTGCCAAAAATTATTTATCATTACCTGTCATATAATTTAATAAATTTAATTTATCTTATTTATTTTTTTTTTTTAAAGATACAATATCTTTTTTTTTTTTTGACTTAATTGAATTTATAATGAAAGAATTTTTTTTATAAAAATTCCAAAATATATTTTGTTTTATTAAAAAAAAAAAACTGAAAATACATATGTATCAGGTACTTAGTTCAAAAATTGAATTCTAATTAACATGTTTTTAATTTTTTGTAAATCTAATTTTCATTTAACTACGAACATGTACATAACATTAAAAATCTCATCCTTTTATAAAAGAAAAAGAAATAAAAGAAAAAATACTTTTATTTAAATTATAACATAAAACATTTAACCATTCCATTTCAGACAGATTGAAATTCCTTAACGTATATTCATATACATATGTATGTATGTATACAATGAATTGTTGATGATAGAGAAGGATTCCAATGTAAATTCCAAAAAGTCAACAAAATACTTAAAAACTAAGGGATTTTGTTATACTGTATCTGTTGTTCTTATTGTACCGAAGTATATATTTACAATTTTTTTTTTTAGTAACAACAAAATATAATGTTAAACATTAACGAAAGCTTTGATAAAAAAAAAATAATAATACAAATATGTATGTACTTACGTAAACATTACAATAAAAACGGATATTCAACATGTACAAGTTTTTTTTTTTCTGTTTTTTGTTAAAACATCAGTTTTAGAGATTGTATATTTTTACATTATAAAAATACATCTCTCCAGAGTAGACAATACAAGAGGATTAACATAAATTTTTACAAGAAAATCGAAATACCATTAAGAGGTCAACATTTATCTACTTTGTCAGACTGTCCGATGAGTAAATTTATTTTACTTTTGTGCACATTAATTTTTGTACATATATATTTTTTTTTTTCGTTTTTTTCACTTAAAATTCTTTTAATTCTTTTTGTATTTTTCAATTTCATTTCTTATCTTTTTTTGTGAATATTTTATTGTTTTATATAATTAGAGAGATGAGAATTGGAAGGAGAAAAAAAAAAAGTAAAACAATAAAAATATCGATTAAAAATGTACTCAAAAGGTATTTAGATTATACACTAAATGGTAGAGATTAAGATTATATCTATTTCTACTTCGTTTGGAGAAAGACTTTTCTTTTAATGTAGTTAATTTAGAATTTAGATTTAATTGAAATTACACAAAAATGTAAAATAATTGTTTTTTTTTTTTTTTCTAGAATTTTATTATAATCTGGTATTTTTGTTTTTTAATTTTCATGATTTTAAGAAGGAAATAAAGTGAAATAGAAATTCGAAGGGCATTGCAAGTATTTTTGTTTGTAATTTTTTTTTTCATTTTTAAGTATGTGGGTGTGTATTGTAAGTATTTTTGTTTTTTTTTTCGGATTATTCGAGACAAGTTTGTCTATTTTTTGTAATAAAATATTCTTGCAATTTGCAAGAGAATTCGAATTTTATAAATTATATGAAGGACGAATTTAAAGTGAAATTTTTGTATTAATGGTCATGTATACTGTTGAAATAAAAAATGTATCCTTTTAAATTTACAAAATTAAAAAATATGATTTTTTTATTTACATAACGTTAAATAGTTTCCTGAATTAAATTTTTAAATTTTCTCTTTATAAACAAACATTTTTTTGCATTTTAAAACTTGAAAGTAAAAAATTACCTTCTTTTAAGTTGACGTATGTGATCAAAACTTGATATGACATACATATGAAGTGCTTGGCTCCATTAATGCAATGATCTTACTTACTTATTCCATGGCGCTACAGCCCGTCAAGAGCCTTGGCCTTCCTATGCAATGATCTAATGAGGTACAAAGATGAAGTTGCAGTTTTATTTTTTTTATTTTTTTTCTGAATCTGTTAGCATTAAGCATTGTTTAGCAATGATTTTCTATTATTATTTAGAATTTAATTCAAGTGTTTTTTAATGCAATAAATAGGTCATAGATATCTTAACGTATTTTTCAACAATTGTTTTATTTCACGTTATCAAGATTTTTTCCAGTTAACAATTATTATGATTAATTTTGTTTATTTTTTTTCAATTTTATTTTTTATGGATTGCATCACAAAAAATGTGTTAAAAAAAAAAAACCATCTCATATCGATTTCAAATTATTCATATAATCGTTAAAATTAATTGCCAGAAAATAGTTGCTGTTATGACATTTTCATGATACATTTAACAAATAAAATTATATTTTTTCATTCATTTGTTTTGTTTTGTTTTCCCTTGAATTTTTATATTTTCTAATTTCAATTTAATTGCAAAAATATGTATTTATTTTGTTTTATTTTTTAAATTTATTGCAAAATTTAAATATAAAAATCATGAAAACAAATTTCACCAATGTCACATTATATAATCGAATGAAGATAAAAATAAAAAAATGCACATATTTCTAACGAATGTGAATGTTTAAAGGTATGTGTGCATTAAATAACCAATTTAATATCGATCAATAAGCAATAAAATATTATTATTATTTTATATTTTCTAAAATATACAAAAGTTTGGTTTGTCTTGCTATATATACTAAATATGCATAATATTAAGATTTTATACATAAAATAAATATGAATTCTTAAATTTATTGCTTAAAAGTTACGGTAACAACAACAAAAAAAATTTTATAAAATAAAAAACAAGGTAAAATAAATTATTTTTTATTTTATTTATTTTTTCTTTAAAAAAAAAAAAAAAACTAGTGATTTGTTTACATTATAATATTGATATACCTACTGTTACATATATCAGAATTTTATAGATATATTGTATTGTTAGAAAATTTTTTTTCTCAATGTAACATTACTATAGTTGCAAATATATGTACATACATATTTATGTATTTTATATATGCAAGAAAAATATTAATAAATCACTTTGACTAAAAGAAATCGAAATAAAAATATAAAATTTTATAAATTACTTTTACAATTTTTTTTTTTTTTATTTCTTATAAATGAGTTATTGCTAGTAAAATATTTTTTGTTTTTTAAATTTATTATTATTTTCTTTCTTAATGGAGCAATTTAGAAAAAAAAATGAACATTGGTTCATTGGAAGTTCAAGAAAAATCAAAATAAAAAAAAAAATAAACATAATCTTGTGAATTGAAAAGAAATATCGTGTTGTGTAACATGAAAATGAATACCTAATATTTTTTATTTACATATTTTGATTTTTCTTGAACTTCCAAATGAACCAATAATAAAAAAAAGATAAATTTTTTTGTAATAAATTTATTGGAAATTTACAAGATAAACTTCATTCAATGAATAAAAAGAGAGCAAAAGGTACATTATAAGCAGTATTTCAATTTGAATATGAAATCTAGATATTAGTCAATATTATGTTAGAAAGTGAAGAAAGCCTGTGCTTTTTTTTTGTATCTAATTGTAGTGGAATTAATATATTTTCTTGATGTCGTAAGAAGTATGAAAGCAATATTGGGTAACCTAATTTTCTATTTCATTTTTTGTTGTTGTCTGAAGTCTAAAAAATGGAGCTGAATAAAAAATTCATTATAAGAATTTTGAACTTATAGTATTTGTCTTTTAATTTTTTTTTTAAATTTCCTTCTTTCTTTAAATAAAAAATACATAAATAATCTGCATTTTTCCTAGGACTAAAATTTACTGAAAAATTTTTAGATATTAAAAAGTGACGAAGTAGATTGCGAATCAATAAAGAATTGAGTGAAATTGTACAGAACTTCAAAGTATTTGTCAGAAATGGACATGAAAACTTGAACTACCACAGCAAAAGTTACACAAATCTCTAAAAATATTTCTAACGAAAAAAAATTGTAATTTTTTAAATTAATCAAAAGTTCATATAAAATACCGGCCTTCCTGAATTTCTTTGCAATTTCGAATTGAAAGATTTTGTTAAAGTTTCTGAAATTTATTTATTCAGAATTCTCAATAAATTTTAAATTGAAAAAGTTCAAAAAAATAAACCCTTCTAAAAATTATCCCCATCCAACCTCAATAAACTATGCTGTTTGAGTGCTCGAAGATACCTACACTTCTCACTCTCGAATCCTACCTATCCAGACAGATCTAAAACTACTCAAAAAACGAGATGGATAGAAAGGATCGTTTAAATTAATTTATAATGTAACCAATAAACCCTTCTAAAAAAACAAATAAATAAATAAAAAAAAAATATATATATTCAGAATTAATTTTAAAAGCACAAATGTCCATTTATTTTGTACCATAATCAATTACCTTGAACCTTTAAAAGCAAAAAAAAAAAAAAATACATTTCAATTACCTCTGAAAACAATTATATTAATTTAATATTATGGCACAGAGAGAAAATTTAAAACCCAAAATTGAAACTTTATTAATAAAACTTTTTTTCTCTTCTCATAAACTTTAATTTGTACATAATTTTATGAAAATTACCGAACATATGTAACATTTACGTGGCTATACGTACAAAAAAACAAAGTTAAATTATATGTTGGTTACTTAATAAATAAATTTGGTTATGCGTACAGACATATGTACATAATTATAGTTCCCTCAAGAACAATTGTTAGACGCATTATCCTTTCTGACATTTTCACATTATTATTATTTTCTTGAAACCTTAATATTTTGAATAACTTATAATTTTAATTAACTTCCTATTGTACTTTATATGTATACAACACTCACATGAATGTTCTTTCCTTACAATATTTGTGTTATATGTACATATATGTTATATTCATAGTTTTTATTTTTATTGTAATTTTTGTTGTAGTTGTTTTTCCCTTATGTGATACACAAGTTTACATAATGTCAAAATAAGCTTATAATATGAAAAACCAAAGGTCTCTTGTGTGTCTTATAAATTTATCAGAGATTTTATCCTTTTTCTGTTATTAGCTTGGTATTACATACAGAAGAAGAAGAAAAAAAAAAAGGATATATACAGAATTTACTTTATAATAGTTTTACACACAATTATATTACATTTATATATATTTGGGTTTAGAGTATATTTACACAGAAATCTCAAAATAATTTTTTAACTTTTATACCAAACAAACGTATTGTCCTTTTTGATATCTTTTTGAATATGTGTTTTGTATATAATGTGTGTGTAATATGAAATTTTTTTTTTTATATATTTTCTTCTTATTATTATTGTTGTTTTTGTTATTTTGTTAAATATGAAAAATAAATTGGGATAAATGTACAAGTACGAGTAGGTATATACCATCAACAAGGATAAAATGTGAAAATAACAGATATTAACAAAACTATTTACATTTACCATAATATAACAGGATGCTGGTAATAAAAGGATTTTCTGTATCTAACTTGTCTGATAATATTATGACTGGTCACATATTATATTAGTCATATAACATAGTATAGTAAGTTTGTTATTTCTTATTTTTGTTATGTAGTATGTGAATTTTATTGTGTACATATATTAACAAAGTCAATGGTATCCTTTTATAATATTTTTTTATTCTTTACAAAAGTTTTGCTTTGTCGGAATGAGATTTTATCACATATTCACACATACATACATACATATACATATGTACTAAATTGTCTGAAAAAGCAATTTATGGAAACCGTTAATAACATTTGTGGCGATCATTTATTGTAAGGATTTTGTGGTAGTAAAAAAAAACAAAAAAACAAGAAAAGTAAAATAAATTAACCCATAGCATCATCAAGTTCAAATCAATATTGTCTTGTTGTATCCTTTTTCATGTATAACATTCACGCAGAGAAAACATATTTTATAATAGTTAAAATGTTTTGTTTTTGTACACTTTTCTTGTATTTAACTTTTTCACTCAAATATAATTTATCCTATTTTTTTTTTTTTTTGTTTTTTTGTTTTAGTTCATAGTCAATTCAATGTTTTCTCTGTTAGTTTCTTTTTCCCTTCATTTTTATCAGAGTCCTTTTTTTTTTTGTTTTTCTGTATAAAATGTTTTTTTTTTTTTTTTTTGTATAAAATGTATTAAACAAAATGTTAACAAAAACGAGAACATACAAAATTTTTTCCATACCTATTATCTACTAAATTTTACTCCTTTTTTTTTTTTCGTTGTGTCCTTTTTTACTCTTTTCATTTATTTTTCTACTAAAGTACATTTTAAGTGAAAAGAATTGTTATATGTATGTACATATGTATTTTACTTCCTGAATCTCATCGTATCGTCAGGCTAAAATGTAAAAAGGAACCTACCAAAAAAAAAAAAAAAAAAGCTAAACATTCTCTCTAAGTTGAATGAAATATTGTTGCAGGATAACATAAATTTGTTGTTAATGTACTGAAACCGCCTCTTTCTCTCTATGTTTTTTTATTTTTATTCTTGTTTCACGTTTTTCTTTATTTTGTTTTGTAACATTTTCAGTGTATGTATGTCTATAACAAACATTTTATTTAGATTTGTATTTTATATTTTCGCAATTCGTTCTTGTATATTATATTTTTTAGATGGTTTGGATGTGGCTCACTTGTCGTGTTATATATAATAATATGTGATTTTTGTTGTTGTTGTTGTTGTTGTGTTGTTGCTGTTTATGATCATGAAAATGCTGATAATAATGATGATGAGGGGGCTGGTTAAAAACGGAAATGTGCAGACAGTATTCACTTAATTTATTTAGGATTTTCAGGAAATATAGTGTCATGACGGGTATCAGAAGTTTTCCTATTTTAGTTTTATTTTGGAAATCTGAATTAATTCTAAAAAAAAAAAAAAAGAAAATAAAACAAGGTTTTAAGGTTTATTTTGCAAACAGGTTACTAAAAGTGGAATTGGGTGGATTGAACCAATTGTATATTTTGTACCAATATAAGCGCCAGTACGATGTTTTTGTATATCAAAATTTTAAAATTTTATTTCTATTTTTGTTGGTAATATGTATAAATTTATTTTACGATATTTATGAGTTTTGCCGTAGAGATACCATAAATAGTCATAAATTATGAATATTATTATATCTTTATGACATTTATATTGCTATCTGGGTTGGCTATCTAGTTTAGGTCATCTTTTGGTGTCGCAAAGTCAAACTTAAGAAAGATTCACAATCGAATAGGTTAAGTACTTGAGTATAATCTAACTCTAGAGTGTATAGAAATTGAAAAAAAATTAGGATTCTTTTTGAACAAAATGAAATTGAAGTAGATAGAAGAATATTGAAGACAAATTTGAAAAATGAAGGAGAATTGCAAAAACAAAAATTATAAAAATAGAAACGATATTTTTTTTTTTGAAAACTTTCTGAAGCAATTCAAATTTAAATGAATATAATCTCTATCTATTTCAAAACTTGTGGTTCACAATTCATGTAAAATAAAATTATGCAGGAAATCTCGATTGGTTTAACTTGAGTTAAAGATATGATTAATTTTTTAAAACTTGTGGTTCGCAGATCATATGTAAGTGGATGTGCCGTAATCGGAAAAGACTAGAAAATCTCAATTGGTTTTATCTTGATTCAAATTTAGTTCTAGTGCCTCTATGAAACATGAGTTGAGGTGAGGAAATTAATTTTCAAATTTTATCAGCATTTAAAAGAATTAATAAAAAATTTAATTATCAATCTTCTTATAGTTCAAAAAGATCTTTGCAGTTAGGACAGCAGTTGATTTATCTTAACAATAAGAATACTCTTTAACTTTGAAGAAAGTTTTATAGGAAAATTGGATCATAACAGCTTTTTTTTTTTTCTTAATTTATTTTTTCTTTGTTTTATTTTTTTTCATATTTTTTTTTTTATACTGATAAAAATTTCCCCCTCTTGTTTATGTTTTACTGTCAAATCAATCATGTTCATATTTGAAAACGACATACCATGAATGATAAAATTTATACAATGTGATACACCACATTCGTTGTGAAAATATTATAAATGTAGTGCAACATTTCAATCATTCAATATGACAACTACTTGTATTTTGTTATATTATTCCAACAGCTAATCTATTCAATAAATAAAAAAAAAAGAATTAGAAAGAAAAAGAAATCTATTAACATTCCATCATCAGCTACTACTATTTTAACAATATGTATTTCACTTTTTTTTTTTTTCAAAAGTAGCTGTATACAAATTCCTATTCATCTTAAAGACGTCAACAAAAAAAAAATTTAATTTTTTTTTTTTTTTTTTTTTTTTTTTCAATGTTCAAAAGTAGATTTCATACTACATAAACTACATACATATGTATGTACATATGTACACTCTTTCAAAACTCTCATCTAATAGCAATTACTTGCATAAATTCAATTTACCAACTTGACACTGATAAATTGTTACTGTTCAGCAACATCATCAGTTATAAACTGGTGTAATCGCATTAATATCATTTTAAAAAGATACATATACTACTATTTTTTTCCTTTTTTTTTTTTAATCTAAGGTGTCAGTTTGTTGTCTATTGCATTGCTTCGTTGAATATATTAAAATTTATAAAAAAAAAAAAAAAAAAAAAATAATAATAAAATTGTATGATGTATATTTATTTATGTTGTACCTACATAAATTTTTTAAATCTTTTTTTTTTTTTTTCTTTTCTAAAATGTACCTGATGCGAATTTATTATACGTGTATTGTATACAAATATGTACATAAAACATACATATAATAGTAATAATAGTATGAATAGATTTAATAGACATAAAACTCGTGACTAATATTTACAAAATCAGTATCAGATCATATAAAAAAAAAACAGGTAATAATAATTTATCTAGAATAATGTAATGCATATTCATAATATTACGAGTATTATGTATCTAATTTTTGAAAATTGAAGAATAAAAAAAAAAAAGGAGAAGAATATGACGGTAAAAAATAAATAAATAAATTATATTTTTTATGAAATATGATGGTTTTATTTTTATTTTGAAATATTTAATAAGAAGGTGAATCGAAAGAAAATTGCAAAATATGATCTGAATTTATTGCAAGAAAAAAATATATTTTTGAAGAAGATCTTCTTCTTTTCACCACTTTTTTCTTTTGTGTTGCAAAAAGTTTGAAAATTTATATTTTTAGTTATAAGTATATTTGGGCTATTTACTTTGAAAGTAGCCTAAATAAAATGATCAGCATTTATATCCTCTAGAAATTTCCAATAGAAATTAAACTGAAGAATAACTTTAAATGTCTCAAAACTAAATAGGATAAACCTAAAATATTTTATTTCATTAAATTGTCAATTTTCTGGTGAAATTTCCTTCTTTAAGTCGATTTCCTGTAAAATTGGATTTATTTTTTTTTCCAGTAATAAGTTATTAATAATGCCCAGTTTTTCAGTGTAAGAAAATTTAAACCAACAGCTTAAACCACACTTGTTTTACAATGAAAATTAATTGTTAACAAAATTGCAAAATTTCCTATTCATAATGGAGAAACCGATTTTAATTTTTAATTCGAAATGCTATATTACCTAAATTTTATTTAAATTCTGCATATGATGAATAAGTTGAATTTTAAGTAAATTGGTGAAAAGAACTCTTGAAATTTCGAAATGTACATAAAATTTAGAAATTTCGACTCACGTTGAGTAAGGTAGAGTTATAGTTTTGGGTTAAAAAAATCTACAGTTTTTCTCATATCCGTCAAGTAATCCGAACTTTGTTCATATTTAATGTTTCTTGTTTTTTTTTAATTTTATTTATTCAATTTTAAATCACCCTGTAATAAAAATTAGAACTAAAAACTTTAAATTTGTTTACATATATGTATGTATATAAGTAAACGCCTTCATACTGTTGTAATTATCTCTCCATTAAGCTCATAACTAACTGCCAACGCGAGCGTTTATTTTATTTTATTATTTTGTTTTTATTTTATTTTTTTTTATTTTCTGTTTTGTGCAAATCGAAATGGAAACTAGACACGTTAAAATGTTAATGATCATCAATCATAATACATGGCATTTAAAATGAATTTACATTTGAATGAAAGGTAATTCATATCTGTATTATAATAATTGTAAATTTATGTATGTATGTGTACATGTAATATTTATATACACATTGTATATGTATGTAGTATAGTTTTTTGGTCCGGTATATTTATTATTTATTTAATTTCATTTAAAAACTCTTTAAATGATTCTTTTTTTATTTTTGTTTTTTTTTTTTTCATCTCATATTTTAAATTTTATATTTATTATTTTTTCTTTATTAGATTTTTCTTGTTTTTTCTGCTGTTTTTCTTTTTTGTCTTCATATTATTTATTAAATATAAACTGTTAGTAAAATATTAAAATATCATAAATAGAAAAGTATCTTAAAATGTTATAAGCAAATAAAAATGAATGTTATAAAATAAATTTTAATTTTATATAACTTTAAAAAAAAAAAAAAAAGATTTGTTCACTATTACATACACATAAAGAATTTTTACATCTGAATACAACATTATATTGCAATTGTAAGAAATCTGTATATTACATACATACATTAAAGTTGGTGAAACTTGAACCACATCCCAATGAAATGATACTTCAACAGATACTTTTTAAAATGTAATTTAAAGAAGAAAAAAAAAAAAACAAGTAAAAAAGAATAAAAAAAAAAAACAACAACATTGTAGAAGAGAATGTTAAAAGAGTTATGTTTTAAAATTGTAAATTTATATAAAAGTTTATAAACTCTTGTTTATTTGCAAAAAAAAAAACCAAAAAAAAAAAAAACGAAAAAGGAAAGAAAAATAAAGGTAAAATATATTTATAATATACTGACAATTAGGTAAATAGCGGTCGGATCGTGTTCAACGATTTTGACATATTAATTACGATCATTAGTTGCTATAAATTTTGTACGCTTGTAACTTGTCGGAGTTTGTCAGAAACGTGATATTCAACTAGATATTATATTGGATCTCATTATTTAGATCAGCCTTAAGGATAAATTTGATTTTATTTTAAATTTTTATTTTTTTTTTTTGTATTTTTCTTGTAATAAATTTTAAAACTGTGCAAAGTCAAAGTATACGAGTAGATGAATAATGAGAGATTTATTCAATAAAAATGAAATGAAACATATTTAACTTTTGAATATAAATTATGTAAAATTAGTTTTAAAAATCATAACGAGAAAAATTTAAATAAAAAAACAAAAAAACAAAAAAAAATCTGTTTATTATTATTAAAAAATTTAAGAGTTTTAAATGAAAAATTGAAAATATTAAATAACTTTTTTGTTTGTTTTTTTTTTTTTTGTATTTTTTTTTTTTATATAAAAGTAAGAAAAATTGTTAATTTAAAATAAAAATGTTATTGCTGGCAAAGTGACAAAATGAGGTCATAAATGCTATATTGCTTTATTAAAATGACTCTATGGAGACAAACTAAGCAATTAAATAAAAAGCAAACTAAAAAGGCAAAGCACAAAAAAGAAAAAAAGCAAATGTGTAGCCAGGGCTATAGTAAAATATATAAAGTTTTTTTTTTTTTTTTACAATGAGAAATGAAAATTAATAGCAGTAGCCATTTAGAGTTTTAATATTATTAATTTTTTTTTTTCACTGTTATTCACTTTTATATGAATTTTATTTAATTTCATGCACACATATATTTTTCCATGAATGTGTTTGTGTTGTATATAAAATGTACTGAAATGGTCATAAAACAGGCTATAAAAGAAACTTTATGATTTTGGACATTATTACAAATAAAAATTAATAATTCAGAAATATAATGACATTTTTAATTTTATGAGAATTATGAATGCTTGAATAATTAATGATATCATCACGATTTTTGTTTATGTGTCCTCAAAAAATGTTTTTGAAAGTGGGATTTTTTGAAGAAATAGTAAAAATTAGTTTTTAGGTTTTGCAACACATTGCGATTTTTAAACAAAATTTTATGAAGATCATATTGAGTTATTTATAAGCTTGTCCAATCGAATTTTATATGAAAAATACAACATTTCCTGGTGTGAATTTTTGATGAATACTTTTAGTTAAACCTAAGATTATGTTAGGTTAGCGTGACAGCTAATTTCGCCCAACATAAGTCATAACAGCTACATAACAAACCACGCAGAAGAATGTTAGTGGAGCTAGCGTTGTGCGCATTTTTAATTCAGTATATCTTAAACCTTCTTTTAGAGATTTCTTTCACTCTTCTAAAGCAGTAGCCATTGATATCCTTCTCTCGCTTGAGCATGGCAATGACAAAATTTTTTCGTGAGCTTGTACGTTGTGGCTGTCTTACATTAGTTACACATTATTTAATATAGGTATATTTTCAAAGCTTGAAAATTTTTATGTGCTTTTCTTTTTTGATGACAAATAAGATTATAGTTGACATCAACGTATTTTTTTCAAATTGAGAAAAAAGCATGTCAATCATTTCAATAGATTTCAAGGCAGTTCGAAATTCGGAACTTCATTCAACTTTTCTTCGTGAATGGAAATGGTAAAAAAATATTGTTTTTTTTTTTCTTGTTTTTTTTTTCAACACAGAAAAAACCCTTTTCTTTTTTTTAAATTTATTTTTTTGTCATTCTTAATATCCTATTGTACACAGTAATTTTATTTTCATTTTTATTTTCACAATTACTAAAATAGCAATTTTCATAAAATTTTTTATTTTATCTTTATTTGTTTTTAAATTACTTTTACTCTAAAAAAAAAACAAAAAAAGACGATAAACATAATAGTTTTACACCTTAACAACGTATCTAATGAAAATTATTCTATGTTTTACAAACATAATCATCACATTATTACGACTAATAATGTCCTTTTTAAAATCCCATATCTGTACCATTGTGTAAAATATCTTACAATATGTATCTATAAAATCTTATAGATTTTTTTTTTATCCTGAAAGAAAAATTATACTTTTTTTTTTCCAGATTTTTTCTTCTTTTGTTTCCTTTGGCGAAAAAAAAAAATATATTTGTAAAAGTTTTCCTTCATTACAATGTTATTATCCAGCAAGGACCGGAAAAACTACTTTTCTTTAACAATAAAAGCTTATCTTTTTGGGCAAAACTTAAAAAGTCGTCTATACTGTCCCATTTGACATACATATATAATAAAAAAAAACAACGAAAGAAAAAAAATTACAATGATGGCAAAATCAGTCTGATGATGTTAAAAAGGATATATATACACATATATGTATTTACATATATATACCTATATTATGTTTTTCTCTCTCTACATAATCAAAAACACGTAAAAACTGTGTAAGTTACTTGCCTGAGAATGAAAGTTTTTTGTAAAAAAGCTTGTATAACATTCTATTCACACGTCATCAATTCAATTGTAAGTTTTATAAGTTTGTATACATATATGCACGACCACGACGTATTGGAAATCTTTAAGGAAAAAATAAAACGAACAAAAAAAAAAACACGAGAAAATTGTGAAATGAGGAAAAAAAAGTGTATTATTAAGGAAGTTACTGTCGTCATTTCCCGGAAGAGTAGTTTGAGGAAAATCACTGCTCATACAACAATCTATATTTTATATGGTTTTTCTTTTTTATTTCATTTTTTTTTTTAGTGGTAACAAAAATTTCTATATAACTATCAAGTTCTGTGGAGTTCTTTTCATTTTACTCGATTAAGTTATTCTACTTGTCACAAGGAATTTAATATACATTTTCAGTTTTAAGGATATACTTACTATGTACATTCATAGATGTTCACACACGGTAAAATGCATCGAATATGTTGTACATAAAATATACATACATATATGTATGTTAGTTATGTTGTTGTTATGTAGTTGTTATAGTTATCCGTGCAAGAAAAGTTTTCTTGCTGTTTTTGATTGGTTCTCATTCTTATATCTCACTATATAATTGTATGTCTTTAAATGTGCCTGTCAATTTCACCCATGTTTTTTTTCTTCTCTCCTTTGAAATGATCTAACAATAACGAACTCATTCCAATGGAAAATATTGTTATTATATGAAATTTTATTTTCGAATTCGATTTTAGGATCATTTCGTGCATAAAAGTCTGTATAGGTACATAAAATAATTTTTAAGATATCATGCTGGGGTCATTTTACACTTTGTACAACAATATCATCATGTTTACCGTCTAAAAAAAAGTATCTATGTCATTACATAATCAATAACGAAATATGTACATACTAGCATATATGTACGTATAGTTGTTAAGTAAAATTGTTATGTGAAATAGCTATCTACTTCTTAGAAAAATGTCCGTCGTCTAAATACCAATTTTCATGGAGGTACTTGTCATAAGTTGACGACTTTTGACACTTTTCATTCCTTCTCTTTTTTAATTTTTTCTTCTTTTTGACAATCAATGAAATCTTAAAAGAAAATTGTATTTCTTGTCATCTTCATAAGGAAGAGAAAGGATTTTTCTTTTTTAGAGTCATTTTGATATTTATCGTAAATTTATTTTAGAATCGAATATAAAAATAACGTTTTCCAATACAAAAAAAAAAAAAAAAGTGGAAGAATGTTTTTTTTAGAAATTTCCTGAATTGAAAGTAGTTATCATCAAATCAAAAGCAACCCTTCCAATTGTGTTATAGACGTCGTTATATCACATCCACATGAAAATGTGCAAAAATATAAACGAACAATGATAAAAAGGATATGATTTTTATTCTTGCATTTTTTCTTTTGCTATACGAGTATATAACTATATATTTAAATTATGTAATCAAAGTAGATAAAAATGGTGGTGGTAATGACAATGAAAAACACTCAAAGCGATACTAGATTAAAGAAAATAAAAAAATAAAAAAAACCATTGGCGGTTATAAAGTTTTCTTTTAGCATTTTTGTATGTATCAGCAGCATTGGGACACAAAAAATTATATCCGGTATATAAAAATAAAAATAGGTGTAATTTTTATATCGGTATATGCAACGTTTACGAGAAAATCAAATAAAAGACCAAAAAACAAAATAAAATGAAACGTTTTATGTGGACAAGAGAATGAATCGTGTTATTATACGATGTCATCAAATATATTTGTACGTGTCCAAAACAAAACAAAAAAAATCTGTACGAAAATTTTCATTTTCATTTTATATTTAAATCGATGTTGTTTGAATGTGAGGATAAAAAAAAAACATTTTCAAAGGATATTTAAAAGAATATTGCTTTTATTTGTTTTTTCTAATTTGAATAAAAGCTGTTTGTTTAAACAAAAAAAACCAATTGGGGTGAATTTATTTTTCCCCATATTGTTTCTTTTTTTTTTTTTTTTTTAAAAAAAAACAAATTATTTTCGCCATCATCGAAATTTAATAAACCGATTCACAGGCTACAGATACAAAAATAAAATCATTTATTATATTCTAAGTTTGATTTAAAATTTTTTTTTTTCTGGGTGTAATTTTCCATTTCCTTTGAAATTTTTTTATTTATTTTAATTTCTAATTTTCTACAAGATACCAACGGTTGGTATATACTTTATTCAATCGTAAAAATTCAACTTTTTCAGATTTAATTTTTTGTTTGCATTTTTTTTTTACATTTCATTTTTCTTTTTTAAAGTGGTAATTTCCTCTGCTGGAGTTCATTTGTTTTGCAAAATAAGATCACGTCTATTATTTTCATTCTTTTATCTTCACTGCATGATTTATTTTCTTATTATATATGTACATATGTACTATTTTTTTTTTCTTTCTTCACGTATTCTGTTTCTGTAGAGAAAAAAAAAAATTTTTTTTTTAATGTAAATTGTGTAAAGAATATTAAACTCACATACAATTTGAAATTTGATATTCTGTTACTTTATTAAAAAAAAAAAGGAATTAATTTTTTTCAAAATAAATGCAAAAAATATGATACTTTTCATTTTGTGTTTCATTCAATTTTTTTTTTCTTAACAGCTTATAAGAGATTTTTAACATAAATTTTCTGAAATTCAACAAAAGATGACATGAATTTCTTTCTTTTTTATTTTCTTTTAGAGATACCTACTTTCAAAAACTGGGAAACTACAAATCATTTTATTTTTTTTTTTGTGTGTAATATAAATTATTGACATAAAAGTATTTTAAGATGAGAATATTTTTTTTTTGTTTTACAAAATTTATTCAATAAATGTTCAAAATAAATAATTTAAATATTTTCACAGTTTGTCTTATTTCAACAACAAACGAAAAAAAAAAGTCTGAGATGCATTCACATCGCTCATAGATTTTAGTTTTTTTATTTTTTTTTCAATTTTGTTTTTTACAAATGTTTTATTTTTCTTCACTTAAAGTGCAGAAGTCATCATCATCAACACAGCGGGTACATTATTAAACGTTACCAGTTAAGAAAAAAAAAAAAAACATACATATTTTCCATATGACAGAAATGATTAATGTATCTTTATAAAATAGTCGTTAAACTATGAAATGAGGAATATTTATTATAAAATCCACTGCATGCGGCCTTAAGTAGCTGTCTAGTAGTAACACACTAAATTAAAATTTTTCTTGAAAAAAAAAACACATACACACACACACGAATACCATACGATATATGATTGCATGTATGTATATAATTTGAAAAATGAATGGTCTATAAGTGCATGCATACACTCGTACATACGATGTATCTATTTCATAGTACATATATAGATACATATGTATGTATAAAAAAAAAAATTCAAATGTGAAAATTATTTTTGAAATAAATTTTCCTATGTACGGAACATTAATTTAGAAATTATAAAAAATTGCATACAAAAATACTTGATGTTGAATTATTCAGTTTGAATGCATATTTTAAAATTTACGTGCATTTAAAGTCAAGATAAAATCAAAGAAAAATTTATTTAAATGAAATTTGTTTTATTGAAATTAAATTTAATTATTTTTTATGTATTTTGCAAGAATGATTCGAATCTCTGATCATTGTGACCCATAAATGTAACATTTGGAACGATTTTTCGTGTTTTTCAATTTTTCAAACATGTTCAAATAATCATAAAAGATACACAAATACGCGGTCGAAGGTGACAGGAACCAACCATACATAGATTTTAGAATTTAATTTCACTACGATAGAAAAATTTGTAAAATTTTCGCTTTCAAAAGGACTTCTTGCTTTTCTGTACTTTTCTGTTTCTGTTTTTACTATCTTGATTTTTGATACAAGTACTGAATTTTCGATATCAGTAAACTGAAATTCATTGACCGGTCACAAAAAGACTAAAATTTGACAAAAAAGTCAATCATTTTTTTCAAGCTAAATTCTGATTTGCTCATAGAATAAAAAATTTAAATTAAACTTTTTTTTCCTCTTTGAAGCACTTTAAATTTAATTCAACAAAAATCTTATAAGAAACTTTTAATCATACAATAAAATTGTTTTCATACATACTTTCCTTATCGGTCATAGACAATCTTCCTTTCATTTTCAGTTTCAGGCGAATTTTTTTTTAAGATTAATTCTTAGTAAAAGCAATTCTTAGTTGCTTTTGTTCTTTTTTTTTTTTTGTTGTCTTCCTGATTCATTCAAAGTGTAGGTGCTCAAAATATCACGGCGGCAATATTATAGTGACAGTATTTTCTACTGAATTGAATAACAACGAAAAAGAACAAGAAAAAAAATGTAATAAGATTTTGTCTCATAATACATTAAAAAAAGAGAAATCAACGAAAATCTTATGTTTATAATCATGAAATTCGATTTTTTATTATTATTTTTGTTTTTTTTTCCCTCCTTTATGTCGTGGGCAATTTTGAAAAATATACAAGAACATGACAAAAACAAAAAAAAACAAAAAAAGGATGAAAATTGCTCATCTGATAAACATCTTAAAGGTATTGTTTTGCAAAAGTTATTTATTAATGCGATCCTGATAAGAAAAATACTTTTAGCAGCATAAGAGCACGGATGCACCACGATCAGCGTGAACTTGAACCTCGGCGCGCACGACATGGACTTAACAACTTGAATTTTTTACTTTTATTAATTTTTTTCTTTTAAAGATTTTATAGCCAGTCAGGGCCAAACCAGGTTAGTCTGTTTTAATCGATATACATATGTGTGTACTTTTTTTTTTTTTGTTATATTCTTTCATATATTATTAATTTGAAAATGAACTTCTTCTCAGGTGAGTTGCGCTTTTAGAAGAAGAAAAAGATTGCGATATCGCCTGCGGTGGCAGATCACGGCGGCTGTGTTATTATTACATTGAATCACCACATAATTTTTGTTAGTAAGTTCATATAATATATCTTTTTTTTTTTAATTTTAGTTTTTTTGTTTTAGATGAACGTATGTATAATACATTGTTTTTTGTGTTCTCGGTGTCGTCGATTGGTAAATTTTTAGTCGTCGTTACTGTTGTGTTGACACATATAACTGGAATGACTACAACGACAAGTATCCTGTCGAATTTGGCGCTGCTGTTACTACTATATATGTACCAATCGACCACCATAAAATTATTTCAAAAATAAAAATAACTTCTTCTTTTTTTTTATTTTTAGTATGAAATTTTTCGAGAAAAAATTTAAAAAAAATTAAATTAACAATCTTTTAAGCAATAGGGCGTTTTTTTTTTTTTTGTTCCCGACACATTTTCACAAATAATTTATCGTTTATTGTTCATGAGTTGACATCAAAATGAAGATAAGGTTGCGGAATTATTATGGTGTGTAGCAAAACTGAATATTATATACTTCATGTACTTTTGTTTTTAGTAGGCTTTAAACAACAATCTCAGAAAACCAAAAAAAAAAAAATATTTATATTTTGGACACAATCAGTTGGCGTTAACTGATTTTATTTCGCTAAGTTAATAAAAAATCTTTCTTTTATGTATTGTGGATTATGTTAGGTAACATGAAAAAAATCTCAGAGTAAACTTAATTTTTCGTTGAAATTTAAAAAATACAAACGAAAAATTGACATGAATTGGTTGGATGATGATGATGATGACTATAAAGACGGAATATTCGAACAAGACACCAAAACAATCGATATATTTTTGTATAGATGGGTTGGGTTTTTGAATTGGGTTGGGTCCTATAATGGATCCTTGCAGATTGTCTGTCATATGAAACGTGTACATATGTATATATGTACAATAAATTTTTTTTTTTTTTTTTTGTTTATAATATTGTATTTTCTTAATGTTGACAATATATATGTTTAAATTGGCGGCAAATTTATGTCAAGTCACATATGAATGTAATAGTTTCAATATATATAATAAATTTTAAATACTTTTCTTTATTATATTTTATATATGTATATTTTTTTGCAACTTTGTTAAAGCAGAAAAAATTTCATAAAATATTTGTTTGTTTTTTAGAATTTATTTTCTTTATTTTTTTGGAGTAATCTGATGATTTTAAATGGCTTATTTATTTGTATAGAAAAAAAAATTTTAGATATCTGATTTTAAATAGCTGTAATTTTTGGTACCTTAAAAAAAGAAGATTTTTGATTTTCTGGAAAAAAAGTGGAAACAAAAAAAGATAAATTTTAATTTATAAGTAAATGTTTAATGAGGCTTAAAGGGTTATGAGAATTGAAAAAACAAAAAACAATATTCAACTCAAATGTTTTATGAGATTGAAATAATAATTTCTGGAAGGATTATTATCTTTATTATATATTTTTTTTTTTCATTTCAAACAAATTATAAATTATTTCCCATTGTAACTGAAGATTCTTTTTCCATTATAATTTTTTTATAAATTCAATATCATGCGGCTTAAAATACTTTTTAATCGCATTTTCTAAAGTGATTTATTTCAAATAAAATTTCATACGCTTGTGTGTCTATTATGTTATTCAATACTTTATTTTTTGTTGTTGTAATTAATCAATGAACCATAAAATTTAAATCCAGAAGCCATACATATACATATGTACATCATATATCACCTTATGTGTTTTGCTTACGTGTATGAGGTCAAATCTATAGAAAAATAATCTAAATAATCATTGATTGCTTCTACAGCTACTACTGCTTCTGTGAAGTATGCGTAATAGGTATTTTTATTCTTCTTCTTCTTCTTTTAGTTCAGTAGAATTTTTTATCAAATCATTTAATCGCTTGAATCAGGTAAATAAAATGGTTATAACAGAAAAAAAAATATATTTAAGATCTTTTCTTCGTAATTCCTGCTCCATATAAGCTAAAAAAAGAGTCTTAAAGAAGATTGAATAGGTTAATTTAGCTTCTTTTTTTGAATTCTTTAATCCTCTAAAAGATTTTGAATTATTTTTTTGCTGATTTTTTTTTTCCAGTATGTTACATTATTGTGAAGAGAAGAAAAGAAGCAAATCAATAATTTTATGTCTACTAAAGAAAAACGAAAAATTTGTTGTTGTTGAAAGAATTAATACTTTTTCCACACGACTTAGTTACGGCTACCTAAATACTGTTTTTTAAATGGAGGTGTCAATTTACATTAGTGTGCTACTGAATTGATTCAACAGGATAACTATGTTAAGGATGAAAAAAAAAAAAAGGAAAGATTACTTCACATAAGAATTTTATTTTTACGGTAGTGAAAACAATTTTTTTTTACCTTTTTTCAATCAATCTACTATTAGAATTAATGTTTCATGTTTCATGTTATCGGTCTTCTTTTTTGACATAGAAATGCCAGATTATGGTTTTTATACTTTACAATAAGAGAGAGAAAAAAATGCATAAGAAGTGCAATATAATTGCGTCAAAATGTTTTTAGGACTTAAATTTATGAAGACGGACAAAAAATAACTGATAAGCTTGGATCCTTTTTAAAATTGAATTTTAATTTTTATCTGATAAGTTTTTATGGAGAAATTTTTCAATACAAATGGATTAGGTATTTAAAATTTTACTATTTTCGTTACACAATCATAAAAATCTATATTTTTTCCAAAGTTTTATATAAAAAGTTGAAAATTGTGTTGTTGTATAGACTATTGTATACGTTTTGAAAAAAATAATCCTTGTGGAATAGTAAAAGTAGAATTTGTCTACCAAATTTTAGAGAAAACACAACCACAAACCTTCAACTATTTTGTGATCCGTATTGGATGTGATATGACTGGAAAAAAATTCAACAAGTTTGAATCAGCATTTTTTAAAACTCTTGGTGTTGTCTGATACTCGTTGTAACCTTCCATCCTGTACTGTAAATTTCTGTAAAATAGCAAAATGGCAAGTAATATGTACAAATTTTGCCTAAATCACTATTTTAAAAATTTTCTGGTTATCCAGTAGATTTTTTCGGAACCGATATGTTGAAGGATTCATTCAATGTTTTTGTTTTTCATTTCAAAAATAATTCTACCATTTTTTTAATTTAACAAGGATTAATATTTCGAATTCAAAAGTTTTGTATGTTTTATTAAAATTTAATGTTTCAAATACATAAAACCGAAACATAATTTATTTAATTCAAAATATCTTAAATTTTATTTGTGTGTGTGTGTGTTTTTTTTAAAAAACTTTTCTCACCTTAATTTAATCTTTTGACATTTTCAATTAAAAAAACTCGAAAAAATTCATTCAGAATTTTTAATAGTTTTTTGATCTACTTGTATTTTTTTTTCCAAGATTTAAAAAAAAAAAATGTACAAATTCAATGAAATCTATTTTTGTTTTTTATATTAATTCAAAATACGATTACACGTGTTCATCTAATGTATGAAAACAAAAAAAAACAGATGAGAAAAAAAACATAGTATTATAAACAGACTCACCTACAAAATTTGTAAACATTCCTTACATGTGCATTCCTCAAAAAAAAAAAAAAAAAAAAAACATACATGAAAAACATGAATAAGACGACATAAAGTATGACAAATGTTTTTTAATGTTCTCAGCATAGTTTTTCAAATAGTTTTCATATTTTATCTAATTTTTAACATTTTCCTTTTTTTTTTTTTTTCATTAAACTTTTGCATTTTTCAAATAAAAATTTTCAACAAAAAAAAAAAAAAAACTTCAGTTTTTTAATCAAATATATTTGAATGGTATTAATGTTGTGGTTTTAGAATGAAATATTACTACATGATTTTAAACATTATACACATTGTTGTTTAAATAAAATTTATAGATATCAAATTTATACGATTATTATTATGGGCTATAGAGTATACATGAATATATGTATGTCTGTATATATGTATGTTAAATAACATACCTGTGGTGTAGTATATAAGATTACATATAAGCGACTATTTTTCTATATATATGTTTTTTAAATATTGAATTTAATTTTCAAGCATTATTTTATTTTATTATTTTTTTATTTAGTGATATAGCTCACATAAATCAAATTAATGTAAGCTATTGAATCGTTTTATAGATTAAGATATTGTGGTATCTCTGTGTTGTAAACCTTTTGAATGTATCATATAAATAATTTATTTCATTTTTGTTTTTATGTTTTTCCACTTTTTTTTTTTCTAAAATTTTAATTCGTTCGTGTTTATGATATTTTTGCTTTTTTTTTCATTTTTTTTTGAAGATGGAAATAAAAAAATGTATTTTTTAACTGGTTTTTATTTTCTAAATTTATTTTTATAGCTTCTATAGTGATGTTTTTTTTTTCCATTAATTTTTGTTTATTGAGAAGAAAAAAAAAATTAACGAAAAATTATGACACTATAAAATTTTTTTAATGACTTCTTATACTTTCTCTGAATATACATACATAATTTGATATTTTGACCTCGTTCCACATCAAATATTTTATTTTAAAGTGAAAAAATTATCACCATTTTAAAATAACATTAAAAATAAAAAAAACTAAATTAATAATTTATTATGATGATGATGTTTCTTTTTGAAAAAAAAAATGAGGGTGTTCATGTTTAAAGCTCAAAAACAAATAATAATTGTCTTTGTTTTAACATTGAAAAATAAAATGAAACGATTGTTTTTTATTTATTAATTTTTTTTTGAAGCAATAATTTTCAACAAAATATGTATGCAATGTAGGGGATAAAATTGAAATATTCAAGTGGTAAAGTTATATTTGAATGGTGTTAAAGTATTTTAAAACACATTTTCTTAAAGTCATATCTTGAAAAGCGGTCCTCAAATTATCTTGAGAACTATTACTTTGATTTTCCTGAAGTTTCTCACAATAAATGATTTTTCAGCATTTTTAATTGAAATTTTTCAAAATATCGAATTTAGAAAAAATATATTTTTTAGGTGAAAATTTACGTTTATGCAAAATAGAAGGTGATATTACGAAAAGGGAATATGGATGGATCGGAAACACTCTGCGCTGAGATCAAAGCATATAGATAAACAGGCTTTATTGTGGAATCCTCAGGAGAAAAGGAAGATCAAGAATAAATCTTAGATTGAAGTAAAACGTATCGCTTCAAACATATCCAAATGGAAAGGTTTCAAGGAATCACTAAGTGGATTATCATCATCGACATCACGTTATTCTTTATAAAAAAAATCAAAAGCATTCTTTCAAAAGAGACTTGTACGAAATATTCCATTTTAATTTCTTGAACTTCCATTTCAAAGCAGCTACCGAATTACTCTCTTCTCAAAATATTTTTTTTTTCTCATACTTCCAAGTTTCCAGAAGAAAAAAAAAAGAAATAAAATTCAGAGAAATTTATCACCTTACCATGCCACTGAGTTATCATTTCATGATCAGAAGTACTTTAAGTGATACTTTAAAGTCAATATACTTGAAAAAAAAAAAAACAAGTATTATTATTTTTTTCTTGAGAAAAAAAAACGAAAACAACTTTAATTAAATTAAAATTGCAATAATACAATCAAAAATAACAAATTAAAAGCACTTAAAACGAATACTTAATACATTTTATTGAACTTTCATTTTATTTATGCAAGACAAAAAAAAATTTATATGTACGTACATGAAATGCATCACGAAATGTTTTTTTTTTTTCATTTTTATTTTTAATTCATTACTTTTTTTTTGTATTTTGTTTTAATTTAAAATTTGCTTATACAAAATTGAAAATATTTAAAATGCTTTTAACATGCAAACACAAATTGACATTTTAGCATTACATCAGATAACAAATCATTGAACTTCATGGTGTTGTACACTTTATTAAATACTCATGCATAAATATACATCTTGTATCTTTTTTTAATGTATGTTTTTTTTTTTTTTTTTAATATTTTATCTGAAACTATCATTGAAGTATGTAAGGGCCCAACCCAACATTCATACCTTCACTTTTTTGTTTGTTTGTTTATTTCTGTTTTTTTTTTTTTAATTTTTAAATTTACAGTCACATAAAATTAATCCAACATTTCATCAAGCACATATAAATCAAATTGTTTACCAATAATCACGTATCTATATAATTTTATATCGTGATCACATTGTCATCATACCGTTTCTTGTTTTTCTTTTTTTTTTTTAATGTGTGACATTCGAATTTGACATGAATGGCGGTAAAATTATTTTATTGATGTATTCGATGTTATTTTTTGATATAAAGAGCAAAAAAAAAAAGGATATAATAAAATAAATAAAATTAAAATAAAAAATTGATCGGTTTTTTTTTTTGTGTAGAAATTATTTTGTAATTTCATAGATTGTCACCTTAATTTTATAATCTAATAAATTAATGTTGATTATTTGACAGTATCAAATTTGTATTTTTTAAATTACTTATTTTAGGGCCTTTATCACTTATTTAAATTTTGTGTTCGTATAATAATCTGATGATACACCTTTTAACCCTCCATCTTAATAGAAACACAAAATGAATATAATGAATTAATAATGATGTTATATATGTGTTGTTTTTGTATAGAAAATCCTGTATTCATTCTTGTTCAGTATCATGCTGAGCATATTACCTTAATATTACCACAATTTCAATTAAAAAAAAAAAGAGAGAAAAAAAAACAACAACGATTTAAATCACAAAATAAAATCTGTGTGTGTGTTAATTTTATTTATTTTTTTTTCAAAGATGGACCATCATCACAACGCTATCTCAAAATAATTTTTTAGTTTTATTCTTTAATCTTTTTTTTTTTCCATTTAAATAAAATGTAACTAATGTGGCAATAAATTACCAGAAAAACGGTTACACATCAAAATGAAATTTAAATTAGTCATTAAGAGCCTTAAAATGTTGTATAACATACATAATTCTAGTATTTAGCCGCTGTCACCATATTTAAAACAGACAATCTTAATATGTCTATCGTCGTTTATTTTATATTAAGATGAATATTTATGTTTAACATTTGGAAAGTTTTAAAATTAAATACTTGTGTGTATTTTAGTCACCCAATATCATGTTTTGTACAACCAAAAGCATATATATGTAAAACTTCTTAGGATTCACCATGGTACATATGATACATATGTATGTGTACATATATCTCTGTTGAAGCTGGATACTTGATGATGATCATCATCATCATCATCATCATCTCTTTGGGGTCTCTTAAAAGTCTCGACTTTTTCGATTATGATAACACTGTGTGCTAAAGTCAAAACGATTCGCATGAAAAACATTTTCGATTTGGTCATTTGGTAAATTTATTTTATATTTCATGTATGCACAAATGAAATATGTAAAATGGATATGGTAATTCACCTGTGACCAAATGGTGATAATTTTACATTAATGTTAATAACGTTTACATTTATACTAACGACGTTAAATATATGTACCTACATATAAGAAAGGGTGTTTCCTTATGGCAATGCAAATGATTACGATTTTTGTGTGAAATGATTTATTGAAAGGGCTAAAAAACAAAAAGTTTTCTAGAGGAATTTATTTTGTGAGGCTTGGAGGACTTTTTGAGATTTCGAATAGATTTTTATACATTTTGAAATAATGCGAAAGCGAGAAAAGTGTTTAAAAAAAGGAATTGGTTTAGAATCCACTTGTATTTTAAGATAGTTTTTTTTAGACGGATCATGAAATTATGGAAATAATTAGGTTAACTTTCTAAGACAACATTGAATCTTCACTTTCACTCATTATCTCTGCTGCTTTCCAGCACTGCCCAGAACAAAGTACCAGACAATAGTATGTTTCTTATATAAGGAGCTAAACTCTGAAGAACATAGCATCAGAGCCAAAGGACCTTTTCAGAATTGTTTAGCCGGAGAAGAAGAATTAGAATATAAAAAATGTAAGAGTTGATATGGTGCAATTCCTGAATGAAACGGGACATCATTTACTCATTATTTTTTTGTGTTTCAGGTTTTTAATGTTTAAAGAAAATTTAAATTATAAAAAAAATGAAGAATTAAAGAAATACCCTGTTTGTATGAAATTAAAAAACATCAACATTAAAAAAAAAGAAAGAAAGAAAATGTTTATGTCTGTCTAAAATTCAAGTCTTAATCTTTTTCGATTCGGTATAGTCGGTAATAATTTTAAAAACACCTTTACTCATGCCAATCACAAAACGATAAAAGAAAACAACGATGACGGTGATAAACTTTTAAACTTTACCTTTTTATTATTATTATTTCTTTTTTTTTTTTTCAATTTCTTGTTTTTTATTTTTTTCTTCTTCTTTAAATTTACTTTACGATTTAGTTACGATCTGTTGATTGATTTACACAATAAATTTACACATTATTTATATGTAAATCGAATTTGTAATACATAAGATTAAATTTCAAATGAAATCAATATGATTTTTTTAGTTTTTATTTTTCTTTCTTTCTTGTTTTACTTAAAGATTCTCATATTTTCGAAAAAAAAAAAGAAAAGAAAAACAAGATTTCGAAAAGAAAAACAATTGTGAATTTTAAAAAATAGCTCAAAAAGTGAATTTTATTTAAAATGCTGCAATCGATTAAATCGAATTGAATATAAACATATCTGAAATCGAATTATATATTTTTGCATTTATTTCAATAACAAAATTTAAAATAAATAACACAACGAAACAAATAACGGCATTTATTTTTTTTTAGTTTTTCTTTCTTTTTTTTTCATCTATTTGGGTTGGGTGGCCATTTAAGATTTATTACCGTAATCATATACATAAGCATTCAAATTTTGTATGCTATATAAAATTCAAAAAAAAAAAAAAAAAATAAATAAATAAATAAATAAAAATACATCTAAAATGAGGATACTACAATATAATGCCCTAATTTATGAATATTGTCGGAATATTTAAATTCATTTCATAAATTTATTTCAATCGATGAATATTGATCGTGCAATCACTACTGGTATATATTTTATAATATTATTATCATTCATTGTATCGATACTACTACACCATGTTTTATTGATTTGATTTTGGTGAATGATGAAATCAATATATGATTGTAATTTCATTTTATTTATATGAGTTTTTTTTGTTTTTTTTTTTTTTTAGATGGGTGTTTTTATTTATTTTATTTTTTTACATAAATTTCTTTTTTTTTGGGATTTTGATCTTTTTATTTATTTTAATATTTAATTTTGAAAGTATATACGAATTTTCAATACAATTTAGTGAATTTTTAATAGTGATTTGTGATGACAGTTTTACGATCAATCAATGATTATTGCTTAATGAATTTTTTGAATAAAGAGAAATGTACCAATAAAAATAAAAATTTGAGTTTTTTTTTTTTCTATTTTAGAATATTTATTTGAGAAATATTTATGATATAAAAATTTTTTTAAAAATAATATCCCACGTAACTGCATATAAAATTAGGGATTTAACTTAGATGACTGTTTCCAAAAAAATAACTAAAGTTTTTAATGAAAAAGAAATTTACAATAAATTTAATGAATAAACTAAAATCAGTAGACTTATATCCATTGAAGCTGCAATGACTTTTTAAAAATTTTGTATTAGTAGTATTTTTACCTAGACAGATATAAAGTATTTGGTATACTTGTTGTAGATACTTTGTTTTGTCTATTATCTTATGACTTCGACACACTACAGAGATAAATTCACTAATCAAGAAATTGTTGTATGTAATTTGTTGTGGTTTAAGTTTGATTCTAATTTTGTTAAACGTTTGAAGTAAAATACGGATTTTTAAATATAACAGAAACTAAGTATACTAAAGTTCTAAAATTAAAAAATTCGTGATAAAATTTCTTCTTCATTTTGTAAGGAAAAGTTTAAAAACTTTTTTTTTAGTATCTATTATTGTCATATACATATATGTATGAGTGCTAGAACGACCTCAGCCTCAAATTTTATAAAGCAAATGTTGAATACATAAAAAATCTGATATTTTCGAAGTTTGCAAATAATTAAAATGTCTTAAGCCATATGTAATTCTATCGTTTTAATAGCTTTAATTTTTTTTTTTTACATTTACAAATACAGAAAAAACCTATGTATGTTTTTCAAACCTTTGTGCTCTAAATTATCTTTCCAAAATTGACAGATTAAAACAAATCAAAGTCATTTACAAGTTTTTATCTTCAAAATTTATTAATTTTTAATAACACTAACTTGTTGTCATCATATTTTTCATTTCTATAATTTTTCAAGATTATTTCAAGATAAAAGTATCATCATGTAAAAGATAGTTGAAATGTATCAATCATTGTCGTACCACGCAAAAAAACAATATACTAATAGATTTATGTATCTAGATCCACATATGTCCATAACCATCATTTTCGTATTTACGTATGCAAAATTTCAGATAAATATTTTATATTTTCAATTCAATTTAAATTATGTATATTTTATGAGAGTGTAGGCACAAATAATAACACGTATAGATACATTTAAATAATGTGTGTAAATACCTACTAAAATATAAAGCAATCATATAGGTATTAAAACCGACAAAATAATACATGGCATGTTTCTAATATTGCTTTGCTTATTTTTTGTTATTTTTTTATTTTATTTTTTTTTTTTTTGGTATACATACATGACATATGTTCACATATAATTATTATAGACTATGTTACTGTCAGTCTTAATTTACTTTGATAATCTAAGACGAAAATTGAAAAAAAAAGAGTCTTTTGTGTGTGATCAAAAGGTTTTACAAATTGATTTTGGCAGGAAAAAAAAAAATAAATAAAATGTGGTAGTTCAACAGAAAATTGCATACGTACTTATGTGCTTATTTGCTTTTTATTTTATTTAATTTTTTTTTTATAATGCTTCAAATAATACGATTTGTGAAAAGTGTATGCACTAGAAGTGGCGATAAACTAATTCATTCATTCATTCAATAATGCGAAAATTGCAGAAAATGTTCAAGAAAACATTTGAAGAAATTTTAGATTTTCAAATTATTTACCTTCCGAATTTTTGGTGAAATTCTTAGTCAAGACGCAGAAAATAGTTTTCTTTCAATTAATTCATTTTGACATACATACATATTCTGTAGTTGAAATCGAGAAGAATTTTCGACTCAGTTCTCAAGTATTTTTCTACAAAACAAAGTCTGTAATTTTAAATTAGTATTTTGGTCTTTTTTTCGGTAAATATCAGAAAAAAATTTCGTTCCATCTGTTTACACTTGAAAGTTCATAATTTTTAAATATTCAAAACATTTGAGTAAGATACATTGAGAAATTTATACGTTAATTTATTCGTAAATAGAAAAAATTTTAATTTAAAGTAGCTTAATTAATTTTTTTGTTTAAAATTTAAATTTTCAGCCTTTACCACTTAAATTATAATTAATTTTTATTTTTTTTTTCGAATATTTCAACAATTAAAAATTATAAAAATTAACATCGCTTTTGTTATTTTTTTTTTGCGTTTGATTTAACGCAATTATTTAAAATTTAAAACTTAATTATGATTAATTGATTACAACAAAAAAAAACAACAACAAAGATGAAAATTAAATTTGAATTTTACATTCAAAAAAAAAAAAAAAAAATTAATACTAATTAATAAATTTTTTTGTATCGAATTTTCACAAATACAAAATTAGATTTTGATTACAAACTACGTAAATTTATTGATTTTATTATTTTTTTTTTGTATTTTTTTGTTTTTATTTTTCTGAATAATTTATATTTTCAAATTAATTTTTTTTTTATAAAATATTGTGCAATAAAATGACATTTGATATGATTAAAAATTTATGTTAATCTGTAAAACAAAAAAAAAAAATTTAAAAAATAAAATAAAAATAAATAAGAATGGCAAATGAATTATAAAAATCTATAAAATATTATATTTTAAAGAAATTAAGTGCCGATATTCAAATTTTGTTTTATTTTTTATTTTTTATTTTTTTTTGTTAAATTTTAATACATTGAGAATATAAAATATATGTATATATAGTTAATCTGATTATCAATGAATTGTTATTAGTGTTATTATAGCATTAATAAATAAAAAAAAAATATAATGAAAATATACTATGGGATTGTATTTAAGTCGAAAAAATATGATTATGATTAAATTTTAATGTGACTTTGGTATTTTTAACAAAGAACAAAAACACAAAAACACAAAAAAAAATAATTTATATGTTAAAAGAAATCGGCTTCTTAATATATGTACTACAAATTTTATATTAATGATGTCCTACAAAGATAAAATGATAAATTTTTAACATATATAAACACTTATTGAAATGAATTTAAATACATATATGTAGTACTTATAATATGTGTGTATATATGCTCTTGAATTAAAAATTATCTTATTTTTTAGAGTATTAAAATATTATCTGTTAAATATTTTATAAGAAAATTGATTTTAAAATGTGAAAATTCCATTTTAATTTTAATTTCAAAATTAACATTTTAAGATTGTTTTTTTATTTTTTTTTTTTATCGTTGATTTTAGTTAATTAAAACTTGATTTTTATGTGAAAGATGTCAATTTTTGAATGGAAAGTTTTTGATAAAGAAATAATTATTATTTTAATTTTGATTAAAAGTAAATTTTAATTGAAATTGATAATTTTTATGGTACTAAAATTCATAATTTATTTTTAAAATATGTACCTATGTAATAATTTCGTATTTAAAAAAAAAAAAACTGAAAGAAGGAGCAGCATACTGATGAAGATGTTAATTTTGAAAGTTAATATGGAAAGAAATATCTTTTGAAGGATTTTACAATATAAAGTAAAGTAAATATTTTTGAAAAATCGATTGTTTTCACCCATTAAGGTTTATACATACCTTTCAGGTCTTTTCGAGATATAAGACGGATTTTCAATAAGAAAAAAATATATAGTATGTGCGTTAAAACTTCTGGAAAAATCTTCATCAGCATGATATAAGTTTATTCGTTACCGCCTTGAAATAATTTTAAATTTTCGTATTCAATAAGATTATGTTGTAAAATTTTTTTCGAAATTCAATAAGACAGCATTTATTTCATCATTATCCCTTGAAAAACACCCAGATCATTAATGTAATTGATACTTTTTCTTATAACATATTTCCTTGAAAAAAAAAAAATAATAACCATAAAAACCTCAACAACCTCTGTATTCTCTACCAATCTGAATTACATATGTATGTATACGTTATTACATGCTCTACAAACGTGAATTTATAATTTATTAAAAAGAAAAAATTAATTTGTCCTTCACAATTTCAATTAAATTAAATGGATGGTGAAAACAATTTGAAAACATTATTATTATTATCATGATTTTTTTTTCGTATATGTATATAATAATAAAAATTATACACGCATATGTTTTTATCCAATTAGACTTTAAAATTTTTATATTACTTTTTACTTTTGTATTGTTAATTTGTATTTAAAACCCTAAACCAGAAAAAGGATATTAATTTATTATTTTTTTTTTTTTAAAAAAACCATTTTCTTTCCTTAATCACCATAATTATTAATATGAACTCATAAATATCGGCAAGAAATAAATTACAGGTTTATTACGTTTACTACATATGTATATATAAATCGGACCATATAATCAAACTGAAGGTATAATATAATTTTCAAAACAAAAAAAAAAGTAAAAAGTTTAAAAAAAAGTAAAACCTATTCATTACACATATTAACATGTCCTTAATGATATGTTCCAAAAAATAACATAGTTGAAAAAAAAAACCAAGAAAACCAAGAAAAAAAAAATTCATAAACGTTAATTTTTTCCTTTCTGTGCTCTTAATCATCTTTATTTTCATCAATTTTTTATTCTCAAAAAAAAATAATAATAATACACATTTTTATATTTTTACCATAATTTCATAAAATGTTATGTGTGTAAACAGTCTCAAATTTATTTTTATTTATGATTAAATAATTTTTTTTTCTCTTCTTTTAACGCACATAAACTGTACACCCCCATCCCTGCCATTTAATATGCTTTCCTAAAAACTTTTATAAAAGTGCTGAATGATTGATAATACTGTATTTTTTTCATGTACGACTATGTTAATTCTCATATTCATATAATAAAATGTATAGAAAGAATTACATATCCTAAGGACATATTTTCATATTTTTTTATATGTCCTAATTTTTTTTTTTCCTTCTTCACATCAATTCATCTGTTTTTTGTTTGCTTGTATATATGTTCTATCATCTGTCATATACTTGTTAAATTTCATATCAATTTCCATTTATCCTGTACAAAAACAACATAATACGTAAGAAAATAACATGTTATTGTATATTCAAAAAATTTATTTTATCATTTTCCAAAATATGCCAAGAGAAAATGACAATTTTGACGACGATGATGATGATGATGATGTTGATGATGATGGTGATGGTGACAATGTTGATCATCTGTCATTCATGTAAAAAAAATTTTATGAATGTTGATTACTTTCTAGTACTTGTATAGTATATTATATATTTTTTGTTTTTGTGTTCTCATATGTGTACTTTTACATGACACATAACTAAAACATCATTGTTGTCATCATTTAATAAGTATGTTTTTCACTAAAGTTATCTAGTATCTCATTGCGTTTAAATATACATGAAAATACTATATTAAGGACATAAATATTTTTAGTAGGTACTGCTGGTCTTTTTTTTTTTTTTGGTTACATGTATCAAAGTTATGTGGTGTAGTACGAGAGTTATGAGATGAGCACAAATGAATGACTTTTTTTTTCAATCCCATAATATATCTTGACAAAACTAACTAAACTAAGAATATTTATGTTTTTCGAATAAAACAAAAGCATAAAAATCATAATATCATCGTATTCCATATCCATAGTATCTACTTTACAAAATATATATGACAGTTTATGTAGCCTACGTGGTGACTTGTACATTATTTATATTTTGATTGACATATACTGTCAATATTGCATGAATGTTATTTATCATAAATTTCGTTGAAGATATACATAATATGTATCAGCAGGGTGTATTGTGAAATTTTATAATTTTCTATTGTAAAGACAAAACTGTAACGGAATTTTAGAAAGCGTTAAAAAATTGGTCCATTACCATTGAAGGAATGCTGACAATATGTATAGTAAAAAAAGCAAATAGCAAACCTTTAGCAAAGAGAATATTTCTAAGGTTGTGATGATGTAGAATAAAAAAGAGTAGAAATTAGTTCATTTTAGGTCAATTTTTTTTTTACAGGATGGAAATTTTAAAACATAATGGAAACTTTTATAAAGGTTTTTTCAAAGTTGTAATGACCTGAGAAAAAAGGGTGAAAAATTGAGTGTAACTCATTTTTTTCCAATAATTCTCTTAAATTTAGTCCTTTTACAAAATATATGTACAAAGTGAAAATTCTGAAACACAAGCGAGATTTTTAGATTTTTACAGTAACGTTCTGAAGCCATGAATAAATTTTGAAATAGAAGAAAGGCCCAAATAGCGTTTTAAATCTATAAACCTAAATTTACCTTTGACACCATTCATCTAGAATACCCTGTATTTGAACTTCGATTATTATTTATACATTTACATATGTATGTATATTTCACATGTATTTAAATTATAGACTTCTACCGTATGAGAAAGTAGAAAATGACATGCACAAATATAATATATGATAAATATAAACTGCCAAACTCTAAAAATTAGGGATGATTGGGATTCAAAATTTTGACAAAATATGGAAAAAAAAAATTATAATTTCGAATGGTTTGAGTTTTTGAAAGCTCAACTAATAAAATATGATCTGAAAATTTGATAATGTTGATGACAACAACGATGAAGATGTAGAAAAAAAAAAATAAAATACATACCTACAAACATATAAAAAGATAAATAACTTTTATTTCACAATAATTCATATTCACATAATATATACATACATACATACATGTGTGACATTTATATACTCGTATGTATACGTAATATTGCAGAAAAAAAAAAAAAAAATTACAAGTCGATTTATTTTCTTATTAGCTTCTAAAAATGACAATCATCATAAAATATAAATTTTTCGTGATGTGTAATGATAATGATAAAATTATTATAAATGACAATGTTAGTAGAAGAAAATTTATGTAATATGTAAAATGACACGAAGTAAGGGATTTTCAATTCAATTGAATGTAATTATTTTTAAATGGGGTGGTAGGCGTTAAACTGAAATTGTTTTCTATTTTATTTTGTCGTTTATTTCGTTTTTTCTATTTTTTTATTTTTTTTTTTTTGTGTCTATGACAGCAGTTTTTTTAATAAAATCTACATGCATATTTATAACAATGAGGGTGGTACACGAATTTGTATTGTACATACGGTATATAATATCACCCTATTATCATTAACATTCTATAAAATTATAAACGTTTTCGTTATATCGTATCGTATGTATAAGATTAATGTCAAGTTTAATAAAATATACAAAAAAAAAAAAAAAAAAAAAAAAGATATATAGAAGTGATTAAAGGAATTTGCGTGTTATTATCATGAAAATTTGATTGCGGTTTGAAGATACATAATAATTATTATTATTGAAAAGATTTTATGGTAATATGGTAATGTTATATGTGAACTTGTCATTAAAACGACTTATGAATGAATTAATTTTTATTAATATTATTTAGGTTTTTTGTTGTTGTTGTCTTTCTTAAATATGCGTGGGAGTTATTATTCAGGTAAATTTATGTATGAAAATATTATAAATGTATACATGTATCTGAAATGTGTATAAAATATATATTTAATTTTTTTAGAACGTATAATTTTGATATTAATATTAAATTTAAAGTTGTTATTTTTGATTTGAAAAAAAAAAAAAAAAAAAAAAAAAAAAACAGTAAAATAGGTTGAAATTGAGATATAATTAAAATAATGACATATTTCTTAAGGGAAAAAATGGTAAATAAAAAAAATTTACATTTTAAATTATTGTTTTGACTTTTGAGTGTATTGTTTTTAAATTGGATGTTTTAAACGTTTAGAAAATTTGATTAGGGATTGGTTTTCTTTACCATGGCGCTACGGTTCGTCATAGTGTGAATTAATCCTTAACATATTCTTACGTTTTATCCATTTATTCTTATCCCTTACATTTATAACCTTTATTATCCATTTGTAATTTCAGTAGTCATAAGTTTGCAAAAATTCATTGTATATTTATCCGAAAATTATCAATTTAGCAGAATTATAATGACGTCATTTGTTTGTCGGTACATATGAAGCAGCAAATGGCTGCAAAAATATTTTTTTTTTTTCAACGATGGCATCACTAAATTTATCCTTGAAGATTTTATTTCTTTTGAATTGATTTTATTTTTCATTGAAAATGATTTGTTGCACTTGTAAACCCCCTTTATTGTTTACAAGATAAATACCTGAGTTCCACAAACGTTGCAGAAGTCCTAAGGCATGATTTTTAAATTGCTGAAAAAAAAAGTTTTGAAAAATGTTATTGGTACTGCTTCGTTTATTATTTTAATGTGGAAATGTGACACATGAAAATTTTTAAAACAACAATTAGCTATTTTATTAGGACAACATTTATGAAAAAAATATCCATTAAGCCTTTAAGAACATCTTTTATTATTATAATAAAAATTTTTTCTTTTAATTTTAAATTTTTTTTTTTTTGCAAAAATAAAGAAAAATAACACACATATAGAAAAAAAAAAGAAATTAAAAGATTTATTTTATTTTTTTACACACTTTATGTTCGTCATAACAATGAATATTTAAAACATTATCAAATTTATGTTTCTCGTAAAGAAAATTTTCCTGTATATTTTGTTATTGTTGTTAACATTTTTATTTTTTATATCAATTTATTCTTGAAATTAATATGTAGATTATTATGTGTGTGTATGTATGTATATGTGGTAAATTTTCTGTTTTTATTTTGATTTTTATCTTTTTTGTTTTGTTTTTAAGATTTAACATTTTTCGTTCAGAAAAAAAGTATATTGTTTTTCATTTTTATTTATTATTATAAATTTTTTCTTTTCTTCATAACATCATTATTATATTTATACTTCTTATACATTTATAAAGCTACTTTAATATTGTATTGTCTGTCCTCGTAATAATAAAATGTATCTTTTTTTTTTTTTTTTAAGTATATGTACAATATCTTTTTTGACAATATTTCGTTTATTTAATCACATCAATAAATTTAAAAGAGTCACATAACTTACATGTTTACTTGCAAGCTTGACATTCTTTTGTGATATTTACGATTTAGACAAATTTTGTTTTTGTTTTTTGTCTTTTTTTTTAATAATGCGAAAAAATAAAAAGAAGAAAATACATAAAAATAAAAAATATATATGCAAAATGAAATAACAAAAAAAAAAAAAAAAGTTATATATAATAAAATATTTATTATATTTATAATATAAATTTTTCATTGTCAAAATATTTTCTGTATCTAATTTTATTTTATGTAAAACTTTCATCGCATTCATTTTGATATACACAATGTCGGATATATATGAAGGAAAAATAAAAAAACACAACAAAATAACGAATTTTATTTAATTTTTGTTTATAAAATTTCTAAATAAAAAACATTTACATATGCAATAAACTACTTAAAGAAAGACTAAAATATTAACTAGAAAAGAAAAAAAAAAAACAAAACACATTTTAATTATACAATAAAATTTAAATTTATCTAAAATGTTCGGTGTTGAAAAATGTTTCTATTTTATTATGTTTTTGTTTTTCTTTTGCTGCAACAATTTAATATAAAAAAAAATATTTGTTTAATTTTGAAAATGTGACACAAAATAAACAATGTTTTTTTTTTTTTCAAAATAATTATTAAACATAAAATTAAATTTTTTTTTTCTCTTGAAAACACTAAAAAGAAGAAAATGTGAAAAATTACAATAATTCAACAATACAAAAGAAAACTAAGAAAAAAAAAAAACAGCAATAAAGAGAAAAGATACACTTAATAAAAACTATAATTTGTTTTATTGTTGTTTTTTTTTTTTTTTTTTGCTTAAATTTATTGTGTGAAATAAAATTTATTTTATTTATTTTTGTATTTTATTGTTTTGAATAAATTCAATGTAAAATTTTTAAGTGCAAATTTTAATTAACATGAAAATTTGTAATTTCATGTGTAATGTAAAAATATATTATATATATATTTTTTTCTACATTCTGACAGAATTAATTTGTTTAAATAATAATACTAATTAAAATCGTCCATGAAAATTAGATGTACAATTTGTTTATTTTAATTATAAATTATTTTTTTATTTATTTTCATTGTTGTTTTATTTGTAATTTTAATTAGAAAATTCACAAAATAAATCAAAATATTCAAATTTAAAAATAAAAGCATGACTAACATTGCAAATTTATGCTTTTTAATTTGTTTTTTCACATTTAAAATTTTGTATTTGCATTTTCTCTATTTTTTTTTTCTTCTTATTATTGTAGTGTATTAAAGTCCTATTATTTCCGCTAGCTAGAACTATTGAAATATATTGTGGAGGTTTAGCTGTCTACCCATCTTTTAGGCGGTCGGCCCTGAGATCTTTGATTTTGTAGTTTTCGAACTTTCAACTTTGGCCTATTTCATTATTCTGTCTGGTCTTATTCTGTCTACATGAAACATAATCCGTCCAATACTGTTTCCTGATCTGATTACGTCTTTTGTGTCTAACTCTTCTCTTTTGTTACTGCTTTTCTTTTGATCTATATTCAAAAATATAATCCTTAAATTTTTTATCAATGAAAATTTTATTAAAAATTTTCCAAAAATATAATAAAACTCAAAATTTTCTGTAATCCTGAAATTGTTTGATTTTGAAAAATTATTAATTTTCCCCCTTGTATTTACACTTTCTTACAAGATGCTTATCTGTCTCAATAAATGTTATAATTAATCATTTGAAATCTTTAGTACCCAATCTCGTATTATGCACTACATATAAGTTTTTCCCCTTGACAGAAATCAAAAACCAAAAAAAAAAAAAAAAGTGTAAAAAACTTATCAAATAAGTGGTCTCATCATGACACGTCGTTAATGTCCATGATAAGTATTGTCAAATAAAAAAATAAAAAACTACTTCAAATATTTCATATGTTCAAATTTAAAAAAAAAAATATATTCGATCATAATATTGGAAAAGGAAAAATCAAATAAAAAAAAAAAACCTGTAAAAAGGAAAAGAAAAATGTTTTTCTTTTGGTTTTGCCATTTATCTCCTTTTTACTAACAAAGTGTACCTCATTAGTGTCCAAAACCCTTCTGTCAAATGATGACAATTGGTGTAACAGGAACACAAGACAATGATGTATGATGTCTAGAACAGAACTCACACATATGTATGTACATCTATGAAAATATCTTAAAAGATGAAGACTATTATCATCTGGACCAAAAGAAAGAAGGATATTCTTATTTTTTTTTTTCGATATCCTGAAATAAAGAATAATCTAATAAATCTCTTATACCGTAAATTTTCTATGAGTGTTTGTTTTTTTCGTGTGTGTGTTTTGTTTTTTTTTTAGTTTTTTTGTTTTATCCTTTTGCTTTTTCCGCATACGTAGCTTCTTTTTATTACATTGTTTGCACTTAAATGTTATAAAAATAGGGAAATAATAAGGAACAAAAATCAGAGCACATTGTGTAATAAATTCACTATGTAAACATACACATGTAACATATACATATAAGAAGAAAAAAAAGGAGAAATAAAAAAAAAACAAAAAAAAAAAAAAAGTAGAAAAAGGGAAAAAATCCTTGATATTTTGTCATCAATCACGTTACTTGCAAAATAAGAAAGTGAAAAAAAAAATAAATAAATAAAATAAGAAGGAAAAATGTTATACGATAGTCAAACAACAAATTGTCTTTCATTCCTTTCCATTTTATACATTTATCGTCCTTGATGTGTGTATGTTTTTTTTTTTTAAATTTGTTTTTTCGTTTTTCGAATATTTATTTGCTTTTGAAGATTTGAACTTATTTTTTTTTTCCTAGTAATATTTTATATTTGAATTTTATTTGTGATAAAAACGAAAATAAATGAATTTCATACTTCAAAAGGATGATAAAATTGAAGTGTGCAGAAAAAAAAAATCAGATATATGAAATATGTATTTGTTTTTATTTGGTTTTTTTTTTTTTATTGAAAAAGGATATAAGGATTTTCTTGGTGAAATGAAAAATATTTCGTCTTTATATTCAAATAAATATTGACTGTTTGATTTTTATTTTATCTTTTGTATATGATTAGATATTAGGGTGTGTGTGTGTGGGTGTGTGTATTTGTGTGTTAAGTCAAATATCAAATATTAAAATTGAAAAATTTTATCCTTAGAAGAAATAAAAAAAAAAAAAATTAATAACGAATTCATGATTTGTTTATTTTCTTATTTTTCAAGAGTCATTATCAAGGATTTAAAATTTTTATTAAAATTTACAAAAGTTCATATACGAAGTAATCTGTTATTTCTTCTTTTTTTTGTGTGTTCTTTAAATAAATATTACTTTTTTTTTTTTGAGTATAAAATGACTCATAAATTAAAATAACATAAGGTTTATGAAAAAAATAGGATAAAAAGAAAGAATCCAATTTTGTTGTTGCTTTTTTTCCTTTTTTCTCCTTTTTTATATTTTATTTTATACATGTATTTTTTTTATATATAATCTCATATCACAAATAGTGGTAGCCCAATAGGTGAAATAAATCATTTTTAAGGTGCAGTTCAACAAAAATATTATCATAAATCTTTCTTTATTTTCCTGCTTTTCTGTGGATAACACATATCTAACATAAAATGTACACTAAGTAGACAGTAGAAACAGTAGTCAATCAGAGGAAAATAATTTAGATAAAAGTTTTTTTTTTTTTTTTTTTTATAAATTTTATGTTAAAAATATGAAATATATCGTGCATTATACATTTTTTTACATACAATTTTTGTATTAAATTGAAGTAACTTTTCTATGATGATTACACTGTACTTCATTTTATATTTTATAGCTTCAGGCATTTGATTTTTTTTCTTTACATGATAAATGGCTAGCATGTTTAGATTACCTTTCCATATTAAAGATCAGGACAGAAGCTTAAAATCTAATTCTCTACACACTCAATATAATTTATATACCTACATATGTGTATACATTTGATGGACAGTAAAAATTGACTTTATTACATGATAAAGAAAATATGTTTGCATACAAGAAACATTTTCTTGTTTTTTTTTTTATATATATAAAAACTAAAATAATGTAGGTATGTCTTGAAAAATGTTATTTTACCTTTCTACAGTACCAACTGAGAAAAGCAAAAAATGTTTTTCGAGATATGTATATCAAACATTTACCAAATTTTTCATAAGTCAAAGGATATTTTTAAAAATTATGTACAATATATTATAAAACATTTTTTTCCTATTCTATTTCATTTTTTTTTTTTTCATAGTCTTAATATTTTGAAACACACTGTAGACTTTGTATCTTTAAAATTATTAATTTTTGGAATGGACAGCTCGAAATGTTGGTTGTATTGAAGGATCAGCTGGAAAATTTTAAAACTGCAGAAACTTTTTTAGTTGTTTAAAATTGATAAAGATAAAAAATACAGCAGTAAGTAAAATAGTACGCCTAGAATAAATTTAAGTGCCTGCATGTTAAAAATTCTCTCATTGATGTACCTATATGTACATATGTATGTACATATGTATATAAAAAAAAAGTCGTATGCCTTCACATATAGTAAGACGTAAATACACGTTGCGCGCGTTTTAGAAGTACAAATACATCAAAAACGTACTAAATTAAGAAGTAATCCTTGTATATACCATCCTTATATATCGCTATATAAAAAGAAGCCGATAAAAAAATTATAATTTAATTTTTTTTTATAACACACAACAACTTTACCACTTAAGGGTAAAAATAAAAAAATAAATTATTATAAATTTCACATACATATTTACACCACATATATCTCGTTTTTGAGATGGTATAATAGAAAATAAGGATTTAATAAAATTTAGTACCTAATAAATAATATTTCATTATAGATATTATAGAAAATATGTGTGTAATCATAACTGTTACTACATAAAAAATGAAATATTACATGAATTTATGAGAATAGGGTATTACATACATACATTTTTTTTTTCTCCATACCTATAAATGTACTAAAAGTATAGCTATAGCTATAGCGTTAGCGTGAAAATTTATCCCATACTAACATATATGCACAATAATGACTTTAAATTATAGCTGTAAAATAATTTTTACATAAATTCTTAACCCATTTAATAAAATTTATATGTATGTATATCTAAATGGTGTTTATATTCAACATAAATTCAAATTTTAATTTATTTAAGTTATTTTTATTTTTCTAAATTTGATAAAATATTTATTGAATAAAATAAAAATAATGACAATAGAAATGTTTTTTTTCTTCTTTTTACTAAATTGTAAATGAGGTGAATATTTATTATAAATTTTATAATCACATTAGAAAATAATTTGCATATTATGGTGATAAAGAAATTCTCATGAAATAATATCTAACCCTTTGAATTCAACGATTTCAAATAAGGACATTTAGGGGATTTTTCTTTACAGGGTATTTTTAAAGAAAGTTATAGAATGTTAAATAATCAATTTGACTTTGACGTTCTCCTGCTTGGCTCTGTGACATATAAAGTTTTTTTTGTTTATCTCAACGATGCAACTTTTGCCTCAGACATTATCTTATCTGTTCATATCCTTTTCACTTTGTCTTCAAAAATATTGTGAAGTTAATGGTTCTCCAATTGAAAAAAAGCTTGGAATGCAAACTGCAAAGGGGTGTTAAATCATGTAAACAAATATATTTTAATGTTATTTATATGATGTCTTTGGGTAATAATTTTTATTAAACTGAAAAACTAACCGAACAAACTTTATTTTAATTTTTTTGTTTTTTTTTTCGAAAATAATGACTACAAATAATTTAATTGTGTGAAATATTCAAAGTGTTTTTAATTACCCACTTAAAAATTAATTTTTTTTAAAGGTAGGCTGCTAGGCAGATATATTTTCTTTACCTTGTATATATAGAAAATTTATTTTTATTAAAAATTAAAAATTCTGTTTAATGGAAAAATCATGCATTAATTCAATAATTAACTTATTAAATAAACACTTCTAATGTTAATTATTTATTTAAACAATTAATGTACAATTAATATTTTATTCATACAAAACAAAACAAAACAACAAAAAAAATATGTTAATAGAATTTTCTAATTTTACCTCAATTACAACTTTATGAATATTTTTTGTTTTGCTTTACGTTAATTATACCCAAAAATAAAACAAAATTTTCCATACAATTTTGAGGTTGGATTATATCTACGGGGACAAAAATAAATGAACTAACATTTTATGTTGTTGTTGTTGCTGTTTTCCTTATTTAGAAAATTTAAATAGAAACCTTAATTATATTTTAATTTTTTCTTTTTGTTTTATATGTATATAAATACATTAAAGTTTTATTATACATTTATTATAACGGTACAATATATATATGTAATACATATTAAATAAAATAAAGTAATTTACTTTATTATACATGAAAATAAAATTAAATAAAAAAAAAAAAAAAAAACTTAAAAATTACCTTCTCTTTTATTGTTTGTAACATAAAAATTAAATATTCAAATCGATCAATTTGTAATCAATTAGTGTTTCCCTAGACGAAAATATTCAACTAAAATTGTTTAAACATAACTAAACAACATGTATTTAATAGATAGATAGATAGATGTATCTATTTTTATTGAAAGATAACATATACGTATATTATATACAGTATATTTCAAATATACATATTTTATATGGAACAAACGATACAAAATGATTATATTAAACGTAAAAGGTCTCCCAGTTGTGGTTATCATCGGTTTAGACTTTTATGGGGAATAAATATATACAGTTTTTTTTTTTTGTATTCCGTAAATAAATATTTGAAATAGCTTTAGAAAGAGATATTGAAAAATATAAAATTTTGCAAAATAAACATGAGATACAATAAAAAAAAACAAAATTTGGTTATTGAGTACACTTGTGTTGAGTTGAAACAAAAAACAAAAAACACAAACAACGAAATATCAAATGAAAAAATAATAATAAATTTTTTTTCGGTGGTTATCAGTCATGCATTTTTAATAAGTTTTGATGGCATGCTTTGAATTCAATATCAGATTAAAATGAGTTGATATTTGTGCCACCCAAAAAATATTATTTTATTTTATTTTTTTTTTTGTATTTATATTTATTAAAATTGAAAAATGGGAATGTATCAATTTTACAAATAAAAGATTTTAAACGAAAATTATATTATAGGGTAAAGTTTTAATTTAGAGTTCTTTTTTGGGAGAAAAAAAAAAATACACCATTTTCTTTTAAATACGATAATCGACCTGCTTTAAGTATACTTTTTTTCGGAATTTTCACCGAATAAACAGGATAAAAATGGGTGACTAATTATAAAGGAATAGACAGAAAAGAATGGTGTATCTACATTGTTGTCGTTCTAATAAAACTCACTAAGTCTATGAGATGAAATAATTAAAATAGGAATTGTTGTAAAAAAAAAGTGTCATTTCAAGACTTACAGAGGTCAGCTCAGATTTAATTAAATTTTTAAAACAATTTTGAAACAATTGAAGTCTAGTTTATGACAGACAAAAAAAAAAATAAATAAATAAAAGAGAAGATGTAATTGTTCTATTTACCTTACGTGGCTTATATAAAAAAAAAATTGTTTTATTCAATTTCACATTGATTTAATGATCAAAATTAATATTTCATGTATGAAAATTATTCCTTTTTTGAAATGATAAAAAAAAAAACATATACGATATAAATGATTATTGTTTATAATATCCGTTAAATTCATATTGAATTGTTTATTTTCGTTTTTTTTTCTTCTTTTTGTAGCAGATAAACCATTCATTGATTGATTAAAATTTATTAATAATAAAAAATAAAAAAAGAGTTGTATAATGTCAATATATGTAATTTTTATATTTGTACGAAAGCATTAAAATTTTATATGAAATGACATGTATGTACGAGACAAAAATGAAATAAATAAAGTGGGTGGTGCTGAATTGAAAAGAAAGCTATAGGTATGAATATTTTTATCGTTAATAAACTGAAATTATTTTGATAAAACCGATGAAATGGAAAAACACATTATTTTTTTCTTTTAATATATTTGTATTTGTACAAAAAAGGATATTATAAAATGATGGAAATTATTGAATTTGGTGTTTATTTTCTTTCCCAAGGGGAATATACATATATGCAAATAAATATAAATTTTATTTAACTTAACCAAAATAATGTGGAATAAAATATATTAAAAATTAGGGTTTTTCTAAAAAGAAAAAAAAAAAAAAAACGAATGAAAAAATTAATCGGAAAACATGTGTTGATTTGTTTTCTTTTTTTCAATGTTTTAATGATAAAATTATCATTTTTTGGTTAGCATTACATGATGTATTTTTTTTTTTTTTTGACTTTTGATCATAAAATTTGATTATTTTGTAAATTCAATTATTGTTTATTGAATTTCATATCCGCAGGACATTAATGCATATTTAACACTTTAACTGGTAATTTTTTAAATAATTTACATGATAAAAGTTTAAAAAAAAACTTACTCGTATTTACTACAAAATCAAAACAAATATAGATTCTATTTAAATCTTATTTACATATATTACCAATAGTAAAAATTTTGATTTTCACATATTTTTTTTATCTCATGTTTCACTGAAGAATTTTTTTTTCTGTTATCATCTTTTTTTTTTTTTTTTTTTGAAAATACTTTTGAGAAAAAATTTCTAATGGGAATTGAGTAGTACATTAAAAATCAATAAATTTTATTTTAAATTTAACAATTTAATTCTTTTTGACAATATTTTTAAAATGGAATTCTTTGTATCTTTAATTGTTTTTTTTTTTCCTTTCATTATTTTTTTCAACCATCAAATTGTCAATTAGTGTTGACGCATTTTAAAAATATAAAATATTTCACAAACAATTGAAAATAGGAAATGATCACTTAATCCCTTTGAGGGCACATCATTTGATCTTATTTCATTCTAAATGTGCCCTTTTTTTTTGTCTTGTCTTTGACATACTCATATAATATTATAAACTTGAAAAACGGAAAATTAAGATAGAAATAATAAAAAAAAGATGAAAATTGAAATAAATAAAGAGAAAATGAAAATTTATTGCTATGCATGCATTTATCCGCACTTAAGTACATTTCAATTGCATGGTATGTATAGATACATTTTAATATTATATATAAATTCTTTAGTAAATTGTCTTTTTTTAAAATAAATATATTATTTTTGTTGTTTGGTTTTTTTTTCTACTTAATACAAGTACAAAATGTTTATACATATATCGTTATACTTTATTATACATCATGACAGTTTGACAAGATGCATGGGTGACAGGTGCGCAATTTCTTTCATTTGAGATATTACCATGGAGGCCAGCCATATTTTTTTTTTTATATATATATTTTAAGAAAGACATATGTATATTTTGTATCTATATAATTTTATTCTAAAAGATAACATTCAGATTCACACATATTTACATAGATACACATACAAAAAGAAATAGTAGAAAAAAAAATTGTCATTATAGTGTACATTTTCGCGTTTTGCTATAAAGTGTCATCATGTGTGTTTTTTTTCTCTTATTTTTCAACTCGATCTCTAAACGAAAATGTTATGTGGAGAAAAAAAAAATGTACACATATAAAAGAAAAAAGTTAAAAAAAAAACTCTTAATAAATAAATAACATAGAGCTAACCATGGTCTAGTTGAAAGATTTATGATCTTAGTGTCAGTTAACAAGGATGCTGTTAAAAGAGGAAAAATTTTTCGTGATTTTCAACAAATTAATGGAATTAGATGAATGGTATCGTTGTTAGATATGTATCATGAACAGATAAAAAAAAATGTGGAAAAAAACAGAAAGATACAACAGATATAGATATTTTCTTATATACTAAGTATTAAGTATGGGTTTCCGCAAGGATGTCATTTAACATGACTTTAATTCTTACATTTTTATGTTGTTGGCTTCTTTTTTTTTTTTTTGTTTGTTTTTCTTGAACTTAAGCTGTTAAGTATTTTTTAAAAATAAGAAAGAAGAAAAAAAGATAAAAATTATTTGAATCCTAGAATTATGTTACAGTTAATTAGTTGTTTAAAAGTGGTTTAAAATGATCTTAACAACATTTAGAATATAAATCACATTGTTAAATTAATTTTCACAATATAAATGTTGACAAATGTCAGTTTAAATAAATTTAAAAAAAAAAGGAATTATCATGGAATATAGAATTTGAATACATTATAATAAAAACTAAAGTAGAGAAAAGAAGAAAGTAAGGAAAAGTTTCTTAATTTTAATGGAATTCTCAATTTTTTGAAATTTGAAATCGCAACAAGAAAAAAAAACAATTCGAAAATGTGACAGAAGGGATTAGAGAGAGAATATTCTTTATGGTGTACTCATTTCCGATCTGTGTTACTTGCATTTACGTCATTTTGATTCGGATCCAAAAAACAGGAACTAGAAAATCTGTTTTTTTTTTCTTTCCTTTTTTTTTTTTTTAAATAACAGAAACTTTGAGTAGCAGTTGAGATTTTTTTGTTGCAAATTTAGTAGTTCAAGTAGTTCCGGTCCTTAATTTTCAGAATTGATTTCGCATCTTTCGTTCTTTCATATTGATTTTAGTCTTTCTGTTGATCGACTGATCGTACACCACTCTTGGATTTATTATTGATCATTCCTCTTGAAATTCTGTTGCTAACGGATCACATAATTTAGTCTTTAACTGGTTCGTAACTTCTCAGACTTCTCTCCTTTGGAAAGCATTCGAAATATTCGCTATTTTTAATATATCATAAGAAAAAGTGAAATGACTGCGTTGTTTGCATCTTTAATTCTAACCAAATCTAATTTCTCATCATTAGCGACCGTAACTCATTGATGATTATATAGATCCCAAGTACATGAATTTTAAATAAATTATTTATTAATCATAATCAAATGAAATATTATTTATTTTTTTTCACGATACACTTAATATCCTTTTCATTTCAAATTAGGGACTTAATAACATTTATATTTGTATTTTATGTCCCAGACGTAGTATACGAGTATAACAATATCTAAAAACTCTGTCACCAAAAATTTTAAATGACGTGATATAGCACCCAGTATATTTGATGAGGGTGGCTCTTCAACTATAGTTACTAATTTTCATTCTCTTCAAATCTACCTAAAGCAAAAAAAAAAAATAAATAAATAAAAAACAAATCTTTTGAAATTAGTATTGAAATTGTAAAATTTTCATTTAATATTTATGAAATACCTACCATCATTGACATCGTCTTTATTATCAGTTGACATTATTAATGTCATTTTATTCGTGTTGTTATGTTACTGAGTTATGTTACTATGGTTCTGGTACCCCACAATATATCCTTCAGGATTTGGTTTTCATTTTAAACACAAAACAAAACAAAAAAGAACAAAAAAAAAATACATTTGAAAATTCAAATGAGTTTTGTTATAATTTAAATACAAAAACGACAATGATGATGATGCGATGGTAGAAATAAAATTTCAAATTAGAAAATTTTCATTGTTAAAATACAACTTTTGTATGTTTGTACGTAATTTAAAATGAAATTTGAAAATTTACGAAACGTAATTGTGTGGTATAAACTATTATTAACTGTTGCGAAGTGATGTGGTGGTAAAATTAAAATTTTAGTATGCAATGTGCGGTATTTAAATATACTATACTATATTTTATCATAATATGATTATAAATATATTTATATAATGCATCCTTTTACAAAATGAAAATGATGGTAAGCTAATCAGATAATTAATGGCCTTATGAACGGACACTAAATTTTCAAATGATGAAAAAAAAAAGCGGAGAGAAAATGTGAACAGAATATGCTGTGATTGTAATTAGATGTCCCTTAAAATTTGTTACAATATACTAAACATCTGTTATTATAAATTTTGTGTATGAAAAGGATTATGGTTGTCAAATGATTGCATTCATTTAGGCTTCTTTTTTTAACTTCAAATTTTTTTTTTTTTCTAAATTTGATTTGTTTAATTTAGTGTACTGAAATACATATATTATTTTTTGTCTTTTCATTATATAAAAGGGTAATGAAAATTCATGTACTTAATTATTATTTATTTAAATTAGTAATTTAAAAGTCTAAAAATGAAGAAAAAATAAAAGGATTAAATTTTCAAATCAATGAATTTCCAAATAGAAAAAGAAGAATGCAATTTTTTTTTTCACGTTTAAAGCTTTACGTTAATTGATGCATAAATAATTAATTATCGTAAGGACTCTGTATTTTAAAATCAAAATTAAACTTATTGATTTCATTGAAAATATAAAAAGAAAAAAGGTTTTCTAAATTGTATTTCACCATACTCAATCCTGCAACGTTGTTTTGTCTTGTTTTAAATAATTTGAAAATAAATTATAAAGTAAAGGAGTATAGGTACTTTATAATTTGTATGAAATTTTTGAATTCAAAAAGTGATTAAATAGTTTTTAATTAATTAATTATACTTTCAAAGATTTTCAAAAAATATGTTTTTTATGATTTATTAATTAACATCTCCTTTTTTTTTTGTTTTCAAAAATTAAAAATAAAAATAAAAGAAAAAATATGAAATTTTGTGACATTTTTAATTTATTTAATTTTCAAGTAATGAAATTTTATTTTATTGAATCAATTATTATTGCATATGTACAAATATGTATATAGGTATTTATGTAATATGATTTTGGTACAATTTATTACATTTAAGCTCAATGAATATCAATGTTGATGCTAATGTCAACCTGTCATCATATAAGAATATCAAATATTATTCAGGCGCGCGATGAAAACATCAATTTTGTTGTCAAACTGGATTTTGATTTATATTTTATATTTATTTGTTAAAATATGTACGTATACACAAAATCTACATGTGAATTTTACGTATATGCATGCAGAAATGCTTATGTACATATACATATATAAAATAATCTATAACTGTAGCATCAACTTTTCCAGTATCATTAGCATCAGAATAACATCCTGAAAATGCAAATACGTCAAAATTTAATGCGAAAGCTGACATTTCTGCATTTTCATTTCCTGTATATGACATTCAGAGAATGTCTGTCATTTAATATTGTATGTGTATATGTGTATGTGAGTATGTGAATTTGTTTATAAAACAGGAAAATATGGAACAATAACAGATATAACTGAGAAAATGGGAGGAATATGATGTGAAAAACAGAAATATCTATGCAACTGCAAAACTATGCGAACATTGTATGATATAATAGTTTAAAATTTATACATATGTATGTACATACATATAATATATTTTATATTTTGATATAAAAGATTTGTTAAGGAGTTAGTAGGATGGGATAAATTTATAAATTAATGCTTAGGAAGAGATCAACTGTTTTATAATGTTGGAAACAGAAAACAGACACAGAACATTATTTTGTTGTATAATTGTGGAGTAAAAAAAAAAAAGAAAAAACAGAAGCTGTTGTCGTATATATATTATATTTTTCGATGAAGGGTTTTGGAAGTGAAGTGTGTGTAACAAGATAAAAACAAGCAATAGACAAATATGAAATATATTCAAGTAGAAACAAAAACATATCTATCCATGGATCCAATGTTATATGTCGTGATTTATGACCACATCTTCTGTATATCTCATAATTTAAACAAAACTCTTGTTATATGCTTGACTCAGATGTTTCGCTAGTAATTTATGGGTGAATTCAAAAATATCTGGTAGCTAGCTAGAAAGAGTAGTGGAAGTAGCATTAGCAGAAGTAATGGTCATAAGAACAGGTTTAGAGATTCCATCATTTTTATTTTATTTTCTTTCTTTTTTTTTTTTTTTTTGTTTCAACAGAAAAATAAAGAAATAGACAGAAATCTCTATCTCACAGACTGAAAGGCTTCTAACTAATTTCATATAAAGAAATGATGATCGTGTAGAAAGCGCCAATTTAAACTTTAGATACAATATAATGGGGGAGTAAGTAAAGATTCACATCTTTCATAGATATGTACATTCATAAAATTTTATTTTCCATATAGTTTTTCTTTTATTCTATTCATGATGCAATAATATGCAACAGAGCATGAAAATCGTTTTTTTTTCTACAGTTTTACATTTAAACTCAACACTTATCACAATGTTTCAACTACAGCTATAATAGTTTAGTGTGTGGTTACTGTAAATTTACAGACACCATTTATAACTGACGAGTAAAAGAGTATTCAACATCGTTTGGGATGAACAATGTCAAAAAGATGAAGATGATGATGAAGAAGAAGAAGAAGACGATGATGCAGAATTGCACTAACTGACAATACAAAAGTACGTAAGGAAAATGAAAAACAAAAAATGATGAGCGTACATGAAAATGTCATAATTCTTGCTGCCACATAAATATAAAATATGACTTTCCCGAGGATATCTTTTGGGTGGCATCCTGTCCGACTATTATCTATTGTTGATAAGAATAAGCTAGATAATAGTATACTCGTATATATTGTATAGAGAAAAAAATAATCATAAGAAAAATAAAAAAACAAAACACAGTTAAGGAAATCGTGAACTTTTTGTATATATGTAGTTCATATTTTTCGTAATTTTCAGGACATGTTTCTCATACAAAAGACGCGCGATAGTAATTGCAAAAATGACAACAACAAAAAAATAATATAAACGATAAACATATAACTAACGATGATTAAACAGACAAGAACTAAAGTCACTCATCACAGAGAGTATAACACCAAAAGTCCTTAAAGATTATGGATAATGATGAAAAAGCATTCATAAAACGGAAGAACTATGTACATGAAAAGAATGCTATACAATATTTTTTCTTTCATTTTTTTTGTCTAAAGTGAAAAATTTTTCATTTATCTTTGAGAAAATTAATTTTGAAAATTTTTTGTTGACAGCCAGTTATTTCACATGAATAATAGTTGAATCTTTATCATTGTCTAGTTTCCGAAACGTTTGTAATGCAATATAATCATGAAGAGAAAGAGAGTGTATTATGAAAAATTGACAAAGCATGAAGATGAATCCAAGAAAAATGTATAATTTTCCTTCCTCTCTTTTTGTTTTTGTACCTTTAAAAAAAAATTTTTTTTGTTGTTGAAAAATTTGATATTCTGATGTTGATAGAATACATCATGCAACTAAGATAAAGTGAAATAATAATTTTTAAAGAAAAAGAAAAAAAAAAAGGAGGAAAGTTAATCATTTTTCCTTTTCCTAAATTAATTTTACTTTTTTGGTCATTCACCAAATAACCAAACCAAATTCGACTGATCACTTTTTTGGATTGGTTAATGTCTCTAATGGTCCTCAGAGAAGATAATACATACATATGTATAGTATATACTTTTTGCTTTTTTTTTTTTTCAACAAATTTTATTAATAAAGGAACGTACATAGATATTTATTTTGCGATTTTAATATTCTCAGTACACGATTAATTGCTACCATTTCCGGTGAATTTTTGTTTTTTTTTTGTTTTCTTTAACTTTTTTTAAAAGGTGGTCGTACTGTGATGTTAATTTATTAGTTTGTTGGCATATTTTTGACAATGACAGCTGCTACATATTTGCATTTAATTAGCAAAATGTTATGGTTTTGATCATCAATTTGCATTCATATAACGTTTTGTTATGCTGATGTGCTATGAAATTAAAAAAAAATAAAAATAAAAATAAATAAGAAACAAAAACACTGTAAATATAATATGAATTATTATTTAAAATGCACGAATGAGAATTTCTTATTTTAATAAATAATTATTTTTTAAGGTATACAGAATATGAATGATAACATGTAAGTTAGAGTTGATTTATAAGAAAGAGAAATTTTTGTTGTTGATTTTTTTTTTTTGTATTTTTTGTATTTTTTATATTTTTTGTTAACGTCATTTTAGTATATTGTATTTTTTGAAATATGATTTTTTATTTTGTACATAAATAATTAAAATATGAAAAATATTTTGTAATTAGTTTAACTGTACCATAATTTCATGTTTTATCTGATGTTTAAATAATATGAAAAAAAAAAAAATGAAAAACAATATTTAATTATTTTTTTGTTTTTTTTAATTTTGAAAAAAAAAAAAAAAAAAAAATGACATGAAATATGAATAACAATAAATCATAATTTAAATACCTTTCGAAGAAGAACAAATGTGAACTTTTAATGAACTTTTATTTTTTGTATTCTTAATTACAATATTATTTTCAGGTTATATGAATTTTAAAAAATCAACGAAGTAGGTAAAATAACAGGAACTAATTTATTCCAAGAATGTTTTAAACAACTACTTGGTTGGTCGAACTTTATTCATGAACTCAATTTATACAATTCAAGCTGCCAATTTTCAAATTTTATAATTAATTTTGAAAAACAAGATGGAAGTATTTTTTCAACTAAAAAATAATCCAAGACCCCTAACTTAAGAATTGCTAATACATTATAACTGCAGCTACTGACCGAAATTATACTGCACCCAATCTTACTCTTTTTCAACACCAGTTCAATGTAAATTAACCATTATATTTTCTTTTAATTTTTTTTTTATTAATTAAAGAGTAAATGTGGTATAAGATACATAGGTATATCTGAGCATTTATATTCCAGGTGGTCAAAAATCTATAGTCTTTTTTTATATATCTAAGATTTTCCTCAATTTACAACACCAAGAAATGATACCTTCTCACAATTAGTACAATCTATCCACGTGAACTAAAAACTAAAAGAACATAATAATAAAACTGAAATTGAAGAAAAAAAATTTTTTATGTATGTACATATATTTAAACAATGCAAACAGTAATTAATTAAATGTTTCTCATTAGGTGTTTATATTGTCTTATCGCAACCAGTGGCATGACACCATATTAAAAAAAAACAAAAAACATCCACAATATGCAACTAGACTTTTATTACCATTCTTATATTGTTTTTCTAGTGTTTTTGAACAATTTTTTTGTGGTAAACGCGTGTTAAAAGGAAGTGTATAGAATGACATGAAAATGTACCTACTTGTATGTTGTTAGCTATTGTAGTACAATACAAGAAAAAAGAAGAAAAAATAAAAAAAGGGACGATAAAAACAAACCATCGTAATTATAAAAAAGTTTCTCACAATTAAAATGAACCGACAACAAGGTAATATGTAAAGTTGAAAAAAAAAAAAAAAAAGATGTATAATGTTCTTTAGAATAACTAGGTAAAAGGTAATTGTTGAAGGTGTTCAACAAGAAGGGCTTTTCTTTTACTTCTTGCTATAGTATTTGTTGAGTTATTCGTCTGTATTATAATATGAAAAGTATTTTATAAGACAAGAAAGCTTAAAAATTTAACTTATCATGCAGTAAGAACTTAAAAAGAAAATTCTGTAAAAGAAGGCGGAAAAGTGGTTGGTAGATTGAAAAGAAAAAAAGAAAAAATAAAACGTGAGACAGGTATTTCCTTTAAAGCAATCACGATTTCAATAAATCACTTCTTTGTTGGTTAAAATAGTGTTGTGCTATTGGCGATTTTTACCAGATTAGGGATATTATAACATACTACATGGTAGTACATACAAAAAACAAAACAAAAAAAAATATTGAAAAGTACTAGCCTGCATGAAATACTATTTAAAGTGTGTATTTATTTGTTTATTATGGTATATTTTTTATTGAATAATGTTCGAAATATACAATATATGATTAAATTGTAGCTATAAAAATATTTACAGTATACATTAAGGACGTGTTTAATAATAAATTGATGACGGCTTTCGATGTACCTATAAGAATGAAAAAGTTTTTGTCATGAATTTAGGAGAATTATCGTGATTTATATACATTTGTAAATTCAAGTATTGTGTGTATTGTGTAAAAATGTAGAAAAATCTTTAAAGGTCTTGTAAGATCATAATTTTACAATTGTATAGTAGACTAAAAACAAGAAAACGACATTCGATTCGACTGGAATTCGAACCTAAGACCTTTGCCTTGCCCACTGTTCTACCAATTAAACTGTCGAATGCCATGTCGCTCGCTGTTTCTTAGTTACTACGTAGTCATTGATAAAGAATACTCAAATCTCCTACACAATATATACTTACTGAAAAATAAAGGATTCTGTTGGTGAAGAAAATCCTTTCTTGTTCCAGAAAAGGAAAGACAAATACTGATACATTTTGCTTGATGTAGGAAATAATTTTGAATGTCTAAAATCTTCAATTTTAAAATTTCAAATCAAAAATGAATATGGCATAAAAGTATAAATGAGCTTTCGACAATTTAGAATTTTAAGGCTAGAAGTATTTAAAAAAAATCTTGAATTCGGAAATAAAAGCTTGAAAGTTGGAAGCCAAATTTAAAAAGAAGTTTGACGTCCGATGGATATATACATACATAGATCTAGTTTGTGGTGGGAAGATGAGATTACTATGTTTAAAAAATGTAAATGAATCAAGCTATCTAGTTGATTGTCATTGTGGAAGCTCGAAGACGAAATATTCTGTGAAAAGCAATTGGACAATAAAGAAAAATTTTAAAAGACATATGACATATGCATTTTTCAAATAACTTATGTAAAACTTATGTTAAAATTTTTTACATTTTTTGAAACTTAAGAAACTACACCTTTTTTTTTTACTCATACTTATGTAAACCTGCGATGATGGTGTAATTTGCCTTCAAATTTACAAGTACATATTATTAAACTTTTCAAAAAGCAAAAAAAAAAAAATAATAATAATAATAATAATAATTACAAAACAATATAAATTTGGTCTTACAGAATAATAAATTATTTCAAGTTATTTTTTTAAATATTTTATTATTTTTTCTTGTTTAATTAAAGATTTACAATTTTATATTATTGTTTAAATTATTTTTCTACATACATATTTTTTTATTATTACTATTATTTTGTTTTTGTTTTGTTTATGCTTTTAATAAAAACACAAAAATTTACGATACATTTAATTTTTTTTTTTTTTTTTTTTTCAAAAATACTACTATAATATAATTTGAATATAATAAAAACGAATAGTTATAACATATTTTCAAAAGTCACGCAACATTACAAGTTTTTCTCATTAAAATTATTACTAAAACAAAACAAAAAAAAAAAACAAATACATACATTGAAAAATTTTAATAAATAAAAAAAAAAAATAACAAAATAAAATTTATGACCATTCAAGTTCATTTTTTTTAATATAAATGTGTTTACATGATTTTTTTATTTCATGTTCATTTCAAAAAGTAGTATCTACTGTTTTTTATTTTCGTTTTTTTTCTTTTCTTTTTAATTATAAATTAAATGCATATCAAATATTATTTTTTAATTTTTATTGTTTTCAGTTAACAATTTTGAGTTAATTACATATGAAAATATAGTTCACGAACAATTACTGAATTTAAAAATAAAAAAAATAAATAAAATGTTCGTATAAAGTCATTTAAATATTATTTTGTTATTTTTCATGAAAAAAAAAAATACTTCGATATTATCCTTGAAAAATATCTAAATATGAGTAGAACATATTTTCATAAAATAAAATTTAAAAAAAAAAAAAGGAGTACGTATGGATAGCAATAAATAAAGTGTCTCCTTTTTTTGTCCTCTTTTTTTGTTTTTTTTTTGGAGTAAATCATATTTTATATTTTCCAAAATATATCACAATTCCCTACCCACATGCTGTCGATAAATTTAATTTACAATCGTAATTCATAACGTTCTTTTTTGCTGTTGTTGTTGTTGTTTTTTCTTTTATTTTCAAGATTTAAAATATGTTAGATAGAGAATATAGCCAAAATTTAGTAAGGACACATATTGTTATATTCAATAATTTATTTATAACTGAAAAAAAAAAATGTAAAATTTTAAATCCTAGATATTTATTTTCTGATAATGGTGACGTAAACATAACTACTTGTAAATGTTTTTGATTTTTTTTTTCTTTTCAAGGACCAAAACTGTCATACATTTTTTTACTTTCAAGTAAAATATGTGACGCAACTGACATTTTAAAATGAAAAAGTATACAATCTTTTTTTTTTTTTTTTTTTTTAAAAAATGTATTAAATCGATGTATGTATGTTCAGTTTCAAATTTTGCACGTTCAATTTTATCAATATAAATGAATTTTTTTTTTTTCAAAATTTTGCGTAGGTTTAAATAAAGGGTACACATTCTCATATTTAAAAAGAAATTGTTATTTTGTTAACAAAAAATTAAATTTAAAATGTGGTTCATAATAAAAAAAAAAAAAAATAATTTTCTGATGAATTAATTTTACAAAAGAAGAAGTGGATCATGTATTCTCCAGTTACTAAAAATTATAGCTTTCTCTGTACTAAAATAAGATGTATTACAGTATGTATTCCCTTTGTACAAAATAAACCTATTTATCATGATGATAAATAACATGGCACATAAATCATAACTAAAAAAAATAACATTGAATGTGTAAATTGTATTTTGTAAAAGTTTTTTTTTTTTTTGATGATGTAAGGTAGAAATTACAACGATGAATGTAAATTTAAATTTTATTATACATATACGTATAAAAAAAGTTTAAATCAATTTTCAAAAGATATTTTAGGTTTTTTTAGCTGTCATAAAAAATATGAAACTAACTAAAATTTAGAGTTTTTTAGCTAGTTTTTATTATTAAGAAAAAAATAAGACATTATTAGGGTAAGAATCGTTTGTAATATTAATTTTTTTTCTCACTTTTTCGACCAATAAAAGTCAAATAAAGTGATTATTTGATTTTTTTTAAATATTATCATCCAATTTTTAAGCTCATTCTTCACATCTTCAAGCTTCGAGTACCTATGTTAAAGCTCTTTCTCCACATAATCAAGCTCTATATTTAATTGTCAAAATGTTCAAACTTTTTTTTTTTTTGGTTTCAGGAGGTAAAAATTGGATGGTTTTTTTCTGTTTAATTTATTTTAAGAAAATGTTATATTAGATGTTGAAAGTTATATAACGCAATATTGAATATATTTCTTTTAAATTTTCATTTTTTCTCTTCTTTTGTTGTTTTGAGAAATTCTAATGGACGATTCCTGTCAAAAATTTAAACAAAATTCGGTAATTTTATTAATTTATTTTTTTCTTTGAAGTGTTTTTTTTTTTTTTAAATAAACACATCATATATTTTAGATTTATGAAAAAATTTATGAAGTATTAAATATTTTATGAAACGTAAATAAAACGTTCATAAATAAAAAAAAAAACAAAAATTATTAAAATGACTTGAAAATTTAAAATAAAAAAAAAAAAAATTCAACAATAAGAATCATTCAAATAAAATATTTAACAATTTATGAAAATTTCATTATGTGAATTTAGAAAAATATTATTATTGTTTTTTTTTTTCTTTAAATAAAAAGGAAATATTAATCCTACAAGCATTTAAATTCTGTTAAGGTCATTAATTTCGACAAATTATAGCCATCTTAAGTTGTCACATCAATAACATTAAAAAATATTTGAAAATTCTCTTTTAAATATCCGAAATAAAAATTAATTAATAAAAAAAAAAAGAACATGACGAAATTCAAATGAAATTATTAGACATCATTTTTTATTTTTTGTTTTTTATTTATCTATTTATTTTTTTGTTCAAATAAAATTCTTTTGATAAAATTTGAAAAATAGCTTTTGACATGAACTCGTGTCTTTTTTTATTTTTTTTATTGTGTGTAAATATTAATGATGTGTGTTTTTGAATTCATAACATCAAATTCCAATTAGAAATTTGAAAGAGAAAAAAAAATGCCTATAAAAAATATGTAGCATATATTTATTCTTGATGGGAAATATCACAGGGTGTCAAAACAATTCCAAGAAAGTATGTAAAATTATTTAAAAAAATTAGACAGTTTTTCATTTGTATAATGATGGGCTTATCATTATATTAGAATTTAAATTTTTTAAGTCCTCTGTTTCCAATATACAATTATTACGTGTATGTTGTTAGAAAAAAACTAAAAAGCTTTCATATTTTAAGCAACTAAAAAGAATAATCCGAAAATAACCATGAAAGATTGACTATAATGATAGAAAGGATGGTTAGATCACCCTCTGAATACTTGAATAATTGAATTTTGAAAACTAATGAAATAATCATTTGTAATAAATAGTTAAAACAGAATATTTTCATGATTATTAATTTGTTTTTTTTTTTTTAAATATTTTCGACATAATTTTTAGAGGACCAGATTATAGTAGCAGAAAAAACTTTCGGGCTTTTTTTTTTTTTTTTTTTGAAAATGAAAAATTGTGTGTATTACAGTCTTAAAATTCTTTTGACATTATATAAATATTTTTTTTTATCTGTGATTTTTGTTATTTTTTAAAAAAAAATATATTTATTTTTCTTTTTTTTTTTTAAAAAAAAGCTGTAAATTCATGTTAATCCTATTTATTCGGACATCAAGGAATTTACTTGATTTATTTCTTAATAAAAATAAATTTATGAATATTTTTATTATTATTATTTTTTTTTTTTTTAGAAGAAGAAAATTAAAAACACGAATACTATAAATTTTGTAATTTATAATTCGAAGAAAAAAAAAAAAAATAAATTATTAAGTCGAATGAAGAAAAATAAAAGAAAATACTTTCCAAATACCAACTTTTTTATTTTTTTCTTATTTGTCTTTTTATGATACTTATTATTTTTTTTTTTCAATATTATTTTCAAGTCATTATTTTGTATTTTTTTGTAAGATATTTGTTTTGTTTGTTTTTGCTTTCATAAAATTTTTACAGTAGCACATAATAAAGTCATCAGACAGAAAATAAAGCAAGCATTTTTTTTTTTTAATTGACACCTTTTTCCTGAAATGGTGAAAACTTCATTCGTATTATGAAGACATTACAATGCTACTAATGAGCTTTGTTTTCTATATAAAAATAAAAAAAAAAATTAATTTTTCTGTGTTTTTGTTGAAATGTTTCTTAACAAAAAACATATTGGATATAATTAAATCATTTATTTATTCAGATTCAGATTTGTTTTTTTCTTTTCTAAAGAGTTTATATACCATAGTATGTACATATGTGAAAATGATAAAATATTCGTGTTCATGTAAAATATAATAAAGGAAAAATAAATAAATAAATTAAAAAAAAAAAAAAAAAACAACGGAAGAAAAATAGAAATATTATACAGTCATCGCATAAAAAAACAGATGACATCAAAATGAAGATAATGTTAATGACATCAAAAGTCATATCAACAACATTTTTAAATTGTATAAATATTAATTTTTTCCGAGTACCACCCGCGTGATGATGAGAATAAAATAAAAATGTATGTACAAAAAAAAAATAAACAAGGAAAAAAAAAAACAAAAGAAAAAAAAAATAAAAGTTGAATTTAAATTGTGCAGATTTTACAGATATCTCATGTTGTTGATCACACCTTATAGCCAACTTTATGATCATGCATCACCTCCTTAATAGTATGAAATTTATATAAAATACAATTCAGACAATAATAATGATGATGATAATATGTATTAGCAACAATCTTAATGTATACAACAGCAAAAAAAAAACAACAACAACAACAACAACAACAAATAAATATATTCATATGTTTAAATGCAACATTGCAAAATGAATTTAAAAACAGTTTTAGTAGTGTTAAGGTAACAAACAGCAGCAACAAAACCAACAAAATACATTACAATAACTACAAAACATAGCATTTCATTTTGCTATTTTGTTATCTTTGATGTGGAACATAAAGAGGCAACTTAGACAGGTCAAAGCGTGAAACAAAAGCAACAATAATTTGCATAACGTGCATTTTATATTTATTTATTTCTTCTGTTTTGTATTTTTTTCTTTTTCTTCTTTAAATAATGCATTCATTCAGATTTTAGATTATATTAAGATACATCTCTATACATACATACATATATGTACATATACGTACAGTAGAAAAAAAAAAAGAAAAGGTAAAGTAGTAATGTATTTACATGAAACATTTTGCATTTTAGTTATAAATTCAAACAGAAAAAAAAAAAATTAAAAAATAAAAAAGACTTACAACTTCTATGAAAAACCAGAGAAAAAAAGTCATTAAATTCTTAGTTGTTCATATATGTATACTTACGAGCTCAGATCCTCAGATCTTTTCATATGCATATGTAGGTTCATATAGAATAAAAAGTGTACTCGAATACAATGAAATTTATTCATATGAATATATCATCTAAGAGGAGACTAAGAGATGTAGTAAACATATTTCGTGGACTTAACTTACAACATTTTACATTATCTTATTTTTTTTTATTTAAAATTTATGTTTGTCCAAAGTAAAAGAAACACCTTTTTGATTGTGATCACTTTATAACAAGATTATTTGTCGAAAATGCTGCTGGTTTAATACATCATGAAGTGTGAATTTTTCACAATTTTTGTTTAGGGTGGAGTACATTTTGAGGCATAATAATTTAAATTGGGGATTTATGAAAACAAAAAAAAAAACAAAAAAAATATTTACACGATTGTATACGTTTCGTGAAATTATATAAGATCGGAAACACACCTCATTAATGACCTAATTGTTATAACTTTTTAAAATAGAATAAGTAATTTTTTAAGATAAATTTTTATTGTTTCCGTTTCGAAATAAATAAAGGCGGACATACTATATAGTTTTTTAAAAAGTTAAAATTTTAAGATTAATCTATAAATTTTTCATGTCATTTAAAATTTTAAAATTATTGTCTTTTGAAAAGAATTTTTTTTTCTCAGTTTACTTGTTTGTAGTCGATGAGAAAAGTCCTTATAATAAAAATAAATCTACGCTATAAAATTCAGCATTGAACTGAAAAACTTTAAAGAACTGAAAACTTTAAACAAGATCGAACAAAAAACATTGCAGATCGTAGAAAATATGGAATTTCATGCTAAATTTACGTTGCACACTTTTGACAATTTTGTTGCTAAAATACTCTACCCTACCATAAATTTTTCTAAGAACAAAATTATTTGAACAAAAAATGTAACATTCTAAAAAACTATAAATTTAAAACGATACAACAAAAAATTAAATAATTTACTTTTCCAATTACTTTTAATTACATTAAAAAAATAATTTTCACATCATTTATACCAATCAGCTATAGTGAAAATTTATTGGTCAAATTAAATAAGAAATTTTCTGTTTGCATACATGTTATAAAAAAACATAAAAATTATTTCATTTTTATATAATCACATCTGTCGCCAAATGTGTCAAATAAAATTTTCATCTAGAATGTATGACTTTCAGTATAGTTGAGACATCATTTACTTGTTTACACTAATTTAGCCAAATTATAATTTCATGTCACATCATATATAATATCTAAAATAGTTTATTTTTTTCTTCTTCTTTTTTAGAAATAAAAAATATATATGTATATATAAAATTATTTTATTAAGTAAAAAAGATGATCGTATCATAATTATCATCACCATATCATCATCATCATCATCAAATTTAGAAAATTAAATATGAAGAAAATGACAACAATTTTATGTGCAACAGGAACAAATTAAAAATCACACACACATATGTACATTTATACAAAAAAAAAGTCATATATTATAAAATTGGATTATATTTGATATAATTGCAAAAAATTAAGCCTATAAATATAATTTTCATTAACTGAACTCTCGAAATTTCTTCATTATTTAATATCTATATCTAAATAACAAAATGAAATAAAATGCTATAGATATTTTTCTTCTTAACATCATATAATCCTCGCGTTCATTTCATTTTAACCAAGTCATAAAAATGTTCAAGAAATGAAATGTGTTTTTGTTTTTGTTTTTTGTGCTTTAACTTATGATGATGATGATAAGATGTTTCTTCTTATATGAAAAAAAAAAGCTAAAGTTAGCTGAGCTAGTATTTTAGTTTATCTATCTTTTTAGTATCAAATAAAGAAGATTTAGATATACAAGGGAAAAAAAATGAAAATAAAGCAAAAAACAAAAGTAAAAAAAAAAAAATTGAAAAAAAAATTGATTACAGTCGTAATGGTGATGGTTGAAAGTGGAATTAGACACGCCATTATCATCAGCATCATTCCGTCATGAATCAAGATAATTTATGGCACACATGTCGTCGGAATTTATCAAATGAAATGTTAAAAAGGAATATATAAGAGCTCAGCAGCAGAACAAATGCGTACAGAAAGCTATCAACACATCTTATGTCACCGATGGCATCATATATTTTACAATTTTAGCTCCCCCTTTTTGTCTCCACAATACTCTATTTTACCTCTTTTCTTATTTTTTTTTTCTTTTTTCTTTAACTAAAAAGAATTTAACCCATACCCTGAGCCGAATATAAGATTTCTCTTAATGTCAATTCATTTTTTTCCTCTTTTTTTCCTAAAGAAATAAAATAAAAAATAAATAAAAACATAAATAAGATTAAAATATTGCCTCCCAGTATTTTTTTTCGACCTCCTTCAGGAGATATATGGTGATGATGGAGAATGAGGCTATAGAAACTGTATGGAGCCTCTTTCTATATCATCATCATATACATATACATACTTATGTATGTTCAAGAGGTAAAGAGATTAATGATGTTAGAGAAATATTAGAATTTTGTGTACATACGTACTACTGTGTAGTGTGTACTACTGGTACATACATATATAGTTGTGGTATACATGTTGTCATATATGATTGCTACATATCTTATGGATCACTTAAAATTATAACAAACATACTTAAATAATAAATCAGACTAATCCAAAAGTGACTCACAAATGTCGTTACAAATTAGTTATACTGACATCTTTTCTATCAAATTAAATCCTCTTCAAAATGAAAATTTGTCTACATATGAATGGGAATATTTTAATATTATAGATACAGATAATTCCATCCATAGACGAAGAGAATAAAAAAGACTAAAAAAACAAAAAAAGAATAATTAGAAGCTTTCAAATCTTGTTAAATTCGGAGTAATTATGATCCTTTTTTTTTTTTGTTTTATGATTCAAATATCTGTCATTCATTTGAGATGCATTCACATAAATTATAGAAGAAAAAAAGATATCGAATGAAATTGCCAACTCAAATCAAATGTAAATAATAATTCTTCTTCTAAAAATAATTTTGTTTTTTATTCTTCTTGAAATATTCATCTGTCAAAATGTTTATGTAAAAAGTTAATCTTTTTTTTCCGTTCCAAGATGGATTTAAGCTACTGTTGATATAATTTTTGTATGTCAAACAGCGTAGGTAGATAATAATGATGTTGTTCACTTATGGTATATTATTTTTTTATTTTTTTATTTTCCACTTATTTTAATTTGAACAGTAAGTAGTAATTGGATAAATATAGATACATTTTATTACATATGAAATTTTCAAAATAATCCCTGTCTTTCTACTTTAAGAAAAAATAATATATTATTATAGATGATGATCATGTTGATTATAATTATCAACTAAGAAATCATCATCACATTATTTTTAATATTTTTAACAGCGTGTGTGATCTTTTAAAAGTGAAATCATCTGTTATTTTTTCTATGATTTATGTTTCATATGTTTATCGAACCATGTTGTCACATTTTTTAAGAGAGAAAATCTTTCGTTGTTTTTTTTTTTTCTTCTTTAAATCTTTAAATTTATTTCAAACAGATAATTATCGTAAATATGTCATATTATTCATAAAAATAAAACATACATACATACAAATATACTTATGTATGTAAATGCACTAACAATCTACTTGGGAGGTCGAAAACTATAATTTTCTTAATACTTTTTTTTTTTTAATTTTTTTAACAGAAAAATAATAAAAACAGATTGATCATCATTAAGATTGTTTAACAGAGTGGAAAAATATGACAGCTGCATTGATTACATATTGCAAATTCATAAGCTGTAATTATAAATTCCAGATTTAGGAAATTGCAAAAAAGGCGATAAAGCGAAAAATTTCAGAAAAAAAAATTAAAGAAATAAAACAAACTCTTGATACTTTTTTTTAACTTAATTAATATTAATTTTTTTTTTCAAGAAATTTACATAGTCACATTTGTTTTTTTTAATTCATCTTTTTTTTTATAATTACATAAATTACACAATAATAATTATCACGAGCTTCAATTTATTACATTTATAAGTTCAGTTTAATTAATGATTTAATTTCAACGAAATTACAATGAATTCGTGTGTAAATTTTTTTTTTTTCAGTTTTTAGTTTTTCATTTGAAAGATAAAACAATTTACTATGGATGCATGCTAGGTTGCGTACCAAGTCTTGGGCCATATAGTGAATAAGGTGAAAAATATTGAGCCAATGATGGATGTGGTGGCATTGGTAAGCCAGCTAATGATGGAGGTGCCAATGATGGTGGTAACATGGACGGTTTACTATATGGATGATATCGGGCCGTTGATAATGGACTAAGTGGTGGTGTTGGATATGTCCTTTGGAATAAAGGATGGTTTGGTGGTAAACCAGCAGCTGCTGCATTTAACATTGATTCGGGCATTGATGCAGTGTGGGTTCGTAAATGTTGAAATAATTCATCAGATGTTCCAAATCTTTTACCACAATAAGCTGTATCTCCACCAATCCAACTGCAAACATATGGTAGCTGTGAAGCTGCTGCTAATGCTGCTAACTGAGCATGTGCATAAGCTGCTGCAGCTGTACTATGAGACTGATATGACTTAGAGTTTGCATGATCGCATTGTGTGCAGCCAGCAGGACAAGGTTGTCCAGTAGCTTTGTTCATAATATGAGGACTAAGTGGACAACCTGTACAATATGGATCCCTACATACTTGTGACATCATACTTGCCGGATCGGCACTCTTCAGTCGTGCGTAATTCAAATATGGACCAAGTGCTGCTGCCTTAAACATTGGATGATGTGGTGACATAAGCGCACTGGCTGTCATCAAATCCATCGGATATGGTAATCCTGATGGATAACCGGAGAAATATGCTGAACTAGTTGTAGACGGAACAGAATTTGTCATTGTTTTGGTTGAACTTGAACTGAGATTTGATTCTTTGGACATATCACCAGATAATCGTGAAATTGGACTTTCTTGTGGTAATGCAGCACTCATTGATTCCTTTGATGAGGCACGATTTGGACTAGGGTTCTGTTCTTGTTGACTATTTGTTGGTGTTTTACGTGTTACATTTGCTGGTGAATCCCTTTGGGATGTGGCACTTTGGTTTGAATCGCATCGACCATTTGTATTAATTGGTTGTGGAGTACTTTTTGGTGTTTTTATACGATTAACTCCAGTTAAATTAATTGATGATGATGATCTATCATCTGGTGTTGTATTAGTTCGTTCACGTATACATGATTCATATGGTTTAAAATTTGTTTTAGGTTGTTGTTGTTGTTGCTGTTGTTGATTTGATGTATCAATTGAACTTGTTGATAATGATGATGATTGACTACTAACTGGTGACGTTTTATCTCTTGATTCCATTGATTTATGATTTTTGGTACTTCTTTCTATATTAGCCAATAATTTAGGATTTGGAGTATCAGCACCAATTGCACTACAAGTTTGTGCAAGTAAAGCTAATGGGCTATTTTTTGCATCCATCTGAAAAGAAAAAAAAGGAAAAGAAATCATTTTTTTATTCAAATTAAAAAAATTTTTATTAAAAATTTACAGGAAATGTCATGTGTAATAAATCAAATTTTAATGTTTAAATAAATCAGAAAAAAAAATTTTAATATCCTTTTTATGTTTGTCGTTTTTTTTTTGTTAAGAAATTAGTTAAGAAAAATATATTTACAAAAACATTTTCTGTTTATGTCATGAATATTTCAACAATAATAATTATCATCACACATATCATTTCGATATATGAATTTTCTGTTTATGATCTTTTTTAATTGTGTACAAAAAAAAAAATGAAGAAAATATCAACTGTCATTCGAAAAAATAAGATAAAATGACAATGTAATTATCAAATATTTCCATCATCAAAGAATTCAACATTTTTCTTATTTATTTTCTTTTAAAAAGATTAAAAAAAAAATCACATTAAAAGAGTCTTTAAATGTCATCATCATTTTGTATCTTAGATCTTTTAGTTTCAGATATAAATTTTTGTTTTCATTTTTATTTTTTGCATTACATATTTGCACATATTTTTTCTTCTTTCAATCATCTTCCATGGTTAATGAAATATAAATACAGTGTAAAAATGTTACACTGTAAAATAATACGTAAGGCAAAAAAAAAAGAAAACATTTATTTAAATTTTAATTTTTTATTTTTATTTTTTTTTTTCAATGAAAAAATAAAAATAATTTTCACTTGTTCGCGGATCATTAACGTTGTGAGATGTGAAGTCTTTTAAAAGCAAAGAAAAACAGTATGTGTGTGTGTCTTTTATTTTTATTTTTTAATAAGAAAACATAAATTTAAAAAAAACAAATTCATCTTGATTTCTTAGCTTGACTATAAATAATGTTTGTATGTATGTATTTTCTTCATAAAAACTGAAATATTATTGTAATAATATAATAATAATAATCATCATCATGATCATGATTATTACCATCGTCATCATCATCTTCATCACTATCTCAAGTATTTTTGTACTAGAATGCAAGATGTATAATTTTGAAAACAAAAAAAAATATATATGTATTAAGAAAAAATGCCGCAATTGTATGTAGCATATATAAATTTTATTTTATTTTATTTTTTTTTTTTTTTTGTTTTTAGCTCATAATTCACTTTGATCGTGTCTCAAATGAATGAGGCGGCACATATTAAAATTTTTTTATGTTATATTTTTTGTTCAAATTTCCTTTAAGAATATACCTCACATACATTTCAATGCTTGTGTTTTCATCTGGTAATTTTATTATTATTATTATTATGAATTTTTCTATTTTTTTTTTTTTTTTTTTTTTTCATATTTTTTAATTTCATTTTCTTTTTTAAATAATATTTTATAACTTGTTCTGGTTTAATGGTGATGATGAAGTTGATGTTGATATTTTGCTTGCCGTAAAATTTTTTTTTAATGTAATTGTGTTGTTGTTGTTTTTGTTGTTTTTGTTTTGATCTTATTTAAACGTTGCTAAATATTTAAATAAATTTTTCATTCAACAAATTTTTGCACAAATTCTTCATTTTAAGAAGGAACAAAATAAAATATGATTTCTTTTTATTTTTGACAAGTTATGATGAGAAATGAAGCACGATTTCATGCATAAGCAAAGAAATAATAATAATGATGCGGTTTAACTAAGAAAAAAAAACAAATTCTTTATTGTTTTCTTTTCTTATACATACATATGTATATATGTATATATTTTTTTTAGCTTGATATTCGTAATGTGTCAAGAAAATCTGTTTTATAGGTAAATCACATATTTTTATTTGTTGGTTTTTTTTTCTACAGGATATAAATAATAATAAAAAATTGTTTTTAAAATAAACTAAAAACAACAACAACAGAAAAAAAAAACAGAAAAACCACAATTTTTAAATTTTTATTTACTGAATTTTTAAACTTAAATATGTATGTATATCTTGAAAAATCAACAAAATGTGATTAGGATTTACGCTTTTTTATTTTCTCAAATTTATTTCACCACCAATTTGAGAAGAAAAAAAAAAATAAATAAAATGCCAAAGAATTGGTCAATTTTGATTTTAAAACATTTAAAAAAAAAAAAACAGTGTAATAAAATTCTTTTAAGATATAATAATGATGCTGTTGTCATGTAACGTATGTTTAACGTCAAACTAAATTGCTTTGTAAAAAAAAATAAAATAAAAATAAAATAAAAAAGATAAAATATCGGACGTTTTGTGGTATTTAAATTCGGACAAATGTTTTGCATTTATTTGTGCAGTGTATATACATACGTATGTATTGGAATGATGCTATTAAGATCTCTTATTCGTTCAACAAAAATGAATAATGAATAATGAAAAATGTATCTACATATATTGTATATAATAACAACATATAGCTTGTGGCCAAGCCAAATTAACAAAAATGAAAATGTAAATCAATGATGTTTTATGTTTCAGAAAGCAAAAAAATAAAAAATAAAAAAACGAAAAAGATGTAGAAAAGAGGGATTTTTCATCATCAACACTTTTCTCTGTTTCATTTTGAACATGTTAATGGTGTCGATCCTCCTCTTAAAATGTCAAATTTTTTTTTTTTTATTATATTTTAATTTTTCATTCAATTTTCATTCAAGTGGTATATTATTTGAATTAATTTTAGTTTTATGCCCCCCTTTTTTTTTCCTTTCTTTTACAAAACGATTTTAATATTTTCTTGATGACGTTGATTTGTATACATATAAATTTTTCTCTTTAAAAAAAAAAAAATTGAACAATTTTTGATTATAAATTGTGGTTATGTCAGTATTTTAATAGTTTGAATGTTTTTCTTTATTAGTTTTTTTTTTAATTTTTTTTTTTTAATTTACAAAAAAAATATGAATGGATATGTTACACATAATTTGTTGTTTTTATTTTCTTTATTTATTGCATCCAACCAAATATAATGTACAATAAAAAACAAAACTTCAAAGTGATTTTATTGTTACTTTTTTTTTTTTTTTTTGATTTTGTGTGAAATTTTTGATTTTTTTTTTTTTTGAAGACTTTTAAATGTTATACACCGAACGTCTCATAATTCAAAGAATTTATTATGGTTGGCAAGAAAATTATGCGTATTTCCGACATTTAATATACACAAAGAAGAAGAAGAAGAAATAACCAAAACGATTATTATGATGTGTTGATAGTTGGGGAGAATAAGTTTTCTTTTCTTAATTTAATAACTTTAAAGTTTCGAATTATACTGGAATATGTTTTATGTTAGGTATATGAAAAAATAAGAAAAAACGTTTAAAGTAACATGATGGAAAATTATTTTTATTTTATTTTTTTCTTTCTTCTTCTTCTTTACTTTTATGTTTTACACACATTGATCATGATCGTTAATATTGGGTGTTTATTGATTATATGTTATTTACATTTCATGTTTGATGATTGTAAAACATTAAATGCCGCACGAAATGTCTTTGATCATTAAGATATAAAATTTTTTAACGTAAAATGTAAAAAGAAAAAAAAAAAAATACGAGCGAAACGAAATAAAATAAAATTGAAAGGAAATACAAAATAATATAATTTATGATGACATAATGAAAGAAAAGAGAGTAAAGTAAAATAAAAAAACAAGACAACAGAAGAAGAAATTAATAAGTTTTTCTATTGATTTATGATAAAATTTCACAAATATGATAAACTAGAAAAACAGGATTTGTTGATCGAATTAAAGAAAATAGAAAATAAATGAACAGATTTCAATTTCAATTAAAAAAATATTAGTTTTGTGATAGTTAGTAGATGCTTCAGTTTGAGGTAAATTTTGAAATGAAGTTGCTCCAGTTTTTCTTTGTTTATCTTTTCATGTTGGTCTATTTTTTTTTAAAGTTTACTAAAACTTTAGTAGAAAAAAATTGTATTAAGCTTAATTTGAACGTTTTAAAAGTGAGAAATTATTTAAAAAGTTACATATTAGTATGTGTCACCCACAAACACTTCAAAAGTGATCCTTTTACAGGTCAATGTATCACCGGTTAACACATATCGGAAAAATTCTGCATACAATATAACTGTACTCAAATAATAACTAAAACTGTATTTTTCTGTGTACTTGACTTAATACAGTGTTGGTCTGTGAAGGATCAATTTTGGAAATAAGAAAATGTTTATTATTTTGTGTTTTCCAGTTATAATTCAGAATTGTTATTTTCTACTTTCATTTTTTTACTCCAGCATCCCCACTTTTATTTTAAACAAATTACATAGTCCAAAGTTAAGAAACATTAAAACCATTAACGTCTTTATTATGATCAAGAAAATTAAACAAAACAAAAATACTCTTTTTTAAGGAAAATTTATGACTTTTTTAATAAAAAAAATTGTCCCATTATCAGGATTACTATTTTTGAATATTTATTATATACTTTTTTTTTTTGTTACTATCAATTAATTTAAAAATAACTTCTTTATTTTTCCATTTGCTTGTTTATTATTAATAAAAAAATTATCTTTTCTTTGCCGTTAAAAAAAAAATAAAAAGGATCGTAGAAATTTTAATTTTATGTATATGACATGTGTATCTTGTAACTATTCATATTCATAACCGTATTAAAAACTATAATTTAATTTTATAATATGTATTATATATCCTCATGTATCAGATTCATGAAAAATTTATGACATTCACATCGTATATGTTAGAATTTTTATTTGAAATTTAATAGTAACAATAAACAATTATTTTTTTTTAAAGAAAAATTATAATCGTTATATAAATATATTTAATGTCATATTTTATTTTATTGAATAAAACCGTTATGCATGATATACATGACCTTAAATAAAAAATATATAAATACATTATAATTTCATGTGTTGTCATTAAAAAAAAATAAATAAATAAATAATGCAATATGTACGAGAATGAGGGTGGTTAGCAAGTCATTTTCATTTATTACATTTGTTGACATCATAATCAATGTTTTTTTTTCTTCTCTATTTTATTTCAATTTATTATCCTCTTTGTTTCCCCTTGTTTATTGAAAACACAAAAAAAAAAATGAATTATGTATTTTAAATATGAGTCTGAAAACTTGTTTTATTCGTTAGTTTATTTAGTTTTCCACTTGATATAAAGAATAAAAACTATGCCAAGGTATCTAATTTATTCATATGTATATGTTAAAATACATAAAAAAAATAAATATTAAATAGACCCTATAATGTTAAATAAAATAATAATATAAATATTGTATTGAGAAAAAAAAAAAAAGTATCCAATATGTACAATGTATTAAAATGTTAAATTTACGTTCGATTGAAATCAATAACTTTTCTAGCTAAATAATATTTAAAACATAAATTTCACAATACACAAAATATTCAATGAATTCAATTTTAAATTGAATGTTATAAAACCAATTTGTACAAAACATTCAAACCAAACTTCAGATATGTATACATATCTCATATCGATATCAATAATATACAAATGTATATGTATATTTTGTTGTAGATATATAGTACATTCACATACATATTCGTATGTAGAATAAAATATATCTAAATATGTACATCAAAGAAATTGATGAAAGCTCATAAAAATATCTAAAAAAAAAATTTTTTTTTTTCAATGTATTTATACAGGAAAAAGATATCCTTTTAAGTGTAGAAGTTCAATATCATATTGTAATAATATAATGATATCTAAATGTTCAAGATGTTACTATGTATAGTAGTATAATATTGCTAATATGAAATGAAAGTTAAATATTTGAGTTTCAGTTATATAATATCACAAACATTTCGTTTCATATATGAGTTAACATTTTTTATTTTATGAATTTCGAAATTGTAGATTTAGTGATTCAATAAAATTTTAAAGGGTGTATTGTAAAAATTTTTTGTTTTTGATTTTATTCATATTGATGGTATTTTAAGATTTTAGTAATTTTAAATGACAGGATTAAGAGATCATATCGTTAATTTTATATTCTTAATTTTTAGTTTTAATTCAAATTTATTTAGAAGTTAATTTGATCCTTCAATATAATAAATTAGTACGATCAATAATCTCATTGTAAATGTCTTGTTGGATTCTAAATTATAAATTTCAAAGTATTTATATCTTTTATTGATCTATTAGAATCATTAAGAGACCTTGAACGATTATTAGTTGAACGATAGAAATTTTTTCTTTAAATTCTCGAATGCCGGATTTTACTCAGAGAGATATGGTTTCTCCTAGAACGCAGTTTGCAATTCCACAATTCACGTAGCTTAATCTGATCTGCATTACTTCCGAATTCAGTTAAACATGATTTTTAAACAACACAGAATGAATGGACCAAGGAATGGCCAAGGAGGACTGCAAATGTAGTTTAAAATAATATTCAACGAAAACTTCATTCGATTTTAAAATATTAAAGTTAAAAAATAAAGCGGAAAATTTTCGTTTGAGCGTCAAGCTTAGTTAGGCCGTTTTGGAAGTTTTTTTTTTTTATATTTTATAAGCACCCTATGTTTAAATATTTAATTTTATCTGCACAATTTAGTATACCTAAAATACCAAATAAAGGATGTGTATTCAAAAATATATTGTATTAAATATACAAGAAGAAAGGATAACAAAATACATAAACATTCATATGTTTATATGTACATATATGTGAATGTAGTATATTTGCAATATTAAGCTCATAATATGATAGGTTCATGGATTTTTTATGAATATATGTATATGAGCGGCTCGTTTTTCCTAAAATTTAGGGTTATGATAAGCAATTTCTTATGATAAAGAGGGCTGTAAAATTTTATTGATGACATAACTGGCTTTTATTTATTTATTATTTTTTATTATTCTTGTGTTATTCAAAAAAAAAAAAAGAAAAAAAAAAAAAAACTTATATTATCTATTCAAAACGTTTTTATATATTTTAAGAACATAATATGTACGATTATATACCTATATGTACTTATATTCATTCATATATGTGAGTGTACAATATTTTTATTATATAGTACTTTAGCGTTTAAAGTATTCATAAATAAATTTATCTGTTTTTTTTTTTACCATAGAAATTTTTTTTTTTTACTTATTTTTTGATATTTAATGTTTTTATGAAAATGTTTTTATATTGACATTTTATAAGTATATATAAAATATATTATTATTACAATGCCTTTTAAAAAATGTTATTCTAAATGAATTCAAATACAAAAAACATTTCGATATTATATTGGTTTATTGTAGCACATAGAAGAAGAAGAAGAAAAAAAAAGAAGTGATAAAATTTCATGAGAATTGTTTTGCATGATTTTTTGTTTGATAATGACTTAAGATTGTTATAATAACCCATTGGAAATCGAATTTTTATTTGGCATAATAATAAAATGAGTTTTTATTTTATTATAATTTTTTGATGAAATTTGTTCTTTTTGTATGTGTGTGTGTGTGGAATTCATTAATTGTTTATGATGTCAGAAAAATTACGAAATTTTTAAGGCTACATAAAAACAAAGTAACACAAATTCAAAGGATATTTGATTCAGAACAAAAAAATTTGAAATAAAATTTTTGTGTTATTACACAATAGAATGTTCGAATTTTCAATTAATTTTTTGACTATGTATTAACAAAAAAAATTTAAAAATTAACATTCATTGATATCGATTTTTAAAACGAAAAATAAATTAAATTTTCAAATGATATTTCTGCTTCTATTTAATTATTTATATTACGTACCTAGATACCTCTAGATGCAAAAAAATTCCTCGGTGAACAAATTATCTTTATCTGTTCTAAATTTCTCTTACCAATTTTTTATTTTATGAAAACAAGCCAAAAAAAATATGAATTTATTATGTAAAAATATCATTTAAATTGTAATAAATTTAATCTTAAATTATGTTAAATATACAACTTTCTGCATAATTATCATAAAAAATACGAAAAATAAAACAAAAAAATGGTCTTAAATAATAAAAAATGAACATTAAAAAATCCCCGAAAAAAAAAATCATATTCCTATAAATTTTTAATATTATTTTTTAATAGTTTTAAGATAAATATATTCGGCCATTAGAATAAACCATTATTATCTTAAGTATAAAGTGTTAATTTCTCATAAAAAAAAAAACAAATGTATATAATCGTTTTGTAAACGAAATTACGATTATATCAACCAAACACCATCACATTCACCTACCCTTAGATCACATTTTGCCCTGTAATAAAAATTTATAAGACGCGAAAAATCCTCTTGAGAGAATGTTACTGTTTTTTTTTGTTGGTGTGGAGCATATCAGGATGGAGTCATATAATTTAGCCAAGATGAAAAAAAAATATATATAGGGAAGTATTAAATAATATAAAGAAGAAAAAAAAGATAAAGAAAAAAAAACTCATTTATGGAAATTTAACGACGTTTATCATTTTTCCTTTTTCTAGAAAAAAAAATCCAAGATACTTTTTTTTTGTATATTGAATATGTATGTATATGAGTATATATGAGTATATGAATGAGTGTATGAAAAAATAAAGAATATTTATAAGGATAGATATTGTTTAAAAAAAATATATATGTACATATATATCGTAATAAAAATAAGACATAGTAAGTATTTATAGAGAGACCAACCCGAGGCTTAATACGAATATAAATTTTTAAGATTAAAAGAAAATTTATTGTAATTTCTGTTTTAAATTGCACATTAAAATATACGACAGGAGTACCATAAGAAGGTTTTATTATTTTTTATTTTTTTAATGTTATACCTATTTTTTATGTTGTTGTAAAATAGTCCTTAAATTTATGTATCAGAATCATTATTCATATTTATTTTTTTTTTAAGTTTTAATATATGTTATTTTTTGTGTAAGTAAATATATGACATTATAATTTATTTTATTTAAATGGAAAAAGCACACAAAAATCTACGAAAAATTATTTTTCTCAAGAAAACTGCCACATGCATACATATATCATTCTTAAAAGGACATGAAAATTATGAAAAATTTTCAAGAATAACAATAACAACAACGATACTTTAGAAAATATAGTAAATTTATTTACCATTTTCCTTTTTTTTTTTTTTTTGTGTTTTTGCTTTTCTTTCAACTCGTTACTATTCAACAATTTTCCTTTTTTTTTTTATTTTTTTCTAAAATTACCATATAAATTTAAAAAGACAACAAAATTGCTATAACACAATATAAATATGAAAAGTAGTTTAAGGTAAAAAAAAAAAAAAGGAAATTCAAATAAATGAGCTTTTTATATGTAAAGGAAGATGAAAAAAAAAAAAAAGGAATCTCTGTTTGAAATAACTCTATGCTATTAAGAAAAGAGAAAGAGAGAGAGAGAGAGAAAAAAAAAGGAAAATCATAATAAAATGAAGTTAAACTTATTTAAATATTATTTCAAAGTGGAATCCTGAGGATGCAATTTAAAAATTCAATTTTTTCTTAAAATATTAGTCTGGTGTGTGTATAAAAGAGAAACATCTACATAATGTACCTGTTTTATGTAGAAAATTATGAAAAAAAAAAAAATAAATTAAGTGCAAAGTAAAAATATTGAGAAAAAAAAAATGTTGCTTTATTGTAAATGTGTATGAGGGAAGGTAAGATTCAATATAATAACGGTGAAATTATATTTTCAATTTTCATCACCAAGTTTTTAATAAAATTTGTGTTTGTTTTTTTTTTTTCTCTTATAAAGTTTATGTATTGTATATGTGTTTTTTGTATATTATAGTCACTTTAATGCTATAAAATATTTACTTAAATACTGTCTATTTCATTTAAAATTCATAACGAAAGACTTCAACACAAATAAAAATAATTATAAAAAAAAAAAAATGAATTCACTTTATGAGTAGTGTAATAAAAGAAAGAAGAAAAAAAAAGTAAATAAAAAATTCATGTCCTTTTTTCTTATTTCATTTCATGAAAAAGTCTTTTAAAATTAATTTCTTTTTTGTTTGAATTTTTTTTTCAATTAATTTTCAAAGTATTTTTTTTTTCTTGAGAAAAAAAAAACTTTAGTCCTGGACAAAATTGTGTAGGAGAAAAAAGTTATTTTTTTTTTTTGTCTCTAAATTTTTTTATTGATTAATGTTTATTCGTGTGTTAAAAAGGATATTTCAAGGAAAATATGTATAGAAGAAAAATTTTAAAAATATGTATGTCCTAAGTAGAATCTTTGAAGGACAAAAAAAGGACATACTGTACAAAAGTTCTTTTTTTTTCAAAGAAAATAAAGGATTGAGAAAACGTAGTTGTGTACACTTATTAAACCTAAAAACAAAAAATAAATTAATAAAAAAATTCAAAGTTATTTTTAATCATATAACTGTTTTCAGTGAATTTTTGTACGTCTGAAAATAAATTATAAAGGTAAAGTTTTTTTTGTGTTGTCAGCCTAAACTTTGTCAGTCCTTCTACACCAAATTTTTTTTAAGAGAAGTAAGTTTTCTCTTTTTTGTTTTCGTAGATTGTATTGAAGAAGACATAGAAGAATTTAACATTAGAAATTGAAAGCAAGAAGTTTTAGAGCATTTTAGAGTCTAACAAGGCTTAAGAGGCTGTAGTGCCAAGGAGATCGAGTTTTGTTTTATTTTTCGAAAAACTTTTTACAGGTGCCTTGTGGTTTTGTAATAACAGGTGCCTAATAAGTATAAAATTTTCAAAATTTAAAGAAAAAAAAAAATTAAAAAGATCATCAATACAGCCATCAAGAATATTGAAAAATCATCAACTAGGACATTGTGTTGTCTAGCTGTGTTCATGAAAAGTGTATTAATTTGTCTGAAGATGTTTCATGAAAAATCAGCTTGCCAATTTTTCAATTTTTTATTTTTATTTTATTGTTCAATTTTTTTTGAAACTACAAAATTATGTTTCTCCCTCCACTGTTTTTTTAAATTCATCATTAATTTACTTCTTTTTCCCATCCCTTTAAAATAAATGATAAATTATAAATCATATTTTTTTTTTAAATTGTGAAGTATTTCGAAAACAACAAAAAAAAAAATCAAGGAAAAATTCAATTAGTCAAATTTGAATAGCTATGTACGCCACCACTTTTAATAGAACACGTTATTTTTTTTAAATTTTTTTTTTGAATTTATTCAATATAGTTTTTTTTTTCTTCAAGTAAAAAAATCAATGATTTCAAATTGTATGACTAACTAAACAATATAAATAAATCACGAATAATAAATAAAAGATTACAATTTTAGATAAAGATATTAATCAAACCATCAATAAATATATACTTTATAATCACGATTATTATTATGTGCACATAATTCGATTAAATTATACCATAATTTAATTTATTATACAATTTTTTTTGTTTTTTTCATACTTAACCAATTACCTTCATACGAGCTGGTATTTTTTCTTTTTTTATAAATCAAGTTTTTTTTTTCTTTAGATTTCTTTTTTTTTTTTTTTTGCTAATTATTAACTCTATTTATCAGATACTCCAACTACTTGGATTTGTTGAATTTATTATTATTCAATGTTTTTTTTTTTAAATGTCCATACATTGTATATCATAACATTCTTGTTATTATTGTTATTTGAAAAAAAATATATATATTATTCGTAACATTCAATCAACACTTTTGAATTTCCGATAATAATAATACTTAATATAAAAGAAAGAAGAGAAAAAAAGTATGTAGTTAAAAAATAAAATGTGAGCTAATAAATCTAAGGAGTGGCCTTATTATCCGAAACACGCAATCATCGCCAATTAATCACACGAAAATGTCGACAGTTTCAACTTTTTTACAATCACCATTAATTATAATGACGAATATATACAATAATATGTATTTATTTGATTTTTTTTTTACATTTATGTTATTTATTTGAAGAGAATTATGACGGTAGCATTTTCACATGTTATGACCGTATTACTCATTTATGGAACAAAAAATGTATTTTTCTTTTTTTCTTCGTTTTTTTTTTTTTTTTTTTTTTTTTGAAATATTGTTTTTCAATTCGTATTTATTGATTAACAATAAACGTATATCACATACAAAATATACGTACATATATGTATTTATAAATAATATGGTGTATGACAGTGGCAATTTCTACATAAACGGACAAAAGAATCTTTGGAAGAAAAAAAAAAAAAACGTCCTGCATTAACAAACTTCTTTATCGCTGGTCATCAATCATCGTCAATATCATTCATTCATTTACCAAAAAAACGAAAAAAAAAAAAATAAAAAAAAAATAAGGTGCTTAGATATTAAAGAATTTTACCAGGGATCACATTAATTAATATTATTATTGTATTTACACACATAAAATACATACATATATCTTTTGACTAAACTTTAAGTAACTTTAAGACATTTTAATGGCCAAATGACTAGGAAAAAAAAATATTGTTAAAACTCATTTATAATTCAATGAACATTTATTCATTTTTTTTTTTATATAAGAAAAATGTTACTTACTTCAATCAAAATTTGAAATCTCTAAGCCTAATTTATTCGGTGATTGAAGAACAAAACATTATTCACACACAAGACAAAACAAAAAAAAAAATCATAAAAAAGCTCATGTCAAAAAATGACGATGAATGATTGAATTTCAAACACACACACACAGACACACACACACAGACACACACACAAATTAAAGGAAAAAAAGTTGAAAAAAAAAATCAAATCAAATCAAATGATTTATGTTCAAGACAAATAATTGATTTATGATTAATTATTTTACTTATTATATTAATTTTTATTTTATATGTGTATAGAACACATATGGTAAAATTAAAGAACAAATTATATGTTGAAGAACATTTGTTCTGATGTCTACACTTTGAAAAAAAAAATATTAATAAATAATAATCAAAAGGAAAGAAAAAACAATCTTCTTTATATTTTTTCAAATGAGCGCTAAGAGATTTTTTCATGATAGATAGATTTAAGTAATATTTTGTAAAGTAACAGAGAAGAAAAAAAATTTATTATTATTGTATTGACGCCACCACTGGCTGCGTTCAAAAATACATACATACATATGTATGTGTATATTGGCATAAAATTTATCTTCTGTAAAATATGAAAATTATCTATTACTTTTTTTTTTTTTGTATTTTCAAACAAAAGAAAAAAATTATGAAAACATTTTTTTTTTTTTTCAAAAACTTATAACAAAAAAAGCTACACACAAATTCAAGTATGTTGGTATCTTTTTTTAAAAAAATACAAAAACAAACTCCCTTGAGGACATATTAAGTGAAGAAAATGAGATAAATTTATCAAAATTTACGAAAATAAAAGAAAATTATGAGATTTTTATTATTTTTTTTTTTCTTTTTTCTTCTTTGTCAATTTTTTTTTTTCTACGCTGTCAATCATAATCAATTTTCACCAACGTAAAATGTTTTTCTTCTCATTTTCTAAATTCTTTTTATTCTTCCTCTTTTCTTTTTATTTTTAATTTTTTGTTTTTTCTTGGCATTATTCTGAAGAAAATTTTTATTTTTTCGAATTTTATTTCTTGTTTGACAGACGATATTTTGACTGATGATAGCTTATATAGAGATAATGAATCAAATGACAGCTTCAGCCATCATCATCATCATCATCATAGACATGCCATAAAGATATTAAGCTTTTTTTTGTGTTTACTGTTGTTGGATTTTCTTAATTTTGTATTTTTTTTTTTTTTATTCAGAAGAGGTGAGTGAATGATTACTTTCAGGTGAAAGAATATAATTAATGTGAGGAAATTGATATTTTGTCAGTTTTTAAACAGTTTTAATTTTTTCAATGCTTAGAGGAATTTTAAAGTTATGTATTTATTTTGTATTAATTTTTTTTTTTTTCTTGAAAAATTTATAATTTTTAATAATAGATACGAGAAGAAAATAATGCTTAATGAACGGATGTTAAGTGCAAAAAAAAAAAAAAAAACACAAAAATTATTAAATAAAATTATTTAATAATTTGTTTTATTGTTTGTAAATCACATATGTATATCTTTTTTGAATTTTTTTTTTAGTTTTCATACAGATTTTTTTAAGTAGATGGTTCAAAACTTTGAAATTTTTCAATATGTTTTCTCAGATGTTCAGAAAATCTTTTTTAAATTAATTTATTTTAGACAATATTCATGACAGAATTCAGAGAAAAAATGATATACATATTGTTTTTGTGTTTGTTTTTTCATGTTGTCATGCAAAATTATAAACTGAAAATTGAAAATAAAGTGAGGAACATTTTCAAACTTCCAATTTTTGAATAATATATTCCTTGAAATGCTTCCTTCCCATTTATAACTTTCTTTTCCATCCTAATTTTTTATTTTGTTTTTCGTATCCAGCCTGTGATTTTGCAGGATAATAACACTCGATAGAATCCGAAGTTCTTATTAACATCTTCGAGTCAAACATTGTGTGTAATGTTAAATTCTTGGTATCAAAATTCAATGAAATTTTCATTTTTACATTACACCATTCTTGTATTTGTTCTATGTGTAATTTTTTGTTAAAGCAATTTTACATTTTGTATTAATCATCAACAGCTTTTTATGATCCTTGGGTTCACTTAATTTAAATGTGATTTTCCATGATTTTTTATATCCTTAGAAAAATATTTGTAGGAAAATTCCCAAAAAAATATTTTTATAACGATACATTTATCTTTTATAAACGAAATATGTAATTAGTTTTATAAAAGCTCATTTATTGTAGATATCATTAATTCTCACATTTAATACGTTTCCGAAAACTTTCTATATAACTTTTTTTTCTACACTAATTATATTTTGTCATTTATAAACCCTCATATCTAATAAATATTTTTACATGTATTAGCTGTTTCCTTTTCTAATAATCCATAAAAAAAACATTAAAATACCAAACAAATTTCTAATATTTACTTCATTTTAACATAAACCATATGTTTACATGTACATTTACATAAAATTCAAATGACATTGCATTTTATTTGCAAATTACATGATAGTATTTTGTATAAAATATTTAAAAACTTTTTCTTTTTTTTATGTGTCACATTTATTATTCATACAAAAAATTTATTATTAACGGAAACTTATAAAAAACAGAATTTCGTTTTTTTTTTTTTTTTTTTTTTGTGAAAGTAATAAATGGTAATCCTTAAGAATTTCCTTAATATAATGTAATGCAGTAAAACATTATTCAAATTTTAATTGACTTCAGTACAAGTACGTTTTTTTGAGGATATTAAGTAGAAGGTGCATTTGTAATTTTTTAAAATATGTTTTTTTTTTACTTTTCAAATAATTTATTATATGTAGATATTACCTTGAATCCTAATAATTTATGGAATCTTAATTTTAAAAATCATGATAAATACGACTTTTAGAGATTATTATAAAGTTTATGTTAGATAAACTCATATATGAATGCGTGTGTGTGCATTTGTTGAAATTTTGTATTTTTCTAGGAAAAAAAAAAAGCCATTAATTTTTGTATTATCCTTTCAGGCTTTGTGTTAAAATATTTTATTACAATTTAAATGTTTTTTTTTTCAACAGCATAATATTATTGTAAATATTTTAAATTTATTCTCGTATTTTGTTTTTTATTCGTTTCTAATTTTCTAATGCATAAAATTTAAATAATTCTTATTTGTATAATTCATGTTGTTTTTTTATGCATGTACCTACATATATAGTATGTAGTTCATATATGATAGCAGTGATAGTTAAAATAGATAAATATAGTATACATATATCCTGTTACCATTGAAAAATGTCACATTAATGTGCCATTATCAATAAATTATTGCGCATTGCATGAAATAGAAAGAAAAAAATTTTCTCATTTTATATGCAGTTTTTTTTTTCCATGTTATTTGACAGAAAAAAAAAAAAATTAAATAATAATAGAAAAATTGGAAGAAAAAAACAAACGTAGCAAATAGTCAATTTTAACTCAATTTATTTGACAAAAATAGGCACAAAATAGATTTAAAAAAAAAAAAAAACTAGAAATAAAATTATAAATTGTGTTAAAAAAATAAACAACAAAAAAGGGTTACAAAATAGAAAATTTTATATTAGTTAACGCATTCATAGGTATGTATATATACACATAAAAAAAGACTGACATTTAAACAGTTAACAGTCGGTAAAATATAAAAGAGGTGTGTAATAGGCGAATAAAATGACTGTCATATATAGTTTGACAATTAAAAAATTTATTTGACTTCATATAAAATAAACTATGAGAATAGACATTGTCTAATTTATTGTTAACTATAAACTGAAAATAGAAAAAAAAATTTCAAATAAATAGTAAAAACACAATTGTTTTCTTGTTGTTGTTGTTGTTGTTTTTTTAATCGTATAATAATAGTTTCTACTGCCCCCGTATAAAATGTCAACATACATGTCAATTCCGATAAAAGTTGTCTTTTAATTTGTGTCGGGTGCTTTAAATTAACCTAACAAGTTGTCACGACGTATCCGATTAAGTTAATTATGATACGAATAAAATGATCAATGATTTGTTGTGGTAGATAAATAACATAACAAAATAATATGACAATTTATTTATATACATGAAAATTATGTAATTTATACATTAGATAGCTTTTTTTTTTGTTTTTTTTTGTTTTTTTTGCCTTATGTAAGATCAATAAATATTGGAAAATTCAATATTGAATTGGATAATGATTGAAAACTGATATAAAAGTATGATTAGTTAGATGTTGTGTTTTTTTTGAATTGGTAGATTGGTTTTTTCATGAAAGCAATTTTAATTGGATTTTAGACTTTCCTAAAAGACCTGTGGCGTCACTTCAAGTTGACGAATTGATTTTTGAATTAACTCAATGTTTTCATTCTTGATAAGGGTATTTCGGCATAAGAGTATGACCAGAACGATAAGAGTGATATTCCGAGGTAATATTCTAGATTGATCTGGACTTCTACTGGAAAGAATTGAAAATCCAAATTGTATTGGTATTGTGGTCTTAGAACTGTTTGGTTAAGTTAAGTTCGTTAGAGATAAAATAAACTAAATAAGTTCTTATATTTTTGTTTTCTATGAAAAAATTCCACTGTAATGACAATCAAAAATAAAATCAACCCTTTATTCTTCAAAAGATATCAGAGAATGTATTTGAACTGGAAAAAATTTTGCATAAAAATTCACTTAATTCTAATTTTACAAAATATTTTCTAAAAAATTCCATTTTTTCCTAAAAAAAAAAAGTATTAATTACATTGATAAGGAAAAATCTGAATTTATTAACATCATTGGAGATGACAACTGACATGTTTTTTATTTAAGAACCAGAAAAAAACAAATCCAGAATATGGGATGTCGTTTTTTTTCTTTTTAAATTTCATATAAATTAAAATTTTAAATTTTTCTCTTGAAGTCGTTTTTTTTTTTTTGAATAGGTTTTTTGTCTTGAATATTTTAAATATTCAAATAAATTTTTTAATATTTTTCTCATTAATTTCTTTTTCTTATTTTTTTTTTGTAAATCTCATTAAATTTTAATTCTGTCATTCTGTCACCTAAATTCATATTCATTTTTCATCGTGTTTTTTTTTTTTCTCTAAAATTTTCAAGTGTGACAACAACTAACAACATTCGAATATTAATAATAATATAATGCAGGCAAATAGATGCATCTTTATAAATGCATTTCTAAAATTCAACACACAACAACAACATTACACATATATTATTGTATATACCAACAATATCACTTTAGTATATCTAATATTTACATTTCATAAAATATGTGCATAATATAAAACAAATTTCATTTTTGAAAAGCATTATTTGCATTAGCATGACAGTAACATATAACATATAACTACAGTATGTACGATAACTTTTTAAAATTGCTTTCCTTTTTGATGTATACAACAATTCATTTTCTACATAGCAAATATATTTATATGTATTATACATATGTATATGACAAAATAAAATATGTATAAAAAAAAAGTTTAAAAGAGGTGATGGGTGGGTTTGGATATGTATTTTCCTTCCGACAACAACGAATTATTGTTTTTGAAAGGATATAAAATCAGCTAGATACTCTTCGTACAATAACACAGTGTGTCGTGTTAGACATTGAAGAGGACTCAACTCTTCTTTTTGTTTTTTTTTTTTTAATTTAAACTGCATTTTAATTTACTCCATCATACACCACCAATGACTAAAATGTGAATTATGCATTTTTCACCCCAAAATGATAAATGATTCTTTAAAACTCATTACAAAATGTAGAAAAAAAAAAAAAACAACAACAACAATAGCAATAGATTTTCTTGTTGGTGCGACGCGGTATTTACAAAAAAAAAAAAAAAAAAAAACAGCAAAAAGCAAAAAATTCAAATGTGATGAGACATTAATGAATAGATTACTGTCACGCGATTTACACTAGAAAATTGCAGTTGCAATTTTAAATTTGTTTTATGAATGGATCGCATTATTTCTTAACATTTTATTTGTTTTGTGTATTTTTTTTTTCTTTTTCACATTTAAATTTTATGGATGTACGACAAAATGAAAATGTAATCAATTTAAAATTGTGAACATTAATTTGTATGAAAAAACATACCACATTTATACATTCGACAACAACAACGAAAAAAAAAAAAAGTACGTTATTTGTGTGATATTTAGTTTGAATTTTTTATTAGAAAAACGAAAAAAAAAAATAATAATAATAATAAACCATAAACGTATGTGCGCTTTGATAATGACAGTGTAAAAAAGTTTAATCACGTTTTACGAAAATTTATGATTTTATTTTAATTTTCTTTTTCATACGTTTAAAAAATACCAGTTCAATTTATTTCTTTGACAAACTCTAAAAATTTGGAATTTTAAATGTAGGTGGATTTTTGATACCACGAAAATGTTGTGTAAATTTTAAAGAACAATCTACTATACATTACCAAGAAAAATTTTATTTTTATGTAATTTTTTGCATCTATTTCAATATTTTCATTTGTTTTAACATGTTCTAAAACAATTTTCTCTTTGTTTTAATAAAAATTTTCCGACATACTTTTTATTTTTCTTTTGTAATGCAATTTTTTTTTATTTTTTGCATATTAGACATTTCAATCGCATATTGAAATAAGTGTTGACATCCTCTAAATATTCAACATTCTCGACATACATTTTTCAAATGATTACTTTTACATAAATTGCATAAGTTTTATGCTTTATTTATTTGTTTTTTTTTTTTCTTTCTAAAAATGAATGACAAGAGTAATCAACAACAAGAAAAACTTTTGAAATTTTTCTCTTCAAATGAATTTTCATGTTGTATTTTCATTTTTTTTTTTTTTAGGTTGGTAATCAATTTTAATTTTCTTCTTTTTTAATTTTTAATTTTTTATGAAAATAATTACTTTATTACGTTTTTTTTTTTAATGCATTTTCCAGTTTGATGATGACATGTATGTTGAGAAATGATAATTAATAATATTTGAAAAATAAAGTAAGAAAAAAAAAAACAATTAAACAACATGCGTTAGTAATTAACTAGAAGAAAAGATCATTAATCAAGTTAATTATACGGTTTTTTTATTTCATGAAAAAAAAAAAATAAAAATAAAAAAGATAATTAATACTGTTCATGTATTATTCACACTAAATTATTGTCATTTCCTATGAAATTTCTGTGTTTCGTTAAAAACCTAAAAAAATAAAATACAAAAATAAAAAACAAGTATTTTTATACTTCTGAGAAATTCAATTAAATATATAAATTATATCTTAATTTTCATAATAAAAAAATTCGTTTCCAGAATAAAATATCTTTTAACAAAAACTTAAAAAAAAAAAGAAAACGTAATTTAATCACAATTCAAAAGACAAATAAATGACTGAAGGAAAAAAAAATAAAACCCCCATTTATTTAATAAATTGTATCTTTTCTAATTTGCAAGTATTTTATTTTAGGTTTGTTGACATATAAATGTTTATTCTTTTATAACACGTATAATTTAACATATATGATAAAGTTGATAATTATTTAGAATTTTTCACATATATTTCATTTAAAATATTCATATTTTTCCATATATTTTTACGCTTTTAAAATAATCAACAATTTCTTGTTTTTACTTGCTTATATTTTTTTTTTTTAATACATATCTCTTTTATTTTCACTTCAATTTGTGTTTCAAATCTACATATACTCGTACATATACGTACTCGTGTATAATAATGAAATAAATTTTTTTTTTTTCGTTAAAGTAAATGTGCTTGTAACAGAAAAATGAATTCGAATGATAAATTCATTTTAATTAAAATGAAATATTGAAAGATTAATGAATGTATATTAAAATGGAATGAGGAAAAATAAAAATGAAAAAAAAAAAGAAAAGAAAAAAAAGATGAGTTATTATTTTAAAAGAAAAAGAAAAAAAAAAAAACAAATAAATTAAAATTATTTTGATGAAATAATTTTTGAAATATGTACTCATCCCATTACACACAAATACATATGAGACCCCTATATATACCTTTCTTGTAAGATAATGTATTTTTTCGCATTGCATTAATTTGTAATGTTGAATTTTAAAAAAGCGTGTTTACATTTATATATGAATTTTTTTTTTTTTTCACATTGGAAATGAAATTAAAAAAAATGTTGTTTAATTTATGAGGGTACTTAAATTTGTGTAGTAATTTAGAAAAATTAATATTTTTCATTAGGTTGAAAAAACAAGTAAATAATAATAATGATTGCAAAAGATGATTAAATATACGCAATCAAGGGTGGTCTTGTTGAACTTAAAACGAACAAAAGATAAAAAAATAAATAAAACTGGAATATTGTTTGCATTCAGTGGGTTGCATTGCTTTGGGCAATAGAATGTGCTTTCATTATAATTAAAATAAGAAATGTAAAATTGTGATATTTTAGGAATTTTTGTAGTAATTTCAAAATATGATAAATTATGGCATCAGTAAAACATCATAAATTTTTGTAATCAACGAGCAATTAGTAACTTTAGAATCTTACCAAAAATTCTTTTTGCAGCTTTACATCCTGTGAAACTTCAAAAAAAAAAAAAAAAATTCAAATTCACATTGAAAATTCAATATAAAATTCCTGAGAATTGTTTTTTAGTTTATCACATTTTTTTTTTTTTTTTGTTATCAGAAATTAGGTAATTTGGTTTTCCCAATTCTAATATAGTCATTGTGTTTTTTTTTAGTATTTTTAATTAGTAATCACAGGTGGTAGGATTTTAGAAATTTCTGTGCGTGATAAAAAATTATTGAAATCATGAAGAAAAATAACAAATGTTGAAAAAATTATTAAACAAAATCCAGTTTCATTTTTTTAATTTCATTTTATTTATTTTTTATTTTTGTTTTTAACATTCAATTCAAGCAGAAAATATTGAAATTATTAAATTTATAAAAAATTTGAACAATAAATTTTATTGTTTATTTTTAAAAAAGTCTGACTTTATAAACGATAAAAAGTATTGTTTGAAAATTTATTTTTTATTTATTATTTCAATGACTGAATTTTTTTTTTTTTTTTTTTTTTCAAATTAAATAAAAATTTTTCTAGTTCATATATTTTAAATTGTATTAACAATAAGATTTGTTTTTCAAAATAAAAAATAATATGGCATATAATAAAAGTACCTATGTATACACAATTATTAAATTTAAAAATAGTAAAAAAAAAAAAAAACTAAAATAAAAATGAGAAAAAAAAACACACACACATTTATGGATACCATATGTGATTTTTAACGAGTTTTTATTTTTTTTTATCTTAAAAATAATACCGCCAATTAGAGTATCTCTATTATTTATATTTACTCATATTTATTAATATTGGTTTTTTTCCTTCAGAAAAATTTCATATTCAAATGATAATTAATGTTTATTCCATTAAATCTTTTAAAAATTGTTTGTTACACTTTTATTTGAAAGTTTTTTTTTTTTTCCTTATTTTTGTGAATATTATTCAATTAACAAAATTTGCAATATTTTTATCTAAAATACATATAGATATCTGTATACGAACACAAGCTATAACTACCAAGATGGTGGGTATGTATGTACATACTGTATGTATTTAAAAAAAAAAAAAAAGTAAAATTTATGTATAAACGTAAATTAATACTAAATCTATCAGATCCACTTAAATTAATGACGTGATCATGATATCTAATGTGAAAAACACGTTTTGCATATTGTCCCCCATTTGTTTTTCTTATTATAATTTTTTTTTTTTTCAAATATACATATATATTGCTCTTTAGTAATTTATTATATTCCATTATATGGTTATAAATTTTTATTTTTTTGTTGTTGTTATTTTTAACTTCATTTTATGCCATTAGAAATCAAAAGCATGGAGAATAAAAAAAAAACAAAATGATAGTTAATAAAAGTTTAGTTTTGAATTTTATAATATCAGTTAATGTTTTGAATAATTCATGATTTTATAAAAGCGCATACACATATGTATGTATGTACATACATATGTGCCATATATGAAATTAAATTAGTTATAGGTATTTTAATACAAAAAAAAAAAAACCTATAATGAACATACATTTAAAAAGTGATCTATCAACGTATTCTATTTATTCAATGATCGTTGTCATACTCAATAACATTTGAGAAAAACAAAAAAAAAAAAACAAAAAATAATAAAAACACACAATATGATATTTAAACAACAAATAAAATGAAATTTAGATCACAACGTAATGACAATTATTTTAAAAGTGATCAATAAGCAACGACAATAACAACAACAACAACAACAGACGATCATTATTATTATAAATTTTATAAGATCACAACTCAATAACAACAACAACAAAATATCTTGATGATAGATTATCGATAATAAAACGTGAATTTCGTAATGACAACTGTTTTGCAGATTATTAGTAGGTGATTTAAAATGATCAGATATCACTTAAAGAAAAATAACTAAAAAGATTGATTTTCTTTTGAATTTTATCGATAATACAAAATGTATATAAAATCATTAAAAAATATCTATTTGAAATTGATTCAAAGGAAATAGGAAATTAATTAAAGTATACATATGTAGGTCGAAATATATATATTTTTGTTGTTGTTGTTGTTAAAGATTTATCTATAATGAATGATATATATAATATGTCACTGATAATCTTTTATAATTAATTTGCATATTTGAAAAAAAAATAATAATAATAATAAAATAAAGTAGAAAATGTTTAGTAAAAGTGTGATTTTTTTGAAATTTCCAATTTAGTTTTTGTCATTTAAGCAAATTTTTTTTTTCTCAATTATAATAAATTTATTTCGTATAAAGATTAAATCATAAATAACCGATTTGAAAAATTTTGAGATACTTTATGTATTTGAATATTATGCTCAAATTATATAGGGTACATCTAAATTGTTGTAACAAATGTCTAACGTTTAAATTTTTGATGTATAAAAACTTTTTCAACAGATGCTGGGATGCTGTTTTGGAAATTAAAAAAAAAAATGTTGAAAAAAGTTCGATATAAAATGTAGGAAATCGTGGTGATAAGAGTACCCCGAATGTGAGATATAGGTTGGTTGGTTGGTTGACGTGGCGGTTGTCAGAAGCATCAGAAAACCCAATTAGCACGGAGAGTGCTGTTTTGATACCGCACATCTCGCAGTTAGATGTCGAGTTAGCGGGTTGTAGAGCCCCTTTTTTTGTATTGCGAAATGTAACAGGTTCCAAAAAAAAAAAAGGTCGGTAACCGAGTTTGCACTTTAAAAGCCAGTTCTAGAAAGGATTTTTCGTTTAAGTAGAAAGTTTTCTTCATGTCAATTATATGAAAAGCTTTGACATGCTTTGAATTATCAGATTTTTCTTCTGACGCGATATTATCGGAATGACTTCTCAAAAAATAAAACTCGACTAAAAAATGTCCTAAGTCTAATCACTATCCAAAAATTTTAAATAATGATTAGTCGTTTTTAGAAATAAGTATTTGAATTAAATGTCATTTTTTTGCAAGTCAGTGGGCTTTGGTAAAAAAAGTAAATGAAATGTAATGTGAGTATAGGTAATTTTCTTTATTAATCTAAACTGGTTTTCATACTGCATTTCATACTGATTTGAGAAATTTTTTAATGTTAAGAAAGATCTTATTGTACACCCCTTTTTTTTAAAAAAAAAAAATTATTAAATATCAAAAAAAAATCTATAAAAAAATTGTGTGTGTGTGTGTGGGAGATACGATGATTTAGTTTTCGTGTAAATTATTGTTTTTCTTTTGTGCTTTTTAAAATTTACTTAAAACATTTCATTACAACACGCCTTTTGATTAGGTTTTATTATTTTTTTTAAATGTTCAAATGCAGTCATAAAATTGATTTATGGAAAAAAATTGCAAAATAATCATGTCATAACGTAATCATGAAAAAAAAAAGAAAAAAGATTCAGATACTCTAAAAAAATTACATTTTTATTATTATTTTTTTTTTTTTAAGATTTATAATTCAAAATGTATTTTAATGGGAAACTGATTTTAATTTCATTGATTTCAGTTATGCAAAAATAACAACAAATAAAAGAAAGAAAAAAAAAATTATTCTTTTATTTTGTATTTAAAGTGATTTATCTTGCAGATGAATTGAAAATAATATAAAAGTGGGTGGATAATGGGAATAAATTTTCATAATTTATTGATGATTATTATTAACTGAAATAACATGAATATATATATTTTTTTATTTTATTGTTATTCAAAAATGTTTTTTTTTTCTTTCTTCTTTTTAACTTTATATTTCAAATTTATTATTTTTTAATTCTTTTATAATTTATTATTTAGTCGCAATGAAAAGATACATTTGGTAGAAATCTCTTGATTTATGAATAAAAATAAAAAATTTCATGTTACTGAAATTAAAACAATACACAAAAAAAAAACAACATTGTTGGATATGTGTGTTTTTTTTTAATTGTTTTCTAAAACACGAAAAAGATTAATTTGAAATTTAGAATTTTCAAAATACGGAAATAAGATACGTCGTTTTGTTTTTTCTGTTTTATGTTTGTTGTTCTATTAATAGGAGATATTATATGTATGTTTGTATTTTTGAAAAAAAAAAATAAAAAATTAGCACTTGCGTGCCACATAAATTAAATGTGTTTTTTTTTTTTGTTTCGTATAAAATTTTAAATTATTTTATTTTTCTTCTAGAAAAAAACATATATTTTTTCATGCCAAATGAAACAAAAAAAAAAATAAAAATAAATATGAAAGTATCTGAGTACAAAAAATAAAATAAAATTAATGTTAAATATGAAAAAAGATTGCATTGATTTAAATATTAAATTAAATTTTTGAAAAAAAAAAAAAAAATTCACGATAGCATTCATGATTTATATGTCATTAATTTGTGGGTCATTCCATTCAATTTAGATTTTTTATTCTTTTATTTCATAATTTTTATGATCTTTTATTTATTCATTAAAATTTTTTTTTCTGCTTTATTTTTATTTTTTTTTCTTAAAAACTACATTAAAATTTCATCTTCTTAAATTTATTATTTCATTATGAAATTCAATACAATAATAAATTTGAACAAAAATCATTATTATCATCAATTTACCATCATTTCTTGTATTGTAAAAATATTAATTTTATGCAATTTTTTTTTTTTTTGTATTTTTTATTACTTTTTTTCAATTTTATACTGTATTTTTCCATCATCAGATATTGTTTTCCTTTTTTTTTTTTTAATATGAAAGTCTTCATTATTATTTTAATACAATTTTTTATTTGAATTTTGATTATAATCACAAAAAAATTGAGTCAAAGATCATCTACATTTTTTATAAAAAAAAAAAAAAAAAATTAAATAAATTCTTATATTTTGCCATGTTGGCGGCCTACATATAATTTTTTTTTCTTCAATTTTTTAGCTACATACTTCTTTAAATGTGGTTTGATGGCAAAGCGTATATATCTTCTTTATTATTATTATGTTTTTCTTTTTTCAATATTTAATTATTTTTTTACACAATTTTTGTTGTTGTTATTAATTTTATTATTGAATTTCTTATTATCTTGAATTGAATAATAAGATTTTTTGTTGAGTATCTCTGCTAAAGATTAATGTAGATGAGTACAATATTTTCTTTATCTTCGTTTTTCTTAATAATTTTTTTGTTTTTTTTTGTTGTTAAAAATGAAATAATAAAAAAGATACAATTTAAATGAAGAAAGATACTTATGTTAATATCGATTGACATTTGATTATAGTTTTTTTTTTTTTCAATTTGAATTTATCGATTTTCCTTTCAATTATTATTTTTTTATTTCTTTTAAATTAACAAAAAAAAAAAAAAAAAATGTAAAATATATTTTATTTCATACTTATTGAGTATTCATTTTCATTTGAATAATTTATCTTTATAATTTTTATATTAACTTTTGTTTTTATTTTTTTTTTTTTTATATATTATTTATTTAGCTTGTTTTTTTTTTATTTATGTGTCTATGTATATGTGGGTTCTATTTTAGTTTTTATTTTTTTTTATTTTTTTTTTTTGTCATTCTTCTACATAGTTTTACTGTCAATCTATCAAACAATGAAAAGTATTCAATTACTGTCTCATAAATTTATTGATCAATAATCATAGACATGACAGAATCATAATGATGACAAATGTCTGTCTTTCTCAAATCATATACATACATACATATTTCTTTATTATATTGATATTATTGTAGTTTTTTTTTTCTTCAATTCATTTTCATTTTATTTCATTTTTAAAATAAAAAAAAAAAAATTTAATAAATATGTATTTTATTTTATTTTAATGGTTTTTTAATATCTATTGTTACCATAATTGTCTATCAATGATATAAAATATCTAACATGTCGTTAAATACCAGTTGTATTAATAATGTCTCTCAAGAGGAAAATAAATTATAATAAATTATTGTTTTAAATATTTTTTTTTTTTAACTTAACAATTATGTGTTTTTAAATGACTTTTATTGTATTTATTTTTAAATTTTATGAAAAACAAATATTTTTTTAAATAAAAAGTTGAAAAATAAAAGAAGAAGAATAGAAAAAAAAGCTTATAAAATTCTTCAATTACTTGCAAAATTGTTAAAAATTAGGTTATGAATATTCAATTATTCTACTTTGTAATTTAAATTATCGAATTTTTGGTTAAAATATTTTTGAAAAAAAAAAAATCGTTAGGATTTTATTAATCAAAATTGAATACAAAAAAAAAAAAAAAAATCAATTTTATTTAAAATTGAGTATGAATACCAAATGTATAACATTATTTAGGTCATAGAATATTCTATTGAATTTTCAATTAAAAATTGTTTCATAGTGTAGGGTATGGTTTAAAAAAAAAAAAACACACACACACATAACTTACTTGAACAATGATTTAACATTTTATTACCAAATAGAAAATCATAAGTGAAGTTAAATTTTAGACTAATTTTTTTTTTTTTTTTTTTTGGTAGGTACAAAACGATTGAATGTATAGTATGATAATATTAATCCGCTTCTAATTGTATGTATTTAGAATAAAAGTAAATATAAAGATTACAATTAACTGATATAGAAACTTGTAGAGACAGGGTGCTTCATTACATTTTTCTAAAAATTCTCAATTTATCTAGTACTTACCAGTTTCTTGTAAAAGAAACATTAGAGATGAAGGAAAAGAATGAATTAAAAATTGAAAAAAAAAAATAAGCTCACTCAATTTATATACCGGTAGCCTAATTAATAAACTGTAAAATAGTCTATTAAAATCTTAAGTGAAATTATTAACATAATAACAGGCAGGTACTTTAGATTCATTTAAATGATTTAGAAATAAAAATTGCTTTCCACAAACATTCGTTCTGTTTTTTTTTTTTTTTTGTTTTATTAATTAATTTAGATGACGCAATTATGTATATGAGAAATAATTATGTCAAGGTTTTTGTTTTACGTGTCGTGACTAAGGATTTTTTGAATTCATGTAAAAAATATAGAGTTAAAAGTGTAGAGTTCTTGCAATTTTTGTAGTTTTTTTTTTTTTTAGAATTTATCGTTAGATAAAGTGTATGTTTTTAAAATTTACCTTTCATGTTAACCGAAAATAATTTTTTCACAGGGTTTCAAAATCTTCAAAATTATTCGAGAAATCTTCTTCTTTACTACTTACTAATTTTTTTCTCGGTCCAAAAATATTATGAAGGATTAAAGTAATTCGATTGCATACTTGTAGGGGAGTTAAACGTTAAAGTTGCAGTCAACGTAAATACAATTTATGAATAATTAAGAAAAATTACGTCTTAAAGATTAATTAGATTTTTTTTTTTTTTTCTATAATAAGAATTTTTAATTATTTTTCTGAAGCAATCAAATAATTTTTCTACAATGTCATTTGAAAAATTAATGACAGCTTTGAAGTATCAAATTAATTTCTTTTTTTTTTTTTTTTTCACATCAATTAATTAAACATTTTTAAAAAATACTGTAATTATTTTAATTAATTATTGATTTATGAGAAATATCAATATTAAGTTTAAAAAATTATTTAAAATCTAGTATTACTACTTTTAAAAAGTCATTATAGCGTTTTTAATAATTCAAATGAAACCAAGAAAAAATAAAGCAAGAATAATTCACCCTAAATTGTAATAAATTTAAATATATGTATGTAACCTTGACCTAAAACTTTTATTCAATAGACATAAATTAATTACAGGAAAAAAACTGTATATATATACTATATGTATATCTTAATTCATATTATGTATGTATAAAATATAAATGAGATACGTATTTTAACATTGTGATAATTATAATATGCTAAAATATGTATAGCATCGATTTCATGAAGAATAAATAATTATTAAACTTACAGTTGTTGGTAATGGTGTAAGATAATCCGGCCTTAAATACTGATTACTAGGGTTGCTAGATGTCAGCATTTTGTTATAGTAACTATTTAAATCCACTTTGATGATGCGTTAATCCTTTATTTTTAATCCAAAAAATATATATATACTATTTATGTCGGTATATATTGTAGATATACAAATATTTTCTTGAGTTTTTATGTTGCTTAATTAAAATGTTGATTGTTTTTTTTTTTTTAGTTTTTTTTATTTATTCGAAAAACACAAACCAAATCAATAAAACATAAATTTAATGAAGATAATTTGTTATATGACTTTTGAAATTAAATAAACATTAAACACCTTTTTAAAAATTTATATTTATTATTTTTTAATTAATAGAAAAAACACTCCTTTCATTAAAAATAAATGTTTTCTTTTTATTTTGCCAAACTTTTTCAAAAAAAAAAAATATAGATTTTGTTTTTTTTTTTTTATAATTTTTATTTATCCAAATGGCATTATAAATTATTATTTTTGATAATTTATTTTTTTTTTTTAGAAAAGCTTGTTTTTATCGTAATCCTTGGAAATTTTACGAGCACATTTACACATACGTTTTTTTTTCTTTGTTTGTTTTGAAAACCTATTTTTAAAATAATTTCTAAATTAATTTTTTCTTCCTTTTTTTTTTTTTTTGAATTTTTATTCCAAAGGCACTCCAATAATTTTTACGGGTTTTTCTAAATAATGAAAGTTTATAAATGACATTAAAAATTTAAATTGCAACGGTATATACGCGCCCATTAGAAAATTTAGAACAATAAGAATTTTACTTTTTCTTTTTTAAATAATAATTTTCCTTTTTTTTTATTTTTATATTTTGTTTTATAAAAATATGAACAACAATCGACAGAAGATGCAAGCAATAACTAAAATTACGTTTCATATTATTTTTGTTATAGAGCTTTAAAGTAAAATTTATTAAATTCACATGGAAAATTGAGAAAAGTGAGTGTAAAAATGAGAATGAGTAAAAAAACTCAGCTGATCAACTAATACAATCACAAAAATAATTTTAATTTTCAATCTGTATACAAGAGAAGAGATTAGAGAATCTATATGAAAATGAAAATTATCTCATTTTTGAGATTCAAAATAAAATCTTGATTTCTCTCGGTCTTAATACTAAAATTAATTTGTACAATCTACAACTTTTACTTACCTTTAATAAATTTATATTATTGTGTATCTCAAAAGGTATTGGAATTCTTTTATCTTTCTTTTACAAACTCTGTGAGTTGCGTGATTATATCAAAAGCGAAAGTAGAAAAAAAGCTTCTTACTCTTAGTAATTGTTTGTGAGAAAATTGTATTCACCTGGAGAAAAGAAAGTTGACCAAACATTTATAAAATTTTCAATACCTTGAAAATAAAATATCTGCCATGTTAAATTATCTACACTGTCAAAGGAATTTCAGAAATATATGTATGTATATAGTACATATATGTGAACAGTGAACAATGTATATCATCAATATCTCCTCATGGCTCATATCCATTTTGGTTATGTCGTTACATTGAGAAAGATTATCTCACCTTTAGAAAATGAGAACTTTACAGGTATATCACTATATCGTATAATAATTTGATGAGTAAGGTAAAGAAAATCACATAAGTACTTGTTGTTCAAATTAAATGTTATATGAAACTGACGTCGATGTTCTGTAAAACTGGCTGTGATTTATCAGGTAAAAGAAAATTTAGAAGATACATACGTATGCCGGGATCGGTATTTTGACGGTACTGTATATACCCTTATGCGCGTCATTGCTCTCTGGCTAATAGGTGCCATGCCGCAATGTGTCGTGTGTCATCACCTAACACCTGAATAACAAGAAAAACAGCTGAGAATGTATGTATATGAATATTAAAGGTATGTCTATTTTTCTGGCTGTCAGATAATTCAACATTTTATGTAGGGGAATTATATAAAACATTTTGAAATGTACATACATACATATTTGTTTCTGCTCCTTGTTTTTTTATCTGAGGGTCGATAGGTGATGAAAGATGAAGAAGTTTACAAACGAAAAATGGAAACATGAAAGGATTTCAACATGTTAAAAAAAGAAAAAGAAAAGAGAAATAACAATGAGGAAATGCAATTGGTCAATATTGTTCAAGTAGAAATATTAGAATGATGCAAACAAAAGAATAAAAGAATTTATAGAGAAACAATAAGCATAAACAGGATATGAAAAGTTTAGTTGCAGTTGGAAAATTATATTTAAGGATTTATGGAAAATTAAATTTGTTTGCTGAATGACTTTTGTTTTTTAAATAAAAAAAAGAGATATTTGTTTTGAATTTTTATAATATTAAATTTTTAAAGAATATTTATGAAATGAAAAAATTAAAATAGGAATACCTACATATTGAATTTGTGAAAAATTTCTAACAAATTCTCAATAACTACTTTAATTCACAATAATTATTTTTTTTTTTCAATTTTACTTCCATAATTCAATCAAATTTTGTAATTATCTAGTGAAGTCACCACATTTAAAACATTTACAATCTGTTGGTTCACGAATTCGTATTTCCATAGTTGCAGTTTCTGGTGATGTAAGACGTCCACCATCTGGATCATAGCAATGAGATAAAGTGATAAATTTTTCTTTTAAATAACTTTCTCGACAGCAATAGCATTCCTACAGAAAAAAAAAAAAACAAAAAACAAAACAAAATAAATGAATATAAGTGAAATTATTTTTGTAAAATAGAAAACAAAAATTCAATTAAAATTTACTTTTAAAAATCCTGTAGGTGTTATAACTGATGGTTGCACTTGACTATTACACATTCCTTCACATTTATTAACAATAACATCTGCATTACATGTCCTTTGTAAACGACCCAATTCATCGTATTCTTCTTTAATTAAATGTATTTCAGAATTTAATGTTTCACAACTTTCATCATTTCTACTATCACGACTTTGTCCAAATACTTTTGAATTAAAAATTATTACAAAAATTATAATAAATATTTTATACATTTCCGATAACTTTGAAAGTTCACCGTTAACAAACAATTTTTAGATTTCGTTTTGCCGTATTTATACAATTTTAAATGTGATTTAAAATAGAAAAAAAAAAATCAATTGTTTTAAGTAAAATTTCAAGTATACAAACATTAAAAGTAAAGTAAATAACATTGTTACGCTGTTGGAGATGTAAAATATTTTAGCTGCAGGATATTTTATCCTTTCTAAAAATCAATTTATTTAATATAACCAATTAAGGATATATTAAACTTTTTTTTTTTTTTTTTTTTTTTGCATTTAAAAACATCCTAGAATATTATATATCAAATACATTTTAGAGGAATATAAGAAAAATGCGTTTTATTTAATTGAAAATTTCGTTATTATTTATTTTTTACGTCAATTTTTCAAATATAATATGCCAAATTGAATCAACAATCTATCAACGAGATATCGTTTAGAATTATCATTTTGTTGTTGTTTTATACTTTTTTCTTTCCTTTTTTTTTTTTAATGTTTATTTCAATTACATTGCCTAAACTAAATAAAAAGTATCAGTTTTTTCTATACAATTTAGAAGAAAAAAAAAAAACCTTATACATCAAACTGGGGGAAAAAAAAATAAAGAAAATTTTTTATCCTGAGGGTGTATTATTGATTTTTCGTCACACTATCAATTCAATTTGTGTAACTGTCACGTAACAAGCATCTACCTTGCGGCTAAAACGAATATAATATGTATATGGGGATGATTTTAAATCCTATTAAAATAAAAGAAAAAAAAAATATTAAAATAAAATAAACGAACATTGTTACCCTTCTGGGCTTTATCTTTCAATCAAAATTGTATATACAACAACTCTCAAACATTATTCAGCTATCTACCTATCATTCTATCATTTTGTTTGTTCATTTAAGTTCATTTTGTTTTTTTCTGGTGTTTTTGTTTTTTATTTCTTATTTAATTCTATGTTTTTTTTTTTACTATGCTGAATTTTTATTCTTATTTTTCGAATATGTCAACGTGTCATGTTAAAAATTTAGCGAAAAAAAAAAAGGAAAAACTAAAGTTAAAAATGTATAAAATTCAGATATTCATCAAGGTAATACAAAAAAAAAAATTAGTAGGTAAATGGAGAAAAAAAAAGGAACCATACGAAAATCGGAATTTTTTTATGTTTACGTTTATTATCCGTATGAGGGTATAAGCTTTTTTTATTTTTTGTTATGATGCGATGCAATTTTATAACCTTTGACATGTTGTTGTGGTATTTTTTAATAACTTTTATCTGTAAATTTTTTTTAACATACTTTTCAAATATACATTTTTTTTGTTGTTGATTGTTTTTGTATTTCCTACTTCTTCATCATCATTTTTAATTTATCTTTTGCTTTATAATCCTATCTATGTTCTTTATCATATTTATTATAGACTATATATGATGATCCTTTTAATTCCAATGTCCTTCAAAAAGTTGATATAGCTTAAAGGCATTTTATGTACAGATCTCCATTTGAATAAAACGAAATGAATAAAACAGAAAAGAAAAAACAACAAAAATAAAATAAAAATGAAAAACAGATATTTAACCTGACATAAGCAAACGAAACGATAGACAATCATGTTTTACATTTGTATATATACAATTTTATATAACATGTCTATATTTTTGTACAAATGTATAACATTAATTTGTATCCTTCCAAAACCTCAGAAATTGAGGAAAAACGTTTTATATCCTCTCTACTGTTTTATTTTTTTATTTTTTATATTTTGTTTTTGAAGTTATAAACTTCATAATACTATAGTAAACTTTGTCCGACACTAATTCGATACGATAATGATTATGCCAAAGGGTACGAATTGTAATTTCCTTTTCGCGGAATTAACTGTCAAGAATAGGGATTTTTTGTATTTTAAATAATTTCTCGATGAAAATAAATATGATGTATTTAAATAAGTTTTAATTTTTACAAAAGTTGGGAGGTAGTAATTTTTGTAGTTAAGGATAAATTCAAGGATTCTAATAAAAATTATAACTAAACAACAACAACAAAAAAAAAAAAAACAAGGGTTTTTAATTAATGTTAAATTATGAAAACTTATTTTTTTTTTAACTTAGGATGTACAATTCTATATTTAAAAATTCACAAATTACAAAATTCAGTTCAAAGAAAAAAATTAATTATGTTTATCTCGTATCACTTCATGTGTTAAAAAGTAACTTCATAAAGTGAAAAAAAAAAAAAAAAAAACACATGTATAATTTAGTTTCATGTTGATAATAATTTGACAGGAAATAATTTTCACAATTTATTTTTTGACGGGCCAGAAAATATAAAAATTTTTGGATGACTTGATTCTTATAAAGGAAGCTGTCATCACAAATTTTTAAATCTGTCAGTAAAAAGAATATAAAATGATGCTAAACTAAAAATAATCAAAAAAAAAAAAAAAAAACATAAATAAATAAAAATAAAAAAACATCCAACAAATGTAGATACAACAAAATAAGAGAAAAGAAGTAAAGATAAAAAATAAGTTTAATACAGCAAAAAAAAAAAAATAATAATAATAAAATATTAAGAGAGTGAAAAAAAAATAGATGTACAAAAATAATATATATTGGTTGCTAAAAGGGATGAAAATTTCATGTTGTATGTAGTATATGGATTTGTTATTGTTATGTAGTATATAGGGAAAGTGTAGCGGAAAATTACTTTTCGCGTTGATGGATACATTCAAAGTGACATTTGGTTAGTTCTGATGCAATTTTGTGGTTAATTGTGACTGGAGGGTAAATTTCAGGTCGAATGACATGTGACATGTTGGAAATATACATATGAACAATGTGTAACAATACAGCATCCGAAAAAAAAATATAAGAGTAACGAATTTTATTTTCATTTAGGGTTTTTATTAAGCTAATAATTTAGATTTTTAATGTTTATTTAGTTGGAATTATTCTGTGATGTGGTGAATTTTGTTATGTTTTCAAAATTTATTATATAAAATTGAATTATTTGATAGAAAAAAAAGGAGGAGGTATCAAATTAAGGTAATTTTTTAGAAATTAGGCAGAGTTGATATTTTGTTGCAATAACGAAGTTAAAGAAATTATTTTATTTTATTATTATTTTTTTTTCTTGTAGAAATTTTTCTTTTTAAAAGTTTTATGCCTACACAAACGAAAAAATACTGTTCAAATGTCACAAGGATTTTATCAATTGGAATGAACATTACTTATCGAAATTAAAATTTCACAATTACCGAAAAAAGAAAATGGCTATAAGTAGATGTCTCTTATTCGTAAGTAAAACATTATTTCCTTAGGGCTACACCAGGTGGTGTATCAAAACAGCACCAATGGTAGTAATTGCGGAAGATCACTACATCAATCAACCAACCAAAAGTTATTTGAAATTTAAATATTTTTGGGTTAATTTCTTTGTAAAATTGTTTCGTTTTAAAACATCTCTGTTATACAAAAATCCTCAAGACTCAAAACAATTCTAAAATAGACAAAAGAAAAATATTTCATGAAGTATTCGAATTTTTAAAGGATATTTTTTATTACAGAATTTATTTCAATTTCTAATTTTTTTTAATTTGACAAATTATTTTTTTTTTTGAATAATTTTGTTTGTTCAACAGTTTGATTGAATTTCAAAAAAAAAAATATATATATGTATATGTATATACACACATTACCTCCTACAGAAAATTGAGTAAAAAATCTTACAGATTTGCATTGTGGAATTTCATAAAATAGTGTAAAAATTCATAAATTGATATTTCAACAGTTAGAAGGTATCATGAATAAAATCTTATCAACATTTTTTAAATATTTCTTTCCATTTTTTTTTTTAAATAATTAAAATGTTTTGCTTAACTATTTTTATTTTTCTCGTGATAAAAAATAATTTATTAATTTTACTTAGACTTCATTAAATTAAAAAAAAAAAAAAAAACGTTATGCTTTAGAAACAAGGTTAGTAAACGGTAAAATTTCAATAAAATCCGTTGTACTTATTTGAATATCCTTAATGTTATTTTAATATTTTAAAATGAAATAAAGTATAAAGTAAAAAAGTAACTATTTATTATGTAGATATTTCGCATGATATTTAAATATCTCTAAAATGCATCTGAATATACACACACACACACACACTAATTAAGAAAATTATAATTAAAATAAAGTATAACGCAATTTAATTAAAAAGTATGCAACTAGTTTTTTTTTTTTGTTTGTTTTTAATTCGATTGTGTATGCACATACTTTAAAAAATATATACATATATACTCGTACATATGAAAATTAAAAACAAAAAGTAGTAAGCAAAAAACTTCAAATACCTGTAATCTACATAAATTATGAAAAATGTGCATAAATTTTTATTATGGATAAATATGAATGTTAAAGTCAGTTAGTTCGTACATATGTATATAATATTTATGTTATATATTTTAACACACAAATTATGATTTATTTCATTATTGTCGAGTTATCTGCACGCAAATTAATTAAAAATTCAAATTATGTATTATTATAATATATGATATATGTTTTATGCATATGATGGAAATATAAATATACATACCTACATACATAAATAATATGTATTACATATGGGGCGTATATTACAATGTTTTAGTTTATACAATTATGAATCATGTGTATGAAAAAATTAAGAGTGTAAGTGCATGAATTCACGCATTTTAATAAATATACATAGTTTTTATTTAATTAATATTTTTCTTCTTCTATACAGGTATACAGGTTTGTTTTTCATTTTATGTCAAATATACTCAAGCATTTAGTAAGTGTGTTTAATAAATTTTGCTAGGAAAAAAGATTGAAAAAAAAAAGCAAAACTTCTTTGGAGGCATCAAGTGAATGAACTTGAAAAGTTATTACAAGGTGGTTCAGAACGAAATATTTTTTAGCATAAAAAATAAGGTAAGGATCAGTCTACTCAAAGAAAAACAAAAGAAACTTTTAAAAATTTAATCTTGCTTATTCTAACCACAGAGCAGATACTATAAGAATAAGGATTTATATTGTCATTGTTCTAACTTTGCATATAAAGCTAGAAAGTATGGAAGCCAAATCTGCAAGGAAGACTACTTGACGTTTTCAATTATTCAAGCATGTTTCAAGCTTGACTTAATATAGACTTCAATTAGTCAAGCTTCTTCTTTTTTGCTAGTAGTCTTAAATTAATAGTTTAAGGTTTTCTTAAAAGTTTTTGAAAGTAGCCAAAATCTAAAAAAAGCTCGTTGTAAAATAATATTATTCTGTCCTGTTGTAGAGTTTAAAATTCGTAACGTTTTATGAAAACTGTGATATGCATTCCGAATTATAAATAATAATCAATATTTTGTAGCTTTGGCGTTAAAGTTTGCAGTTTGCTGGCAGATCGTATTACAAATGGATGAAGGATAAAATGCTATAGCGCTTATTGAGGCTTACAAATTAAATCTTGTTCTTATGAAATTTCAAAATACATATAAAATTCGAAAACCCCATTGCAAAAAAATTCAATTAAATAAATTTTGTTTTCAAAAAATAAAATTATTTTTGTATTACAAAATTTTTTTCAAATTATTATTTTCCATTTATTTTGTTCATTCAGTTATTAAATCAGCTTAATTTCTCATTTTTTTTTCATATTTTTTGTTATTACCAAAAAAAGGGGTTGAAATGAGAAATATATGATAACTGTGAAAAATGTATCATATGTGTATATTAAATTCAATTTTTCTATATTACTCTATTATTGTTTTTTATTTCAATTTTATTAAGTAAGCGAAATGAAATCATTCAAGTTGACATTATAAAAACACTTTACAATCAAAATACCATACGAACGAGTAATGTGTACTCGTAGTCGTATGTGTTTTTAGAAAATGTATTTTTATTATTTTCTAGTTTTTTTTTTATTTCTACCCCTTCAAAATCAGACAAAAATATATATATATATATACTGAAATCCATTTTGAAATGCCTTGCAGCATCCTTTTGTATAATATAAAATAACAACTACATATCAAAATTTATGTACCGTACAGCAATGGACACAATCTGTTTCAACAACAATATAAAATGTGAACTGCTAATATTGGTTTTCTTTTATTGCACAACAAAAATAAATAACAAAATATAAAACACATATAATATCCTGTTAGAAAAATAATAATTTTATCTAACTATATACTCTTTTAGATAGGATATAAAAACAATAATTTCATTTTGGTTTATTTTTTTATTTATTTATTGTTATTTCTTGTTTTTTTTTCTTTCTTTCTTTCTTTATTTTTTGTTTGAACATAAATATCAATTTTATTTTTGATTTTTGTCTTTCAATTGTATTTTTTTTTTTTTTGTATTATACTTTCTCACCTGATTTATTGTTATTCTTTAATTTGTCTTTTATTTTCTTTCTATTCTATTATCAATGTATGTGTACTAACTATACAAAGTTATCCTGTTTGATTATAAAAAATATATATTGTATATAATATTTTAAAATTGTTGTTGTTATTCTGAATGCTGTCAACTGCTTTTTATAAATATACAAATATTGAATTGAAGCAATTTCAAATTGTAGAGTGTAGTAGACTCATAATTTACTCTCTTGAAAATATAAAGAAACATCGAAAATTACGAAACATCAATCTTTGTTATTTGTTTTTATTTTTTTATTTTATTTTTTCTTTCTGAATATGACAATAACAAGAATACAGACAATATGTAAATATAACGGAAAATACAAAATGTTTTATGATATGAATTATATACCATAAAATGTATGTACATATGTAATATGTATGTACTCACATACATATGTATGTATATGTATATAATTTTCCATATATAAAAATATATATTTGTTTGTTTGTATGTTTGTTTTTGAAGAAGAAAAAGGATTCGGAATATTAAAGGATAAGAATACGTAACCAAGAAGAATGATATGTTTTGTGAGAAAATACAATTTAGTTAGTGGTAGTAGATATGATGACGACAACGTGGAATAAATTGATGAATATACAAAACACACACATATTCATTATTGTTGTACTATATATGTATATAGTATATATGGATACGTATAAATTTTTCTAAAATTGTTATCCTGGTCAGGATATATGTGAATATACTCGTATATTCACATTTTAAGAATAATTTATGTTCTGGAATATGTTACAATTTTGAACAGACATATCAGCACCAGAAACAGGAGGATAATGTATGAGTAGCATGTATGTTACATTGTTGTATATAAGAAAAACGGTGAATAGAAAATGGAAAATAAGTGAATGAATAAATATCTCAAGATGATACATTCATATAAATATATGTACATACATATATATGTGTGTACATATAAATTTATTATTATTATTTGTTCTTGTTGTTGTTTTGTAAATTATTTTGAATCCTAGAAAACAATTTTGTTTTGACTAAATGATTGATATATTTTGCCTTTCAAAGTATTCGTTGTTTTACTTTCTTTCTTTTTAATATTACACAAATATATATTAAGTGTTTATTGGTTTTTCTATTGTTTTTTATATATTTTTCTAAAAAAAAAGAAAAAGAAAAAGAAAGAAAGTAAAAAAAAAATTATTGAAGAAGAGAAATGAATAATGAGAAAAACTTGATGTTGATCATTTTTCAAAATACAAAATTGAACAAATTTTCCTTTTTTGTTTTTCTTTAAATAAAATTTTCTTTTTAAATGAAAAAAAAAATAAAATAAATGTTATACATTTTGACTTATTGAAATTTGCAGAGAAAAAAAAATTGTTTTGAAAAAAAATGAGAATCTATAAATTAAACACTTTTTTTTTCAATCTCTCTCCAAAAACTGACAATAAATTTTCTGTGCAGTAAATTTTCAAATTTTCAAATTAATTAAAATAAATTTTCTTTTCAGTCTTCCTAAATATTTGTCGTTTGTATTTTTGTTTTGTTCCATAAAAATTTCATAAGCTATAAAATTTCAAAAGAAAATTATATGCATATCAAAATTACTATAAAAAAAACCAATTATACAAAAGTCTTTATTGATTTTTATGTTGATTTTAGTGAGAAATTATCAATGTTGCGAAACTACAGTATATGAAGATATTGTATATCAGTGTATAATTTTTTTTTCTAGCTGATTATAACTGTTTTATCTTAATTCGAAAACTCATAAAATTGTAATAAACCTAAATTTTTTAAGTAATAAAAATTGAAACCGGATCTTGGTGTTTTTTTTTTTTCTTGGTGTTTTTTTTTTTGTTTTTTTTTTGTTTGTATATTGTATCTACACTATTCACACCGCTTTCGTAGACAAATTACTTCTTATATGTACATACATATATGTACATATATTGAAAAAAAAAAAAAATTCATAAACAAATTAAAAATTTAAAAAAAAAAAAACAAATAAATTTTTATTGATAAAGAGAAAGGTTTTAAATTTTATTTTTATTTCATTTTATTTTTCACAATTAATTCATTAATTTATTGTTATATTTTTTAATGTATTACGAAAATCCGATTAAAAACATTAAAAATGACCAAAAAAATAACAAACAAACAAAAAAACAGAGAAAAGAAAAATCATAAAAACAAAATACTGTTTTAAAAATAAATGTGTTGGTTTTTTTTTTCTCTCTCACTGTATATCACTAATTATGATACTCTGCTTGATCTCAAGTGCCGCTTATAATTAATTAATTCGACATCTCACAATGTCATCATGTTTTTTTTCTCCATTAATATTAATGTTATATTATACGGTAGATGTTAATAAAAAAGTCATAAAAAAAAATCTTAAAAATAAAAAAATAAAAAAAAAAAAACAAAAAAACAATCTTTCTTACAAAGTATCAAATTAATAAATATTAAAATAAATTTAAAAATTAAAAAGAAATACACAAAAATTTTGACATATATACATTTAGATATTTTATACGTTTTATAAAAATTTTAGATCAAAAAAAAAAAAAGGAAGAAAAAACGTTCAAAAAAAAAAAATAATAATAATGAATTTTTTAATATTGAAATTTATTGTCATTGTCACTGGAAAAAAATATTGTCATTAATTTAAGTGTTACACAAATTTTGAAAAACAAAACAGAACAAAAAAAAACAAAGATGAAAATTATTGGCTACCTATTGACTAAGAAAGAAGTCATATATAAAAACAATTAAAGTAGATTAAGTTGAAAATTATACAAAATATAAATTTAAAAAAAAAAAAAAAAAAAACAAAAACTGAAATAAAAAGACAACAACTTCTCAAATTACATGTGAAATAAAAATTATAATGTCCATTAAGGTGAAAATCTGTCAACTAAAAAAGATATCTTTTAACAATATGAGTTGTTGTTGTTGTTGTTGGTTTTTTTTTTGTCAAAATTTATTAGAAATAAACAAAAGATAAAAGATTTATTTATACAAAAATTTATAAGATAGCTATAGCATATAATAAAAATATTCATTTTTTTTTTTGTTTTTGATTTTCAAAGTTTATAAATTGAATATAAAGAAAATATAAATATTTACAATTTTTTGGTTTTTTGAATGGTTTTTTTTTGTTTGTTGTTGTTGTTGTTGTTTGTTCATCTATCTTGATCTTGAGTTTATATGAATTTAAACAAGATGGAAAAAAATAAATACATATTTATGATTTACACATGCGTCCCAAATATTGAAAATTTATATTAATATACAATTTTAAAGCAAAAAAAAAAAAAAAAATAGCTGTTTCGGATGATATACAGGGTGTTTTTAGAATATTACCTAAATTATTTGTGATTACACACAGAGACCGAATTTGAAAATTGAAAGCTATAATGTTTCCAAAGAAAGATAGAAGATAGAATTCGTAAATTTTTCAATAGAGATGAAATATCGACCGCGTAAAACATAGAAGGCAGAAAGAAAGTAAAATATTTTACACATTAATTTATATTATACACTCGCGGCATTTATTAATCTGTCTATACTCGGTTTATAAATCGAAGTCAGTATTGTGCTTATGGAGGCAGTACCCGATTAGTTTCTATGATAACTTTACATATAATGTATACATGTTTTTGATAAATTATAAATTGAAATTGAGATCTGATCACACCACACAAAAGACAGATTTATACAAATGCAATGTAAAAGAATATAGAAAAGTATGCCTATGTTGCCTGTACTGACTTCAATTTATAAACCGAGTATAGTACTGCAGCCTATCAAGTCTTGGTCTCTTTTTAGCATGCCCTTCCATCAGCGGTTGTCTTTGCTAAGTTCTTCCAATTTCCAGAAATCGAGGCATCACTTTCCTATAAATCACCCTATTTAAATGATTAAAATCTTAAAAAACTGCCTAATATGTTCCGTTTTAAAATACGTTATTTACAAATCTTTAATATGTAGGTATATGTATGTATGTTTTTTTTAATTACTTGAAATTTACTAATTTTGATTTCTTATTTGTTGTTGTTTTTTTTTTTTTTTTTTTCATTTTTATTCGATTTGTTCAAATTGGTAATTAATTAAAAAGAGAAAAAAAAAATGTAATTAATTAAGAAAAACAAAAATATTTTTGTGGTAATTTATTTGAAAAAAATTCTTAAAATATTATTTTAATTGGAATTTTTTATAAATTCCTTCGTTTTTTTTTTTCATAATTACATAAGAAAAATTACAAAAAAAAATATCATAAACAAGTAACTGTTGAAAACAGCAACAATAATACAAAAATAAATTTATTTTATTAACAAACCAAATATGAACTGAATCAAAAAAAAAAAAAAAACAAAAAAAAAAAAAAAAGAACCACAGAATGAAGTGGAAATCTTTTTTTTTCTATTACAGAAAGCTTAAAGGACTTTTAAAACATAATATTCTGGTAAACAAAATAAATGTACATATTCACATAATGTATTTATATGTATGTATATAGAAAATGTTTTATATGTATGTACCTATGTATTTAAAATACAGAAAAGGACTTACTGAATCTTTTTACCACTTTATAAATGGTATGTAACTTTCATGTACATATGTACAATATGTGTATTATACACCACACTTATCAGCCATATATATGAAAGTGAAAAAAGATATGAAAAAGAGGTTCGAATGCAAATTTTGTGGTCATTTAATGTGGTTAACCAGTCTAACCACATAATGTTTTTGGATATGTCGTTTACCTTATGTTTGGTCATTTTACCTTTTTAACAATTTTTCACTATAAAAATTTATAACAATATGAAAATGAAGTATGTATATATATTATATTTATTATATTGTGTGTAAGTATAGAAAAAAAAAGGGTTAAAAGGGTTTTTTTGTTTTTATCAAATATTATATTTTAAAAGATGAGTGTATGTGTATTTTGTTATTTGTATTTTTTTTTTTTTCATTCAGAATTAAATATTATGTTTTAAATGAGTTTCTAAATTGAACATTTCAATAAAATTTTCCTGATGTAAATAAAATATAAAAGGTCCTTTTATAAATTTATATACGTAACTATGTAGATAAATATGTATTCATAATAAAAACAATATTAACATACTTATATCTACTAATAATATTTTTGTGTTAATAAAACAATTTTCTCTGGTTGGTTTTTGTATCTCATTCCAAAAATTTTTAAAATGGACAAATAAAATAAGTTGTGTTTTATTTTTGTCCTTTTTTATTGTATGGACTCATAATGAAATAAACAAGAACATAAATTGAGAATTATAATTGGTATATAATTTAGTCAAGTGTTTATATGTACATTTTGTTATACGTTTTTATTTTTTTGTTTGTATAATATTTTGTACTAATTAAAAAAAATAAATAAAAACAATGAAAAAGAAAAATGAAAATTTTGTGTAAAAAGGAAAATTTTTTTGTTTTTTTGTTTTTTTTTATGAATTTGACCGAAATGCATAATTAAAATTGTAGATTATTTTAATTGTGTCCAGATAACAAAAGAATAATGAGAATAGAATTTATTTTTTTGAGCATTAGAAAAGCAAAACGATAAAAAAACAAAAACACAAAAAGGTTAAAAACAAATTTTATATAATAACCTTTATAATTGAATAATTATGTTTAACATAAAAGAATTTGAATTATTTAAAAAAAAAATTTAACTGTACAAATGAATACATACGGACATAAAAGAAAAAAGGATGAGAAAAATTTCAGAAAACAAAAAATGAAATCAATTTGTACCGTATAACAAAAATTAAAAATTAAAATGGATTCGAATGCGGATTAATTAACTTTAGAAAGATACTTTCAATTCTCTTTTGTGTGTTTGTTTTTTTTTTTTTACTTTTAAGCTTTCAATTTTACATTTTGATTCCGATAAATTTTTGTTTTTTATTTTGAAGGTGCACGAAAAACAAAAATAAATAAATAATTTGTAAGACATTAACGATTCATTACATGAATTTGATAATAAGTAGTTTTTATTCTAAAAACAAAAAAAACAAGTATGTATTCATATATGTACATATATGGCAAAAAAAGTTAAACAAAGTAAATTTTTTTTTTTTTAAATAATAAAGTTTCCATGATAACAAAAAAGCCAAATTTATCAAGACCAATCCTTTTTTTTTTTGTTTTCTCTGATGGCTATTAGCAAGATATATCATCAAGATCATTTTATACACGTAGAATACGTAAAAGATAAAAATAAAAATTTTAAAAAGATACAAAAAAAAAAAAAAAAAAAAAAAAATACAGAAATTATATGAACAATCACTCATTATAACAACCTTTAATCGGGAATTACAAAACAGGTATGTGCGGTATTAAAGAAACTGACAGCTCCCATCAATCATCATCACATACGCATAATAAAGTCTTATAATATTTAGTCTGATTTTATTTTTCTTTGTATTTTCTTTTTTTTTTTTTTTCATTAATTTTTTAAGGTGGTAAAATTTGTACCAAAACATAACACATGATGATCCATTTTTAATTTTATATAAAAATATAGCGTTGAGATTGGCGTCAGGGATGGTAATGATTTTTATGATATGTAGAGAGTGGCGACTGATGAATAAAATGTCCATTTAACAATCTTCACGTCAATGTTTATCTGTATTTTTTTTTTTTATAAATAAATTCACAAATGAATGCATACAGATGCATGATTAAAATAAAAATTAGAAAAAAGAAGAAAAAAAAAAATATCTGACAGTTTGGCGAAAAGGAACGATCAAAAAATATGTATATGATGGTAGTAGCCTATTATTAAGATGATTGTACCCAACAAAAATCCATGAAATTATAACAAAATTTTAGGTTGTAAACTTACAAAAAGAAAAATGTATAAGATTAAAGATTTTTTTTTTTCTGCATTGCATATAACAGGTTGCATACTTATTATTATCTTAAATTTTTTCTCATTTATTGAGAAAAAAAGGATCTGATGTTACCGCGCCAACATGATAGTTTAAAGACATCAGAAAATCGATCAAAATTTAAAATTATATGTGAAAAGAATGAAAGAAGACCTGTTATAATTATGTTAAGTTTATACTAACAAAGTTGATTTATAATCATTAATTTTTTTTTTTCTTCAATGTATTTGTGAATTAAACGCACAAATAGAGGACGATCGTGATGATGATGATGATATGAGTATGATTATCAGATATGTCAGTTATGTTGATTTATTATTTTTTGAAAATAAAATATTACATGAAATTAAAATGTGTATAAAAAATTGTAGAGATTGAATTTTATGCTTAAAAGAAATAGGGTGAGTCTGTTGATTTTAAGTATTTAATTGTGCAAAAATGACGAGTTACTCTGCATAGAAAAAAAAATTTAATTATATAATAGATGGCCAATAAAATTTAATATTAAGATTCAATTAGCGAGAGCTTTCTGGAAGCTTAAATAAATGCTATTTTACCGAACACTCGAGACTTTGTCCAGGAAACCTATGTATGTTCAAAAATCATCATTTGAAGTTCTTTATTTTTTTTCAATATTGAGTTGAGATTTTTGGTTGGGTTTTTGCTATATAAAGGATGAAAATTTTGTTAACTTCGGCTAGTTGTAGGAATAAACGGTCTGGTAGTAGGAACTTCGTATGAACTTCTGAAGAAAGCTTTTGTTAATAATTTCAAAATTATTTTTTTAGAAATTTTAAAAATTAAAATACTTCTTTCGATATTTCGAAAATATTTTTTTCTGTAAATTCGAGAAAAATATTTCAAAAATTTCGAATGATGAAATTTCGTGACAATAGTTCTTTTTCGATACTTCAAAAAACTCCAAAACTTTTGTTTTAAATATCTTTGGATCAATGTCTTATGACAAATATCTAAAAAAAAATGCAAAATAAAATTGACAAGTAAACATCAATTTATCAAAAACTGACAAAATTGATGACATTATTTCAACATAAATATAAACAAAATTTAAAATTCACATCACACATCATAAAAAACGATAAAAAAATATTTTTTATTTAAAAATTGAAATTTAATTTACAACTTGGGATTTCAACACAATTCGATTTCAATAAATGTCTACTTTTCTTTTTTTTTTTTTATTTATCTCAAAACGATATTCATAACTGTACAAGCACTTTGAACGATACATGCATCAATAAATAATATTTTCAAATATTTTTTTCTATTCAATTGTATTACAATCCTTTTCATCACTTTATATTACACACGTTATTTTTTCTCCACATTTTTTCTGACAAGGGATAAAATTGCATTTGAAAACAGGATCAAGTTACAAGCTTTTAACCCTCTAAAGTCGTCATTTTTTTTTTCATTTTTCAATATTTTTTCTTTTTACTGTAATTTTGATGAAATTTATTTTGCACCCTCTTCAATAAATTTCTTGTCAGATTTGTCATTCGTCCTAAACGAATAATAAATCAAAAAAAATCACATTGGGATTTTTTTTCTTTCAACTTTTCTTCTTATGCGTAAAATTGAATTTGTTAATTATTTGTTTTTAAATTTTTTTTTTTTTAAATAAAAAATAAAAAATAAAGTAAAAATGTTGTTAAAAATAAATATTTTCACATAAAAACTAAAATCGTTGAAAGAAAATGGGAGAAATTATTCAGAATCAAAATGAGAATTCGAAAAGGGTAATAAAATTAAGTTAAAATCGATTTATTTTAAGTGAAAAAAAAAAGGCAATAAGAAAATATCGATTTACTAATTGTATTTTTCTTTATGTATATTTGATCTTTATTGTCATATAAACTTTCTTAAATTGCACATTTAAAATGTTTTATTGTATTATTTTTTATTTATTCTGAAATAAGATAAAATAAAATAGAAAATAGAAAGATACACACAATCTGTACGCAATCACCATTATCAAATAACAAACTGAATTTTGCTATATGTATTACAAAATAACATACATATACATATATGTATACAATGTACATATGAGACTTTATAAAACTAAATACTGACTTAAATCTCTTACAGATATTAAACATCATATAAACATATACTCCTACATACATACATGATTATTTTTCTTCTTCTCCTTCTTCTATTTATCTCATGTATATTACATTGAATCTAGAGTAAATAGATGGAGTGGAAAATGGATAATATATTGAAGAACTTAAGCATTTGATGGTTGCAATATTGTATTATGTCGTGTTGTTAACTGTTAACATTACAAAAAAAAAAAAAAAAAAACTAAAAGAAAGTTGTAGGGAAAATTGATGATAAACAATTAAGGGATAATCTATTATCCTGATAATCCTTAATAAGCAAAAGTTTTTTTTTCTCTGTTCTTTCTCTATTTTATATAGACAAATGTGTAACCGTATATAATAAATGTGTATGTATGCGTTATATTATTTTGATGTTATATTTTAACTTACCTCATTTTATGTCCTTTTTTAGATATACATATAAATTTAATTTTCATCAAAATCTATTTGAATATAGAAAAACTATTTTTTTTTTTGTTATAGAAAAAAAACAAATATGTACTGTTAAAAGGACAAAGTTTTTGGGTATAAACAACAACATAAAATAAAGATAAAATGATAGTTTTCCTATTAAATAATGATATATGTATGTAATGCAAAAGGTATGTAAATAAGCAAAAAGTTAACTTAGCAGAATTATAATATATTAAGGTAGGTGGATGGGTGGTTGGTTGATTGTTTATATAGTGAAGTAATGTAAAATTTTATTGTACTAGATTTTTTCTTTTCTTTCTATGTCCTCGTTCCATTTTGCATTTGGTCTCCCCCTCTACTTCAATTTTATTACATATAACAATTTTTTTATTCCATTCCATGGAATATTTAATCGTGTATAGTATATATGTGTAGCAACGTCAGACGCAGTAAATTATGTTTTATATGCAATAAAGTCGGCCATAAAAATGTTGCAATAAATTAAATTAACTGTTCTCTTTCTCTGAAATGATGGTTTTTTTTTATTTTTTTTTTTTTGTGGGTTTCTATTACATTATATACAGTATACTTGTATATTTCATGAATTTTTCTTAAATTTATTTTTTATGTATATGTACGATTATTATTTTTTTTTTTTTATTTTTTTCTATTTTAATATATTTTTCTTAGATATTTTGTCCGTAAAATGTTATATCTTAAAGGAAAGAACACAGTAGCATAACGCTTCTCAGAAAACAAAAGAAATGTGGAATGGAATCTCAGGAGTGACATGAGACGGAAAAGGATTGAAAAGTTTTAGAATAGAAGTAAACATTTTGATACTGTAATCAGAAAAAAAAAAAAAGACATATTATTGATATCAGAAATCAGAGTCAGACTTATGAAAAGAAAAAAAAGTATTTCTTGCTTTGAAAGTTACTTATAAATTTTTTTCCTGGGCCATGGAGCACAAATAATTGATGCAAGAGATATAAAAAAAGAAATGTTTAAGAGAAACCTAGAGAAAATATATGAAGTGTATAATGAATCACAAATGAATTGATGGAACTGAAAACGAATAACAATCAAAAATGTGTGGAAGAAGACCCAGGATAAGCTGGTAAAGAAAAATAACTATATACAGGCCATGATTTTAGATGATTTAGGTTCGTAGAATTTCGTCAATTGCAAAATTACACACTAAAAATATCTGGATATCCTTTAAAAATTTTTTTGAAAAGTGCACGAAGAAAAATGGTTTAGAACGAAGGCCCTATTTTATGGAACCTTAAAAAAAATATGTATTTCAATTGCTTTCTATAATTCATTCGACATTTTAAGATGATAGTAATATAATGAAGAAGAAAAAAAAATTAATAATCTTATAAATATTTGTTCTTTTTATTTTTAGCTAATTTTTTTTTTCTACTTAAACAATAAAAAAACGAATAAATTAGAAACGAAAAGTGATAATATTTAGAAATATGACGACTTTTTAAAGGCTTTTATTTTTGCTTAAATAGCGCGGTATGTCTTATCTTAATGATTTTTGACCGTGTCATCATTTTGAAATATTTAATTATATATTCTTGTAAAAACTTGTAAATTATCTTAGATTATTATATTTAATGTTAATTAAAATGTTTTTTTGTTGTTTTGTTTTGCTTTTATATTTCGTAAAACAAAATTGAAAAAAAAAAAAAATATATAAATAAATAAATATACTGAAAATATCTTTAGATAATTTTTAGATTAAAAAAAATATTTATTTACCAACATTATTAAAATAATGAAGTACACATGAAAGGAATGTATAATGAATTTTTAATTAAATCGTTTTCATTTGATATTTTGTTATTGTTTTTTTTTTGTTTTTTTTTCAAGCTACTGTTTTATGTATAAATTCATTACATAAAATATAATATTAATTAATGAGAATTTAAGTATTTAAAATTTTCAATTTATAATTACAATCATTAATTTTAAATAATTGTTTTTTTTGTTTTTCAATAAAATTACTTTACAAAAATTATATTACATTTAAAAAGAAATTTAATTTTCCCACTTATTATATTATCCACACAATTTAATAATAATTGTAAAAACAAAATTAATATATAGATACATATGTATATCTATATACACTCTTCTATAAGTATTTATTGTGTTGTACATTTATTTACGCAATTTAAACAACATTATAAAATATACCTCAGAATGTTAATTTAAAAAAAATTCATTTTAAATAAACAGATCATGTCCTCTTAATTACCTGATAATACTTTAACCATTTAAAAAAAAAAAAAAAGTTTATTCATTATTTAAATATCTATATGTAATACATAAAAAGATACATATAAATGTATGTATGTACGTATATATAAAATCTACGTACCTATATATGCAACATTTCAATGAGATATATAATTTTATATTTTCATTCGGTATTTTTGTATAATGTTTTTTTTTTTGTGATTTTTTGTTTTTGCATTAATTCAGTTAAAATTGTGATATTATCATCAATTTTTTACCTTCATTTTAATTCAAATTGTAGTTAAACAACAATTTTTATGATATCAATGAATTTGTTGAAAAAAAAAAAAAAATTATTGACAACATTTCAGCAAATCCATAATATTGGTAAAAAAAAAAAAAATTATTTATATGTATTTGTAGGTATACAAAAAAAAAAAAACAACAATTATCAATTAATATTGTATATCAGTAACATCTCATCATAATCTCAATTTTCATAAAATAAATAAAATACTTGTTTTTGAAATTATTTCTTATATAATTTAATTTTAATATTTTTTTTCTGTTCTTCATCTTTTGATTTTTTTTTTTTTTTTAAATTTTGTTTATTTTTTGTTGTTTTTTTTTTTTTTAATTATGATAACTTATTATTTGCAATATCTGTCAATGTTTTTCTTTTACTCAATTATCATATTATCAGTGACAGAAAAACATTACGACGAAAGTTAATGTAAAAAGAAACAGGAAATGAAATATGAAAATCATTTAAAAAAAAAAAATAACAAGCTTTGCATAGGGTGATCAATTTGAAATTTTCAGTTTTTGGCCAAGTTTTTTAGTATTTTTGATAATTTTGGAATTTAAAATTCTGAAAAAGCAAAAAAAAACATTTCATGAATTATTTTCGATTATTGGAAAATGAAATGACTTTGTGGAAAGCATTTTTTCTTTTCTAAATTGCAGAAAAAATTTCAATGGATTTTTTTTTTATGGACAAGTTTTGTAAATATTTTTTTGGAAGTTTGGAAGATTGATTCCGAAGAAATTTTCTATTGAAGGATAACTATGTTGAAGATGAAAAACTTATGACCCAATACGAATATGAGTTTTTTTTATTTTAACAAAAAGTCTTTTTTTGTGAAGAAAATGGACTGCATTAAAAACTGGCAAACAGACTTCGGAAACATAACCTTTTTTTCAATTACAAAACATGAAATAGCCATGACACACCTGCTATGCTTTTCAAACTCTAAAATAATCTAACAAAATCTCAAAAATCTCAGTTTTCTGTATTCTCAAATTTAAAAAAGTATTTCGAAGTATATTTTTCAACAACCTGTCCATCGTATATATAATGTACGCATTTTAATTCACATGATGATTCTCATTAAAAAAATTAAATTATTATTGAATATTGTCACAAAACAAAATCTCTTGTAATTTTATTGAGATTTTTATGGGAATGTCATTATTGCAAGATTTGATTTAAAAAAATAAAAAAAAACATTAAAAAATTTAATTTATTTAATTTTTAATTAAAACTTTTCTTAAAAGTAAATTATGTAATTATTTTGAAAAAAAAAAAATATATATGAAAGATTTTCATATTAATTTATCAATTTATTATTACAAAATCAAAAAAGGAATAAACATTGAATTTAACCTTTTAAATATTTCAGAAAAAAAAAAAAAATTTATTATCGATCGTTATTTTGATTATCGTAGTATTTTAACTCTGATTTTTAATTAAATTTTTAAATTACCTAAAAATATATTTTTCCTTTCTCCATTAAAATAAACATTTTTTTTTTTTTAAAAAAAGCTAAAAAAAAAAAGTAAGAACTACAGAAATTAAAAAATAATCATAAATTACAAAGATTATAGTTATAATTTATTTTTCAAAGCAAAAAAAAAATAAAAAAAATCATATTTGACACTTTAAATCCGTTATAAATTCAATTAATACATTATTAAAATAAAAATAAAAAAAAAAATGTATCTTTAAAAAAAAAAATTCACAGCATGTTCTATTTAAACTGCATCATTAATAAAATTGCAATAATATGTTCTGATATTTTATGAGAACTACAAAATTCTTAATTTTATTGAATATTAAGTAATCAAATACACATATAAGTATACATAATATACGAGTATGTACATATGTACTGATTGCGATCATTTCATATGGAAATTTATAAATTTAGCTGTATTATGAATGCAAAATGAAAATAAAGAAAGCAAGAAATATAAAAAACAAAAAACCTAAAATGTACAAGATCTGGACTGAATAATAACATTTTGAATTTAAATATAACATTCATTTTCTGTTTTTTTTTTTTGTATTTTATCTATACATATATGTAGATACATATTAATTTTTTTTTTCTCATTAAATTGCACATAATATATGCACACGAATACAAATCTCAAAATGATCATAAAATATCTAAAATAATTCTGGAACCATGTGTGAGGTTAATAATGCTATAAATGTGGTAAGTTTATGATCGTTTGGTAATTGTTATTTCAGTGTTAAAATGACGTTTATTTATTTACAAATGCACTACTTTGAAACCAATATTCTAATAATTTAATATATTTTAAGTTGTAATTTATATACATTTTGTGTTAAATATTTATTTGAAATAAAAGAGATAGAAAAAAAAATTCATGTACATGGAAACAAAAAATTAAGAATAATTTAACACAAAAATATTATATACAATATAAATTTGTTTATATTGACCACTAACAGTGAAAATTGAGAGAAAAATAATTTTCTAAATTTTATGAATCGTTAGTTGTTGCAAATTTTAAATGAAAATTATATCTTTAAAATACAAAAAAATATACATATATGTATATGTAAATGTTAATATAATAATATAAGGGTAATGAAAATTCAAATTGAAATATTTAAAATGAAATTACAGTATTTCTTTTTTTTTTTATTTCAAAATAAATTTATTAGACATAAAATTATTATGTATGTGGAATGTATGTAAAGAAAGATATTTAGAAACTAATTTTTGTTTTTCTTTATTTTTCTGAGGATCAATATTTCATTGGATTTGAAGAATTTCCAAGAGGAATACATTGGGAAGAAAAAAATAAAACGATGAAAAATATATATATTTTTGATCTTCTTCTTCTTCTTAGTTGGTACCACCACCCAAGCAGTTTTTCGCCTTCTCAAGCTTCATCCGCTAAGCAGCACGATCCATTGACAGACTTCTGCATTCACCCAGTATATCACTTTGCCAGGTTATCCTATACATCGTTCCACCACCGTAATCTTCAGGCTTGCCATACTCAATACATTCTTTAGAATTTTTTTATGTCTTCATATTTTTGATAGTATTTTTTTTTAGATCCTATACCCATTGGTTTAACAACTTTACTAATTAAATAATTTGTCAACATATTATCCCTTATTTGTTTCCCCTTTCTAGCAATAAAAACTCACTGAACATAAGAATTAAGAATGTTTGTGAGTCGTCTCATACGAACAGGTTTATTTGGCTTCTATTGATGAACTTGTGGTTTGTAATACATGTAATAACTTCTGTGAAATTTTACAATAAGTGAAAATCTTTTCATTTTTATATACATATGTACATATGATGCTCGAAAAAATCGAATATTTTCCCCTTTTTTTTTTCAAACAATCGAATTTTATTTTTAAAATACATAGTAATAATATAATTTTCAGTTTTTTTATAATTTGAGAAAAAAACAGACAAAAACAAAATTATATCCTTAAAAGTACAATGAATATCCTTTTTTTCCTTTTCCTTTTTTTATACTTAAATTTTGTTTTTGTTTTTATTATAACTGGTACTTTTTTTCTATACATACATATATATAAATTTACTATTATAAAATCTCTTATTTAATCTCAGTTAAAACTCAAAATTCCAATCAAAAAGTAAATCTTAGTAACTTTTATCCAACTAGAAAATCTTGAAAAAATAAAAAAGAAACAAACAAAAAAAAAACTGACAAGAATTGTGAATATAGTCAGGTGATAACTTTACGACTAATCCAAATATACGAGTATTTTTATGATCATTTCGACTAAATGATACCAAAAACATACACCTTAATAGTAGTGGTAGTGGCTATATCTTCAATACTTTTATTACCTTTAAAAAGTATTTAGCTCATCGTTTACCTTAATTCGGTCAAAAAGTTATTACACGTACTATCATTGAGCAAAAAAAAAAAAAAACTATAGTAAGTAAGTACATTCGTGATAGCTTAGTGAAATTTTTTTTTTTCAAATGTTTTTTTCTGCATTTTATTTTATTTAGTTTTTTTTTCTGTTATCCTTTTACCACAAACTATAACATTTCCTTGTTATAGAGTATCATGACAAGATTTGAAATAGAAAAAAAAAAGCTTGGAAAAAAAAATGAAAATGCTTTTTAATGTTCACCTTCTAATATAAAAAGGATTTACACCTCATCCTTGTATTAATATGGACAGAGTGTTTGTTATCACAATCACAGGTGAATATAAGAAAGAATGAGTACATATATACATTTATATGTATATGTATGTATGTTATATGTCCAACCACCTTATGTTACATTCAGTTATATACGAGTATGGTATGTTAAACAATATCCGTTATATTATGGTTCATATATTTTAGCCAGTTGCAATGAGAGGGTCATTCAGGAAAAATTATTCCCGGTTAGTTGTTTCCTGTTACAACATTTCGTACTTTATTTTTCTTGTAGATAGTGGACAGAAAATTGTTATATTTTATTTTACCATTTAACTTTTTCTCTAATATTATCTTTTCTTTTTATTTTCTTTTTCTGTCATGTATTTGGTTATTTTGCGATATTATTAACCCGATATAGTGAAAATATATATACTCATACGATATTCTACACCCTGCTATATTCATATATTTCTGAATAGTAAATATGTGTTAAATGAAAATAGTCGGACGGAACTCGTTATTGCTTTTCTGTTCACAATTTATATGCAATTGTGGTGTGGCCAGCACAAAAAAAAAAAAAAACACTCATAAAAGAACAAACAGGTATCCTTAGAAAAATTAGAAAAAAAAAAATGAGAAATACAAAACATTTATAAAAACATTTTGTGAAAAATTATATAACAACAAAATAACATTAAAATTAGGTAAAAGAAAAGAAAAAAAAAAAAGAAACGGAAGGAAATCAAACTGTCTGAAGGTCTGTTGTAATTACTGGTTTTGATAAAAATTTACTATTTTCATGAAATTTATCGTTTAAAATAGAAATTTTTGTATTTAATATCCTTTTCGTTTTTAAGTGGTTTTTTTTTTCAGCCGTTGGCTTTTGTAGTGTAAGACTATTAGATAATTTTTATTATTGAAAATTACAAGTTATGTGAAATTTCGAAATTTTTTTTTTCCGAAGTGAAAAATAGTTTAGTGAAGTATTTTCTTGAACAATTGAAAAAAATGTGGAACAGAAAAAGCAAAAAATTTAATTGAATTAATGTAGACACCAGAAAATAACTTTCACATTGTCAAACCATGACGAAATAACCAAAAACTTAAATTCATTAATTTTTTTTTTTTATGAAAATTAAATAGTAAAGCCCGATCGATTAATAAAAATAAAAATTAGTCTTGAATTAAAATTTTCTTTTTCGATCAATCAATCTAACAATAAGATACTTGTTTTTTTTCCTTGTTCAACTGTTTTGTAACAAATTTTTTTTTACATACTATCTTACAATCAATTTACAACATACTACAATTTAAACAGAAGCTATAAAATTTCCATCAATTTACTCATTATAAAAAAGAGAAGAAGAAGACCAAAAAATTTTAAAAATAATAAAAAGAAAGAATTTATTCATTCATTTATTTTTCACCTTTAAATCACGTTTTAATTCAGGTAGTTTATATCTATTAAATGTGTCTAACTCTTTCAAATTTATTCGATATTTAATTTATTTATAAAATTAACTAGAAAATTATACCGAAGAAATCAATAAATAATGATATTTATTTGAAATCATGCATTCAAATTAATGAAACGAGAAAAAAAAAAAAAGTAAGAAAATTACATTTCAAATAAGATGAAGCCATAGTATAAATAGAGGAAGCATCTTTAGCTTAAGTATTATAAAAAAGACAAAAAAAAAAGAAAAAGAAAAAAACGAAGTGGTTCATTAAATTGAAGAAAGCATTCTCCAAATACTTTACAAAATATACAAAATCAATTACATTTCTATATTGGGAGGTTCCATTAAGAGTCCAATGAATGTCAGGAAATAACCATTCCACAAAGATTAAAAAAAAAAAAGTTTTTTAAAAGTGTACAGCATCCAACTGCGTTGAAAATTAGATAAAAATTTGAATTAGAAAATGATTTAAAAAAAAAAAAAAAAAAGATATTATAAAGCTACTTAAGACATGACTTCATCATTCAATCTGACATATAAAAGATAAAAATAGTAGCTAACAGCAATGAAAGTATCTTTTTTTTTTTTAAATAAATGGTAAAATGCTATGAAAAAGAGGTAAAAATGAGGAGATAAAAAAGTAATTGAATGGTTTGGGGTGATTGAATTAATATAAATTTTCTTTATTGTATCAGAATTCAGAAAGCCATTTGAAAAGGGGAGATCTTTTTTTATTTTTGGTTTTTCTGTTTTTGTTTTACTTTAGATACTTTTTAATAAATTCCTTTTTGGTTTTTTTTTTTCTCATCTTTAGAATACTTGGTCACATACTTTTACTACAGAGCAGATATCTATAAGAACTTACATATATTGTCATTGCTTTTACTTTCTTATTTTTCTCATGAAAAAATTAATTTTCTTTCAACAATTTTACAATTACAGACAAAAAAAAAAAGAAACAAAGACTAGAAGGGAAAGGAATTTTTAAAAAAATGTGATTGAATAATTTTATCAAATATTTTAAATTTTTTTTGTTTTGTCTTCGTCATCATCATATTATTGTATTTCAAAATAAAGATTGAAAATATCAAAAAAGGGGATACTGTTTCTTCAAAGTGAATTAAAAATTAAAAAAACGACTATAAACCCTAAAAATACTTAGCTTTGGTTGGAGCACAATGTCTTTCTGATATTGAAAAATGATTTAAGTTGAAAATTTGTAGTTCCTTTTATTTGTGATTGTGTGTTTGTTTTTTATAATTGTTAAATTTTGGAAATTTGGAATTTCAATTGTTTGTTATTTCAAATTTCTATCGTTTAAAGTTCAAAGCTGGAATTTGTTGAATAATTTTTGGCAAAAAATTTAAGATATGTTTGGAAATTCATATTCAGTCCGATTGATCGTTGATCGAAATTGTTTAAAAAATAATTTGATCCTTTAGTTTATAATATTGGATATTACCTGATTGGGGCTATGACCAATAAACTCTTCGTACCATCGAATGATTTTTGCAGAAGAAATAAAACCAATAGTGAAATTACTCCGTAAATACCCAGCTCTAAAAAAACAATGGCTCGCTTGTATGGAAGCAAGGTTCTTTGATACTCTGGACAAATTAGTCGAGATTGTACTGAAGGGCCTACAGAGATTCATTCAAAAATCGGGACTTCAGATTAGATCATGTTATTTCCACTAACATGCCAGAGGGTATTTACAATTGGCCTGTAGGCCTTCGAGTGGATTTGCTTCAGATTAGTAAACAGTTCGAGGTATCATACCACACTACACACCATTCACAGTTAATCATTTCACTTCATTTTGATTACCACCATCATTGCTAATAAATATAATTATTCTTTTTGAAGGATAATACACGTATAACATGTTTTATTATAATTGTAATATTTAGAACCCAAGTTAGAACACAATATTGTTCAAATAAATAACAAGATTTTATTGTTACTTTTTTTATAATAATTTTTAAATCAGGAAAACAAGAAATCTACTTAGTTTATTTTAAAGTGAAAATAACCACTAACGCATAATCCTCTTTGGTCATACCAGAAAATTTTCTGTACTAATATGTATAATAACAATAGATGTCAGTCAAAAGGGATCTAAATTAACACACAAAACGAAGAAAGAAAAAAAAAATACATCTCTAAGCTGATAACAATATGAGAAATGTGTTAATCCCTAAAAACTAAACCTTCAAAAATGAACAAACGGTAATCATTATTATCATTATTTTGAAAATTATGATTAGGATAAATAAGACTTATTTATTATATTGTATGATTGTAAATAATAGCATTCGTATTGAATTCCGTTTGTTATATTTTACTTAGATGCGTAAATCCTGTTTATTAAATTCTTTTTGGGAACCACAAAAAAAAAAAGAATTTATTCAATGATGACGAATATAAAAGAGGATTTTTTTCCAGTAGCTTTAAGTTTACAACTTTTCGACAATTCATATTCAGAAATATACAGCAAAAAAAGGAAAGAAAATAAAAATAGTCCTTTTGAAAAAGGACAATTATCACTGTCAGAAAAAGTTGAAAAAAAAAAATGTTTTAAAAGTATAGAATCCAGTTTTTATGTACGACATTCGACTCCTTAATAATAATAATAAGAAGGATCAAAGGCGTGTACAAAAAATTAAACTAATTCCATGTAATCTGAGATGACTAAATCCTGCACTGTTATTATTAAATATTTTTTTCTCCTGAAAAAAAATGCATTCAATTGAAAATGGAAGGCAGATGAAAAAATACAAAAAAAAAAATAAAATTAGTTTAGAATGATTTTTCAAATTTTTGAAGAACATTTTCGATAACCGCACTTTTTTTTTTTCTTAAAGATCTCAAGTAAGTAGCCCCAACGTCAATCACATTTGAAATTTTTCCATTATTTAAAATTCCACATATTAGGCATAGGTACTTAGTTTTCTTGTTTAGCCCCTAGAAAAAATATTAAAGAAAAACAAAACGTACAAGCGGTGAATTTGAAATAATATGTGTGACAGTTAAGTACTTTAGCTACTTCCTGAGCCAAATAAACATTTGTTTAGGTTCAAGTAAGGATGAAAAAAAAAAAAAATTGAAAAATCATCCGTTTGTGTGTGATAATCACAGAAATTTTATGACATTTTGTTGGCAGCTTGTCTAAATACTTTCTCTTTAGATCATACGTCAAAAAAAAATTTTTATATAAAAAAAAATACAAGAGGCAGGATAAAAAAAAATTATTATTTTCGAAAAAGATTTAGACCGGTTCTAATGTTTATTCTTTAACAGATCAGAACTTGTTTATCTTATTTTTTCTATGACATTTACTCTGACATTTTGCATATTGTAATGATGAGGTTACAATTTTTTTTTTTTTTTTGAGGTTTAATATTTATGAAAATAGAAAAGCGATAGAAGAGGGTAAACAATTTAAATTTTTATGTTATTTTAAGATAATTGAAAAATTATTTATTTAAAAAAAAAAAAGATTTTCGATGACAAGATTAAATTTGAAAATTGGTTATTTATTTTTTTGAACAGAAAAAAATACGACAAGAGGGATACTTTGAAGAGGGAATGAATGATGTTTGAGGTTTTCCGGGTTGGCATAAATGTGATAATTTGACTGTTGTTGATTTTTGTTTTTTCAGTTGAATAAAAAATGACAGACAGATGCAATTAGAAAGTGTTTTCATATATGTATACATGTACGTATATTTATATGTATTTTTTTTGCTGTTGAAGAGAAGGATTAATTTTTTTAGTGCGTGAGGTCCTAATAAAAAAATGTCTTTGAAAATGTCAGTTATATTGAGTTTGTAATTTAATTTTAAAATTTTTCAAGATTTCTCAAAGATTAAAAGTTGATTTTAATTGAATTCATGGCCCAAGTTTTTGAATTTTTCGATAAGGCTTTGTATATAAAAATTTCATAAATTTGAAATTTAAAAAGGATTTTTTGTTGACATTGTACATCTATTACATTCCAACAATTACGTCAAATCTTATGCAGTAAATAAATCATTTGTGTTCTAAACAATAGAAGCCACACTACACATATGCTTCTCATTTTATTCTTGTTTTCTTAAAGTTATAAAATCTTTGACAAAAAATGAAACGTTTCAATAAATCAAACTCCATGAATAATACACTAATTATGTGGGTGGTTTATGATCTGTTTCGGTTATGTTTTACAATCTTTATTTAAAATGTTTTTTTTTTTTCATTTATTCAATAACACCTGGAAATACCTATAAATTTTTTAAATGGGATGTGTGATAAAATAAAGTTAAATAAAATAGAAAAATAAAATAGAACAAAACAAAATTTATGTTCAAACAACCTATTTAAGAAGTAGTATTTAATTTATAGTTTTCATTTTACCTTTCTATTTAAAACTCAAAAGATTAATTGTTCCTTTTTAAAAATGATACAAAAACGAAAAAAAAAAAGAAGGAAAGGACATCTTCATGCAATAAAGATCTCTATGAAAGATATTTTCCTTGACAATTATTTAAAATTCATTCTCAACTTTCTTTCTATTTTTCGACTTTTTTTTTCTTCTTTATTTTTAAAACCAAAATTTATGATATTTTATTCACACAGCATGAGGTCATACTTAAATTTCATTTTCATAGTGATTTTTCTGGTTTCAAAGTGATAATTTCTTATTTCTTTTTCTACTTTGTATCTTAAATGACAAAAAGAAGTATCTATTGTTTAAATATCTATTTTATTTTCAATTTTTTTTTTTATGTCCTTATATTTTGAGTTTTAAATTTCATGTTAAATTTTATGTTCTTATTTTTGTTTTTTTTTTTTTTTTTCAAAGAATTTACCATTATTTAGCATAAACATGGATTGAAATGAATTTAATGAGGTTGAAAGAATTTTTTATAAATTGATTTATCTATTTGTTAGTAGTTGGATTTTTTATTTTTAAGTTGACAGAAATAACAGCTCCTGCTGATCATTTAAATTTTAGTTTTAATTAATTTTATTCATTAAAAAAAAAAAAATTATAGATTTAGTAATTTTTGTTGTTTTGTGGTGATGATATTACATAACAAAATATCTGTCGTTTTATTACATTCTTATCACACATTTTTATATTTTTTTAATTTTTTTAATAAACTAGTTTTTTTTTTGTTTAAAGAGAAAAAAAAATTATTTAAGAAAAATATTTTAATCGTGTTTTTTGTTGTTGTTGTTGTTGTTGTTTTAGTAATCCAAAAATAGTTTCTGATAATCATTAGCCAACAAAGTAATAATAGCCACATATGTCGATCATTGTACATGGTTATCGGCAATCAATTTCTGATCAATGAAATTTGTAGACATATAATTTATGGACATATATCAATCAGATATCGTTTTAGATAAAAATCTCTTCTCAATGAAAAAAACAAAAAATGAAAAGCAGAAGTACATGAAAAAAAAAACATTTAAAAGAAAAGAGAGAATATCAATCAAGATAATAGTTAGGCAGGTAGTTAATTAGGACCTTATACTAAAGAAATTACAACAATATTCCTATGTGGAGCCGTTAAACAACTATAAAAGTCCATTTAAATGTTTTATGGTAGAAAAAAAAAATGATTAAAATAATAAAAAAAAAAAAAAAAAAATTAAAAAAAAAAAAAACATCAAACTTATCAACATTTAGTTTGAGGTCGAGATGAATTGATAGTTACTTGATATATCGTTACACTCACCAGATCAATTGATGTTGATTATTTGATTCGTTGATTGGTACCTATACGACTTTTTTTTTTCTTTTCTTTAATATTACAAAATAACATATAAGTCGATGAAATGAAATGATAAAATTGTGGGGAATATAAAAAACCTTCACGGATATTCATATACTTATACATATGTGTACATATGTGATGAATTTTATTTTTGATTTTTATTTTATCTGCTTTTTTTTTTCTTTAAATTGACGTTGATGATGATAATGATACAGTCGTTTAGCTTAAGGCAATAATAAGAAAGAATTTTAAATAATTCAAGCATAAATTTTAAAGATTTCACGAAAAAGCACAATTTAAAAAAAAAAATTTAAGGATGAGAATAAAAAAAAATAAAAACAGAAATCAAACACGAAAATGAAAAAATTACAACATGATATTGTATTTTTCTTTGTTTTATTTGCAAGCCTTAGGAGATATGATTGATTGGGATAATAATTTTTTGCCCTACATGTGAATGACTATAATGAAATAAGATTTTTTTTTTTTCATCTTCTTTTTGAATTAATTTAAAAACAATATAACGGTTTCATTTTTCCTTTTAAAAAGAGAACATCAAAAAGATGTAATGTACTTTTAATGTAATACCGCCAGTTAAAAAACAAAAAAAAAAAAACATACAAACACAAATAACGCATACATCACATAAAAATTTTAATTTATTGAATTTTATTTTGTTATTATTTTTCGTTTTTCCAACAAAATCAAAAAATAAAAAATAAAAATACAAAAATTTTATATGTACAAATATTCTGATTGATCTTTTTACAATTTTATTTACTTGAATAATAATTTTTGTATGTGATTTAAGAAATATATTGTTTACATGTTTTACAAATAAACAGTGACATGAAGAAATTTTTATGATTTGTAGACTGCAATATTTGTTGGTATAAAACCTAATGATGTGTGCCAAATGAAGCTATTCAAATGATAAGTTCAATTTGATCTACAATTGATTGTTTTTGTTTTTACTTTGACTTAGATTTTTTTCTAAATTCTTAAAATCTTCACTTTCATCTTCTATATAGTGCCGAAAAAAGAATTTATAAAATTTTATGACAGGATTTTAAAAATTAACATTAATTACCACTTTTTATTCTAAACATATAAATTATTTTAGACATTTCAGTTATAAATATTTATTATCGAAAATATTTTGACAGTGTATATAGTTTAATAATCATTTGTACATCCTTCCTTCATACTAACAGACATGAAAGTGCCTAGAGCAATATTATTTTTGATTAGATGGCGCCATTAATCCTTTCAAGTTTATTATTATTAAAATAACGAAGTCGTTAAAAATGAAATGAAAAAAAAAAAATGCATAGAAATTATATCAGGTAGCCAACACTAACTTTTTTTTTGTTTTCTTTCATTCCTTTTTATTTTATTTTTTTTTTCATTTATTTTATCCATAAGGAAGGATTCTTGAAAAGAAAGGAGTTGAGATGTTAATTCATCTTACGTGACTCAAACTATTTTTTTTTTTTTTGTGAAAAGATTCTTTTTTGAAAGGAACTTTCTGAACAAGATTAAAAAATAGTGGAATAAATTTTTAGAATGCAGCAGAATATATAGATAGATTATAGCTTTAAAAGGAATAAAACACCCTAAAATGCTTTAAGAAATAATTAAGAGTCTTCTTTGAAGACTTTTCTTAATACAAGGAAAATAACAAAAATATATATGGAATCTCTTAAAAATTGTATATTTAAGCACAAGATTTAATTATATATTACGAAACTCATTCCATAAACTAAAAAAATAAGAAAATATAAAAGAAGAAAAAAAAAAAACAAATTTTAAAGTTAAATACTTCCAAGTATCAAATTATCACAAAAATTATACGTTTTTATTGTGATTTTTATAATATCATTCAAATTAAATCTGTTAAAAATCAATTAAAATCATGAAAAACATGAAAATTCAAAAATATAAAACTTGAATGAACTTGAAAAATAAAAATAAAAAAAACAAAAACAAAAACAAAAAAAAAATATCATCAAAATTAATGTTTAATCATAAAATTCATGAAATAAAATTTAATGCTAAAGTCATTCACTATTTAATTAGAAATTGATATTTCCACATACATACTAATTCTACGAATTACAATTTATATTTATTCGAATTAAAAAAAAACAACAAAAATTTTTTTATTAACATACTATTTGCCACATATTCCATAAAAATGTCATTATAAAATGAGGTAAAATACAAGAGAAAAATAAAATCAAATAAAAATTAAAATATTTTTCTTATTAATTTAAAGGCAAAAAAACAAAAAAAAACAACAACAAATTGTGTATTATTTTTCAATAAATTTTTCAATCACCATGAGCAAACAAAAAAAAAAAACAAAAATCTCAATTCCATTAGAATTAATTTATTAACGTTATTCAAATAAATTTAATTTGTTTCTTAATAAAACAACAACAATATACTTAAAAAAAAAATTACTATGACACTAATAATAATAATATTATTAATATTTACACGCGATTTATTAAAAGTATCATTATTATGATAAAATATATAAAATAATTTACATATCAATTAAAATAATCAATAACATGATAATAAATTAATTGTTTATTTGTTATTATTTTTTTGTCTTTTTTTTTCTTTTTTTTTTTTTTGCCCTCTCTCCATATTTTTATTTTTGTATTTCTAAATAACATTTTTTTTTTTCTTTTATATTAAAATTATTTTCAAATAATTATTATTAAATTTTTATTAATGTTTTTCTGATATTAAATGTATAACACGTTTTTGTCATATTCCAATAATGTTATTTTTTATTGAATTTTGTTTTAGTTTGAATTTCATATGTGAAAATTAAAATTTACGATTATATTTATAAAATTTTAATATGTATGTATTATAACAAAATATTATTTGCTAAATGAAAATCTATTAAAAGTTCAACATTTTGGTTTTTCAGTTTTCATATTAATTATTTTTAGATACATATGTTGTATCTTATATCTATATAGTACATATATACAAGTACACATATATTGTTGTTGTTGTTGAAATTTAATTTCTGGGACTTTCATAAATAGATTATATTAATTTTTTTTTTTTCAAATATTTTTAAGTTAGAATATACAATTAGTTGAAAAATCAATAATATGACAAATAAATAGTAAACTAACAAAAACTATTTTAGGATATATTTTTCATTGAATTTTAATTAATACGATTCTTTTAGAATTTTTAATTTTTTAGACTTCTTAGAATACATTTAACCTGTACTGCGTTTCTTTAACTTTAATAGAAAATAATTCAATTCTTATAACGTCAAGAATCTTACATTTCACAATAGAATATTATTAAATATAGCAAAATAGGAAAAAAAAATAATACTACATATTACAGTTGAAAAATGTTTTTTAACTCACTTGTCATAAAAAGGATTTTGAGTTGCATAAATTAAAGTAACATTATTTTGATTTAAAATTTAAAAAAAAAAATTATTTTAAGTTACAGAAATGCTATAAATTAATGAGAATAAAATTGTTAATTGAATTGAATTTGAAAATTTAACTTAATTATGGTTATCTATAAATTATGAATTATGATTTACGACGAAAGGATATTCCTTTTTTTTGCATTTTAGATCACCAAGGCACTGGCACTATAGATATAGTCAAAATAATAAAAGTTGAGGTTTTTTCGCGAATGTTTTACATGTCGTAGTGATCTTTTTTGTGTAGATATACGAAAGAAGAAATGTGTTACAACAACAAAAATGCATGTGTGTAAGTATCTTTTTTTCTGCGCATGTTTTTCTAGTATAATACGAAACCTCAACTTTTATTATTTTGACTATAGAAAGGATATTGTGGAAAGGTGATGAAAAAAGGTATTGATGAATACTCCTACTTGAACTTCTCTAGGTCGTAAAAGATTTATATAAATATACATATATATACGTACATACGAGTATATGTATGTTTATAAAAGATTGAACCAGTGAACGTTCTAAAAAAATCAATTTTGATTGAATTTTTTTTTTTATCTTCATTCTTCAAACTAAAGAACGCTTTTCGAATAAATTTGATTGATGTTATACGTATTACTTATATGCATCAATTTTTTTTAAATTGAAATATATAAATATATTTGTTTATCCCAAAAATGTATTTTTAAAACATGTCAAAAATTAAAATTAATTACATTCTTGAATTTGAATTGATTTTCAAATATCTTTTTTTTTTTTCTCTTTATTTTCAATTTTTGGCGCCTACTGTATTTCAAATAAAAAACAACAAACAAACATAAAACGTAAATATTCAATATGAATATTAAAGAAGAAAACATGTCATTTGACTTCTTTTTTTTTTCGGTTTTTTTAACAAATACAAAGTAAAAGAAAAATGTACTATTAATTATATATTTATAAACATTCAAGCATGACTTTTTTTTTTTTAAATTTTAATTTTGTTGTTGTCATGATTGTTGAATCATTATTTTTTAATACAGATTTTTGGCCTTAAACACCTTATTTTTGTTTTTAAAAATTCAACATAAAAATTGACAGACCATGAAACTTGAACCAAATCGATCATGTCAAGTTGTCACCATTATTAACATGACACACTGTCAATATGTATGTACACATGTATGTATGTAATATTTTTGTAATATAGAAGCTATAGTATGAAAAAAAAAATAAATTATATACGAGTTATATCTAGATATTTTTGTTGAAATGTATATTTTTGAATATACATATGTATAACGTTACGTTTTTCGATATATCAATCTACCATTCACTTTATTCCGCATATTACATACTATACAGGTAGGTACATGATATATAAATTTTGTGTACAAAATATACAAAATTTAATTGAACGATCGATCGATCGATTGTTCATCTTGTCGGTATTATTTTACACAAAGATATCGGACTTGTCAAAATAATTACAAGGTCGTCAGAATTTATTATTTATATTTAAAATTAATATTCAAAAAAAAAAAAAAAAGGAAATATATGCTCGTATGTATGTATAAAATGTATCACGTATTAATTAAAATGAAAAATACTTTTATTATACAAAAAAAAAAAAACAAATAATTTGTATTTAATTAAAATTTTTGATAGGTATTCATTGAACATCAATTAATTTTATTTGCAAAAAAATTTAAATTATTCTTTTTGAATTTTTTGATTTTTGAAGGTGCCACTTTTTTTTTTATTAATTCAGTCTGGAATCTGTTTAATTTCAATATTAATTTTTTTTTTTTGTTGTCTTTTTTTTCCTACACATTTTAAATATCTGAAAGTAAAATAGATCAACCTACGTTTAAAATGACGACAGATAATGTTTAATATCTTTCACTTTTTCTTAATAATCGATCAAAATTTTTGGGGTTTTTTTTTTCTTCTTTTTAGTTGCTTTTTGATCTTGTTAAATGAAAAAGATGTTGAAAAATAGTATAAACAAGGGCATCAATAAAAATATTATTTTTATGTATTGTTTGTTAAGATAGTCAGTTTTTAATCATATATAAGCGGTATGCCGCTATGCTCGTAAAATGAATGTACTGTAATGTGTTTGATCTTGTTTTGTATACATTTTGACTTTGGGTGTTGATTGATCAATCTTTATTTGAAAGATAGAAGAACGAAAAAAAAACAACACTGAATGAATATGTACACTTTTTTTTTTCAACATCATTTTGATTTTGTATATTTGATTATGAAATATCACAGATCATTTGAACTACCTACTGGATTACAGATGATATGTGTTTTTTCTTTCTCCAAAACGGTATAAGATCAAAAGAAATTGAAAAATAATAATCATACTGTGGGGTATTTGATTTTTATTTTAATTTGAAATTTGAAGAAAAAAAAAAAAGTGTTTGATTAATTTACAATGATTTGTTTATTAATTATTTTACATTGGAAAATAAATTAGAGATATTTTAATATGACAAATTTTATTAATTTGATGGAAAACATAATGAGAAAATTATACAAGAGCAATGAACTCTTACATTTTTTTTTTGTTGGATTTAAAAATTTGGGCAAAAGTTTCATATAATGTCTCAGCAAATAGAAGGTGTATCAACAGAAAGATAAAATTACATTACATCGAGGTATACTGAACTTTAGTGAAAACTTAAATTTGTTTAAAATATTTTCTGCATTTTTCACAATTTTTTCCCCTCTTCTTCTTCTTCTTCTATGTTTTTCTAGGACACTATAGCCCTCAGAAGCTCTTTTCTACTGGTCTCTATTTTTGGACTTAATTTTTCAATTGTGTATTTGTGATCTGTTCAGATTTGTGTGTACCAGCGCCGCGCTACTTTATTTCATCATGTAAGCAACACATGTAGTACCAGTACCTATATACATAGTTATTTTATTGCTCTGCACTACAGAAAAAAAAAATTAATAGAAGAAAAAGAGCATTTCTAAAAAATGCAATAATTTAAAATTTTCTCTGTGCTATTCATTTGGATTTTTCATGAGTTATTACAAAAATTTATTTTAAACGTTTCCATTAAAATTTACAATATTGTTTTAATGCGTTAAAAATTTTTGAATAATTATGCAAATAAAAAGTAAATAAACTCTGGCTAAAATTCAGTAAGCGTATAAATTAATGATATATGTACATACATATATATATTTTTCCTTTATAATTTAATTCGTCACACTTTTAGATTGTTGGCATAATTTATGGAAGAGAAGGTAAATTTATGTTTTATATTTTTTTTTTTCTTTTAAAAGTTTCAATGTCAAAAATTCATTATTACATTGTATGTATACGTTCATGTCACATTATAATTATATATTATCAACCCTGAACCAATCAAAAATAATTGTAACAATAGTTATAACTAATCCTTTAAAAATTATTACTTTGTTAAGAATAATATATAAGTTACTAATACATACTGAAAGCAATCACTAATTTATAATACAATATAAAAATGGGGAAATACCATATGTGGCAATTGTAGATATCACAGAGAAAATGCATTTTTATTATATTTGTTTAAATCGTTTATCTTTCATTGTGTATTTATAAATTGTATGCTATACCTATTGTATATATTTTTAAGTTAAGGACTTTAATTCTATAATTTATTGTATTAAGGTAAAAGTATCAATATTTTATGCTTTTGTGGGTTCTTAATCAAATATGTAATTTATATAAATTCTACCAACAAAAAAAAAAAAAAAAATGAAGAAAGAAAAACAACAACAAAACAAATAACTTAATGCATTTATCTAGATCTCAATAGAAAAACGAATGTGAATTTACGGTAGTTTAAACATAGAAATAAATTTTTCTATCATCACCCATAAAATCTTTTTTTTTTCTTTATTTGTTTTTTTTTCTGTAAAAATCTATGATTGTTACCTCAAAAAAAAAAAAAAAAAGTGACAGGAAATAATTTCTTTTATTCCTGTTTAATAATAATGCTTCATGCTTTTATTAAATTTATTTATCGGAATGAAAAAAAAAAAAACAAGGAACAATAAAAAATTGCTTGAATTAAAGCATGGTACAAATTTATAAAGGAATAAATTTAATGGCTCGTTTACAATAATAATGACAAAAAATGTTAAACTTTATTTTTGATGATAAAATTAAGGTTGTGACGAGTTTTAAGACCTTACGGACCTTACGTAAAATAGGGTTCTGTCTATTTTTTTTAAAGCTTTATTATAAAAATGCCAACATTTTGAATTTATGAGGATAACCGTGTCTCAGTTAAAATTATACAACAAAAGGAAAGCAAAAAAAAATTTTTCTCTTATACTCGTATTTGTAAAAAATACCTAATATAAATTTTATACAATAAATATGAATTCATTTCAGTTCTCCTTTCTATTCTATTTTTTTTTTCTTTATCGAAGTCAAATTATACACAATGACACAATTCTATGCTATTATACTATGAAGTGAAGAAATTAATTTATCCGATTGACCGTAAAACGATAAATTACGATAAAATTATGAATTATGAGTACATATTTATAACACATATTCGGTATATGTATATGTTTACTTTTCGCACACACACACACACACACACATAATAAAATATTATGAATGATTACTTTGTAAAAAAATTGGACAAGGAGTGGTTTTTGAATCTAAAAACATTATTATACGGTTGAAATGAAAAATATAAGCCAGAGTAAAAAAATAAGAAAAAACAACAAAAAATAAGTAAAAATGAAAGAAATATGAACCGGAATCGTGCTAGATTTCAAAATAGAAAACTGATAGCGTCATTTTGGCTGTCAACAAAGTTCTTATGATTATGACAAATGAATTAAATGATATTAATTTATAATGGAATAAGAATTGATTCATTTAGATGATATGTGACATAAAAACGGAATGACTGATGATGACTATTTAGAAATAAATGTGAAAGAAATAAGAAGAAAAATTAAAAGGAATTAGAAAATTAATGAATTTTTTAAATAATGAAAATTGATATAAATTAGTTTTGTTTTAAAATATTTTATTGACGTTTAATTTAAGATTTTTTAAAGATGAAATTTTAAAATTTATCGATATTTTTTCTAAGAAAAAAAAAATGGTATGTACATACCACAGATGGGTATACTACCATCATGGATAGAATTTTTTCATTTGATTTAAACATGCACATAAGTGTAAGATATCAGCTCCTCAGGAAACTAAACCGTATAGTGATACTAGTTCTTTATCGATGACTTGCGGTTCACAATCACAACTTACACAAAATTTTAAAAAAGAGGAGACAGTATAGTCCTATGAAGTATCGAATAAAAAGACATTAAAAGGTGGGTGGTCTTTGACTTAGACTTGAGCGATGAGAAAAAAAAAGAGAAGTAGCAGCAAAGACGAAAGTGAACAGAGAAATTTATTTTAATTGATGATCAAACTTTAACCAAATCAAATTTTAAATATGATTGATAATCCATTAAATTCAGAAGCTACCATTTAAATATTTAAAACATCGAAGAAAAAAAAAAGTTATTTCTACAAAATGTTGCCGAAAATGAAAGCTAAACTGAATAAAACAAAACAAAAAAAACTGCAAAAAAAAACAAGTAGAAAATTTTTTAAAATCTCTTTCAATAACATAAAAAAAGAAAAAGAAAAAAAAATAAATGAAGAAAAATTAGACGTGAATGAATGAGATTCAAAAAAAAAAACTCTTGTCTATTATTTGTACAAGTTATATGATTAATGATTTTAAGGCTTATGTGCCGAAAAAAGTAATTTTTCATGCAACAAAGCGCACAATAAATTTTACGTCGGTGTGTTATACTCGCTTTTTTTTCTTTTTTTCATTTTTTTGTTGTTGTTGTTTTGCTTCATCTTTTATTTTCAAGGTTGTGTTGTAAAAGAAAAATATAAAAGTATAATAGAATCGAGTGTTAAATCATGGTTCGTTAAAGGAACACATCAAAATGAATGACTTGGAAAATTTTCCTTCAATGTACAAACCACCAGTGTGTAAGTATTATTATTATTATTATAATACAATGACGTTTTAGAAAAATGATAACAAAAATGTCATGTCAGTCAAAGTTGCTTTCATACATATTTCATTCACTGTTTTTTTTTTTTTCTGTTGTTGCTACTGAATTATTTTTCAAACATGATATGTGTAAAATGAAATTTTTTTCTCGGTTAAATAAATTCAAAGTTACACATAATAATGAAAGAATTGGTTTTAAAATGTTTAATTTTTGAAAATCATTTAAGAGTGATATTTAATGAAGAAAAAAAAAAGACTTGTGGAAAAATAGACATTATGTTTTTTTTTCAGAAGGCACAGATACAAATATCGTGACAGAGAAAAATTTTTGGTTAAAAAACACTTCTAGTTCTATTTGTTAGCCTTGTATTTTAAGAAAATAAACTATCGTTGCGGATACCGAGAATTTGAAAAAATTAAATTTTGAAATTTGGAAATATATATGTATGTATGTATAATTTCTGAAAGTTCATTTCATTTAGATCTAATTGTTTTCTTTAAACAGGTGTTTCTATGCATTCCAAACTCAAAAGTCCGAATGTAAATTAATCTAAGTTCAGGGAAACATTACTCTTCACAAAAAGATTTTAAAATACGTATCAATCTACCTATAGACGAATTCCGGAAGTTCATTCCCCTATTCCTCAATCCAGAGTCTCAATATAGATTAATCCAAATTCAAAATTCTGATTTATTACCACTGTATAAATGAAATTTAAATCTGGAATAATTTATTTCCCTGTACTGTTATATACACTCTTTTAATTATTTCACAAATAATAATGGAGTTTATAGATACTTTGTTAATGGTTTCACTCAAACAGGAACTTGCTATATGCATTCCAGATTTTAGAGTCTAAATGTGAATTAATCAAAATTCGCAAAGTGGAACCATTATTAATTCTTGGATACATAATACATATCAAGTTTAAGTTTTAGAATGGAGATATCAAAGTGAATATGTACATACATATGTACATTGATTTACGTGAAGAAATTAAATTCCGAAAGTTCATTTCCCTATGCTTTTCCACCCTTTTAATTAATCTTTATTATCAAAATGAGTTATTATTTTTCTACACCATCAATTTATTAAAAAATGATTCTTAAACTTTACAATTATTCAAAATATTAATCATTTTTATAAACTTAATTATTATTTAAGGTCACGTAATTAATGTACATAATATTATTGTCTTTCTGTGTGATGATATGTAACTTAATATAATTTTATAAATAGTGGTTTTTTTCTCCTTTTTTCTGTTTTATAATTTCAACATTTCAGTCATAAAATTTAATTTTTCCCATATTAAACCATATTTAAGCATGAAATTAAAAATTCTCCTAGCATTTCATTTTTTATTTTATTAAACAAAACGAAACAAAAAAAAAAAAAATTAAAAAATTAAATAAAACGTTCTTGATGATGTTTCGAATGCACATCACAAATTTGTTTCAGTGTGGTTGGCGTTTAAAAAAAAAAAAATAGTAATAATAATAATAATGAATATCATGCCGGCAAGAAGATATATTAAAGATTAATAGTTTAAATATTCTTGTCTTTGAAAATTAAACAAAAAAAAAAAACAAAACAAAAAAAATACATTAACAGAAGTTGAAAATAAAAGACTTAATGTATAAATTCGAAAAACTATATTCAGTATATAAATGCAATATTAATGCCATTATTGCTTACAAATAAACATTATGTCAATTAAAAAAAAACCAACAACAAATTGTACATAATGTAATTTCATTTTTAAAAAAAAAACGTTTTTGAACTTTTAAATTAATGACAGAAATTGTCTCGCCATCCTGTAATTACCTTTTTTTTTGTATATATGAGAAAAACCAATAATATATTCGTTATCAACCATATAGGCAAAACTTTTAAATCAAAAAAATACAGCCGACAAGAAAAATTTTCCAATAAAAAAAAATTGTAATTTAAAAAAAAAACGTTTTGATGTTCACAGGAAAAAAATTGTATTATAACTCTTTCTTCTGAAACAAAAAAAAAAAAAAAAAAAAAAAAAAAAATTTCTTTATCAGAGATATTAGATTCAGTTGTCACGCAATTATTCGTTATTGAAGAAATAATTGTTAATTTGTTGATTAAAAACAAAAGAAGAAAAAAAAAAAACATTTTTAACATTGACAATAACGACATTAAATACTGACAATTATTAATAACATTAACAAAATACTTAGATACATAAAAAAAAAATTTTGAAGCAAAATAAAAAAAAATGTAAAAGACAGATTATTTGATACACCCTATAATACTTTAATGTATGTGAGCTGTACTCTCAAGTGTGGCGCCTCAAGGCGGTAATTTTGTCACGTCTACAACAAAGTCGACAAATGGACGGCAATTATGCATTTTGGGAGAGGAATAAATTATTATTTGAATGATAATAATGACAAAACAACAATTTCAATATATACAGGACAGCATTAAAAAAAAAAAATAATAATAATAAAGAAACATTATCATTTGATTAAGATACCGATGAAAAAGGGGGACCAAATGATATTAAAAAAAATAAAAAATAAAATAAAATTAATGTAAATTATTAAAAGATTTCGTCGTCGTAAACAGTGTAGCTGTCATTCAAAACGTTACATAGTTAGATTTTTAATATATAATTCTTTTCTAATTTCATATGCACATTGTAACAACTGATTTTTCTATTTCTATCTTACAAAAAGAAAAGAAAAAAAAAAAAAAAATTAAAAATTAAATAAAATTTATATACACAAAGTGCAACATAGAATCATCATGAGGTACTTAGAAATGAACAACTAATTTTGTATGCATTAAACATTGCTATATACCTCTGCATGATTCTATCAGAAACATCTTTTCTTCTAAACTAGGCACCGGCACCCATTTAAAAAAGCTAAAAAGAAAGAAAAAAAAAAAATTAAATTGTAAACACACAATTCATTTTCATTTAAAAACTCATCTCACCTTTTTTTTTTTTGTTTTTCTTCACAATAAGTATAAAAAGACAACATTACTTAAGTAGGAAATTAATTTTCAGTACGTTTTCAAAAAGATTGACATTTCTGATAAAATGAAATAAAAAAAAATAAATAAATAAATAAATAACATGCAAAGAATTAAGACATTGACAAAGTTATATCATACAAAATAATTTTTAATCATAAAATTGTTTAGTAAATATTTATTAATAAAAGTATCTATAATAAAGCGATAACATATAATAAAAATAATTATTTGAAAAGGTATTTTGCTTTAGCTCTTTTACTTATTTATTTTTATTTATTTTTTATTTTTTTTTGTTTTCCGTTAAATTAACAAACAAAAATAAAAACCTTTCATAATACAAGATTAGAATTGAAAATTATTTTTTGATTAAATACTAAATTACAACAATTAATTTATTCAAAATAGAAGTGTAAAGATAGAAATAAATTATTATTTTATTGATTGATATCAAATTGACAGAAAAATTACAGGATTTAATGCCGGAAATGAATGTTTTATATATGAAAAGAATGTGTATACTAAATAGAAAACAAGGAAATATATTATGAAAAAAATTAGTATTTGAAATTCAAATGAATATGAGTTTTATTATAAATCAATCTTTTTGTATTTTCTAAGAATTTTTGATTCCGTAATTTTCTTGGAACGATAACACTATTTCATTTGAACTTAGTCTTTATTTGTTTCAAAGAACGAAACTACATACTATATTTTATTTGAAATCTTCATCGTCATTCTTTGCTCTACAGTTCAGGATGGACTATAGCCTACAACACGGCCTTCTTCCTTCCGTGGTTCTTGTATTGGTCTCATGAAAAGAGGTTTTTTTTCAGGGTGAGGTCGTCATCCTCACGTCTAACGCAACCCCCAATGAAGAAACAGTTTTTCCTTCATTGTCTGTCCCTGGTTAGGAGTCCTACTAGGGTTGAAAAGTTGCTCAAGTAACCAGGAACCGCTAAACGTGCATCTGAAGATATGAATTGGATGAGAGAGGCTAAAAAGTACTATGTATCTGGATTCGGAAACTTGTGTTGCACATTTCATTTGAAGCCCAAATAAATATTTAAAACCTTATAATTAAAAATGAAAAAAAAAAAATAATAAATAAAATTAAAAAGAATAAATTCCGAAAGTATGTATTTTATTACAAATTTTGAAAAAATCTTCATCATTTTGTAGAATTAACAGATAATATCCATTTCATGTATTTAATGGAACAACTCGTTGAAAGCAATAAAATTTAAAAAAAAATTCTTCAATGAAATTCATCCTCTGCTGAAAATTTATAATCTTCTTATGTCAATTAATCAAAATTTAATGTTTCAAAATTACAAATTTAATTATCAAATATATACGACGCGTATGTTGAAAAGAAAATAAAAATTCTTTTTTTCTTCTTCAAATTTTAGTATTTATATTTTTTCTTCTTGTACAGGGTTAATAAAAAGAAATGAGCGATGTAAAGGAATTACTACTTTTGAAAAGAAAGAAACTTTGTTTTGTTCATTGAAAATACACCTCTTGGTAATTTTTTCTTTCCGTTTCCAATATTTCCAATTTTTCCATATAGGGTTATTCAAAATTTCTGTGGCTGTGGCAATTTGCTATATACAATATAATTCGTATTTTAGACTTTTTGAGGATTTTAAATGGGCCTAGCAATGCACCAGATTTGTTCCAAATGGACGTGTTACATTTCGACATATGTACATAATTTATATTCTACTACACAGTTAATGCTCTCTAGAATGATATTGTGTCCATTAGTTCTTCAGGATCATTTATAAAATCCTGATCCTTTTTATATATTCACAAATAAGTCATGTTTAAAAATAAAATTCTAAAGATGATTTTTTGAATTAGGTAATTGGAAAAATTGACATTTTTGAGGCACCTTTTACCGCATTTATTCATTTTTAAAACATTCATAAAATTAATATATGATGATAAGATACTTATATGTGTAAATTTATTTCCACACAAAATTACAAAATGTCATGCTATATCTCTTGAAAATTTTATTATCTTTTCCAAATTGAATATTTTGAGGGATTTGTATCAATTTCAAAATAAAAGCCAATTCAAACCCAATATAAAAAACCCAACATCGTCGATTACGACGACAGTAACAAATTATATATATGACAAAAATTAAATTTTCTTATAATATGTACATATGTATGTGAACATATGATATGTAAACATTACAAAATTTTTATTGAATGACATTTATGATTTTTAATCAGATGATTTGTGACTATTAAAAATTATATGATTTTTTGAAGTGTTTAGACATTATAAAATCATGACATATGTATGTAATATAACAATCATATTATATACTAACTATGATATATACCTATGTACATATATGTACAACAACATTTTTACTTAATTGCCAAACTAAAAAAAAAAAAAATTCATATAGTTTTTTTTCATATAAAACAACTGTCGAAGATTTTATATTTTTCAACTTTATTAATTTTATGTTTTTCGATTGACGGATTTAATTGATGTGATAATTTGTTCATTGACTATAGTTGTATATGTGTGTGTGTGTGTATCTCATATTTGTAGTTTCTAACTATATATGTAGTATACATATATAAATTTTTTTATAGTTTTTTTTTTTCTTATTTAATAAAAATAATTAGACAGAAAAAAAAACACTCAATGAAATAAATAAAAATTGAACGAGTTGATTATTTACTCATAACACTTTGTATTTTATAATTAATTTTTTTTTTTTTTTCTAAATACATATGTGGATTTAAAGTATAAAAATAAAAGTTAAATGCTACTTACAATACAACTATGTAATGTAATGTATGTATATGTGAAATTTTATTGTGGGTATATAATTTAAACATTAAAATATATGTAGTTTGAAAAAAGAAAAAGAAAAAAAAAAAATAAGTAACTAAAATGTATTGACTGGAAAGCAATTAAAATTTTTATTATATTACATTTTAGAAAAGGAATTTTTATGATAAAGTAGTTGTTTGTAGTTTTATGTTATTTTGTTTTTTATAACTTTAACATTATAAATTGATGACTTAATAATATTAAATATGTTTCGAATGTGAAAACTATGAAAATTCAAAAAAAAAAAAAAAAAACAAATATGTAGAGAAAACTGAGTATGTTATAATTAATGTCATACAAAGATATCGAACGATAAATTTAATGTCTTGTTTTTTGTTTTTTTTTTGCTTCCAATAATTTTTCAACACTTACAGAATAGTGTTAGAAAAAAAAAAATAGAAATAGATATAAAAAAAAAAATATTTAAATGTAGTTTTTATTGAAAGAAATAAAAAAAACGAGTTAAAATAAATACAAAAACAAAATAAATTCATGTCATGAAATAGACATAAAAATTTAACACAATTTTTAATTAACCACAAAATGTTAAACTAACGTTTGAAATAAAAATGAAAAAAAAAAAAAACAAAAAAAAACAAAATCAATTAACAAGATATTTAATGATATGTCATCAATAAATGTAGAAAAAAAAAAATCAATTACTTTATATATGAAATTATTATTTTCTATTACAGAAAATAGCAACAATTTACCCTAAAAGTTTTATTTTATTATCATGTTTTCATAAATTATACAAACATAAAAGTATTGAATAAAATTCTATTTTTGTATCTATTTTTGCCTTTTTCAACATCTGTTTAATATAATGACATATAAAATCCCAATTTTTGCACATAAAAAACATAACATAATAAATCACATCACTAATCTTCAATATAGTAGGGAGGGTTCATTCATTGTATTCATTTTTCATTTGATTCGTGTTAATTTATGACCTTCGCCTATCCCAACAGGGTTTTCAAAAAAAAAAACAACATTTTTTTTGTTTTTGAAAAAGAAGTTATCGTTTCATCCCTCATTTTATCCTTACTTACAATATGATAACATTACTCATACACTCAATTTTTAAAGAGTACTACGGAGTGTATTCAAACAACTGAATTTAAAGAAAAAATTACATGCAGGAGAAACATTGAGAAAACATCAGTTGACATTCACACCGAAAATAAATTACCATGCAAACCATTTTTCATTTGGAAAACAACAAAATGAAAAAAAACCTCAGGGTATATAAAAATTAAAATGAAAAAAAAAATATAAAATAAACCAATAAATAATCTTTGTTATAATGTTACAAGAAAAAAGGACATTAAAGCCTAAAATTATTTCGTTTGGCAATTTATTAAGATCACAAGGGAAATGATTATCAAAAAAAAAAAAATTTTTTTTTTTCATAAACACATTAACTACATTTTTCTTTTTATTATGTTATCCTTAATGTCCTTTTTTTTCAAGTAATGTACATTTTTATGCACAATTTAATGTTTATTACACATATGAGCTGCTTATTACAAATTTTCATAAAGAATTAGGTTTACAAAGTCAATTCTCATTTTTCAGACATTAAAAAAAAAAAGTTGATTTGTATAAGAAGAATGTGTGTATGCATGTGTGTGCGTTTGCGTGCTTTTGTATGTGTGCGTTCATAAATTTTTCCATAATTTTTTTTTACTATTTACAAAAAAAGAAAATAAAATTAAATCATGAGCTATTCATACTATTTTGGTATAAGTTATATTTTAATTGTGGGTGGTAGACACAGCCTTTCTGGAAAATAAGGTGAGATGTTCAGAAATTTTTGAAAAAAACAAAATGTATACACAAACTGTTTTTGTTTTTATTATTTTCCAAATTTTATTTACATATGTATGTATTCTAAACTAGACACTAAATAAAGACCACCCTATACAAAAGGGGAAAAAATTACGTGCTTTGAATAAATTTCACATGTTTAAATTTATTTACATTTTATCCATTCATGTTTATTCTACCAGCCTAGTTATTTTTTAAATAAAAACATAGAAAAATGAGTTAACAGATTAAAGTTATTTAATATTCGTACCTTCATACTTTATTTCAATTTAACACTCTGAACGTTTGCATTTTTTATTTTCGGCATACGTGTGTAAATCAGGAGAGTTAAGAAGGAGTTAAATGTTCCTTAAAAAAAGGGAATTTCAAATGAAATGAATCACACAGTCCGGAAATATCCAAGTTTAAAGACAGATTTTTGACAAAAAAAACAAAAATTATTTAATTTTAATTTATTGAAAAATTACAAATAACAATTTCTATAATTGATTCCAATTAATCAAAATTACGCAACTTGAAGACAAGTACATATTTTTGTTCAAGAAAACTTACTGTTATATCAGAAAATTTATTTAATTTTTCTTTTTTCAAGGTTAAGATAAATTTTTTTTTTTTATTTTCCTTTTCCAAAAACGTTCAAGAAAAGAAAAATTATCATCATAATTCTTTGAAAGCATGAGTTTTTTTTTTCCAAGTATTTGATTGAAAACACAAATTATTTTTATTTTCACACTAGCTTATTCTGAATTATTTAAGAATACACACACAGATACGCACACGTTTGAACCCAATACCATATAATGATTTATAATATCCTATATCTAACCCTTGTCCTTTTTGACAGATTTTCTGTGATTCTTCTTAAATATATCATATGAATTTAAACAAACAAACATATAAGATTTTATCGTATATAATAGAAAGCTTTCTTTATGTGACATATAAAATGTTGTAGTCCTTAAACAGATAATATAATAGGAAAATGAAAATCTTTTATACATAAATGTAGATGTCCTTATATTGTTTGGGGTATAGAATGCGTATGAGGTATATACGTATGATGATATATTTTGTTTTGTGATTTATTCTTTTACATATGTAGAGAAATTTGTCACGTCTGACAAACCATTAAGTATCTGATTTTCTAACCTCAAAAATTCACACAATTCAAAGAGGGAGGGACAGGAAAAAAAAAACATAAAGAAATCTATCTAGACCGGAAACTGGCACTTGACATATTTTTGTTCTGTTTTTCTTTTTTTCTGATTTTTTTTATTTTCTTGTTTTTGAAGGACAGACATTTGGTTTGATTTTACATTTTTAATTTGGAAAAACAATTTGATATATAGTAGTTTTCTTAATTTAACTACTTTCTCATACAATAATTGTTTGTAGTGAGAAAAAAAAGGTGTATAAAAAGAAAAAAAAAAAATTGACATTTGAAAGCTTTTTTTTAAATTTTAATGAAACCTGTCAAAAAATGGGAGCAATTTAAAAATGTTGAAAAAAAAATAACATTCATTTCCAAATGTATAGATTCTTGAATTAATTTGAACACAAAAATTTACGAAAAATGCCCATAATGAAAGAAATAAAATATCTGTCAATTTGATTCCAAATTTTTTTGTAATCTAATTTATGATACCTTTGATGTAACTTCTACTTGTTATATTTTTTTTGTTTTTTTCCAACATAGTTGTTAAATTGTTGGTATATTTTATATTTAAAATACATATGTACATATTAATCCCGTAGGAAAGTATCGGGAACTGAAGAAAAAAAAAAAGTTTAACAAAAAAAGAAAAAAATTTTCATTGCTGCTATTATTACTGTTTTTGTTGTTATTCTTGCGGCAAAATTATACTTCGAACAAAAGCAAAGTGAACGGATAATATTTTAACAATTCATGATCCCCACACAAAACATATATGTACATACATATACTTAAATATAAACAAATAAACAGAAAACATAAAAACATTTATAAAATATCATAAAAAACAAAAAACAAAAGAAAAAAAAAACACACAGTTGAGTTGACAGAAGATTGATGACATTTTGGACGGATGCGTGTACGTCACTTTTATTTCTCATGCTTTTATACCTATTTTTTTTTTACATGTTTATTATTAAAGTAAATCTATATTTTATACATTTGTAGGTCGGTAGGAGGTAAATTGCATACAATAATAATATATGCCCAACATAATCCACCAACATATTACATATATCTTTCCAATTCAAGTACAATTAAATGTAAGGATAAAAGAAAATGGCGAAAGTTGCAAAAAACGAAAACTAAAAAAAAAAAATTTATATATAAAAAGCATAATATGAAAGCGACCATATTATTTGTTGTTGAATCAAGTAATTGACATCATATGTACATATAGATTATATATGAAAGTGCATGCTACTTTAAAAAAAAAAAAAGATGAGAAATAAAAAACAAGTAAAACTTAACTGGAAAAGTGCAATGTAAAGGACCACAATGTCATCATGTCGGTAATTTTATCATTTTATTCGCACAATGCACATACATAAAATGTGAAAAGTGGTCGTATATGTTATACACAATCAACTTATGTGTGTTTTGTAAAATGCAATTTTTTCTTCTTTCTTGTTTTTCCTTTTTTTTTTGTTTCTTTTTTTTTTTTGCAATCAGTAAAATGAAATCACTTTTAAGGGCATAATGGCGTGGAAAATTACTCGTTAAACGAACAATTTTCTTTTTCTTTTCCGTCTTTTTATTATTGTATTTTATGTTATAGTCATCGTACTTGATTTATGATCAAATTAAATGGATTTTTTTTTTTTCATTTCAATTTCGCACATGATTTTAAAAATTCTTGTTGTTGAATTGTTTGTTTTTTTCCCTTGTGGAAAAAATTACTTCAATAAAATTTACAAAAAAATTTAAAAAAAATGGAAAGCGTGTTTTATTCAGAAAAAAAAGGTGTTATTGTGTAAATTTAATGTAAATGGAAAATTGAAATGGGAAAAATAGAAAATAAGAGCATTCTTTGCATGTCTTTATTTCCTTTGAAAAATTTAAATTCTTCTGATTTGTCAAAATTTTACTAACAATTCTTGTTGATATCTTGTAGTAAGCTTCAAAGTTATAAAAGTTCCAATGAAGTGTATACATTACATTTTCATTCTTTCCACCCATTATTCTTGTTCTGACCGTTTTTTGTTTTTGTTTTTTTTTTGAGTGACATGTTGCTTGCAGAGATTGTATGCCTTAGGACAGTATTTAAAAAAAAAAAAGAATCTTTTACACTGTTACAGTATTTTTTATTTTCATGCAAGATATTTATTTTTAAAATTTTAACTTTGAAAGGTCAAAAAAGGTTTCACAAGAAAAACAAAAATGATTTTATATCAAAATAAACTTTAAATGAACTTCTTAAGAGATTCTTTTTATTCCGTGACATAGGCTTAAAAAAAAACAACAACGAATAAATCTTAATAATAGATCAAAACTCTTGGACAATATTTTACAAAGTTTTCAATTTAAATAACAAAATAGCTGATATAAAACACGTTCATTGCCCATAAATCAAAATAACTGGCAGCATGTAAAACATTTTATGCAAATGATGTATGATTTCAGAATGTTCTATTCAATCTGATAAATGTGTAATCTGCACGTTTGCTACTTCACATGGCTCTTTTTTTCTTTTTTTTTGTATTATTTATTCTTTTATTTTGTATTTTCAACTTACTTCTTTTTTTTTTTTTTGTCATTTAAATACCCTGTTTATATTATGTTAATCATGTGTAAGCTGATTTTTAGTTTTATATATACATACATATGTATACGTACATTACCTATATACGTGAATTGTGCGATTTTTATTTCTATTTATTTTTTTTTTTAAAATAAAAATCATCATTTTAACTAACCGACTCATACAAAGCTCTAATATTCAGTAACATCCTCAATAAATAAAATAAAAGAAACACTTTATTTTTAAATAGTCAGGTCATGAATAAAATGTTTGAAAAAATTTCATATATAAATTGTGATAAATCTTTTTTTTTTTTTTTGGAATATCTGTTAAAAACGTAAACAGAAGTGAATTTAATAAGCGATTCAGTAGATTGTAATCCAAGTAGCTAAACATTATTTAGAATTTAAAAAAAAAAACCATCTTTTTTTAATTTAAAAATACATATGTATATATATGTACATATATAAATTGCGATAGAGAAGATAGAACGTTAACATTTCAAAAATTTAAAAAAAAAAAATCATATATCCATACATTGCATATGTAAATCTATCTAAACTATACACATTTTTTATTATTATTATTATTTATTTTCATATACAAAAAGAATTATTATACAATAAAACAGCAGTTGTTATATTGTAAAATGTATTACATTCAAAATGTTCCATTAATCATTTTTCATTTTAATTTTATATATCACTTTTTATCTGATACATACGCATATATGTACGGGTACTCGTATATACATTTCATATATACACAATAATATCACCCTATATCATGAATTATGTTCTTATACTATTTTTCATTCATAAAGCAATCATTTTTGACATTTCTACTTTGTTATAATGGTAAATATAATATTCAAATAATATGCATTTGCATATTATTGATATCACAAAAACTTTTTCAAAAGTGAGAATATAATAAATTACGTTAACATTATATCATATCAATTATATATATTTCATGGTTACAATACAGTATAATATAACATACAGATATCATGTCATGTATATTATTATTTTAATCCTTTTTTCTTTCTTCTCATTGTTATGTTGTTTTTGTCATTTTTTTTGTCATATGACATTATCAATAATATGTGACAGTAAAACATATTTAAATAAGCTAAATGCAACAAGTTTACCACACCTTCTATCATGTATACCATGACTTTTCAATTTTCAATATTTATTTATTTATTTTACATTTTTTTTTTCAGTTTGTTTAGAAAAATGCATCAGATAATATTAAATCAAAACGTCTTTAAATTAAGAATTAATTGGAAATGAGATGAACCTTAAATTGAATCTTATTGAATTTTCAAACATTATAAGCTTGTAGAAAAAATTTAAAAAAAAAATGAAAAATATGAAAGACATGAAATTGAAATGAAATTCAAGGAATTTCAAAAAATAAATCAATCAAACAGAGGTGTTTAACATTCGATTTTTTTTTTTACAGAAGATGGAATTTGTAGTATGCAAATTGGTGTAAAGTGATGCAAGTTGTATGTAGTATGCAAATTGATGCAGTTTATTGCAGGGTAAATTAACCGTGTTAAATTTTCGGCAGTTAGTAGATACAAGAAAATTTTTTTCAAGCAAAACGTTCAGTACTGAACATATTTTTTCTCTTGTTGATATTACACAGTCGTAAGTTTTAATTGATGATGCCAGGACGTGATTGTGTAGAGAAAATAATTTCTATACAGGATTCAAATAATTTTTTTTTATTATAATTCAACGTAGTTTTTATTACAGCAATATGCGTTACGGGTTACACTGCATCAAGTATCAATTATTTTAGAAAGCAACTGAACTCCTACTAAAAAAAAAATTTACATGTACATATATATTAAAAATTATTTTCCAATTAAATAATTAATTATCTTACACCTGATTTTTCATAACATAAAAATTTATGATCAGTTCCTGTTTAAAATTGGAACATGATGTGCATTTTGATGTTTTTATGCACGAATTTTAAATAAATTTATAATAATAATGATGATGATGATGTTGTTAGTGTGATCATCAATATTATAATCATAAGATAGTTGATCAAAACTATAGTAACTATTATATTGCTACCAAGTTAAAAAAAATGCATATTTTTCTACAAAAAACAAAAAAAAAATCACCTTACCTCCTACGGTTTATATTCATGTTTCACAATTAATGTTATTTAATAGAAGTTTTACTTGACTGATCTTTCAGCTACTGTGTGCATGTTTTTCTATAACAAATTCATAAATATTTTTCATGTTATGTAGATATACTATTATTATTATTATTATTATTTTTTTTTTTTCAAATTAAGTATACATGTCGACTTTCTTGGTCATTTAAAAAAAAAATAAAAAATAAAATTATTTTTTAACATTAATCATGCAATATTATACATAGTTTGATTTTAATAAATTTTACATTTATATGACATTATTAATTTCTATGAAATTTTTTAAAATATTTTATAAATTTACAAATTCATACATAAATTATTTATATGTATGTATGTATGTTTCTTTCATATTATTAAAATTCAATTTAATTTCGAAATTATTAACTATAAAAAAAAAAAGGAAAAAAAAATAATTTATAATTTAAAATGAAGGTAAATTATTTAATAAATTTTGTTTTTCTTTTTAATATGAAAATTGATTTCTTCTCATTAATTATAATTTAGTGTATATACATACATATAATACAGAACAGCTGCAAGATGTACGTGTGTGTGTGTGTGTAAATTTAATTTGTTATTAATATATGTATTTCATATTTTTCTTTTTTGTTTTTTTGTTTTTTTTTTGTTTTTTTGTTTTTTTTTTCTTGTTTTTCATGATATATTAATAAATTGTATTTAATGTGTATTTATTCATTAATAACAGATTTATTGACGCCCTACTTTTTATTTAATAAAAAAAAAAAAAAAAAAAAAAAAAATGATATAAAAAATACAATTATTTCATCAAAAGTACAAAAAATTGTATTGTTGTTTTAATATATGTACATATGTATGTAGAAACGAGTCATATTTGTTTTTTTTTTGTTTTTTTTTTTATTATTAAAACTTTGCAATAAATTTTATTGTTACTACTTTTAACTAGGTATTTACCTTAAACAAGTAACTAACGACCACAAAAAAAAAAAGTAAAACTAATAATAATTCATAAAAAATGAATTATTGCCTGTCCATGTTAATAATTTACTGACATGTAAAAAGAGCATAAAAATTATTATTTTTTTTTTCCTCATTTCATCCCTTCCTGTCGATAAAATGTTGAATAAAATTTACATTACAATTAATAATCACTGAAATAAATGGTGGTCGGAAAACGACTTAACTAACTAAACAGCAGGAGGGATTGTATATTATGATTATTATTATATTTTTTTTTTTTTTGTAGGTAGGTATGTTGTTATATGAAGGAAGCTTAACAACACAACATTTTAACCAAAACTAAATGGTATAAATATTTTATGAGAGTCAAAATACATACTTTCGTGTACATATTCTTTTAGTTTTTACTTTTAGTTGCAGAGTTAACTTATTAGTGCTGCCAGATTTGAAAAAAATTTAAATTTTTTGCTAGTTAATTGGAATTATAGCTGAGATTATTAACAAGATTTTAATTTTTTTAAAAAGCTTTTACTTTGGTTAACTTGAACTTTCTAAATCTTTTTCCTTCTTGGCATGCAAGCATACGTGAGTTGTAAGCCATAACGTTTACGTGGAAAACAAGCTTTTTTTATGATTTTCATGTAAGCCGCTCACAATTTTTATAACTGAGATAAAATTACAGCTTACGCAGCATAGATAGAGATACTCAGATCCCTTTAGAAGTACATAGTGTAGTTAACTATATACATACATATGTATAAATTAATATACACTTTTAAAGCTTAGCAAATATCGGTCTAGATAAAGCGAAAAAAAGATTGGGCTTCTGATATTCAATGTCAGAAGCCATTATTACTTTTTATACCATTATCATCATCATCATTTAAGGCGATATATCATTTAAAGCCTTGGTCTTACCAGTATCCTGAAAATATGTATAGGAATTTCTAAATTGCGAAACTTGTAAAAAATAAAATTTAAATTCAGGACCACAACATTAGAATTTCATAACTTAAATTTCTATAAATCTTAAATAAAATTCAAAATATTGACTGAATATTTTTTACATTATTATTATTATTTTTTTTTTTTGAATCAATCTGGTAACTTTTAGGCCTGCTGTTCTGTTACTTTATGTTATATCTTTTTCAATTATAATATCTTTTAAATGGAAACTTTTATATCTGATATTATTATTACTCAAGTGTATTTTAAAGTAGGTATACATACGAGTACATATACATACATATATTATCTTTAAATATTACATTTAAATACTCGTAAGTTAACATAATAAGTGTAGAGGTACACTTTTGAATAAATGAATTTCGATCATCCAAACACCAGGTGAGATAACAGCAAGTTTGATAAATTGTTCCGTTAATGATTCGCTCAGGTATTTTCTATATAGGTATGTACAAAAAAATGTCCTTTTTTACATATTTTATTAATTTTCAAAAGAAAAACGTTAAGTTATTCATTTTTAAGCTTAAAAAACATTTTTTATCTTTTTTCTTATTTACTTGTATAAATTCTACTCCTTTTTTGTTGTTGTTGGTTTTTATTTTTTGTTTTTTTTCTTTTTCAATGTTGTTATTGGTATGTGTTGAATTCCAGTAAAATCTAAATTAACCGATCTTCTTTTCTGTTTTATAAATGCTAAAACATTGATGTGTGTTGTTATTTTCTTGTAAAATATTAAAGAGAGTGAAGAAGGATTAACTTATATGTATGTTATGCGCCATCATGATGTTAAAATTGAAAAACAGTAGCATTTAAAGCAAGCGCAAATTGCATTTTTAATATTTTTGATTTACATTTTTCACAGAAAAAAAAAAAACAAATGAGGAGGAGAAGAAAAAGAAGAAAAGCGGAAAAAAATATATAGATATGTACATACATACATATATGTATAAGGAAAATTTTTATATCAAGTTTTAAGCGCGAAATTATACGTTTTGTTGAACCATTATAAAAGAGTCGGTCATGTGTGTTCGCGATAGCTAATTAGACGTCATAAAATTTATAGCATCATCAGTATGTTATTATTATTATTTTTTTTTACTTTTGGATGATGATACTCTTTTTTCTTCCAGGTTTTCTTTTTTAATTTAAATTTTATTTTATATCTTGTGTTTTTTTTTTTAAATATGGAACATAATATTTATGACTAACAATAAAGTTTTCAAGGAAATATAATTTTTCTTGTTGTTGTTATGCTTTTTTTTTGTTTTGATGAGTTAAAAATGTATTTTGGTTGAATAAAAGGTTTTTTGTTTTGTTTCCATCATCATCATCATATTGTGAAGGCCGACTAAGGGTATTAATAACAATTCAAACAGGATACTTTTATTTTTTTGTTAATTTAAAAATTAAATTATAATAGTTTTTTTTTTTTTTGATAGGCTGGTTGTAAATTGTTCTTTTATTTCTTTTTCTTAATTTTTTTTTTGTGTGTTCCTCTGTGTTATTTTATAATTAAATAAATAGGTACCGTCGACAAAATCTTGTTTAATAAAAAAAAAAAACAACCTATTCTCTTTTTGCAGTTGTGTATTTTTTTCTTCTCAATATTACGATAATGATACAGGTTATATGGTAAATTCGTAATTTTATGGCACATTATTATTGTTATTATGAGAATTGAAAATTTTGCTGCTTTTTATTACATTATATTTAATTTTTACCGCATTTATACAATCTATATTTAATGATATATTTTCTTATAAGATGAATTGAAAGTATAATATGTATCTTAAACATGAGAAAAAAATAAAATGAAAATGCATCTTATAATTGATTGTTAAGTGAATTTATCTTAAATTGGCTATAGAAAATTTTTAATTTAAAAAAAAAAAAATTATAGGTTGTCGTTTTAAAGAATATTGTTTATTGTTTAAAAACATAGTAATTTTTGTACAGGGTTTTAAAACAATGGATTAAAAACAAATTTTAAAATAAAAAATAAAAAAGGCAAGGCAATAATAAATTCATTATTTATCCTTTTTTTTTTTCATCTAATTAATTTTTTAATGAAAAATATCCTAGTTATGATAACTACGAATTTTTAAAAAATACAATAACGTGAAAAATCGTTAAACATTTTAAAATAGCTATACAAAAAGAACTTTTTGAAAAAGTGGTCCTTTTTTTTGTGTTTTGGAGAAAAATTTAATTCACCAAGAAATTATTTTCATTTTAAATTTTTGTAAAAGATAAAAAAAAAAAAACAAACAGAGACAAAAGTTTCGATCTTTATAAAATTCGAATTCCACACAAAATAATGTTATATAAAAACTTTGAAAAATACTTTTTGATTGACAAGAGGTGACATCAATCAAATACCAGTTTTTTTTTCTTCTGTTTTTAGAATGTTCTGGTTTAGTTTTTTTTTGTTTTTGTCTTGTTTCATTTTTTTTTTTTTTTGTAATCAGTAATCTCTTCGTGTTCCATCATCGAAATTATTTTTTTATTATAAAATTTTTTTCTGTAATTTAAAAAGGACCGAATGGTTGATATTAAAAAGAAAATCGTAACAAAATTCTAAACACGTCATTTTTGATCGCAGCTTAAAAATATTTGAGATGTGATGCATTTTGTTTTTTCAATTCATTTCAAATTTTGTATTTTAAAAAATCATGACAACAACAACAACAAAAAAGCACACAAATCATTGTTTCATTTGTGCAGTCACATTGTTTCATCGATTAGCTTGAATTTTTAATATTTTTTTCCTATACGCTTTTTTTTTTTTTTAATGAATGCATGGGAATTATAGAATTTTTCAATGAAATGCCGACGACAAGGACAATGTTTTTTTTTTTTTTTGTTTTCTATGGGCCATTTTAGTTTATTGTTGCTCACATAATACCGCCAGCCAAATTTCATACTAAAAATAATTTGAAAAACAAAATTGATAAAAATAAAATCTAAATTGATATTCTTCAATTCTTTGTGATTGGATCAAAATATACGCAAAAATAATTCGAATTCTTTTTGAAATATTATGTAGGTTTTCATTAGAACATAAAATAAAAATTTTGAAAGCAAAATATAAACAAAAAACAAAAGTTTATCCATGATATTGGTTAAAATTATAAAATGATTTTGGGAGGACAAAAAAAAAATTTGGCAAAAATATTTTTTAAAATAACTGTTTTTTTTTTTATTATAACAGAAAGATAAAGGATATAATATATCTTGTCATTGAAAATTTCTACTGTTTTATATCGTATATTTCATATAAAATTATTTAAAATTTATATCCTTATTGTTCTAGTTTTTATCGTGTGTGGTAATAAATTCAGATAAATATATTTGTATGTTAGTATTTATCCCTTTTTATGTTCTAAATAAGCCGAAAAATTATTGTTTCTGAAGATCATTAATTCGTCTACGACTTTGATTGATGTCATTTTGAAAATTTTCAAGGAATAGAGAAAATGAAAAGAAAAAAAAACAACTTATCAACAAAGATTTAAAATATGTTTGCTTTAATTTCCTTTGAAGTTTACGATAAATGTATAAAAACAATTTCATTTTTTAATGTTACACTTTCATATTTCGCTAAAAGGTTGCAAAAAAAAAAAAAAAAAATGAGAACAAAAGCCTGGACCAATTTCATAAAGGTGCATCATGTAAATAAAAAGATACTTAGAAAAAAATTTTCCTTCGAATTGATGTATGAATCCTTTTTTTCTGAATTTTAAAAAGGCTTATGCAATGCATACATTATTGTGCTTTGTGTTTTACTGCCATATTAACTTTTAATTTTAACAAAAACTCTGAAGGATAATTTTTAATTTACAGTGTTCTCAATGACTTTTGATATTTTTCTTTGTATTTTTTTTTTCTTGAGTCATAATCAAAAAAAAATATTTCTATTAAATTATCTATCATAATTTTTTTATCATTACTTTGAGAATTATTTACAGTAGCACTATACTAGTGGAAATGAACATATACATGTTTTATGACTAATTCAATGAACTCATATCATGATGATGATCAAAAAGGCACATTAGCTAAAGCAAAATAGGCATAATATACCTTTTGTTGCCGGCATTCAATTGAAGAATGATTGACTTCTTGATGACTTTTGCCTTGTGATTTGACGTCTTCCTTCTTTTTAGCTATAAATAACCCGAATGATTGACAGTGTTGACAATTTTGATGGATGGTCATCATTTTGAGACGGCAACAAATAATAAAAACGAGTTACGTAGAAGAATTACAACAACAAAAAAAAATAATAAAAATTTTTAAAACATTAAAAAATGCATTATAAAATAACAAACATTGTTATATTGGAAAACAATAACAAGAATTTAAGAACAAAAATAACAAAAAAATTAGCTTAAAAGAAAAATTACAAACAAACAAAAGCTTAGATACTGATGCATAAAAAGAATTGAGAATATTGAATGTGAAATGAAAACTTTTATTTATTAATTCTTTTTTATGATACTCACATGAAGAAGAATTGAAGTAATTTTTCTTTTTTAACATTTTATATAGATTGAATTTCTAGTTAGTAACAAGTATCTATAATGTATGTATATGTATGTGGATGTAGTAGTGTTTGATTAAAGATCATCATCCTTTTGATGCTATTCATCACAATGATGTGACGATTTACATACAATGCTAACCATCAGAAGAGAAATGAGATTGATGGAATGTTCAGATGAATTGGTTACATTGACAGATAGACAGACAGACATAGACGGATAGACATTAAACAGGTAACAATCGATATATGAGTAGTGTATCTTAACTATATGAACATTTATATGTATGTATGTACAATAAAATTGATCCTATCCAAAGTAACATTATCAAAGAGACAGAATACCGCGATATATTCAATATATTCAGGAGACTTTTCTTTATAAGATCCTCTGGAATTACTTTCTTGTCAACTCTAAAATCATTATAACATAAAGCTAACTAAACTACATACATACATATATACGTAAACGTATTATATAAGAAAAAATACTGATTCAAACCCTCCTGCTGTAAGGATTCTGATACACTATATTAACTGAGATGATTTTAAAGATCTCTAGTTTGATGGATGCCAATCTAAAAACGGAGAAAAGAAAAGTTAATTTAAAAAAAAAAAAAAAAAAAAACAAACAGAAAAATTATTTCTTTGGCTGATGACTGGAATGTCAGTCCAGGTCGATGTCAATTGCCTTGAAATTAATTCTCAATGCCAAATCAAAGTCAAATGCCGCAAAAGATATGATTCTCAATTTATTTTGTTTAATACACGAAAATAAAATAAAACAACAAGAAAAAGTAAATGTTGGAATATAAACACGAAATTATCAGAATTAAAAAATTGATGGACGCAACAGAAGACAAAATTGTATCTTTCATTGACGTGATGATGCATATGTTGAATAATAGTATAAAAACGTTTTACTTTTTGTCCTTCTCTTCTTTTTGAATTTTCTTATTTTTTATTTTTTTTATTTTTCATCTCTTAAAATTCGATATTTAACTTATGATTTTTTTTAGTATGGTGTACCTAACCAATTTCAATTGAGGTGACATATTTTGTAGAAGGTAGTTTAAAACTGTCATTTCGAAATAACTTACTTGGTACTTGAAAAGCTGTCAAAGAAATTGTGTGACAGGATTGCATTAACACGAACACTTGAACACCATAGAGTGAAATCGAAAGCTTCAACACAGATGAAGAAAAATATAAAACAATAAAGAAAAGGATAATAAGAAAAATTGAAGTCTTAGTTTTTTTTTTTTTTTTTTTTCAAAAATTCTTTTTCAATAAAACGTGAAAAAATGTGCAATTCAACGTTTTAAAAATGGCAATTTTAAGATTGACACATGTCAATTTCAAGAAAAAGTCAAAGAAAAAATTCTAAATTTATGTATCCAAGATGTTTTTATTTTCAAATAAATTTAAGCTTTTTTTTTGTTGTTGTGGAAAATCAAAGAATTAAAATTAAATTAAAGATACAGCAAAGGGTAATTTTTTTTGAAAGTAGCAAACCTCTTAAAATGTTTACCAAATAATGTCAGAATAAATTTTGTTTTTATTTTTGTCGTTATGTTAAAGTTCTTTGAATATTCTATAGTAAGGTAAAAAAAAAAAAAAGAAAAAGAAAACAAGCTTTACAAGTTTTATTTTATTTAACATTTTTTTTTCTTCACAATTATTTATAAAGCAATAACACCACAGGAATCATTTGTAATCATTATGGGGAATAAAACAAGCAAGTACAATAAAATATGACAGTACGCTACATACGATTGTGTCACGTCATCTAGTTCCTAATTCCTATAACAGATAGAAGTCACGAATTTAAATGTTATTTATGTTGAAAAAGTTGTATATTTTACAAGGGTCTATCTCCCCCTAATGTATCATGATAACACTCACTGTTATTGCTACTAAAATAATGTTAAGTTAATTTTTTTTTTCTTGTGGAATACACATACATATACGTGAGAGAGTATAAAATGCAAAACAACTAAAAAAACAACATTCAAAAATGATCCATTAATATCATATAATTATTATATTATGAAAAAAAAAAAAGTATGTATAAACTACATCATAAAAAGAAACACGTTGTATGTAGGAATTTCTGTAGAAACTTTATATCTATGTTTTTTTTTATGTCTTCTATTCATATTAAAATTCTTTAAAATTTATTTCATTTGTTTTATAAATTTATAGGCATTAGAACAATATGTGACACTTTATGGTCTCATAAAAAAGATAACATTTTCCACTGAATCAGCAAAAGTACTGCAGTTGAATTAAAATACTTTTTTTTTTGTTTGTTTGTTTTTGCTTTTGGGATATTTCAGTAACTGAAGTGCCTCTCTATGCAACGTAAAGTAAGCAAGTCAATGAATACAATCCCATGTGAGCTTTGATAAATGCTGAGTTCATCTTGTAAATTTCATGTAATGTACTTGAATGTATGCGTGGCTTTAATTCAATTTAAATTCATTCAATTGGCTTTTTTATTTTAAAATATGTTTGAGAAAAGGAATATTACAAAAAAGTTCCTTATCCTTCTTAGTTAACATCGAATATTTTGTAGTACTTTTATAAATTAATAAAATTATGGAAAATGACCAAAACATCTTCGTTAATGAAGAAAAAAAAATACAAAATACTCATTTAAAAGGGTAAAATGCTTCTTTTTTTTTTTGTTTTCGTTTCAATTAAATTTAAAATACGTTATATTCATTTGATATAAAAAATGATTCGAATTGAAAATATTAATTCAAAATAAATAAAGGACAAGTACAAAAAAAAAAGAAGATCTTATTGTAAATTCAATTTAGTGTGTAGATTGAGAACGCAATTCACTTAATCAGTATCTTATGTTTTTTTTTGTTTTTTTGTTTGAGTAACGTATTTTTTTTATTGTCATTATTTTCCCCCGTTTAAATATCTGTATTGTATAAAAGTTCCTTTTTAAATCACTCAACGCTTTATATGTCAGTCATCCATTTATATTCCTTGATTGACATCAGACGGGTTGTCTTTTTATTCAAACAACAAACCTATTTTACATTTCAGTTAGTATATGGAAGATATAGGATATATTATTCGTTAAAGATGATAACGATGATGATGATGATGCGATGGTCTCATTGCAATAAAACAGCAAAGATTTTACCTGTCAAACTGTCTTCAGAATATATATTTAGAATTATGTTGACATTAAAATAGGGTGAGTATTCTTATCAATGTGTCTTGTTTTTTATTATTATCAATTTTTTTTTTTTATTATATTTCGGTTAAATTATTTTTTTGTGTTTATTTTGCTTGAATTGTATCTGCTTTCAATTAAATTAAGCATATAGGTACATACTTATATCTGAATCTTTAAGAATTATAAAAAAATCATTGCACTGAAATCTAGAAATTTCGTTTTTGAAAACTTCTCAGTGTGTGTAAAGTATAGATAAATTGAAAATACATAATTTAAAATTCTTCTTCTTGACTTTTTTTTTTTTTATATAAATTTATGATTAACTGTTACATGATTAATTATCAAGATTATCTACATATATGTTTTCCTTGTCAAGGAATACATTATTTCCTTTCTTTGATAGACCAGAATAATAATGATGATAGTAAAAACATCAACTATGAGGTCTTCTTTATATATGATGAAAAAACGCATGAATGACTACGATAAATTATTTAATAATCAAGTATCCTATTTTGTTTTGATAGATTTTCAATCGATAAAGGATCAAATTTATACAGAAAATCCATTTATAATGTCAAAATTCAATAAAATATCCATTTTAGGTTTGATTAACTATTAATACAGAAAATACATTTTGTGCTTTTCTCCTTTTTTTTTCAAAAAATGATAAATTAAATAATGATTTTTATTTTATTTGAATTAATTGTGCAAACGTAAAATAAAACAAGAAAAATTTAAAAAAAAAAAAAAAAACAACAACAAAAACTATATTTTTCTCTTACTTTTTTTTTTCTTTTACATTTCAAATTTTTTGACCACCTATAACCATAATACCTGTTTAATATAAACTGCATGTGTTCGTTCAGTGACCGAACTGTCATCATTACAACTTGATGTTTGTATCAAAACATTAAAAAAAAAAAAAAAAAATTTGAATTGAAATGAAGGTAAATTGATATTGAAAAAGACATACTCAACGACAGCATAACAACAACAACAAACAAAAATAAAAGTTTAGAAAAATAAAAAGAAAAAGAAAACCTAAATAAAATTAATAATATCCAACTGTGAGTTGAAGGTAATAATCACACAGAATTATTATTATGGTAAGTTATAGTTTTTTTTTATTTTTTTAATGTTTTATTTAAATCTTATAACTAAAACATCAGTAAGACATTAATCAAAAACGATGAAGCGTGACTTATCTAAAAAATCCGATCTAAGTTAGATATATCATTTAGTTGGACAGTGTCGCCATGATGATGCCAACAAAAAAAAAAAAATAAAATAAAAAAAATTAATATGAAATGTTATATGGATTTATAATACACCTTTCAGATTTTCAATATTATATAGCTCTAGTATGAATATTATTTTAAAATGCATACTCACAATCATATTATGTGTGTATACTGTTGATATTATAGCATTCAAAATGTTCAACATAATTCAACATGAGATGAATTTTTAATTGAGTTATAAAAAATTCTAAAAATCCCACCAGGGTGTAATGATATATTCTATCTTGTATCTTATTATTATTATGCTATGGATATTATTTAAAAAATGATTGCATGGGAATGACTATTATTTTCTTTTACTAAATTTTTTTTCGTTTTTTTTTTTTTCTTTTTTTTAAATTTATGTTATTTAAGTGCTACTACTTTGAAATTTTTGCTTTATCTTTGGATAATGTGATATTGAACCTTCATGAAAATGGAAAAAAAAAATTGAAACATTAAATGCGTGATGTAACAAATGTTCACGCAATGTTTTTGATTAATTTTAATAAAATGCTGCAGTTTTTTTTTTTCATTAAATCAAGAAATTACATAAAATCGTTTTAGAATAACTAAGTGATTTATTAATTAATTTTTGTTTACTATTTTTTATTTGATTCTTGTAAAGATAGAAATTTAAAAAAAAATAATAATTTACCATGAATACAAAGCATCAAAATACAAAAGTTTTCAAGGACTTAAAATTCAATGGAATATTCAAATACTTATGTAACTAAAGCTTTCCAATGTACTTTATGTATTTTCTTTTAATTTTAATCATATACACAGTACCACACTAATTTTCCTATGTTTATAATTTCTAATAACTCATTTTCTACCAACGAATTTAGTGGTTCGCATTCCACTTTAAAATGTGGGTGCATGTATGACAGAAAATTGTTAAGGCTCGATTTCAGATGTAGCGCCATTGGAAAAAGAAAAAGACATAAAAATTTATTTTTCAGTTACAAAACATTATTAATTATATAAATTATTTCAATTTAAAATTTAAATCTATTTTTAACAAAAAAAATATCCTTTGAACTTTAAGGATATCAAAAATTTAAAAAAAAAAAAAATAAATAACTTGACATGTCATAAGGTCATTTAACATAAGAATTATTGTTTTCAATTATTATATATACAAAATAAAATTTATTATTTCCCTTTTCCTTTTCCCTAAAGTTATTGTTGGTGTAGTTGTATAATCCGGGCATAGGTTAAATACATTATTATCACACATATAAAATCTAAATTTCCTATTTTATGTTCAAATTTATTATACAAAATAAATTTCAACAAAAATTTTTGTACTGTGTTAAGAAAGTTATTTTCTTATCAATTTATTGTTTCAAATATACACAAAAAAAAAACACAAAAACAAAAAGGATTTATACTTAACGTACATATGTATATGTTTATGTATGTGTGTATGTATTTCTCTAACTTGATTATAAACATATAACAAATTGTTTCTTATTTCTTTTACTGTTTATTGTGTTTTTTTTTTTCTGTGTGTCCGTTTAATAACTTTTGATCTTTATCAAACAAGCGACTGATATATTTATTACTATCTTTTGGATTTTGTTAAATTTATTTTTAATATACATAACGTAATGTTTGGAGAATGAAAAAAAACAACAGTAAATAAGAACTGCCACTATAATATCTATTTTAGGTGGATAAAAACAAAAATATAAATATTTACATCTGTGTTCTGTTTAAATGAATTTATCAGGAAAATTTGTCACGTCTTTAAATTATACTTTTCGTTTATTTAATGTTGAAATGTGTTGTATGTATGTGTGTTTTAAATCTTCAAGGCTTTTGTGTTACGTTTTTTTTTTTTCTTTTTTTTTTTCAATTTTTTAGGTGTTCATCAGGAGTGGCAGTAAGATGTTATCATTATCATGGTGATTTTAAATAGTTTCCATGAAAATAGCAATCAATTTCTCAGAAATTTTTGATTACAAATAAATAAATTTTTTAATTCAAGTTAAAAAAATTTTAAAAAACGAGAGATAGAGAGTAAAAGATTATAATCAAAATGATTTTTGGGTATCTGGTAAAATTTGTTGGTTGTTGATGAATTTGTCTGTTTTTTTTTTTCCTGAAAAAAGACAACAAAAAAAAAGATAGATTTATGTGTTATTCATCTGGCATGCTAAAATTAATAAAATTTAAGTACAAAAAAAAAAAAAAAAAAAAAAAGTGAATAAATATAACATGAATGTGATTGGTAGTTTGTCTTATGTTATTTATGTATTTTGTATGTGATATAATTAGTTAAACAATTTAATAACAATCTGCCAGAATTATTCAAATAAAAAAAATGTTCTTTTTATAAAAAAAAAAAAAAAACATATTACATTTTAAACTTTCATGTATGTAAGTGTTGATTTTCTTACGTTTATAGTGTTAAAAACGCACCAAAACACCAATAAAAAATTACAATAGTTACAAGTATTAAAAAAGGATGTCATTAATTTGTAAATTACTTCTACATACTTTATGAAAAAAAAACAAGAACAAAAATTATATAGTACTTATATACATATATAAAAAAAAACAAGTATATTTCATATGAAAAATATTTAATTATACCATTTCATTAAACTCAACACATGCCATGATGAGAATGGATAATTTTATAACATTTAGCCCTGAAACATATAAAAATATATGTATTCATACATATTTCATATCATCATCATCATCATCTCGTTTCGTTGTATTTTATACTTTGCCCGTCATTATCATTATGATGATCATCATTGGCACAAACTGTATCTGATAATTAATTCGTTCATAGTCAATCATCGTCGAAAACAGAAACTGACATCAAATGTCTATCTTTTTTTTTTTTCATATTACATACATACATATGTATATAAACGTGTGTAGATATTTTTGTTTTTGATTTTTTTTTTTTTTTTGAAAAGAAAAATTATCTGATGAAGTGTAAGAGCTTTCCTGCAGTGAACACTTCAATCATCTGTAACAAAAGGCGGGTCTGTATGTTGAATCCTCTATAACATGATAACATACATATTAAAGATCCATCATGGAACCTCTTTCAAAAAAAAAAAAAAAAAAAAATATTAAAAAACAGATCTCGTTCATTTTTTGAAATTTATATAAGCTTATTTATACAACAGTTTGAGAAGAAGAAGAAAAAAAAAACTTCGTTGTTGGAACATGAATGTCAAGATGCACATAAAAGATATTATGGACATATTATATATACAAAATCATGTATGTATGTAATATATAAAAGAAATATTGATGATTACCACCCTTGGACTTCAATTCTTTCGGATCATACCTCTGCACCAAATATGACTTGAATTGACTTAAGTTGATGGTCTGTAAGGTATGTGCTTATATAAAATTTTTTTTTTCTTTTTTTTAAATGCCATATTTCAGAAATATGGGGCTAAAAGAAGCTTTTTGTCGTTGAATAATGACAAGCAATTAATTTGAAGTGGCCCCTTTGTCAGCAACACTATTTTATTATTAAAAAAATTATTTTTTTTCTTCACATTTTTATCAATGCAATGCAATGTAGTTCCTATAACGAGACAGAGAGTTACGTCTTCCATTACTCCTAATTTTTTTCTTTTTTTTTCTTTTTTACAAAATCATCCTCTTTACCAGAAAGTCAGTTCTTTGTATTGCAATCTCAAGTTCATCATATCTTTTGTTTACAGGAATTTAAAGAATGGAGCCTTTCATGTGCATTTCATATCTCATATTCATTTTACAACAAACACAAATGAAAACCCACACATATACAATTCTCTTTAATCTAAAATTCAGTTTTATATAATCTTTTTTTTTTTTCTTTAATTCTTTGTTGGTCCTTATTTATTTTTGTTGGAATACAAAAAAAAAAAAAAAAAAAAAAAAAAACTGACAATACCCTCAAATTTTTTGTCAGGTTTTATTATATTCTTTTGTTATCTCTCTTTTCATTATTTCATCGAACGTACATACACACACACACAAACATAATATACATGATATTTTTGAATTTAATTAATTGAAATTTAATTGGATGTCATTATTATCGGCTTTTATTGAAATTCAAAATATAAAAAAAAAAATTTGTTTTTCTGTTCATACATAAGAAGATTTTTTTTTTATTTCAATTCATTTGTATTGATATTCGAATGTTTTCTTTTTTCTACTTTTGTCATTCTTTCATTACCAGGTTTTAATTAAATTCATATTTTTTTTGTTTTTTTTTTTTGGTTAGTACTATTTTTCTTCCTTATAAAAAAAGAAAAATCCTCGTGAATGATTTTGTTTTTTGTTTCTCTCTTGGAAGTAATACCTTATATTTTTGTTAATGAAAAACGAAATTTTCTGATTTTTTTAAATCCTTTTTTTTTATAGGATTCGAAAATATATGGTACAATACAAAATGGCATCTTGTCAAACCGTCATCTGTGGTTATAATCAACAAAATTTTGATATGATGCCTTTTATTTGAGCCGCTCATTTTATAATAATGTGTTCCTTTGCAGAGGCATTATCACATGGGTTTTTTTTTCCCGTTACACACTTTTTTTTTTTTTGTTCATTTTGATAGTATGTCATGTCATTTGATATCATCGTTTGGGATAATTTGTCGACACTTTTTTTTAGAACTCTGGTGTTAAATGACATTGAAAGGAGAAAAAAAGAGACGAGAAGCAAATGCTGTCATTCATTATGCACCCCAATGATTCGAAATCGAATGAACTATGTTGAACAAATTATAAATTTTTATTTTTTTTATTTTGAAATATAATAACACATCCATCGTATTTTGTAATTTCATCAAATGACACCTCAAATATTTGATTATGACAAGCAAAAAGACACAAAAGTTAAAATTTTACATGTGCATATACATTTTTTTACATAATATATTAAATACTTTATGGAAAAAAAAAATGCATAAGGAAAAAAAAATCAACGTTTAACCGGATGCAATTACTTGTATCAAGAAAATTGATCCTTGATGACAGGACAAAATGAAAATTATTGATTAGTGTGACCACATGACATAGAGTAACAGATTGATTGCGTTACGAACTAGTATAATGCGGTAAAAGATTATTTACAGAACATGTGACAAGGTTTCAATTTCATAATTAAAAAAGATAAAAAAAGGAGAAATAAAAAGCTCCAGACTTGTACAATTGCAAATTTTGATTTAATAATTAAAATCAGTTTTAAAGTAAGTGAAAGTTAAAGATAGAAAGGACATTTTTTCAAGTGTTTATTTTTTTCTGTCTCTAATTTATATTAAAAAAAATGTTTTTTTTTCTGTTTTTTTTTTTGTTTTCGAAAAAGAGCCATAAATAGAATGATAGATTACAAAATTCCGAATTGTTAAAAAAGATAAAGAAAAAGAAAAATAAACAATGATAATGATGATGATGACTTCGAAATATAAAAAGATATAAAATAATGCATAACGATGGCATAAATTGCAGCGTCCCATCAGCGACAACAATGACAGATAAACAGCTGTCAATCAACGATCAAAATGTCTTTTTAGGTTTTAAAATTATGTCTTAGGCTTTTGTATAAAATTTTATTTTTGTATATACATACTTTACCGACAATTTTTCTTTTTTGGCTTTTGTTTTTCTTATTTCGATGTCCAAACTATATATAAAAGAAAAAAAAAAGTGTAATCACACAAAATTGTACTTGTACACATAAAGATTCCAGATACACATATTATATTTTGGTATAGATTGAAAGCAATTGAGCACAGTGTAGTCATCAATGTCTTTAACAATCAAAATGTGTCTTCTTGAACTTGTTATTGGTTAGTTTTAGGAGGCTGATGACAGTGACGACGATGTCAACATATAAAAAGACACAAGAATATCTAAAGGAATAAAATGATGATGATGATGATGATGACGATATAAGAAACAACCAGACTAAAAGGAATTAAGAAGATACCAATAGACAACATCAGTAGCAACTGTCATCAATGCCTATACGGTATAAATTGTCTTTGATATTTGCATCCAATTGATGTATAACCGACAATCTTTGATTGGAAAAGGCATCATCATCATCACTAAAATTATGCATGCCTTCTTCACTTGTACTTCATATAATACATTCCTTGTAATACTGATTGATATAAAGTCTTACAATTTTAATTCTTTTGATTTTTCTTATATGCATGCATTTTTTTTTTACTTTTTTAAAACATTTATCACAAGAACGATATAAGTAAAGGAACAAAAAATGTATATTATAATTCTCAATTTTAACAGTAGACAGAAGTTTAGCATATTTTCAGTTGTTGCAGTACCGGTGTATGAGCAGATTGCTAAGATCTCACCACACAAAAATGACGATGACTGCATTAAAGGTATTCTTTGGATACTTAAATTTATCCTCTTATGTGGCGGTAGCTTGTTTAACTACATTTTATAAGATCCTGAAAAAAAAAAAATTTGCATTTAAACAAGAACCTTACACATGAAAGGTTATAAAAATAAAACAAAACAAGAAAAACAAAAAAAAAAAAAAACATGAAAATATTCATGAAATTTTATAATACAAAAACATACTGCTTCTGTTACTACTGTATGTATGTATGTTCCAATATAACAGGAAAAGAAAATGGAAATTACAATTTACATATCAGAAATTGATAAGATGACGAGAAAAATTTTGTAAAAGAAATAATTGGTTGACATTAAAAGTCAGACTTTATAACAATAACAAAAAACTAACAATGACAATAACAAAAAAAGTATCTTTTTTTTTTTTATGTAGGTATATGTCTTTCCTATCGATTTTTTGAGTGATTGGTTTTTTTTTTCCATTCTGGAATGAAAAATGTCAACTTTTTGTCAGAATTACTTTGCATTTTATCTTCAATGAAATGGAAAATACCATAATAGCAAGAGCAGCAGCAGTAGCTTCCATCAGACAACATCATGGTTATGAATCACAATTTAACTATATAGTATATGCCACCTTTCAATCCAATAATGAAAGAATAATTTCTGAGAATTTATTATCCAAAGAATAAAATGAAAGATTGTTATCAAAAAAAAAAAACAAATAAATAAATAAAAGTAATTTTAATTTTAAATAAATAATTCTTATGTACATATTTTTAAGTTGATTATTATCAAAGCAAAACAAACAAACAAAAAATATTAAAAAAGGATAATAAATTTTTCTGTCAAAATCTTTTAATACAGATTTTTTTTAACATTTAACTTGAAAGCTTATCTTTTAACAATACGATAATAGACACAATCAACTATTTTAATATACTTGCTATAAGTCCAGATTATGTTTTATTTTCTTCTTTTTGTTCAATAGAAAGAAGAAAAAAAAAAGGACATGAACTTTATTTACAAAATAACTTCATAGAGACCTTCAACTTAATCAATCTTCGTAAAATTGTGTAATATATCATAGAAAACCCGGTAAGCTATTTTATGAATTTATTTATAAATTATAAAAAAAAAAAAAAACAAGAAGAAGAAGAATAAAAATAGAAAAACAATCCAAAAGTGTTGTTTTTATCGCATGTTTCTGTTTTTGTGTTACAAAATACAATCGAGAAAAAAAAATTATAGAGGTAGAAAAAGCAAAAACAGAAAAAAAAAAAAAAAGGAAAAACATCCGTTTTATTTTTCCATTCTAAAAGACAGTCGACATAAAGTGATTATGAAAATGACTAATTAACTTGCAGTATAAAACATGATTTATGTCTGTTGTATACTATCTTTCATTAAAAAAAAAAAAAAAACAAAAAACAAAAAAAAAATTACTGACTGCCATGTTATGCCACCCCCTGTATTGTAAAAGAATACAGTAAAAAAAAAAAACAACAACACAAAAACAAAGAAAAAACAAGATAAAAACAAAAATAAAACTTTGGAAAGTGAATAAAAAAAAATAAGACGAAAAAAACAAGGAATATCGCACCCTTGTCAAGTTTTTTACTTTTTTCGTTTAAGGGAAAGAAGAAAAAATATGAATTTTTTTTTTATCTTGAATGAGAGAAATAATCCTTTTTTTTTCTTCTCATCCAAGGACAACGACTTTTGATTGTATTGTGTATAAAAGTGAATTGTGTGTAGCTATGTATGTATATGTTTATCGAAGTTTTAAAACGAAGAAGCTTCAGACAAACAATCACATCAGATAATAATGATTTGGCATCCTTGAAGTGGGTAATTAGTTACGTCATGGTGTAATAAATTCGTCTGTTCTGTTTTATATTAGATTAGGGATGAAAATTATATTATTTATATATTTTATGGGGAGACAGTCAAGTGTGTTATTTATCAAAAAAAAAAAAAAAAAAAAAATTTATTTTTTTGAATAAAGAAAACATATTGGGAGGTTGTTGTATTAGTAAGCTTCTGTGTGAAAAATTTTATAATACATATTTCTCCTCATACAAATAGAACTATGACCATTTGGAAATAACTAAAAAGATGAAGAGGATAATAAATTTTCGTTGCCCGTTCTTATATAATTTATGACTTCATTTTGTCACTTGATTCTATTGTTGGTGTCTTCAAATTTTATAAAGGATATAAATTAAAATGAAAAATTGATGTTATAACGATGGATATTTATTTAGGAAGTTTATGATATATTTTTGTATTTTATATACATTTAGACTTAAAGGATATTTTATAGGTGTGAAAAATGTCTGTTTTGTATTCATCCATACATATATGTATGTATATGTCTTTTTTGTTGTTGTTATCATTCTGTTCCTTTTATTGCACGTAAATAGGAAATAAAACTTTAAGAATAAGTTCTTATTATACTTTTCTTAATTCTTATGAAAAGCAGCTCAATATCTGGAGTATTTTCTATTTTTAAAATTTTTTGATTTTAATTGTAAATTTTATCAAGGGAGCCAAAATTCATGCAGGATTGTAAAGCCATAGAAGAAGAAATTGTAAATTATTTCACTACTTTTTACTTATTTATTTGTTGAGAGTTTTTGAAGTTACGTACTTCTTTCACTTTATTGTGGTTCGTAATCCACGTAAAACTTGAAAGTCGTTTTAATTTTTATTTTCTTGATTTTCCATGCTAATGGAAAAACAAAAAGTAGAAAAAAAAAAACAAGAAAATAAAAATAAAAAGGAAAAACAATAAAAAAGAAGAAAAGCAACAATAGGTTTAGTTTGCCAATAAAATCAGTTTTAGCTTGTAATTCATGACATTATGTAGTTATTATTTAAATTTCACTTAATCAATTTAATGTGAAAATTTGCACAACATTGCAATCTTTATTTCAATTAATTTTAAAATTATATTTATGCTTTCAACATAATTTAAAGCATTTTTTTTTGTTTTTATTTTATTTTTTTTACCTTGTTCTCATTATTTCAAATGTCAAACTATAATCGAGTTATTCAATTATTTTCATGACAGCTGTATTTGCTTCTGCTGACTAACAACAAGACAACAATTTTTACTACTTTTATTTTTATTTTTCTAGTTAAATATTCATTTTTCATTATTTTTATTTCTGTTTTATAAAATATATTTATTGAGTACAGTTATGTATCATTTAAAATACATAAGTACATATATATTTTATAACATAATCTAGATATATCTTTTTTTTTTTTTTCTCTTTCTCTGTGTAGCTTTCCTGTATGCGTATGTATGTGTTTAAATCGGCCATCCTCCTCAAATATTCAAACAATGTCGACAGCAAGCTTTTTAACAATCAATTACATTCTGTCGGCCTTTATGTCGCCTTTTTTTTCTCTTTTTTTATTATCAATTTTTATTTTTTTTTTTAATTTTTTTATATTTGTTGCTAATTTTTTTTCTATATACAATACATAAATGTATTCATCTTTTAACAATTTTATTCACTTATATTTTATAATATATTTTACATATGTGAAACATAAAACACACATACACACGATATTATATTCGCTATTCTATTTCGTATATTTGACCGTTTTTGTGTGAATCTGTTTATATGACGTATATACTGACTGTTTCCGCCATTCAATATCCTCCTCTTCTTTTAAAAAAAAAAAAATAATAATAAAATACACACCGTTGTGATACATATTATTCTACACGATATACACAATCATGATTTATTTTAATTTTCAGTTCAATTAATTATATTCCTGTCAAAAGTTTATTGAAATATATTTTTTTCCTGAGGCTTTGAAGCGCTTTTATATGCTGTCAAAAAAATATAATGACATGCAAAATACATTCAACAAACAATATATAAAAAAAAAATATGTAAATAAAAAGAAAACAGTCAGAGGAGAAATAGTCGTCTTTTTGTTTTTGTTTTGTTTTGTTTAAGTACATCAACATAATAATAAAACAAGAATTTGCCAAGATGAGATATAAAAGAATTTATGTAAATATGTATGAAAATTATTTATGTGTGTTTGTTTATTTTTGTGTGGAGGAGGATGATATAAAAAATCCTAAAATGATTGTAATAAACAGTTTAAGAAAAATATATACATAAATAAATAATTTGTCTCAATACATACACACATATGTATCTATATTATACTTAAAAAAATTATTATACATATTTTAATCAATGACAATATAAATTCTATAACTGTATCTGTATCTGCTCTGTGTTTTAATATTATGCTTACAAAAATACAATTATAAGTGAGTTGAAAAAATTTTAGGTTCCATTAAATTATCATTTTTATAAGAAAAGAACAAAAGTGTCAGAATAATTTTGATTAAATAAAAATAATAAAAAAAAACATTTTGTGGAGGCAGAAATGGTATGGATATAAATATCATCAAAATATAATGATAAAGAAATATGAATAAATAAATTTAAAAAAAAAAAAACAACAACAACAAAAATTTTATTTATCATTTATTTAAAATTTTTATATTTTCACTTTACTACACGTCAGTTAATCAAAGTATATAAAATTTGACAGCATTATTAATCATTCTTGTTGTTTTAAACTTGTTAAAGTATATTCACAGATCAATATATTACTTTTATTCTGTGTGTTGTTCTAAAATCTGTTTATTAAAATATATTTTTGTTATTTTTTTAAAAAATTTTGTTCTTGTTCTTCATGTTTTTCTTCTTTTTTTTTTAATATTTTATTTTTAAGAATATAAGTACTATAAATTTTATCTTTAAAATTTGAAAATATATTTTCAGTATTATTCTTTAAAAAAAAAAAAATTGTAATTTATTATTGATCAACTGTTTTTTCATTATTTTCCCCTTTTCTTTTCTTTTCTTTTTTTTTTTTTTTTTTTTTTTTTGTTTATTTTCTATCAACTGTTTCAAAATTAATTAATTGAATTCTTTATTTCATTTATTTTGTCAGAAAACATTTGTCTTTGACGGTTAACATGTTGAAGGCCAAACAATAAGTGACAATTTACTTTTAAATGATATTTTATTTTATTTTTTAAGAAAAACATTAATTCTCAATTTTTATGTTGGAATGGAAATTTTTAAAATTAATATATTTTTTTTTTCTTTTTTGAAATTTTAAATTATACATTTTTTTTTTGTCATAGAGACAAAAAGCGAGTATGCGTCCTAATTGATTTAAAGTTTCTAGAAAATCTTCTTCAATGTATTATCAGATTCCTTTTTAATCTTATCTTTGCGTCAGGACTAGTTTTTTGGAAGTTTTTAAACAAAAAAAAAAAAAAACAAAAAGAAATAAGTATGTAGGTATTTGTTTAATGTTATTAATAAATTTCCATTTTTATTCATTAATCAAACGTAAAACGTAATCTTTCCGTTATTTAATTAAATTAAAACCAAAAATAATGGATTCAAAAAGTTGATAAATTGATAAAAATTCTGTTCACAAAAAAAAAAAAAAAAAAGATACCTACTAGAGAAAAAAATGGTAGGCAAAACATACCAAAAAAAAATTTTTTTTTCCTACATGTCTGTGATAATTTAAAAGCATTCTAATGATCTTTGAATGACTTAACTAAAAGAAAAATAACGAATTCAAATAAATAAAGTGGTTCATCATGAGTATGATAAAAATTACTTATGCCATAAGCATATTCAGACATTGACAAGATAAATCATTAATAATATAATGGACCCTATAGTTGCTTAATTAGTTTGAATAAATTTTCTTTTTTTCACAATAATGAGTTACTTTGTTTTACAAAACCTTGATTACCATCCCTAATTTTACTTAAATTGAATAAAACTTATTTTTTAGTCCTTTTACGCTAAGTCATTATAATTTAACAAAACTACCTTTTATTTTAAAGGATCATTAAACTACAAGAATAAAAAAAAAAAAACAAGAAAAAGGAAGAGAATATCTTTTCCAAAAAACAAAAAAACAAAATACAAAATGTGATAATATGGAAGTATAAAAATATAAATTTTCATAAAAGTAAAATACCGAAAAACCATATGTCCAAAGTCATGTCCTGTTCATTACTTTTATAGTTCAGTCAGTCGTTTACTTTCATACATACATACATATGTACATATTTTATTTAATGATGATGAGTTGTGAAAATTTCATTATTTAAAGCAAAAAGTGTATGAAATATCTTGTGTTCATTATTCATCATATGTGTGTGCTTACTTTCATAAATATTATTCCAATTTTTTCTTTTTTTTTTTTTTTTGATGACCGATTTCATTATTAGATACAACTTGACATTTGTTTAGTTTACTCAAAAAGACGCATGAAAGACGGAGTGGAAAACATAATGCATAAATTTTACAAGTAAAAAAAAAAATTTTAAAAAAAGATTCATGTATACTTTTAGCTGATGGCAAAAATTTTTTGTAATGGTTTTTCCTCCAGAAAAACTAAAATGTAGAATGAAAACTCATTTATCTTATTTTTTTTTTTCAGTTTTTGTTTTCTAAGGATAAGCAAATCATTCGGGAATGGTCGGTCTTCCTTTATTTTTTTACTTGATTTTTATTTTTGCTAAAATCTAGTCATGCTAACATATGTATTCACAATACATTTGAAGATACATACATACATATATAGAAATTATATATTGCCACCATCGTCATTAGTATTTTTGAAAAATGATCTCAGAATGACACAACCAGAAATGTAAGTAAAATGTATGTTTATAATGATTTAAGGATAATATAATATGTACATACCACCTAAGTATATAATTTCTAATCATCAAAAGGAACATTCATATTTTATAAATTTATTAAAAGTCATAGCTGTCATGTGTGGATTGTATGTATGTATATGTACAACAAATGAATAAACAATATGAAGGAGGACAAAAAAAAAAGAAAAATTATTTTCTAAGGATTTCTATTCTAAAGCTGACAAAAATGAGTGAATAATGTGTTATTGCCTAAAAATGTCAGAGATAATTTACAAAACAATATGAAATGGCGGCAAAAATTTCACTTAATTTTTCTTGTTTTTTTTTTCTCCTCCTTTTTAAAAAAAAAAAAAATATACATATATCCTTTTTTCTGGTGTGTTTACAACTTGAACGATAATAAATCACTTACCATTACAACACTGTATGTAGCCTCTAAGTGCATATACGGGTGAAAATATCATTAAGGTTTCATTTATGCATCCTGTCAGGTTTTATTGATTTGTGTATTAAATTTCGTCCTTTATTGACGATATTCACGTAAAAATATACAAAATAAATACACAACGGTATCATTAAAAATTGACAATTGTCCGTCCTTTTTCAGTTGACAGGATTTATTTGATAGAAGAAAGGAAATAAATTAATCACTGTATATTTGTTAATGATTGCTTTTTCTTTCATTATTATTAATAAATTCCTTTGACAACACGCAAAAAAAAAAAAAAAGAATATATCGAATGTCTAATAAAAATATAGCAGGATTATATTGCAGATGTCACATTAACCATAAAACATTGAAATACTAATTCAGAAAAATCTCGTGGTGATACTAGATCCTTTTTATTAATGGTCGTTTATCAATTTGTTTTTGGAAATCTAAAAACATCACAAAGAACGCAACATGATACGTGCAGCAGATGAACGAAGGTACACACTTTGGTTTGACTATATATATAAGGATCAAATACATACATAAATACTCACACATACATATATAAACATATTTATTCAATCAATGCAATTTCTTATATGGATTGAAGTAATTTATTGTTCGGCCACCATGAAATTATCGTAAGGACCAATTTCTGTTTTTTTTTTATGTTCACATTTTTTGTTGTGTGAATTTTATTACCTGACATCATATCGCATGCTGTCACATACGATATCATCAAAAAAATTCATTCATTTAATTTACGATACGACGGACATCATGAGAAATGACAATCTTAATTTTTTATCATTTTTTTTTCTTTCTTCATTTCTTCACAAAGGATATTTTCCATCTGGGATATTTATGTATTTACCTTCTTTTTGATCATTATATCTTTTTCATTAAACAGGACATCAATTGAATATTTAATGGTATTTCGCTTTTTTCTTATTTCTATTTTAAATATTATATTGTCTATGTATATCCATCCTGCTGATTGTTAGTCGAATACAAAACGCACACGTTTTGTCCTTTTTATTACCTATTTATTTTGTTTTCTATATATGTACATACATACATATATGTATATAGCCTATCTTCTCGATTAGATGATGATATACCGTCCTTTTAATGTTTCTTGAGGTGATTTATTGAACGAATGCGTGCTCCTTTGACTTTTCTCTTGACATATGATGACATCAAGGACCCTTGTTTGAAAAGTATGTATGTACATGGAATTTTTTTCTTTTAAAGTTTTTTTTTTGTTTCTTGTATGTTTCGAAACTTTTACAAGAATTTATATGAGATTTGGTCCCTTTGTATTATTTTTTTAAATAACAAATTTATCATGAATTTTCTTTCTATTTTTCTTGCAAAGATGTTTAATAAATTTTATGAAATTTATTCAGTAATTAAATTGATTAATTGAGCTTTTCTTCACTATAGAAAAAATGTCTAGAAAATTAATTTTAAAATTGTAATTTAAAATTGAACAGAACTTCAGACTTATTAAAAAAAAATATCCTTTCATAATTTTGTTTCGACTAATTTGTACAGATTTTAAAATGAAAAATGTATTAAAGAAAATAATGAACTCTTTGAAGGATTTTTTTTTGGTGTTTTAAAAAAAAACATTTCTTTGAAGTATTTAAAAAAAAAATGTTTTTTTTTTCTTTTATTTAATTTTTATTTGAATGTATGTACCTGTTCTATTTTGTGTATTTACTAATCCGTTTTTACTGTTCTATAAAATTGTACATGACATTCTACTGAAAATATACATTCATTCAGTAATTTAATACCACATCAAAGCGTAACTCAGATAAATTAGACATCATTATTGAAATTATTTACGACATCTCTTTTAATCTTTGCTGACACAGAAAACTACTTTTTCTGTTTTCAAAGGAGTATATAAACTGATCCTTGTACATTACTTTTTTTGTTTTTGTTTTTGCTTAACAATTTGTTGTCTGTCAACAAAAATTTAAATTCAGAAGATGGAAATAATTGAGAGTATGGGTGGGTGCCGTTGTGACAGGCAATTCTAACTAAATAACACCATCAGTCAGATACGTATATTTTTCTTTTTCACATTTTGTTGCTACTAACACAAACACAATAATAATATTTATACGTGTATGTTATTTTTCATGCCTTTTGTAGACATGTAGCTATGTGACTAATTATCCTTTCTAATCGGATAATTACAAAATCCTCTTATAACAGTATGATATATTATTTTGATCAAAGTCATGAAGAAATAAAGTCAGGAAGGAAAAAAAGAAACAAAAGAAAGAAATACGTACAAAGTACATACAAAATGTATAAAAGTACAAAAAGGAATAACTTTTTTTTTTCATGTCATCAGTCCCATGCCAATGCTGGATTAAGCATACAATTTTGTTTAACATGTATAATAAACACAAAAATTTATATACATATGTACATGTACATGATTATATCCAAAGCTAGAAAGTGAATTCAAATAGTTAATATATGGTTGTCGTTAGATGTTTTGTATCAAAAATTACTAACATAAGGTATGTCATTATCGTGAGAATTAAATGAGAAAAGGTATAATGTAATAAAATATGTATGTAGGTATGTACATTATGTATACTTCCATATATCAAAAAGACAAACAGACATTCTAAATCATCCATGAATCGATTTTTAATTAGAGGGCACCTAATAATATAACGTGTTAGTCTGTTTCCTGACAAGGTGCCAATTAAAACTGAATTATAGTCAAAAAAAGAAATATGTATGTATGTAGTATGTACACACAAAACGATAATTAGTAAATACATAGTCGGTGGTATTAGAGAGAATTGTAAATGTTTTCAAATATTTCCAGTTTTTCTTTTTCTTTTGGAGTTTCAAATTAATTTAGTGTTAATAATTTTCTGGATGCATTAAAATGTTAATCAATACCAATTAATGTCAAAAATTGAATTGTTTTCTTGAATTTTAACAGTTATTTTACTTTGGTAAATTAACAAATCTTTTTTCAATTTAACATTTTTGATTTTTTTGTTTCGTCTTTTCTTTTGATTATCTTTCATCTCACACCCTTTTTTCAAATAAAAATTGTTGTTTTTTTTTTTTGTGTAGCCACCTACCATTCAAAAGTATATAATAATGATGACGGTTAGTCATTTTCCACTGCAATTCACACAGCATGCGAACGATATGTCTTGACATGGTCCGACAGATTGTACAAAAGTATTAACTTCAATCATTGAATATTATTATCGAGAATGTCAGGTGAAGTGACAGCTCCGATTTAACATTAACTGACAGGTAATGCGGTTATATATGGTCGGTTCCTAATATTACTGCTGCAACAATACACAATTTTAATATATGTATGTACATACATACATATGTATATCAGACAACACAAAGGTAAGGCATCAACCTATACGTTTTACACATTAATTCGTTGTTCATTTTGGTTCCGTTCTCAAGCAGCTGAGAAGGAAAATACAACATGTTGAAAATAGGTACTGATTTTAAATTTATATATTATTAAATGTCTATATAAATATGTATATCTTTAGATACATAAATATGTATGTACATATAAAGATACTCATATGAACACTAGATTATTATAAAACAAGATGCAAATATTACTTAGGTTAAAAGAAGCTCCATAAAAGAGTTTCAACACAGATTTTGTACTTTTATTGCGTTTATTGCTCTTTCAACAACAGCATTTTCATTGTACATATGTATATATACATATACCTTTAACTAAAACCAGATACTCCAGGAGGGCAGTGGTCAACTAATAATACATGGCCTTTGTGTATGTTGGACATAAAATGGACAGCTGTTGACGTTGTACTGTTTTATTACAGAGAGTACTGACTGTTAATAGTGGTTAGTAGATACTTCTTGTTTTTGTTGTTCATATTTTATTATTGTCTGATTTAAAGTTTTAAATGACATCACGTTTTCTATAAAGTGACAGGAAAATAACATTCATTGGAGCTGATAGGTGGTAGATGGCTTTTAAGTATTAATTGTACACAGTTAAATATTTTGTCCTTTTTATTATTTGAAATTTACAAAAGAATATTCCACACTTAATAGTTGAAATATTTTTCCCCGATCTTAAAAAAATCAAAATGAATAGATTTTTGTTTTAAAATTTTAAATTTAAAATAAAACCCAAATGTGAAATGACTTAATGTTTTTCTTACAGTGTAGATATAAAAAATAAAGTGTATTTAAAACACTTAAAATGACGTTTGTCGTTCAGAATTATACGCCATTACTATCATAAATATAATATAAAAGCCATCAAGAGTAGATTAAAAGAAGAAAAGAATTAATTTTGTCGTTGAACGTGATTTTCTTGATCAGTAAAAAATTGTAATTAGCGCTTTAAAGCATCATGATGGACACTGATGATGTCTCACTAGTGGGAAATTTATATGAAACGTATTTTAAAAAAGATATAAAGGATACAGATACTTGTGTACTAGACCAAGCAATTCTGTTGTTGCCATTTCATTATCGTCTAAATGCTTCTGTAATGGGTTTCACATTAAAAAATTTAAAAAAGTGTTTTTCTCATCTTCTGTTTTTGATAGCTATCAGGATTAAAAAACAGAAAAAAAATATAAAATTAAACAGCAGAACATGCTTTAGGATGACTGGTTTTCATTCAACTTAATAACTAAATTCTAGATAGATTTCACATCTTATATATCATGTCTGAATTGTGGATGATGATAGATAACCACGGATGTCAGGTAGTTGCGGTTTATAAAAGATTATGTTACTGATACTGTTACAACTGCTTGTAATTTAGATATGTGGTTTTTTTTTTTTGTTAAAGATAAAATATCTAAATAAATTATTAACATTACAAACAAAAATATTATGAAACATTATTCTACTTAGATTTTTTTTTTTGTTATTTTTAAAAAATACTCCACGGTAATGACATTCTACAAATTAACGTTTTAAAATGCACAGAAAACAAAAAAAAAAAGAATTAAATCTAATCTTAACAATAAATTAATTATAAAATTCTATTTATTTTCGAATGAAATAAATATTCACAAAATATTTTCATTAAATTTACCATAAAATATACTAGAAAAAGCTTGTCTAAATTACAAATTTTACATAATAAAATGTATGCGATATAATAAAATAACAATAAGCATTCTAGCAAGTATCTAAAATATATTATATCCTCATAAATTAACATTAACTACAATTTTAGTATAGCAATAACAATTTTATATGGAAAATCACAATTCTTATCTCATACATATTTTTACAATAATATTATAATGATAACAAAAACAACTATGACATGTTAACTATATATGTATATATAAACACACAAACATGCATACAAATTCTGTATATATATAACTTCCTATATTTTCAACTGTGTGAACATCATCAATTTCAAATAATGTAGATATACCTATACATTTATATACTTATACAATCTCATTCCATATCAATTTTTAAAAAAAGAAGAAGAGACAAAACAAGAAATAAAAAAAAGATATTCCTTTTATTTCAGGCACATTAGAATATATTATATAGGTATATATTTTTTTACATTTGCTTTTTACTACATACTATGTTTGTACCATCATCATCATCCCACCCACTAATCAACAATTCTTGAAAATCAACACAATTTTACTGTTTAATTTTTGAAAATTTTCTGCTTGCAAAGCATATTTGTGTCGCGGTTTTTATTTAAAACGTTTCATCTAACTTAAATGTATATACATACATATATATTATCCTTTTTTGTTTTGTTTTGTTTTTATGTATATTTGACTTTTCGTGTTTTACAATCGTTTAATAAAATGTATAATTTATATTCAAAACAACAAAAAGAATAATAATAATAATATAGTAGGTATATAGCGTGATGACATGACACATGCACACACATACATATGTTATGTTTATAATTGTTACTGGTATGACTAAAAGAAACAAATAAAATGTATTTAGTAAAATATTAAAATTGCAAAATATCAGGCAAAAGATTTTTCAATGATTGTTATTATTATTACGATTGCGGTGATTGTTAAATGAAAATTGTTATTTGAGTTTTTAGATACATTTTTTTTTTTTGAAAATTTCTCATTTTAGCGTCAAAAAGTAAAATATCATTTTCTAATTATGTTGGTTATTACAAAAAAAAAAAAAAACTTGTCTATATTACACTGTCATCCACAATATATGAACGTAATTCTATTAGATTTTGTGTATGTACATATGTATAACATAATACGTACTTATATAAGTAGATTACACTATAGATTTTATGATTGTTGATTTTGTCATTTTTAACTTTATAGATGTAGTTATCGAGTCAAGATATATTGTATGTATATTTTATTAAACATGATTTGTTATATAAATGTTGCAATAAACTATTATTTTGATTGACATCCTTCTAACTCTTTCTATTATCTCATCATGCCAACATATGTATGTATGTATGTATTTTAATTTCTCTATTAGATTTAGATAAAAAAAAAAGTAAGGATTGTTAAATATTAAACTGACAGTTTGAATTGTTCAATGTTGTCTATATGTAACTAAAATACAATTACAAGTCAAATGCAAACAATTGTTATATTTGTTAACAATTGCACATATGATAATATTCACATGAAAATTATTTAATACATTTTAAGTAAATCAAAATAGATATCTACATAATATAGGTAATAAATAGAACTTTTGAAGACTCATCATCATCATCAGTATTGTACAAAACTTTGTAAATTTATTGACATATACAGTATGTATGTGCATGTATATAAGTAGAAATAAGGTGTTTTACACTTTAATGAAATGCTGTTATTTATTTGATTCAAAGATTTAGACAATTTGTTGAAGTGAAAATTGAAAAATGTATATGCTATGTATATGTATGTATATGTATGTATATTTTAAGTTAAATTACTAAATGACATGAACTTACTATAAACTTAGTATCTAGTATCTAATATTGATAATCAGAAGGTACAACTGACAATTCACATAATTGTTGTATGTGAAATTGTGAATACATGTTATTTGAATAATATTGGGCTTGTTAGAGCAATAAAAAGTGACAATTAACATGACATGAATGACATAACATAGACAATAATCATTTCGACAGTTACCTATTGTTTATTCTATTTGATTTTCATAAGTTTATTGTATATAATTACATATTTACAGTTAAAAAAGTGCTAATTTATAATTCATATTTATATTGTACGTTGAAATATCATTAAAACAAGGTGTGCTTTTTCCTTATTTTTAATTTGAACAAATATAATAAAATTTTAAGTACTTTTTTACCTGTCAGACAGTAATTTTCCTGACTAGTATTTACTTTATACTAATAAGATTTTGAAAAATAAAATGACTTTTAAAGTTTAAACAATTAGCTAAAGTTATAGCCATAAAAAACTAGGAAGAAAGTAAATGTTTAAAAACTATTCTTTCGCTTTAAACACATAAAAATCTCCGTTTATTGACTACGTTAAGGTGAAAAAAAATTTTTTTTTTTTTTTTCAAATTTCATGAAGATAAATTTACTTGAATTTCAAAAATCATTTTATATACAAAAATTCATTTCATAAAAAAAGGATCATAGAATAATTTTTTTTTTTTTTTTTTTTATCAAATAATTTATCATCCTTATATTCAAGATAATAATTTTTTATAATAAAAACCACACCTCAATCTGACACACAAAATCTTATTTTCTTGTTAACGTATCAAAAATATCATCTTATCACTTTTTATTATGTCAAAATTTGACACTATCCAACTCATGTTATTTTTTCCATTTCAAAGGCAAAAAAGAAAAACTCATTTTTCTTTTTTTTTTTTTTTTTTTTCATTTTTCATGTAATGATTCGTGTAAAATAATACAAAAATCTAAAATTACATACATACATATGTAGATACTGAATATGATAATATATATCTATAGTACGTATGTATATATGTATATATGTATATTATTGTGAAATGCATTATAATATGTGTGGGGCTTTCAAATAAAATTTATGAGATAATTTTTAAGGTCTCACAAGACAAATTAATTTTCTGTTTTATTAGACAGACATGTTCTTTTTCTTTTATCACGTCTGTTAATCTTATAAGAGTGTGATATGTGTGATGGGTAACCCATCCAGCAAATCTTCAATTTTATTTTGTATATATGTACATATTATACATATTTATGTTGAATTGTAGTTACAGACTACAGAGTATCTTTTTTTTTTTTTTTATATCCATGTATATCTATTTAAAAGATACATAGTCTCTATATAATATATTGTGTATTATCCAATAATTTTAACCCGGCATAAAATTTTTTTTTTTCCTGAATGCTGATGCTTCTGACTTTTGTTATGTCATTTTTCACATTATCGCTTCTCTTCTTTGGCGTTTATTTTTCTTCTTTATTATTATTTTTTTTTTTTACTTTTTATTTTAAATAACATTAAATTTTTGTCGGTGTATTTATCGTATTTGTACCATATTATAGTAGTATAACATTAGGTCAAGTCAAGTGTTGGTTGCTAGTAATAATTTCTTCTTAGTTCGGATCCCTCTTTTGATTTGTTTTTTTTTTTTCTCAATATTTCAATATATTTTATTTCTTATTTGGATATATCATGGTTTACTACTTTTATAAATAAAGATAAAGTATGATGATTTTTCTTCCTTTTTCCACTACACATCTTAAAAATGTATAAGAATACAAAAACAATAAAAATAATATGATTATATGGGAGATGTTTATGAAAGGAAATATCTGTTGATATAAAAATATACTGAATAATAATATGAAGATTTATTTTCATATATCATGAAATTTAAGATCAAGATAAAAAAAAAATTGATTTGAAATGGCATATGTTTGAATTGTGTATGTCATTGTTATAACACTTTTCATATGACCAACTGTCAAGTGTCAAAAAGTTTTAATAGTTAGATTATTCATTGTTGTCAGCTTCCTATATTACACCCTTTATTTTTTTATTATATATTACATTTTATTTTGTAAGAAGGATATGTTTTATTTGTGCATAATTTTTTATTATAAAAAATGATGCATACGGAATGTTTTTGTTTTTTAAAAATGATTGATAAATTAATCTTTTTTAATGAGAAAAAGTCAAAAGAAACAAATAAAATGATTGAAAATGTTTCCAGGATACATGTAATTTCAAATAAAAAAAAAAAGGATTGAATGCGTTATCTGATTGTCGTAATTTTTGATCGAATTCCTGTTATGTTTTTACTTGTTACCAATATTCAAATATATGGTATACTAAGTATTTCAAGTTAGAGTCTATTGGATATATTTTCTTTATGAAAGATTCATTCAAAAGATTTGGCTGGAAAAAATAGGTATCTCTTTGGAAGAATTTTCGACAATGAGTATTCTCGAGTAAATTTCATCATCAGAATCTTACGGAAGGAATTAATTTCCAACACAATACTGGAAAAAAAAAATTACGAAAAATTTAGGTGTGAGTAATTTTTTTTCATCGTGATTACAATGAAATAGTTTTGTCGTATTGTGTCGTTTTTTTTTTGTCGTACTGTGTATTGTCGTTTAGCTTTGTAGAAATTTTGTATTGTAATGAAATTCAAAAATAATAATGGATAATGACCAATACTTTCACGTAAAGATAATTTCTGGTCAATTAATTTTTATTACATATAGCCTTTGTCTGGTTCTTTTGTGTTACTATTCTATCAAAAGTCGATCTGAAACTCTAGAAAAAATAGATAAACAGAACATTTATAAGACAATTCTTAGAACTTTAGAAGGACCCCTTAAATATCAATCTAAACAATTTTAATATTTGATAAGATTTTTGTATGCATCAGCGTTTAATAATATTCAAATCCATCCACCTACCTCAAAATTTAACTAAATTGTTTATATTTTTTTTAACAAAATATTTTTAATCTAAACCTGAGAAAATATGTAAATAATAAATGTTGCACAACAATGTTACCATTTGAAAAATATCCAAAGTTTTGGGCTGTGTCTATGTTGTTGTATTGAAAATACAGATAATTAAACGATTAGATTCAATTGAGTATTTATTTTTTCATTACACCTACATAATTAATGTTTATTCAACAATTTTTTTTTTTTAAATTGAAATAATATTTCTTTTAAAAATAAATATCGATTGTATCTTAATCATCGTTCAAGAGTGTTGTAACTATTTACCTTTTGTGTATCTCATCGAAGTTATAGCATTCATTAATTTAAAATTGAATAATGTAAAAAAAAAAAAAAAAAATAAATGTAAATATAGTTAAAATCAGAAAAATGCATAAAAAAAGGTAAATTAAAAAAAAAATAAATAAACATAAATAAATGAATAAACTCTTTTTTCGTATGTATCTTTTTTTTTTCCTCCTGATTTTATAATATTAATCACAATCTTTAAACGAATCTATTCGAATAAATCTTTCGACAAATAAATTACAAGTAATTTTTATTATTTCATCGAATTCAACATTGAAACATTGTGTGATAAATAAAAAATAAATCGTCCAATCAACATTCAAGTCAATTAATTACAAAAAAAAAAAAAATAATGTTTGTTTGTTGTTGTTGTTACTGTTAGTTGTTTGTTATTATTATTGCTTGACTTTTTTTTTTTTTTTGTTGTTTTTATTATATTTTATGTTGTTTTTATAGATTGAATATTTATAGATACTATAAAAGAAAGAGGAAAAAAAAGAAGAATAATATATTTATTTTATACAATCAATCTATGGTAATATTATATTGTAGAATACAAAATAGTCTTGTATTTTGTGTATAATTTTTGTAGGAGGCCATCAGAGGATGATGTTGATGATGAAGGAGAAAAAAATAAAAATAAAAAAAATTATATGTATAAGTGCTTTTTAGCAGAATGAAAAATTGAAAGCATACTGTTACGTTTATTACAACATGCTGTTATGTACTTGTAAAAGTTATGTTTATTTTTATTTTTTGTACGGCTGTAATTTTTTCTTGTTTTTTTTTAAATTTTTTTAACCAATTATATTGAGAAGTTAGATTGATGATACAATGACATGCTCTCTTATACTGATTGATTAAAAATCTATCTAAAACTTTTGAATTTTTATTACAATGCGTATTATAAAAGTTTTTCGATATCTAAAGAAAATTATATAGTTGTTTATTTCTTTGTTTTGTTTACGATTTATTCACGTGCTTTATGAATTTATATTCTCATATTGTTTATAAAGTTTTTCTTTTATACAATTTTGTTTTTTTGTTTTTTTTTTTTTTTTTTTTAGATTCAGTAAACATGAAATCTTCAAATTAATAGTCTTTTTTTTTTTTTTTTAAAAAAAAAAAAATTATTTATTAAGGAAATTGAGAAATATTGTAAAATATATTTCATTTGTAATTTAGTAACAAGTTTGAGTAATTATAAGAATAAAACAGAAAACAACAAAAATATATGGTATTTCTTGATAATTAATTTTAATTTGTTATTTATTATGAAAATTAAAATTGAATATTACAAATTTATTTATTTTTACAAAAGTTTTCTTTATATTTTCAATTTAAACATAATAATGAAAAAGTTATGAAAAGTAATAATGAATATTATCATTTAATATAATTTTCTACAATTTATGAATTTTAATTGAGTAGAAAATTCAAGTTAAAAACTAAAATGTGAAAGGGTTGATATAATACGAATATATACATATTTTATTAAAATATAATTTAACAAAGGCCATCATAATCATCAGTAACATCATTATGAACAGAATATCATTTAATTTGATAACAATCAAAAATAATTTGCAAAATGTATATTTTTTGCACTTAATTGCGATTATTACTCCCCAGAGGTATATATACAAAATAATAATATAAAAATAATTATGAAAAATAGTCATTTTTCATTAAGTTTATGAATAATGTAACAAAATAATTATTAATAAGTCTAATGTTGTTTTTTTTTTTCTTTTTATTTTTTCGTTTTCCTCTTTGAATTTACACCCCAATGTACTTATGTTGAAAGTAATTTTGGCGTGTTAATTTTTTAAAGTGAAAAATAAAAAAAAAAAAAAAACATAGAAAAAATACATATAATAGACGAGGAGCCTTAAAATAACACACAAGGACCATCATTATTATAAAATAGTCTTCTAGACAGAATGATGGATGCTCCCAATGAGCTCTTCTTATATATCAATCGTATCTTTGACAGATGTTATACATTTATAAAAGAATGAATAATTATGACTTTTCTGTCTATGTTTTATGTGTAGGTTTTTTTTTATATATACATATATACTTTTTTTTTTTGAAATTTCTACAAACAATATAAGAATTTAACATTATCAACGCAATATTTCAGTGAAATAAATAAAAAAAGGAATAATAATTATTATATACACCCAAGAAATGTGATTAATTACCTGTCTGTCATGTATTTTTCATAATCATTCATTTGTTCATATACATATGTTGATATGTATGTAAATGTATAATTTTGCTGAATATTATCAATGTCATTTATCTACAATGTCAGAATGAAAAAAAAAATTATATTGTAAAAAAAAGTATATAATGAAAATTTTGAATAATTTGTGTTGCACATTAAGAAAACATAAAGAATTTTTTTTAAGAAGTCAATATTTTTCTATTATCAAAATTATTTGAAAAAAATTAAAGAAAAGGAAAACAAAACAAGAAAAGAAATAAATGTTGTTTAATCATCTCCACCCACTCACTATATCTACTCCATTATGTTTTTGATGATTAGTATATTTTACAGAATTGTAAATATGTTGTTTAAAAAAAAAAAAAAAAAAAGTTGAAAAAAAAAATAATAAAACAAACCCCTAATTAAACTTTTGGACTATCCTTGTTTTTACTCAATGATAAAGTACGTAAGTTTTTTTCTTATGGTTTGTTTTTTTGTTTGGTGTTTTTGTAGAAACAAAAAGATCTGAAACATCATTTATAATCTTAAGATGATGTGAAAAAAAAAAGTATATCTTTCTGGTATTAATAAACGTGCATGTTATAGAAAAGTTTCGTTTTTTGCAGTTAAATATCAAAAAGGGCGCCAAAAAGTGCTTATAAAGCAAAAAAAAAAAACTTTCTTTATGTAGTCAGAATAGTATATTTTCCATCAACGAAAAATGAAAAAAAAAACAAAGGAAGGAAAAAAAAAAGAACTGGAAGAGGAAATGAGAGGTCGTGCCATTTAAATTTATGTAAGTACTTTGTGTGTACATTAAAGGGAACGGAAGGTAAATTGATGGCGTGTTCATTTGAAGTCTTTTGTAAGCAATTTGTTGTTTAGCTGACGGTTTTAACGAAAAAAAAAAAAAATTACAAGAAAAAAAATATTTGGATGAAGTATGAAAAAATCCAAATTTTTAATGTACACCATTATCGTATATTAGTTCTTTATGCGTTTGTGTATGTATGTGTGTGTGTGTGTTTAAAAAATTTATAAGTGTGAATATATTTCAAAGTAAAAGCTAAAGAAAAATATCTTTTAACGAGTTACTTTTCAGAGAAAAAAATATTGTATATAATTCAAAAGAATACAAGCAGAAAGTAAAAGGAAAAAAAAAAAAAAGTTTTCAGAAAAAAGAAATGGTGGAAAAAGAAGATAAATGGTCGAAAATTTTTCTTTAAGGAGCATGATAATATATATTTTTTTCTTCTTCTACCTTTTTCTTTTTTTTTTTTTAAGTTTTCCTATTTGTTTTTTTAAGTTTTATATTCATTCTTTCTTCTTTCAGTTGCCAAGATAAATGTTTTAAAATTTATCCTGTTCGTGTTGTTCATTAATTAAAGATGAGAAAAATTAAATCAATTTATTTTTGTTTATTTCTTTCACTACGACGTAATGTTGGCATAGATCATGTTGTGCAAAAAAAAATTATATATATTCAATTTTGAATATAATTCAGAATATTAATGTTAAGCTTTTCCAAGAATTTATAAATTTTGATTCATATGTACTCGATTGTGAATTTTGGAAATTCTAGAAAAAAGAAAAAAAAAACACAAACAAATTAAATCTTCTTTAAATTTCAATAATGGCTTTGTTTAAATTTAATTAAAATTTGAACAATTCAAAATTATGGAAAATCCTCTATATAAATTGCATGTAGGATAATATGTACGTATAGGTATGTTATTGTTTATATAAATGTATCTTTAATCTATTGTACCACAAAATATGATTATTTACTGAATACAACTCCATATACAGTTGAATATATTATGTGTAACAATTCTAATTAACAACTTGCATGAATTTTATAAGGACTCTTGAAATTTTTCCATTATTTAAAAAAAGAATTTCAAATCTTCACATTTCATTTCTTATATATATGTATCTTTTATCTTTTATTTGAACAGAAATACTCTGGCATATAACACAAAAATATAAATGAACTTTTGGGTCTTATTTATACACAAGCATGCATAAAATTTCTTAAATTTCCTTTTGTAATGTGAAAACGAACAGAAGAAGATTAAAACATCTTCAACATTAAATTTAACAATGAAATATAATCTGCAGTGCATTTTCTGATGCTATAACAACAGACAGGTAATTGTGTATTATAAGTTGAACAACGAAATAATGTACAAGAAAATATTTAGTATTTTGTGAAGATAATATTGAAAGTATCTACATGACTACTAATAAAATAATATTCTCTATTGAAATATCCTTTTCACAAAAAATCCTTTTATATCTGATTTTAACTAAATAATTTTATTTTGAGTACTATTTTGTATATTTTATTATACGTCTATTCGACTTAATCTCTTCATATCGCAATTTTAATTCAATATATATATATGATATCAACAAGAACTGGTTAAATACACATACACACGAATCATATATTATGTTTGTAGATATTATTCCAAGGTTTTGAAAACGCATTGAATAAAATAACTCAAGAGTAAAATGACAACAGCTTTTCATTTTAGCAACCCTTTTTTTTTTTTTTGTGGTATTATATGACAATTATATATGAACATATGAGAGTTGATTTTCTCCTCTCTGTAGCCTCAATGTACATATAAACTTCAAGGATTTGATGAATGACACTTGAAACATAAAAAGGACACTGATCCTATATATACATTATATTAAAATGACAATAATCGAGAAACAAATACATTCACATAAATTTAAAAAAAAAAAAAGGAAAAAAAAAAGTTTTATAAAATAATATGTACTTTTGTTATTTTCACAAAGAATGAAGTGATGATGACAATATAACTCAAATGAAAAAAAAAAGAATTAATAAAAAAAAGAAGAGTAAGGAAATGTATAGCAGTATAAAAAAGGGTTTTTTTTTTTTGTGTAAATTTACTCTGGTATTAATTCTTTTGGTTACTGTTCTGTTATTAGGCTTTTACGCATCGATAGATTGTTCAGAGCACTTGAGCTTATACTTGCACACAATTATACTTTTTAAGGGTTTCCTCTTTTTTAATTTATTATTATTTTTTTCATTTCAAACCTCATTCACATTATGATAAATTTATTCTATTTTTTTTTTCTCTATAGAATTTCAAGTTTAACCCTTTAGTTTGACGACATTATTCTCACTTACACATATACATTAAAAAAAATTTACAGGGTGCGATAACGAAGAAAACCAAAATGTGAATTTAACAATTGATTTGACTGACAGAAGGGCTGGAAAAGGTTACACTTTATTTATGTTTTTAAATGAGCTTGTCTTTTGTATTTGTATAAAATGAAATAGGATATCATGTTTTAATATACAAAAAAAAAGGACTAAAATAAATGTGTATTTCTGTTGTTTTTAGGAGTCTGTAAAAACTGAATACAAAAAAAAAAAAAAAAACATACAAAATATTGAACATATAGTTTCAAGCTTATTTAAAAGAAAGAAATTATAATACATACATATGTAGTTTAGATGACGAAGCATATAATTATGGCTTAGAATTTAGTTTATGTTCTTTATTTTTTTATTTCCTTTATTTCATTTTCCAAAATAATTCCAAAAAAGATATAAGATATTGTCAAATAATTTTTAAATAAAATACAAGATAAATAAGATATAATAAAAAAGGGTTACATACACACACACACAGTATTTATTTGATTTACAATTCAAAAATATTACCCATTACTAACAATTTCTTTTTTGTCAATGAAAAAATAAAATAAGAGGGTATATGTATGTTTCTCATTAAAATTTAACTAAATCAAAAGTTGAACGATTAAAAAAGGATCATGTTTTTAAAAGAAATTTTCTTATTATCATATTTTTCTTTATGGAAAAACAACAAAAAAAACCTGATTCTAATGAAAAAAAACTTTTTAATTTTGTCATCTACGTCTTTAAATTTTTGATAGATGTTCATTCCTTTTTTCAATTAAAATTAAAATTTGTGGTCTATTTAGCATTTTTATGACCAATTTTTAAACCTAAATTAAAATATTCAAAATAAAACTGGATTTTATTTTCATTTCAGTAATTAAAAATTAAGTCAAATTTTTTTCTTTTTTCAAGAATAATTTAATGTGAGAATTTTTTCGAATGTAGGGCGCTAGTTGTAAAATTTTGGTAAATGTATGATTAAAATTTGTGAAAATTTATTATCTTTTACACACCATTTTTTTTATTTAAAAAAAAAAAGGCTGTTTCAAAAGAAATCAAAGGATTTTGACTGATGTTTTAAAAGCTGTAGCAAGAAAAAGGGCAATAAGGTTCTAGATTTTTTTTTAAATTTTGTATTTCAATTGTCAAGATACAAATTTCTCAGAACGTTCTGTAAAAACAACTGATATAAATTACAGAGTTTTATTTCGGCAGAGGTTTATTTTTTTTATTTCTGTTTTTGTGAAACATGGACCACATCATTTGGAATATCCTGTTGGTTACATATTCTAATTTTGGAAATTATTTCTTTGTGGTATGTGAAATTAATGTTTTTTTTTTTTTTAACTTTACATTATGACTTCAGGTCTATTAGGACTAATTTATGTTTTTCTAGTAAAAACTATTAAACGCTTATACTAGTCTTCACACTATTAAAATATGTATGTATGTATGTATGTAGTTTTTAATCAAATTGCATATAAATAAAAACTATTAAAAATAAATTAAATGAATAAATTCAAACTTTGATTAAATTAAAAGATTCTGTGTGCTGATTACTGAATGTATGTATGTTTTTTTTAAATTTTATTTATATTTAATTTTAGTATTGTGTATTTTTAACAGGTAGGTCTTAATAGTAATTTTAAATATATTTTTTTATTAATGCCTTTTTAGTAATGTTGTGTATCGTTTAAATTTTCTCAAATGTATTAAAAGTACTTGTACGTACACAATTTATACATTAATTTATCTTTTTCCAACTTGAATCTATCACAGAGTTTATTATTTGTTTTAGATATAAAATGTGTACAAATAAAAATGTGTTATCTTCTGATGTCGTGTATTAAAATGCTAAAGTAATAAATTTCATCGACATTTCGATTTAATAGGCGAAAGATCGTAAATTTTCAGTGTTTTTAGGATTTATTTTGTGTGTTTTTTTTTTTCTTCTGTATGTGTTGATACTATATATGTATATATATAAGATCCAAAGCAAAAGTTAACGTTTTTGATCGTTAAATTAAACACACACATGTCATGTTGATTGCATGATATAAATCACTCAAAAAATATACTAAAAAAAAGTATACTCTATATGTTAATGTACAACATATCATTTAGAGTGATAGTAAACTTTTATATGAAATTTTTTTTGTTTTTTTTTTGAATATATGTACCACGTATGCTTTATAGTTTCATTTATACATATCGTTGTTTTTCTCAAATTAAACATGTAGGCCTATATAAAGGACGATTTAAGTACGTGCCGCCAAGATTGTCTTTCATCACGAATGTAAAGTGTAAATTAAACTTGGTGTTTTTTTTTTCTTGGTGTAAATTTTTTCTTTGATACAGGAATATATACATATGTATAGATTTATGTACATACATATCTACATGAAAAAGTAGCTTGAAGCCTTGAACTGAATACGAAATTTTGTATTTCATAGAATTATTTTTGCGGTGTAAAAACACTTACTATGATTTTTTTTTCTCGTTTTGTATTAAATAAATTCATATGTGTAACGTGAAGAAATTATATAATAAAATTTATTTGAAAAATTAAGTGAAGATGAACGAGCATTGAAAATTGAAAGTAAATAAAAAAGGAGAAGAAAAGAAAAATCTTGAAACATTTTAATTGAAATGAAAATTTATTACTTTTTTTTTTTTTTTTTTGAGGATAATTAAACACTTGTATTTGTTTTAAATAAAAATGTTAATTTGAGGTTTAATTGTTCACAATTTATTTCTCTAATAATTTTTAAAATCACCTTAAATCTTGACAAATTTACATGTATTTTTAATGTTATTGTCAAAATAATTTAAACACTTTTGAGCTTTCAAATTCTCAAATAGTTTCTTTTTTTATTAGGAGTCAATTTTGATAAAGCTGGAAACAAACACATTTAAAAAAAAACAAAATCTTAAGGATGGCTCAAAACTGGTCTCAGCTCTCTTTTAATATTTAACAAATTTTTTTCTATAAAAAATTCGAAAAACAAAGCTTAAAAATTAATTTCTAAAGTTTTATTTCGATGAATTTTTTTTTTAAATTATTTTTCTTTAAGTTCAAACATGAGACTAGATAAATTCTGTACTTATCTATGCTTTTCAACATTACCAATTTAAAAAAAACAAAAACAAAAAATTGCATGCGTTCATAAAATATCATTACAACGTATGATCTTCTTTTTATTCTGTTATAATTTTTTTTACCAATTATACTTGCATCTACCATATTTTACAATGCCAAAGTGGAAAAACATAAATTATAATTAAATATCCTTTTTACGGTTTCATTTTCTCTATGCTTTTTTCCCCCTTTTACTTGTTTTTATTTAAATACTTTTATCTTTCTTCTTTTCTTCCAGTTTTTACATCCTCTACAGATTATCACGCTGATCTTTACTACAGCACCATTACTACTGTACCTTAGTTATCACTTTCGAAATCCTTTTTCCTAATTCCTTAAGTGTATCCGGAATAAAATTATATTGTTATCCTTATATATAAAATATATGTATATACAGAAAAGTTTTCTTCTTGTGCTTTATTTTCTTGTGCTTCTTAATGACGCCTTTAACTGTCGCATGACTCACATACCAAGACACCAAACAAAACAACAATTTATAAATAAAAAAAGGACATGACTTGCTTTTAATACAAACGTTAAGTCGTATGTAATAAGTTAATATGAAAAAATTCTGTATTTTTCTTATTTGGTATGTTATATAAATTGTAATATAGCTAATATTCTTAACAACTAACATTTTTTACATTGTATAAGGACATTACAATCAAAGTGGTATAAGGATATGAGAATTAAATGTGTGTATAAATACAATACAATAAGAAAACTTGATTTTATTTTTTTTTTTTCTTTACCATTTTTCTTGTCACATAATTTTTGTATAGTTTTGTTACAGTTTTTTGTAGACACATAAAAAGGATATTAGGAGAAAGAAAAAAAATATATAAATTAGGTGCAGATTAATTTTTTTTTTATGTGAAAATTGTATTAGTATGTGCACCAAAATTATACATATACATATATGATAATATACACATATGTTACACACATATTAAATGTCTAAGAAAATTTAAGTTGTGATAAAAAATAGAAGGGAAGAAAATATTTACAATTGCTGATATTATTTTCTTTCTGTGGAAAATTTATTTCATGTTTTCGCACAACATGAAAAAAAAAATTATTTTAAGAGGTTTGTGTATAATACACACTAAATCTATGTATTTTTTTTTTTTTTTCGTGTATAAACTGTAAATTTCTCACATATTCGTATGTACATACGCTTACGTGCGTTCTTAACAACACTTATTTCTTTTGTTATCCTGTCTCCAATGTAACACTAATTGTTCTGAGATCTTAAATTTATATCATATTAAAAGAAGTACCGACAAAAATCCTTAAATGTGATCATGTATCTTAGGAAATAAAAAAGAAAAAAAACTCGTACATAAATAACAATAAAAATAAAATTGTGTATCTTATGAATCGTATACAATTTATTGAAATTTATATACAAAAAGTAAAAGATTTATTTTAAGTGCATTTATTTATTATGTTCAATTTTTTTTTTTTTTTTTTTAAAAAGGATGCTAATTGAAAAATAGGGTGAATAATAATGTGAATAACTAAATTGCTACTTAAAAATTTGAATTGAAAATTAAATTTATCTTTTTTTTTTTTTTCTTTTTTAAAATCTTTTAAATACAATTTAATATTTATCCAAGAAATAATTATCTTTCACCAAAGATATATAGTATAATAAAAAAAATCCTTTATTGTATATAATTAAAATATTTGAAGTGGAAAATTGACGTTTTATATACATACCTACCGCTTAGATCTTAACTGAAAAATTTATCTTTTATCGTTATATTCTTGAATGAGAAAATAGTGAATTAATAACATACTTAACAAAAAAAAAAAAAAAAAACAAAAAAAAAAAAAGTTCGTATTTTATAAATAATACATTTCGGATGCATTAACTATTAGGTATGTGTATGAAATGTTTACTAAATCGCAATGATGATGATGATGATGATGTTGCATAAAATATCTTTTGCAGTGTCCATCACGAATTATCATCATGATAAAAACTAATCATATGTTATGATGATGTGTTTTTCATCATATTTATATGTATGTATATTCTATGTTCTTCATGTATTATTTTTCATTTATAAAAGTTTGTTGTTATATGCAAAAGAAGCAAAAATATTGTATAAATTCTAGTCATCATCAACATCAATCGTAATTTCTCTCCTTTAAATACATACAATCTTTTATAACAACATCGTTGTTTATATATTATGTCGTATAACATTCATTTACTATATATAATTGCTATATAAGTATATGTATGTAAATTATAATTTACGTGTAATAAAAGAGGATCTGGATGAATACATTTTTGACCTCAAGGGAATATGATTCTTTTTTCTTTTATTCATCATATAGTTTTTGAATTCATGAAGATAAATTACTTTAGAATTGTGGTTGAAGTCACCAAGCATCTGTTTTTATCTTTTCTCATGGTTATAAATTTTAGTTGCAATGAACAAATCAACTATCTGCTGCTAGCTGGCAAGCAAATATAATATTGTTTTAAAAACAGAGATAAAATTGGTTGCGAAATTATTATCTTGAACAAAAAGACCTTGATATATGTATGAATGTATATAGTATGTAATATATTTATATGTAATTTTAAATTGTTTACTAAGTTTGTATTTGTATTTACTTCTAGAAACAAAAAAAAAAAAAAACAAAAAAAAAGAACAAAAAAAAAAGCAAATACAACAAGAATAAAAGAATCTTCTATGTGGTATATAAATATGTACTACAATTTTAAAATATAAATGAAATGACACAAGGTTCTATATTAGGTCCTAAACTAACTCAGAATTTTATGTATTTACACAAACAAAAATCAATGTTATATAACATACAAAATTTCATTTGTGAGGTGGTTTAATAAGCCCAACAATAAACAAGAGACCATCATCTGATGGAGCATCTCATCCAGACACACATAAGGAAATTTATTGTAAAATGAATGAACCGTATTCTAGATTAGTATTTGTTGAATAAATGTGAAGATATTATTATGGAGGATATGTGTTATATACTGGTACATTCATATAATATGAACATCATATAGATACAAGATATTCATTCGGAATGGGAGGTTTTAAAGATTTAAATCCAAACGACCATAACTGTCCTAAAACTAGAAATTTCAAAATACAATTTACTATAAAGCTATAAAAGAAGCAATATATAAAAGTCATACCATAATATTGAATGAAAATGTGTTCAATTCTAGAATCAAGAAGGAGGAGGATAAAATAGATGAGTCTATTTATTTAGAAAAGGTCTATTTGTTTGTAGTCAAGTCATCATATTTGGAATTTGCAAACGAGTGTTGAATGTTATATAAATTTTCACCGACAACAGCAGCTCTCAGTTATATTAGACCAAACGACAATTGCCGTCATCATTGTCATCCTGTAAATGTAGTTTGTAATATAACATAGAGTGCATCATCATCCACTATAAAAGAGTTATAGTGAAGGGAAAAAATGGAGTGGAAGAACAATAATGCGGAAAACTATATCATATGACAAAAGACATCTACCACTAAATATTAGTTGGTAAGGAAAAAAACAAAACAAAAGAATCTGATGGTGCACGTAGATCTTGTAGACATTTGTAATATGTATGAAATCTTATTGAAGAGAACAATTGTACCGACAATTGTACTATTATATGTTATACCTGGTGTACATACTTCCACTCTCAATTGCATTCAAAATAGTAGTTAAAAGGCGCTGAATAACCTGTCTGTGATGTCTTTAAATTGCACGTATTTACGTTTATAAAATAAGCAAAGATGAAGAATAAAATACTAAAATAAAATATATAGAACATATTATAAATTCAGATTCTATTTAAGGTAATAATATTAAAGAGATGGAGTTGTTTTTTTTTTTTCTGTTTACTACAATCTTTTTGTTCAAACTTCTTGTCACCTTAATCGTAAGTTCAGTTTTTTTTTTTTAGAATTCAATGAATTTAATTGAGTCATCAATTATAAACAATGCAGCACATATCGAATATACAACCAAACGGATATACATATGTATATTGTCTATATGTATATAAATGTGTGTATATTTTTGAATTTCTTCTTCTTTATGTTATAAATTTTCTATACAATGCGCATTTTATGGAAAAACTTTAAAATTTATTTCTTCAATTTTACGTAAATGTTTCCTGAGTATCACAAACAAAAGTATTCAAACATATGTACATAAATGTATGTATGTACATCCTTTTATTATTATACGATACGAACATGTACGTTTTTCATTGAAAGTCAAAATAAATTTTGAAAATTTTTTTTTTAATTAAGATCTATAGCATAACATCAAAGTGAATTGGTTTTTGGCATGACTGTAAAATTACATATTTTTGACAAACAACTGTTAACATGAACATTTTTTATTTGTTTTCTGTTTGTTTTTTTTGTTTTTATTCTTTTCTTCAAATTCGTTCTAAATACAAATTTACATCCATACTTTATCCACCTACAACTTTTCTTTAATATTTTCTAAAAATGATGTACATATGTATACAACAAACCTGTCAACTTGAGAACGTATGTACTCAAATGCATATTTGTTTTTTTATTTTTACATATTAATTTTTTTTTTTCATTTATTCTACCTGCTGACAGAAAACAAACGAATATGTCAGAAAGAAATATTAAAATGTCAGAAATTTTATTATTTTCATACATATCTCAGACGTAGTCTTAAAATTTTGCAATGTTATATAGACGATAACACGATGAATAACCATATATAGAGGATGTGGTATTTCCTTTATAATAACATTTCATATATACTCGTACATATGTATGTATGTATAAATTGCACAAAAAATATACAAATTTCATATACAAATGTTAGAAAAAAATAAACAGAAAAAAAGTTAAGAATAAAAGAAAAATGAAATTTTCTCACTCTGAAAATTTAACGTGAATTATATATTATACTGTTTTCATGAATTTTCACAAGGATAATACAAAAACAGGGTGTTTAAAATGTAAAAAAATAAAGTATCTACCATCAAGCAATAAAGGTAATAAGGCTTTTACTGATGGGATAGGGATGCAGGATAAAAGTTGAAATTAAAAGTTTGTCATGAATATAGGGAGACAAAATATGTATTCGTAAATCTGGAAGAAGATGATAAGCTGATAGAATAGATTAACATCAGAGTTTATTTTGTCAATCGTTTATAAACTGCTGCTCAGATGGGCAAAGCATACTAAAGAAAGTATACTTGTAAGTAAAAAGTATTTAAAGCTGCTGAGATGAATAAAAGAATATAATGAGTTCTAGTTTTAAGAAGATTGAATCTTAAAGGATCAACAAATTGAAATGATGTTCTGTATCCAAATATTTCAAAATGAATCGTTTTGGATAAAGCTTTCTGATACGCTTTCTATCATTTAATGTTTTTTTACTTACTTTAGAACACCCTTTTTCATCATTTACAAAACATATTTTGTACAACTATTATAATACATATCCTTGAACTGGAACTATATAGATTTTAAAATTGTCGTTGTCGTGTCCTTTTTATAAGTATAAGGTCTTGATATCTAACTGTGATATTTAATGTAAAAAAAAAAATGTTCAAATACAGAATACTCTGTAAAACACCGTACCATACTATACATATATGATATGTACATATCTGTACGGTATCTGTATCTTTACCATTTAAACAAAATAATATAACACTATTTTTGTATAGAAATATGTATAACAAAAAATGCTGAAAGCTAAAAAAGAAGACATTAAAATGGAATTGAATTAAAAGCGACAACTTGTCATAAACAAGTTTTCTCATTTTTGGAAAAACTTTATGAGAAAGACATGGATGTTAAAATAATGTTAATCGTTAGTAGTTGTGTTATAATAGTTGGTTTGGTTTGGTACAATATATACTATACACGTCGTTGTGTATAAGAGATATTTGCGAAAAATGTGGGTGATACTGAAAAATATAATTTCTCTAAATGACAAAAAATAAAATTATGTTTATGATGAAAGAAAAAAAAATACGCGTTTGTGTAATAAAAAATAAAATACAAATTATCGTAAATAATTTTGTAAATTATTTGAAAATTATACAGAAAATATTTTCATATTATGGCCACGAATATTTAAAATTAATGGTTGATTAAGTGAATTGAAATTATGTGAAAAATTATAAAAATTTACATAAAATTTTTTCATAATAGAGGAACGTTTATTTATTTCAATAATTTGTGATTATAGACAAAAAAATCAAATATGTATTTCATCACACTAGACAGATTTGCTTTAAGTCCTTTGTACTTTTAGGATAATAAAATAATTGAAAATTATTCAAGGTTTCGTTTGAAAATGTCAACTAGCTATCAATTAAAATTATTAAGAATTTCCATATGTAGTAACCTAGTAACTGAAAAACATGAAAAAACGACATTCGACTTGGCCGGGAATCGAACCACGGAACCTTTACTTTGCCGGAGTAATGCTCTAACCATTGAGCTACCGAATGCCATGTCGCTTGCTGTTCTCAGTTACCACTTAATCGTTGATGAAGAATACTCAAACCTCCTACACATAATAATTTGACGATTTTTAAATTGAATAATTTTTAGTCTTTAAGAAAATAATTGAACACAACAACTCTGTTAAGATAAAACTAATGATCCTACCCTTTAATTCTATCTGATATTTGATACATTCCAGTACCACTGCATCAAAAGTCAAAATGATTCGTCTGTTATGTCATCATTCATTTTACACATCAGAAATTTGTATATTATTTCGAATAACTTTCACTCGATAATCATCAAAAGACTATCTTCAAAGTAAGCATTTTTAACAGATTTGTTTTTTTTCCTTTCTTTATTATTTTTTTGTTGTCTTATTTTAAGAATTATTTAAAACTTTATTTGAACATCAATCAGAAAACGACTGGCGACTGTCGCATTAAACAATCAAATAATACCTATATCCATTTTTATATCATCAATTCGTAATATTAAATTTCTAAACATTAAAAAACAGTAGTCAGTTAGTGTCTAATTCCTTCTTTTTTGGTTCGGTCTCTTTGATGGTTATCCCTTTTATTCCAATAAAAAAAAAGGAGTTACTTATTTGTTGGGCTGTTTTTAATTCTTTTCCAAGATATATCAAGGCGACTATTTTTATATCCATTTGACAGCCGAAAGTGAAAAAGATCAAAATCACTGGAAGATAAAGAATATAATATATGTAGAAGCAAGAAAAAAACAAATACAAGGATTTACTTGAAGAAGAAAAAAATTCATATCTGAATATTATAGTACCTGTGTCAAAAGTGGAGTCATGTGTTTGTTCAACAAATGTGAAAGAGTCAAGAAAAATAAAAAAAAAAAAAACAAAAAAAAAAAAAACAAAACACACACACATAAAACCGTTTCTTTTTTAAACAGAAATACGACGACGCATCAGTAAACACAAATAAAGTTTTTAAAAAGTCTCACAAATTAAATCTCCAGCGCCTGCCAGATCAAAGAATTTTTACCGACTTAACTGACAATAACCACGATGGGCATCCTCATCATCATCATCATCATATGATAACGAATAAAATGAGATTATTTGTATAATATGATGACGATGCAATGTGTTTAATGTTATTTTCTTTTTCTTTTTTTTTTTTTTAATTTCAATTCAATATAATCAACAATTCATTCAGTTCGATTAAAAACCAAAAAAATTGAACCTACAAAAAAACATTCAAAAAAAAAAAATAAACAAAACATTGGGTTCTCATTTTGAAATAATTCAAGAGATTTTAAGAGGATCTTTTATATATATGTACGTGTTGTCGTCATGATATGGCAATTCTATATTTTGTATTAAAATTTTGGAATCCCAAATAATCTATCATATGGGTATCTTCTACTTATGTATATTTGACTTAATTTCTATATATTATAGAATAATATATTTTAAATTTAACATTATACAAAACTACCGTAGACGATTAAAAAGTTTTCAGAATAATATCACTTTGAACAACCGAATAAAGAAGACAAGGCTCAAGACATAAATAAAATACATAATACTGGAAAATATAATAATACTAAAAATTTCTCCTTAAAGAAGGACTAATGCTTTGTTAAATGCATCTATAAATCGAGATTATTGCGTTATTTATGGGATAACCTTAAGTATACAATATACATATTATGTTCTTCCTTCTTGTTTTTTTTTTCTTTCAAAAATATAAGATCTCAGCTGGTATGTGGTCAAGTCATATATGTATGTATATTATGTGTAGGAATTTGTGGAAATAAAAGAACAGAAAAGAAAGATAAAACTAACATTTTATTAAACATTTTGTAATAATATTATAAAAGAATATTGGATTTGAATTTAAAAAAAAAAAAAAAAAAAGATACGGGAATATGTCATGGATTCTAAAAATTATGAAGTCAAAAACGTATAATAAAATGAATGTGAATTGATATTGTCATCATAAATGGTGGCCTAGTAAAGCCTGCGGGTGATATAATTCAAAGGATTTTCATTCTTATAAAAATGAATATTTTCTTCTTGTTTTGCTTCGTTTTTTTTTTTTTTTAAGTGAAGATTGGGTGAGGTTAACGGCTGTTATTACAACTATACTAAATAACTAATAGGTGATACTGATGCTGTGCTGCTGGTGATGATGATGATGATGCGGTTGCTATTTATATTTAAAAATAAAATAAAAAAAAAACATGTATAATTTACATATCTACGAATTTTTATATGCGGGGGGTTATAAAATTAAAGAAAAAAGGGAATAAACGGTATAATATTATATTTTTATAGTAATATTATAATTTTGTTTAGTCGTTGGATAAATTTAAAAGATGTATGTTTTACTGGGCTGGGATGGGATATTATAAAAAGATTACTATATACTTTTAGTAGTTGGTATGCTTGTTATTATTCTGACAATGAGGAGCCTTATGATATGGCACTGTTTAGCATTTAAATTTGCTTGGTTAATATTTCGACAGATATTGCTTTAAATGGTGACAAAATGGAAATTCTATGTACCTTACTTAACATTATTATAAGCCCACATGCAGTGAGAATTTTATATGATAATAAAAAAGATTTTATGAGAAAATTTAAAGATTATGTGCTATATAATATAAATTTCAAATATGGATTATATTATAGTTTTTCGGTAGCACAGTAATATTTTTACATTTATATATCATATTAGATATACAGATACTATATCATATGCATATTAAAATACTATGCAGTATTATTATTATTATTTTTTTTTTTGCATGTATAAATACAATTAAATTATAATGAAATCGCACATTTATTACATGATGTTGAACTATAACAGTTATGACTTTCAAAAACGCATAAATATTAAATGACTTTTACTTTTTATATCTTTTGTTTTCTTGTTTTTTTTTTTTTTTTATATTTTTTTATATTTTTTGTGGAATGCAGTTAAAAACTTAGTTTGTGTCATATTAAAATAATCAGGAAATTTTATACGGAAATTATATCCTTAAAAAACCTTTTATATTCAAATTTATAGAAGGTAATTATGAATTCATTTTGAAATGATAAACGATTTCTCAGTGTAAAATTCTTCGAACTTCATGTAGTGTCTTTTTGAAGAATAGGAAATTATTTATGACAATAAAGCTTCGTTTTTATTACAATACAAAACGATATTGTAGTACTGGTGAAGAAATGAAAAAAATAACACAAAATCACGTCTAATAATTTAAATATGAAATGGGTGGTTTTTTTCTTTTTTTTCAAAATTGTATTTTATAAACGACTGACTGTGATTAGTTCTTTTAAAAAATGGTAAACAGAGTAATGTTTTTTTGCTTATGATGAACAAACATCATAAAATTTAATAAACAAAATTCTATAATTACCTTTTTTTTCTTCAGCATTTTTTTTCTTCTTCTTCTTAAATTTATTTGTTAGAAGGTTTCACATGGAAGATTTTGGTAATGGTAGAACTTGCAGACAATTTTCAAAAATTTAAAAATTTTTATTTGAATTTATTTATCTTTTTTTTCGTTATTTCGTTTTTACCCTCCAATAAAAGCGGTATAGTAAAATGTTATTATACATGGTTTTATTTGACGATATAAATTTGAGAGCTCATTTAATTTCTTTTGACCCTCCAAAGTTTATGAGAGTTACTAATTTTAAAAAGTACCGAGACGAATATTTTTTATGCGAAAAAATATACATAAAATATAACATTTTTTTTTTTTTTTTGTGATTTTTCCTGTTTACAATCTTAAAATTTAAATAATAAATGCACTTGCTTTTGTTTTGAAGAGGGGTGTAACAAAAAGTCTCATTGTTTTTTTTTTTTAATTTTTATTTTAGACTTTTGAAAAATTCATTCCAAGCAGTTTTATGTTATGCTCGTTATATTTTTTAGACCTTTGAAATTTTACCTCAATTTTATTACAGTATAATTTAACTTTATGATGGCGGAAGTCTTAAGAAGTAGATTGAGTTTTATTTTGGTATTATTACAGGAGTCATAATTCGGCAAAAAAAGATTTTATTAGAGAAAAATTTAAATATACAAGATATTATTTACAAGCATAAAATATAATTAGTAGATTTTATTTTAGTGGTGAAAAATTAGGATCAAGGTTAAGTTTTTCCCAGATCAAAATACAATATTTCAAAATTTTATTTTTCGTCATTAAAATTTTATGAATTTTAGCACGTTAAGTGCTATCATAAAATTCAAATAGTTGAAAGTCTGGTTTGTTGTACACATTATTTTTTTCTTGTTTTAATTTTAAACTAATCCTTGCAACATTTTTTTTTAAATTTTTATTTATGAGACCACACTTGTTTCACATGATCAATCAAATATTGCCCATTTCACATAATTGTAAAAAATGTAGACTGATCTCTAAAACAAATTTATTTTCATCAAATATTTCATTTAAATGAGATCTATAAACATGAATGATGAGAAATACATACATCCTTCATGTTAAGATTCAAATTATAGGGCATACATATGTACATATTATGTAATCATTGTGAATGGATCATATTGTATAAAATACAAAATCGGTCATGATTTTCATGGAACATGATCGTGTCAAAGTCGGTCATTCTCAAAGGAAAATTATTTGGCATATCAAAGAAAATATACCGCTGAAAACTTTAATCACAGCCGCGTTGCTGTCAAGTCAATGCATCTCAACTGTCAAAAGTTAAAATTGCATCCTTTTATCTCCATTTTTTTTTTTTTTTTTTTTTTTTGATTTTGTTTATGTTATGATGGCAGTTTGTTGTATTGCGTAAATTTGGCGCTTTTTTTTTCATTGTTTTTATCATGATGTGTTGATGACGATGCATTTTGTTTTTCAAATTATATTTGACATGAATGAACTAAGAAATTAATTCTCTAGTAAAATTTAAATAAAGCTTTAAAAAGAGTCAAGTTAATTTGTCAAAAAAATTTCTGTGGTCTAATTTTTGAATTAAAAAAATTATTCAAATTTCATTTTCGTGATTAATTTGAGAAAAATTAATTTTTCACACCTGTGATTGTAAAACCACATAGAATTTTGCAGTCTAATCTTATTAATTATTAAAAAGCAAAGCGAAAAGATAAATTATTAAAAACATTTTTATTATTAATTTTTCCATCAAAGAAACAAACCCACTATAAATGCATTTTTAAAATGATATTTTTTAATTCATGTTAATTCAATTTGCAAAATATCAATCATATGACATTTTTCTTATTATAAATATTTCATGTTGTGTGTATGTATGTGTGTGTGTACTCATATGTAATAAATTTTCATAATACTGCATACTATTTAAATGACAAGAAAATAAAAACCAGCAGCCTTAAATAATATGTGACATTAAATAGAACAATTTTGAGGTTAATATTGTTTAAGACATGACCACATGTCATATAAGTAAAACTAAATACACATAACGTCTGGCACATTAAATCGAAGATGATATTGAAAAAAAAAAAATAAAAAATAATAAGAAAATAATAAAGAAAAAATAAAATTTATGTTAAAATAAATTGTAGAGCTTCTTGATTTTTTAGTCAGCATCTCAACAAAAGACAAGTGGAAAAGAATGTTTTTCAGTTTTGCAGAGTGCATCATTTTTTTTTTTTTTTTTTTTCGTTTTTATATTTGACTTTTTAAAGAAATCTATACATACATATAAATAAAATAAAATAATAATCATACATATATGTACATACCTACATATATTGTGTATGAAGCATAAAATGGCTTCCTTGTTATCTCACTTCAGATGCTTTTAGTCAGATACTATTATATACAATCAATTTGATTTTTTCTCATAATGATGAGAATTCGAGATTTGAGTATTATATATAGTAGTATCTTTATGTGGACATTGAAGACATATGTTTTGTTTACTTTTCCTTAAGAAGTTGATTAGGCTTAACTTTAAGATGAGATGACTTCTTTGACTGTAATATACCAATAATGAAAATGCAATCATTTTGACATAGCTACTTTAGATTTTATTATTACCGCAAGTTATATATAATGATGATGATGATAATAGCCCAATGATTCGATGCAATGATGATGATGATGATGACGATATCGATGGCTAAGGCTAAACAGAAGACCACGTATGATTGTGGCAGTTTTGATTGAGTGGTTTTTCTGGTTTTCTGCGTTAATTGAAATGTGATTACAAGAAAATGTACATAGAAGTTTTCAATACATTCTATTTTTTTTATTATTTTTTATTTTTTTTATTTTACATAAATAAAACATCATCATCGTCAAAAGTTAATTGGATTCTTGTTCAAAAAATTAAACATTTGACATTTTATATGTAGGATTTGATTTGACAGTTTTATGAATTTTTCTTTCTTTATAAATTGAAGTGTTGATGTTTGTTAATGTATTGAAAATGTCATTTCATTAAAATTTAGTATAATTTCAATAATTGAAATTATTCATAAATAAAAGCAGTAAGAAAAAATAAGAGTTTAGAAGACGTTTTCATGTGGTTAAAAATTAATCGTTAAAATATCAGACGATGAAAATTAGCATTTAAATGATTAATAAATCATATACAGTAACGGGTTAAAAGAATTTTTGATGGAATTTAAAGGTTTAGAAATTTGAAAACTGGTGTTTTTTCTTTTCTTCTTAAATGGAATTTTCTTAATAAATAGATATTCTTCAATTTTCCATGGAAAACATTCCTCCAAATCATTATTCTTGAAAAAAAAAAGGACATTTAGAGGCGTCTATTTTTCACACTCCAAACTATTGAATAAAGTTTATAATAAATTTTTTTTTTTTGACAAAATACAACAATGACAGAAAACTGTGAAAAAAATCTGTTTTATTTCCTCCTCATGTATGTGTTCTTTGATCGTTAAAAAGATGACAAGCAAAACATTATGAGATATTTTTCAAAAGAAGAAAAAAAAATACTTTTTAAAAAAAAAAAATTACCTTTAAATACAATATTTAGATAAAAATCTATTTTTCATGTTTACCGAAAAGAAATAAAGGTAAAAATCACATAATGATTTTGCAGAAATTAACACAAAAAAATAAAGAATGATACACCATCTCAATAAATAACATTGTTGTCAACTAAATTATAATAAAACATACAAAATTGCATTGAGATGAACAAAAAAAAAGTATTTATAAGTTGGTACATACAAATATCCTTTTTAAATTTACAAATTGTTTTGTATGATGTGCAAAAAAATTCTATGTTGTTAGAGAGAAAAAAAAAGAAGGAAGGTAAATTCTTTGAAGAAAATAAAAAAAAAAAAATAAATAAGAATTTCAAATAAAAGATACCGAATTTTTTGTCAAGAAGTATATATAATGTCATATATCCCGTTATTGTAAATGTATTTACTTGCTGCTGTTAAGATTTATGAAAATTATTTTTCTTTTTCACCTTTTCCTGTTATATATATTAAATTCATGTATTGTGAATCTGAATTTTATAAATAATACATTGTACGTGTATCTTTGAACAATATATTAATGGTATACCTGAGAATGCATTTTCATGTGCTGCACTTAATAGCCTACCTATATGTACATTTATATTGTATTATATTTATAATACATTAGACCATAAGTCATAACAAAACCGAAAGAATTGAATACAGAAAGATTGCAGCTCAGTAGAAAACTCATAAATAACACCCCAGGATATAAATATAAATGTATATTATATCTATGTATGTATGTAATATAAATGTGTATAATATGTACATGAGAAGAGTATTAAACTAGGATATTTTTTTGCCGATTTATCTTTATCTGTTTTTTTATTCTTTCTTTTATTATATTCAGTGTATTTTACGTTCTTTACATTATTCTGTCACATACGTGTATGAGTAATAACTTTTTTTTTTATCCTGGAAACAATAACATGCGCCATTTCATATATGAAATTGTCAACATAAATCTCAAAATATATTTTTGAATTATGAAACATGCTAATGTTATATGGGGTATAATATATATTCATACATATCTTTCCTAAATTTTCATTTTTTTTTTTTCATCTCTTCTTTTTTTAATTTTTATTTTGAGAAAAGTGGAAAGTAGAAAATGAAAAATTAGTCATATTACTTGAACAATTTGTTATTGAAAATGAAAAGAAAACACCAAAAAGGTATGAAATAATATAATTTATATAAGGGTGTTACTAAACAGGTAAAAGATGCGTGGATTTGACAAGAGAAAAAAAATATTAATTTAATTTATTTGATGCCACTTGACTTTGATTGATATTACAAAGATTTTTCAAATGTTTTTTAGGGTTTTACATTTGAATCTCTCTAGAGTATTGATTTTTTTTTTCTAGTATTCTTGATTTTTAGAAATGAATTTTCTTCTTTTTTTTTTATAGATTACATTACATCCATTTTTTTTTTGTTATTTTAGTGTTTTTATTGTATTTTTTGATTTTGAAAAATTATCAAACAGGACAACATTATTTGAAAAATAATTTTCTCGAATAAAATTGATTGCATATCATTAATTTTAATTCAAACTCTTATGTCTTTTCATACATTTCAAATGGAAAATCACATTAGGTTTGCTGTTTTAAGTTTTTTTCATGCAGAAGATAAAGGACATTCTAATTCAAGGTTCAGACCTTGATTTAGAAAATTCGTATTTAAAGAATGCGAAGTTTATTTGAATGGACCTGCAATCACGTTTATGTGGAAATTTGGAGATACAATGATGTAGAATACTCTTGAAGAAGAAGTAAAAATGTGTTGTTTTTTTTAATTGCAAAAAAGTCTTTTAGAAAAAAAAAATTGTGAAGTATTTACAATTTAGCTTGAAAGATAACATTTACCACAAATTTAATTAGGTACTATAATGCGTTCAAAACTTAAACCAATGACAATATAAATTCTATGTATCTGCTCTGTGCTTAAACTAAGCATTTCAATATAAATTGAAAAAAAAGTTGGTAGAAAATTCATCAATATTACTTCGAAATGAAAAAAATATTTGACAAAAATATTCTAAAAGTATTTTTCTTTAACCAAACAAAGAGTCCAAATACACACATATGTATTCAGAAAATTAATTGAATATCTAAAGAATCTTGTCAAACATGAACAAAATTTTTTTACAATATTGTGAGATAATACGTTGACACAGATGAGGAGTATCTAGAGAGACAAAAATGTCGTCAAAAATCTTATCTCAAAATACCTAAATTTTTTGTTGTTGTTTCGTTGTTTTTAATAATTTTTTTCCTCTAAATTCAAAACTTTGAAGTGTTTTTTAAAAATCATAAGGATCTCTTTAGTTTCAAATGTCATATTTTTATCTGCTAAAGAATAAAATTTTTCATTGTTCATGACAAAACTTTAATTTTGCTGTCACTTAAAAATGTTGAAAGTAACTGAGAAAAAAACTTTTTCGTTTTTTTTTTTCATTTCCTTTTTTTTTTTTGCATCATCATTCTAATGAACACACATAAAATATATTGTTGTCATTTTATTATTCAAAAAAACACCCACTCATTTTATACGATGAATATGTACTTCTTTTATAGGAGCAATAAAAAAATTACTTCAACTTAAACATTGTATCGCATAGTTTTATTCAAAAGTAGAAAGTTTCAGAATATTTAAATTATATTTATCATAAAAGGAAAAAAAAACTACAAATTCTATCTGCTAATTAATGTTTTTTTTTTCTTACTTTTTTACTTTTCAATTATGTGGATGATATTTTCTCATAATTATCATTAAATCAGAAAAGTTAGATAATAAATAATTTAAAATTGTGACAATCATGGAAGATAATTTAGAAATGATTATTATCGTTGTTAATTGTTCATTTTATTTTAAAAGATCTTCAGAAGGTTAAGAAAACTAATTTTACTTACCACTTTAAAATCTTAAGACAAATATCCTTTTCTGTAGACTTATTGAGAAAAAAAGGTTTTACATCCAAAAATAAGTACATATATATTTTTTAATGTAATAAAATAACAAAATTATAATAAGTAATCCTCTTAGTGAATATCTTTATTTTATCATTAGATTTGTATTCACAAGATATAGCTTAGCTAAAGGACCCACCTCCTTTTCTTTATTATTTAATATTTTTATGATATTTATCATTATATTGAAAACATTGTAAAATTATCTGTCTTATTTTTCAGATATTTTATAAATTCAACTAAGTAGAATTTACCTGGTCTGAAGTGAATACAGATAATAAGATTCATCATAAAGGACACCTAACATAATATATTAGCATGTCTGATGATAATTTTATGACTAAAAATATGATTAATAAAATGTTAAATTTACTTTTTTTTTTTTTTTAAAAAAAAAAAAAAGGTTTTTGATATGTTTACCAGAAGAAAAAAAAAAACGAAGATTTTATTGCTCTGAAGTAATTAAAACAACAATTAAGCATTTCTTTAATATTTATATGGCGAGTACAAAAGAGGTGTTTCTTTTTCAGTTCACCCCAAAGATCAGACATTATTAAATAATTTTAGTTTTCTTTGAAAAATTATCTTTGTTTCAATTTTTATTAAATTATGCTTCATTTCTAAGAAATCAATTATTATTGAAATTTATCTAATGATTAATGATGACAGAACAAAATCCTTTTCTATATTGAATAAAATTCAACAAATGTTTTCAATATTTAATTATAAACATTTTTTATTTATTTCTTCAATGTTTTATTACAACTTTGTTTACGATTTTTATGACCACATCAAAGATTTCATCAAAATTAAAAGTATTATATGTATGTATTTTTCATATTTCAAAAGGAGAAAAACATGTTATATCTAAAATGATAATCTATTACTTTTTCTTAAGAAATTTTCATTTTTTATTTCTTCTTAAATTTGATGAACAAATTAACTGACCACTTTAAAAACGATATGACCAAATGTTGGCAATATATTTTCTTTGAATGATTTTTCCTGTTTTACTGTTATAACATCAAACCCAACATCCCATAAAAAACCTATAATCTAGAAAACTCCATAAAATTCTTCATTACCATTTTTATGACAATTCAATTTTAAAGTTCGTTCACACATAATTTTGTTACAATTAATTTTTTTGATGACAATTAAATTTTAAATATGAAAGTTCTTTTACACATAATTTTTGCTACAATTAATTTTTATATCTAATTTTGATGACAATTCAATTTTAAAAACGAAAGTTCTTTCACACATAATTTTCATAATTTTGATGACAATTCAATAACATATGAAAGTTCTTTTACACCTATGAACCCAATGCAATATTGATGAGCTGTTTCCGTTCAATTTAACCAATATTGTTGCGAAACCTCGCAAACATTTTTCAAAAAGAACTTTCATAATGGAAAACTGAAGATTATTAAAATATATAAATAAAGAAATTTACTATCAGAGTCAGTTCCAGTTAAGTTGAGTTCCGAGCTATTAAAACGAGTTTTAAAAAGTTAAATTTGTTAACTTAAATTTTCTAAAGTTCAATTCGTAAAATTAAATTTTTCCAGTAAAGTTAAAAATTGTAAAATTGAATAATTATTTTTTTTTAAAATAAAATTTGTAAAACTTGAAGTGTGCGTGTTTTACTTATCGCAGTCCCGAAGGATCAGGACTTTAACTAAAATTTGTAAAACCTGAAGTGTGTGTGTTTTACTTATCGCAGTCCCGAAGGATCAGGACTTTAACTGGCGCAGTCGGTAGGATAGCGCAACGCGAGTGTTTTTCGTGTGTATTTTAATACTTTATTGCGCTATCGATTAAATTCGAAAAGATTCGATTTTAATATACGTTGTATTGTGCGGCTATGGTTGTTACTCGAAATAGAGCCAAAGAAATTAAATCTTTAAAGAAACAACTAAAAGAATTTCTCCGCCCCGCCTCCGAAGAAGGAGATACGGCAGATTTTCAAGAATACATCAGGATAAAGAAAAAGTTAGCCGAACTTGAAAGTTGTTAAAACGGAACTCCTCAGCATCAACAAAACCACCAAGAAACATCGAAAGGAACTCGCTACAACTTCAAAATTTGGAAAACTCAACAGATAGAAAAAAAAACACAAAACAGGATACTATAAGGTCAGAATTTTTTTTTTTTTTTTTTTTTTTTTTTTTTTATTTAGACAAAAATTCGAGTATATAGGAAATTTTTTTTTATTGTCATAAACATTAGTTATTGTAGGAGTGTATTTTAAGTAATTTTTTTTGTAATAACGCAAACCGTTAATCTAGAAATAAGATTCTTGAGTAATGTCAACAGTCAGTTTATCTGACCTAACAGAACAAGTTGAATTAGCAAGAAACAGGTCACGAGAAATTTCTAATATTTTACACAACTTTTTTCCTACTTTACAAAATCCCAACATGCTTTCTCTTAACATTGATCCTTTAAAATACCTCTCAAAACTTCCTGAATTCAATGGGGATTTCAAGGATCTTCAAAATTTCATAGATTTAGTCGATAAAATACACCCAACACTCCTTGGGTACAACGATTTGGCGCAAAGCATATTTTCAGATTACATAAAATCAAAATTAAGGGGTAAAGCAAGAGAGGTAATCGAAATTAATTCACACGAAACTTCTTGGGTAGATATAAAACGTACGTTAATAAAAAATTTTGGTGACAGGCTCTCTATAGAAGAATTATTTGATGAGCTTCGGGCAACAAAATTTAAGACAAATAGTGTTGAATTTTATAACGATTTAAAAAATATTTTAAGACGACTTAATGTGAAAACAAAACAAGTTTTCGAAGATCAAGACGACCTTACTACTTTAATTGAACAAAATAAATTTTCAGCATTAACGATATTTAGAAATAAATTACCAGAACCCATGCGATCTGTTATCCTTTGTAGAGACCCCAAAAGCTTAGAACAAGCAATGAACATTCTGTACGAATGCAATTACGCCTTTTATAACCCTTTACAAAAAACTCAACCATACAAGCCACCTATAAATAAAGACCAGGCGAAAAATTTCACCCAAAATCACAGAATAAATCAAACCCATAAACAACCCCAAAACAAAGAAAATTCCAATACATATAGACCAAACTACCAAGCACAACCACGATTTTCTGAAAATCAAACACCACCTCGCCAAAATTTCAATACATCTCGACAATTTTCTTATAATGCAAATACCAATAGAACAACCCCCAATTACAATACCTTTAGGCCTACTAATAATTCTAACAATAATATAAGCGCTCAAAATAATAACAAAGAAAAACCAGAACCCATGGAGATAGATTTACTACAACCCCAGTCGGAAAATTTTCAATTACAAGCCTCCAATACCGATTACCCTATATAACAATCAAATCAAAAACTATACCACTAAAATTCATTATTGACACCGGTGCAACTCATTCTATTATCAACCCCAATCTTTGCCACCCTAAATGGAAGACGACACTCAAAACACCCTTAAAAATAAAAACTTTAAGCCACATTGTAGAAGTAAAAGAAAAAGTCAATATACCTTTATTTGAAGAATTAGGAAATTCATCAAATAAAGTAGAATTTTTTATATGCCAATTTCACGATGAATTCGATGGACTAATTGGTAACAATATCTTATTGGAAATAAAAGCAATCATCGATTATAAAAATAAACAATTAATTACTGAAAATAATAAAATAAATATAAACTTCGCACCTCAAGAAAAAACAGAAACCTCATATAAAAAAATTGAAACAAACCTAGTCGTATCGCAGAAGGATGTGCTAGGAAACGCAGAAAATATATCTGAAACTTCTCAACTTTTAAAAACACAAAAAATCGACCATGAAAATTCTTGTGTTATTGCAAACACAAATAAAAACGCTATTGATCAGTTACGAACCAACCATTTAAATTCTGAAGAAAAAACTTTGCTTTTTAAAACAATAAAAAAATTCGCTGATATTTTCTACACCGAAAATTCTGATCTTACATTTACCAATATTATAAAACATAGAATACGTACTACTAACGACATCCCTATACATTGTAAAACCTATCGCTATCCGTACATTCACAAAAAAGAAGTCGAGAACCAAATCCAAGAAATGTTGGATAAAAAGATTATTCGTCATAGTAATTCTCCTTATTCAGCCCCAATTTGGATTGTGCCTAAGAAAGCAGACGCAAGTAATAAAACGAAGTGGAGACTCGTCATCGATTATCGTAAACTAAATGAGATAACCATCGATGACAAGTATCCAATGCCTAATATAGATGAAATCCTGGAAAAATTAGGCAACTGCCAATATTTCACAACACTTGACTTGGCGAAAGGATTTCATCAAATAGAAATTGATGAACGAGACATTCATAAGACCGCTTTCAGTGTTGAAAATGGCCATTATGAATTCTTACGGATGCCATTCGGTCTCAAGACGGCTCCCGCAACCTTCCAAAGATTAATGAATCATGTTTTGAAGGAATTTATAAATAAAATATGTCTAGTATATCTAGACGATATTATTATTTTCTCGACATCCCTTCAGGAACATATTGATTCAATAAACAAAATTTTTAAAAGATTGAAAGAAGTCAATCTCAAAATTCAAATTGATAAATCTGAGTTTCTCAAGAGAGAAACAGAATTTCTTGGGCATATTGTTACCCCTGAGGGTATCAAGCCCAATCCAACAAAAGTTGAATGCGTAAAAAACTTCCCAATACCCAAAACTAACAAACAAATAAAACAATTTCTAGGCCTTACAGGGTATTATCGCAAATTTATAAAAGATTATTCAAAAATTGCGAAACCTATGACGAAATACCTCAAAAAAGATGTAAAAATTAACTTGTCAGATCCTGAGTATCAGAATAGCTTTGAAATTTTAAAAGAAATTCTAATCAACGACCCAATATTACGCTATCCCGATTTCAACAAGGTGTTCACACTTACTACAGATGCAAGCCAATACGCGCTAGGTGCTATACTATCACAAGACAATCACCCTATCTGTTACGCCAGCAGAACATTAAACAACCATGAAATCAATTACAGTACCATTGAAAAAGAACTTTTAGCCATAATTTGGGCTACGAAATATTTTCGTCCATACCTTTTTGGTCGAAAATTTATTATAGAAACAGATCACAAGCCATTAACGTGGCTCTTTTCCCTAAAGGAACCAAATTCCAAACTTGTACGATGGCGCCTAAAATTATCCGAATACGACTACACAATTCAATATAAAAAAGGCGTAAAAAACAGTAATGCTGACGCTTTGTCAAGAATAGAGAAACCAACGGCACAATTACATGTAGCTATACAAACATCCCCAATACCAAATAGTAAGTCGTCACTCAATGTTTTTAAAAATCAAATAATAATAATAAAAACAAATACGGGGTCATTAAAAATGAAAAAACAAAAAATATTTGACAAAAACCGCACAACCATATCTGCGAAAACTTTAGATAAACAAACCGTCATCACTTTATTAAAACTTCATTTCAATCCAAACGGTCTCAATGCTATTATGATTGAAGATGAAGAATTTTACAAATCCTTAGAAAATATTTACTACCAATACTTTTCCAATAACAAGAAATTTAGAATTATTCGATGCAAGGTGCTATTGGAAGATATAACCGATGAAGAGAAACTAGCAGAAAAAATAAGAGAAGAACATCTCAGAAATAACCACAGGGGGATTGAAGAAGTCTTCAATCAGATTAAATCAACTTACTACAACCCAAAAATGAAAGAACGTATAACACAATTTATCAATAATTGCGATATATGTAACCATGAAAAATATGATCGAAAACCACCCAAATGCAAATACAAAATTACAGAAACCCCACACGGTCCCCGTGAAATTATTCATGTCGACGTTTTTTATACGCTGCAAAAACATCTTTTCCTAACTATTATCGATAAATTTTCCAAACATGCCTGCGCAATCAAAATAATGGGTAGAACTTGGACAGAATTTAAACGAGCATTATCTTATTATTTTGGACAATTCGGTATTACAAAGAAAATTGTAGTAGATAATGAACTAGGATTCAAAGCAATACCCTTAAGAGAATTTTTAAAAAACCTTAACGTAGATATTCATTTCACTTCTAGTAGCAACCACACTTCAAATGCAGACATCGAACGTTTGCATAATACAATTAATGAACATATTCGCCTCTTAAAACATGATCAAACTAACCATATAAAAACAGTTGAAGAAAAAATCCTCCAAATTATAATATTTTATAATAATAGTATACATTCTACAACAGGTAAAAAACCCATCGACTTTGTCAACGGTAGAATACATCAAGCGGAATACAACGAAATTTATACAAAAATTCTTCAAAAGAAACAAAAAGTAATAAAAATTTTAAATCAAAATAGAAAAGATCACCCCGTACAGGAAGGAAAAAATTTCATAAGAGAAATTAGAGGTGGTAAAAATCATTCAAAATACAGGAAAATCGATTCACATAAAATCGATAACGAGCACATTGTTGACACAGATAATCAACTGAAATATTATAAAACACACATCAAACCCAAAAAGAAATACCAAGATATCAATAACGCCACTATAAAAGTAAAACAAAAACAAAGTAGAAAAAAAAACAACAACAAGAAAACTCAAATTGAAACTCACATAAACTTATAAAATGCAAGCAATATTACTATATTTTCTAGCGCTGTTATTAGCAACAGCCCATGCAGGAGAAATACAGATACATGACTTCAATAACAACAACGGATATATAACTTTAGAATTAGAAAATGTCAAAATCATTAAAGGATATAACAAAATACTTCATATTATCAACATTACAGAATTCGAAACCTCAAAAAACCTTATAAAAACTAACATATTATCACTCAAATCTAAATCCACCCTGTTAGGACCCATCTACAATACTCTTGAACAAAGTTTAGTATTACTAGAAGCTAAAATCGAAAACATCATACCTCACCATAAAGAGAAACGTGGACTTATGAACGTAATAGGTACAGGTCTCAAATATATTGCAGGAACAATGGACCATGAAGACGAAATAGAAATTAAAACAACATTAGACAAATTCTATGATAACAATGAGAAACTTATCGAACAAAATAACAAGCAAGTAGACATCAACAAAAAGATATCAGATCAAATACAAAATATAGCCACCCACATAAAGACTCAACAGACAAAAATAGAAAAATTCGTCAACCAATTTACAAATAAATTTACTAATAGACTAGCGACAGTAGAAGACGAAATCACGCTAATGCAACAAGCATACCAAATAAATCATGACATGATTTTACTGAGAAACCATATAGACGACATAGAACACATACTTTTTTCAAGTAAATTAGGTATTGTATCAACAAACATTCTTAATATTAATGAGTTAAAATTTATTACAAGTATAGAAAGCTATCAAAATATTAAAACTACAGTAGCATCGTACAACCGCACTATCATAATTATTCTTTTCATACCTTGGTTTTCAGAAACACGTTTTTCGAAGATCCTTATAGAACCCATCCCAGACTTTCAAAACAAATCCTTATTCCTACCTATGAAGGAAGTTCTCGTTGACGAAAACAATAACGTTTATGAATTACCAGTCAAAGATAATTTAAAGAAGAACCTAATTTCTATTACGGATGATTGCGTTAATAATATTATTAAAACAAGAGAAGCAGTATGTAAAAAATCATTTAAAAACATAGAGGAAATAATAGAAATAAGAAATGGTATTGTATTAACAAAAAATCTAAAAGAAACCAAAATTAAGCATGACTGTAGTAAATTAGATATAAATATAAAAGGAAATTATCTTATTAAATTTAAAAATTGTAAAATTGAAATACAAAACAAAACATATGAAAATATCGAAATAACATTTTATGATAAAATTATCTTGCCAAATTTTGTAACTAAAGTTAAGGAAAAAGAAATTGTAAAGGAACTCAATCTTAACGATTTATACATAGAAAATATACAGAACAGAGAAAAGTTAGAAAAACTGAATCATAAAAGCCAAAAATTTGTCATAATAAACACAAGTATTAGCTCCATTATCATCTTATTTATAATTATACTAATAGCTATTAAAATAAAAAGAAAATGTTCAAGCAAACCACAACCCAAAGAAAACATTAACATAACAATTAGCTCGTCGGAGCCTCACTCTAACGATGGGGGTGTTATAACATCAAACCCAACATCCCATAAAAAACCTATAATCTAGAAAACTCCATAAAATTCTTCATTACCATTTTTATGACAATTCAATTTTAAAGTTCGTTCACACATAATTTTGTTACAATTAATTTTTTTGATGACAATTAAATTTTAAATATGAAAGTTCTTTTACACATAATTTTTGCTACAATTAATTTTTATATCTAATTTTGATGACAATTCAATTTTAAAAACGAAAGTTCTTTCACACATAATTTTCATAATTTTGATGACAATTCAATAACATATGAAAGTTCTTTTACACCTATGAACCCAATGCAATATTGATGAGCTGTTTCCGTTCAATTTAACCAATATTGTTGCGAAACCTCGCAAACATTTTTCAAAAAGAACTTTCATAATGGAAAACTGAAGATTATTAAAATATATAAATAAAGAAATTTACTATCAGAGTCAGTTCCAGTTAAGTTGAGTTCCGAGCTATTAAAACGAGTTTTAAAAAGTTAAATTTGTTAACTTAAATTTTCTAAAGTTCAATTCGTAAAATTAAATTTTTCCAGTAAAGTTAAAAATTGTAAAATTGAATAATTATTTTTTTTTAAAATAAAATTTGTAAAACTTGAAGTGTGCGTGTTTTACTTATCGCAGTCCCGAAGGATCAGGACTTTAACTAAAATTTGTAAAACCTGAAGTGTGTGTGTTTTACTTATCGCAGTCCCGAAGGATCAGGACTTTAACTTTTTACCCCATTAAATTTTCATAAACAATTTTTATTACATCAATTATGAATATTTTTCTACATGTTCAAACATAATATATACACATACATATATGGAGAAAATTAATTATAACTTCATCTGATATATCATTAAATTTGATATGAAACATGAATCATGAACGATTAATGGAGGCATAAAAGGGAAAATTAAATATGTATGTTATGTTTTTTTCCATATTAAACATTAAAATATCGTTTTTTGATGATTAACATTTGAGAATCTTTTAAGTAATTTGAATTTTCTAAATGGTTCCGGTTAATTTTTCCTTACACCTCTTATGCAACAAAATTAAAAATAAAGAAAATTCAAAAGAAAAACTATAAAAAGATGATATGGTTTTGGATTTTTTTTTAATGCCATAAAGAACAAGTATCATACATACATGTTAAAAGTGAAGTACACATAAAATGTTGTATATAATTTTTATTTTTTTTTTTATATTTTATTCTAGTACTCATGTAATATTTTCAATAAACCGTTTGTTAGTCATAAATATTTCCACATCAGTCGACCTGTCATAAGTGGGACTCTCAAATGAAAATATTAAAAGGCACACAGCTAGAAGATATTCGCTTTTATATTATAATTTTGTAAATGTGTGTGTAACATGTATGTATATATATTATGTATATATTTATTATTTCAATTTTATATATTATACATACATACAACATACATGTTTATTAATACTTCATACTTTTATGAGCCCGTAATTTTTCTTGGCAGGATGTTAACGTCAAACGAAACCCCTGGATTAGAGGTGGACGATGATAAATTTCACGAAAATTTGCTTTGATTAATGAGCTGGAAACATGTTTGGTTATTGTATATATGTATACAATATAATAATGTTGTTGTTGTTGTTGTAGTAGTAGATATATATTCTGATTTTTTATGTTAAAAATTTTATTATTTTTTTTTTTATGTTCTTGTTATATGTTTTTTTTATTCTTAACTAGGTTATGATGAGGTGAAGATACTTTTTTAATAAAATTAAGTTGCTTTGTTGTAAAAAAGTAATTTTATTTTGCTTTTTAAAAATTTATTCAATTTATTAAATATTAATCAGAAATTTATTTATGACTGATTTTTATAACTTTATTAAGAAAATTTCAAAAGAAAGATATTATTTTAGAAAATGAATTTTATTTAAAATCATCATCAGCATGTTTCGATTTTTGTGTTTTCCCTGTCATTTATAACATTTTTTGTTTTTTTTCAAATTTAAGAAAAAAAAAAAAGATGTACCAACTTATATTTTTTAGCTACTGGATTTTAGTTTTCTTCTCTGAACTTGTCACTTTAGATTATTTAATTTTTGAAAAACTGAAAAGAAGAAGAAATAATCTGACAAGATATTAACCTCAAGGTGGTCATCGAATAAAAGAAGATTCTAAATAAAAATGACGATATTCATGTTCTTAAAATTTTAACAAGATCTCAGTAATGCATTCATGCGTAATATTCACAATCATATCTTATTTTAAGGTTCAACAATTCTTTTAAGGGACATCACACATTTGCTTGTTTTTTTTTTAATTTTTTTTTTTTTTAATTTGTTATTTTCTTTGATTTTTAAAATTAGGATCACATTGTATTTATCAGTCAGATTTAAAAATCAAGAAAAAAAGATACAAATAAAATAAATTAAGACCCTACTTATTCAGAAAATCCTTATTTTATTTCTTTTATTAATTTTTTTTTTCTTCTTTTTTGTCTAAATGTGAAAGATATCGTGATGACAGAGTAACTGTGACAACAGAAGTTAATAACAACATTAATGCCAAACTCGATGCACAAGAAAATTAAAAAAAATAAATAAATAAACGAAAGAAAAGAATTTCGAAAAAAAAAAAAAAAACAAGAATGGTTAAAGCTGGGTAAATGTTGAAAACGTGTTACTTTAGACGGCTTATCTTTTGAAGTCCGTCATATTCATTTTATTTACCACTTCACATGTTAATTCAAGTATGAGCAGCAAATTAATAAATTATAAGAGGATTCTTTATATTTGAAAATTAAAAAAAAAAAAAAAAAAAAGATAGAAATGATAAAATAAAAAATTTATTTTTATGTTTGTTAAAAAAGAAAAAATAAAAATATATTTCAAAGTACAAGCCGACACACATTATTTGTTTAGCTTCCTTATAATTCTTAATCTTAATTATTTTATTTTTTCAACATACACACAAAAATTGATTACACTGTTAAATTATTATGAAATATACATTTATTTGTTTATTTTGTTATTATCCTTGAAAGAGAAACTTTTATAAATGTTACATGAAAATTTGTTAAAATTTGATTTTATTTATTTTTAGTTTTTTTTTTTAATTTTTTTTATTTTGTTGTAAATTTAAAAACAGGAAATAAACAATAACTAAAAATTGTCCTTACAATAATTTTTTTTTTTTAAATGTATTTTTAGACTGACTATATAAAATTAAACAGTTATTTTATGGAAAAAGAACATTATAATGAATCTTTATTTCTTTTTTGGACTCATATAATTTTTATTATTATATTATATACTTAGACTTACATATAAACACAATTATTTATATGAATTTTGTTCATTTTATTTGAGAAATGATATCCTGGAAAATGCAATAACAATCTTTAACGTTCATATTTGAAATTGTACCATAACAAATCTCAATAATTTTATATGTACACATGATGTTTTGGTTTGCTGATGGGTGTACTAAAAGAGGGTTGTGATAGTGATGGTTGATATGGTGTGGTTAATATAGTATATATAATATATTATCATCCATATATAAAAAGTGTAATACAACTAAAAGTCGGTAGTAGAAAAGGAAACGAAATAAAAAAGATAAATTAGGTAATTGCGAACCCCATGCAGTTAAATGGCGTTATATTATGATCCAAGACAATTCTGTAGAAAATTTATGACTCGCTTTAGTAGAATAAATGATATCGTTCGTTTCCGAGTTTATACATAGTACAACTACATTTAGAAATAATATATATTATAGAGTTTCTTGGGTTTCTGAGTTCTCTGAATTGTTTCTTGTGAACACATATTTTATAATATACACAATTATACAATATATAATTCGGGATATAAATATTGTTATATATTATGTAGGTACATACTGAGAAAATGTATATCCTGAAAAGGAGCGAAGACGTCTGTACTTTATACTTATGTATTAGTTGAAACGACTTCTATGAACAATTTTTCTTTTTATTTATTTATTTTTTTTTTCTTGTTTTTTTGCCAAGTAAGCATAAACTTTTTCCATTTAGTTTAGAAAATGATAAAAGGTGAGGGTGCAACAGAAGGATACAATTATTGTATATTATGAGTCCCAAATCATTTGAGGTTAAAATTTTATACAATAAAAAATAATATAGGTACACCTTATTTGATTTGTGTTATTAGATTCTATCTTTAGCAATATAAAATGTGCAAAAAAAAAAAAAAAAAATCGAAAAAATAAAAATCAAGCTATTTATCTAAAAAGGATGTGCTAAAATTCTAAAGACTCCCGGTTAGTTTTAAACTTCAACCAGTACTTTTTTTTTCTTCTCACATTTATTAAATTTGAAGAAAAAAAAAATGAGAAAAAGAATTTCAGTATAAGAATTCATGTAGCGTAATTCCTAATAACCACATCAATATCACCATATTACCATCATCATCAACTACCATTATATTACACTAAAACAACACAAACGCAATATTTCAATTTACTTGGAAGAAGTAATTTTCCGTTATTTATGTCTTCCTGTTTAATACATGATTTAAAATTTATTTATTTTTCTGCCTTTTTTTTTTTTTTTGTAATATTAAAGGAGATAGTAGATACATGTATACTAACATGGAGATACATACATATGTGTATAAATATAATTTTCTTTTTTATATTTCAATATATTACTTTTTTAAATTTTTATTTTATTTACCTTTTATTATTATTATTATTATTATTTTTTCAAATTTGCTTATGATGACGTGACTTTCACTAAAATATATAAAAAAAACATCAGAACTTGCAGTATATTACAATCCCCTGCTGGGTAAATCACTTTGAATTATCAATGGGTGGCTAATGGACATGAATAAAAAAAAAATAAATAATAACTCTACTTACACACAAAGTGACCATTTCATTTTGATGTTGGAAAAAATATATGTATGTATGTATGTACCTATATAAAAACAATTTACTTGCATTATTACTTCACTTTTAATACTTAAACGTTATATTATTCCGGCATATAACAATTTAGTGGAAGACAATATTACACACTATGAGCATTAATAATTATTGATTGAAGGAAATGAGTTTATTAAAAAGACATAAAAATTTTGTATTTTATATTATATGTACGATTTAATATAATAAGCCTCTGTTTATTGTATATACGATTGTCAATATTTCTTTATTTATTAATATCTACTTCATTTGAATATTAAGATAGTGCTAAAAAAAAAAATAACATTGGTATTTATTTTTCAATTGTGAATTGAATAAGAAATTTATTTACAATCAAACAATAAAATTCTTAAGCTCTCTTATTGTCATGATTATAATGTTTCTTTTTTTTTTCTGCTTATTAAAAACAATTAGAATCGTAAACTATAAAACATAATCAATCGCAAGTTTTTAAAATCCTCAATTTTTTTTTTATTAGAAAAAATAAATTTTCATTAATCAGTTTTTTCTTTTTAATAAACATGACATTTTAGTGATTTCAACATAATTTAGCATAACTTAATCGGAATTTATTGATAAAATCAAGTATGTAATTATTTTCAAATACAATTGTGTACATATTTCTCATTAAATACAAATGAAAAAAAAAAAAACAAGGTTTCTCGGTTCTCAAAAGAAAAACATCTTTCTCAGAGTAATTTCTTTAAATCAAATATCTCCATTTCTCAAATTTTTTAAAACAATTTCTCAGTTCTCTCCAAATATCTCTCATTCATTGGTCTCATTAACCCCCTCCTCCACCACTAACACAAACTTTTGTAATATTAAACGCTTTTAAATTGAAAACTTGTTTTCATTTTCTAGAAAAATTACTTTCCCCTTACAACAATAACAATAATTATAATAAGAGGAGGGTTAAATACGCATGCTTTTTTTGATTGGTTAAAAGACGCCATATTTAAAACTGTTTTTATATTATTTTCTTTTTCTTATGCATTATATTAAAGCTGAGTTTTTGTTTCATTTTTTTGAATCAGCTGTGAATTT